>JBCAML010000001.1:0-2400000 GCA_038503075.1 Gyromitra esculenta
ACCCTAAACCCTAAACCCTAAACCCTAAACCCTAAACCCTAAACCCTAAACCCTAAACCCTAAACCCTAAACCCTAAACCCTAAACCCTAAACCCTAAACCCTAAACCGGTGTACGCCGGATTAGGAAGGTGGCACAACCCTTGGCATCTTGGCACGGAACGGAACGGATGTTATCTCCGAGCCGGCTTGGCGTCTTGGCGTCGGACTTAGCGGAGCCCTCGGGCCGACGGGCCGACCCGGACCGAAGATAGCCGACGGGCCGAACAGCCGCCCCCTGCACGTAACACTGCATTGTGGCGGAGTGCATGACGCACGTAGTATCACCTGCATGTTTCTGGGTTTACCCCTCTTTCTCCCGCATACCCGGATATTAGATGACGCGTACACAGGTTTCGATTACCCGAAAGAGTAACCGAACTCTGCCGCCGCTAGTCGATCGAAATTGCATCATCGCGTGTCGGCCGAGAGGTCTTCCGCTCGGATCCCCCTAAGATCCGGATCCGCCTTGAGGGTTGTATATATCCCCTCCTGTCTCAGCTAACTGAGGAGTCAGGAAATCAGACCAAACCAAGTAGACCTTCAACAACCCACACGGTCTTAGCTTTCGACTACCCTTCCTGACTCCTTACCGCGACTATCCTCGGATAACTAACGTTCTCCCCCCATATAAGCCGAGTGCATCACGCACCAGGTATCACCTGCATGTTTCTGGGTTTACCCCTCTTTCTCCCGCATACCCGGATATTAGATCACGCGTACACAGGTTTCGATTACCCGAAAGAGTAACCGAACTCTGCCGCCGCTAGTCGATCGAAATTGCATCATCGTGGTTCGGCCGAGAGGCCTTCCACTCGGATCCTCCTAAGATCCGAATCCGTCCTGAGGGTTGTATATATCCCCTCCTGTCTCAGCTAACTGAGGAGTCAGGAAATCAGACCAAACCAAGTAGACCTTCAACAACCCACACGGTCTTAGCTTTCGACTTCCCTCCAGACTCCTTAACCGCGACTATCTTCGGAAATTAACGTTTCCCCTTCCTATAAGCCCTTCAGTATCCCTGAAGGTGAGCAGTGCTACTTAAGCGAGGTGACAACACGTTTGAAGAGTGCAGCGTGTTCTACAAGTTCTACGAGGATATCTTTATCTCAAGGCGAGATAGATGCAGCGAGGTAAACAGCGACAGCGAGGATTCTGAGAGAGAATCGAGATAGTATTTCGACGAGTTACAGCAGAAGGTAACGAGAACGTTGCTTAAAGAAAGAAGAAGAAGAGAAACAAGAACGACCAAAATCCTTCGCTTAAATACCCCGCTTTCACGTAACACAATCAATCAACTCAACAACAACCGAAAGACAACCGAAAGACAACCGAACTACAATGACATTATGAAATAAGAGACCCATAACAACCGTCGCACCAAATTCTAACCCTATTCCTTAATCCGTGAAAAGAGTAGACCTTCAACAACCCACACGGTCTTAGCTTTCAACTTCCTTCCTGACTCCTTAACCGCGACTATACCTCGGAAACTAACGTTTCCCTTCCACATAAGAAGAAAAGAGACAAAAACAACCGAAATCCTTCACTTAAATACCTTTCATGGATTGATGTAGTGAAGGAGTTGTGGTTCGGATGGTTGTATAATTTCTTTGTTGTTCGGTTATGTTTTAGGTTAGTGTAATAATGTCTTTGTGTTTCGGTTGTTGCCGGGTTGTTGTTGGTGCTACCGAAAAGCAGGGTATTTAAGTTTCATGGATGGTTGTTGTGTTGTTCGGTTAGCGGTATAGGTGTTTTGTTGTGTTGCTTTGTTGATCGTTCTATATGTTTCTCTTGGTTTCCTTTATAATGAGTCATACGTTTGTCATCAAAGAGGTGGATTACGAGTATATAAGCGAAGGGATTTCCCCTCTTGTTGTACTTTTTCCTTCTCTTTCTTTAAGCAACGTCTTCTATTGCACACTCATTGTATCTTACGAATACAAACCCAGATTACACCTCGTAATCTTTCGTCGTCGCCGTCTTCAAGTCTTCATAACTTGAACCGCTGGTAGAGTCTGTAGAATCCTCGCACACTCTCCTGTCGTTAGTTTCTCGTTCAAGTAGCACTGCTTATCTCGGAGGATACCTGAGAGCTTGACGAGAATCTCGCTCCTTGAGATTACGTTGCTTCCTTATCTACACCCTCTACCCATACCCATTTACTTTCGACGTCACCATGAGCAACCCCGCCCCTGCTCCCTGGACCTTTCCCACCTTTGAGAATTTCCAAGCCGCCGCCAATGCCGACCTCGCCTCCGCCTATGAGGAAATCCGCTCGCACTACCAACAGCGGGTGGATAACCTCACCTATACAGACCTACAACTTGAGGAAGCAACTCAAGAGAGAAATAACATGACGGCCAGGTTCAATACCTGCCAGTCCCAATTACAGGCAGCTGAAGCAGAAATCGCTCGCCTCCAAAATGTCGCTCCCCCACCTCCTGCACCATCGCCGCCACCCCCTCCTGCTCACACTCAAGGAGGCCGCTCGGACAAAATGCCCGACCCAGATAAGTTCAATGGGTCTCGCGATAAACTCCCCGGGTTCGTCTTGCAACTCAGGTCAAAGCTCTCGGTTAACGCCGACCGCTTTTCCAGCAGCAACAATATGGTATTGTATGCTATTAGCCGTCTCGAGGGAGCCGCCCTCGAACAAGTTCGCCATTCCGTCCTTCCTGACGGAACTACCACCTGGAACTCCGCCGCTCTCACGGCTTAGTTCCTCGTTAAGCCCTTCAGTATCCCTGAAGGTGAGCAGTGCTACTTAAGCGAGGTACTAATACGTTCGAGGAGTGCAGTGTTTCTACAAGTTCTACGAGGGGTCTATCTCAAGGCGAGATAAGTGCAGCGAGGTGGACAGCGACAGCGAGGGTTCTGAGGTAGAACCGAGATAGTATTAAACTGATACAGGTAGAAGTGAACGAGAACGTTGCTTAAGGAAAGAAGAACATAAACCACCAAAATCCATCCTTAAATACCCCGCTTTCTTCAACACAAACTTATAACCGAGAAATAACCGAGCAACAAAGAGATTGTTCAACCATCCAAACAACAATACAACCAACAACAAAAACACAACTCATTACTCGAAATCAATCCATGAAAGTAGCTCCCCCCTTCAAGCGTGAGCTCCTGCGAACACTAGGAGTAACCAACATCGGGATGGCTAGAAACTTTTCCAATGCCGAAGTATCTACAAGATCCTCAGCGGGTTCCCAGGTAGGGTGGGCATAGCCTGTCCACTCAACGAGGTATTGTTGTTTATTGCGATAAGTGCGTCGATCCAAGATTTTCTCGATATAGTATTCTTCTTGGTCATTGACAACAACAGGCACCGGTGGAGGAATGATTTGTCCTGGGAGAGCATCTTGGGCCGCGGGTTTCAATAAAGAAACATGAAAGACAGGGTGGTACTTAACTGAGGACGGAAGGTCAACTTCATAGGCGAAAGGGGAAACTATCTTCTTGATCGGGTAAGGTCCCATCCATTTCCAATCCAGCTTCCTAGCGTTACGGGTTGTCCGGATGTTCTTCATGGACACAAAGACTTGGTCATTGATCTGATACGCAGGGGCTGGTATTCGATGTTTATTCGTAGCCATCTCCTGAATGTCTTGTGCCGTTCTGATTTGGGTACGAAGGTAGTCGTTTAATTCTTCCATCTTACTAGCAAAAGACTCAGCATCTAAGCTTTGGGGAGTGGTTTTGATCGGGATAACGGAGGTATCGAATCGTGGATGGTAGCCGTAATTGGCAAAGAACGGGGAGACTTTGGTACTGGCGGATTCCTGGTTATTAGCCGAGAACTCTGCCATGGGCAGCCATTTACTCCAGTCTTCCTGTTGGTAGGATACATAAGAACGAAGATACTGTTCCATCACAGCATTAAGTCTTTCGGTCTGTCCGTCTGTTTCTGGATGGAAAGCAGTGGACATTCGAGATTGAATTCCGAGGCGTTGACAGAGTTCCTTCCAGAAATGAGCCGTAAATTGAGTCCCTCGATCCGAAGTAACATGCGAGGGTAATCCGTGAAGTTTCCATATGTGTTGAAGGTATAAATCAGCAACATCTCTGGAGTTAACCGTCGTATTACAGGGAATGAGATGTCGCATTTTTGATAAACGGTCGACTACTACCATAATTGCATCGTACCCATCTGATTCTGGGAGACCTGTCACGAAGTCCATTGAAATTTCCTGCCAGGGGCGATTAGGAATAGGGAGAGGACGGAGGACGCCCTGAGTGCGCTGAGTCAATGGCTTTGCTTTTTGGCAGATATGGCAATTCCTAACGTATTTGCCAATCGATTCTCTCATTTTGGGCCAGTAAAAACTTCTGGAGAGGAGTTCGAAAGTCTTATCTCGTCCGGGATGTCCTGCCGCAGGGGTATCGTGATGTCTTCTAATCAGTTCTAATCGGAGGGGATCGAAGTCTGGGACGTAAATATTTCCTCGGTAATAGAGTTTATCATCTTTTTTAATACACTCGCTAAGGGTGATTTCCTTCGATTGTTGCTCCTTATTCTCTAGTGCTAAAAGTATTTTCTTAGGGAACTTATCAGCAATGTATCCTTCTAGAAAGAGTTTTTCTAGGGGGGCGTCCAATTCAGCGGCTTCATTTGATAAAGAAGCCGACAACAAACTTAGCTGAGGATCAATGTTCTCTTTTTTCAACACCACTTGGCTCTGGTGTGCCAATCTTTCATCCCCTTCCTTGGGGAGATCTCCTGATCTCCTAGTCAAAGCGTCGGGTTTACCTCCTTGGCTTCCTGGTCGGTATGTGATCACGAAGTCGAAGCGTGATAGGTATTCAGCCCATCTGGCTTGTCGGCGGTTGAGTTGCTTGGTACTCATGAAGTACTCAAGGTTCTTATGGTCGCTAATGACATCGATGGGGTGCTTTGAGCCTTCCAGTTCCGGCCGCCATTCTTCGAACACTCGGATTATCGCTAATAACTCCTTATCGTAAATCTCATAGTTGCACTCGGCAGGGGAGTGTTTCTTTGAGAAGAATGCTACCGGGTGTAATACTCCTGCATCATCATATTGGGATAGTACTCCTCCGGATACGAAATCGGAGGCGTCGGTTTCCACAATGATCTTTTTATCAGGGTCGAAATGGATAAGGATCGGGGCAGTGGTGAAGGCGTGTTTGAGGTTTTCGAAAGCGATATCAGCTTCAACAGACCATTCAAAAGCAATACCTTTCTTGGTGAGGGCAGTAAGAGGGGCAGCTAGTTTAGAGAATCCTAGTATGAACCGACGATAGAAATTGGCAAAACCTAAAAACGCTTGAACGTCCTTTACACTCTTAGGTGTTCCCCATTCTCGAACAGCTTTAAGTTTCTCTTCATCCATTTTAATACCATCAGGAGTGAGGATGAGACCAAGGTACTTGGTAGTCTGTACCTCAAACTCGCATTTTTCGGGTTTCAGCAGGATGTCATTATTTTTTAGAGTTTGTAGGACCTTGCGGACGTGAATCTGATGCTCTTCGAGGGTATCGCTGTAAATAAGGATGTCATCTAGATAGGCAGTGCAGAAAATATCCAAGTATTCCGTGAGGCAGTCATTTACGAATCGTTGGAATGTTCCGGGGGCATTGGTTAAGCCGAAGGGCATAACCTGGTATTCGTAAAGACCATACCGGGTGCGGAATGCGGTTTTCCATTCATCTCCCTCCGCAATGCGTACTTGGTGGTATCCATCCCGAAGGTCTAGTTTAGTATACCATTGTGCCTTTGCAAGTCGGTCCAGGGTTTCGCGGATGAGGGGAGAGGTATAGCGGTCCTTGACGGTAATAGCATTAAGGCCCCGGTAGTCAACGCAAAGTCGTAGGGAACCGTCAGCTTTTTTGACAAATAGGATGGGGGATCCGGCGGGAGAAGAACTAGCACGAATAAATCCTTTCTCAAGGTTATCCTCGATATACTTCTTCAGGACGATCAGCTCTTCTCGGGACATTCCGTACAGTGGTCCGAAGGGGGCGTCTTGTCCCTCCATCAGCTGTATCTTGTGGTCATAGGAGCGGCGGGGGGGCAATCCCTGGGCTTTTTTCTTATCAAACATGTCCAGAAATTCGTGGTATTCTGCAGGAATACGTGACTTCCACTCTTCTTTGGTCGTTTTGTCATCTATGATCTTGTTTATTTCATATAATGACATGGCATAGGCTTGTGAGTTTTGTTTTCTGGTAAGAGTTCTAAAACTGGCAGCGCCGATAAAAGAGAGATTTAGCCTAGGGGGAGCTGGGATCGAGGAGGCGGATACGACTGGTGAACGAGGAGCGCAGTGGGTGGTGCAGAGTTTAGAATTAAACTCAATGCGTTTGTCGGCGAAATGGAGGCGAACATCATGGTAGTTCATCCATGGTATGCCTAAGACGAGGGGGTAATGGCCAAGTTGTGTTACGAAACAGGGGGCTTGTTCACAATGGTTTTGTACCGAGAGGTTGAGGTTGGCGATATGGGTAATGTCTCCTGAGCTGACAGGACGGCCATCGATGACTTCAAGTTGGCGGGGAGTTTTTAAGGGGGTAAGAGGTAGGGAGTGGTGACTCGCGAATTTCTGATCAATAAATGCAAATCCGGAGGCTCCAGTGTCTAGTAAGGCGTGGGTTTTTATGATTTTATTGCTATGGGAAATGTTGCACGATATTACAAAATGTTCCCCATCCAATTGATCCTCCACGCTGATACCAGAAACCGAAAACCCAGAAATCGAAAATGCAGATAAAGGTAAGAAATTTTGAACCAAGGTGGGGTCACTGATCGACCTTGGTTGTACTAGTTTAAAGACTCGTTGGCTGAGTCTGCTGATTCTAATGCGAAAAATTGAGGAGGGAGTGGTGGTGGTGGCAGGGAGGAGGCAGGAGGTGTACGAGTGGCAGGTGGGGCGGTGAGGGCTCCCCTCATCGTAGGCTTCTTGGGGGCAGAGGGGCAGTTGGCATAGGAGTGATCCGGGGCGGCACAGAACATGCATTTTCCAGTGGCCCGGCGCCATTGCTTCTCTTCCTCTGAGAGTTTTCTCCGCCCGTTAACCATCGTGTATCGTTGGTCTTGAGGAGGGCGAGAGAGAATGCTGGTACGTCCGAAAGACAGGTCCATAGGGGCTAGTCCTCCGGGAGTAAAGGAGGAGGCAGGGATAAAGGCGGCGGGGGCACTGAATTGACCCATATTGTCTCTGGCGTTTCCTCGCTTTTCTGCCTTACGAGCTCGGATGCGGTTGTCCAAACGGGTAAGAGTGAGAATCATTTCCGGGAGGTTAGCAGGGGCGATTGGTGCAAACACCATGGCTTCTTTTAACTCCTCTGACATGCCGTGTTCCAATGCGTCCATCTTTGAATTCTCGTCAAAATTCAACTGGCCCATGATTCTTTGAAAGTCAGCCAAATAGGCCGAGAAATCACGCTTCCCTTGGCGGAGCTGATGAAGCTCTCGTCGAGCAGTGCCAGTTGGGTCTGGGTCTCCAAAAGCAGTTTCTAAGGCGGCTATGAGTTCTTCTGCGTTATTCCACGTGGTGAGGCCTGAGGGGAGAACCGTGTGCCGGACTTGTTCTAGAGCCGCTCCTTCCAATCGATTGATGGTATATAATATCATTGTGGTCTCGTTTGCGAAGCGGTCTCGGTTGACCGTGAGTTTAGAGCGCAGTTGAAGTATGAAACCGGGGAGTTTAGCTCGAGATCCGTCGAATTTCTCGGGATCTGGCATACGCTCGGAGCGGTGGGCGTTCGCTGATGGAGGTGGAGTGGCGCTGAGATTTGGGGGAGCGGGGGGTGCCTGAATGGTGGCACGGGCTTCGTTTCGTTCCTGTCGTAGCCGGGCGATCAAGCTGGCTGCTTCCGTGACTCGTTGATCCTGTTCGGTAGCATGTCGAAGTGCATTGTCAGTTTGAATGCGAGCTGTATTGAGTTTGACCTCGTTTTCTCGCTCGCTTTCCTGGAGGACGTCGATTTGGTCCTCGAGGGCTTGGTTGAGATCCCTGAGTTCGTTGTATAACTCTGCGGCTTTCCTGCAGGTTTAATGCTGCTTCCCTGGTGTAAGCCGCTTTGCTGCGACGGCGGTTCCTTCCATGGTGACGCGAGGTTCTGTATGGACTCGCTGGCGGTAGATGTCGGAAGAACGTATCTCACGCTTGGCTTCCTCGTTAAGCCCTTCAGTATCCCTGAAGGTGAGCGAGTGCTACTTAAGCGAGGTACCAATACGTTCGAGGAGTGCAGCAGTTTCTACAAGTTCTACGGCGTCTATCTCGCGCGAGAGCAGATAAGTGCAGCTGAGCGACAATGCGACAGCGAAAGTTCTGAGATAGAACCGTGGTAGTATTAGAGTAATACAGGTAGAAGTGAACGAGAACGTTGCTTAAGGAAAGAAGAACATAAACAACCAAAATCCAGCACTTAAATACCCCGCTTTCTTCAACAACAAACCGATAACCGAAAGTAACAGAAGAACAAAAGGATTGTACAACCATCCAAACAACAATACAACCAACAACAAAAACACAACTCATTACTCGAAATCAATCCATGAAAGCCGCCGACCTAATCACCGCCTTAGAAACCGCCTTCGGCGATCCCGACCCTCTCGGTACTGCTCGCCGTGAACTGCACCAACTCCGACAAGGGAAGCGAGATTTTTCCGCCTACCTCGCCGACTTTCAACGGATCATGGGACGCCTTAACTATGACGAGTCAGCTAAGAACGATGCTCTGGAATTCGGCATGTCGGACGAGCTGAAAGAAGCGGTAGTAACCGTTGCTGATTTCCCCACTACCTTTACTTCCCTCTGCGCCTTCCTCCTCCGCCTGGATAACCGAATCCGAGCAAGAAGAGAAGAGAAGAAAAATGCCGCCCGTAACACCATGGGGCAATTCACCGCCCCTGCCGCCGCCCCCGCCGCCTATACTCCCGCTTCCTCCTCCTTCGCCCCTGGAGGACTCGTCCCCATGGATCTCTCCTTTGGCCGAACCTCCACCTCTCGCCCTGCCCCTGAACAACGATATGTTCAAATAAACGGGAGAAGAAAGCTATCTCCGGAAGAGAAATCCTGGAGACAAACCAATAATCGATGCCTGTTCTGCGCAGGAGAAGGTCATATCTTCTCAAACTGCCCTTCTGCCTCCAAGCGCCCCGCCATGAGGGGAGCTGTCACCAATGCCGCCGCCGCACCTCCAGCTCCCTCCGTTTTTCCGCCACCTTTGCCACCTCGTTTTCCTGCCTTCGATGCAGCAGACTCAGTTGAGTCTTTAAACTAGTTCAACCAGAGTCGCCATGTGACCCTGCTCTGGTCCCTTTTTCTTCTTTGTCAGCGTTCTCTATTTCTGGGTTTTCAGTGTCGGATGTGTGCGTGGAGGATAATTTGGATGGGGAACATTTTGTAGTTTCATGTAGCCTTTCCCACCAAAATAAAATCATAAAAACACACGCACTTCTTGACACTGGAGCCTCAGGGTTCGCTTTCATTGATGAAAACTTCGTGCGTCACCATTCCCTTCCCTTATCTCCCCTAAAAACCCCTCGCCAATTGGAAGTCATTGATGGCCGAACAATTGCCTCGGGAGATATTACAAATCTTTGCCACCTAGGACTTTCCATCCAACAGCACACTGAGAAAGCCCCCTTCTTCGTCACCAAGCTAGGCCACTACCCCCTAGTACTCGGTATTCCTTGGATGAACCTCCATGACGTTCATCTACAATTTGCGAACAAAAGCATTGAATTCAATTCTGAATTCTGCACCACCCACTGTGCCCCCAAGCAACCCGTCGTCTCAGCCGCCGCCATTCCCCCTCCAGCAAAACTAAACGCCGCCTTTATCGGAGCAGCTAGTTTCCGCATGCTCGCTAGAAAAAAGGGTATCCAAGTGTATTCCATGTCCCTCTATGAGATTAACAAAGTCCTTGATAGCAAAACTACCAAAGAGGAGTGGAGACAACGAATACCCGCTGAATACCACGAATATCTAGACATGTTCGACAAAGCTAAAGCCCAAGGACTCCCCCCCCGACGACCCTATGACCACAAGATCACCCTGCAAGAAGGCAAGGAACCGCCATTTGGACCCCTCTATGGCATGTCTCGAGACGAACTCCTAGTCTTGAAAAAATATATCGAAGACAACCTAGAGAAAGGCTTCATTCGTGCAAGCTCTTCCTCTGCTGGCTCTCCCGTTCTCTTTGCTGCCAAACCTGACGGATCCCTTCGCCTATGTGTAGACTATCGTGGCCTTAATGCCCTTACCGTGAAAGACCGCTATACATCCCCCCTGGTCAAAGAAACATTGGACCGACTTGCGAAAGCCCAATGGTATTCAAAGCTTGATCTCCGTGACGGCTTCCACCAAATCCGCATTGCCGAAGGGGAGGAATGGAAAACTGCTTTCCGAACTCGATATGGCCTATACGAGTACATGGTAATGCCATTCGGCCTTACCAACGCCCCCGGTACCTTTCAACGGTTTGTAAACGATTCCCTCCGAGAATATTTGGATCTCTTCTGTACAGCATACCTCGATGACATCCTCATCTATAGCGACACTCTCGCCGAACACAAAGTGCACGTCAAACAGGTTCTAGACGCCCTCAAAGCCAATGATATCCTCCTCAAACCGGAGAAATGCGAATTCCATGTACAATCAATTAAATACCTCGGTCTAATCCTTACTCCTGAAGGTATTAAAATGGACGAAGATAAGCTCAGGGCCGTACGAGATTGGAACCAACCCAAATGTATTAAGGATGTTCAAGCATTCCTTGGTTTCGCAAATTTCTACCGACGATTCATCCTAGGATTCTCCCGATTAGCTGCCCCCCTTACTGCTTTTACAAGGAAAGGTGTTGTCTTTGAATGGACGGTCGAAGCGGAACTTGCATTTGAAGCCCTGAAGGATGCCTTTACTAAGGCCCCTGTTCTCATCCACTTCGATCCTCGAAAGAAAATCTTCGTGGAATCCGATGCTTCCGACTTCGTTTCCGGCGGTGTTCTTTCCCAACTTGACGACAACGGCGTACTTCATCCTGTGGCCTTCTTCTCCAAGAAGCATTCACCAGCCGAATGCAACTATGAGATCTACGATAAGGAACTTCTCGCGATTATTCGATGCTTCGAGGAATGGAGACCAGAGCTCGAAGGATCAGAACTACCTATCACAGTTATTACCGACCACAAGAACTTGGAATATTTTATGACTACCAAGCAACTTAATCGACGACAAGTCAGATGGGCTGAATACCTTTCACGTTTTGACTTCGTCATCACCTATAGACCAGGGGTACAAGGAGGAAAACCGGATGCACTGACTCGGAGATCAGGAGATCTCCCTGAAGAAGGGGATGAAAGACTAAGACACCAATACCAAGTAGTCTTGAAGGAAAAGAACGTTGATCCTAAGCTGAGTTTGTTTTCGGGTTCTTTATCAAATGAACCCGCTGAACTGGATGCCTCCCTCGATACTTTAATGAATCTTGGATATAATGCTGACCCGTTCCCACAAAAAATCCTCTTAGCGCTCAAAAATGGTGAACGACAATCCAAAGAGATCACCCTAGGTGATTGTAAAGAAGTCAGTGGTCGCCTTTATTACCGACAAAAACTCTATATCCCCGATTATGACCCTCTTCGCCTCCTCATCCTACAACGACATCATGATGCCCCCTCAGCTGGTCACCCAGGACGTGAAAAATCCTTCGAACTCATTTCAAGGCATTTCTATTGGCCAAAGATGAGAGAGTACATTGGCCGTTATACGAGGAACTGTCATACCTGTCGACGAGCAAAACCAAGTACCCTCGGTACCCAAGGCGTCCTAAAACCACTTCCCATCCCTAATCGCCCCTGGGAAGAATTATCAATGGACTTCGCTACCGGTCTCCCAGAATCTAATGGCTTTGATGCCATCATGGTTGTAGTGGATCGACTCTCGAAGATGCGGCACCTTATCCCGTGCAATACAACCGTCAACGCCGAGCAAACAGCCGAACTCTATCTCCAAAATGTTTGGAAACTCCACGGATTACCGTCCCATATCACTTCGGATAGAGGAACGCAGTTTACCGCTAAGTTTTGGAAATATCTTTGCCAACGCCTGAATATCTCCGCTCGAATGTCAACGTCCTTCCATCCAGAAACAGATGGTCAAACCGAACGTCTTAATGCCGTTATGGAACAATATCTTCGATGCTATGTTTCTTACCAACAAGACGACTGGACAAAATGGTTACCTATTGCGGAGTTCGCTGCCAATAACCAAGAGTCAGCCAGTACGAAAGCTACACCCTTCTTCGCTAATTATGGTTACCATCCTCGTTTTGATACCTCCGTCGTCTCCAACGACCGCTCCCCTCAGACCCTCGATGCCAATGACTTCGCCTCTAAGATGGAAGAACTTAGAGACTTCCTTCGAGTTCAAATGAGGACAGCACAGGATATTTTCGAGACCAGTGCTAATCAGCATCGCACCCCCGCCCCTTCATTCAAAGTCAATGACCGTGTCTTCATATCTATGAAGAACATGAGGACGACTAGGAATTCAAGGAAATTAGACTGGAAGTGGAGTGGTCCTTTCCCCGTAAAACGAATAATCTCTGCATATGCCTATGAGATAGACCTGCCATCGTCTATGAAATACCATCCGGTATTTCTCTCACGGTTCAGTCCCTCGTTAAGTCCTTCAGTATCCCTGAAGGTGAGCAGTGCTACTTAAGCGAGGTTCTAACACGTTCGAAGAGTGCGGTGTTTCTACAAGTTCTACAAGAGGTTTATCTCCAGGCGAGATAAGTGCAGCGAAGTGGACAGCGACAGCGAGGGTTCTGAGGTAGAACCGAGATGGTATTGTAACGATCTACAGAAGAAGGTAACGAGAACGTTGCTTAAGGAAAGAAAGGAGAAAGAGACAACAATGACCGAAACCCTTCGCTTAAATACCCCGCTTTCCCGTAACACAATCAACAACCCGACAATAACCGAAACATAACCGAACTACAATGAGATTATAATAAGAGATCCACAACCCGTAGCAACCACTATACCAAATCCTGACCCTTATCCTTAATCCGTGAAAGTAGCCCCCCGTCTCAAGCGTGAGCTCCTGCGAACCTTAGGACCGATGGTAGTCGTAGTAGTTAAAAAGGCATCAAGGGCAGCAGTGTCCTGAAGATCTTCGGCAGGTTCCCAGGTAGGATGAGCATATCCAGTCCACTCAACAAGGTATTGTTGTTGTCCGCGATGTATCCGTTGTTCGAGAATTTTCTCGATATAATATTCCTCCTGTTCATTGACTACAATTGGAGGTGGAGGGGGTATTATTTGTCCCGGGAGAGGATCACCAGCAGCAGGTTTGAGGAGGGAAACATGAAAAACGGGGTGATACTTGACTGATAGTGGAAGGTCAATTTCGTAAGCGAAGGGTGATACTACCTTTTTTATCGGATAAGGTCCCATCCATTTCCAATCGAGTTTCCGAGCATTTCGAACGGTTCGGATATTCTTCATGGACACAAAGACCTGGTCATTGACTTGATAAGCGGGGGCCGGGGTTCGGTGTTTATTAGTCGAGGTTTCTTGTATATCCTGAGCGGTTCGAATTTGCGTTCGGAGGTAGTCATACAATTCTTGCATCGTAGTTGCGAAGGTCGAGGAATCTAGACTTTGGGCAATGGTCGTTGAAGGAATAATAGAAGTATCAAAACGGGGATGGTAACCATAGTTTGCGAAAAAAGGTGAAACCTTGGTACTAGCTGATTCTTGATTATTTGCAGAGAATTCTGCCATCGGTAACCATTTACTCCAGTCCCCTTGTTGATAGGATACATAGGAGCGTAGGTATTGCTCCATAACCGCGTTTAATCGTTCCGTTTGTCCATCGGTTTCAGGATGGAAAGCTGTTGACATCCTGGCTTGAATTCCCAGACGCTGGCAGAGTTCCTTCCAAAAATGGGCAGTGAACTGTGTCCCTCGATCGGAGGTAATATATGTCGGTAAGCCGTGAAGTTTCCAAACATGTTGGAGGTAGAGATCTGCGACGTCTCGTGAATTAACGGTAGTATTACACGGGATGAGATGTCGCATTTTTGACAGTCGATCAACTATTACCATAATAGCATCATAGCCGTCCGATTCCGGGAGCCCTGTCACAAAGTCCATCGAGATTTCTTGCCAGGGACGGTTTGGAATGGGTAAGGGACGGAGAACTCCTTGGGTTCGTTGGGTCATTGGCTTCGCTTTCTGGCAGATATGACAGTTACGTACATATTGCTTGATTGATTCTCTCATCTTTGGCCAATAAAAATTCCTAGCGAGGAGTTCGAAGGTCTTGTCTCGTCCTGGGTGGCCCGCTGCGGGGTTATCGTGGTGTCTTCGGATTAATTCTAAGTGGAGAGTATCCAGGTTGGGGACATAGATACATCCTCGATAACATAGCCTTCCATTTTCCTCTGTGCACTCGCTTAAGGTGATCTTTTTTGATTGTTGATCTTTATTCCTTAGTGCTTTGAGTATTTCTTCAGGAAACCTGTCAGCGATAAATCCTTCTTGGAAAAGTTTCTCTAGGGGAGCATCCAATTCAGCGGCTTCATTTGACAAAGAAGCCGACAACAAACTTAGCTTGGGATCCACATTTTCCTTCTTTAGTACCACTTGGCTTTGGTGGGCCAATCGTTCATCTTCTCCTGGAGGTCTCCTGATTCCCACAGCAGCATCCGGTTTTCCTCCTTGACTTCCAGGTCGATATGTTATAACAAAATCAAAACGCGATAGGTATTCAGCCCATCTGGCTTGTCGGCGATTGAGTTGCTTGGTGCTCATAAAGTACTCAAGATTTTTATGATCACTAATGACGTCAATTGGATGCTTTGAACCTTCAAGTTCCGGGCGCCATTCTTCAAAGACTCGGATAATGGCAAGTAGCTCCTTGTCGTAGATTTCATAATTGCACTCTGCTGGCGAGTGTTTTTTTGAAAAGAAGGCTACTGGGTGTAAGATTCCTGCGTCATCGTATTGGGATAGCACTCCTCCGGATACGAAGTCGGAGGCGTCGGTTTCCACAATGATTTTCTTGTCAGGATCAAAGTGGATAAGGATTGGAGCGGTGGTAAAGGCATGTTTTAGGTTCTCGAAGGCAATGTCCGCTTCCACTGTCCATTCAAAAATAATACCTTTTTTTGTTAGGGCCGTGAGAGGAGAGGCAAGCTTGGAAAAACCGAGAATAAAACGGCGGTAGAAATTGGCAAAGCCTAGAAAAGCCTGTACGTCTTTGACGCTCTTAGGGGTATTCCATTCCCGTACTGCTTTTAGTTTCTCTTCGTCCATCTTGATGCCGTCAGGGGTAAGAATGAGACCTAGGTATTTGGTTACCTGTACCTCGAATTCGCATTTCTCCGGTTTGAGCAAGATATTATTGTTCTTGAGTGTCTGAAGTACCTTTCGTACGTGGACCTGATGCTCCGCGAAGGTATCACTATAAATTAGGATATCATCGAGGTAGGCTGTACAAAAAATGTCCAGGTACTCGGTGAGGCAATCATTAACGAATCGTTGGAAGGTTCCCGGGGCGTTGGTCAAGCCGAACGGCATGACTTGGTATTCATATAAGCCGTAACGATTTCATGGATGAGATAGGATGATGGGTTAGGGTTCGGAGAGTAACGGTTGCAACGGATGATGGTTTCTTTATAATGTCTTTGTTGTTCGGCTGTGTTTCGGTTATGAGTCATGAGAGAAAGTGCGGGGTATATAAGGGACAGATTGTAGACGGTTGTTATAGTTTTCTTCTCTTTCTTTAAGCAACGTTCTTACTTTACTTCTACTGTATTGGTTTAATACTATCTCGATTCTACCTCGTAATCCTCATGTCGCTGTCGCTGTAGAACATCCTCACACTTAACTCGCCCTGAGTTAGACCCCGTAGGACCTGTAGAAAACCTCGTTACCCTTATCGTGACGATTCTTGTTTGAGTAGCTCTGCTCACCTTCTGGGATACAGAAGGGCTTAAACGGGGATCGAACCGTGAGATTACGTTGCTTCCTCATCTACACCTCCTACGCCAAAGCAACAATGAGCTCCCCCGCCCCCGTCACCTCCTCCTCTGAAGGAGCCGCCGTCGCCACACCTCGCTTCCCTACAAAAGAAGCATTTGCCCAGGCCTATAGGGACGACCCCGTTGAGTTGTATAATCGACTCCGGGAACTCAATCAGGCCCTCGAAGATCAGATCGATGTCCTACAAGAAGGAACGCAGGAGCTGGAAATAAAGCTCAACACCGCTCAAATCCAGACGAACAATGCCAACCATCACGCTCAACAACAAGACCAACGGGTCAGTGATGCCTCAACCCTCATTGAACGACTACGCCGTGAACGAAACGAAGCCCGTGCAGCCCTCTCCCTTCCCCCAGCTCCACCAAACCTTACTGCCACTCCCCCACCGCCACCAGCCACCACCCATCGCTCCGAACGAATGCCGGATCCAGAGAAATTTGATGGATCCAGAGCAAAGCTCCCTGGTTTTATCCTCCAACTTCGCTCGAAACTTGCGGTCAACCGAGACCGATTCGCTGACGAGAATACCATGATTCTCTACACCATCAACCGCTTGGAAGGAGCAGCCCTGGAGCAAGTTCGACACACGGTCCTTCCCTCAGGCCTCACAACTTGGACCAACGCTGCCGCCCTCATTGCCGCCCTGGAAACCGCCTTTGGTGACCCCGATCCCACCGGTACAGCTCGTCGAGAACTGCATCAACTCAGACAGGGCAAACGAGACTTTTCCGCCTACCTGGCAGACTTTCAGCGCATCATGGGGCAATTAAACTTCGATGAAAACTCAAAGATGGATGCCCTCGAACATGGTATGTCAGAAGAACTAAAGGAAGCCATGGTCTTCGCCGCCGCTACACCCACAACCCTCAACGACATGGTCCTAGTTCTCACCCGAATGGACAACCGCATCCGAGCTCGCAAAGCAGAGAAACGGGGAAGCAATCGCGAGAACATGGGACAGTTCAGCGCCCCTACCAATGCAATGACCCCTTTTGTCCCTGCTTCGTCATTCGTACCAGGTGGCCTAGCCCCCATGGATCTCTCTTTCGGACGTACCAGCAACCTCTCTCGCCCCCCTCAGGACCAAAGATACACTATGGCCAACGGCAGGAGAAAGTTATCAGAAGAGAACAATGGCGCCGCTCCACGGGCAAGAGCATGTTCTGCGCCGCCCCTGACCACTCCTATGCCAACTGCCCTTCGGCCCCAAAGAAACCAACGATGAGAGGGGCTCTCACCGCACCACCCGCTAACCGCACACCTCCGGCCTCCTCGCTACCACCACCACCTCTTCCACCTCAGTTTTTTGCTTTAGAATCTGCGAACGCCTCAAATGAGGCTTTAAACTAGTCCAACCAAGGCTGACCAGTGACCCTGCCTTGGTTCCAATTTCTTTTCCTTTGTCTGCATTTTCAATTTCTGGGTTTTCGGTTTCCGGTGTAAGCGTGGAGGATCAGTTGGATGGGGAACATTTTGTAGTTTCGTGCAATATTTCCCATAGCAATAAAATCATCAAAACACACGCTTTACTGGACACTGGAGCCTCTGGATTTGCATTCATTGACAAGAATTTTGCGAGTCACCATTCCCTGCCACTCTCTCCTCTTAGGACACCCCGACAACTTGAGGTCATCGACGGTCGTACTGTCGCCTCAGGAGATATTACTCATATTGCCAATATCAAGTTGTCTATCGACCAACACCAAGAACAAGCCCCTGTTTCGTAACCCAACTCGGACACTACCCCCTCGTGTTGGGAATACCATGGATGAACCATCATGATGTCCATCTACACTTCGCCGATAAACGCATTGAGTTTAACTCTAAACTCTGCACCACCCGTTGCGCTCCCCACCTGCCCGTTATATCCACCCCCTCAATCCCTAATCCTCCTAGGCTAAACTTATCATTCATTGGTGCTGCCAGTTTCAGGACTCTTACCCGAAAACGTTCCTCCCAAGCCTATGCCATGTCCCTCTATGAAATTAATAAAATCATAGACAACAAAACTAGCAAGGAAGAATGGAAATCACGTATTCCTGTTAAATATCACGATTTCCTCGACATGTTTGATAAAACCAAAGCCCAAGGCCTACCACCCCGCCGACCTTACGACCACCAGATACAACTCCAAGAAGGGAAAGACGCCCCGTTTGGACCGCTGTATGGAATGTCCCGGGAAGAACTCATTGTCCTAAAAAAATATATCGAGGACAATCTAGAGAAAGGATTTATCCGCGCTAGTTCTTCCCCTGCGGGATCCCCGGTCCTCTTTGTAAAAAAGGCTGATGGCTCTCTACGACTATGTGTTGACTATCGGGGCTTAAATGCTATCACAGTCAAGGACCGATATACCTCTCCTCTCATCAGAGAAACGCTCGATCGGCTAGCAAAAGCGCAATGGTATACTAAGCTAGACCTTCGTGACGGTTACCACCAAGTACGCATTGCCGAGGGAGATGAATGGAAGACAGCCTTCCGCACCCGATACGGTCTATATGAGTATCAAGTCATGCCATTCGGTCTGACAAACGCCCCCGGCACATTTCAACGCTTCGTGAACGACTGCCTCACCGAGTATTTGGACATCTTTTGTACGGCCTATCTGGACGATATCCTTATCTATAGTGATACCTTCGCCGAACATCAGACCCACGTACGAAAAGTTCTCCAAACACTCAAAGACAATGACATCCTGTTGAAACCAGAGAAGTGCGAATTTGAAGTGCAAACCACGAAGTATTTGGGTCTCATCCTCACCCCTGATGGCATCAAGATGGACGAGGAAAAACTGAAAGCAGTCCGA
The DNA here is from genome assembly GCA_038503075.1 of Gyromitra esculenta. NCBI lineage: Eukaryota > Fungi > Ascomycota > Pezizomycetes > Pezizales > Discinaceae > Gyromitra > Gyromitra esculenta. The sequence continues at coordinate 18,877 of JBCAML010000001.1, forward strand.
GAATGGGGAACACCAAGAAGCGTTAAAGACGTCCAAGCCTTCCTAGGTTTCGCCAACTTTTACCGCCGGTTTATCCTAGGATTCTCCAAGCTTGCCTCACCCCTTACAGCACTCACAAAAAAGGGGGTAACTTTCGAATGGACGGTTGAGGCAGATGTTGCTTTTGAGAACCTCAAATATGCCTTCACCACCGCCCCTATCCTTATTCACTTCGACCCCGACAAAAAGATCATCGTAGAAACGGACGCCTCCGATTTTGTATCGGGAGGAATCCTATCCCAATACGACGATAATGGCGTCTTACATCCAGTAGCCTTCTTCTCGAAGAAACATTCCCCCGCGGAATGCAATTACGAGATTTATGATAAGGAACTGCTGGCAATCATCCGAGTCTTCGAGGAATGGCGCCCTGAATTAGAAGGATCTAAACACCCCATCGACGTGATCAGCGATCATAAAAACCTTGAGTATTTTATGAGTACTAAACAGCTAAATCGCCGTCAAGCACGATGGGCTGAATACCTCTCTCGCTTCGACTTCGTGATTACGTATCGACCAGGTACTCAAGGAGGAAAGCCCGACGCACTGACAAGGAGATCAGGAGATCTCCCCAAGGAAGGGGATGAAAGATTGGCGCATCAGAGCCAAGTGGTATTAAAAAAGGAGAATATTGATCCCAAGATAAGTTTGTTGTCGGCTTCTTTGTCAAATGAAGCCGCTGAATTGGACGCCCCCCTTTTTAAACTTTTTCAAGAAGGATATATCACTGATAAGTTCCCGGAAAAGATACTCGCGGCATTGAAGAATAAAGAACAGCAATCCAAGGAAATTACCTTAAGTGAATGCAGTAATAAGAATAATCTATTACGCTACCGAGATTGTCTCTATGTTCCCAACCTTGACCCTCTCCGACTGGAACTTATCCGAAGACACCATGATACCCCAGCGGCAGGCCATCCAGGACGCGATAAGACCTTTGAACTCCTAGCCCGGAACTTTTATTGGCCCAAAATGCGAGAATCAGTCAGCCGGTATGTACGAAACTGCCATACGTGCCAAAAAGCCAAACCAAATACCCAACGAACTCAAGGTGTCCTTCGCCCCCTACCAATCCCTAACCGTCCCTGGCAAGAGATTTCGATGGACTTTGTTACAGGCCTCCCAGAATCTAACGGCTATGATGCTATCATGGTTGTTGTCGACCGATTATCCAAGATGCGACATCTAATCCCATGCAACACTACGGTTAATTCCCGAGATGTAGCCGACCTCTATTTGCAACATATCTGGAAGCTACACGGTTTGCCTACACATGTCACCTCCGATCGAGGCACCCAGTTCACGGCTCATTTTTGGAAGGATCTTTGCAAACGACTGGGAATTCAAGCTCGGATGTCCACAGCCTTTCACCCGGAAACCGATGGACAAACGGAACGACTGAACGCAGTCATGGAGCAATACTTGCGCTCTTATGTTTCCTATCAACAGGATGATTGGAGTAAATGGTTGCCGATGGCCGAGTTCTCCGCTAACAACCAGGAATCAGCCAGCACTAAGGTCTCCCCCTTTTTCGCCAATTACGGCTACCACCCTCGTTTCGATACTACCCTTTTTCCTACTCGAAATACATCTCAAAGCTTAGATGCGGCTTCATTTAGTCAAACCATGCAAGAGTTATACGATTATCTACGGACGCAAATAAGGACGGCCCAAGATATCCAAGAAGTCGCAACGAATAAGCACCGAACTCCAGACTATCAAATCGGCGATCAAGTCTTCGTTTCCATGAAGAATGTCAGAACCGTGCGTAATGCCAGAAAACTAGACTGGAAATGGATGGGGCCTTACTCGGTCAAGAAAATCGTGTCTCCCTTTGCTTATGAGATTGATCTTCCTGTGTCAGTCAAGTATCACCCTGTGTTTCACGTTTCTTTGTTGAAACCCGCTGCCAACGACTCTCTACCCGGACAAGTTATACTCCCTCCTTCACCCGTGATAGTTAATGAACAAGAAGAATACTTTATCGAAAAGATTCTCGAACAAAGAACCTATCGTGGACAGCTACAATACCTTGTCGAGTGGACCGGATACGCCCATCCCACCTGGGAACCTGCGGAAGATCTACAAGAGACCTCTGCTCTCGAGATCTTCTTGAACCAAACGACGGCCACTGTTCCTAGTATTCGCAGGAGCTCACGCTTAAGAGGGGGAGCTACTTTCATGGATGAGATAGGATGATGGGTTAGGGTTCGGAGAGTAACGGTTGCAACGGATGATGGTTTCTTTATAATGTCTTTGTTGTTCGGCTGTGTTTCGGTTATGAGTCATGAGAGAAAGTGCGGGGTATATAAGGGACAGATTGTAGACGGTTGTTATAGTTTTCTTCTCTTTCTTTAAGCAACGTTCTTACTTTACTTCTACTGTATTGGTTTAATACTATCTCGATTCTACCTCAGAATCCTCGCGGTCGCTGTCGCTGTAGAACATCCTCACACTTAACTCGCCCTGAGTTAGACCCCGTAGGACCTGTAGAAAACCTCGTTACCCTTATCGTGACGATTCTTGTTTGAGTAGCTCTGCTCACCTTCTGGGATACAGAAGGGCTTAAACGGGGATCGAACCGTGAGAAACGAGTGCGAAAGGCTGTCTTCCACTCATCTCCCTCGGCGATACGTACTTGGTGGTAACCGTCACGGAGGGCTAATTTGGTATACCATTGCGCCTTTGCAAGTCGGTCCAGGGTTTCACGGATGAGGGGAGAGGTATAGCGATCCTTAACGGTAATAGCATTAAGGCCTCGGTAATCCACACAGAGTCGTAGGGAACCGTCAGCCTTTTTGACAAATAGAACGGGGGATCCGGCTGGAGAGGAACTAGCTCGAATGAATCCCTTCTCAAGATTGTCTTCAATGTACTTCTTCAAGACGATAAGCTCCTCTCGGGACATTCCATAAAGGGGTCCGAAGGGGGCATCTTTTCCTTCTATCAGTTGTATCTTGTGGTCATACGGACGGTGTGGGGGTAGCCCTTGGGCTTTCTTTTTATCGAACATATCTAAAAAGTCGTGATATTTCGTAGGGATTCTTGTTCTCCATTCCTCTTTGGTTGTCTTGTCATCGATGATTTTGTTAATTTCATACAGTGACATTGCATAGGCTTGCGAGGAATATTTTCGGGTGAGAGTTCTGAAACTAGCGGCGTTGATAAAAGATAAGTTCAGCTTGGGGGCTGCAATCGAGGGGGCGGTTACGGTGGCGAAATGAGGGGTACAATGGGTAATGCAGAGTTTAGAATTAAACTCAATGCGTTTTTGGGCGAAGCGGAGTTGGACATCATGATAATTCATCCATGGAATTCCTAGAACAAGGGGGTAGTGTCCTAGTCGAGTGACGAAACAGGGGGCTTGTTCTTGGTGTTGTTCGATGGATAAGTTGATGTTAGTAATATGGGTGATGTCTCCCGACGAAACTGGGCGGCCATCTATTACTTCGAGTTGCCGAGGGGTTTTTAGGGGTAGGAGAGGTAGGGAGTGGTGACTCGCAAAGTCTTTATCAATGAAGGCAAATCCTGAGGCTCCAGTGTCCAATAGTGCGTGAGTTTTGATAGTTTTATTGTTATGGGAAATGTTACAAGATACAACAAAATGTTCCCCATCCAACTGTTCCTCCACGCATGTATCCGACACTGAAAAACCTGAAATAGAAAAAGCCGTCAAAGGTAAGGAAATGGGAACCAAGGCAGGGTCACTGGTCAGCCTTGGTTGGACTAGTTTAAAGACTCGTTGGAAGAGTCTGCTGATTCTAGGGCAAAAAACTGAGGTGGAAGAGTATGGCGAGGAAGCAGGGGGCGGCGGGGCGGCGGCATGAGTGCCTCTCATCGTAGTGCTTTCAGAATGGAGCAAGAATTGGCGTAGTGAACGGTCTTAGCAGCACAGAACATACATTTTCCAGTGAGCGGCGCCACTGTTTCTCTTCTTCAGAAAGCTTTCTTCGTCCATCGACCATGGTATATCGCTGGTCTCGAGCGTGACGAGAGGCTGGCTGCGACTGAAAGACAGTCCATGCGCTAGCCCTCCTGAGAAAGGAGGAGGCAGGAGGAATGCGGCGGGGTACTAAATTGGCCCATATTGTCCCGAGCGGTTCCCCGTTTTTCTGCCTCATGCGAGCTCGAATGCGGTTATCCAGTCGAGGAGGTAAGGATCATTTCCGAGGTTGCGCGATGGCAAATACCATGGCTTCTTTCAGTTCTTCTGACATTCCATGTTCGAGGCGTCCATCTTCGAATTTTCGTCGAAGTTGAGTTGCCCACGATTCTTTGAAGTCACGATGAGGCGAGAAGTCGCGTTTCCTCGACGAAGCTGCGAGTTCTCGTCGTGCGGCACCGGTTGTCTGGGTCTCCAAAAGCGGTTTCCAGGGCAAGAATGAGTTGTTCCGCGCTAGTCCAGGTAGTCAGGCCAGATGGGAGAACCGTATGACGGACCTGTTCTGGCGCGCTCCTTCTAACCGATTAATGCGAAAGCGATCACGGTGGTCTCATTGGCGAAGTCGATCTCGCTGACCGTCGCCGATCGCAATGGAGATAAATCCTAGTTTTGTCGATCCATCAAACTTTTCTGATCCGAGCGTTGTTTGATGGCGTGTGTGGCGTGAGGCTGAGCTGCAAGGCGGCTGGCGGATCGCTCGTTCGCTCTTGTCGTAGTCGCAATAAGCGCTAGCAGCCTCCGTTACCCGTTGATCTTGTTCCGTAGCATGACGGAGAAAGATTGTCGGTCTGGATCTGCGGTGTTGAGTTTTACCTCATTCTCCCGTTCGCTTTCCTGAGGATATCGACTTGGTCTTCCAGCTGGCTTTAGTTCCCCGAGCTCATTGTAGAGTTCTGCAGGTCATCCCGATAGGCCTGAGCGAAAGCTTCTCTAGTGGAAAGCGTTTCGCAACGGCTCCTTCCATGGTGAGGCTGGCGAGTTTGAGGCGCAGGCTGTAGATAGCGAAGAACGTAATCTCACGGTTCAGTCCTCGTTAAGTCCTTCAAGCATCCCTGAAGGTGAGCAGTGCTACTTAAGCGAGGTTCTAACACGTTCAAGAGTGCGGTGTTTCTACAAGTTCTACAAGATGCTTATCTCCGCGCGAGATAAGGCAAATGGGACAATGACAATGGGTTCTGAGGTAGAACCGAGACGTATTGTAACGATCTACGTAAGGCGTAACGAGAACGTTGCTTAAGGAAAGAAAAGAGAAAGAGACAACAATGACCAAAACCCTTCGCTTAAATACCCCGCTTTCCCGTAACACAATCAACAACCCGACAATAACCGAAACATAACCGAACTACAATAAGATTATAATAAAAGATCCACAACCCGTAGCAACCACTATACCAAATCCTGACCCTTATCCTTAATCCGTGAAAATTTCACGTTTCACTAATCAAAGCCGCTCCCATTGACCCACTCCCGGGCCAGATTATCCCACCCCCACCTCCGATCCAAGTCAACGACCATGAAGAATATCTTGTTGAGAGTATCCTAGATTCTCGCATTCGCTATGGGAAACTGCAATACCTGGTGGAATGGACAGGTTATGCCTTGCCTACGTGGGAACCTGCGGAGTATCATGAAAAAACGGAAGCAGTAGATGTGTTTCACCAAAGATATCCGAGTAAGCCGAAGGAAGGTTTGGTTAGTGTTTGCAGGAGCTCACGGCTATAAGGGAGGGGGTACTTTCATGGATGGTTGTTGTGTTGTTCGGTTAGCGGTATAGGTGTTTTGTTGTATTGCTTTGTTGATCGTTCTATATGTTTCTCTTGGTTTCCTTTATAATGAGTCATACGTTTGTCATCAAAGAGGTGGATTACGAGTATATAAGCGAAGGGATTTCCCCTCTTGTTGTACTTTTTCCTTCTCTTTCTTTAAGCAACGTCTTCTATTGCACACTCATTGTATCTTACGAATACAAACCCAGATTACACCTCGTAATCTTTCGTCGTCGCCGTCTTCAAGTCTTCATAACTTGAACCGCTGGTAGAGCCTGTAGAATCCTCGCACACTCTCCTGTCGTTAGTTTCTCGTTCAAGTAGCACTGCTTATCTCGGGGGATACCTGAGAGCTTGACGAGAATCTCGCTCCTTGAGATTAAGGAAGGATTTTGGTTGCCTTTGTTTCTCTTCTTCTTCTTTCCTTAAGCAACGTTCTCGTTTACCTTCTCCTGTACTCGTTGAAATACTATCTCGGTTCTATCTCAGAACCCTCGCTGTCGCTGTCCACCTCGCTGCATTTATCTCGCCTGGAGATAGACCCTTCGTAGAACTTGTAGAAACGCTGCACTCTTTGAACGCGTTGATACCTCATTAAGTAGCACTGCTCACGTTTAGGGATACTGAAGGGCTTAACGAGGGACCCAACCGTGAGAATACCCCACTTTCCCGTAACACAATCAACAACCCGACAACAACCAAAACGCAACCGAACTACAATAAGATTATAATAAAAGATCCAAAATCCATAACAACCGTCGCAACAAGTCCTAACCCTATCCCTGATCCTTTCATGGATGGACGTTTCGTTGGTCAGTTAGGTGTATGGATATATGGTTGTTGCGTTTTGTTGTTCTTTGTGTTTCTTTGGTTTTTCGTTACGATGAGTCATGATTTTGTCATCAAAGGAGTTGGGATTTTAGGGTTTAAGCAAAGGGATTTCCCCTCTTGTTGTATTTTTCTTCTTCTCTCCTTAAGCAACGTCTTCTATTGTACCCTCACTGTATCTTACGAATACAACCTCAGATTACACCTCGTAATCTTTCGCCGTCGCCGTCTTCAAGTCATCATAACTTGAACCACTAGTAGAGCCTGTAGAACCTTCGTACATTCTTCAGTTGTTGGTTTCTCGTTCAAGTAGCACTGCTCATCTCGGGGGATACCTGAGAGCTTGACGAGAATCTCGCTCCTTGAGAGATCCGTGAAACATGACTCATTATAACAAGAAACCCATGGAAACACAAAGAACAATATCGAGACGCAACAACCATATACCCATGTACCTAACCAATCAACGAAACAACCATCCACAAAATAAGAGTGGGCGCTTTGGGGTAGAAGGTGTAGATTGAGGAAGCAATATAATTTCACAGTTCAGTTCCTCGTTAAACCCTTCAGTATCCCTGAAGGTGAGCAGTGCTACTTAAGCGAGGTACTAACACGTTTGAAGAGTGCAGTATTTCTACAGGTTCTACGATAGGTATACTTCAAGGCCAAGTATCGGTGATGTTTCACAGTGACGGCGAGGGTTCTGAGGTAGAACCAAGATAGTATTAAAGTAATACAGGTAGAAGTGAAATGAGAACGTTGCTTAAGGAAAGAAGAAAGAGAATACAGAGAACGAGCAAAATCCCTCACTTAAATACCCCGCTTTTACCCAACAAACTTAATAACCGAAAACAACCAAAATACAATAACATTATATAACAACCGAAATTCGTAACAACCATCGAACCGAAACCTAACCCTGTACCTAATCCTTAATCCGTGGAAACAAGTCAGGATTCCTACATAATCCTTCGTCGCCCCCGTGATACTTTTCACTCTTATCACGCCACTACATCAACATAGTTTTGCCATCGAAGTCATCATACTTCTCCATTGTAGAACCTGTGGAATCACCGTCTAACCTCTTGTCGCTAGTTTTCGTTCAAGTAGCACTGCTCACCTTTGGGGATACCAAAGGACTTGACGAAACCTCTCTCCTTGAGATTGTATATATTCCCTCCTGTCTCAGCTAACTGAGGAGTCAGGAAATCAGACCAAACCAAGTAGACCTTCAACAACCCACACGGTCTTAGCTTTCGACTACCCTTCCTGACTCCTTACCGCGACTATCTTCGGAAACTAACATTTCCCCTTCACATGACCATCTCAGCTAACTGAGGAGTCAGGAAATCAGACGAAACCTCGTAGACGATCAACATCGCACACGGTCTTAGCACTCTTACCTCTACGACTCCTTTACCGCGACCTACCAGAAGCCTACCGGCTTCCTTCATTTAAACGTTCTTCCTTCATTTAAGCGCCGTTTTAGGGCTGTCGCAATGGAGCTGGTAGTCGAATTAGTCCTCTTTGCTGAAACCTGCAATAGCCCGCGCGAGCAAGGGCTAACATGTGCTCCAATCTCTCAGACCCCATCTTTAGTTAAGAATAGTCGTCCGCTCCTGCTATAGTGCAGCTGCTTTGCCTTCGCCAACAGCTCCCTAAACTGTCAGATGACACCTTTTGCACTTGCAAATATTATGAATCTGTGATATGCCTGCTATTTGCCCTCCGCTGAGCCCGTGCTGACCTACCAAACAACAGCTTCCTTAACTTATTCAAAAAAAAATTTCCCTGACGTATAGCGCCTATATTCGCTTTGTTGGACGCGTGTGCGCTTCATATATGACACCTTTTTCAGTCGGCACTCGCCTGCGCTGACTTCCGTACGACACCTCCTGCATAGAGCCGTTGGATTTGAAGAGGGTAACCCCCACCAGAAGCGCCTATAATATGTTTCAGTGGCGCCCATAGCTAATCGCGATTACTCAACGAGTGGTTGCCTGAACTGTCTCATCCAATTCGAGCAGCTACGCTTATAGTGGAGAGGTACACTTCAGTTGTCGAAACCCCACATTTCGATACAGCAATACACCAAACAATAGGGTACTATACAGTTAACTGTAGAGACATCTGAGCGAGGATATTCACCTCTTTTGGAGATATAAATATCGCATAGCACTCCACATTATCAGTAGTAAACGCCCCTCGTTTAGTTTCGCGATAAAAGGCTAACATCTTGGATTTTATCTGTGTAACAAGGTTCCTTTCCCTATGATACCATTCCTCATAATTGCTGCTGTCTTCTTTGCTGTCGCCGCTATCATAGCGCTTGTGAAGGGGCCGAGTAAAGAGAACGACACAGTCAACGAGATCAGTGAGCGACTAGAGCGCGAAGAGCAACAACGCAAGAACAAGCAAGAGGCAAAAAGTTTGGCAAAAGAGCGTGAACGGTTGCAGAAGGAGAGTGACATGATGCGCCGGCAGCAAGATGAAATCTGTAAACAGAGAATGAAGGCACAAGCTAATCGTATGGCCCGAATGGACGACAATCGAAATAAAGAAGAGGAGGAGAGGATCGCAAGGGAGAAGCAAGAGGAAAAGGAGAAGGCTGCACGTGAGAAAGAAGGAGAGAGAATGAAAATTGCGGAAAAAATGGAATGGCTCAAGACCGAAGAAGAAAGACTTAAAGAAGAGGCAAAGCAGTTGGCAGACCGTGAGCGGGCGGCTAAAGAAAAATACGGCAATCTTCGCGGGCCGACACGAGAGGAGTTTCAAAAAACCCTCCATGACACCCAGTACGACAAGAAAAACTTCCACTTCGCAATAGTCGGGAGAGCCGGTAGCGGAAAGTCTTCGCTTATTAACGCATTCAGAAATCTAAAAAACAAAAGCCCCGGTGCGGCGCCTACAGGGACTAAGGAGACAACTCTCTGTGTCAAGCGCTACGAAGATCCTGGAGACCAGCCACCCCGGCAATGGATGGTTTGGTTCGACATTCCTGGGGCGGGCACTCAGAGAATTCCGCATCACGACTATTTCATCAAGCAGGGCCTATATATATTCGACTTCATTATTTTGGCTATTGGGGACCGTTTTGAGGAGATAGATGCACGTATTCTCGAAAACTGTGCAAAGTTCAAGGTCCCTGCTTTTATAGTCAGATCAAAGGCCGACATGCATATTTTGAATTCGATGAAAGAGGAGGAAGAGTTTGACAGTAGCAGTGATAATTCGAAGCTGTATGAAAGGTGTCGAGATACGTATATTGAAGAAACACAACAAATGGTAAGTGAAGAGCTGGAGAGATGTGGTCTACCGGACCAAATTGTATATGTTGTGTCGAGGGATGAGCTGCGACAGATATACAACAATTCGCTACAACCCCTCTCCATACAAGAAGCACTTTGGAGGCAGAGAAAAGGGAGCGTGATCCATGAGGATCATCTTGTCAAGGCGTTGCTTAGTGCAGTGGCCGAACGAAGGTGTGACGAGCCGGTAAGATTTCCAAGATATCAGATATGGGGTACTGGCCCGTAGTTAATGCCATCATAGACACCCTTTGGTCAATTCGTGGATGGATATTCAACTCTCCGGGAGGGCGCCCAGGAATTCGTGAACAACCAGCGCCAAAACTTATCTACCATCTTTACCAGGCACCCGAAAAATCGTGTACGTACCCGATCCCGTCTCTAAACTAGATCATTGACTTACCTTTCATGCAGGCATCACCGGCCACAGCTCGGGCAAAAATAGACTCGCATATCCAGCCTACCAATCAACATAATCAAGGGATACGCAAAGCGATAAAGTCTCATCAGCAAACCAATGCAGAAGAACTCTATTATGAAATTTTAAAGCACGGCCCGGAACTCCAAAACATGCTCATTGGGAAACTCACTATGTATGGCTCTAATGTAGCTATATTAACATTCTATCCCTTGGCGCCGATTCCAGAGAGTATATATGCCTTTGGATCCTGGTTACGGGTTGAGGAGTACAAACCTAGGGGAAAGAAAAAAGGGAGGAGAGGAGGGCGAAGAAACTATGCGCAAGCAGATGAGACAGAGCTGAAAGCTGATGAGAGGCAAAGAACTAATTGGACTTCATGAAGGAATTGGAGAGATCATACGGGATGGGCGGGTAGAGAGGAGGAGGAGGAGGAGAAAGCGGATAGTTGCGGTTCCCGAACGTCTGTGGCGGTTGAAGGATTACATTGGAATTTATAGTTTGGATATGAGTAGAAATTTGTTGTCAAGCTTCCTCTTGTTCTCTGACCGCGTGTTGGCTTGCTATAGTTATTTTTTGATCAATCTATTGGGAGCCGTTATAATCTTATGGTCTACTAACCCCTTCTGCATCCGAGAGCTCCAATATCATTGGGCTTAATTTTCCCCGAGACTATAGTCTCCTCAGATATGATGAGACACGGCAGCAATAATACCGGAGGCGGTGGCTACTGTTGGTGATCCAATTCTCGTAGCTATAGCCAGGGTTGACATGGTGCGGAGATTTAAACGGAGACTTAAACAGCGATTAAATTTCTTGCCGGTATTCTGGCTCTCTTGCAAACAGCCATATAACTTATAGAGAGGTACAAAATCTAGAAAAATAGCAATAGAGGTCTTTATTTTTACAGAGAATTGAGCCCGATGACCGTTGTGAAATGAGGCTCCGCTTAGGATTGTAGTACGGAGGTAATTGAACCATCACGCTATCTACTCGTAACGAGATTTCTGCCTGGAAATCTCGCGGGATAATTTGGTTTAAAGGTGAACTAAAAGAGCGGATAGCTGAGAATAAGCGTAGAGAGTTCTTCAAAATAAAAATTAGGATATTGTAATAGTAATGTAGCTAGTTAAAGCTTGAGCTTCGATAATAGACTGTTTTAACTAACAGACATTTATTCTATCGCTTTAACCAGGGTGTGAATTTAGCTTAGCTAAAAATCTTACGTAACTTCTACATGTCTAGGGAGAATGACACTTCACAGACAGTTCTCGATAACTCGGGGGCTCCTAGGACCGATGCACATCATAAGCCTATTCGCAAACGAGATTACCACTCACAGAGCTCCAGCTCTTTGTTCGAAATGTCTAATTAACACTCTGTAATGGAGAGTTAAAAAAGGTCTTTTCTCGAAGGACGCATCGATCCGCGCACTCACCCACATTACCTAGTGAGAATAAGGCCTGAAAAATACAAGCAGAAATGCTACCTTTACAAACACCCGCAAAGTGAATTCTGGATTGGTTCCCACCAAGCAAGCACATTTGCCTACCGAAACTTAGGTTTACCTAAGGTTAGCATACAGGTCTAATAGCTTGCTCAAGCACCGAACTGACCCAAGTACAAGCTAACAATAAGAATAGCTATGACAATAAATAAGACTGGCCTAGGAGAGTAGAAACTATTTCTATTAGCCAGGGCGGCCTAGATTACAGTACGGTACCACTCCAGCGACGTACATAATCCCACTCGTTGCACGGCTAGACTGTCTCACTGGCGCACCGTACGCATCAGTCACATATTTGAAAGCTTCTCCAACATTTAAAACTGATAAGGGTTTCCAGGAGTGGCATTGGAGAAGACTCTGTAGCGGAGATTAGAGTGATATATAGGCCAGTGTAAACGGACGCTCGGGAGACCCGGAGGATATTGTCAAGCTTAGAGACAGGCACCTCCAGCCGGCCTAGAGAAGTAACTCAAACAACTGATCCTGGTATTCTAACGCCTAAGACCTCCGAAATTCAGGTGAAATCCCTTGAGTCTGAGGAGTTCCTATCTGTTTGTTTGTTTCACCATTAGGTACCTGAATCTCAAAAATAATCAGGAAATTTTACGTAATAATTTATTGATTCTAAAGCATATACTGTAAAAACAGCACCAAATACCTACAATTAACTCAAGATCGGCTATCTCTCTACTGTATTATAGCGTTCTGCTCTGCTTAGCTCACCAATATATAGATTTCGCTAGTTAGATAAGATATTTGTAAAGGATCCCAGGCTATTGACCATTAGCCTCCTGAGACCGGCTGGATTTTCCGGTGATATTTAGGCGCGATACAGTCCTCCATAAGTTCCGTTACGCTGCTATCCACATGCCTCTATACTATCAGTACTATGAGTATCCTAGCGAGCAAAAGGTTGATGGACCTAATGCGTCCTGCTATAGGGATACATGCTGCAGTGAGGAAGCTCTGAGGAGGTCTTGCTAGAGGTGACACTCGGTGTGGCAAGAGAGTAAAATGCCTGATAGTGAGAGAAGTAGTGGAGAACCTAAATATATTTTCGTCTACGAAAAGGCACGAATCGTGCTAACGATCGTCAGCTTTGTCCATGGAGTAATATTTTTCCATAGCCGGTATATCGGCGAACAAAGATCGGTGAACAAAGCCCCGTCCGATGTAGCCATGAATTCTGTCACTCAGGAGACCAAAAGACAGACAGACCACTCACGCGCGCCTCTATTGAGAATGCTCTCCAGGAAGGTTGGCGGAAGCTTTGGCAGAAAATACCATTTGAGGGTTTATAGGATCCTAGGGGCGCTGAGAGGGGGTATGGGGCTATTGGCCGAACACACTATAACTACCCCTTTTCTAGCCTAATAGGACTCTCTTATAAGAGTATGAAAGTTAGAAATTGCCCAAGCTCACTATCCCAAGGTAATGGAGGTTTATCTATGGGAGAGCGTTGATTGTAATCATGAAAAGTCACTCGATTATATCTGGTCTTAGCAAAGTTAGTAGTAGTACTACAGCAAAGGTAAGTCTAGCGACAGGCTGTGGTACGGCTCTTTTCTTTGTGAGCTCAAGTTCATTTAAATCTCACACTTCTAACTACCCCTGGTTAACGTTTAGCACATAGCATTCTTGACTCATTTAACATGTTTATCAGGCCCCTGAGGGAGATCGGGTCTCTGAGGGAGTTGTGGAGGGAAGAAGGAATTGAGATCTTTCAGTCGCACCGCCGCTTGTCGCTAGACTTACCCCCACACCCGCAGTACAAATCGCCCAGTACCGTCTACCCGTATCGCATATCTCCAGGTTCTAAGGATGGTGGCGGCAGTTCTCACAGCTGTAGCTATCCACCCCGGTTTGAATCCCCGATCTTCATGTACGAGTGAAAAACTAGATAGGAAAACCGATCACAGCTGTAGAGCTCGCCCCCTCTTGTAGTTAGAACTGAATGTAGTAACCACCCACGTGTTGGGTTTCATAAATAAGTGATAGCGAAAAATGCGGTCTATTATTAGAGACATGAACTTCAACCGTTGTTCTAATTGCAATACCAGACGTCCTCAAATCGATCACTGCCTATAGTAAAAAAGAAAAATCAGGCCTTCGCTTCTCCAGCTCATGTAACCCGTCTCGGAGTGGTGCCGAATTCTCAACCACTCCTAGGCAACACGTTAAGGTCCTGTTCTCTAACTGCCACCAGACAACTCCTCTTATGAGAGCAAACAAACTGAATAGACTCGGCGCCCTCAGATATTGCCCGAAAGGTGAAAACCCATGTCCCATCTGCGGATTTATCTGGATCTTCTACCAAAAATACATTCTGCGTAAAAGCGTCAGCAAAATTATCCAAAACTGGGGCTGGTAATAACTAACGTGGTTTTTAATGACCGGATTAATCTCAGCTGCTTCAAGGATCTATAAACTCATTGTTAATTTTCAATATCCTCTACTTCTGGATTAAAAGACTAACATTGACTGTGATAGTGAACTTAGCACCAATAAGTGGCGACGAAGTAGATGCTAGCAACTGAATTTCACCGAACTCATGCTCTGCAGGAATCTTCGTGTGGGCCTCTTTCAGGCACTCATCAATTTGTTTCGAGACAACGCCGACTATTCCGCCATCTCCGCCAGGGCCCTTGCTGACATTGACGAACACGTTCCCACGTCTCCACACATCCTGTTCGACTCCTTCTATCCCAACAAGATTGTTGTTACCTTTTTGATTTTCAGGCGCAGGTCTCTCAAATACCTCTTGGTAGGATCGAGAATGTGAATAGAAAAACGTATTCCACGCGTTAATCGCTCCTCTGTTGCTTTTATACACTTCCACCTCCACAACCATCGCCACCGTGCCCCCAAAAGACTCCCATCGCAAGCTTCTCGTGCCTTCGTCATTACCAGAATCGAGCTCGACGGTGAAACCCCTATACGAAAGGACTTCATATAATTTATCCAAGTCCACATGGATGTACTCCTCGTCCTGGGCGTCTTGGACGACACTTCTATCATGCAGTTCGCTCGTTGCCGCACTGTGGTCCTCCGTAGACTTGAAAAGGACGGTATCAGCTGAGTGGGATCTAGTTGCAGTCGCTTGGATCTTGAGTGATATAACGCCATCCCTTGGGAACGGTTCCATGATATTATCGTCTAATGGTTTCCAGCCACCACCCTCGTCGGTTACCCACCCTTTCGGTGGTTCAGGGTGCTCGAAGTCTCTCGCGGCCTTGATGTATTGCTCCTTGTTTTCATTCCCAAAGTGTGGACCGGCACATGCATCGAGAAATCTGCGATCATCACCCTCACCCATTATGACAAAAGCGTGGTTTTTAAACCCCTGTCGCTCAGAGCTGGTTGCCTTGAGTTTCCTTGGGCCAAAGTCATTTCCAGGGTCTTTGGGGTGGTATGGACTGTTGCACATCCCCCAGCCAACCAGGTCGGTCTCCTTTATGTAACCGTAAGGCCACAGATAATTCCAGACAAGTTTGGTAGACTCGCCTGTGATGCCCAACGACCCAACAACCTGTAATAGAGCGGCCTGATCATAACAATTGATCTTGTTATATTCGGTACGGAAACGTTGGTCGATCCATTCTTTGATGGGGAAATGACCTCCGACCTTGCTAAGCCCAAAATGAGGAGAGCCACTGAGGGTACTGTATTGATAGGAATGCACGGGGTCGAACGTTCCAAGTTCTGTATTTTCCATCGCGGTTTTGTCCATTTTCGATCTGTGGCACACAGCAGCAGCGTACTTAATGTAGCTAGCCATTTCGCCTTCCTCGTCCCTCTTTATGGTAGGGATGACGCGCATCGTGGGAAGTATAAAGATTTTGAGGAGCTCCGCGGGGATCTCGTTCTTGAAAAATGCTGGCAGGAGCTTCTTGGGGGTGATAGCATACAGCTCGAGAGGTATCGTCCTTTCCACGACGTATTGATCGGATGTGGGTCCCGCCGATCCTAAATCGTCGTGTGGAGTGATATACCATTTGATCTTGTCATCAATACCCCAAGGCCTAACGTTGTCCCAACCGTTGAGGTAGACGGATATAGGGTTGTCGATCCCGTCGAAAGTGGTATCTTCGAACGTAAGCGTGGTATTGTTAACAAATTTGGCGCTGAGGTTGAATTTTTTCCAAGACTGATCGATTTCTACACGCTCGAGGGTGACATGGAATTCGATTCTCTTAGAAGAGGTCACGTCGACGCTGACGGGGGTGGAAAAGGAGATATCTACGGGGTCGGCGATTTTCCAGATCTGGAGAGCATCACCTTCAGGGGGCTCGGCTGCTCTCCCGGCCTCTGATCGAACTCGGACGTTCGTTTTGGCTACGGAGAGCGAAGTGAGTCGAAAGGCGGCCATCTTGATGAGGAAAAATATTTCGGTTTTGTTCTGGCGAAGGAAACGTATTTTCGGGTGTAGGTCTTTGTAGATAGAGTAGAGTTCAAAACACGAAAGTCTCGACAGCTTAATTTATGCCTCTCCTCACCTCGTCCTTCCATCTACTCCCCCAGCGCATTCCCAAGACCGCGTGAGATCAATTGCAAAAATGGCGGACTAGGAATGGAGAATGGAGAACGCCTCTCAGCTCGGAAGCCCCGATATCTGTTTCACATCTCCAGTATGAGCTGGTTTCGTGCAGACGCCACTGCTAGAATAGAACGTTGGGAGGCGTGAGACTACTTTGTGGTCGTGGCAGAGCTAACTTGTGTCGGAAAACCCAAAAATTCTCAGCTCGCATCAGTAGATGAGAAGGCGTATGCAGAGTTGGTGAGTTCGCGGTATCTCGATTTATTCAGCTGGATGTCTTGACACGAAAAGCGCTGGGAATCACTAGCACAGAAACATGGGGTGATCAAAGCTCAACGTATCGGCCATACTATGCCCGAAGAAAGATTCCTGGGATCCCTGGCTCTGCCACATAGGTATTTTAGCGTGGGGGTTATCGAAGTTGTACCATTCCTGCAGCGGGCAGTACTGCACCTACTCTACATGATCCCCCTTGTAGCGGACGCGTAAAGTAGGGCTTAGGCGCCGTCATCACCACGATAGGTACTGTGGGGTTTGGAGGTGTGTAGTCCTTTCTGGCTGCAGCAACACGTTTCTCCACTTGTGTCTCGCTTCAGCTCAAAAATCTCCACCAATGCCAGTAGCACAACCAAGAAGGTTGTACTAAATGTTTAGATTTATGTAATACAATTGCACCTTGCTGTGTCGGATCTCGCTGTGTCGGATCCCTTGCTATCTCGACGGATTCTTTCTACGATCTTCTTTGCTCACCAAAATCAATTTGCTATCCCACACGAAATCTTACTGAAACTTGGCATACGACATATCAAGGCGCGACCGCAATCCGTAGTATAGAATGTAGGATCTGGATATCTCTCAACGACATGAAGCTAAGCAATGCTCATGTTAAGCGAGCAAACGGTTGGCGGGGATAAGGGTGGGGCTAGATTCCAGGTTGGATCTCGAGGTACACCAAACCCAGCTTTCTATTCTTGTTGGTAGGGTACTCAAGACACCTAACCCTAGATTTATACCAAGACTCTCACCAACTTACGTGCAACATTTATTAGAGATTATGCGCAAATAGATCCAGCTCCGATTCTTAGCAATTTGATTGGTGCAGATCAGCTTCTAGTTAGTCAAAAATCACGGCTGGCTTAAAAGCGCAAAGTCTCTATTTAATACCAGCCTTCCTATATCGTATAGTAGACGCCCCCGAGTTGGGTGGTACTACATGTACATTAGGGCTCTCTTTTAGCTTCATGATTTAAAAGGCTTAGCCTAAATAAAAATAAGCTGACCTTCCCCTTGCCAAACATCATTTGTGATAGTAATGATGTAACTAAGAATTTCGAATCAGCAGCATGGACGGATCGTCTCAGTAACTACATGTAGAAAGTTACATCGGCGCCTAGGCTTATTCCCATCCTTACTGCCATTGGCTACTGCGCACCGTAGGCAGCAAGCTGCGCGAGAGAAGCTGGGCACGAGACTAATTACATGTAGCGCCTCACATAGGCACGTCATGAAACGGACTGCTGCGATTAACGTACTACCGAGAGGCAGCAGCGTCAGTTTATCTAATACCTCCCTATGATCATCTGTAGTTCTCCATCTTGTTCCTATATAGCTTATATCGAGTTACCTATCCTTTCATCCTCAATTCCAACCCGCTGAAGCTTGCCTATGGACAGCTTGACGGTCAATTTCTTCAACTTCCAGTCTGCCCCCAGCGGAATTTCCGAGATCGGATTGACTGTACATTAGTGTGGGGAAAGGATATTGATAAACTTTAAGCTACTTGTGATACAATACATGTACATGGCTAGATGCAGACGCAGACCTCCGTGATTTACTCGGGTTGCTATCACTCCCCATTCACCTTTCTCTGGGAATAAATTCAGGTCATATAATGCATCATTTGTCAAATAATACATGAAACCGATTAAGATTCGCCTTATATATATGATGTCAGGCCCTACTTAGAGATTGTAGTGTATGGTAAGCACACCAATACTCACCAGTGATGCTAAGTCTGATGATTGAGGGTAGTATTTGTGCCTGTAGAACATGCAATTATGTTAGAAGTTTGCGGTGGTTGGTTTCCGCCTTGTGGCGCTAGGGTTACACGGCCAGCTTCCCAGTCAGTCGTGGCGAGGTGCAGCAGCGATCATCCCCGCTTCGAATTCATCGACTGCCCCAAACTGTTCCGCCATCGCCGTCACTCTCGTCCAAAGAAACAGAGACTGAGATTACTGCCCATACTAAGTCATTGCAAAAATTATGGCTTGTCTTGTTTGGATGGTTGTCATAAGGTCAACTATTATCTAATGGCTGACGTCTAGACGGAATCGAGAAACGTCCTGAGGGTTATTGCAGATTTAGATAGTGCACAGGTCGAGTCAATATCCCTCTCCGTCGCTTCGACACCATGCTTGATAAAACGTACAGAGAGCTTGGAATAGCCTGGGCATCAATAAATCCGCAATTGATTTTTGAGAATTATAGCTTATTCGAAATCCCCCAAGTTGCGCGTTCACTACGGAAACACTGATCTTGACTCTTCAAAGTATCATCGCTGCCCACGGCTTCAATTACACAAACAAGGAAAACCACACAGAGCTGATTTAGACAGCCTCGAATAGGAAACAAGGCTGAAGGATTTCCTTCCCATGCAAATTCCAAACGCACGAGTGCTACTTACTGGCCCAGGATCTTTCAAGATTTAATAGACAGCCATACAAGCCATCCGCACAAACGTTTCTGAACCTGCCGAAATTTTCGAAGCACTCAAGTCCGCGCACTTTCCATCACGTTATTCTCTACTGAGTTGAGCGGTTGGCATATCTGTACGGGCGCTTTTATTGCGCATTGGCTCACCGACGTAGTTGAAGAACGTCTTGAAATCTTGAAACGGTTATCTGATATACCTGTAAAAGATCTTCCTTCCTTGATTAGCTCTAATAGGCTCGAAGGGACTGGCAATTAGCTGTTCGAGAAGCGAGGATTTATCAAATGGAGAGAGTCCGAGGCATCCTCGATTCTGTGGCTTCATGATATTGGCAACACACCGAAATTGCTTCTAACCCTATATCTATATGTCTATGGCTAATTTGCAATAGCTGGGGCGGGAAAATCTAAGCATGTGTGAGAGTTCCATAGGGTTGAGTGTCTAGGGAAGCTAACTTTGCTATAGGTCTCTTGTTGTCGACGAATTCAACCAAAGCAGGAGGGAGTCGAACGCACTAACTTACTTCTACTGTAACTACAAAGAAGACGACGGAAGAGATACTGTGTGTATCTTGAGAGCGCTCGTCAAACAGCTTTTTACAAATGGTCAACTATGCAGCCACAAACTCACTCTATACCGTGAGCGCATGCGGGATAGGTTTCAAGCTGGATCGCTTAAACGTGAAGAGAGCAGAAACCTAATTTTGGAGTTGGCGGCAAATTTTGAATAAGCCATCAGCTATATCGATGCGCTTGACGAGTGCCATAACGATACGAGGGAAAAACTTTTACTCGCTCTGCAACGTATTCTACGCTTAACAAATCGAAGGCCAAAATGTTCGCTACGAGTCGAAACGACGATGATGTAGTACTCAAGCTAGAAGACGTACTGAATATTTATATCAAGTCAAGCGATAACACTGGTGGCATCAATTTCTTCGCAGAAACTGAGATAGAAAAGGGTATACGACGGGAGAAAATTCTACGCGGGCGAGTGCAACCTGAGCTGGAGCTAGAAATAATAAATACCCTGATTGATGGTGCTCGTGGGATGTATAAAATCCATCCGAACAAGGTTTTATAGGGGCCAATGATCCGTATGCCTCTTCGGGCTCATCCGCAAATCCTAGGAATCTGCAAAGAAACGATGCCTACTGCTATTGAAAGGGCCCTAAATAGGGTTCCAAAGGATCTTACAGAAACATCTAAGGAAGTTTTGATGAATACTGAAAACCAGTCTTTGGATAGCTCCGCCATCGCAAAAAGAGCCTTAAACGTAATTCTATGCGTTGAACTTTCAGATGCTCTTTACATTCAACCCATGGAACGGGAACGGAAGGAAAACAACGGTCTCAACGAAATGGTCATACTCGGTATTTGCCAAAATTTAGTCATTGTTGATGAAGAGTTGGATCTGCTAAGATTCGCCCATCTATCAGTCCAAGATTTCTTACGAGAGTAGTTCGGGTTTCAATATGGTTACATATAGCTCGCGGATATTTGTCTCATGATTCTGTGTCGGCCAAATCACGAAACTGAATACCTTGCGACTGACGGTAGTAAAACACATGCCTTCGCAAAATATTTGATCTTGAATTAGGCAACATATACCTGATTGTCTGGTACATCGGATGATCCGGAGCAACCACTGATGAAGTTACGGTAGGAATTTCTCCAACCTTGTCCAGCTTATAGAGTCTGGTGCAAGGCCCGGTCTTCTGAACGTAGCCGCGATTTAGAAACATATAGTCCCCTTTCAATCAAAGAAGAGTATTTTATTCCTCCACTGTTGTCGATAGCTTGTTACTTTGGGCTCTTAGGCATCTACCAGTACCTTCAAAGCAGAAAAGCAGACCGTGGTAGGTTACGTTGGAGACGAAAAAACTCGTTGCACTATGCAGCAGGTCAGGCCACAAAATGTTTGTTGAGGAGTTGCTAAAAAAAAAAACATCCGATTTGGAAAGTTGGGTGGCTTAAGACAAAGCAGGTAGCTGCGAATCGCTCACTCTCGCACTGGGTTAACTGTGGTACTCGGGGGGTTTGATCCCCTTATGCATAGCAGCAAGTCGCGGACACGATGGAGTGGTAAGACTATTCGCCACGTAGGAATACGGGTTAAAGGCCAGCTCTATTTTGTTGAAGAAAATAAGAACATTGCGCGCTACATAAAAATATATCCTCAAGAATTACTACGGTAAAACTGCTCTGTAAGGATATAAAATTAGGGCAGTTCTATATCCTTACAGAGTAGAAATCCTTATTAAAAGGCCTAGCACATAACAAATAACCCCCGTCAAGACCTGAAATATTATCCTTGTAAGGCGATTGTACTGTATCTATATTCTTATACAAGAGTAAGGGTAGGATTTTTCGATATACGGCAGCCCCAGCTGATTTAAATACTTTGCTCCTTAGAACGACTATTTTGCTGTGCTAATTTCTTCCGTTTACACACATATTGATATTAAAAAATTCGCACGAGTCATAACATATCACTCGATTTTGCTATTCTAATACTCGCTTTATACCAGTATCTTAGCGCACCTCGAGTATACTCTTACAGGGCGATTCAACTGTATACCCTTTTTATCTCTGAATTTATGGTAGTGTTTCGATAGCGGGACAAAAACGCATCCCCCTTTTTTATAAGGTCAATCTACTTATGTCGCAGAGGTCCAATTAAGTCACGTGTAGAAACTAGGTGGTTAACAGCTCATTAACAGATCGCGCGACCTAATTGGATCTTGGTGACACGAGTGCACAAAAACGTGCAAGCACTATATGCCTACTAGGCGTATAGACTAATGTCAACTTCACGTTGAGACATTAGGATCACTTGTACCTTTAACGGTAGGGTGGGATAGCAAAGGGTACGAACCGTACGATCTCTGGCAGGGTGTTACCCTACCTACCGAGGTAATTCCCATCTCTCAACGTAGCCTGTGTTCTCAAATTTAAATGCATACACGTAACTAAGCTGAACACAGTGAAGTTTCTTAATTATTAAGAGGGTCGCTATATGAACCGGTTTAAGCTGAGGCTCCGCTCAAAAAAATAAATAAACCCGATTCCACCTACTAAACCAATTAGAGAGAGCAGTAGGCAGTAGAGTACTGGGAGGTCGAATGCATGTAGGGTGCACACGTAGAAATACGTGTATGTTTGCGATCATAATCTTGCGCTGGCAATCGCTTCCGAGAATTAAAGTATATCCCAGATATCCCAGGCCCGAACAGCCTAATCGATGCACTACCCATTACTCCACGCGACTGTGTTAGACAGAACAGTCCTTGGATAGGACGAGTATACTTGGCGGACCGAATCAAGCCAGTTTCTGCTGGTGCCAAGAAGCCGGATGTGAGTGCTTCCAGGACTCTCGTGAGTTATTAAACCGCTGCCAAGGACAGCCTCGTAATACTTATCCGGACGTGGTTCCACATGCCACTGCGCTATACTTCTCGGAAGCGGGGTGAAGAGGATGGGAAAGCGAGAAGAAGCAAAAAGAACGGCGTGATCGTCTCAGGTTCACGTGCACGGCCCACCCAAGATAGAGTGGCATCTGGAACATCTCACCCGATTCCGAGCTGAGCCTCTCCCAGGATCACCACAAATAGAGGCTCACGCATCACCAGCATTCTCAGGATTGTGTGCTCTTCGACTCTCGAGCTAGTTTTCGTTATGCAAAGAGTCCTAGTCTCGGTCGATGGGGCAGCTGGAGAGCCCGGCACTCAATTTTACGGTCACCGCGACAGGACTGGTTGGTTGTCTGTTCCAAAAATCTCTATTTTCAAAGTTAACCCCTCTAGCTCAACCGGGCCGTGCTGGTGAACATGGCCAGTCTGCGCGCCCAGCAGGCGCGGGCACGCATGCCGGAACAGTCTCCCTGGAGCTCACTCCCTCCAAACTTGAGTCAAATGGCCTCCACGGTGAGGGTACGGGGGAGTGGGCAGGAAAAAGGTGGGAAGTAGCAGCCGATAAAGTTTTATTTTTGTCAGCACGGGGGGGAGATGGTGGTGACGGGGGACGTGGAGAAGACGGGCAAAATGGAGGTCATGGCTTCAAGGGTCAGGATTCGACCCAATTCCAGGACGCCACGGTAAGTGTCCGTTCTTTTATCTCTTAATAAAGTTAACCCTAACAAAATTAATAGGACGGGGGGCCAGGTGAACGAGGTGGAGAGTATGTCTATGTTCTCCTGCTCCAGGCAAACTATTCGGTAGACTAACAAACGTCGCGCGAGCAGTGCTGGGATTGGAACAAGCGGGGGAGACGGAGGCTCCGGCGGGGTTGTCACAATCGAGGTTTCAGAACACGATACAAATCTTCTGCTCGCTGTTGATTGGGATGTCTCAAGCGGTAAGGGTGGTGAGAGCGGAATCCATGGAAACCCCGGAGAGGGAGGGCAAGGTGGAACCGGTGGAGCCGGCTGTACTTGGTAAATAGACCAGCCGTACTATTCACAAACGAGTATATTAATCATCGACTGCAGGCAAGTGCATGACGGCGTTGGATATGCATGCTGTGGTGGTGGGCGAGTTTGCACTTGTCAAAAGGTACCAAACACTACACATACCCACTTTCTGTGTCTTTTTTCCTGATGGCGGCACCGATTAGTACAATCAAGTCACGCTATACAGCACCCATAGCCGCCCACCGGGAGCCCAGGGCCAGCAAGGGTTCTATGGGTTTCCTGCAACGACACCCCTGAGTGCTGGCGCAGATGGTGCACAAGGTTCTGTTCAGATTAAAGTCAAAAGCTCAAACGGCATGGAATCTATCTACCCCGGAAAATATCATATCAAGGTTGTTAGTTTTGAGGTTGTTGACGAAAACGGTGACTCGATTATGGAGCCTGGTGAACACATTGTGGTACGAAACATATGTGTGCAGAATTCAGGTATGCCATGCCCATCGACTGTTTACAGAAAATATCAGGTTCTAACATTGCCAACAGGCTCAATGCCGACCCCAGCCTATGCCAGAATCCCTATACTCATCAATGAGAGTAACTGGTTTGACCCAATTTCCAACGAGCCAGCATACCTTCCGACCTCCATCTTCCCCGGAGAAACGGTCAGTGTCCGTGGTGAAGTGCGAGCTTTTATCCGACAAGAAGGCGTACCACGTAACTCTGGTGTTATCTTTTCGGCTACTGAAGAATTATTATTGACCGCAGTTATGCCCGGTGTAAATCGTGCGCTTCCAGATTTTTTTCAGCCTATCCCAATCAACATTAGATACCCTCTAGAGCTTGAACCACCCGCAACACTGCGCTCTGTTGAGCGGGGAAGTAACGTTACGTTTTCTTGGAGGGTATAGGGCTCTCGCCAACTAGACCTTGAACATTGCTGACTTTTATAGCTTTGGAATGTTAGCAGTAAACCCTACGGCTTCAAAGGACTTCTTCACCGTACCGCTGGTACTTGCTTGTCTCAGATTGGGGATAGTCAGCTTTTTACTTTCATCGGCGACGACTCTGGCACCGATTCTACCCATGGCCTCGACATGTTAGATATCCTAGCCCCTGGAGCTGGGGTCACCATAGCCCAGACGTTTCGAGTATCAGACCGGGCAGACCAATACTCAACAGGATTTTTGATCCTGGAGCTCCTGCTCTCTGAGCCTGGGAATAAAGAGAATAAATTTTCTACCCTAACCACTGCACATAGTCCTCTCCGCTCAATTATGTATTATTCCATCGAGATCCAAATATCAGCAAAGTACAGCTACAATCCTGAATCCAGATACCTCCTGGTTGTAAATGCAGATACCAGACCGGAGGCTATCCATCAAATATTCAAGCTTACGGGAGACCTCGAGATGAGTATGGACGTGTGGAATGTGAGCGTATACGGAAATTTTATGAATCCACTCACCGGAAAATGTGTCTTATTTGAGTATGTTGGCAAGTCTGTGATAATATTCGGAAATCAGTTTGAGTATTTCGGCCAGGGTCTGCGTTCTGTGTTTGGATTATTAGATCCGTTCACAGTATCTTACCTGGCCGCAGCAGAAACTCAGTTTTTATTTCCCGAAACATCAACAGGGGATACATCGCTTGGTCCCTGGTTTTCTGCCTTAATTTTCCCCACATATCCAGCCGAGAATGGAGCCGTGGATATCGATCGCAAAGTTCTTATCCCTACTCTCAATTGCGAGCAACGTGATGGCAGGCTTTCCACTCACATATTTACCATGAAGACCCAGCTTCTCAAAAATTCCAAAAGTGTTTTGTCTGCTGAGACAAAGCGGACAGCAAGGTTACTAAACGAGTATCTTCCTCTACATAGGTTCTCTGTCGCTCCAGTGAGTAGTATCTCGAAAAAGATCGCGGGAACAATAACTGTGCGTCAAGGGCTGCCACGCGCCTCGCGTGTTGTCGCAACCTTTGGAGGTTGGAATTCATATAGCGATAGGCTATCCGACTTCAACACCTACATGCTCATCGCGCTTCTTCCCTTCAGAACCCGTGCCAAAATGTTCTGGGGCAGGGTTGGCTGTCAAATTCTCGATCCTCCTGGAAGTGTGATTGCTGGGGGCGAGCCTGCAAAGATTCGCAAAGCTTCAGTTGTCCCTATGGGGATAGTAGAGCTGGATTCAGCGGGAGTTGGTGGAACTATTAAGGGAAAAACACCAGAATCAGCCAACGCTCCACTTAGTCGAGCAGAGATAGATGCAAAGGTAAGCAGAAGTGTCCATTCGTTGGTTTTATATTGCTTATCAGTTATTCACTAGATTTATCGGGCTCTTTGTCTTTCAATTTCTTACGAAATCGAACTTGAAGTCAGTCGTTTCTGTGTTGAAGCACCTTGGCCTGACGTTATTCCCGAAAACAACTGCCTTTTTCAAATTTGGAAGGCTGATTACCTCCTTTCATTGGCCGAAAATAAACCTAGATCTGATATGCCGAGCGAATTCGAGTTGCTTGTCGAAACTCTAGGTAGTTTTGTGGCTGGTGTTCAGCCAACCGGTGCTGGTCAGTTTATTGGACAGAAAATGATTCGATACGGAAATCGACGAACCCATCTAAGGGTACAGCTCCTCGAAAAACTTGATGTAGCCTTGCGTGTTGCCTTTACAGAGAAAGCTGCAAGCAAGCTCAAGAGAAAAATCCTGCGGGCTAGTGATAAGATGAAGGACGACGTGGCACTAACGGTTGAAAAAACAATCACGAAAGTCATCCTATCGAAGTTAAGCACGTTTGCCGGGGAGCAATACACATCTTTGCCATTTTTCGATTCCAGTACGATGGAAGGTCAATCCGAAGCCTGGGAGGAGACGGAAGCTCCCTCAAGAATCAAAACTCATATGGACCTTCAAGGGAGGATCGCAAACGATGAAGCGTATAGCTGGGCGATGCTGAATGAGATGTCAAAGATGTAGACACTTCATATCCTTCCATTAATCCCCCTTCCTCCCGATTCGCGCATAATCTATCCCTAAACTAGAACTTCTTGATGTTAGAATATGCCCAGCATTACAAATTCACAAGCCATAACTGCTTTTCTTTTTTCTATTTCACTGATCTCCGCCCCTTCTTTCTGTAACTCTTCTCTTCGGACTTTTATCCAGCCTTCTCCTAAAGTATTAATTATAATTGTGAGGTGATTCTTTGCCACGACGATTTCGCGCCCCGGCCCCGCGATTGCAATGTTACTCGCTAATGGGTATTAGTCTTTGTTGGAGAAGCTTCCTAATACGGGGTGCCTCCACGGGTGTGGCTTCGGAGTCGGAAATGATTGAGAGACAGGTACCCGAGCACATGGGCACTGGGCCTCGAAGAGCTATTTAGATAGGGGTCGTGTGTCCACCTCTAGCAAGCAAGCAAGCAAGCAAGCAAGCAAGTCTAAGCAATACAAGCAATCGAATCTTCCATTCCTCCCTGCGCGCCCAAATATTGCAACAGTCTTTAACATCAACTATCGAGTGATACTTTGTGCTTGAAATGCATCTCTGTAAGGTAAAAATATCAGGCTAAATTCGTTTATAGACATGTTCCCCACTAAAAGCCCTCGAAACCAAATCAGATTAGTCAAAGATATCCAGCTAATTCGTTAATAACTATTTCTACTCATTACCTTTGCCCTAGACCCTGATCAGTCGGTCATATATATGCTCCTAAATCCGGTATCTAATGAGGGTCTCGCAACATGTGCACAGCAATAGTTATCCATGAAGGTGATCTAGAATCCGTAATAGGAATAGACAGCAGAGGAAGCACTTTCCTAGCTGCAGAGTAATCAAAATAACGAATGCCTACACAAAACAACTAGCAATATCCTTTATCTTCCGATAGAGGATATATCCTACTTCGTGAAATATATTTAGTAGATAGGCTTTACATACTACGAGATTCAGTCCCCAAGGTCTAAAATTCCACTTAAGCCGTAGCTTAGCGCCCGGTCCAACTGAAATATATAGCTATAGTAATATCCTTCAACTCATCTGAACGCCGTTTATTTCATAAACCATTCTCCAGAAACAGAAAGAAAGAAAATACAAAGCACCATCAAAAAGGAAAAGAAAATTGAGAGCCTCCCAGAGAATAAATCCGCCAACTAAAAATCGAAATTCATGCCATGTCCATTTATCTTAGACCAGATCAATTGCCCAAGACTGCTCCAGCTACTTCCTCCATGCATATGGTCATCATGACTGCTACTGTTACCGGTAGGTGAACCATCCAACGTAGCCAGATCATCTTCATGAGCAACACTACCGACGGCGCCGTAACCAAATCCGCTACTACCGCCACCAGAAAGATCTTTTGCCCCACCCCAGACAACATCTCTAGCTGCTCCCCATACAAGCGACTGATTGAACATCATATCACTGGTATAAGATAACTTGTATTCGGAGGGCGAGTAGATGAACTCAATCGGAGTATCCTGGTCCACTTTGCGCCATGAGTTGCGAAGATTGATGGTTGAGCCTGAGGTAGCGACGATTTGTACACCAGGTATGAAATCAAGGTGATACTTTAAAAAGGATTAGCTTATGAAGTGAAGGGAGCTCTGGAAGGTAGCATACTATATCAGGATTGTCGCCGAGGAAATAGTACGACCAGTGTGCGATCTCATCGAACGACAGAACTTGCGATCCCTTGACACCACCAACAGTTTGCATTGGGCCTTTTCGAGGCCTACCGCCAAATGCTACAGTGCGGACATTTTGTTCAACAAGGGCTTCCGAAAATACGGCACAGGTGCTCCCGCACATTCCCGATGACACCTATAAAAAGCCAAGTTAGTACTCGTCATTCACAAGGATATGTGCGGGACGAGATGTGAAAACCTACCAAAACTATATTTTTTGCGTCAAAAGGTTGTGGTCCGGGGTATGAACCCGGAATCTCACTAAGTTCAGCATTCGCCTCGATGATATCAGGTCTCGCAATCTCCGTGAAGTAGTCATTATCCTTATACACGGGCCCGAGAAACTCTTCATAGCTAGAAAAGTCGCTCCCGTTCATTCTATGGTACTGTCCCAGGTCCCAATACGTACCGTTGGGGTCTATCCCTTCGGTGAGCATGGCGGCGAGGGCAGGATTCCAACGCAGATTGCTGCCAAAGAAATGGTCGGCGGTAGGGAAAAGCTGCTGGGCAAAATTCTGACCCAGCGAGACAAAGCCGCCTCCATTCCCTGACACATCGATGATGAGCTTTGAAATCTTCTGCTTCTTGAGATAGGCTATGGCATCGGTGATCAAATTGGCGAAGTTAAGCGAGAAGCTATCGTCGGATTCATCGTTTGGACTGAAAGTAGTCGAAACTATCACGCCGATATCACCAAGAACGTAAAGTGCGAGCTCGTCTCCAGGCAGCGTCATCACAGGGGCCATGGATGTTTCGTTCGCGCTGCTACGCTTCTGCAGCACACTCGAATACTCTTTGGCTGAATCAGCAGCACCACCACGCATCTTTTTAAGGCCGGTGCCCTGGAGTACTGCGTCTATCTGCGCCTGAGTACGAAGACAAACATTATCGTAGAACGTTTCGGTCGAATCAAACGAATCTACATCAACAGACGCTGAAAGGTAGGCATACCTGTGCAGTTAGCATGCTTATATCCCAGATATTCGTGTAGGGAACTTACCATTCCACCTTGGTCTTTGTGCCATTTTCCCATGTCAATATCAGTTCATCAGTCTCGAAAGTCTGTCTCGCCGAAAAGACGCCACGTGATCCGCCAGTGCTTAACAGCAATTGATTAAACCTGGCGTCCGGATCCACCCAAGTTAACTCCGGATGATTGTTGGCCATCTCGGTGAGATATTCAACAGAATCCATGCCGTTTATCTCAACCACTTTGTCTCCAATCTCAAGGCTGCCCGTCAGTGGTACATGTGCGCCGTAGATACATGGAATACTGTCTGGAGTCTCGGCCACCGAGACAAGTGGATATTCGTGTATGTAATTAAACGGAACGTAACATAGTGGACTGTAGGCCACGTGCCCATCTCGATAGTCGCCGAAGAGGTTAAAGAGATCCTTATTGAACGAATAATGATTTGGGTAACTGTTGGATTTTATATTCTTTTCGATGGTGTCGAGAGTTTTGTTTAGATCGACCGGACTGAGCTCGAGCTCAGGTGTTGGCGGATGCGCAAAATATGTCTGGGCAGAGTAAAACTGCAGATAAGTGCGCATCTGCCCAATGGTGGTCAGGGCGTCATCTTGATGGAAGGGTACATCTACGAGACAGTCGTAGGCAATCTGAGGGTCGATACGACGCGCACGAGGATTGGGATCCGCTACAATAGTTAGAACAATCCATCGATTTCCAGGGAGTTTAGGGGGAATACAGAGAACGTCGTTAAATGCAACTGCAGCTTTCCCACAAGCATCATAGGTAGTGTCTGCGGATTGTGAGGATATCGATATTAGTGACAAAAGGACCAGAGCTGCCCTGCGGCCAAATTGCTGACTCTTCATTGGAGGGACCAGGGAAGGTATACGATGAGAATAATGTCTATGTAGGACGAGATATCAAGACACCGAGATATTTTATCAAGAGGATTCCATTCTCTCTTATACTAGATACCTACGTTCAGTCCGTCGACATTCCTTTCAGGGTGGTACGGCTGAGATGTACACACCGTCCCCGACAACTAAGCCTCCGCCATTGGATTAAACATTTGCAACAATCGGCTTTTTTCTTTCAGCCCCACCTCGCCAACGGGGGTGTCGTTCGGGGTGCGGGGTCATGCTACCGTCAGGCATTTTGAGATGGTTCGTTATGCTCGTTAGCCAAGTGTGTGCTTGATGCACAAGACAGGGTGGGTAAAGACATGCGCAGCATGGACCACCTCCAAGAGCAACTGCTTGGCCAGGCTGTGTCGAGAGATCTTGGCTTGAAGGCAATCGCTGTGTGTTGGCTTATGCAACCCTAACCGAACTTCAACTCTGTCGAGCTCACCGAAACACGAGTGAGACTCTGTCCTGATGCTGATAACAAACCTAGAGAAGCTGAGAGTATGTGAAGCTGCAATTGTCTCCAGGGAAACAGCCCGTACCTGTGCCTGACTTCACGTTTTTGTGATTTTGAACTTTGAGCGAATGCAGTACCTGCCATACCCCAGGTGTTGCAGAGTATTGGGTACCCCTGATCGGTTTTAGGCCTGCATATCCCTGCCGTACGACGTTCTGTGCCACCCTGCCACAACCAGAGAACAAGGGAATAGTAATGCCAAGAATATGCCTAGCCACAGCACATGTATGCATGGGGCATGTACAATACGTGGTGGTGTTGGTGCCGGGATCTAAGCCACCAGCCCAAAAATAACCTGGCGAGTAATCGTAGCCAGAGATCGAGTGATTCCGTATATCCACACAGAGATGTGATACCCCAAGTAGAGTACGATGTGCGTATGCAGTAATCTACAAAACCCTCAGCACTAGCTAACGTGGCCGAACTCTTGGCTTATTTTTTAGGTTGACATCAGCAACGGCTTTTTCTGGTCTGTTTACATGTTTGGACTTCGATTTCCTCTAAACGTTAACATGCATGCGGAAGATTTCCTGCGTGGACCACATCAAACCCAAACTGATAGTTTCCAAAAATTGAATCCCCGAACCATGAACCTGGCATTGATACCTTGAACAAACTCAGCCCTAACAAACAGCTTGCAGGCTTGTAGTAACGGAGATTACTGCTAAGCAACCACGATGAAACCTAGATAAAATTAGACGAGTAGCTGGAGTAGACGCGGAATTATAAGCATGATACAAAAAATATGTCCATGACCCATCGATCGCGCTCCGAACCTCTAGCGCTGGATATAATTCCACCTCACTCGATCAATAACGCACTGCCATATTCAAACGCCTAAGGGCCATCCAATATGTTTTGCAATAAGACTTACTGTTCCTACCCATCTCAAAAAAATTTGTGACCAGTATATACGATCAAGAAATGCTATCACACGGAGAATACTCCCCTCTTGTCACTAGATTCCTGGCTGTAATTTTCTTTGGCACTGCGATAATTGGAGTATACCTCCTAGCTAGCTAAATGTTTGGAACTTCTAGAGATTCAAGTACATACGTTCAATCCCTCATACCAGAAAAATAAGAACTAAATATACACTCTATAGATCTACGACAGGTCTTGACGTTATCGTCATTGATAAGTATTGCTTGTTACCAGCTTTTCGATCCCCTCTACTCAGCGCAGCTGTCCTTGGTAATCTGGGTACGGCCTAGGCATTTAACCGTATTTCTCTCTTTAGAACTTCCCGATGAAGCCTCTCCGAAAGCTTCAATCCTACACGGCATAGCCTATAACCACCACTTGTCGCGTGTCATCTGCAAAGTGTGCCCAGAACCTCTCAACTATGAAGCTCGCCCCAGATATTCCCAACCCCGAACACACAGGGTTCTCTCATGACAATACTTACCTGATACCTCGATCTGCGATCAAAACCCAAACGAAGCCCGAAGGCTCTAAGCTCCAAGCTTCAAGCTTCAGGATAAGGCTACTATAGTTTAAATTTTTGTTAGAACGTGGATAGTGAGGTTAAGGTCATGGCAATGCCCAGGTGCTTAAGAACGACGCCAAGTTGAGAAGTTATCTCTAGCTTGGTTCTCTACTTCTCGGCAGTTTGTACACGAATATGCTAAGTAATTACCACAATTGTTTACAGCAAGGGTTTATATTCCACCCTATAAACTCTTAAAGCGCGGAAGAAGAGTACAGAGCCCTTTGTACCGACCAAGTACTCAACACAACTCGCAAAAAAATTACTTTACCATATCTAAACCAATTCAACCTAGTATCCATGAAAGTGGCCAAGAGAAGCTCTGTAAGAGATATTATCGCTTAGATAGAGCTACTATGTATATTATTCAAATCAATCCTCCGTTTTTAGTACTGATTCTGCAGGTGTGATCTGCAAACCCTTTGACTTCATAATCAGCATAGTATGACGTCAACCACAATATCGGTGCTATATATTACCACGACGCCAACCCTTCGCTGGAAATTCTGCACATTCAATTAAACACTGCATCAATCCAAATACCGAGAGAGAAAAAACCCCTCAAACATTACCAACTCTAAGTTGCAGAGCATGGCATCCCTTCTCCGCTCGACACTCCGCTCAACATTCCACTCCAGCCTACCACGCGCCAGCGCAAAGTCCCCTCTGCGCCTATACTCTTCAACCTCCGCCCGCAAATCACCAATAACCCTCCTAGACGATGAAGAAACCGGCTTCGGATTCATCCGATCGAATCCGCGAGATCCGAAACCGCGTTCCAAAGGTCTGACAGAGATACGGGGACCGTACTACTCTGTAAGCCAGCATTACTTTACACCTTTCAAACCAATGGCCAGAAGAGGAGGTTGACCCCTCTGTCGTAGGCTATGGGAAAGAATTACCTATCAGATGTATTGGAAACGTAATGGATCCGAAGCTAGCTTACGAGAATTCCCCCCCCCTCCTGAGTAAAAAGTTGTACTGGTTAACTGAATTGGTAGTATGGGCCACCATGTTGACGGCCTGAAATTCGCCGGCGGTATGCATGTCTCCTCTCACAGAACTGTCAAGTCAATACTGCTAATTACGTTGTGCAAGGTTCATTCATGCTATTTCCCGAAAAGCCACTTCGCGAGCTCATCGATCTGGCTCACGAGCACGAAGTCTATGTCTCTACGGTAAAAACCAACATATGAACAGCGCCTTAGTAGAATTCCAAATAATGGAGGGGGGAAATTTAGGGTGGCTTTATCGAGCACATCCTCACTCACCCGCACCAAATGGAGATAGTACAGAGATACCTCAAAAAATGCAAGGACGTTGGGTAAGCATATTTTCCAGCGGCCCGTTTTTTTCTATCGTTGATATCCTGATGGATTTACGCAGATTCGACGTCGTCGAGGTCTCTGCCGGCTTCCTTTCGTTTCCAGGCGACGACTGGGTTCGCCTGGTAGAAGAAGTACGTTCGCACGGCCTGAAAGCGAAGCCCGAACTTGGCATTCAGTTAGGCGCTGGCGGAGGTAAGGTAGCCCCCCTCCCCGGCCCATGCTAACGATTCCCTCGCTCAAGCAGCAAAGACACTCCAGCAGCAGATCTCGAAGCGGCGGGTCAAAGTGATCCAGAACGAGTGATACAGCTAGCAAAACGCTTCTTTGACGCGGGAGTGGAGAGAATCATGATTGAGAGTGAGGGGATTACAGAGAACGTAAAGACATGGAGGACGGATGTGATTTCGGCTATAGCTAAGGCATTGCCGATGGAGAAGGTTATGTTTGAAGGCTTGTGTGCCCTATTCACCGTCGATATTGCAGTTACACGTACTTACAAATCGCGGACGGATATATAGCTGCCGATCCCCAAGTTTTCAGTTGGTAGGTTTGATATCCACCAAAATCATGTAGTTTGGTGGCCTAATCATGTGACTTCACACTTATGTCAGGTATGTTCGTGAGTTCGGGATTGATGTCAACCTTTTCGTCGACCATTCCCAGATAGTACAGCTGTCGTGTTTAAGGAGCGGGATCTGGGGCACAGCCGATACGTGGGGGAAGATTGCTAGTTTTCGACCCAAACTGCACAGTTCGCGAAAGAAGGATTAGTAATAGGCAGGCAGGAGTTTATTGTACTGCTATTACATGTACGAGCCTTTCCGTGGATGGGGTCCAATTTATGTCTTTGCTGTGTACGACAATTGTGATGCGTAACGCTTCTCGCAAGGCAGCAGCCGTGCTGATGATTGTATGTAGGAATCTAAATCAGATTATGCGCTGATAAGGGAGGGATTCTGTTGGTGACAGAGTGCACCCAAGGAGTAACAAACTTCGAGTGATCCCGTATGATCTCAACCTCAACCCGCACACCACGATCCTCGCAGCAATAGATGTATGTTATTAGCCACACTTATTAAACAGCCCAACGCCCCCAGCACCAGCTACCCAATTATCTACACGTAGTTTTTTCCAATAGCCCATTACGCCTCAACACCCCCCCCCATCCACATCTAACCGCCCCACTCCACGATCGGACACCATGCCCAACCACATTTCCCCACACGCGCCTTAAAATACTCCCTACTCAGACCCTTCCCTTCACGCTCATCAAACTTGATCGGATAGTACAGCGTCACCTTCACATCCCTCTCTCTCGGGATATCAACCACACACTCGTACCCTCTCCCGGTACCGTCCGGCTCCAGTAGATAGAAATTCTTCTCGCTGAACTCGCTACCAACGTTGAGAAAGAGAACGTATTCGTCTTCCGGGCGTATCACGGGTAGATGTCGACAAGGCAAGCTCACAGCGAACCGTTCGCGCGTGCCGCCCGTGATGCGTTTCGAAGCCGGGAGAATCGTTTCCTTCGAGAAGCCAAAGATATCCGTGAACGGGGTGAAGCACAGCGGGCCTTGCACTTCCGGGGCCATGTATTCCTCCCAACTCAGGATACGACCGTCTTCGCGGTACTGGTGCCGCGGGTTTTCCGGGAAATGGCGTCTTCCGAACACGCTCGGCGGGGAGATGAAATTCTCGGGGGCTAGCTTCGCGGTGTATCCTGGTGTTGGCGGGCCCTGGATATGGCCTGCGCCCCAACAAGCGTCGATGAGATGCCAGTAATTCGGGGCTAGTTTGACCGCGTTCCACGCGTGGTTTCCTCCATATGGTGGTGGGGGCCCCCCTTTGTCGGTATGGCCATAGCCTTTCCCATGGCCGCCCACAACCACAGCTTCCAGGCCACTATGAAGGGCAAGAGCCACAAACAACTCTGCATACCCCGCACAGACAGCAAGTCCTGATTGTAGTAGCGATTCTGGCCTCTGTGAGGGGATACTCTCGGCAAAAAACGACTGCACGTCATAGGAGATGTTGTGGTGAAGCCAGACAAACAAAACCCGCGCCTTTGCGAGAGCAGACGGGAACGGCTCGGTCAAGGCGACAGCGAGGTTGCGGATGGAAGTTACACGAGACCTGTGGAACTGGGGCAGCCCGGCGTGGTAGTCGGGGCCAGAAAAGTCATAGCACACGAGACAGGGCAAAGGCGATGCCGAGAGCGGCGCAGAAGTTGCAGTAGAACCGAGAGACGGACGACTAGATACCGGAACAGGCGGTGGCCTGCTGGAGCGAGAGATCGGGGGTGGGCCCGTGGGAACCTCAGACTCGGTGTGTGAGGCCTGCAGCATGGGCCGACCCGGGAGAACAGGGGCATTCTCAGCCGAACGGGTGGGCAGCGGAGGCAGGCGCCTAGGGAGCTGCTTCGACTCCTCATTCCGACTGAAGCTTGCTCGCGGTGATGGAGGAGGAGGATGGACTACGGCAGTGGCAGTCCTGCGGACGGGAAGAGGGGGACGCATGGGCGTATGGTTGTAGGCATTGGGCGGCAGACTGTTCACCCGCTTTCCCAGCGGCAGAACCGTGTCCGCCCTCTTCTTCTTCTCCGGGAACTGGACAGGGAGCGACTCCTTGCCCGTGTAGACTGGGGGGAGCGATCTTGTAGTGGCATTGCTGCCAAAGCTGTTGTTGGAGCTCGTGCTGGCGACCGAGACCACGCTCTCGGCCAGGGACGAGCGGCTCGTTTTGCGTGTCGGCAGCGGGGGAGGAGCGGGCTTCGTAGCAGTCCCATTGGCGTGGGTGGTGGGGACGGGGCGGGGCGGCGGGCGGGGCGGCAGACGGGGAGAGCTGTTGCCCCTTTGGACGGTGGGCGAGGCCGGGGACGCGGGCGAGGGGCGATGGGGAAGCGGGGAAGCGTTGCGGGCGAGCTGGTCCAGCTGCAGCATGGCCATCCGCTCCCTGATGCTGGTGCCCGTGCCCGTGCCCGTGCCCGTGCCAGTCGCCTGAGACTCCATTGCGGGGATTGCAGGAGAAGACGGATTCTGCAGACACCCAGCTAGCAGGCAAATTATGTATGTAGCTATAGCCGCCGTCTGTCTGTCCTCTCAGTCTCGGGAAAGCGGACGACTTTATTTCTCGCGCCTTCCCCCGCTATACGCGTACAGCACCAGCAGCCAAGCAGCGCATGCATGCTGCCGCAACCAAGCAATGGCTGCGACCGTCGCACAAACGGTGGCTCGGAAAGAGCTTGTTTCATGCGGCCCGCCGCAGTCTCGGATAGCGTGCCGTCTCTATTTCGAGAGCACACCGCTGGCTGAGCGATGCCTGGTGATGGCGTCGGCCGATGGGGAAGCTGCTGGTCCAGGGCCTATCTGCCGGGCACCCTCCCTCTGCTCTGGCTGTTTGCATCTGTCCCGGGGGATCTGATGGCCTTCGTGCTTCCATCGAGTGATCCCTCGTGGCTCTGTCCCCTATTGGCTGTTTCGCCAGCCATATATCCAAGGGCAGAGCCCATCATGTCCCTCGCATCATTGCCCCCCCCTACTGCTAAATGTATGTATGTGCTTGTTGTGGCCTGTTTAGACAAGTAGGAACGTGTAGCGATGTGCTTGCATTTGAAAAGGCTATCAATTACTATTGCCCACTGCTATTGACTTCTATCTATTCACACAATGCAAAATATACATACACTCGCCCATGCTCTCTATCTACATTATTCTACTCAACAAGATCATTCGTCAACTATCCGTGCTTTATTGAGATACCTGCAGCAACAGATGATCCATTGTTCGATCCATTAAACCAAATCCTGGGGTGAGAGTATTGGGCTCTCATCGTGTCACGGAATCTAGCTCGTGGATTCTCGGAGCAGAGTCCAAGTTTTGGCTGGCCTTCCCTGGCAGCTCAGCTACTCTCTCATGTCCCGGCGCCTGCTCCCACGACCCATCTAGCTCTGCGTTTGTGCTTGGATTCGAAGGTGTAGCCGTGCTGATTGCTTCATACATACCACTTCCATCACCATCAGAGCCTAAACTTGATTTCTCCAGTGTTCTCTTTGTCCGCCGTTTCCTCAGGAAGAACAAAACCAAAGCGGTTATGAAGATGAGACCAGCCAATCCACCCACGACCCCTCCGACGATAGCCCCCACCGATACCGAGCTCTTGCCTGTGGGTTGAGCGCAGTGTTGCTCGGAGTATTCGGGTTCGGGTCTGCTATCTGCGTCGGGAAAGATAGCGCCTTGTCGCTCCCGTTGGCGGCCACTGCCTTGAATGGCTGAATATCGGTTTCTAAAGGCGAGTTATAGCCTGCAGGGGCGAGCTGGAATTCAGAGGTGTCGTAGTTTATCGCCATATAAACTGCTTTGAGAAACGGCCTCCCTAGAAGCGCTGGCGTTGTTGGATGTTTCATCACTGGCATGAGCGTTTTGAATGATGGTTTAGGGCTCCTGACGTAACTGTAATCTTGGTCCCAAACTGAGCACGGCAGTTTGATCAGTATCTTTCTTTCCTGGCTTACGAATGATGAGAGCAACCGGGAGACTAACTCGACTCAGGAAAAGTCACATTGATCTCTCGAGCACCTACCGCAGGCTCGCTCGGTAACTCCAAGGTCATGGTGATATTCCCAAACTTCCTCGCCCGTGTCAGCGTACTGTCATCGTTCACAGTATTTCCCCGCGCATCTCGAAGGCGAGTTGTTATCACATCTGGGAGGTAGATCCACGGTAACGATGAATCGATCTGTGCCTTGACGGCTTCGTCTCCGCTCAGCATCACGTGCGTATCTGGTGTGTGTACGTTTATTCCCGTTATTTTTATCCTTGGCATTCCGTTCACCAAACTCCCGCGCAAGAAATCACTGCCGTCCAGTTGTCTTTTGAAATCATATCCCCCGAGTACCAAGCTTCCCGGGAACGGTCCAGTCTACAATCATGATCAGTTCCTATCACCCGTCAAAAAATAAATTCCGAGGCAGTCACTTACCCTTGCATTTCTATCCCAGTTTTGCCTATAACTGATGTCTGTCCCCATCCACAGAGAAAACGCCCTCGCCGCAATCTCACCCCTCTCTTTCATCCCCCTCAGCAAAGGACTATCCTCGCCCAGCCCCATTATCCCAAAACTCGTATTGGCCGCCTTTGCAAAGTTGAATGGATAGTTCGTCTGCACGATATTATCATCATTCCCAATCACCAACCTATCCGTCCCCACAACACCCTTCGCATAGTAGCTGGCTTCGCTATCTTGAATCGTGAAACTTGTTTGGGTTTGGGAAATGGTTGAAGCTTTCGCAGGGTCTAGGAGTTGCTTGGCTGAGCAATTGTCGAGGTATTTGCCATCCGGGCGGGCAGGATTACTGCCTTTCACGTCACAGGCTTCTGCGAGTGGGATCCAACTGTCTGCATGGCGATTCGAAGGGATGGTTTTGAGAGTGATTTGTGGGTTGGAGACCTAAAAACCAGTCGGTATCTTGAATCGTATTTCTGAGAGCGGGAAGGGGGATACTCACTTTCAAGGGAAAAAGATAGATGTCTTTTAGTTCAATACTTGGCCGTATAAAATCAACCACTGTATAAGTTTTATTTACCGCCGCATCGGCTCGGGCGTGAAGTGGGTTACTAGTGAAGTCTGTTCTTGGGAACCACATTTTTCACCGATCATATATTAATTTTTTTTAAAGTTTCCGGGACAAAATTCGCAAGAGGAGGAAAGTTTAGGATCTACGGAGAGACCGGAAGTATTTATTTGGATGAAGAATTAGCATATATATTGCTTGGCTGTATACGGTACAGTGGCTCGCGTGGTGATATTCACCCCATACGTTCGTGCTGAACAAGGTAGGACCTTGATAATCCAGACGATCAACCGTCAGTCCAGTCACATCTGAAAAATTTGCTGCAGAGCTCACACTGGTATGTATGTACCTTGCGGCGAAGCAGATTAAAGTTTAAAAATGGGGTGGGCTGCTATGCGCAGCCATCAGTGTTTCAACTGATTTAATTGGCCTTCCATCTCGAGACTTTCAAGACTTCCCAAATGCCCTGAAACAGTGGAATTCACTGCGGAAGTCTACTTTCTAATGAGGGATTTAGCGATTAGCAGTTGCCACATCGTCATCTCTGTAGTGTTTCGTCCAACTTCTGAGAGGTCCTTGTCAGGGACCCAAGGCGTATTGGCCCAAGAAAGCGATGATGTAGGGTGAGTTCCAGCAATAGTGTAATACAAGTGTAGAACTAGAAATTCAACTATCTGCTCTAAATTGAGATTGACTTGGGATGCCAAGAGTACACAGCCCTACAACGCCTTATTTCAGTTAAGATTGCTAGTAAATCTAGGCTCTAAGTGGATATGATGCGCAAAGCATTTTTGGCTGAAGCCTGGTGAGGAGCCTCGGTTTGGGATAAGTACTTGCCTAAACAGAGTCCTTAACTCTATTTTAACCGGCCAACCGCTGAACCCCCAAACTCTTTGGCAGGATATCTGTCTATCCAAAGCAAGAAATCCTTGGAGAACTTCCAGTACCACTAACTGGCTGAAATGGGCCGTCAGCGACCTGTAGGTATAAATGATGGGAGAAGTGGAAGACCCTACCCTACGCCTAAGGGTCGGCAGCAGACTGTTGGGCCGGCTGGGATGACATATGTGACGATAGTATTAAAAATCTCAAACCCCCAAAAAACGATTCTGTATCTTCATCCACCAAACCTACGCTGTACTGTACTTCAACGTCCCAGATGTCAGGATTAGAGGGGTTGTCTGGAGCAGAGGAGAGGTAGGTAGTTTCGACCGTTTATGGCATAGTGCTGACTCGTAAGTGAACCCTAACCCTGTAAAGTATACCCAAGATCCGTTACGTGTAGTCGAAACAGGTGCCAATCCAAAACACGATAGTCGCCCAAGATATCGAAGACTCGGCTTAAAGGCTATAGTGCACGGACAATTAGCTACTACAATCATGCGCACATGCTTGGAGACCTTGCCTACATCCCGAAAAGATACACCATCGCTAAAAGAAAGACTACGAGTGATATATCGTGACTCGAAGAAGCCTTCGCGCCTAATCACGTAACCTCAGGCAGGAGTGTACAGATTCTGAGGATGGATTATCGAGGCTTCAACCTATCTCGAACGAACATGTAATCGAGCTGATTATAAAAAGGCAGCAGTTTTAATTGGGCCGGAATGGACACCTTGTTGGACAGTATCCTCCAAGGTGTTCTCCCATCCCATCCCAAGACCTGTTCATGTACCCCCAGCGTCCCCCTCTCCAGACTCCACTTACTTCTAGCTTATCTCGAGCGTATCTTGCAAACTCTTTGGCCTCTTCTCTCGACGCCAGCTTTCTTCCCTCGTCTCGCTGGATACTGCCACGCTTCTCTAACGTAGAAGCGATGTTTGGTTTACAGTCTATCTCTCTTTCCACCCTTATCTAGCAATTCCTTCAAGGATCCGGAGATTATGGTGCGTTGTGGCGGACTGGCGTTTGAGCTGCAACACTAAACCGGATCGTTTGGAACTTTAGTTGATGGGAAAACGATGCCAGCAAATCTACCAACTTGGAGGTCTACGTTTTAACACTCTTTACATCCCTATACGGCCAATTTCTGGGTGCTGAGTTGGTTTTGAGCTCGCTACGTATGTGACACGGTCGCCATATAGCATGACAGTAATCGGTAACTCTGTTGTCAGAAACACTGACCATGGGTATAGCCTACTTCCTATCGATATCTCACTTCCCTCGCGTCGTCTTTCGTAGTTCGCCTTAATACCTTATAGTGGTAAGTGCTTCCTCTCTTCGCTACGTGACTCACGTCATGAGGAAAGATGGTATTGATACCATGGAGTTTTAAGTTTTGCTTAATTCGAAAAAATAAAATTCCTATTCAACCACATATGACTATTGATAGAAAACAGCTTCTCAAAAACAGAAAAAACTAGCGCTCGTATCCCGCCACCATGAAAGCCGAAAACACCTCCTTACCCCTCCAATCATTGCTCACAAGTTTCGATCCACAAAGTCGTATGCTCGTGAGGGTAATCGTTCGATCGGAGTTTCACTCTTGAGAGGTAAGTGAAGAAGTCTCGAGGATGTTTTTAATGCTAAACCACCACAGTTGTCGATTTAGTTGTCTGAATTACAAAAAAGCACTAGGGAACAAAAATCAAAGACTTACACTACAGCTCGTGCATTGGCATCCGGTACCAGTGCAAGCGGAACCACAGCAGCTAGCACAAGAACATCCACCCATTATGAAGATTTGAGGGTTAAAGTCTGGTAGAAGGTTTTTATTTGTGTTTTGTTTCTGGTAATCGAGAGTAGGTTTGCAAGTATGAGGTGTGATGGTGAGGGATTGAAAGAAGAAAGCTGATCTCGACACAGCTGCGATCCTTTTATACTATTTCAACTACAACAGAGTATGCTATGAATGACCATGAGCCATTTTTTTGTAAGCTATCGAGCTTCGCGCAAGCATCGAGATGGCGTCAATTCTCCTTACACCCTGCTCCAACCATCACATTTCTGCTA
The DNA here is from genome assembly GCA_038503075.1 of Gyromitra esculenta. NCBI lineage: Eukaryota > Fungi > Ascomycota > Pezizomycetes > Pezizales > Discinaceae > Gyromitra > Gyromitra esculenta. Next base: position 60,760 of record JBCAML010000001.1, read on the forward strand.
TACAATAGCTATCGCCAAACAGCTTCCATCTATGGAACGATCGCCGCTCGTTACTCCACCATTTCTAACCACGTAAGTAGCGGTCTCTATCTCTGTTCGCTAGCATCGGGAGCGGGGTAACACCTTTTTTTTCGTTTGACGGCAAGATGCGCCCACTTCTCATTGGCTATGATCGGATTTCTGCCCTTGAATATCGACCCTTCACTTGGAAAAATAGAACCGGCGGTGATTAGACGTCAAGGAGCAGCGTGGGGTCCTTGGCGAGGATCGAATGGCACCTAATAATTACACAGCATATCGGGACGGGACGCGGAAGCCTCTGATAAGAACTTTGAGCAGACTACATGTAGGTGTAATGTAACAGTAGCGTGGTAAAACCGCTGCTCTACCTATACGAGCTGTAAGACAGATTTATAGAACTGAATATATTTAACGTTTCCAAATTCTTAACACTAAGTTACACTATAGATGATACTAACTTTTAACTTTCAAGCAAAGGAAAAAAAATCAGTTATCTATATCGTACCTAGGGATGGACATCACTACATAGGGCTCAAGAAAGCTTTCCGGGAAATTTAAAAACACGCATCACGTAGTCGTAAATATACCAGTCACAGAGCTTCGTGCTATAGTCCTGTTAGTCAGATGCGTTGCTTGACGTATCAAACGAAGTCCTAATGAAAATTCTAGGCGTCAATCACCGTGACAATACTTGCCGCTCGACGGGTGTTTGCCCGGATGTGTATATACCACGGGTTACGAGGTTTAAGACACGAAGGTTTAGTTTATGGACCATGATAGGGTACGTCTAATCCAGGTACTTATCTTGTCACAAGCCACAAGGAAATATAGAGATACATGTAGATAGGTCCGTCACATTGCGATCGCACAGACTTACCGAGAATTGCATGCATTCGTTGGCTTACGTTACCGCGTGGGGTGAGTTCTGTACACTGTGTTTGGCTAGCTATAAACAGTGTGAAAAAGCGGGGTGGAATTGCTTCAGCTTTCTTGGAAGATACAGTACATGTAGTAAAACAGCATCTCCTGAACAATCACGCTTCACAGCAAAGTGGCCCCGCATCAACCAAGAGTTAGCTAAAATTCTATATCAATACCTTGTACTATATGCAAACATCAGCGGCGGAAAGTAAGGCGATTTCCACGACAGTCAGAGATAAATTGGCAGAGAGCAGTTTATTGCTAGTTGCTGTGCGACTGTTATCCATGCACCCAAGCCACGGAAGAGAAGAGAAAGCATAAAGCACGTGGGCAGCTGTTTACTAGATTTTCGTTTGACAGGCCTATGTGTGCAACCACCACGGCTAGCTGTGATCATTAGGATTTAACCAAGATCCTCGATGATTTGGTTTGTGTCCATCCCCAGAACAGTTAAACACCGACAGCTATATCGATCTACCATACCAGTGTTCCACCCAAACTAGTTGGGAAATATGTATCTTCGTAGTCTAGATTCTACTGTACCACCAGCTTTTTGTGACACCGCGACATCCGACAGCAACTCACAAGATTCATATATATCAGTTATCAGATTACCCCAAAACAGACACCCGAATTCGAATAATCTCCGCAAGGCCGTATTTGCAATAGCAGGCCATCTCAGCGAGTCGGACAATAAGCTCGACCAAGACAGTTGCGGGTGATTAAGGTTGGCAGCAGTTTTGCCACACGTGGGCTGTGAGGAATCTCAACTATCTAAACTTACATGGGGGTTTATACGAACACACCCCGTTAGATAATGAGTGAGACTTGGTGAGGATAGCAACAACATCGACCAGGCTGTGAACGCCACCATTCTCGTTAGCACAAAGTAGCCCCAACTTCTCACACCAAGCTGGGCATCGTCTTTGCGAAAAACCGCCGAATAGCTGCACCCCCTATACATATGCGAGGCTACATGTACAGGTATTCAGAGCCCCCTTTTCATATCGTATCAACCCATTGCTCTATCTCTTTGAACTCTTTAATCCTGATCAATTTTTTCCGGTCTCCTGCCTCATTTCTTGGATAACCAACCCCCAACCCCTCCTGGACCTCAATAGCCAATCTCCTACAAACACTGTCTAATCTCTGGCCGAAAATAATACCCACATCTGCTTCCATCAAGCATAGAAAATCCGTTGCTGAATCACCCACGTAAACTATTACTAGTTTATTTTTCTTATCTCCTTCAAACCCCTCTTCGCTGCTCTGGATGATACCCTTCATAACCCTAAACTTGTCCCATCCGGTCCAAATCCCACCATCTTGTAGGCCAAACCATCTGTCTAGTAGCCCGGTGGTCGTCCGCTTATCATCCCCGAAAACCAGTTCATTCGCGTAAATTTCAATCCTTCTAACCATGGCCGTTTCTGCCTCCCCGAGCTGAGCGGAACCCTCAAGACATTCCCTAATCCACCCTCTACTCCAGTTGGCACTGATAACCGCGATCTTTCCCTGCCTTTCTCCTCTCTCCAGAACCCTTTTTGCAGCGTCCCACCACCCTTTCCTCATAAGTTTCTCAAGTTGCTGCCTATCACCGACGGCTGCCTGGAGAAATGTAGGAAAGTCGAGGTTCCTGAAGACACCAGAAGCTTCAACACGCTCAACACTTGCCTTTTCGATGGGCTTGAGAGACTTCAAGAATTCTTTCTCGGCCTCGAGTGTGTTCCGTGTTGCTGAGGGATATGACTGAACATGGTGTTCATAGTCACGCATGTAAGCATCTGCAAAGTGACTCCATGGGGGCAGTTGGTCGTTTGCACGCCTGCACGCATAGGCTGCAGATGCTAGTCTAGAAATCGTATCTTTTCCGGTTCGAGTCAGAGTTTCGTCAAAGTCGATAAGAAAGAGGAGACGTTGGGAAGCCATAGTTAAAAGCTAAAGAGCGTTTATCGAGACTTCTCTATGCTATTTGCCGATGACGCGGCTTCCCCCGAATTTCTGCTGCATATTACAATAATAAAATTCTCTCTATGTCTTTACTTTTGTGTAACCTCGTGGTTCCATGGCTCAGTTGGTTAGCGCGTGGTGCTAATATCTTTCAGATGTTTACGCCAAGGTCGAGGGTTCGACCCCCTCTGGAACCAGATACTCTCTATTTTGCTGTTCTCTGGGTATCCCGTCTTTGGTTTGGATACTTTAAGTTTTATTAGTGCTTTTGGTTGCCTATTCCGGCTCAGTTACGCACTTTTTCAAGCCAATATCACTCCGTTAATGTTTTTAAGCTTGAGAACCAAGAAATTATAGTATTATGTTGCGAGAAAGAATTTATATCCGAAAGTAAGACATCTAGGGCATATCTTCTATCAGTGAATGATTCAAGACCTTGTTTAACAAACTTTTCTTCTTAGAAATCCTTGATTGACTCCGTAACTACATGTAATTCATCAAATCTAAGGGTTTCATGTGTAATTTTTAGATAAAATTTCCGTTAAACTCTACAGAATAATCTAACTAATATCTACCAGATATTCAAACGGAGAGGTATGGGTGGAGATTTTTCTTTAGTATTCGTCAAAGATTCTACCTAGTCTTGAGATACGTATTACTACACAAATATACTCGCAATTGATGATAACCAGGAGAGTTTAAGAATGGAGCAAAGTAAAACAAAAAAGAAATAGACAATGGTTCCAGAGGGGGTCGAACCCTCGACCTTGGCGTAAACATCTGAAAGATATTAGCACCACGCGCTAACCAACTGAGCCATGGAACCTTGCTTCGCTTTAGCGAACAGCAGCCTATGAGACGTTCTATAGCAACACCTAACGGTTGCTATAGCTCGGCATCTTTTTTTTTCTTCTTATATTAGATTTATCTACATTTCGGCATACTGATAGTGCTCAGGCACGTTATTTCATCACCGCTACAGGCTAATTTGATGACGTACGGTTACGTGCATTGAGCCGCATCCTTAAGATTGGTGGCGCTTATTGCGACAGCTAGCCCAGGGGTTGTTCAGGTATCATCTCGACCATCTATTCTCAATCTCGCAGTGTTCGGCTCTAGAATCCTCATCGGATTCATATTCCTCTTCTACAGCGTACGATAAAAAAGATCGAGAAACGTGAGACTTGGGATTCGGGGCTGTTATTGGCTCCCCAGAGTTTCTGAGGAAGATTTTAGCAGTTGGATTGGCCACAGAGCCCTGTCAGTAGACTCTGGTTTCTCGATCTTTTTTGCCGTACGCTGTAAATTCCTCAATCTTTGCTGAAAATGAACGTTATTCGGGGCGCCTAAGTGCGGTCATGATGATTGGTGTCCGCAGGGTCCAATTTCAACCAATAATTTCGGAAGATGGAAAGACTTCGGATACAATCTCAGACTACCTCGCGACGAATTTAGATCTGTCCTGAAACGAGCTATCGACACCGGAAGACTCGCGTTGTCTTGCTTGCGCATTTTGCTGCATTGCGTGGGTTAGGGTTGGAAAGTTGGGTTTGTCCAACATGTTTGTGGCGGATCTCAAGATTTTGCATATCAGAATACATGTAATTAGTATAATACATTTGCAATAGCTATATTAGCCTACTAGCCATGTTACGTCAACTCGGCCACTGTAAATTGATTGTCAATTGATAAGTCGCCATTCTTGCTGCCGTGAAATGTAAATCCCGAGTTGCTGTCGGAGAAGACTAGAAATTTCAAGTAGATCGATAAGTAAGCCAAACTAATGATTATTACCACGCGAGTGATTGCTGGTGGACCTGGAGGTGATTACTACTGCGCACATAGGCGTACCATAAAATCTGCTGATACTTCAATCCTACACGTTTTTTGGTGCTATAGTAAGTACCTGGCGTTAACTGGAGCCCCCTTGCGTTTGACGATGGAGAATAGTAAGACACGGGGGTGACGTTCAGGGCTCGTCTATTTTTAAGCGGGCCAATGAGCGACGGCAACGGGCTACTAATCGACATGGAACCTCTCGCCTCCAGCCACGGGCTGCAGCAGGCGCGCGCGCGCCGATCAACCAGAGAATAGTAATGTGTGTCGGCCAACCACCACTCTATTGGAAATAAACACGCAGCTAATGAGCTGGCCATCTTGAATTCTTCATTGTATATAAGTCCAACCTTTTGCCCGCATTGATTGTCTTTTTTTATTCCACGTCAATCCTCATAAGCTGCTCTGCCACGTTCGGTTCTCTTTTTCCTTTTTCCTTTCTGTTCCTTTCTCTTCTTAACAGCAGGTTCTGTTTCATCTTTTTTTTCACACGCACAGCTTTATTTCTTTTCCTTCACTTTGATATTTACGACTTTCTTCAAATTCAACTCTTGACTCTTCATAATGCTTAACTTTTCCCTTTCTCGTTTCGGCTGCGGACAGTTCACCAGTATGTTTCCTCTCTTCTCTCTTCTTTTAAATTTTTATTCATGATCACCAGCTAATACTCTGTCAACAGAGCCTGTCTTCCTATTCAGCATAATCGTCCTGACGATTTCCACCGTTTTTACGACCTTCATCCTCACCGGAACAACTTCCTCCGGCCTCCGGAAATTCTACCTCATTTCCCTGAGCTACAACACCAACTCTACATCCAACAAGATCATTGGCGGCATCGACAATCTTCTTTCTTCCGACAAGGGCAAAGTTGCATTCTCCAACATCCGCGTAGGATACCGCGGTCTCTGCATCGAACACTCCAAAGGATGGGATTGTGCTAGGAATGGCGCTGCGCTGGGACACGCTGCTGGTGATATCAGCGGTGATCCGTTGGATTTGGTGGCAATTGCGGATATGTACCGAGACAAGATCTCGTTCTCGTTCCCGATCTGGGTGGCTGTTATTTCTTTGGGCATTGCCTGGCTCGGTGTTGCGATGAACTGTATTCCTGGGATCCCGATCCCGCCTTGGACGAAGAAGATTGCCGCTGCTGGATGTACACTCGCGTCTTTGGCTTTGCTTGGTGGTATGGCTCTACAGCAGGTTACCTCGTATGTATTTTCTCTCATCCCTTTCCATATTACCAGTGGCATTGTTATTATTATTATTATTTTGACTAATAATGTAAATAGTGGTGCTGTTTCCACCCTCGTTGATAAAATGGGTATGGGCGCTGTCGAGATCCATATTGGTACCGCCGACATTGGTTTTGGCTGGGCCGCATTTGGGCTTGCAGTTCTCGCCACTATCGGCGTCACCGCTATTGTCATTGCAGACTGGGGTGTCGCAACAGCTCAGGCAAAGCTCCTGGCCAAGGGTGAACAAGTAGCAGAAAAGGCTACAGGTGGCCGTTTCCAATTGAGCGACTTTAGAAGTGATGTCGAGAGCCATCCAGCGAAGCCTGCCGACACACACCAATCCCTAGGAACTACCACTTTGAGGAACCCAGTGATGGATAAAGGTCTGCAATATGGAAAGACATTCGCCGTGAATGCTTTCAACAAGAAGATGGGCAGATAAAGGTCAAAGCTTGAACAGGGAAAGGATATGGGTTAGGGGTGTCTAGGGACTAATGTATTATGCAACATCTATTTTCTATGTTTGTTTTGTAAAATCCAGTGAGGCCCAGCTGCCAAGTATCTGTTAAATCTGTTAAATCTGCCATACGCAGCATGGAGCGTGTGGTTAACTTGATTTCTGAGAGATACGCCGAGGAACCAAGGATTGAAGTTAATAATGGCCACAGCTAATAGGATATTGGATGGGATATTCTTTGTCATGCAAATGAGTAAATACATGCATGCCACTGAAAGAACGAAATATTCAATGCATCATCCAGCATCTGGACTGCTTATGATCCCAAACTTGGAGTTTTGGAACTGCACTTTTTATCCGATCACCATTCTTCCCTGGAAAATGTATATTGGGTAGAGTACTATATACAAGACTAAAGTACACCTCAAATGCTCCCACTTCGCCACTTCTAGTCCTGCACAGAAATAGCGATACAACTCATAAATAAAAATAGAAGGGAGATCACCACAAGTAGAAAAAGCCTATCGCACCCGTATAAACTTCCGGCCTAATTATCTACTGCAAAAAGCGGCAAAAAATTTGGGCTTTGTGACAAACATTGCTCTAAACACCGTAACTTTAACCGTAATCCCACACCAAAACCCAGACAGGAGAACCCGAAACCTAAACCGAACCTGTAGACGAAAGGTAAAATAATAGAAAAAAACCGATAAACAAAAAACTAATATACTATAGCCTAGAAGATATTTGAGTAGGTTGGAGACAGTAGGCTTGAAACCCGAGGTTCCCGGGAGAAGAAAGTAAAAAACTGGCGCTAAAAAAAAGCAACAAGAAAACAAGCACAAACGAATAGAGAAATCTCCTACTCTATAGATTAAGCATAGGCGTTCATGCTGTCAAGCTGTCCCGTGCCCTTGAGATCGTTTTCAAAACCCTCAGCGACATCGAGGACCGTCTTGATATGTTTCATTGCAAGCTTTTCATTCTTGTTATTTGCTAGAGCTTGCGCTGTTCTGACAGAGTTCTTAATCTGTTAATTTAATATAGTTAGCAATCATAAACTTAAAAGCCCCGAAACCCTTGAAGGTATGAAGTGAAAAACGTACCTGTCTTCCATTGAGCTTCTTCTTGGCCAACCAATCGATCTCCTCAGGCGTCAATACCTCTGGTGCATCAGCACCATACTTGACCCTCACCATCTCCAAGAACATCTTCCAAATTTTGACCTTGGCCTTAAACCCTAGCTCGCTGTATCTCAACGCAACGTGAATCCTGCTCTGGAAAGCATCGTCAAAAGTCTCGACGCGATTGGTTGTCAAAAATAGAATCCCTTGGAAATATTCCAACAAACGCAAAAATATCGACACTAACGCGTTGCGGTGCATATCTGCCATTGTTCTGCGCTCTAGGAAAACATCTGCTTCATCAAGCAACAGTACCGCACCCCAAGCATGTGCAATGTCCAGGATCTTGTTGAGTTCTTGTTCAAGGACAGCAGGGTTTGTTCCCAGCTCCCCTGACGAAACACAATAGAGCGGCCGCTTCAGAAGCTCTGCGATTCCTTCCGCAGTCAATGTCTTGCCGACTCCTGGAGGTCCGTGAAGGACCGAAACGAGGCCGCGGCCTTTACCCTGGATCACATCATCAATGGTCGAAGAGGCGATGTTTTTACCAGTGTGAGATTCGACAAGAGCTTTGACGATAGCTTTCTGATCTTCAGGAAGAACAAGCGACTCAAAAGCTTTCTCGTTCCACTTGATATCCTCGACACAAGAAACGGGAAATTCCACTAGAAATACGTTAATTTGATGATTTTTTCACAAGGAACGGCAATCCTTACGCCATAGTTTTTCGTTAAATGCCCATCCGAGAACGACAGGCGACGCTGTAAGAAGTTCCAGATCCGTAAATACTTGTTCGGATTCCTCTATTCCATCATCTGCCACTCGCTCAATTTGATTTGCTTTCTCAATCTCATCTGCCTTCGAGATCAAGTGATAATCCCCTTTATCGTCAATCACATACTTGACTCGCTTCATCTCTGCATCCTCTTCATTTTTAGCTCCGCTTTCGCCTGCGGCCTCGAGTTCAATCTTGCTCTCGCTCTCGTTCTCGCCATCGCTTTCGCAACAACAACAGCCATCGCAATCGTCAGATCCAGCCTCCGAAGAATTCTCACTCATGTCAAAATAGTTATTCTCGGCATCATCTTCTTCGTCATTGTTTCGGGACTTGACCGAGGAGACCAAGTAATTTGGATTAATGCGTCTGAACGTACCCGGGTCAATCATGATGCGACCTTTGACCTATTTGATATTAGTATCATACATGAGTACGCCTGTATGGGGAGACTTACATGAACTTTAGCGTACTGTCGCTTCTTTTTCATGAAAGCCATGCCATCGTGCATTTTGTATTGCATGCCCTTCAGCGATACAAATTTGCGTCCACGTTCAATCAGTGTGGCCTACCATCTCTGTCAATAAACTTTTTCGTGGAATATAGCAGAAACGGAAGATCTACCTTCATGGTCTCCTTGTCCTTCCGGTAATCCATTGGGTAGCACGACAGTGAGCTAATCTTTCTAGAGCTCTTGAAGGAATCGATGTCGACCATAACTGTCCCCCAGCCAAAGCCCCCAACTCCTTCAGAACTATCGGCCACGACCTTTGAGCCATCCTTCCCATCGTACTCAAGATACCTTCCCTCTACACTCCACCATTTTCCTCTCATGAAGCTCGAATTCTTCTGCGCATATTCTAACTTAAAAGCTCTGGGTTCGTTGCTTCCTGCACAAGTCGTATACATGATTGTATTTGGCTTTAGAATAGCCCATAGAAGATCAAATGTGATCATAGAATTGGCCAGCAGCGGGAAGAGTGTTGCCTTGGTGGAAGCATAGTCAGTGTTGACGTACTCAATCAATAGCTTAACCTGATCTATTTGCTGAGACTTTTCCTCGGCGGTCAATGGCGCAGTTTCAGGTTTCCCCGGCTCAACTTTAATCTTGGCCACCTCAACTTCCTTGGAAGGTTCCGGGGCATCCTTATCTTTGGGTTTAGATTTGTTTTCAACCCAAGCCTCGAGTTCCGGCAGAAAGTTGAATAGCGTGTTGGGATCAATCGTGGGGACATCCTCAATCAGCGAAACACCCTTCACTTCGCCAATTATCTCGTGTAGAGCATCCTTGAGAAGGACAGATTTGATATCGAGCACAGTCTCGACGTATTTATTTTCATAGTCGAAGACGCGGCGGACCGTGAAGATGAAGGAAGAGTATTCGTCAGTCTTTGTGTGAGGGACTGTGTCGGTGATCTTGAAGTCGTGGATTTCCTTATCCCATACTAGGTATTCGGAGTTAGTAGGAGAAGAGGAAAATGTATTTTTTCAACGGCTAAATATAGTGATATAAAGAACTCACGTTCGTCTACCCGCTTATACTCAAGCACACTGCCCCTTTCTTTCGCATCGCCTTCGGCTTTCTCAGCTTCTTCCTTCTCAGCTTTCCTCGCCTTTCTTCTCTCCTTCTTTGCCTTCCTTGCCTTGGTTTTCTTCTTCTTCTCCTTCTGCTGCCTACGCCTCGATTTAGAAGACTTTGCAAGTATCAACCTAATCGCGGCCGCCAGGGCCTCGTCTCCGTCAATTTCCGAATCCGAAGATGAGGAAGATGAGGAAGATGAAGAATTGCTCTCAGAACTACTAGACTCCGAGCTATCATCAGAGCTCGAATCATCGGAAGAGCTCAAATCATCGCTTTCCTCTACTTTCTTCGATTTCTTACTCTTCTTTGACTTCTTTGACTTTTTGTCTTTCTTCGACTTCTTCTCATCTTTCTCCTTTTCCTTTTCTTTCTCTTTCTCTTTCTCTTCCTTCTCCTTCTTCTCTAGTTCTTCCTTCTCCTTTCGTTCACGCTCCTCTTTCTCCTTCTCTTCCTGCTCCTTTTTGGCTTTTTCCTTTTCTTCCACCTTCTTCTTCTTGTGGATACACTTTCCTTTGCCTTTCATTTTCGATGGCTTGCCATCGTCTTTAACTGTGGCAGAGGGTGTTTGGGCGATGGTAGAAGAAGAAGAAGCTTGTGGATCCGCAGAGACAGAGGAGCTATCTAGTGTAGACGCGATGGTTGGTGGGGTAGAAGTAGCGGGAGTTTCGGAAGGCGTCGTCTCAGCTGTAAATATCTCTTCCGATAGAGTTGAAGCCGACGAAGCCATGATTCAGAGTGATAGGGGTTGCTGCGAAGCAAACACAGCTCGAGACGGAATTTTTGCAGAGGGATCGAATTTTACGAGCTGCGTTGATGGAAGATCAAAATACAATGTAAAGCAAAGCACGAGAAAATCTAAAAGCTAAGGCGTGATATATAATAGGGTTTAGAACAGCAGAGAAGGATATGGATCAGCGACGAGAGGTAGATATGCCCACTTGCTGGCTGCTGGCTGGCTTGGAAGTGTTTATTTGGTGGTAGAATTAAATTGAGAATGGAACGGGGAAAGAAGGCGAGAAGAGATGTAGGGAAGGTATTTATTTAGTTATCAGGGCCCTTTGCTGCAGATGAGCACTCCCGAGGACTCGATTAGTGGAACAAGAATTGGGGGAGTCAGAGCTAAAGCTGAACCCAACCAGCCAATGGAGCGGGATCGTGGCCTCAGCAAGGCCTCCCCAGCATGTATGTAATCCCCCAGTTGGATGTTGGCGCAGTTCAGTTGGACAGCACGATGGAGATGATGACACGGTTCAAAGGACTGACGGGTAATTAGAGCAGAGCTAGAAGAGATGTTCCGAGGATGAAGACGAAACTCAATGGGCAGTGCTTGATGCCATGTATGTACAGTACAGACCGCCAAGTATGGAGTATAGTAGTATAGTATCTCCAGATCCCCAACAACCACAGTAGAAGCAATTTGATAAGCCCACTCTCCACTGCCGTAAGGCTGGGCGAGGACATCCATCCATCCGCCAATCCCTGTAAGTGGTGAGCAGCAGCTCGTGTGTCACGACCGCTGCATGCACTCAGCAATGCAGATAGAATACCCAATCCAACAACTGGCTCGGTTGATCCAGGAAACCCATCCAGCAGAGGAAGCGAAGAAGGAGACGAAGTGTCGAAGTGACTCACATCGAGCAGAGTTTATCTGTTTCGATTAACGCTCGTGCTATTTGCCTCCTCAGCCTCTTCTCCACAATGCCATCAAACACTTTGAGTCACGTTGCAACTCCAACCCGTCAAGCTGAGAAAGAGTGCTGGCAAGCGCAGACCTCGGCAGGTCAAGTAGAGTACATACATACATGTACCTACATGTACTCAGGAAGAGTACAGCCACTGCCGAGAAAGAAAAAGGGACCAGAGACAACGGAAGTGAAATGGCGAATAGATCAGAGAGGATGGATGCATGCGCAAAGTACCGGCATCAGCACTGCTGAGCACACGTACTGCCCAGGGTACTTGTAGACAGAGAGACAGAGTGTACCACAGCCCGGCAAGTAAGTATATCTGTAGGTACCTACCACGAGAGGATTTCGTATCTACCCGGTGGGATAGCGGCTCGTGACTTCCGTTGATGCGGCTGAAAACCACCCATCCAGGTTAGCGTTGCTGCATCGGGTAAGTTACTGTGCTTGGGTCGATTGCACGATTATATCTTCGTTAAGGCTGCAACTCCAAACGCATGACGCTGTTTATCGAATCAATTTAGTTGCGCTTTCGAGCCAACAAACAAATCCATCAATAAACCTTGCAACGTATCTCGCGCATAGGGCAGACAGCTACCTATGTGCATATATTGGACATCGAGGCACCTGCATGCTCCCCTGCAATTGGCCCTCCAGAGTCTGGGAATTGGGCTGTCCTACCGCGTAATAAGGCAACAACCCTTTTTTCTCAGGGAAAATTCGTAATGCGCCATCGCTGACACCGAATACCCCTCATGTGTGACACAAACTCTCCTCCCCGCATTCCAGAGCCGCACAAGCTTTTAGGATCCAGAGATTCGGTGCTGTGTTCTTAGAATAGCTTTGAAAAAAGGATTGGAGTCATCCTGGGCACGGATAAGATCTTTCAACGACGTGGTTGGCTTATTCAGCTCTTTCTCAAGCCCTACATGAGTAATGTTCCACGACCTCTCCGCTTCCCTCCTCTCAAACCATTTAATTACTATTCCCCTTCATCCTGTCCCGTCGTTGAACATTTTCATATAACACCTTGAATCTCGAGGATCTGGCTGCCTGAAAAGGGATCCGAGTAACGCTAAATGCTCCATTGGAGTGAGTCATTGTGCCTTACTTAGTCTCACATATTAAGGCTACAGGGTGCGAAAAAAAAGAGATAGAATGGCAATTTCCGAATATTGCGGTTGTGCACTTAAGATCAAAGCTAAAACCCAGATGGAGTGTTATAGGATGCCTTGGCTGGCCTGAAATTTCATCGTATCAAGCGAACAAGTTGGGGGCTACTGTGGCAATAATTCTAACCTGATAATAGCTCAAAATACATTTGAATAATCTGAGAAAAATGACTGCTTCTGTCCCTGCACAGGCTATATATCGATACCCTAAAGAATAAGATAGATATCAATCCATTTTGCACAATTCTTCTGTGAATTTTTCGCATTTTCAACTGTATATATTAGCCCCTTTGGAAGCCATACCCCATATCTTAACGCAGGCTCTCACCCTCATAAAGACAGGTCCTAATCGCGGTTCGGGACCCAGGGCCTGGTAAAAAAAAAAAGCATGAGGAAACTTGCCGGATGTGAAAATTTATATCATGAGCAAATTTAGACTTTACTGGTGCGAGAATTGTCTCTAGAGAGAAAAAGAATTAAACCGCGAGTGATTCGCTATGACCGAGAATCACCCTCACTATAAAATCACAACCCAGTAACGCCCTAAACCCCACAACCTTGATCTACATTACGCCATACCTCCATTCGTCCTCAAATTCTGACCATTGACCCAAGACGAATCCGGGCCCGCCAAGAACCCAACAACCTTCGCGACTTCCTCCGGGGTCCCAATCCTGTTCATGGGATTCCAAGATGCAATCATCTTGACTACATTCTCTGGCTTTCCGTTGAAGAAGAGATCGGTCCCGGTCGGTCCGGGCGAGACACAGTTGACCGAGATACCGCGACGGCCGAGGTCTTTTGCGAGTACACGAGTCATCTGCTCGATTGCGCCCTTGGTCGCGATGTAGAGGAGGTAGTTGGGAGTGACAGTGGTGGTAGCGGTGAGGGAGGTTGAGAAGAAGATGACTTTACCGCCGTCAGGGATGTGAGGAGCGGCAGCCTAGAAGTGAGATTATCGGTTAGCTGCTGGGAACACTACTGCGCGTATTTTAATATATTGAAGGTGAACGGGTAGATAACCGAACGATAATCGGCTAAACAATCAATACGCAACCCTAATCAAGAGAAACACACTTGAGTAATGAAATAAGGGCCCTTGACGTTCACACCAAAAGTTCTGTCAAAATCCTCTTCGGTGGTCCCCGCGAGGTCCTTGTTCGGAAGCACACCAGCATTCAGCACCAGGATATCGATCTTGCCATACTTGGCGACCGTTTCCGAGACGAGACGCTGGGATTCAGAGACGCTGCTGACGTCCGCCTTGATGGCATGACTTCGGTTTGCACCAAACTGAGCGACGAGAGCATCCGCCGGAGCAGAGTCGCGAGAGTAGTTGATGACGACGGTAGCGCCTTGAGCAGAAAGGTTCTCGGCGATGGACTTGCCAATGCCTTTGGAAGCGCCGGTTACGAGAGCGACTTTGCCAGTGAGAGGATAGGACATGATTGCTCTCGCTGGATGTGATGTCGAGAATGTGGGAGGGGATTTGGGTACTAACGTTGTGTAAGCTGATATTACAGAAGCAGAGGCTGTATGAGCTAGTTTTTCGCGATGGGGAAGCTGGGTTGTTGTTGGAGGGACCGGTGTTCTCGACTTGAATAATCTACCAAGACCACACATGGTGAATATTCAATAGTTGGATGACTGGAGAGAAACTCAATGATTGCTATATACTCTACACTCCTTGGGAACTCAGATGAAATCCCTCCCATATATAAGCGTTTTCGTTTCTACGTCACCCACGAAGCAACAAATATAAACGGCGGTGTTTGGGATTCGTGAAATGGTTTTTTATCTCCGACAATACCGGAACTGGGAGGGCTTGGCGTCGATTGCCGACAATTGGTATGCATACGCGGAAAGAGGGTTCCAACAAAGTGCTTATGTCCGGACTCCGGTTGTACGATTTCCCAATCTGGATTTGCAGGTAGATATCTAGCGATGCTATTACTACTTCTACACCAAGTTCTGCAAGATGTGCATCCTCTGATGCCTATCCTGGGCTGTCTGGATTTTGACACCCATCTATCTCTATCCAGTTGCCGCCTTAATGTGTTCAAAATTCTATGCACGATGCCTGGCATCCTAGGCAGCACACAGATCGGCTCCCACAGCGCCACCAAGCAAAGTCCACGAAAAACTCTCTGTAGGGCTCGATTGTTATCCCAGTGAGGGTGGTAAAGATCCTCTAGAGAAAATAGCACCAACAGAAAAGTGCTGCAAACACATTCCCGCAGCTTCGCCAAGGAAGGCCTAAGCCTGACTTAATAGCATGATCGACAGCTGATCTGTGACCTTAAACTTTGAATACCGGTTTCAGAACAGCGATAGTCTAGGATCCAGACGGCGAAGACATAGGCAGATTTACGAAGGGTTGATGGACATGTATGAAACAGAACAACAGCGAACTATGTCACTATCGGCATAGAAGACTATAATATACGCGTACGCAGACAGAGATCTCGGTATTTCTAGTCCTCCGAGCTTTTACTCGGGGTTTGGGGTAATGATGCACAGAGCGACCAACGGCTATTCCACGCCTGCGTATATCTTACGTGAGGTATTAAGAGGGATCGAAGGAACACAATCAACCATGGTACGTCATGTGCGGGCTTCTACACATGTTTGCGCATATGTGTGTATGTAGGTAGCCGGTGGGGAAGTGAGTTCGGGCTGAATTTCATTCAAAACGAGGCTAAATGACGCGGATGCTTTTATTCTCGGCGCATACTCTCACTACAAGCAGTATCTGTACCGACCTGGCTGCTTAGAAGCCCTAACTTGAGAGGATGTGTGCAAGGCTATCTGAAAGTTTTATGGCATTCTCCGTCCGATTGGTTGATTAGGGAAGGCGAAAGCTGCGGCTCTGAAACAAGCTTTGTTCCTGGCTGAGGCGCTAGCTCCGATAGCTCCACGTCGGCCGAGAAGGGCCGAATGCCTTGGCGCTCCCCTTCCGTAGAAAACGATAAGACCAGCCAAAGCCAACCCAATGGAGATAGAATAATTACGGCCGCACTTAGCTATGTCGGATACAGTCGTTCACGGGTGGATGACGGACACTGGCGGATGACGGACAGGGGTCAAGGCTTGGCAAGGACTATGGATAGGGTGCAGAACTATGAGTAGGGCACTGGTTTTTTGTACCTTTTTTACAGTCCTCTACCCTCTCAATAGTCCGTAGCTATCCCCCTATTTTGCTGCAAAAAATCAGTACCCTATCCATAGTCCTTGCCAAGCCTCGACCCCTGTCCGTCATCCGCCCGTGAATGACTATACCTAGTATCAAGGGACTCCGTAAAATGCTTTTAATTCTCCAAGATTGTAGAATTAACAAAATAATACCTTAACCCTAACCCTCGAGTATTCTGGGACGGATTTGGCACACGACGCGAAACTTCCGAACTTAAAATATTTTTTGAGTCTACATGACACTTCTTCAATTGATACAATAAGGCACTGGTACAACTATATAATTACGAAAAATATGTTGAATTCGAGTGATAATGTGTGATGCTATTTCCTCGCAAGGTACTAGTGAAGTTGATAAATAAGGTTTATCCTAACGGCCTAACTTGTGGGACAAAACTTCTACAACTAGTTCTTTTTTCAGATACTGATAACCAACTAACCAAGCATAATAACCTAAGTCTTGAATATGCCTAATGAATAAATAACTAACAAAGAATCTAGGCCGGCCAAGAACTTTTGATTATTTGTCTGCCAGCCACTGGTTGGAGCGAATGAAAGGAGTGGTCGGCTAAGTGAAAGGGTTCCAATCTCTATTTTTAGTTCTGTCTCAGAGTAGTGATATAATTTGTATCTAAGGTACATATATTTAATTTGGGGATTGAATACATACGAATCCGAAAGCATAAGCATGCCTGTACAATACATGTTCACGAGCTCCCCGAAATCTAAATGCTGGCTTAAATCTCTCAAAACCGTGTCTCCAAAAATTAGGAGGAACTTTGGGTAAATAAAGTTGAGGGATATGATTATAGTTATTTGTGCTGTACATGTGGTATCTTGCAATTGTCTGCACATGCGCAGCGCTGGATGCATAAACCCTAAATTACTCTTCGATCGGTAGCACGAGCCCGAGGATTTCGCAGGTGCGATTGTGGGGTTCTCGATTTGTCTTTCGCGGAGACCCGGGCGTGCTGGGGCTCCAGGCTTGGGGAAGCCGTGTCTGCTGACTGCCCGATGGGGTAGGTCTTCTTGAAAAAGGAAGGAAGCAGGCAACGGGTAAATTAAGCTTTATTGCGCGTGGCTGGGACAACACCTGAATCTACCGTAGACTGCACAAACGATGCTCTGCCCATCACACAGGCTCGCGAGATGCATGTTGAGGGAGTTTGGACAAACTTTGAGGGATTCTACCTGCCATCGTGGTGTCTCAGCCTCCATCGGAAGAAAAAAGGAAGGAAAAAAGCCACCCGCCGCCTATCAGGCACACAGATGGCTGTCCGTTTTGGGAAGTTAGAGACACAAAAACAAAGCAGAGTTGATCGCAAGGAAACCGTTTGTGTAACTATCTGAATCTGTCACAAAGAAAACATTGTTTCTTTTTGACAATACTACTGTCAGTCTGGAATAATTAGCGACAAATAGAGTTAATGATCTTAATTTCGGCTAATTGACATAACCTGGCTAGTAGTACACCCTTTTAATGGCGTGGAAAAATTGCTGATTGATCGAGCATTGCACATGGCAATATGGGAGGTGGAGAATGGGTGTGCATGTTCAAACAAGTACCAATCTGTTGTCGCTATCTTAAATGGCCATTTGTTCGTTTGCTCGCCCCATGCGTTTGCGGGAGTAGACATTATGGTATTCTCGATGGGTGAGGTAGCTGCAGAGCACATGTACATAAATGTGGTACGAATAGTGCGGCTTGAAACCCGGTCATCCAGCAACAAATGTAAGTTTTTTAAGGGACGCCAAGGTGTGGGGACACCACGTTGTTAAATCAGAGGAGTTCGGCCAATTAGCGATGTGTAAAGTTTAATAGTCGAGAGTGGGAAAGCAACCCTAGGGATGGTTTCTATGGGCGAACAGCCCCCATTGGAAACCAAAACCTCTAGCAACTTCATTTGAACTAAGGAAGTGTGGACGGGAAGGACATCTTTGATAAATCTTGGCTATCTGGCTCCGTATTGGCGAGCTCCGCTGCAGGGATTTCGAGGTGCTAATCCGGGGATAGGTTAAGATATAAAGCTTCTTGTTTAGGTATGGCTGCGGAAGTAGGGTATATGAAGTGGCTTGGAGTTTATTAGAACGTTTATATTTGCCTCTTTAGGCGGTTCCAGATTCTAGGGAGACTGGAGGGTACCGTAGGACTGGATATGCTTGAGTACATACATACGATGAGACCTTGCTCCCCCTCCATTTCTCCTTGATATTTTCTTTATCCTCGCTCTGACCAACCCATTTGCTTAATAGTGAGTGGTAGGGGAAAGCCCAATCGCTTGTATAACCATCCGTTGCCTGGATCTCGCGATTTTCTCCTAGTTCGTCTAATCTTCGGGAACTGCTACTTATTGGGATAGCGACTTTAAACATGATGTTTCTTCCATACAACAATGGAGGTAGTTCGGGTCTATCGGTGGCATCAGCAGCTCTCTTTTCATTTTGGCTTTTGCTGGTTTTGGTCTTTTTGGGGAACGTTGAAGCATTGCATTCAACGGATACAATCACAAGTGGTGGAGACAATACCAGATCTGGCTACCAACCGTGAGTTTTTGAAGCTTCTCTAGCCCGGTTGAAATCTACCCATAAAATTGCACATCTAATCTCTCTTGAGGATCTTCATGAGCTTAGAATCCCATATTGAGAGGGGAGGACGTCTTTGCTAATATACAAATTTTGTCCTTGAACAGTAATCATAATATAGACCCCTCTGTTATCGCATCGCCACAGTTCGGGATTATATGGCGGAAGAAATTATTGGGAAACTATAATGGGTGGAATGGTAAGGGAAATCTATGGGGGCATGTGTGTGTGAGTGGAGTATACTAACAAGCGCTGGTATAGAACAAATATTTGCCCAAGCGCTTGTATACACGCCTGATAGTACACAATTCGTATATGTCGTCTCGCAGCAAAATTGGGTCTACAAGATTGATGCGAAAACTGGGGATATACTACTCGCTAGAAACATCCACATTCCTTTTCTCGTTTCTGATCTTGATAACTGTAATGATATTAGTCAAACTATTGGGAGCACGGTCAGTAAAAATTTCTGTGGTAGCTAGCGTTTATTGTTTCTTGGTTCTCTAACCAGCAAAGTGAGGATAGGCCACAGGTGTTATCGATCCCGAGACCAATACGTGGTATTTCACGATGAAGACATACCGCGACCAGACTGGTGTCGAGAAAGGCCGAGCAAATGGTCGATGTATGTATTTTACACATTGACGAAGAGACATTAAACAAGAGAGAAGGAGACTGACTATGATCGATAGACTACGTTCATGCGTTAGACACCAGGACACTAGAAGAGAAACCAAATTTTCCTATCGATCTCGAAGGCTTGATTGCGAGTAATAACCCTATTCGCATGTTCCAAGGTGGTATTCATCACCAAAGACCGGCTTTGATGCAAAGTGGACCATATGTATATGCTGGATTTGCTTCTCACTGGTAATCTCCGAACTGAGATTGGTCTTGTTGGGGCGACGGTATACTAACTAATCGCAGTGTACAATACAATTTTACTGGTTGGATCGTTGGTTGGCATGGCACAACTGGTAATATCGTTGAAAAATATGCAATGGAAGGTGGTCCAGAAGACAAGAAGGGTGGTGGTGTATGGATGAGTGGCGGTGGACTTGCACAGGATTCTGGTATGATTTACTCTTCTTGACCTATGATCATTTGCCATTCCATTATATATACCTCAGACCGCTATTGATGGGTGTACTGTGAACTACCACAGGCCCGGCTTTTTGGCTAACGTCTGGCGAATAATGTAGCTGGCCGCATGTTCTTCGCCACCGGTAACGGGTATGCATGGCCTTCATATTACTTGTGATCATGCGGTAACTAAGATTTCGATTTGGATGACTGTATCACGTGCACAACATGAACCTCAGTGTACTCCTTTGATTGATTCTGTCTGATGGCTTTTTGTACTGCAGCCTGTAGCTCAGCCATTCGAAATCTTAGTTACTGCTTGATTATTCTCTCATCATGGGATTTGTCTGATCTGGTGTTTTAGGTATGCATCCCAGCTGAGCAACATACCAGTTCCTGGGAGGCAGCCACCCACCGCTCTAGAAGAAGCAGCCGTTCATATGGCAATTGGTTCTGATGGAAGTTTGAGTGTAGTTGACTTCTGTAAGTGTTCGACTCTTATTATTCCTGTCCATATACTAAATTTTTTGCAGTTATGCCGTGGGAAAAGCAAGCATTGGATGGTGCCGACAAAGATCTCGGAACATCTGGTATTGCTCTTCTCGATCAGACCGTTTTCAAAACCCCGACTGTAGCCAGGATTGGATGCGTTGCTGGGAAATCTGGCAAACTTT
Source organism: Gyromitra esculenta (assembly GCA_038503075.1). Classification (NCBI taxonomy): domain Eukaryota; kingdom Fungi; phylum Ascomycota; class Pezizomycetes; order Pezizales; family Discinaceae; genus Gyromitra; species Gyromitra esculenta. Next base: position 81,053 of record JBCAML010000001.1, read on the forward strand.
ACTTTTTAAATCTTGAGTGAGTCCTCAGATGCGATCATCAAGATCATCAGTTCTCTCAGAGCTAACCGAGAAATTCAAAAGCGATCTCGGAGGTTACCAAATGGGGCCGAACAAGAAGGATGCCGTGCTTCAGACTACTGAATTGCTGAATTCTGTATTTGCCACAGCTGGTTCCTACCCCCTTGAAGGCGGATATGTTTATGTGAGACGACCCTCTCAGAGGTTGCTGCTTACATGTATTTTGCTCACAAAATTTGAAAGGTGAATGTCGTCCAACACGAAACTGTCGTCTTTAAATTTAGTACTGGGCCGAACGGTGAGCCTGTTTTTACTCAAGTTGCCCAGACCCTCGAAAAGACGGCCTACATTCTCGGAGTTGGGCATGGAACAACTACTTCGCTCAATGGGCAACCTGGAAGTGGCCTTTATTGGGTTACCGATATCCAAGGCCTTAATTTACGTATCTACAAGGCAGTACCCGAGAATGGTGTTCTTGTCATGCTCAAAGGATTGAATATTCCTGGTCAAATTAAATTCAGTAGGCCGAGTTTTGGAGACGGGAGAGCATATCTCACTACAAGTGATGGCTATCTTGTAGCAGTTGGATCTCCAGTTAACCCTCCGCTTTTATGCCTTTCGCCTGTCGATTTTGGGAACGCTACTATAGGCAGCACAGGGGTAACAAAGGACATTAGCTGTACAGCAAATATTGCTCTTACGGTCGCAGGGATTGGTCCACGAATGGCGCAATATTTTTCTGTTTCGAGTTTACCAACGTTTCCATTTACTTTGGCTGCGGGCCAAACGCTCACATTCAAGTCGACCTTTAAACCAACCACACCAGGACCACTTTCAGACGATATTTATGTCAATACCACTAACTCAATTGCCAATTACGCCGAAAACACTCCAATTGCAGTGAGGGGTATTGCAAAGTCTCTGGTTCCAGTCCTTTCGGTCAGCCCCAATACTGTTTCCTTCCCAGGTGTAATAACTGGAGAGAACTCTGATGGTTATTTAAGATCTGTCGAGATCTTTAATCAAGGGTCTGGGGTTTTGACTATTAGTAGTTATGATATTAGTATTGTTAGTGAGCAGGGGCCTTTCCTACCAAATGGCACGACCCAAGCGGGCCCTTTCAAGTTTATCGGATTACCACAAAGTATTCAGCCTGAATCATCAGTTATCGTTTCCATCAATTTTAATCCAAGTGTGAACGGAAACTACGGAGCCTATGTTTTGATTAGGTCAGATGGTGGAGACAAGTTTCTCACAGTTGTTGGGACATCCGGTGGCTACCCTAAGGCAAAGCTGGAGTTCGAGAAGGTCGATGGCAGTGGGTGGACCTTATACAATCCTGATGTACCTTTTAGCTTTGGTACTGTTTTCGAACAAGTTACTCGAACACTTAGATTGAGGCTTACGAACGACGGTCCCGCGGATGCTGGTGTGCTTGGTATTACTGTCTCCAAGCCCCCCATCGGTTTCGGAAATGTAGTTGCAGCTCGCAATGCCATTGATCTCGGCGAAGGGACGCAACTATTAGCTGGCGAGTCGCAAACTGCTCAACTCTATTGCTCAGTTCCCAAATCCCAGGTTAATGTTGATCCATACGCTCCAAATTCCACTTGGACTATGAACACAAATGACCCAGCATTTGGAAAGCAGAATATTCTCTTCGCTTGCGATGCAGTATCTGAGCAGTTGGGGCCACTGAAGTCTATCGCACATGCAAAATATCGCTATATCGGGTGTTTCAAAGAAAACAACCCCTTAAGGCAGCTTACATCTCAGCTGTATGGAAGTGATTCTAATGAGAACGGTATGTGTATCAACGGATGCTCAAGTGCTACGCAGAACTGGATTTTCGCTGGAACCCAGTATCACCGCGAGTGTTGGTGTGGTAATACAATCCCTTCCTTAAAAGTAGGCGATCAAGAATGTAATTTTGACTGTACTGGGTTTGTTTCCTACTAATTTTCAATTCTTTCCTTCGTCAACTTACCGCTTTATAGAAATGGTACGCAAATTTGTGGAGGCAACGGATACTTTGGCGGCGGATCATATATCAGTCTGTTTGCAGATGAAGACCGCTATAATGGCAATGCTACTATTCCTTCAACTACTTCGACAACCTCAACTGACTCACCGACTCCAACACCATTAACCCCAATTGATAATCCTGGGAACGAAATTTTTGGATTTGAGGGCTGCTACACAGAAGCGACGACAGGGAGAGCGCTTTCCGTCCTTAATGCTGCCGACGATATGGACATCAATAAGTGTCTAGCTGTTTGCAGCGCATATGGATACGCCGGTGTGGAATACGGGTACTCTTCCCTCACCCTTCTAACTATCAATTTTTCTAACTTTTAGAAGGAGGGAATGCTGGTGTGGGAATACTCTCGGGCTAGGCTCTGTATTGACTACAGTAACACAGTGTCGAATGCTTTGTAGTGGAAATACTGGTGAGTACTGCGGTGCCGGAAGCAGGCTAAGTTTGTACAAGAAAAAGCCTATAGCTTCAAGCTCGAGCTCGAGCAGTTCTACATCATCAATTTCTTCGTCCACATCAGATTCCGTTTCGTCAACCGTCTCAGTAGTATCGTCAACCGTCTCAATTACATCAGATACATCCTCTTCAGCATCCCCAACACCAACAGGCCCTATAAATAACCCTGGGAACGCCAATTATAGCCTTCTAGGTTGCTACACGGAAGCAACAACTGGGCGTGCACTATCAATACTCAATGCTGCTGATGATATGGATATTAATAAATGCCTCACCATATGCAGTTCGTACGACTATGCTGGTGTTGAATACGGGTGTGTATCCTTCCATACTGAACTGAGCTGGACTAGAAAATAGCTTCTGGTTAAGATGCTTACATAAATTGGTGCTTATAGGAGGGAGTGCTGGTGTGGGAATACGCTTGGAGTTGGATCAGCCCTTACTGATATAACTCAGTGCAAAATGCTATGCGCCGGAAATCCGAACGAATACTGTGGAGCTGGTTCGAGGTTAACTTTGTACAAAAAGAATCCAGTGATCTTATCTTCAAGCACCAGTATTTCTTCTAGCACTAGTGTTTCTTCTAGCACTAGTGTTTCTTCTAGCACTTCAGTGGCTTCATCGACCTCGAGCACTTCGGCATCTCCAACACCAACTGGTCCTATCATCAACCCTGGGAATGAAAATTATACCTACTTAGCTTGTTACACGGAAGCAACAGCCGGACGTGCACTCGGTACTAAGCTTGTTGCAGCGGATGACATGACAGTTCCTAAATGCCTGGACGCCTGTGCAGCGTATAGATATGCAGGTATTGAATATCGACGTGAATGTTGGTGTTCTGACTCCTTCGGGGCTGGGGCTATGGCTGTTGCCAACTCTCAATGCTCCTTGACCTGCGCTGGGAATTCTTTAAATTAGTTTGTCTCAATTTTTCATACTTTCTGTTTAATGATTCGTGTGACTGACCAACTTTTGCGGCAGCTGTGGTGCTGGTAACCGGTTGACGGTTTATGAAAAACTTAATGTCACTTTGCCAGGCTCATCAGATACGACTAGTCAGTCTACAAGCTTGATTTCTAGCTCTTCGCAAACCTCTTCGGCATCAACAACCTCAGCTTCGTCGTCAAATCCAACTTCATCAACCACCGCCACGACTGCTTCTGCGAGTGATGCCACAACTCCCTCCTCAAGCAGCACTTCTTACTCTGTTAATTCTTCAATTAGCTCGACATCCGCTACCAGTACGAGCTCAGGGAGTGCATCCAGCACATCTGCAAGCGCGAGCTGTAAGTATTCTCGTTCTTCTTGCTGATGGCACTATATGCTAATAATATCAGCGACAACATCAGCGTCGCCAACTCCGTGGGCGTATTTGGGCTGTGCAAAGTAAGTTTCAGATTTCTGAAATTATAATTGTTAAGGAATCTCACTAATCGTGCATGTGACCTTGTTCAGCGAAACAACCCCCCGTGCTCTTAGTGGTGGAAGTGTCTCTGGAACAATGACCCTTGAGAAATGTCAGACTTTTTGTCTGGGTCTCAACCTCCCGTTAGCAGGCCTAGAATATGTAAGCCTTCCTTTCTCTTGATTTACCAAACCTAAGCAAGCAGTAAATTCAAGGCTAAAACGATTGACACTTCTTTTCTACTCACTATAGGCAAGCGAGTAAGTTTTCCCCTCCTTTTTGTACCCGATTCGGTAGAAATAAAAAGTTAACGTTTTGTTTTCATTGAAGATGTTATTGCGGAACTTCCCTCCAAAGCGGCTCCACGTTTAATCAGACTGGATGTAACAAGCCCTGTACCGGCAACTCCTCTCAGATCTGCGGAGGAGCTTCACGACTGAGTGTCTATAACTACACTTTATATGTGCCACCAGTTATTGTTCCTGCTGTCGGAACGTAAGTTTACTAGGCTGGTACATATACGTTTCAACCACTATATGAGGTTGCTAACTTGTTGCCTATTACAGTTTCATATCGCAAGGCTGCTACTCAGAAGCCACAACCGGCAGAGCGCTTTCAGGATACGCATTTACCAATACAACTGGAATGACTGTAGAACTGTGTGTTGGGGCCTGCAAGAATCGTGCTTTCCAATATGCAGGCCTTGAGTACAGCCAAGAGGTCTGTCAACCATTTTTGCCGACTTCTATAGTATTTTTGGCTAATAGTTTTAATTTCAGTGCTACTGTGGGAACGTCCTCGCCTCAACCGCCGTGAAAGTTCCTGATACTACGTGTAGTTCGCTGTGCAAGGGTAACAGTCGGGAGTATTGTGGTGCCTCAAAGTACGTGTTTCAGAAACCAAAGAGCCCTAAAGTGAGGGGATATTAATTATTATTGTTTTGAACAGGATTATGAACCTATATTTTAACCAACCGTCAAACATTACAGCGAACGGATCACCTTGAGGGTCAAAATATGTTGGCACTAAAGAATAGTCGGAATATGTTTGTCGTATTGCAGGGGGCAAGCTCGAAAAATCGTTTATGTTTCTACCAAAATATATGTAATAATTTGTGAAGATAGAGATCGCTTATGTAATATACATAGGGGGGAATTTTATGATGATTTTCCAAACCATGACGGCAGCTTTAGGCGCAAACTGCGTTAGGAAATGAATATCATAGACGATAAAATCTCTCTTATTACCTACAACATGTATAGATACCGACGTAGGAATAGAACCAGTTCTATTTTGCCTCTAGCACAGACTAGACCGCGAATTTTTCTTGCCCACCGGCTCACTAGTGGCTAACCTGTGATCTGTGCGTGAAGGGTCTAGCTAATTAGGAAAAACACGAATTGGGCTGCTATTCATCGTTTTATTTCATTGACAGAAATTTTCTTGCACAACAGACCCCCAGTCGAGGGGGTCTGTAGGTATTGGATTAGTATCTCTTCTATTCGATAGATCACCGGAAAAGATCTATTCTGCGATAGAACATGGTCCATTGCCTACGGGAAGCCCTCCATTGTTTACCCATTCTACGAGTGAACTTATTTTTTTCACCCATCTCCCGTCCGCTACCAGAGCAATGCTACCAGATCGGGCACAATATAGATTGAGCCTATTTCAGAACTAAAACTCCAACTCAATCTGTCTTTGATAACTCCATAATGCTCGAGTCCTTATTACATTGTCCATTCCAAAATCAATCGCGGCGTTTATCATCGCCAATCCACTCCGGGCTCCATTTTACAATTTCACCAGAAATTGGCTCATGGGGGATGAGACGAGCTCTCATAACCTTGTATTCCCCCTGATGGCCCCCGTTTCCACCGGCCAAATGCACTCCGAACATCCCACGAGAGGCTTGCGCCTTCCAATCTTCCCGCGAAAATTCCACCATCTTTGCTGTGCGAGGTTCAACGTACCCGACACCAACACCGCCGCCTAGATAACACATCATCAATCGGTCATGCAAGCGGCTTCTTGAGATCTGGAGACTGGCAAGCGCATCGTGAGTGGCATCGATGGGAGACCAGTCTGCGTCATACATCGAGCCGTGATAGACCGTGTGCAAGTACTCCTCGTGGTAATAATAATCCTCGCATGCGTGGACGATGTGACCAGCCCAAAGATGGATACTTTCAACGTCGGCAAAGAATAAAGTCGGGATTCCAAACTTGTTAGATGCTGCTTGGTGACCTTTGGCGTAGGAGTACAACCTACAACGAGTGTTTAATTGGAGCGCACAAGAGGATAACGGAAAACACTGGATTCAGTTTGACTTCTCTTACGTCAGAGGCAGGTTACGAATCATGAGATCTAGTACTTGATCGATAGCTGCTCAGAGCCTTGTGAGTCCATGAAACTTCAGAGGGGAATAGGTTACATCGATGGCATGTATACCTTTACCATAGTTCTGCTCATCAAAGTCATAGTTCTCCAGGATACGCTTGGAGTCAATTCGGTCTTCCTCGCTAGGAATGTATTTTCCCTCAAGGCATCCTAGAAACCGCCTCGCCCGTTAACCTTACATCAACTTGGTCATACGGTACTGAACCAGAGTAAGCTGCATATGTACCTGGACAGCAGAAATGCATCATGGGCTTAGTCGGACGACAGAGACAGGCGTGTTTCCGCTGATTCATCTGAATTTTATGTGCAAAACCGTCATCCAAAGCGAAGGAGTAATTCCCGGTAAGGTTGGAAGTTTCCATTGTAATAGCATTGACTTTCTTTGATTCCGGCAGAACCGGGGCATTCATTTCCTTGCACATTTTGAAGGAGGATGCGCGTCCGGGCGACACTTGCGATTGGAGGACAGCGGAGATGGAGGAGAGGGATGCAGATGGTCCAGTCCAGGTGTTCGTCTGTCTTGAACGGGGGCTGGGATGGATGGTCAATACTATGTGAAATATACGCACATCCTACCACGCTTGTGAAGACACCAAATGTAATCACATGTTTGTTTCAACTGCCAACGGGCCAGTTCTATCACATATACATGTATATTCAAATAGAAACAGTTTGGCTCCGCGAACGAGAATCATCTAGGGAGGAATGGACCAAACAGAATGGGAGGGGCAATTATAGTTATAGGTTGCTGAATGTGCGCATGAGTGATAGGCCATGATGCGACACGCAAAAACGTGCTTGAAGTATCGCCGACTTAGACCAGATCGCGAGGAGGGGATAGTAAACATTCAATCGAAAACAGGTGTCATTTGGTGCGCTTTTGAAAGACAGTTCATCGGGATCTAGCCCTGTGGGCATGGCTTCAGCATCCTTCTCAGCGAGACGTTAAAGCTATCGCGTTCGTTTAATTGCGGCTGCAGCAGCCACAGCATTTTAATTTTCTAGGCGTGTAGATAGGATTTCGGGAGGCCAGATCCAATTAGGCTTAGCTCACTTCCGTAGTTTTACTTCACCAATTGCAGGTAGAACTCCAGAGCCTGGTTCAAAGTTGGAGAGATTGTAACTCAAGATATTAGGTCATTCTCTTAAATTTATAAGTTCATGCCGTGTTTCTGGTATTTAAAATACCGGGAGCCCCAGGTCCTTTGGCCGCTTGTATACACGCGAACCTCATTTAAATTCAGCCTCATAAATCACTCGGAATCCGATAAAGTGGTTGGATTTAAATAGACTCGTTGATTACATGTAGCTGCGCGTTTCGCGATATCTTCTTTAGTTGGTTGCTGTAAGTGATAAGCTGGCGGGATGATCATATAATGGTCTCATGGCCATTTTTGAACAAGTGTTCGAGCAGCCTCATCGTCTCGCAGCGCAAGACGTTTGTTTGGTGGAGGGGACGAGAACCCAATCTCTTGCCTTGGACTTTATTTGTGGGTAACGTAGCTTCTGCCATATCATCCGGGAATCGACATGAACACGAACTCCCAGCGGATCAACCTTGATTAATGTAAGGCCTTGTGACGTAGCTAGTTCCATATGGCCATCTGGAATCCAGCTCACGACGGTATCTCCTAATTCAAACTTAAGAAATACTTAAGATCTCGCTGTGATGAGTGAAACCGTTACTTGTGGGAGTAGCCAGAAACTTCGATTCGCCCGTCTCATTCACGAACCACCTTAGACTTCTCAGTCACACACACTTCAATATCAACCGGTTAGCCATGGGGACTGAAGCATCAAGACCAACCACCATGATCCATCTTTACTGGGAGGGTATGATCTTGTGCCACCGTAGTGCTCAAGATTTGGAATCTCAATTCCCAAATCTCTTTAGGCGGCGGTATCCTACGGCCCTGAAGGGTCAGAACATAATCGACCTGTGCCCAGATCGCGATGGAATCGCTGAGTGGGCAATGCAGACGAACTACGAAGGGCCAATGAACGATTTCGGAGGTAGAGCCTCTTTTCGAAAGGCGGTTGAGATACTTGTCCACGACGAGCCGAACAGATGCTCCAACGGGTTGCAGCAGTGTCTCCACACAGAGGATGGCGACATAGATGCGTTCTTACGCCTTTTCAAAGCTCTCACAGAACTATCGCATACAGCCGGTTGCTTAATGAATGGCTGTTTCCCTGTTCTGGACGATTTAAAGTTTTCTTACCGAAAAAATCAAAAATACCTGAAAGTCAACGTGTGTAATCTTCGTCAAGCGGAAAGCTTCCTCATCCTGGAAGAAAAATTGAACTATAAGCAAATTATACTGGACCTTGAAGTGTTCCCTCGTTGGGAGAGTAGTTATCCGAGTGCTCGAGGATTTGATGGGATCGTCCAGCAAAGATTCCCTGAGTCAAAGACTCATCGCAAATACCTCCTAGGCCACTGCGAACACCTTCGACAAAAGCACGTAAATCAACCTGGAGAGGAGTCTCGAAGAGCTCACTGCCGCCGAGACTCAAACAACCCTGAGCGCTCAGCCCACGACCAAATATATCATCTCACAAGTTCACTCTCTACCTCAAGCTCTAGTTCTAGTTCTAGCTCTAGCTCCCAGGGGTTTCGAGAGTCAAAACACGGTCAACGGAGATACCGAGAAGTTCTAGCAAGAACTAGAGATTGCTCTTGTGGGCCCGTGACAGGTCTTGGGGGAGGATGTGACAAGTCGAGACGGAACCTTCGGTGGAGGGACGAGGAGCTTAAAGGATGTTGTGGTTCTACAGATAGATTCCAGAGACAAGAGGGGAAAGGGCAATACTCAATGCCATGTTTGGGAGATAACATCAGAAACTGATCCAGCTTTGGGGGGATGAATCGTTATTATTTTAGAACGGATAGTTTTGCAACAAATATAAAAAAGAATAGACCACAGCGAGCATTGGAGTTTCTGAATCTCTAAACAGGCTGGTAAGCCATAAATTGGTCTTTAATTCAGTTCACTAGTGTTATATTAGGTCTCCCTCGGTGATTGGCTATTATGAAAGGCCTGGGCGAAACATTTCAAATGGGTTACTAGTCCCAAGATAGATTGCTAACGGCTCGTTACTACGACTATGTACTGGGTAGGTCCCCCTTTATCGCATATATTTGCAACCGATGTATTCTAGCTTTATATCAGATTGGTCAGACCTTGTCGTAAACTTCCTACATATCATTAGCCTATGCCACACATTCCCCACAAACTCGTATGCTATACTCACTGCATTTTAATGACTTGAAGAACCTCCAATCATTCACTCCACATTTATATACAGTAGCTTTCGTTATGAGCTCTAGCACTTAGATTATAGCATGCATTCAATATAGGCCTAGGTTAGCTGGCCAGATTTGAAGAAAAATCTTTCGAAATCCAGAAGCGCCCCGTTTCACAAGCGCTGACCCACAACTTCTCCCTCACATCAAGTTGATAGGACCTTCCGATAACAGGTTATAGAAAGACTTGAAATGCTATAGGGTTGGAAATAGACCAGAGACATGGTTTGCGAGCCTGGTCACGTATGTATAGTGAGATCGTAATCATGAATGCCACCTTTGTGCCAGAATTAAATAGTAATCAGTTTCTAAAAATCTTTGCTGATAGTGGTAGGAATCGATTGCATATTTTCCAAGGGTCAGAGAAGCTGACTAATTGGCTTGGACGGCCGAGTATTACCTAGCTGATAATGGTAAGCTGTACCTGGTCAGAGAACGGTACCTGAGGACCGCAAAGGCGCAAACATGCGCCTTTATTAGGCGGAAACCTGTTGAAGGCTGGCCATCGTGTAGTCTACCAATCAACCACCCTGCTGTGCTCCACTCTTTAGCACCTATTAACGTTCCCCGGCCTGAGTAGCCCTTCATCTGATAGGGCTTGGTGGATAGATAGTAAAGCCTGTACACAATTCATAACGGGACACTCCAAAGGAGTAATTGAAAAGTCCCACATATCCGCCCGATCTGCCAGGAACATAAGCCCGCATATTTGCCTACATCCTAGGCCTATAGAGCAGTAATTGGCGGAATTCACCGGGCCCCCTTCGTCGGCACTCAACTTGCCGGCAGCCTTGATCAGCAGAAATATCTCGCAGCTCAGATTTCAGATCCAGTATATGAAAACCAAGACCGAATACCGTAGATCAAAAAGAACAGGCATCAAAACTCTGAATAGCAGTAGCACAAAGAGTGAGAGTCGGCCCAATAACACCCGAGAGTCAAGGTTCAAGCCATTGCAAGTTTTGTATGTAACATATATTATAAAAAAATCCGCAGTCATCTATCGCATATATACATCAGCCTATGGGAGGGAGGGGGGAGGCGCTGCTGCCAAATATATATATGGACAGTTTGTGTACCCCACAATTTCCCCGCAGTTCCCCGGCGAAGATAGACAAAGACGTAGTCTCGTTATTATAAGTTTGACATTTTTATGCATAACTATAACATTAACCCCGCTCGTACTTATAGATGCAGGGATGCTTAACATCCCTCCCGTAAGCGGTTCCTTTGACAAGTATACGTAAATGCCCTGCATATAGATTAGATGCCACACTTCAGATTCTGCATCGAAACTGTAAGTGCTGTTTAAGCTTAGTCTGGCTTTTTGAAAAAAAGGCTATGAGGTAAAATTTTGACGAGCTGTTGTGTTTAAGGAGCCGTAATAGTAATATGTTTTCTAGCCAACCTATAGAAATTTATAGAATTAGCATGCAGGTGACTTCGGGACGTTTTTAAAATGGCGAAGAGCTTCAAGCATTGACGAAGAGCTCGAGTGCCACTCGAGCAAGAGGATGAAGTCGAGTTTGTTGATCACAGGGGACTCCATAACAACATCTTCTATCTTCGTATGACTTGCTTTGCGGGATCGAGATAGAACCGAGAGACTAGAGAATTTATTTTTCAAAGACTAGGAGGAAACAGCTTATCTATAGGTGTTATAAGAAACGCAGAGACAGGGTTTACAGGTACAGAGAGCATTAATTTATACAACTGCTGTAAGGGGGGGGGTATAAACCCATCTACCTCATACGCGTCCACTCTAATCCACTCTATCTACCTATTTCTCGAAAACGCCTCAAAAAACTTACCGGGTCCCCATCAATATCCATAGGAATGGTCGAAATTTCATCACTCCCGTAATAGATAGTTACGCTCCAGCCGGTGTCTTCCCGGTGTCCTCGCGATCTCGGAAGTTAACAGCAAGGAGGAGAGGCTCCTGCATGCACGTATACAAAGCACGTAATGGATATAGTGATGCACATGGTAGGTAAGTATGGAAGGTTCTAGACAAGGTAATTCCCCTGTGATTTCGATCATTTTAAGATGAGTTTAACAGATCGGCCTCGGAAGACTTTACTCATTCTTCGTTACAAGTAACTAAGATTGTAGAGCCTCTGGGCCGAAACCCATCTAATGAAACTATGCAGCCCCAGCACTGCGGCGATATCCTAGAACTTTATCTGACAGTGAGCTATAACTAAGTTTGAAGAAGCACGGTTAAGGATAGATCAAGGGCGATTACCAATATAATGCTACGAAAGTAGCCGTGGGAATCTAAAGCCGCTACAAAATTGCTCCCTGTACGAGACCTGGCTAAGATTGATTTTCCCCTTGCATATATGACGCTAGAAAAGACCTGTCATAATCGTTTGTAACATATAGGAGTTCTGACCCACTCTAAGCTGTAGACACGTTATGGTTGGTACCAATGGGAAATTCCGTATCTAAGCCTTCTTTACGAATTCGAACGTATTCCATATCATTTCTGCTCTCGAATAAGCCCTACGAGAAGCCTAAGTTAGACAAGCCAACACTAGAGATATAACATATTTGCGTGATCTAGTTAAAATATGTACATTAACCTTGCCCAAAATAATGCCAAAACAAGTGCGAACAACATACACTTAGCTTGAGGGCAAAAGAGATGATGAGATGGTTCCAGAGGGGGTCGAACCCTCGACCTTGGCGTAAACATCTGAGATGATATTAGCACCACGCGCTAACCAACTGAGCCATGGAACCACGGATCTTTATTCTTGGGAAGGGTTATAAATTAATTTTTATCTGATCGTTCTAAACCTTCGCAACTGCAGTTCTTCGAACGCTAGAAGATCTAACGAGTTTAATCCGAAAACGAGATGGTGTAATAATATAAGTTGCCATTCCATTCCACTTCAGGCTACTACATGCAGGCTCAGTCTAGGCTGTGTCATAAGAAGTAGGCGGGGAAGTGAACTTCAGCCAAAGTACTTGGGTTCACTGAGGCGCCGGCTTTAGTCCATCTTCAGCCAGTATTCCGTGCCCTATATGTTTCTGTAGGCTATGTATACGCCACTCAAACGTGGAAATTATATTTGAACGCCAGCGGCTATTTTAAACAGGGTACGCAAGGAAAAGAAACGATGACTCTGGCGGTGCCCAGCAGTTAGTCTTGCATCCTGTTTTTTTAAATCAGCGTCACCAAAAGATTTCCCTCAGTTCAATAAACTTCGTATTTCTGAGAGATCCTCGAGGTCTAGGTGTCAAGTCTGCATGGCTTGATTGAGAAGCCTCCGAACGAAGTGATACGACTAGAGTCTCGCCACACGATTAATGAGGCAGTAACACTTAAAACCGGAAGGAAGTAAACCATAAAGAAGGTCAGATGAACTTGATAGACATAAACTTCTTGTACCCCATCCCAACTTGAAAAGTGGGATCCGCAGAGATTTGGTTGTGCATGCGATTCTCCTTTTAGGTGCTGGCCTTGAAGAAAAGGCGGGGAAGTAGGATGCATACATCTTATATTGCTGCAGAGAAAATTTTGTAGCGGTCTCAGCATACATTAAGTTAAATTAATTAGATTAACATATTCGGACTTATCAGGCGGTGGTTCGAACTTACGCGGCGTCGATCCTATCTACCGATGTTCTGATTCCCGGCTGTCAATATGGTTAAGACCTAGCGGGAAAACCCCCTAAAAAAAATGATTTCGGTGGAAATTGGTGAGGTAGTAGAAGTGTTATTCGATTACCGAACATCAAGATTCAGGGTACGCTACCCTGTAGTTGGATCGCCAAATAATTTTCCGGGGTCCCCCTCAAGATGCCTGGGGGCTTTACTCAGACGAACAAGTACTCGATAAAACTGTAGAATCTCTTCAACAAATCCAAGTTAGTGAGTAAAGTCTATAACAGCATAGAAGTGGAAACTTGAACTGTGGCCTGGAAGGGTTTCCTAGCAAACGTTTACTCTAGGTCTAATCACGTGTACCTGAACTGATATTAGCTTACCGCTGAGCCCACGACCAGCTGAGCAGTGGTTATTGATGTCTTTATTAAAGAGTTGGCACTGATGCACATCTACAGCCCAAATTGGCCAATACCAGGGCAGCCTAGCGCTGTCAGAGGTACTGAGCGTTAACGCCTCCCTCGAATTCCCATGGCCTCAGTAAAGAACCATCAATATCAGAACCCACCTGACCAAGGCATATGCATCCTGTGCAGCGATGGAGGAGGCACAGATACAAGCTTCACAGTTTCCATGCTGGACTTGGCTAGGATTTCCGGTGGCGGTACGCCAAGATGCGTGTAAAGCATCCTTCGAATGAGCCGTTAGCTAGCACGATTGATTATACCCTTGCACGAGTAACCAGTCCCTCAAATAGTGTCTTGCGAGTACGCCGTTAACTTATAGCCATGCCTCTAAATCTCCTGATCGTCACTTATTTTCCGTTCTGGATGCAGCCCACTGGTGCCAAAAAAATAAAGGCACCAAAGCCACAAACTGATTCAACTCTTGCCTTTCTGTCCCTCACAAGCGAGTCGTCAGCAATTGCCCTGTATGCTAACGCGGATGAAACCGAATCAGGGATCAGACAGCCTGCTCTAAGTACATGTACATACTCTACATTCGTACACACCAGCGACGTCCTCATGAACGAGATACACGAACGGTGGCCCCACCAAACTGCTCATGCCCTTATTCTCCTCGTCACACACCACCCTGAAAAAAAGATTCACCTCCAGTTTATTTAAGATGTTCTCAGTCCCTCTCCTGTTCTGCATAACATTGTAGAACGCGAGGGCCCCTTCCACTCTCCAGCTTCTACGCTCTCCAAATAATAGACTACCCAAGAAACCAACCCATTCTCCTCTACTCCAGCCTTTCAAAATTTCTCCATACGCAATAGGGATGGGTGCAAACCAGAGTGCAAGCAGAATGATTCCAGTCCGCCCCCGTACACCGTTGCGATTTGGCTCAGTCCCAACACCCCTTCCAGTCAATCCGGGCGAATTCGTCACCAACCCTAGGTCATACACACCTACAGACCGACCAGCTAATGATTCCGTATTCTCATTACTTTCTCAAGAAAGCTACTTTGGCGGGTTTGCTCCCGCGCCTTCCATGACACCCTCAAGCTCGGACGACATGATGTATTCGAGTGCGCGAACACTATCCATCTCGTCTCTATCTTCGTCGAATAGTCCTGCACCGCATCGATTTGTCTGTCCGAAGCAAAACTGCCCGTACACGATCATAGGATACTCGACCTCAGAAGAGCTCGAGGAGCATATGTTTTCCGTGAACCACTTCCACCCCGGCTCAGCCATGGATCTAGAGCTAGGTGATTACGACTGGCTTTCCCCTCAAGAAGCATCAGAAATGTATCCGCAGCACCCCCTCACACTCCAGCGGCAGCAAATATTCGAACAGCAGCAGAATCAGCAACAAGTTCAGCAACCACAACAATGCAATTGCCATCACTGCCTTCATCAGAATACTGGAGCTAGCCCTATTAAGTATGAATTACAGCAACCTTCGATGCAAATCCAGATGCCTCCACCACCAACGATCATCGGCTACCATGATGCTGGATTCGAACTAGTTTCATGGCGTCAGCCTGAATCATCTTATGATCAGTCATCGAGCCCTCAAATGAACCAGGCCGAATATTCGTCTCTAGTGCAATCTGGGATGTATATGGACTTTAGTCAAGTTGGTGCTGCAGGACGATCGACTTTCGCTTAGGGGCTACTCAGGAGTTGCTCATATTTCTGGGGGGGTTCCCAGCTGGACAAAAAAATAATGTTTCTCAGAGTGTAGATGCAACTCTCTCTTACTTTCTTTTTTTTAGGTTTGGATTGTGGGGTTGGCGGTGCATGTCTTTTTTGGTGGCGTGTTTGAATTTTTTTTCATCCGTTCTTTCTCCTAAGTAAACTCAGTCGAAAGCGGTATAACATGGATCCATGTATTTTTTTCGAGGGGAAAGTTGATAAAGGTGGGCTTGAGTGTATAAAAAAACGGAGTTTGTGGATCACACTCATGGAGGCTAGCAAGCCAATTAAAATTAAAGTTTTCAAAAAAAA
Organism: Gyromitra esculenta; assembly: GCA_038503075.1. Classification (NCBI taxonomy): domain Eukaryota; kingdom Fungi; phylum Ascomycota; class Pezizomycetes; order Pezizales; family Discinaceae; genus Gyromitra; species Gyromitra esculenta. Next base: position 96,751 of record JBCAML010000001.1, read on the forward strand.
ACAACACTTGTTCATACCTTGAATAAACCGATAAGAGTATGCAGCCCTCCTACGCATATCGAGCCCCGTCTCATTACAGATTTTCACTATTCTTTACTAATCTAAAGATCCACATTCCCAACTGCTGGCTGTCGCAAATGCCACTTGTCTCCGGCCGGCCTCTACGAGCTTCGGGAATCTGAGGAGGGGAATCGCATATGACATGTAAATTCTAAAACCGGAGCTGATTATGCCCGTTATCGCGCAGACATTTGTTTAGTTGAAGCTCACTTTCCCTTCAGTAGGTGTGCCCTAGCTCACTTATTCTCTTGATAAAACCACCGCACGTTCCCCAAAAACCACCAAGGAACACACACACTTGTTCGTACATGAGCGACTTGTATAAAGTAAAGTTCGCTGCAATACTTCTGTGACACTGTCGGACCTACCTCGCATTCTTGGCGTTAATATAATACGAAGCGGGGACGAGGTCAAAGGGGCGACGTTTGCATGCGGCATGCCGGCCAAGACTCGGATCCTTTCGTTTAGAGTGAATGGTTCAGTCATCTAGAACGATGTAGGTATTTATTTATTTGGATATCTATCTGCCTACCTGCCTGGCGGCTGCAATTGTGGCCGATCTCTATATTGGCGGCGTTACGTATGTATGTACTCAAAGATATTAGAATCGAATATCACCCTTGCAACATCAAGTTTGAGGACAATCAGGTGTCTTGGCTACCCCTGATACAACCCATGTAACCGGGGATGGGCTGAAGCGATGACTCGCAGCTTGAGCCCTGCCTGCTGTTGGCCCTGATTATTCCAGCCCTTGATATCAAACTGCAGCTATGTCAGCGACAAGCGAGAGGGAGAGGGAGTTCGCAATTTCGTTTCTCCGTACCGCATGTCGTTGATCAGTGTCCCAGATATTCCGAGCACCGACAGACCGAGTGATACCGTTATCTAGGTAGCTTCCTTCCTTCCACTTTACTGGTCGAAGCCGAACCGAAGCCAACTCTCCAACGTCCAAGTTCTGAACCCAGACCTCACCATTAGACGATACGCAGACGGTCATTGCGGGGTTCAGGCCACACTGCGTGCCAAGGCCTGACTGCAATATCCGATATGCCTGATTCAGGCATATCCCATTCAGTTACGGTGTCACATGCAAGCTGGGGTGCTTGCCTAGGTTACTCCAGAGCATCCATGCCCGAGGAGATAAGTCGAGTCGAAGCGATACGGTGATGAATACCTGTAAGTTCATGGAATGAGAGGGTGATGATGGACAATTGCTGATCGCCGGGATGGACCGAGATGTGGAGAAGCGAGGCGTCTTGCCTGTGGACGCACGTGGGGAACACAGCCTGCGGGAATTAGGGAAAGGTCTTTCTAGATGGCGAGGAATTCTCCCCTCCGAGACCTTGATCCTTGAGCATTGTGATACAAGAGCGCTGTGTGTGGCTGCCTGCTCTGCCTTTTCTGCTCCCAAGAGGTCTCACGAGCCAGCCCAAACAGAACTGAGAAAGCGGTCCTGTTGGTGGTGCTCCTGATACTTCCGCCCCAGCCCTATTCAGGCCCAGGATGAAGGCGTAGGTACACGCAGTCAAGCACCTAATCCGCATAAAAAGTCACTCGGCCGTGCTCACGATGAACACACTGCCTACACGTATCCACCGAACAACCAGGCACTAAACAAGTCAGGATATGTATTCGCTGCACACAAACATCCAATCAACACTGACTTCCTCCTTCCAGTCCGAGGACGATTTCCAATCGATTTCGCTATGTAGCTATCCTGTTAACCGCCACGGGTACCACACCTTACGGAGCCCGATATCGATACGATGCCGATATGTGCCGACACCTAAATTCCAAATACTCTACAGAACCGCCGCACTGACGCCGATTCCGAAGGAAGAAAAGACAAAAAAAGAAAACCCGAAACGTTTACCAGTAGTTGTCCTCGGTTAGATGTCGTATCTGAAGAAAACAAAAAAACAAAAAAAACACTCGCTTATTTAGAGACCTCCCTTACGTTGGAGATTGTAACGTATTCGCTATTCCGACTAGCTGGGGGGAGAAAAAAAAAATACGGGTACTGCTTCCGTTCCGTGATACAGACAGAAAACAAATACATATCATATATATATATCCCAAGGAGAGAGATCATATCACGGTAGGTAATATATAGCCCGGTGAATGCACAGCATTCTTCAACAGGAACAAAAAAGTCTGCTTAGCGACGCTTGTACCCACCCAGTAAGTCTTACCGCAGACGCAAACTATGAGCTTCCCTACCGGCCCATCATAAATAATAACTAAATACACAATATGGGTATCAAGAGAAAACGCCCAATGCCTCCCCGATGTTGATGCTAAATCTAACAAATCTAGTGGTGGGAGACACAGCGGGTATTTGGCGGTAGTGTATGCACCGTATACCAGAATCGTTGCTTTGTCGACTAGGATAATGGAACTGCTGGTGCAGGGAACTTGGAAGTCAACGTCAAGACCTGCCAGGTGCTGGCGACAGATACCCGCGCATCAGTACCCAGCCGCTTCCCGAGAAGGTTCTGTGCATATGTATAGTTAGATGGATGCGCATATCGACGGAAGAATGTGAACCAAGGAACAAGAAATGAGGTTTGCTGAGTAAGATATAACAAAACAAAAACACCGGTTAGCTAATTAAAGCCAAACTTAGATCAAAGGTGGAATGGTGATACAACCTATTCACATCACAGACTGTCACTCGTCGCGGTATTTACAATGTGAACCGCTTGGAGTCAAAATAATTTGGCTCTCAGATACCACTGCTTTTCAAAACTATCAAATCACAGTTTAAAGTACATACACATGACGCGTAATTGAGATAGTTACAGAATAAAAAAATAATACAAATAGTTAACACGTGTAAATATCCAGAGATCCAAGTAGAAGCGAAGCGTAAGAACTACAAATATACACATGAATAATTAAAAACTTAATAAAATATACCAAGTCAACAAAGAAAGAAGGTCATAAGGAATGAATATGAAGAAATTTTGAAATAAATGGGAAAAAGTGGCAATCCCACCAACAATTAAAACAATCACACATCCTCTCAATATTTTTCCATCAGACATTCTGAAATAACCCCGCTCATGCTAATCTCCCCGCTTTCTGCCCTCTTCCCTCCTTAAATAGCCACTCTGCCAACTTATCTCCCCAGCCCCTCTCCGAATGCCTTGCAGAACCCAACATCCCGCCCAAAGCAACCAAACTCAGAGCTGTCACGATACCCAAACTGATCATCCCCCAATTCACCTTCTTTTCACCATTTCGACGGTAAATACTCGCATTTGTGAATCTTGCCGTGACATCACCGTTCGGGGCACCATTCATTAACTCTTGGGGGAGGGCGCCATTGATACCATTTGCGTGGGCCGGAATGTTGATCTGCTTACGGATAAAGTCGATATCGGTTTCGATTCTGCCTAAGCGTGGGCCGAGCTGTGAGATGTTTCCGCCTAACTGGTGTCTTTCGTCGTGGCTGCCGTGCGAATCGATTGACTCTAGGATATCCCTTTTGAACTGTCCAAGAACCTGCTGGAGTTGCTCAACTGTGATTGCTGTCCCTCCGCTGCTGGAACTGGGCTGGCTTGACTGTAATTGTTTTTCGATAGAAATTGTTTTCTGATGGCGATGCTCACACTCCATAATCCCGCGATCATGGCTCGACATCCGTTGACGTGAAGCGCCTTCCATGGCCTGTGAGCTATGAATCTTGGGGCAATCCGAGATTGTTCCGGTTGGATCAGACCCACGCTCTGCAAGAAACCCTTGGAGGTAGGACTGTAGTGTGTCGTTTACTTGGGTGTCTCTTTCACAGCGAGGGGAGTCATTCCGAAAGGACAGTGCGATATTCGGGGAACAAGATTTTTCATGGACTTGAGGTTCGATGCCAAATTCCTCGCTAGAACGGCGAACCCTCTGGGAACTGCGTGGACCAAAGTTGGGACGTTCTTCTCCGCAACACCCTCCCCCCTCGCATTTTAATGAAGCTCGGCGACGAGCTCTAGCCGCCCCAGGATTCTCGGTGCTGTCTTCGTCAGCTCTGATGTGGCCACATTCTTCCCCTCTGCCGACGTTGTACCCAAACTCTCCCCTACGCAACTCGATATGGCGAAGCTCTCTAGTCTCCGGAGACGCCTGCGTTGTCTGTGGACCGATATCGTGCTGACTTAAGTGAATGGATCTTAACTCCTGAGTCTCTGGGGTTTGAGTGCTTTTGGCGCTGTGGTTTGGTTGGCTTTGAGAAAGCCTCCTTCGAGCCCGAGATGCGCCTGGATTCTCTCCTGCTTCCTCGCCTGGTTCGTCGCCTTTGCCTACATTGTATCCGAAGTCATCGCGGCCTACGTTTATATAGCCCAACTCCTCGGTTCCGGAGTCAGTTCCGGAGGACCCAGACCTTTCTTTCATTTCCCGCGAAGTAGTTTTGGTAGGACGGTTGTGGTTCTTCGGTGCTGGATGTTCACCGGGCTCTCTACGATTACGATCATCGCCTTTCCCTGGGTTATATCTAATTTCATCCTTCCCCAAATCGATATGCCTCAGCTCTCTAGTCTCCGCAGTCACTTTCAGATGCTGAGGTCCGATATCCTCACGGTGAAGATGGTTCGACCTGAGCTCTTGCGTTTCGGCTGATGTATTTGGATGCTTCTTCTTTGAGTGCCCAGAGGACGGTTCGTTGCCGATGTTGTGACCCATTTCGCCTCCGGCCATGGAAACATTTTGAAGCTCTTTAGTTTCAGGGGATGCCTCGGTTCTGGTTGACTGTTTTGGTTGATTCGACTGCTTCGGGATGCCATGATGCGGTTGGTTCTGACTGAGTCTTCTCCGTGCCTGAGATGCTCCCGGATTCTCACCTGCTTCCTCCCCGGGCTCACCACCCTTCCCGGGATTGTAACCGAATTCGCCCTTTTCCAGAGAGAGTTGCCGTAACTCGGCGGTTTCGGCGGTCCCTTCGGATGAGCCAATCACAGGCGTTTGTTCCTTCGCAGTTGGAGGGCTTCCTGGCTCTTGACGATCACGATTATCACCTTTCCCTGGGTTGTATCCGAATTCACCTTTTTCTAGGGAGACTGGTTGCAACTCTGCGGTTTCAAGAGAGACTTGGGTATTTTTATCCTTCGTCTCCGGCTTCGTTGTTTCGTTACTTTCGTCTTTCATCCCGGGGGTTTTCCCTTTTCCCTTTCCCCTCCCTTTGTCAGGGAAAACATGTCCATCTCCGCCAATATTGACATCGATATCACCGGACTGAAGCTGATCAGGAGCCAACTCTTTCGCCTCTGGGGAGGCATCCACAGAATCTCCCCTTTTGTCGGAGTTTTTCTGTGTGTTTGCTCTTTCCGGATTGACATCCGGGGGTAGATGTCGCCCATCCGCAGAAGATATACCTCCAGACCCAGAATAGATTGTTTCAGACCCACTACTCTGATCTGGGTATGGGGAAGGACCAGACTTGCCTTTTTGCTCCATTTTTGGATTGGTGCTGCTCGCTGGTTTATTGGAGGGATGAGTAAATGAATATTTTTCTTCCTTTGAAGAGTCGATATTGGTTATTGGGTTCTTCTCAAACACAGATTCGTCAAGACCGTAACCAACAGAGCCGCGCGGGGGACGGTCTTCAGTAGCTGGGATAGGTGAGCGCGACGGTTGAATGGTTTGCGGATCCGCAGTGAGATTTGTAGAGGTTGTGGCTTGTTCGTTAGGAGTCCGCTGGTTCCTGGGGTTGCGTTTGTTCTTGGCCATGATTTTATACGCAGGATCGTAGGATGTGGGTAAAATTGAAATTGATCAAACAGGGAGACGAGATGCTGTGTGACCATGGTGCAGGAATGTTCTTCTTCATGGAGGGCGAGGGCTGATATGACGATGATATTACACGGGGTTGGATGGCGTTGACAGAGATATGACGTCTGTGATCGTGACAGCGATGATCTCAGCTTGTGGGATCGGATGCTTGCTGGACTGTTTTACCGAGCCTGTAACTTTGCTTCATCCTGAGACCTTTTGCTTGGGAGAGCGAGTTTAATCTCACCCATCAACTTTATTATCACAGCTCTGTTCGCATTGGTCCTGCTGCATTTATGACTTCTATTGTCTGGGTTTGGGGCTTTCCCTTCGGTAGCGATTTGCGACCAATTACAAAACAAGGGCCAAATCAACCAGAGACTCGGGTCAAGTTTCTCGCATGCATGCAACCATAGGTTTTACTGAATTAAAGTAAACAGAAAAGTACTCGTAAATTCACTAAACAGATTCGCTGTAGATGGCTGTAGAATCTTTATAGCCCTGTGCAGCTATATTCGCCATCTAATCCAATAAATGACGAAAAATACTGTGGGTTGGTAAACTTAGCTAGCCAGGACTGCTACTGAGTAACATATGCATACCCCACTACATTTCGCGGTCCCTTGCGAATTTCGGTCCTTTGACCAGCAGTTAGAGTCTTTTGCGTGCTCTTAAATACAATTGTAAAGTCATACATAACACTTTCTACATTGCAATGATAATCTTTTCACGCATCAAGATATGGTCACGTTCTCACTTACATAATTCAGTTGTTAATTGGGCAGAATACGTTCCTTTTATAACTTTATTTGTAAATAAATCGAGAGACTACAGAAGAACATCAATGCTGTGTTTAGTCCAGATGAAATTCAAATTTCTACTCTCCACTCCTAGAAAAAAACTTTTGGTTTGCGCTAGGCCAATAACCATCAACGAGCCACCGAAAATTGCCAGCAGTCGAGAATACAAGCAGCAGCCACTTTTCTGTTGAGACTTGAAAAAACTCTCCCAAATAAAAAAATCAAGTCTGGTCATGAAAAAGTATAGTGAGTTTTCTATCGTTGCCAGTTAGCTTCAAATATAAGTATACCTCGCTCTGAAGACTTACCAACCAAACTAATTGCATTCTGAGCCCGAATTCCAAGTCCCCATTCTCCTCGCCTTGTTCTCCATCATCAGATCCTTATCCTTTTTCAACTTGCCATCCGTTTTCTTCACCTCGGGTATTTGTATCTCTGGCTCGGGGCCGGCTGGAGGTGACATATTCTCTCTAAGATCCTTCACGCCCTTAGGCTTTGCAATCCCGATGATGGTCTCGAAGTTTGCGGACTCGGGAACTGCCATATGGCGGGCTGGATTGGTTCCCATACCGATTTTCCAAGGACGGAATGTGTTTTTGGGAGTGGGAGCAGCAAATGCGAGGGAAGAAAGGGACGAGATAGAGAGAGCGAAGAAAAGAAAGCTAGTGGGTAATTGCATCTTGAATAATTCTTAGGTGCTTGGTACTTGAAAAGTATGTTTAAGTGGTACTGGTGGACAATGGCAATGGACGGCGGTGGGTGGTGATGGGACAAGTAAACCTTTTTATCAGCTAGGTGGCATCTATGGATTGAGAAAAGTGCTGAGATGGTTTAAGTTAAATTGTATTTTTAGCAACTGAGTTGTGTCACTATAAGTCACCTTTAACATTTCACGAACAACCGTTCTCAGAGGTTCACGAAAACTGGGCAATGTGTAGGTCTGAGACTGGCACATTCCTTCGAAGATACAGGAGCTGCAAAAACATATTTGCCTACTTCTATTTCCTAGCTAGTATCTCAACCCGTAACTTCTTTGTTCTTATACATATATTGTATCCAAACCGAGAAGATAAATATTCTACAGAAGCCCTGATTTTCAAGCTGAAGCCATAATAATCAAGCTCAGACTTTAAATTTCTTCAGCAATAAGGTTTCAAGTACTGTTCTAAAATGATATAAAAGGATCATGCAGCAGCTAGACTCTTCTGGTTATTATCTATCTTCACAGGTGTCCGCGATCACTAACTTATAGCAACGTTCAGTGCTTGCTCATATCTACTGCTAACCGTGAAAATGCCGCCAGCTACTATCACCCATACGTTCCAGTACTACCCGCCCCTACGCCTCGCGATTAGCCAGATCGATATTGAGACTCCAACCCGGCTGACGGCCGAGGAGCTCCAACTCTTTCGCAGGTCCTGGTTCAAATCTATCGAGCCACTATTCAAACATATCGAACAGGCTGAACAAGTCAGGAAGCTACTTTCAGCCTTTAACCACGCCCCAGTAACTACACCAGTGGGGTACGCACAACCAGTGCAAATCCGAAACTTGTGGCCTATGACTAGTGCGAATTTGTGGAAGTTCGTCGAAGATATTGCGTATCTGTTCCCTGATATTATCGCGACGCAGCTCGACCAAACGATTACTAATACATCAGGAAGTGGTTCTGGTCGAAAAAGGAGAAATAAGTGGATTCGAAAGAGACTTTTGAAAGACCTGAAATTTTGTGAAACTCACCTTACAGCGATGCGTGACGCGGTCGTATTGAAAATCGTGGACAATGAGCAGAATGAGCGTGATCAGAGGTTGTTGGTGCTGGACCATATTCTAAAGAACATTCTTCAGGAAGGGGATAAGTCTATCAAAACGATGATCGAGCAATTCGCGAGCTAAAGTCAACCCACCCGTTTTAGTGCTGTGCTTACTTGTGCATGTGTTTTGGTAGCAGTATCTCGTTTTTTCTAGCACTTTCTAGGACAGAGTGATCGATAGTGATTCACTAACATTACTGTATTAGCAAGTGGGAAGAGCAACGCGATTCTTGGAAAGAAACAGTCTATGCGAGGATCTGAGGGGATGGATGGGCTATCTGGATGACAAATGAGTTGCCCAAGTCCCTTGTTGGCTGGTGACTAGTCTCCACCATTCTATCTGGTGTCCAACCCAAAACAACACTCATGGGTACAAGTATTGCAAAAAACAAGCACTATCATAACGCGTGAAAGAATGGCCTACCTGAACTGGTGTGGAACAATTTCCTCTCACACGCGGCCAAGTTGAAATATTGCTTGGCAGAAAGAGCTTTTGTGGTTCAGATCCCGCCGGCTCCTTTTTTATTATTTTTATTTAGTAACTCATCTTCACGGCCAACGCCTTCCCACCCACACTACAGCCCTTGCCCCTCTACATGACTCTTCCTCTGGGGAATTATACCTCGAAACTACATTGATAATTGGGATATTCTTTAACTAGGCCGGAGCATGCTGAATCGAGTGACCTATCATGACCACACCTTACTATAAAGTAGACCGACGATGTGATGATCGTGCCGCTATTTCTTCAATTCTCTTAAATAATCATCACGCGTGCATATAAAATCCATCTCGATAAATCGTTCGTAATATATTCATTTTTACTTTAAATTATCCTACTAGTTTCATTAAGTGCGGAACATCATAAATCGTATATCAAACATCAAACACTCGAAACTTCCTTCGAATTTGCTCTTCCTTCGTCTTCTACAACCTCTCTTTTCTCATCCTCCCATTCCTCTTTACTTCTAGTAAACTCAGATGCTGTAGTGCTTTCCTTCAGATCTCTGCCTAGCTTTTCGGGCCCTAGGAAGACAAGAACAATAACGTAGGCGAAAACACAGCCCATAAATATGGCCATGACTTTTCCATAGTTGTATCTTGAGGATTTTCCTGAACCGGACAGTCGAAATCGCTCTCCCATGGTAGCTTCGATTGTGGAGGATGCAGAGGATGCAAGATTCCCGAGTTGGTATGCTGTTCCGACAATGGTTGTACGTGCTCCAGCGGGGGCAAGCTCGACGAGATGGATTGGTACAACACCCCAAGCACCCTGAACAAAGAACTGTTCCCAAAAGGCTGCAGCAATGACTCCGTCATTCCTGATGAAGCAGTATGGGTATAACAAAGCACCTCCGCCAATACAGGCAACGATGATACTAAGCCTTCGTCCGAACATTTGCGAGAGATATCTATTTTTGAGTATGATATTAGTATTTATATCACAGTGTACACTATAGACACAGCTAAACATACCCGATAATTGTGCCTCCGGTCATAGCTCCAAGATTCGCAACTACTTGCGTGACGGTGACCTTGTTTGCGCCGAACTCAAGCTGGTTTTCCAACATGGTTGGATATAGGTCTTGCGATCCATGTGACTATTCACACTTTAGCGTTAGCACACTTACTGCTTCAGATAAATTTGAATCAATCCTCACCATGAAATTGAACCCAGCCATCATAAGCACCAAGTAGATCAGCAACAGCCAGTGTTTCTTCAGCCCAACTTTCGTCTCCTTCCAGATAATCTTCTCAATATTCTCAACTCCTTCTGCTCGCTCTAGCTTCAGTTGTTGGCGCTCGAGGAAAGCATTTGTCTCAGGAAGATATAGCCTAAAAAGAATGATTAAAACTGGTGGGCATGCACCGAACCAGAAAAGTGGTCGCCAGCCGTGGGAAGTTGTGTTGGCGAGACCACGGGCAAATACTGTGGCTAAGAGATACCCAAAGGCATAACCCTGCTGCAGCATACCCGAGAGAATCCCATGAGCTTCTGGAGGAGCATCCTCAAGAGCCGTAGAAGCGCCTGCAGGAAAAGAGTTTCAGAATCTCAATCAAGTTTGTAGGGTTAGGGTTGATTGGGTCTTACAGTTACCATATATACCACCCATAGCAATCCCGAAGAGGGCACGAACAGCGAGAAACTGCTTGTACCTATCATTTAGGGTCAGCCGACAAATTCTCAATTTGGTCTGAATAACTCGGAAAAACTCACGTCTGACAAAACCCAGTCCCCAATTCAAGGATAATGAAGAGAACGTTGTTGATTATAAACGGCCATTTACGGCCCCATTTATCCGCCGCCAATCCGAAGGTGATGGCGCCTACAGATCGCAACATCAAGACTAGCGTAATTCCCCATGTGATATCTGCTCTTGTCTTTCCAAAATCTTCGGCCAAAGAGGTTACAGTCAACGAAACCGTGAAGAAGTCGAACGCATCCCTGTTAAGAGTAAGTAGTGTTTCCAAGTATACAAAAAACCCAAATTAGAAAGATGGGCACATACCATGTCCAGCCAGCAAAAGCAATAAGAAAGAATTGCCACTGGCGCCACGTCAATTGCCTTAGAACTCTGATTGGGTTTGCCGGCTTATGACCTGGTGGCTTAAGATATGTGACTCTCGTCAAAAGGTATTCTCCAATGCTTGTTTTCGCCATCTTGGACTTCTCGACTTGTCGACAATCTGACTCAAGAGAATATCAAACGCAAATGGAGGGGGGGCCACTGAATATAAAGGGTTTGGAGTTTCGGGGGTGAGACAAATAGGTAGCGTTCCTCCGGACTGACGCCCTGTAGTAAGATTCCCTCTTTCGATAAAAAAAGCGGTTAATAATTATTAGCTCCAGGCACCTAGATATCCCGAGCACACGCGCTTTGCATTCACCCCCGCACGCAGGAATGTGGCAGGTAGCGGTACTAACGGGCCAATGGAGTTTAGTAATATAATTTCCTCAATGGTCACTTAAACAGCAAGGGTAGAACTATACCCGAGGCGCAAGGTTGCTTCTGCGAGCCGTGGATTCCCCGAACCACAGACACGTTACTCGATTTATACGCAAGTTACAGTATCTCGGTCCACTGCACGGGATATGATTATGGAGACGAGGAAAATCTTTACGAAATTCCCAGCTAGGCCCCGCTATTTAATCACCAACAAAACTCCCCCTCTTCTAGAGCGTACGGAACGTATAAAATGACGTGTTATGAAGTGGGGAAAAGTAAGGCTGTACAGTAGGCTGTGGAGAGTACAAGACTACAATCACGATCTCTCTTTGATCATGTCTATCAACGTGGAGGAATGTTCCGTATAAAGATCTGATCCACACAGCCTATTTCCGTTTGTGAACTCTTACTCGATCAAGTGTCAGCATCGGCAAAACAGGTCACCCTAACCGATTAAGTACCAATATTAAACAAGTGGGGTCTGGGAGGAACTTCCAACTTCTGGATACGCTCGGATTGCTGCAGAGCTAATATCTCCCTTACCCAGGCTATCAGTAACCGAAGATATGGGGTCCCGTCGCGGAGACTACACCGGCACGCCTCTCTGCAATTTTTTCTTGCAAGCATATGATAGATTAAGGAATACAGAAAAAAGAGTACGTCGCCTCTATAGTTGAGTCGGTGACCAAACCGAGAGCTAAAGATGGTGATGGTGGAGTCAAGCCCACCCTCAACCATTGTGGCCTGATAGCATGTTCTGCTGCGGATCAATCTGTATCTGCAGGTGACCTAACAATTGCTTTTGTGGAGTTCCCCAATAACCCCAACAAGAAAGCACGAATATTGCCAAGGTCGGCAAAACGCCTCAGTTACGCCAAGACTGTCGTTTGATAGGATGCCGTTCCTTCCGAGAGGTAGATTCGTGCCAAGACATCCAGCCCAGCATTGGCAGAAAAGCTTACTTATGACGTCCACAGCGTAACATCGAAACGACCTGTGGTACCGGTGAGAAATTGACCTCTTATATGTAAAGGGTGGAATCTTGAGATAATCCTTGGACCACATGCCCACATGTGCGTTGTTCCAATCATCGGGATCTTGAGGCTATTTGCTGCACTTACAGCAGCCCAAGATCCATCCGCGAGGTCACATCCGAGAGTGCATCCAAAAAATAATATTGATTTGTTATCACAGCTATCATCAAACTTTAATCTCAGTAAGCTCGTTACAGCGGTTAGATACGGTATACACGAAATATAATCAAATAAGGTTGAGATACGGATAATTAACTCCACCCTTTTGGTGGCAATATAAAGGGCTCCACCGTCCCCTGGTCATAGCACTTTGCAGTAAAGTAATTTCCCTTAACCATTAAGAAGCATCTAATGCACCTTAGCCTATCCGTAAGTCCGATACCACGAGAACTATCTGAACGTATCAACAGGTTCAACCTACACAATATAGGTTCGTTTGCTATAACAAACACTTTAAATCTTCCCGATGCATGTAGCGTGTTTGAGTTGATTCATAAACTGATCACATTTTTCTTCATACAGCGTAAAGTTTAAATATCTTGAATTTATTTAATTTATTTAATTTATCTTAAAAAAAGGTGTATCCCTAATTGCACACTTTGCATTATCTATACCCACACCTTGGCCTTGGTATCCGTCAACTTGTGTCTGCATCTCCACTAATCGATCATTCCAGTGCATGTCAATGTAACCAAGATAATTGGGATATCATGTTTTCTACTTATGGATTTCGATGTCCTCTTCACGTTGATTTTCACTGGCGAGGAAAAACACGGAATGTTGTGTCGTACTTTGAATCCTGAAATCTGTTTGGGCCTTTAAAGGAAGAGTGCGAAGAGATAGCTACTACATGTATGTAGCTACATGTAGATACCCTACATGGTCTAAAGTATGCTGCAGAAATCTCTTAGTGGCATGTGAATTGTAAGCGTACCAACGTATACGTCTAGTGGTGTATAATCCTGCACTGAACTCACCAAATGCGAATCTAGACAGCGCTTGCCTCACTAGCGTGTAAGTTGACGGGATCACCTAGTCATTCTAGGACATGACTGCGTCTAGCAAGTACGGAAAGAAAGAACCTTGATCGAACGACGGAAAGATACTGAAAGAGGTGCTATGCTACTATACTCCGCTATCCTCTCTATGTAGGCTAGCTACATAGGCGCAGAAGGTTGTTTATGCTTTCGGAAAGGTAAAGTTTGTTGCTAGCCAACTCACCATATATATCAAACTCTCAACAAAACTGAGCTACGAGTTCTCAACAGAAGTTTCAATTTTTCCAGGTTCTGGTAAACGCCATTGCTCCGGCTTCAAGACCGATCACTCGACTCGCCAAGAGAGCGACCGGTAGCGAAGTTGGCCTAAAGTCATCGTTCTGGGTGACTGTGGCTTAGTTTCCATCAAACCTGGAAGGATCGCCTGCTTAGTAATGACAGTGTGACAGTGTGTTTTGCCATCTTAAAAATGATATTGCTTGTTTTAGGTTTTGCACTTGTAAAGCGTTCCTGAGAAAACCCTCACTTGAGACATATATGTGAACCGTGTTTCTGAGTGATTGGTAGCTATAATAATCTAGGCACCAGCCATTTGATGTGTGTTACGTTTACGGGAAATTCCGTATCAGAATACAAACAAAGAATGATGGAATCGTAAGTGGGCTGTGAAGGCCAGCCATCAAGATCGGCTATCCAGTTGATTGCATTCTGCGAAAATACTTTTTAATTGTCCAGACTCTGGTAAACATTAAGAAACAGCACTGAAGGCCAACAGCGAGTGAGATATTATGAGACGAGACATCACTATAGAAAATTCGATGCCTGTTTTAGCCCCCAGGCCAATCCTTTGAGTCGTCTGTTTGAAATTGAGGGTTCCGGCTGAGGTATTTAGATCAAGGATAACCCCTCAGAGACTCGGATAGCCCTTGCTAATTTCCATTGCCGAGGTCTTTTATTGGCCAATATAGGGTTGAAAGCGGCTTCGGCACAAAGTTGTAATCGAATTTAGAGTCCTACGGAGGTACATAACACCGATGTTAGTAAGATATATTGAACTTATATGTAGTGACGCGGCCTCAAAAGTGTGCTTTTAGGTATTGCACTTGTAGAACATTCGCCTTAAGCTTTTTGAGACCAGCCCTCGAAGCTACATGTGGTACTACAATGCTACTTGGTTGGGCGAGTGTGAGACATGGGATGGGTTATGCGTATACGTACTAATAAACAAAGAAATAAGTATAGACACATGTAGCTTAAGCTTTCAAATCTGTCATTATTGAATATATTCTCAGTAAGTTGAAGTAGACACTTGTAAACACTACTGAAAATTTTTATTATATATACTTGTCTTGTTGGTACAGTTGGAGTGCAGGCCTTGAGCTTCAGGCATACATGTATCGTACCCGTAAACCCTCTGTCGTGCCGCCTCACGATCGATCGTGGACTATATTGGTCATACTGCTTAAAATAGGAGCTTTCAAAGATATCTAAACCCAGATGAAGCTAAGTCCCTATAATATGACCTCCTCATCTATTTAAGATTGGATTTATGATGAAAGAGTTGGATCAAATTCACTCATGTTTCCCCAGGTAGCTCGAGCTAAGAGGTTTGCATTCACTAAGAATCACTCACTCCACGATGTTGCTTGGGTGAATTCATAACTTTGGTTATGATTAGTGTTACTGGTAGTAGTATCTGGGGGCTGCAATTGAGTTGAAGCTCAAGCTGGCGATGGTCGATATTGGCAAAGCTTAATGAAATATTCACTCGCTTCGTAATATAACTTTATGTGCAAAGATGCTTATTACCAATCCATCTATATCGGTGCTTTTCTACGAATTAGGAAAATTGACTGTGTATTGAGTAAGCAATCTGGATGGCTTACTCTTTGCAATAAATTGAAAGATGGTGTACATAGACGCCTTCACGGTCTACCCGGATACCACCCTTACCCGGACAGCTAACGGGAATAAGAAAGTTTCTAGCGTTGCAACCGGCTTCTTTGCTGCTTAAGCAGGAATTCTCTACCGGATATTAACCAATCATCTATCCGGGTGAGGGGGATGTCCGGGTGGACCATGGAGGCGTTTATATCTGTTTTTTTCTGACGAATTCGGAGCTGGGGGCGTAACCGGGAAACGCCTGTCTTGGAAAATTCATGATCAAATATGTCATGATCAACAGTAAAATACACCTTTGGTAAGTGAGCACTGAGCAAACAATCCAGAGTACTTAGGAGTTCACCGAATTCTGGGAAATGTGACAAAAAGCCGCATCCCGCCAAACGCATCTCCAAAAGAACAAAATCGATCGAATCATGAGCCAATCTCTACTCTATAGCTAAATATATCGAATCGTGTCCAACTACATACTTGCATCTCTTCGTCATTGTTGCCAATTTAGCTGCTTTAGGGTAGAATGCACAGCTCTTTGCAAAATTTCCCAGTCTTTAATGAATGCTGCAGTACGCATTAAAGAGAAAAAGCAAACATTGATTCAGAGGAGATAGATAATCTGCTAATTGTACACTGAATTAGACTTAAGGCGAGTTGGTAAATGGCGGAGAGGGTGGTTAATTGAGTCAACGATTAGTAATCAACTGCCATACGTTTCATTCAGTGTCGAGAGGTATCTGTCTATTGGAGCTGTCCGTATCGTCACGTACCTGGAATTAGATTTCCCCGCTCCCAAGATGTTGATACCGGGGAATCACCCGGAAGTATTCCGGGAGTTGTTCCCTGGTAGTAATATTAATTAAGCGACTCCATATTGGGCAAGGGCTCTGTACTACCTACGCGGCGAAGATCTTATAAATCAATTTCAAAACCTCCTCAGAACCTAGCGTTTCCCGAGAGATTCCCCTCATCGATTGATATTGTGTTCGATTTCTAATACATAGTATCTCTGAAGGGGTATACGTATATGGGGTTGGTTTGTTCTGGGGCTTTTGAAATACCTGTTTCGGTATTCGCAAGTGCTTCATGATGTTTTTCCGGGTACCGTTACTACTCGCATTCAGTACAGTTTTCGTCTCAGCTGCTGCGTTGAACAAGACTGGTTACTGGAGTTCAAAGTCGCCAACTGTCTCCATACAAAATGGCACCGTTCAAGGCCTCCACCTACCTGCTTTTAATGAAGATATCTTTCTCAGCGTTCCGTTTGCTGCACCTCCTGTTGGCAATCTACGGTTCCGGCGTCCACAGCCGTACAATAACACTTGGAAAGGAGTATTGAAGGTGACAACTCAGGGGCCTTCATGCCCTGCGTACGGTGGGTTTGCAACAGGGTTGCAATTGGACGAAGATTGCTTGACCTTAGATGTGGTGAGGCCTGCTGGAGCGGAGAGGAAAGATAAATTACCAGTTATGGTTTGGATATATGGTGGTGGTAAGCTGATCTTGGTGTGGAAACTCTGAAGACCTGATATTGATTGGGCTTGGGTCAGGATTTACTGCTGGGGCTAGCGCGGATCCGAGATACAATTTATCATATATAGTCAATGCCAGTGTAACCATCAATAAGCCGGTTATTGCAGTTGGAATTAACTATAGGGTAGCTGGGTTTGGTTTCCTCGCTGGACAAGATGTGTTTAATTCTGGAAATTCTAACCTTGGGCTTCATGACCAACGCCATGCCCTGAGATGGCTGCACGAGAATATTGCATCTTTTGGAGGAGACCCAAAGAAGGTCACAATCTGGGGGGAGTCTGCTGGAGGGTTTTCAGTTGCGTATCATCTGATTGCAAAAAACGGGAATCATGAAGGTCTCTTCCGGGCAGCGATTATGCAGAGTGGATCAAGTCTGGGGCCGACGCGTGAGTAGATCTTAACCGGGTATAACTTTGGCGACGTATTTCTAATTCAAATTGTTTGTTAGTTTATTCTCTAGGCTTCTACGATGGAATGTACAAAAACATAACGGATACTGTTAGGTGAGTACTTTCATCTAGCTTACTTCTTGCTTTTAACTTATTGGCGTTGAAAACCAGATGTACCAATTCATCCGATCGTCTCCAATGTTTGCGGGAAGTTCCGTATAAAGAATTATTCGAAGCTCTAAGCCCACAAATATGGACTCCTGTTGTTGATGGAAATCTCATCCCACGCTTGCCCTCCGATATGATGGAGTCAGGCAATTTCGCCGATGTTGCGATCCTCAGTGGGGCAAACACCGTATTTCCCCGATACTAGTACGCCTGGAAAAGATGAATACGTCTTAATTAATTCCCGGAATACAGGACGAAGGTACAGCAACCTTCTTTGGTCCACGCGATCTAATTAACACCGACCAAGACCTGCACACATACCTCAACGGATCTATTCTTGCCATTATTCCATCCTCCATCGATACTATACTACAATTATACCCCGATGATCCAGCTCTTGGTTGTCCCTTCGATACAGGCACCGAGCGCTTTGCTGATCAAGGGTACCAGTATAAGCGCTCAGCAGCAATTGTGGGCGACTACAAAATACAGGCCGGACGGAGACATACATGCGAGTATTATGCAGGCAAAGGGAATAAAGTTTATTCTTATCGGTTTGATCAAAACCCATGGGATGGTAAAATGGAACTTATAGCAACGGTTGCGCCGGTTTATTCAACGCACTATTCGGAGGTATGTTCTGGCAATTCTGCCATGGGGGAACGGTGATAGGATACTGACTATGTTGGTAGATTGGATTTGTCTTTAATAACCCAAGCTATAACATAACAACGTATGTTGGGCTAGACCCAAAGGTTCAAGCACTGTCAACTTTGATTTCTCGTAGTTGGATCAGTTTTGCACATGATCTCGATCCTAATAACCATGGAGGTAAGAACAATACCAAACAATAGCCGTTCTAGATAGACTAATGCTCCATAGTCAAAGGGGCACCGAAATGGCCTGAATATAAAAATTCAGCCTCAAATATGGTGTTTAATTCTAATAAAACATATGTGGAAAAGGATGATTACAGAAGGAAGCAGTTTGAATTTTGGAAGACAATTTGGCGTGAAGTTGGATGTTGATTGATTAGGGGCTCAAAATGAATTTGTAAATAGTATTGGGGGGTTATCTAGGACTGTAGTTAGATCCGGCATGCTGTCTACTGGGTGGTTAGATGGTGACAATGCTAAATCGATCTCCCGCTTTGAATGACCCAATGTCTGCACGTCTGGGTGGTCTTTGTCTGCACACGGAAGCTGATCTTTGTACCGCATTCATCGACTAAACTTTCTGAAAGCCTATGCGTGTTTTTCATCCAAAGTCATCCACAAACCGTATTGGCTATTGGTCATTGGATGCAAGGGAAGAGCGGATAAACGTTGATTGTAGTAACATCGTGAGATACAGGCCTGATTAATGAAGTTTATGTTGTCTGTGGGACTTTTGCTAAACTCATGTATTTATTATTCGCTATGATAGCTCAACGATACAACTCGATCATACAGACATCACTCGGCCTGAACCCACTCCCACCAGACGAGACGCAAGACTTAAGGTTCGCCAGGATACTAAACTGAGATTGAAATTCGCTGGATTGTTAGATACACACGTAAATCTGCACTCTCTGATCGAAGTGGTAGAAAAAGGAAATCAACGGCGCAATCATCCAATGCTGTTAAAGGCAGCAGTGATGTTCGTGTTGGTGGTGGGGGCCATATGCAAGCCAGAGTGAGTTTCCCCGTTGATCTTCGTTGCGCACGTTGCACAGAGCTTCCCTTACCCCAACGTTCTCACCCCACATTTCATCCAACACGCCCCTCCCAATTCTCCGCTCTGGCTGCCCTATCATCGCTTAAGAAAGTTTTCTTGTTCTTTTCCCTCTCTTTTATCACTCTTCTCTTCTCCATTTCCATTGTGACTCCTCTCCCCCGTCTTTCTGCTCTGCTGCGTCAATTCCCCCGCTCTCAGCTCTCGTTCAACGCTAGCTTCCGCCCTTTCGCAAACAATCAGTTCAGACTGCTCACTACTTCCAGCATGGGTTATCCGAAGCCACCCCCAGCTCCAAGATTCGAGCATACTCCGGGGACTCTGTTGAGGGATACACACCGCGTCATTGATAGCTCGCGTAAGCTCGAAGATGATATTGCTGCAAATGTCACCCTAGAGACGGCTTCATTCGACAGTGTCATCAAACCACTCGCTGAGGATGAGAATGCCATGGGGCTTGAGACGGCGATCTTGGGGTTTTACCAATACGTCAGTGCTAACAAGGCCTTAAGGGATGCTAGTAGCGAGTCCGAAAAACTGCTTGAAGTAAGTCTCACTCTGAAGCAAATTTGCAATTGGGGCACAATTGATTATTCAACTAAACTTCTAGGACTATGGGATCGAATCTTCCATGCGTGAGGACATCTTTAAGCTCGTATCGGCCGTGGCCACCCAAAACGAGAAGAAACCAGTCTCGAATCTTCCAGAATCACTCCGTCTCCTCGAGAAAATGAATAAAGATTATATTCGCAACGGTCTCGCCCTGCCGGAAGATAAGCGTGCTCGCTTTAAGGAAATCAAAAAGGAGCTCTCTACTCTTAGCATTGAGTTCTCTAAACGCCTCAATGAGGAGAATGGCGGGATCTGGTTCACACCAGAAGAGCTCAGAGGTGTCCCAGAAGATGTTTTGCACGGTCTGAAGAAGGGCGAAGGCGAGAACGAGGGGAAATATTGGCTAACTTTCAAATATCCTGATTTGTTCCCAACAATGAAATATGCCGTCGACCCTGAGACCAGGAGAAAGGTCTTCCTTGGTAACGAGAACAAGTGTAACGAGAATTCGGAGCTTTTCAAAAAGGCGATCGAGCTCCGTGACGAGAATGCTAGGTTACTAGGATTCAGGTCACATGCTGAATTCACCTTAGACGTTAAAATGGCTCATACCCCTGAGAAGGTGTTAGCATTCTTGAACGACTTACGAACGAGATTAGAGCCAGGAGGCGAGCAGGAGATTGCAAGGTTGAAGGAGTTCAAAAAGGCAGATACCCAGGAAAATAAACTCTTCGATGATGGGAAATACTACCTTTGGGACCATAGGTACGGAACTTTCATCCCATCGCTATTGGCAATTGGCTAAAAATGTATCCTACAGATATTACGACCGTATGCTTCTCGAGAAAGAATATCAGCTTGACGCCCAAAAGATTGCCGAATATTTTCCTGTCACAGAAACTATTCAAGGCATGATGAAGATCTTCGAGACTCTTTTTGGGTTGGAGTTTGTTGAAGTTATTGACGACACTAAACACGTGTGGCACGAGGACACGAAGCAGTTCCGTGTTTATAATGAGAAGACATCAGATGAGGCAGAGCAGACATTTGTCGGCTGGTTGTATCTGGACTTACACCCTAGAGAAGGGAAGTATGGACATGCAGCTAACTTTAACCTGCAACCGGTAAGTTTTCGGTAGATATTATTTTTTAGGGTTATCCCTCTAATAATTTCGCACAGGGTTTTACGGATAAAGAGGGGAAGAGACGTTATCCAGCAACAGCATTGGTTTGTAATTTCTCAAAGCCAACAAAGACAAAGCCGTCTCTATTAAAGCATGATGAAGTCGTGAGTGCACTATCTTTGCATTTGCAAGTCCTTCCGTATAGTCTCCACCTAACATACCTAGACAACACTTTTTCATGAACTCGGTCACGGTATTCATGACCTCGTCTCAATTACTAAATACGCACGGTTCCACGGTACCAATGTCGTGCGCGACTTTGTTGAAGCTCCCTCCCAGATGCTTGAAAACTGGTGTTGGACCTCATCCGAAATCATTGGGCTCTCTCACCACTACAAGACCGGTGAGAAAATGCCTCAGGACATCGTGGATACCATAATCAAGACAAAGCACGTCAACGATGCACTATTCAATCTCCGTCAGCTTCACTTCGCTTTCTTCGACATGAAGGTTCACAACTTGGAAAATCACGAGGACGCAAAGAAAATCAACCCGAGCGTAGAGTATAACAAGCTGCGGACAGAGATTTCACTTTTGGATCCACCACCGAAGAATCGCGATGTGTGTATTTCCCGAGTTGCACCTGCAGTTTGCCATTATTATGTTCACAGACCTGGTACTGATAATTCGGCGCAGACCTTTGGCCATGGGGAGGCGACGTTTGGGCACCTAATGGGAGGCTATGATGCCGGTTATTACGGATACCTTTGGTTTGTCCTACATTTTTCCTTCCGTTTCCCTCTCCTATGTTAACATAAAATAGGTCCCAAGTGTTCTCAACGGATATGTTCTACGCGGCATTCAAAAAGGCGCCTATGGACGGCGAAGAGGGAAGGCGATATCGCCACACAGTACTCGAGAGGGGTGGTAGTCAGGATGAGATGGAGACTTTGAAAGAGTTCTTGGGCAGGGAACCGAATTCTGATGCATTTTTTGAGGACTTGGGACTGTCGAAGAAATAAGGACCTGTAAATATGATAATAGGCTTTTTAGGGGGGAGCACATGGATTACACGCTCAAGAAGCGAATGACATGGATTGCATTTCGTTAAGACGTGTTTGAGGTTGACGGTTTTTAATTTGGACGGTGTGCTGAACCCTATACTGGTTGCTCGTGACATAATCTTATGCACATCCTACCCTTTAAGCATATTCTCACCAATAGGGGCCCTGGTTTATATCCTGCTTGTCTTCGAGTGCTTATTCTCTACTCGAGACGATCACTCCCAGCGATCCATTACCTGGTAATGGGCCTCAATAGACCTAACCCCAATGTCCTGTAGGGGGTCGTATGCCCTGAACGAAGAGCTATTCCCATGTGCCTGGAGAACCAAATATCTCGAGCTTCAGACTTTTAAACCCTTTTCTAGTGTTAGGTGAAAAGCTCGCAGTCGGAACCTCTAATGGCCACCGCTTCGCGGAGGTGCCCTACCTCCAGCATACTGATATTGGGTTAGAGTTTCTGTTCGTGGAGGGGGGCAACCAGGTTTTACTAGCCAAACCAGCTGACCAATCAACATCGAGATCGATCCTTCTCCAAACCCTAACCCTCTAATTCGTTCGGGGTAATACGAATACGACTCAATCAGCTTCAAGGTAGCCTTGTAGATGTGAATTGGTAATCAAGCATCCAACTTCTACTCGTGCTCTAGCATAAGTACCTAAAAATGCCTTTTGGTGGCAAAGTTTTTTTAATTCGTCCCGCAGCAGCGCTTCAAAGTTTGGTTGGCCAAAGCCTTACCCTTGTTTTCAGGTACTTATGCTAGAGCACAAGTACTATCTCAACACTCAAGGAAGTTGTTTTCCGAGTGATAATACGTGACCAACAGAAATTTAATTAGAACATCGGAAACCATTAAGAACCAAGGATACATGTAGTTATGAATATTCTACCATTTGTAACGACCTCATACGGAATTGTGTACAGTCATGTTCGTAAAGTCCTGGCACTTTACCGACCACATATAATAAACCAAACGGTCATGGATCGAGAGGGGAAACAGTAGATCGAAAGGGAAGAAAGCTACGGAAATCCTGAGAGGCTAAATAACGCCTAACGCCTTCGCACAACTACCTTCTGCAAAAACTACTCGTGATACAATCGGGTATTCAGTGATACAAGGATTTGAACCAATCAAGATATGGGGCGAATATGGTGAGAAGCGGCATAGATGGTTCGAAAACTTCCATAAATGGCTTGATCAACGAAGTGGCGGTGCTATACATCACCACCTTGAGTCTTGCTTGCCCAATAGGGCGTCCCATTCATCAGAATCCCTGTATCATTGAATACCCGATTGTATCACGAGTATAATCTCAATCCGCCAACAGTCGTGCTCAATAGAGATGAGGTGTGCCAGGACTTTTCGAACGGGGCTGTACTTTACTCTATCAAGCTTTTAGAGCGGTGGAGGGGTCAGCGAGGCAGAGGGTATAATGAGGCTTGAGTAGCAAATGGAACATTTCGCCACAAAATGTATATAAGTTTGCTAGCCGAGACCGCCAAGCCTCGTTATACCCTCTGCCTCGCTGACCACTTCAGTGCTCTACAAGATGAGGGGTTGTGAGGGGTTGTGAGGTCTTGGCAAACGGTTGCCTAACATGCTAAAGATTAACCACCTTAACTTTTAGAATTATCTACACAACCTTGAGGCCACCGCGGAAAATTCGTTTATAATAACGATAGTCTAGGTTGGCAATTACTAGTGTGAATATTTTGATATCTAATTAATAAGCTTGTACTTATTTTTACGCCATATGTAGTTGTGCGACAATCATGCCCCCCCAAAGAAAACGTGTCCCTGGATCACAGAGCAACAGATTGCCTCCAATTACACCCTCAATTTTTAGGTTTGCTGCCCTTTCAAGCGAATATTAAACCAACGAAAGGATTCCCATAATAGTGAGGCTAACAAATTTAAAGTCCTTCTACGAGCCCAAGACTCGCAGCAACTCATTGCGGATGTGTTGGCAACCCAAAGGATATTCTATACAAGCTGCCGGAATTTGCACGGTATACTAGATCTAGATTTGCTCTTTTTAAAAAATATCTCGGCATTTTTTATCATTTCTATATACGTGTCATGAGGCTAACCTATCCTGAGAAGTCTCCTTGCAAACCCTATAGTAACTTTATATGTTGGCGAAGATAAAACCGAGTATCACGTCCACGAAGATACGCTATGCCAACTCCCGTTTTTTCGAGCTGCCCTTCAAGGCCAATTTAAAGAAGCCTTGGAGAAGAAAATTAGTATGCCAGATGATGATCCGGCAGCTTTATCAACTCTCATTCAACAGCTATATACCGGAAAATACACATATGATCCAAATGTAGAAATTGGAAAACTCCGGGGATCCCCGGAGGAACCATCAGCCGCGCTTGTTGAGGCATTGTTCCATCTCGAAGCGTGGGTCGTAGTTCATAAATACGGTTTTAGTCACGAATCCCAGGTGCACACTTCGTTTCATTCTTCTCTAGCTGTTTTGAGCGACCTGGGTCTCCTTCGGATCTGGAAGGCTGCTTACGATACTGATGTCGTACGTTATAATGAACCATGGGGAGACACCAGCACATGGCTTGACAGGCTATTTAGTGATGATCCCGAAGAGCTGCGACAGACACTTTTAGACTGTCCAGAACTGGCTTATGATCTGCTACGTGCGATTACTACTACTATTGCGGAATAATGTAAAGTGGTGAGGGATAATATAATGATGATGTCTGAATCTTATAAGTTGTAATTTAGATAGGAGTCTGCGCTATTATCTCATTTGCGGACTCAATTGAAAAAGCAATCAGCAGTGGCGATAGCGATGTGAAGAGCACTACCTAGATAATAAATACGCATCTACATGATTCTCTTTTTGCGCGCTTAACTCGTTAATTCACCAGGGTCTCATCCATTACTTAATTCCGTCGTAATAAAGGTTTAAACTGGGGACTTGGATACACGACTGCAGTCACTAGTTTCGTCCTAATTATAAAGGAATTTAATGAGTGTAACTAGTCTGGTTAAATTGCTAGTAGAAAACAAAGGGGAAACTATTTAACTAGACAAAGTCGCGTTATCGTGTATAACCGAAGTTCAGCAAAGCCCGGCAAGGTGAAATGCACGCCTGTAATAATTATTGGTTGTTGGGATAGAAGACAGCACAGGGAGGACTTTCAACGGCCAAGCCGAACCCGTTTCCCACCTTTCATCCGTTAACCATAAGGTTGTGTTGGCTTAGTAGAATCTGTGTAATAGGGACATGCTGGCTGAGAAGTGAGGTGTAATGCGTATTGTATGGTTGGAATGAGATCAATATACTACGAGAAATTTTTGGTTAAATAAGGAGTGAAATCGCTAGTGAAGGGGGTATCTTCCTTGGAATTTCCACACATCAAGATTTCCACACCCTATACAGCAAAACCACTTCTCGGGCTTATCAAATTTAAACCACTATATATCTCGAATATGAGTACCTCGAATACCTCGAAAAAACGTGCTCCTCCTATAGTGACTGCCAATCCCTTCCGAGCCAGATTCGCTACGTAAGATCACCATATACACTGTCTCATGGGGTAGTACAATTGTAACTAACAAATGGGTGTTATAGGTATCTGACAAGCCCCGTAATAAAGCTTCGTGTCGGCGAACAACCCGTTGAATATAATGCCCACAGGGATATACTCTTTAAGCTGCCCCATTTTCGGGCCTTGGAAGAAAAGCCTCAAACAATCTTGGAGGATGTTTTCGATATCCCTAGTGAAGACCCCGAGGCTTTTTCGACTCTTCTTGAATGGCTTTATACCGCTAAATACGCGTACGACAATAGAAAGCTGCCAGAAGCAACCTTTCAAAAGCGCTGGGGAGCAACGGGAATGCCGGAAGCCTGCCTCGAAGGCCTTTTCCACCTGCGGGTTTACGTTGTAGGAATTAAATATAAGTGTCTTCCACTTGAACAGGAGGCAAAGGCGCGCTATCTCAACACTTACACCAAAGACTATAGCCTTCGTAATAGCCTCCACATTCTTAACGCTGCATGTGCTACAACTCCTCGCGATCTGATAGGTCGTTTATTTCTTAAACCCTCTGATCCTAACGTGGTCTCACGAGTGAGTGAGACAAAACAGTGGCTCCGCGCACTATTCGAAGAAACTAACGAAGAGGCTTGGGTCATTCTGAAAGATTATCCTGCCCTAGCAGCCAGTCTCTTACGTACCATTACACTTGAGCAAGTGGAGTAGTTAAAACTGCGTGTGTGTGGCTAGCTATAGTTCTATTACGATTAACCTAGGATTAGCTCACTTCCTACTCATCTGTATACAGATAGCTAGGGATTCCTGAACAAGACTAACTTCATTATTCCGTGCTTCTCTGCAGTGGCTGAAGAAAAATCGAGTACTTACTTAGACGCATATCACATATATTACCTTATGTTATTAATTTTAATTGAGTTTCCTCATAATTTTTTGGCTATAAGCTTATCCTCTTTGTTACATATCTAGCATACTACCACATGGGTTGATTGTGTAACCCATGTATAGACCTAAATACGTGATAGGAATTTGTTTATCGATGATGAGGGCTACTTATATATCTTAAATGCTAAGCCACTACGTAGGGTTAAGGTCAAAAATCGCCCGCAATGCTGTCTTTATTTCATGTGCTGAGCCTAAACACACTTATTAGCTAATATATTCGGCTTTCTAATTGATGTATAATGGTCGTCGCGAGCATTTTGAAGCCTACGTTTTAGTATTTTCTTTTGGGTAAGTTGCTATATCACCTCCTTAGAAATCAGAAGCCTTATACTGCAGCTGTATATATGTGACCACATAGCTCGACAAAAATCTACAAGCCCCAGAAAGCGGGTGTGAGCGCCCCGGGGGCTCTCATACTCCCAAAACCTCCCTCATCAAAATTCGGCCAGTGACTTTATATAACCATCTCGATCGTCAGTATGGTGACTTATGCAAAAATACTAAACATCTCATAACTCTTATGGCAACTCTTTACGTTGGCGAGGATCAAATAAAGTATCACGCCCATGGAGACACTCTCCGCCAACTACCATTTTCTCGAGCGGCCCTTCAGGGAAGATTCAGAGAAGCCGAAGAAAAGGCTATCAATATGCCAGAAGACGACCCAAATACGCTCTCGGCTCTTCTTTAATGATTTTACACCAAAAAATACACTCATGACGGAAGCAGATAAAACAAAACAACAATGAAACTTCACGAGATTTCCGATGTCTCTGAGCTATCGTCGGCATTTATTCACGGGCTTTTCCACTAAGAAGTATCCGTCATAGCATGCAAATACGACTGTCTGGCTCTTCAAGTAGAGGCTAGTAGATCTAGAATGTACTGCACAGCTCATCAGTCAATACTTGCCATAGATAGCCTTCAAGCTGTTCAGGGTTACATACCCTGCGACTACGCGCCTTCCTCTTGTTAGGGTAAATTCATATAGGCTACGGAACTCACTAGCTTTTATCTTGGAGGTAACTAAAAGATAGGTTCGAAAAATCTTCGAAGACGATGATGAAGAAATGCAAAAGACTCTGGAGTTGGAGTTCCCAACTCTTGCTACTAGTATCCTGCATATTGCAACCTTTAATACCTCACAGGAAAGAAACTCTCGATATTAGAGTTGGTCAACTCAGTCTTGAGGTATATTTTTTTGGTTTTTTCTTCCCCCCATTCTTTCAAACTTGAGTCTCAACTCCCATCTATAGTTGTCTAGAGTATCTATTCTGGCCCGACCCTGCGAATAGACCGACCTGTTCACAAACGGGGCTACTTTGTGCATTTTCTGTCCTATAATGTGACGCTCGTAGATGACTAATATTTAGAAATGACTAAAGTACATGTATATGAGCGAGCCTAAAAAACATCAGTACCCTAACATTAACATGCGCTAGGGAATGCATCAGTTAATATATCTGTAAAAGCATCAGTAAAGGCATCAGTAAAGGCATAGCTAGGGGGAAAAAACAATGCCTTTTCCGTGCCTTTTCTCCCATCTCCCACCTAATATTGTGCTAGGTAGTCTAATTTAGGATATCCCTCTTCCCCTCCCTTTTCCCGCGCGAAAATCTACGGATTTCAAGGGGTTCGAACCCGAACTCTCCCACTTATCCACCAGTCCTTTTTTTTCCGTTAGATAACGTATACGATTACAAAATATTTCCCTAAAAAATGGATCATTTCGAGCCTTTCATGCAATGTGGGTGTTGATGCGCTGTGGAAATGCTGTTTACTATGTTTATATGAACTAACCGATGTGCGAAGTACTCCTGCCTGTCAATTGGCCGACCTATCTGGAAATACGATTTAATGACAACTGGGTTGAAATACTTGCCAAGCCATCATGATCATGCGGGGTAAGGTTTAAGCACATATGTATTGGAGTGGTAGTTGCCTAACGTTAAACAAAAACCATCAGCAGAGCCAACAGCCCACTACCAACTTTCAAGCTCGCTGTCGTATAAGCTACTTTTTCCTAGAGGTTGCCCACTTTGCATAGTGATAATATATTCCTAAGTTCAATCATGTCTAATACTGGCACTTCCCTGCCCACGAAAAAAAAGATGGCAGTTCTCAAAGCTGGCCCCTCAAAACTCGCTCGGTAATATCATTCTCTTCAACTCATTCGCCAAGGTGGATTTGAGAACTAATGATCTGATGCAGCCGTCTTGGGAGTGACATAATAACGCTCTACGTCGGCGAATTTCCCGTAAAATATCATGTTCATGAAGCTATACTCTGCCAACTTCCCTTTTTCAGCGCTGCTCTTCAGGGACGGTTCAGAGAAGCTTCCGAGAAAACCATCAACATGCCAGAAGACGAGCCGGAAGCTATCGCAGCTCTGATTGAATGGCTATCTACGGGATATTATAGTTACGATGCGAACCGGTTACAACAATCAACAATGGAGCTTCGAGGAGCTCCAAAAGAGGCTTCAGAGGGGCTCCTCGAAGGATTGTTTCATCTGGAAGTTTGTGCTGTAGCTTCAAAATATGACTGCTCAGACCTTCTTACACAAGCAAAAAACCAATTTCACTGCATATCCCAGGGTAGATTGACTGATATTGACCGTCTTCGGCTTTGGGGGGCCCAAGAGAGCTCCGGTTTACAAGGGTTTGCACTTTTATATTTGGAGGGTCCTTCACCAATGTCCACTAAATCTGTGAGGATATGGGTCAATCAGCTGTGCAAGGAACACCGGGAAGAGCTAAGCAGCAATATGGAGAGATTTCCTAACCTGATTCTTAATATGTTAGAACTTTGTGCCCAAAATATTCCAGAAGAAGAACACCATGACGACTAAGGGGATAGCTTTGAGGAAGGGGAATTCCACACATTTAAAACACATAGAATAGCTAGAACGTTGAGCACAAATTGCTAGTAATATAACTTAAGAAACCACTAGTTGGCGGGGCGGCTAACGGGCTATAACTTGGGGGGGGGTTGGTTTCATACAATTGAATAAAGAACATCGGAAATAGTGATGCTTGATGGTAGTCAATAACATATAGTTGAGGGACAAGGGAGAAATGGCTAATAACTATATAAACTATATGCAATAGTCTAAAGTTCCATGTATTCACTACATGTATAGCTACATGTATGTAAGAATAGTTTTAACGCTGCGGTTATCTCGTTAATGAGGTGAAGCGTCAAGACTTATATGGCTGTATACATGTACGTACTGATGGTTTGAAACGCCGAGCCGCGTTAAAGGGTTAGGACTATTTATATAAACGATAAAGCGGGGAAGTTAGGTGCCGAAAATCAACGGCGGGGTTAAGGGGTATAGATTCGCCAAATTTCCCAAGAAAACAGGTAGAGCAATATAGTCAGTTATAAATCTATTAGGACTCCCTATGGCTAATATGTTTGAGAAATTCTAATGTCGAATCGAAGATTGTGGTTGTGATATCCTCATTCCATAGTTAGAATGGTGCGCGAGGTGGCAGCATCGATAAGAAAATCTTCTAGGCTACTGCTACACCACGTATCTCCCAGCTTGAGCCTCGAACATTTCAGTCTTCTAAAATTTATCCATCCACGTCCCGTAAATCTAGGAGGTCTCTCTCAGTCAATCGCCTAAGGAAATCACTACAATTAGGAATGACAGATTTCTCGTCGTCGAGTATTTTCTCAGAGAGTACGGACACCTCGAAAAAATCCTCAATCCCATCAAAAACAGCAGATGCTTCTGAGATCGCTACACTAGAGGCTGTGGGTGCCTCGGGAGAAACCATAATCTCGCTTGAGGCGACAGATACCTCTAAAAGTGTTACCCCGAAAGAGAAAAATATCAGGGAAGGCCTTACTCTTTCCAGTTACGCTCGGTAGGAGTACAACCTTACATATTTTTAATATACATACGTATCGTAACTAACACATGGTGATAGACATCTTACAAGCGACATGATAACTCTCTACGTCGGTGAAAATCGGACTAAATATCACGTCCATGCGGATAAACTGGGCCAGCTTCCATTTTTCGAAGAAGCTCTTCGAGTGAATTCCGACAAGCTCGAATACATTGAAAAGACTATCTCGATGCCAGGGGACGATCCAGATGCGGTCGCAATTCTAGCCGAATGGCTGTATATCGGGAAATACTCCTACGACGGGAAACAATTGGGGATAGAAACTATAAAACGTCGGGGTGCCCCAACGGAACTCTCAGAAGGTCTCCTCGAAGGACTATTTCATCTTGAAGTCTGTGTTGTGGCTTCTGAATACCAGTGCACGAAACTTTTGGAAAACGCAAAGAATCGAGTCCATTCGATCGAAAAGGGGCTGGATGACATAGATCTTTTTCGATTGCTCAAAGCTCAAACAACTACGAGCTTAATAGGGCACAAGGCTCCACCTATGACAATTCCATGTGATCTAGAGCTAAGAGGATGGGTTGATAGACTCTTCAAGAGTCATCGGGCAGAAGTATACAGGACTGTGAGAGAGTTTCCCGATTTAGGCACTAGTCTCTTGGAGGCCTGTACCCTTAACTCTTCGACGGGAATTATAACACGTCGTAAAAAAGGTTTTCCCAAATTAAGATAAGGCTATGAGCTAAGGGGTAGATGTGATCTACCTCTATCTATAATGAAATATTTTTATTTGTTAAATCATATTTTCATTGTTTAAATGGGTACAAGAATATCGCATTCTATCTATATTGATTATGTACATAGTTTCATATATTGTCTAGTTTAATACTCTTTCAGTGGACTGACTGGCGGTAGGCGAATCTGCTCACCCCTAGATTTAAAGTTCTCTATCGTCGGGGTTAATGAATCAGCTAATGCATCATTTTTTACTGCAAGATATTGGTATGGGGAACGCATCAGTAAATCTATATATGTAGTAAGGGAGATTCGATGCCTTTCCCTCAATTTCCCCTCCATTTCCCATCCCTTTGCCATTCCTTTTCTAGGCCCCAAAACTAGGAAAAACCCTGCACTAGAAGATTGGATTATCAGGGAATCGAATCCCCCCTGGCTAGCTAGCCTGCTGCCACACAGCATATTCCCTAACCGCCCTCTTCACCACCTAAACTACCAGTTCATATGGGCAAGCATCAAAAGATCTTCATATACGTGGTCTTATTTTACGAAATATACCTATCCTGATGCCTTTCCTGACGCTTTTACTGATATCTTTTCAAAATAAACACCTTTCCCTACGTATACAAGTTTCCCAAGTACACATTACTTGATGCGTTATTTCATCGGACGGAAAAGTCAAAGCTGCCCAGCGTCTACCCAAAGGCCGCGTGAGCACCGGAGTCTATATCTAAGCCTATTATGCGGCCATTTTCAACGATTTTGTCGGAATGGTAGGGACGAGCGAGATCGATTGCCAGATCCTCTACAGGCTGGCTGCACACCCCTGTCTATATATTTGAAAATACCCTTCTAAAACCCCTCGCGCTCCCGTGGACTCGGGCCTATGTCTCTCCCTAATATCCACCCCCGAAGACACAACCAGAGGGGCCCTGTAGTAGGAAGCTTCTCCAACAGATTTCCAATTTCTAAAGCCGAATGACACTCTATGACTTACAGATCAAGGACCAAGGCAGCTCAACGAGCCCGTCGCAGCAGAGCTCCCTCTAGAAGTCCAGACTTCAAAGCTTAAGTTTTCTTATTAAGGCAGGCTCCAATCTAATATTCTACTCACTGCAAAATAAAAACACGCCAAGCCACGACACAGGGCCAGGGTTGCACAGGGCCAGAACGACGGTTATCCCCGGAATGTCGCCATTTAGCGCCATATCCTTTTCAGCTCCATTGCCCCTCCACGAACCCTAACCCTTGCTCTACTTTCGTATCCCCTTCTACTTTCTTCTTCTCTCTCTCTCCCCTCTCTCCTATTCTCTATAGACTACCCTCTACCGAATCCTCAGAGAGATAGATCTGAGCAATGGCGACTCCTAACACGACCCTCAACAACATCGTCGAGCACATTGGCAACACGCCGTTGGTGCGCCTCAACAAAGTCCCCCAGAGCTTGGGAATCAAGGCTACGGTGTACGCAAAATGTGAATTCTTCAATGCAGGCGGCAGTGTGAAAGACAGAATTGCGAGACGGATGATTGAGGAAGCTGAGAAAGAGGGGAGGATTAAGCCAGGAGATGTCCTGATTGAGCCCACGAGCGGGAACACGTTTGTTTTCCCTCTACTAAGCTCTTATTTTTATTTCTATTGCACTTTACATTGTCTATTTAAGAGCGAGCTGACGAATGCCAAACGATAGAGGAATCGGGCTCGCCCTCGTAGCAGCCGTAAAAGGATACCGTGCAATCATCACCCTCCCCGAAAAGATGTCCGCCGAGAAGGTAGCAGTCCTCCGTGCACTGGGCGCAGAAATCGTCAGAACCCCCACAGAGGCCGCCTATGACTCACCGGAATCGCATATTGGCGTTGCAAAGCGTCTCGAGAAGGAGATACCCAACAGCTGCATCTTGGACCAGTACGGGAATGTGAATAACCCGCTGGCGCACGAACTGGGCACCGCACAGGAAATCTGGACGCAGAGTGGGGGAAGGGTGGACGCAGTCGTTGCGGGTGCGGGAACTGGTGGGACCATTACGGGGATTGCGAGGTATGTTTTCTTATTTTGTTTTTTCTTCCCTTTCCCTTTGATGGGGGTTGGTGGAGTGGTACGGGTGGAAGGAAAGATTTGCTAATTTTGGCGGGGGGATTTCAGAGGTCTTCGGAAACATAACCCTTCTGTCTATGTAATTGCGGCCGACCCTGTCGGCTCTATCCTTGCTCTTCCAGAATCTCTTAATGACTCCCATGAAGGGTACAAAGTTGAGGGTATTGGTTATGACTTCATCCCTGATGTCCTCGATCAGGGGATTGTCAATACCTGGATCAAGACCACCGACCGTGAATCCTTCTTGTATGCGCGCCGTCTCATCAAAGAAGAAGGTTTACTATGCGGCGGGTCTTCTGGATCCGCCCTCTCGGCCCTCATCACTGCAGTGAGGGAAAACCCAGAACTCAACCAAGAGGGAAAGGTCATCGTCGTGGTTCTTCCAGACAGCGTCAGGAACTACCTAAGCAAGTTCGTCGATGACACATGGATGGAGAATAATGATTTCATCCCCACGAAGGAGATCGAGGAAGCCCGCGAAACGAAGCAGTGGCAGGGCGCAACCATCAGTGATTTGAAGCTGAAGCCCGTCGTCACAGTCCGTGACGACGCTACCGCTGAGGCCGCAATCGAGATCATGCGCGAGAAGGCATTCGATCAGTTGCCTGTTCTGTCGAAGAGCGGTCGTCTCGTTGGTCTCGTGACGCTGGGTAATCTCTTGAGCTTTATCTCCCGTGGACGCGCAACTGCAAACACGCCAATTAGGGAGGTCATGTTTGATTTCACGAAGATCAAGGAGATCATTTCGGATCCAAGTGAAATTGGCTCTGTGAAGCCAACGGTGGATAAAGATGGGAGAGTCGAAGGGAAGCACGAAGGCCCCCAATGGAAGAGGAAGTTTGAAGAGATTACACTTGAAACGCCATTGAGCGCCCTGAGTCACTTCTTTGAGCATAACTCTTCGGGAGTTGTCACTGAAAGGAGAGAGGATGGTGGATTGGGTGTCAAGCATGTCGTCACGAAGGTTGATTTGTTGACATATCTGGTGAAGGAAGGGAAGAAGGAGACGGTCGCCGTTGTGGCCTAAAGGGGATAGAGTCTTGTTTAGTTGTGATTTGGCGCTCTGGGGTTTACTTCAACGTTTATCTTGCTTGGGATTGGCTGTTTGTCTACTTATCTGTCTGGGTTGTTTTTTCGTTTGTAACTGAGTCTTTGCTAGAACAATTAGATAGAGGCCTTTAGTTCAACACACAGGCGTAGGGAATAACATATGTCCTTCAGTTTATGATTGTATTTTGGGGGGTTTGATGATTTTTCTGTACTCTTCAAATAAAGAACTTAATTAAATTCCCCATCTCTACTCTATTCGAGATAGCAAATGGGGAGGAATGGGAGGGACAGGAAATAGTCACGACAGATCACTCGATTCTGTTCTGCATGGTACCCGATCGTGCGTACATAGCAGTCCACTTTAGTGTTTACGCGTGAAAGAAACGCGACCACAAAAGCCGGCGTTTTCCATTGATCCTCCCTTAACTGAACCCCCGCATATCCCCTCCACCCACCGCCCGTATTCTGTATCGTCTTTCTCTTTAATCCTTCTATAATCATTGCACGGGTTCAATTCATAATCAGTCGATATGAGCTCTCCCACTAAACGTCGCCCTGCCCGCCGTGGTCAACCCCCCGCGCCGGGCACACCCCTCGCCCCCCCACAAGAGGAGGACATTGGTACCTCTCCATTATTCCGTGGCGGGCTCACGTCTAGCCCAGCGCCGAGCAGCGACCCAATACGCATGAGCAGCCCAACACCGGGCGAATCAACAGGGGGAAGGAACCCGTCCGCCAGTGCTGCTGGAGGACGATTGAGCGCCGTGAGGGGTAGAGAGATCGATAGTGATATGGTTGGTGGTGAGTGAAGGTGGACAAGAGATTTAGAAAGAAGGTGGAGCTGTATTGACGGTGACGGTGTTCCGCAGGTTCGAGTCCACTGAGATATGCTCCGAGTTCGTCGCCCACAAGAGACCTTGGGACCCCGAGGGATACGAGGACTCCCAGAGACATGAGATCCACTGGCGCCTTCCCCGGATCTAGTGCGAGTGTGTTGAGGAGGTATGGGTCTATCAATTGTCTGGTCTATCTACGATTCTAACTCGATATGCCACAGAGACGCCAACACAATCGGCAGTACTCCCGCTCGCTCTCGTCGTGGCGATCTTCAATTCTCCGATGTCTCCTCTACCCCTACCCGTCGCCGTCTCCTCTATGTCGACGAGCAAGGTCTCCCTGTCCGTGGTGCCGGTGAAGCAGCTAACCCTCATTCCGACGCTGCGACTTACTCAGCTGGCCCCACCTCCGACACCGCCGATGGTCCCAAGCGTCTCATTTGGGGTACCAATGTCTCTGTCGAAGAGTCCACCCAAGCATTCAGAAAGTTCCTCCGTGACTTCAAGCGTCGTTACCGTATGCGCATGGATGAGGAATTTGTTTCTCCCGGCGAGGGCGAGGAGCTGGTCTATGCCGACATGATGAAGCAGATGCGTGTGCTCGGCACGAGTAATTTGAATCTCGACGTGAGGAATCTTAAGAGCTACCCTCCGACGAAGCGGTTTTATTATCAACTGCACAACTATCCGCAGGAGATTATCCCGATTATGGATACGTGTGTGAAGGACGTAATGCTGGAGATGTTGGCTGAGAATGATGCGGCAGAAGCGGAGTATCAAGCATGCATGGAGAGGATTTACAAGGCGAGGCCGTTTAATCTAGAAAAGAGTGTGAATATGAGGGAGCTGAATCCAGCGGATATCGATAAGGTGATTAGCGTGAAGGGGCTCGTAATTCGTGTTACTCCTATTATTCCGGATATGAATAAAGGTATGTTCTAATCCTATATTTCTGCTTGAATTCGTCCTAACCATCTGCTTTTACAGCTTTCTTCCGCTGCCATGTCTGTGGGCATACCGTCACTGTTGAAATCGACCGCGGCAAGATTGCTGAACCTACTGAATGCCCACGTGAAGTCTGCAAAACCCCCAACTCTATGCAGATCGTGCACAACCGCTCCGATTTCTCGGACAAGCAGGTTATCAAGCTGCAAGAAACGCCGGATTCAGTCCCTGACGGCCAAACCCCGCATTCTGTCTCCCTTTGCTGCTACGACGAGCTTTGCGATGTTGCAAAAGCCGGTGACCGTATTGAGGTCACTGGTATCTTCCGCTCTGTCCCCGTCCGTGTCAATCCGAGACAACGCACGATTAAGAGCTTGTTTAAAACATACGTGGATGTTCTACATATCCAGAAGGTCGACAAACGTCGCATGGGACAGGACACCTCGACACTCGAAGAAGAGCTTGCGGGACAGGTTGCAAGTGATCTAGATGAGGTCCGAAAGCTCTCTGATGAGGAAGTTGAGAAGATCAAGACCATTGCGGCCCGGTATGATGTTTATGAGCTATTGTCACGCTCACTCGCACCAAGTATTTACGAGATGGAGGATGTCAAGAAGGGAGTGCTTCTGCAGCTGTTCGGCGGGACTAATAAGACATTCGAGAGGGGTGGGGCACCAAGGTACAGAGGTGATATCAATGTCCTGCTCTGCGGTGACCCTTCGACGAGTAAGTCCCAGTTGCTTCAGTACGTCCACAAGATTGCACCGAGAGGAGTCTACACTTCCGGCAAAGGTTCTTCTGCTGTCGGTCTGACTGCCTATGTCACCCGCGACCCTGAAACTCGTCAGCTTGTCCTCGAGTCTGGAGCCCTTGTTCTGTCAGACGGTGGTGTCTGCTGTATCGATGAGTTCGACAAGATGTCAGAAGCAACACGTTCAGTTCTTCACGAAGTCATGGAGCAGCAAACTGTCTCCATTGCCAAAGCCGGCATCATCACCACCCTAAACGCCCGCTCCTCCATTCTCGCCTCCGCAAACCCTATAGGCTCGAAATACAACCCCAACTTGCCCGTCCCCCAAAACATCGACCTCCCCCCAACTCTCCTATCCCGTTTCGACTTAGTATACCTTGTCCTCGATCGCGTAGACGAAGCAGCAGACAGAAGATTAGCCAAGCATATGGTAGGAATGTACCTCGAAGACACTCCAACCACCGCCGCCGGCATCGCCGAAATAGTCCCAATCGAAACACTCACCGCCTACATCTCCTACGCGCGCCAAAACATTCACCCCAAACTCTCATCCGCTGCCGCAGACGAGCTCGTCACCGCTTACGTCGCTCTCCGCAAACTCGGCGAAGACGTCCGTGCAGCGGAGCGTCGCATCACCGCCACAACCCGCCAGCTCGAGTCTATGATTCGGCTCTCGGAGGCGCACGCGAAAATGCGTCTATCGACTGAGGTGACGATTGATGATGTGCATGAAGCTGTGCGCTTGATTCGTAGCGCGATTAAGGAGAGCGCGACGGACCCCTTGACGGGTAGAATCGATATGGACTTGCTTGGTGGCGTGAGTAATTCTGAGAGAAGGCGCAAGGGAGATTTGAAGAGCGCGGTGGGAAGTCTGTTGGATGATATGAGTCGTGGACCGGCGGCAGCTGCGAGTGTTAGGTATAGCGAGCTGTTGAAGAAACTGCAAGAACAGAGCGGGAAGAGGATTGAGACTGGAGAGTTTGCGGAGTGTATTAGGAGTTTAGAGGTTGATGGGGTTGTTAGGGTTTCCGGAGATGGCGCAAGGAGGGTTGTTAGGAAGATTTCGAGCTTTTAGTTGGTATTTGAGTGGGATTAAGTTCAGGAGGAAGGGGGAGGATATGCTGTTTTTATGATACCTACTAAATGCTTTTCGTGAATGGATACCTTTTAGTGGTCAGTGATACCATGCGTTACGAAATAAACATTGATATAGTGGACTGTAAATGGGATTGCGTGTTTTCTGATCTTCGTTTCTATATTGTTAATACATTTGAATAGTGCAATGCAATCATTGATTCTGGACCATGGGATACGGGGCTTTCCAAAGTTTACAATAGGAGCTCTCTCCCTTTATTATTAGAGAAAGGAACCAAGTCTTGGTCAATCTCTTGAGAAACCAGATATCAGTGCGGGGGTGGCTTCGAGTGGCTTTTAGTTACATCACTGAATTGATATTACAGACTTCAGTAGTAGAGATATGCTCTCCAGTTTCTATATCCTTAAATAAAAGTGAATTAAAACAACCAAAAGCCTTACCAGTGAAGGGTTAGGGTCAGGGTCAGGGCTATCGTTATCGTTATCGCAACAACCCCTCCAACTCCCCCACTTCGCTATTCCCGGGCTCACCCTATAGCCATGGACATCACCACCTTCGCCGTCACCCAGCTCGACCTCATCGCTCATGAAAAGAATTCCGACGTCGTCCAGCAAGCCTCCCTCACCAGCCAGCTTCCCCCATCTGCCCTCGTCCGCCATGGTCTCGCGCTCACGAACCTCCTGCCCGCCGGCCAACGAACCGGTTTCGGCGGCCGCACCATCCTCGATCTAGAACCAGACAACGCGATAGTATCGGATGGGAAAATGCCCCCGCACGGAATCCGCCAGGGCGACATAGTCCGCATCGAAGTGCAGCCGTCAGGGTCTGCGACCAAGAAGGAGAAATCCGAGATTAAGGATGCGGGAGTGGAGGGTGTTGTGAACAGGACATTTGAGAACAAGATCTGTGTAGCGATTAGTCCTGCGTCTGACGAGTCTGCGGGTGTCGACCGGATATTGACTTCCGGGAAGAGACTGTGGATGGTGAAGCTGGCGAACGAAGTTACGTTTAATCGTATGGAGAAAACGATGGGACAGCTCCGAGGCATTGGCGAGGCTGCTGGAGAGGGGGCTGCGTCCCCGTTAATCGACGTGCTGTTCGGAAGGGCCAGACCGTCGTCGTTGAAACTGGGGTATGAGAAGGAGGATCTACAGTGGTTTGATGAAGGGCTGAACGATAGTCAGAAAGAGGCTGTTAGGTTCGCACTGGCTAGTAAGGAAGTTGGTACGGGCTTGAGTTCAATCTACTGGGGCTTCTTGGGCTATCGGTACTGACGCCGTGGTTCAGCACTGATTCATGGCCCTCCTGGCACCGGTAAAACTCAGACTCTACTTGAGTTGATTTTACAGCTTGTTACGCCGCCGATTTCTGCTGATCCCTCTGCTGAACCGGTGCAGCCTAAGAAAATCCTCGTTTGTGGGCCTTCTAATATCTCTGTGGATAATATCGTTCTACGCTTGCCGTCGAATTTACCGATTATTCGTGTTGGGCACCCGGCGCGACTTCTGCCTCGTGTTATAGAACGGAGCTTAGACGCCCTTACACACACATCAGAACAGGGTGAGATTGTATCGGATGTCCGAAAGGAAATGGACGAGCTCCTTGGGAAACTCAATGGCAATGGCAAAGGTCGACTTAAAGGAAAAGCGCGAAGGGATGGCTGGGGGCAAGTTAGGGATCTCAGGGGCGAATACAGACGTCGAGAGCAGAAATGTGTTACAGAGGTTGTAAAGGGAAGCAAGGTGATCCTATCGACGCTACATGGAGCAGGTAGTAGACAGCTTCTAGACGAGAAATTCGACATTGTCATAATCGACGAAGGCTCCCAAGCCCTTGAGGCGCAATGCTGGATCCCACTTCTTCTCACTAAAGGTGGAATCCAGAAGCTGATTATTGCCGGAGATCCAATGCAGCTGCCACCAACAATTAAGTCTATCACGACAAACCAAACGACCGCAGCACCACCAACGCCCGCAGATAGAACTGAAATCCCCCTGACGCTCGAAACAACCCTTTTCTCCCGCCTCCTCACACTTCACGGGAACAGCATAAAACGGCTCTTGAACATACAGTACCGCATGCACAAGAGTATAATGACCTTCCCCTCCGAAGAACTCTACGACTCCGCCCTCATCGCAGACCCCTCCGTCGCCTCTCACCTCCTCACAACACTTCCATATTCTGTGGAAGAAACAGAAGACACATCCACACCGCTACTCTTCATCGATACGCAAGGCGGCGAATTCCCCGAAGACCCCGGCATCGACCCTACCTCTACAAAAGCGACCAAGCTTTCCCTAAGCTCCGAATCGAAGTCCAATACCCTCGAAGCACGACTAGTAGCTCTTCACATAAAAACGCTTATCGACGCTGGTGTTCAAGAGGGTGATATTGGGGTTCTGACGCCATATAATGCGCAGATGACACTGATATCTAAGTTCATCCGCGAGATATATCCAGGGGTTGAAGTTAACAGTGTGGATTCTTTCCAGGGGCGTGAGAAGGAGGCGGTGGTGATTAGTCTTGTGAGGTCGAATGAGAAGAGGGAGACGGGGTTTTTGAAGGACGTGAGGAGGATTAATGTCGCGGTTACGAGGGCGAGGAGACATCTTTGTGTAGTTGGAGACTCGGATACGGTAGGGAGTGGGAAGGGGTTTTTGAAGAGATGGATGGACTGGTTAGGGGATGAGGCAAAGAGTGGGGGGGTGGTTAGGTATCCGGATGTTAGTGAGGTTTTGGGTGGGTGGGTTGGTGGACTGGGGGTTGGCGAGGGATGATAGGATATGAATGTGAATAGATATCCCTATCGTGGCCTCATAGCTGCTGGTAGAAAAGATCTAAGTTTACTGGTAGTGTTATTCATCCTCCCCTAATAACAAGTGCCACTTAAAACTTTATTCGCGCATAAAGAGGAGGCATTTTGCCTCGAGTTAAGTAAGCAATATAGACTCAAGTGACATTGATACTTATTGACGATATCTTTTCGATAGAACCTACCTCTGCGGACCCTTTGATATCGAGTGTTACTTAAACCCGAAACTGTGCATGCCCTTTGATTTGTCGACAGGGATCGCCATAACCTGGTGTCAGATTACCATCCGCACACGAATGTCAACAGATCTGCAGCAATAAACTCCATTTGTAAGCATCTATATATTTACAATAGCACCAACTTCACCGTTAAGTATCCTACATCAATTGCAACACATCCACGCGAACCATGTCCTCCCTTTCTAGTACAAATACTCTTACCGACATATCCCACACCTCCATAACTAACGAGCGCAGCCATCTCTGTGGAATCTGCAATAAGTCTTTTGGCAGACGCAGGTGTTCACTAGCCTCCACAGAATATATCCAAGCTAACAACTCCCAGGAGACCTTCGAGACCGCCATAAACGGCGCTGTGCCAAAGCCTCCAGTCGCCTCCCAGTCACAAAACGAAAATCGTGTCTTGCATGCGCACGCTCAAAAGTGCGATGCGACATTGGACATCCGGCATGTTCTAGGTGCCGCGAGAAGGGGAAAGAGTGTCAATACACTTCAACGACACAAGTGAAGGAAAGTCAGTCTAGACCCGGAGCACAAGCTATGCCAGAAGGGCTTGCGGAGGCAGTAATACCTATGGAAGAGGTTTTTGAAGGACACGTTGAGCTAGGGAACGCCCGTCACGGCGATGATTCTGTCTGGGATATCCTAAATGATGCAGAAGCGAATCTCAGTGACGAATGGCTTCGTGATATCGATTTCTCGCCTATATCCCTTATTAGGCCGTCTTCAGAGCACCTACCTTCACTCGGAAGTCCCAAACAAATCGAAACATGGCAATCCAACGCCGACCTCACTTCCCTCATCGAGCTAGACCCGCCATCCCAAATCCACCCCACAGTCCGCGAACTCAACCCCGCCCCAGAGCCAACAATAGCACCACCACTCCCTAAACCCCCATCGTCGTCAACCTCCCTCCTCACAACCGCCCGCCTCCAAACCCTCCCCCTGATCACCATCCTCCTCGACATCCCCACGGCCATGGTCCGCGCCGACAGCTACCCTCCATTCGTGCACCACGCCCTCTACGACTGCTCCTCCGGCGAAAACGTCCCCACGCCCATCGCGAACGCCTTCTGCGCGCTCAAAGCGTACGACGCCGCCGTCGGCGCCAGCATCGACTTCGTGACCGCCATGCTCAACACCGAGCGCGAGCGACTAACACACGCGTTCCAAAACAACCCAGATATGGAGCTGGTGGAGGTGCTGGCGGGGGTGCACGCCATGTGTATGTACCAGATTGTAGGGTTCTTTGACGGAGGCGCTGTGCAGCTTGCTACTACGCGGAAGCGGAACAGCGCGTTTCTGGGGATGGCGAGAAGGCTTATTGGGTTTTGGGACGGGTGGAGGTGGGGCGATGGGGTGGTGGTGGGAGGGTGGCAGGAGTGGAAGGTGCGGGAGACGCTGGTGAGGACGGTGTTTGCTGTGCATGCTATCAATGTGGTTTGTGTAAGGCAAAATGGGGGGAGCTATGAGCCGCTGGATGACGAGGCGGTGTTAGATCTACCTCTTCCGTGTCCGGGGGAGGTGTGGAAGGCGAGTACTGGGGTGGAGTGGGCGAGGGCGAGGAGGAAG
This sequence comes from Gyromitra esculenta, assembly GCA_038503075.1. Lineage (NCBI taxonomy): Eukaryota > Fungi > Ascomycota > Pezizomycetes > Pezizales > Discinaceae > Gyromitra > Gyromitra esculenta. Next base: position 139,060 of record JBCAML010000001.1, read on the forward strand.
AGGGGGGGTAGAGAGATTTTGACTATGAGGAGGTTGGGCGAGGATGAGATGGCGTTTAAAGAGTTCATTAGTAAACTTGAGGGCAGTGATTATTTAAAGAAGTTTCAGGGCTGTGATGATCTGATGAAGCTTATACTTGCGACTGCACAGATTTGATGGTACAGTATAATCGCTTTATAAGGATAAGATTTGTGGTCTCGACTAGGGTTTTGTGTGTGCTAGGCGTCTTTTTTATATGGATGAAGCGATTGTACAGACGAGTGAAAAAAGTGAGGAAACAACGACCAAAACACACCAAAATCGGCCAACTTCACAACCAAAACCCTCAATATTAAAATTAGCTAAGTGACATGACTAGTCTACTAGTGACTTCATCACTCATGAACTCTCTATAAGTGAATTTCTGGGCTATTCTATTTAGAGGATCATAGGCTAGAAATTTTTAAAGTTGTAGTACCCATAAATTTCCGTTGCATCATACCTTTCCTCACCAAAATTGGGTAAATAACTAAACCTCATGAAGTCAAAGGCTCCTATTTCAATACAGAAAATTCGAGGGAGTACAGAAAATTCATGGATCTAAATTCCAGAGCTATTAGATGTGTCCCACTGCTCAGTTTTTTGTTGCCACAACTCTTAGTGGGAGGTAAATTGAGCTAAAGTTGGCTTGTTTTGGTGTATATTGACCCTTGTTTCGTCACTTTTTTCACTCGTCTGTATTGTATCTAACTATCACAGGTACGTCCTCAAACCACGCCAGGACAAGATTAATGTATATTGACCAATTTCGAAAAGACTCGCAGATACAAAACACGATGCCAGCTATCGACTACCAACTACTCGTAATTCTTCCAAATAATAAACCTTGCCCCATAACCCTTCCCCGCCGCCTCTGCCGCCGCAGGCTGGTCCCCCTGTCCCACCAAAACCACATTCTCGGGATATATCTTCCCAAGCAGCGCCATCACGACCAGCTGAGAATCCGCAGGGACGACATGGACCCCCCCTTTCGCCGAAGTTACAAGCCCAGACTGGACAAGTATGTCTTTGGGCATGTGAACCGCCGCCGAAACACTCAGGCCAGTTGTCGGAGCCGTGTCGGTGGTCGGCTGCAGACGATATGCGAACCTCTGCCCGCGTGCAATCTGTCCTAGGTCGACGCGGACGCATGTCTCATCAAGAGACAGCTCAAGGCTCACGGTACGCGAGTTATCGCTGCTGCCAGGCTGTACGAGGAGCGAAGCGCCATGCGTAGCTCCCTCGAGCGCACGAGATGGAGATGGCGGCCACTTGTTTTCCGGGAGAGTCTGGGCTGCATCTGGAGCCTCGGTCCGAGCAGCTGCAAAGTACTCCGGATACTCATACTCGAGCAGAAGCTCCTCCTCCGCCTGGGACCCATCGACCCGCGCAGGATGATACCGAAGCAAATGCAGCGCGCTCGGGCCCCCAATATTCAACGACGCTGGCAACACCACGCCGTGGCCATACTGGAACCCGTATCCTCCTTCCTTCCCAGTCAGCGTCCTGGCCGTCAGCGCCATAGCCAGTTGCACGATTGTGCTCTGCGGCACCTGTCCCGTCGTCAGATCCGCGAGGAAGAGTTTCCTCGCCCTCTCGAACGCCCGCATACCCTTGTCCTCGGCGGTTTGCAGCAGCCTTACTTCCTCGAAATTCTCAAACGGGAGCAGCGCATCGCGCAGGAGCACCATCTGGTGCAACCACTCGTTGTAGAGCATCATCACGTCGCTGCCGCCCCTGGCGCCAGTGAGGAGCGCTGCGGCCGGAGGAGACCAGAGATGGCCGTCGCAGCGCGAACGCATACGGATTCCAGGATCCGTGGGTGCGACTGCGAGGTCGTAGATATACTGGGTGAGTGTTTCGCCGATGCGCTGTGCCTGTGCGTAGAGTTCTTTGCGGGAGTTCTCGACAGCGGTAGTTGGGAGAGGCAGCGTCGTTTCGCGCCCGGAGGTAGAGAGGCTTAGTGAGAGGCTTTCGATCAGGGTTTTACGGTCGTCTGGGGGGGCGATGCCGCTTCCGAGACTGTATACGGCGGAGTCAAACAAGGAGGAGGCGCCGATGACAATTTCGCGTGCTGTGAGAGCGCCGGTGGGGACGGTCCATTGGGCATAGCTGGATTCTGCAGATTGGGGGAGGGAATAGTGGGGCGGGAGCTGGTGCCCCAGAGGGAGATTGTTAAGACCTGCGAGACGGTAGACAGCAGCCATGTCGAGTGAGATTTGATGAACGGCGACAGGTTTAAATAAACTAAATTTCGATAAGAGAAGCGATCTGACAGCTTGAAGCATGTAAAAATTATTTCCCCACTGGCAGTGGAGACTGGGGCCTTATATTGGACCCGGAAGAAGCTGTATTCGGGGCGCGTTGCCTTCGGAGCATTGTGGATTCGGAGGGACGCATTCGGAGTGTGGTGGACTCGGGCGTCGATATCCGCACTGCACCACGACCTCCGATCTCCGACCGTGGCGAAACCCTAAACCCTAGACCCGGCTTCTGCCAGATGTGTGGCGCTGTAGATGATCCTCGACCCGTGAACATGAGGCCACAGTGCTGGACCATAAACTTATGGTGGCCATGATAGCCCATGCACCAAGCGCATTACTCTCCGCACCAGCCTACCTAATAACGAAGATTATCAGAGAACCGCTGTAATAACCACAGTTACTCCAGAACACCACCTCCGGCTCTGAGCGACACGGAGCATTTCACTATTAGCCCACAACCCTCACTCCAACAAAATTCATTTTCGCTGTCCTACCCCAGAGCGTGTATTCCAAGAATGTGTAAATACTCAACAAACCCCTCCCCCCCGCAAAGGTTTCGATAGTATGTGATATAAGGCAAGCGCACCTAATTTCACAATCTTCAGCGCCCCCGAACGCACAACATGAGCACAGCGCAAGACAGCCCTAACGAAGCGCCCCATGATATACAGAAAGTGAGATTACCCCACTTCCCTGTGCTCGTACCTTCATATTCCACAGAGCTATAATCTAGCACCTCTCACGCTCCTGCAAATCTACCGCTGTGTAGCTCAGGTGTTTCATTATAGTTGTTCTTAAGTGTGATTTGACGACAGAAGATAAGTTTGTAATTAGAATAGGGTCGATGCAGCGGGTAAGCGCTGTAGAGTTATACGGAGAGAGGCATGGCGAACTAATGCAGGCATCCGTCTCAGTTCGCGCGCTGCTTAGAAATAGAGCGTTGTCCTGAATTGTGGCAAATATGTTGAGCTGTGCGTAATATCGGGGTGGTTAGTGCACTTGGTACAGTCACGAAACAGCTGCGTTTAGCCAATTGAATTTTGTTTCTGCTGTATTGAGTGAAAGGTGGGTTTCACGATAAAAAATGATTTGAACTGATTCGATGCGATGAGTTATCATACCTGATCGAATATAAGCCGGAGAATAAAATCACGAATTATCACTCGTAACTTGATCATTTGACATGCGCACCAACCCGATAATTCCCCATAAACGCCACAGCTCAGCCGATACAAAGCCACCACATTTCACGCGTGCCCCCCCCCCCACAATTCCACGGTACCTTGCATCGGCTCTTTCCATACCTCTTTGACATAAATGCTGATAGACTACAACTATCCCGGGAATCTCCGAGAGGTAATGATCGTGGTTAGTGTAAAACTGCAGAATCTGTCTCAAGATCTCTCCTAATGCTCGTTATGCGTGCGCGTTATTGTAGTTTTTGACCAGGGAGCTGAGTGAGGGTGTTTGTGTATCTTTTTTTTCGTCTGGTGGGTTTAGTAATGATGAGGATTTGATGTATATATAGTAAACTTTCTCTCCCTAGAGTATTTCTGCAAATATCATTGTTCCTTTTCCGCGGATGGGTCGTGGACAAGATTGACAAAAAGCGGCACACAGAATAAGGGCAAAAGCAACTAGGCCATCTGTCTTCACCAGGTGAATAATCTTATTTCAGCCAACAGGAGCCAATCAGAACCCCGCTACCAGTGATAGCAGCGCTAAAATGGCTTCACCGTCCCAATCAGCAACCGTCGCTGTAATCTTAATAATGTCACTCCTGGTCTTCGTCCTTAGTGTCGTTTGTATCTGCTGGTGGCACCGCCTCCTCTGCTTCTCACCTTCTACCAAGGTTAATAACTATAATCGATGGAATCTCGACCCTGAGACGCAGAATAGATATCAAAATGGCGATAAAAATCCCCGTGAATATGGTTCAGAATATAGGACTTCGAGGCCACAGGGAGAACCGGGGTATCAAGATAGAAGAGAGGCAGAACTACTGCCAAGGCATCAGCAGGCGCATCGAAACCCAGGGCGAGAGAAAATGCGCGGCCCAGAGCAGTGGGAGAGGCCGATACAGGCGGACTGGGCTGGAATGATGAGCGGAGTAACTGGCGGTCGAATTTATGGATATGGAAGGTGACGGAAATTAAGGGTGCTGATTAAATTGTAAACTGAACATGTGAAGATTCTTGATGCGATAGAAATGGATGGATGGATGGTGTTTCCTGTATTTGAGCGATTTCGTTCGAGCAATGTAAATTTGTTTCAGCAAACATCCTAAAATATTGCTATAGGCTGCAAATTTAATTTTGCCATCTTCGAAGATTTTTTTGTCTGGGGCGTCATCGGAACCAACCATTGTGAATACGTCAATGCACACATGTATCAGTACGTGAATGCAGCACTGATACTATTATATCGACGAATGACAGGGCAAATATCATATATAGGCTGTCCCGATGGTCCAGCGTGGTCGGACCGCGACATTAATGATGTAATGATCAAGAAATCCGGGCTGTAGGCTTTGTGGCACAGTGTTTTTAAAGAGGTTTTAATTTAAGCCAACCAATCTGCTCGAAAAATAGTTTCTCCAGGCTTAGGCGGGGGCCAAAATAACGATTAGTATTCATTCAGGCCTCCATCGAAAATTTTGGCTGTCCTGTAGCCACATGCAGATGATAAATTTAGCGAAAAGGCGCAGGCGTGTGGCTTTTGCCTGTTTGGCTGGCTGGCATGGTACTGGGGACTGAAGGCCCAAGCTGAATCTGAGGATCTGTTTCGCGTCCTCACGTGAATAGGCAACTGGGTGACGACACAGACCGATCGACACCACAAAATCGTTCCAGCCGTTGTAACGCAATTCCAAGGCAAGCCTCGCTTCACCAGGGCCCGATGGCTTCACCCCTCCCCTCTTTGCTCTCCTTTTCCCCTGGGCAGCGTGGGAAGGGCGGGAAGCTGTTTTTGGGAGATGGGGGCGTGAAGCCAATTAGGATGCAATGCATGGAATCGAATATGGATGCAGGAAATGAAATGAGAGAAGGGGTTTGAGGAGGACACTGAATGGAAACGTCAAAAGTCAACACTGATCCGCCAGACCGGTGCGGGGGGGGAACATAATTCAGCCAAAAGCGGGAATAGCAGGCAGGGTAACCCAGTAAATAGGGCTAGAAGCAGCAGCACCAGCCCCGTCCAGCCTCCACATGCAAACAAGCCAGCGCCCCTCTCGCCCACCTCCACAGGCCAACGATCCTTTCCGTGTCACAGCTCCCTTTTGCCCTCGCTACACAAAGACCAGACCAGACCAGACGGCCAGTCAATCGATCAATCAATCAATCAATCAATCAGTCGCTCACCCATCCAGCTCACCCACCATATCCACACTACCAGTCTACTACACACACACCTCTTCTCCATCCTCCATCACATCACGTCAGTCGATCAAAAATCTTCTGCTCCAGCGACAGCGAAAATCTGTTCATCACAGCCACTTCAGTGCAGCCCCCACAACTTCAACTCCTACAAGCGACTTTGCTCCTTCCCATTCCATCCCATTCCCCATCTTCATCCCTCAAAGGAGACATTGCTCCCTCTGCTACTCCAGTTAGTAACAACAGTATTAAAAATATTTTGATCACGATGTCTTCGTCATCGTCCACATTCTCTCCATTCTCTGCGCCTGCCTCAAAGGAAAATACCCCCCTCACTGGCATCGCCTCAACCGGCGGTGGAGGTGGAGGTACCAGTAGTGATTGGTGAGACCTTCTAAATTTCCTCTGCTTAGTTTGATCTAGTATCCTTTTTTTTCTTTCTCTTCAGCTTTCTTTGATTTTTTTTTTTTGCCTTTATCTGCCCCTCCTCTTCCTCCTCAGTCTGCTCCTGCATCGAAACGTCATCACTTCCTCCCACTGTCGTGGTGTGCTCTGTCCCCCGTGTGTTCCTGCGTTGCCGACCACATTCCTATTTCTGAACACAACCCTTTTTTTTTTCGTCTGCCCCCCCGCCTTGCAACCAGTACCCTTTGATCCTAGCTTCAAAATTCTTATTCCTCCCATCTTGGGTCCCCTCCAAACCGTTCGCCACAACCAGATCTCTCCTATCCTAAACACTTTCTACTGCTTTTCATCCCACCTCATAGCCATATCCATCGATCCCTCTGCTGTCCAAATAATTTTAAATTCATCAATAACAATGCTAACACCCAATGATTCCTCCAGGACTCGTCGTGCAAATGGTACATCCAGCACCTCTAGTTCTCATCGCCGTCCTTCACTTTCTACCACCCTCACTCACCCCCCTACCTCACAGCACTCCCAGCCACCTTTAACCCCATCCGGTTCGAATGTCTACCATCCACCGCATCACTACAATAGGGGTGGCGTGGGGGGTTCGGTCAACACTACCTATAGCAAGGATGACTTGCTGGGTATTTTCAGGCAACAGGACCAAGGCGGCAGTGGCTTGAGAGATGTCAAAGATCTGATTTTGGGAGAGCTGGGCTCTGGGAATAGTGGTGGCTGGGGCAGAACGGGGGATGAGAGTTCCGGTGGAGCCGAGGTTTGCTGGGAGAAGGAGGGCGGGTTGAAACCTGTGAGTTTGGAAGAAATGACTGAGGAGGAGCGGGAGGTATATTTTTGTTTTGTTTTCCCTCGCGTTTTAAAACACCTACAATCGCGAGTGACGTGGTCGTGTTTCATGCAGCTGTGCGAAGGTAGATCTATTCTTGGCATATAAACTGACTTTTTTTGCGACCAGTTGTTCTCTAACAATGTCAACTCCCCTCACAAAGTCCCTCCGAATCAAAATAATCAAGGGCCGACAAACCATCATGCCAACATCAACAACACACCTCCCCCAAAACGTTCCAATAGTAATGCTGTTCCCAGTAATAGCAACACCCCTGGCACCACCCGTCCGCAGAACCGCCGTCGTGAAACATCCGATGCAGCTCTAACGGGTTCGCCGTTCACTTCTACCCCGCCCCAGGTTCCTCGGCGTAGGACCGAGTTACGTGAGGCGGAGGAAACTGGTGGGCGAGACAGGAATACTTTGTTTGGACGCTGGGGCAGTACCGCCGGTACCACTGGTCAACCTGGAGAGGATGACCACGGCAAGGATAAAGGCGGGGATGAAGGGTCTTCCGGGACAGGAGGTAGAAATACAGGGTTATTTAGGAGAGGAAGCGCTGCATGGCCTAGTGGCGCAACTAGTGCAAGTGGTTTTGCGAGCAGTGGTGCTTTGAATAGTCCAATGGGTAACTTCGGTGGTGGTACCTTTGGTGGCACGATGGGTGGATTTTCTTTGCAGAGCACCTCTGGTGCAGCCGACAAAAGCAAATCCGGGGGAGCCGGAGCAATTGGACCGAAGGGTTCTTCGACCGCACCACCGAAGGTTGAAAATGTTGAAGAGGAAGATGACAATGATAACCGAGGAGTTTCGCATTCGGTTGGTAATCTTCGTGACGAAGAGGAACGTGAAAGACCAATGAGTTCCGATACCGACCCTTTCGGAGACGGAGACAGGGACAGAGAAGATCATGGGCAGGAACACCACTCGCCACATTCGTCCATGGCAGATCCCCACCGGGTGAAAAATTCATCCTCTTTTGGTAACCTGGCGGGTGCATCAATGAACCAGCCAAGAGGCGGTAACAGTATTGCCACGCCGACAAAGATAAGAAGTGATCTTGGGTTCTCTGGTCTTGGTGGAAGTCGCGAAGGTTTGGGTGGGCTGGGCGGTATGGGTTCCGGGGGTCTTCATCAACAGTTACAAAATTTGCAATTGAACCAGCATGGAAATTACCCTCTTCATGGGCGATCTAGACAAGGGAGCCTTGGGGGCATGGTTGGCGGATTGAACGAAAACGAACCATTGAGCCCGACTGAAACAAATCCATACCAAAGCCCAGCTCCAGAAAAAGCCGACGACGACGACATCAATGAAATGCACGGCGACGGCGGGCATGGAGGAGGTGTTATAGGTGGCGGGTTTAAAAGAGATGTCGGAGCTCCTGGTAGTGATAGGAGTGGCCGGAGCTCTACCGCAGGCTTAGGTGGCGTAGGTGGGGGGTTAAGTGGGTTTGGATCTCTAAGCGGAAGTGCATTATGGGGTGGGCAGGTTGGGACACCAGGAGGTCTAGGATCCCCAGCTGCTCCGAGTTCATTTTTCGGTGCCGGGGTTTTGGGTGATTTGACTAGTCCTGGAGGATCGATGTTGTCAGGTGGCGGGATGGGTGGAATAGGTAATATAGGTAGCGGCGGCCCGTTCGGATCCGCTAGTCGGGGCAGCAGACTTGCCCAAATGTTTCCTCCAGAGCAGCAACAGCAAACGGAGGATGAACAAGGCGGGTTTGAAACAAACGATGGGTTTAGTGACTTGAGATTTGGAGGTTTTGGTAGTAGGAGAGGTTTTTCTGGAACTATGGATAGCCCCATAAGAGAAAGAGGCGATGTATCCGATCTTTTTGCAGGTTTGCACACCACGAGAAGTCTCGGAAATCTTGGTGCAGCGGCCTCTGGAGATTCAATGTTCTCGAGGGAACGTGAAGATTCATTTACTCTTGGAAATCTGCATCAGGGTCAACCTGGACCAATGGGATCAGGTATCCAACCACCGATGGCACATCAAACACAACAGATTAGACCGCCACCTGGGACTGTACCACCGCAACCACAGACTGTTTTGGTTATGCCAGACAAAATTCAGTGGACGTATCGTGATCCTTCTGGCACTATACAGGGGCCATTCTCAGGGCTGGAAATGCACGACTGGTACAAAGCCGGTTTTTTCACGCAGGATCTTGCAGTTAAGAGAGTTGAGGACCACGATTTCGAACCTCTAGGGCAGCTGGTGCGCAGAATTGGAAACACCAGAGAGCCATTTTTAGTTCCTCTGCAAGCCCCACCCGGTTCTACTGCTCCCACCACTACTCCTGCAGCTCCAGCTCCAAATGCCTGGCCTGGGTGGCCTATTGATACCCAACAGCCAGGAACTGTTCAGCCACCATTTGCGGGAAGCTTCCCAAGTTTTGGAACTACGCTTACTGCAGATCAGCAGAATGCGTTGGAGAGAAGAAAACAGGAAGAGCAATACTTATTAGCGAGGCAGAGAGAGTATCTCGTCCAGCAACAGGTTTTCGTTAAGGCACAGCAAGCAGTACTGCACCACCAACACTCGCAGCAAAGTCTTCATTCACAACCCAGCTATGGTAGTTTACAAGGAAGCCTGCAGAGTCCTGGGGGATTTGCTACCCCTACTGCCAACGCGCCTACAGTTGGTGCTGGTGCACAAAATGCGTTTGAACCTGGGGTTTTGCTACGTCAAGCTGGTGCAGCAGCAGGAGGGGGGGATGCATTTGGTGTTGGTGGACATGGAATTCCGGGACTATCTGGTCAACAAATGCAACCAGGCAATCAGTTTTTACAGCAACAGGCTCTCTCTCTCCAATTAGAGCAGCAGCAGAAACAGCTCCTGGAAATGCAACGTCAGCAAATGCAAAGAGTGTATCAGAATCAACACCAACCGGTCGAAAAGCAACACGAACTTGAACAGGCACAACAGCAAATCGCGGCCGCCGTTGCACAAGCCCAGCAGCAAATACAAAACCAGGAAATGGAACGAGAGGAGGATCGAATTGCCCTAGAACATCGTGACCAGGTCCACGATTCGAACGATAAGTCTGCTGATAATGTTTCTGGGTCCCAGGATGTGGATGAATCTCATTGGGAGCCAGAACCAGAACGCAAGCCACCCATGCCATCTCAAGTCCAATCCGCTGAACAGCCGAAAGTGAACATTCCCAAAGGTCCTTCTACAGCGACTTCGCCAGCCCCGAAACACGCACAACCTGCTGCTCCTATCTCACCTTGGCAAGAGATTGAACAACCGCTTGTTCAGCCCTTCCCACCTCCACCTGGTTCTTCTCAGCCCGCTTCAGAACTCGCCGTCTCGGCGCCGCCCATGACCCGTAGCCCTTCTGTTGAAACCCCACATACCAGTACTAGCATCTCCGTCGCGCCGTGGGCAAACAAGGAAAATGAGGTTAAAGGGCCGTCTTTGAAGGAAATTCAAGAGTTAGAAGCCAAGCAACAACAGGCAAGAGACGCGGCAGAAGCTGAACAAAAACGTCAGATGCTTCTCCAGCAAGTCAACACCCAGCCACTTCCTCCCGCTCCTGGTTTGCCCTCTACTGCAACATGGGCTACTTCCCCATCTGGCACTCCGTCGAGCGGCCAGGCTTCGGCATGGGCGAAGCCTCTGGTTAAGGCCAATACGTTACCAGCTGGGGGTGCCAAGAAAACGCTCCAGCAGATTCAGAAGGAAGAGGAGCTTCGCAAAGCGAAGGCCGCTGCTGCCGCTGCTGCTGCCGCGCAAGTCGTTCAAAGTATTCCTAATCACCCAACTCCCACTGGCGGTAAGCGGTATGCGGACCTTGCTGGTAAGAGCCAGGTCCCACCACCGATCAACACTGTTGGAGGTGTTTGGACTACTGTTGGTCCTGGCGGTAAATCCAAAGGTCTTCCTACTAGCCCCATCCCGACTGCGCCAGCACAGACTTTGAGGACCATGACGAGCACGCCTTCTCTGGCGCTTCCTCCCGCGGCGGCAGTGAAGAAGGCTATGCCAACATCTCCAGCGCCGAAACCAGTAAGCACAAGTGCAAATGAGGAGTTTATGAAATGGTGTAAGGCGAACTTGAAGGGATTGACCGCTGGGTTGCAAGGTAATTCTCATATTACAATATAAGTTACGTGCTTTACTAACATTTATATCAGCCGATGAACTCATCCAAACACTTCTCAACTTTCCCTCCGAACCCGAAATTATCGCAGAAACAATCTACACTTGCTCCACAACTATGGACGGTCGTCGCTTCGCTGAAGAATTCGTGCGAAGGAAAGCCGCGGCAAACAAGGGTGTCGTCATTGAAGCTGGAACCGCCAACGGGGGCGCAGGTGGCTGGAACGAGGTTGCTAAGGGGAAGCCACAGACGATGACAAGGGAGGTCAGCCCAGAGACGAATGCTGCATTTAAAGTGGTTGCAGGGAAGAAGAAGGGAAGAAGGTAGAGCGTTAATGTAGTTTTGTGCCAAGAGAAGGAAAGCGGGGGGGAGTTTGTTTAGGTTGGGAATAAAAAGTTTATGTAGCCTTGTCCGTCAGGGTATTTATGAGTTTCTAGTGCAGAGAAAGGCAGGGAGGTTGGACTACTGGAAATAGTAAATTGAATTTTTGTTTTGATGCGGATATTTCCCACTTGAAGGGTTGTGACCAATATTAACTTAATTGTGGCTTAAAACATCGACGCATTCCACCAATCTCGAAGATGGGAAGATCCATGTCATATATGATGCAAAGAGGTATTATTCCATTGGTGGTTCGGTGGTTCGCAGAACCTCCCTGTAGCTGTTAGGAGCGGTTACACCAACAAGAACCCTAGACCCAGTCTTTGTTGCTCTAGACTTTCCATAAACAAAACACTTGCGCCCACGTTTGATCCATACCCAATTAAATTTTAAACTTAATTTAAAAAGACAAAATACAAAAAGGTGGTTCAGACTCTAGTGAGCCACCTACTAGAGTACTAACCAGGAAATTTTGAAAAGGTCTTGCTGGGAGTCGAACCCAGATTACGGGAATCAGAATCCCGGGTGCTAGCCATTACACTACAAAACCTTGCACAGCGGCACGCCACATTGTCTGATAGACAGTAGTTATTTAGTTTCTCTAAAGATGTGTGTGTGCTAACCACCGAATGCGCAAGCTATTTTTTCTGTTTTTTCCGTATCTGCGTGCTAGAGGTTTGCGAATGGGGTAGTTGAGTCACGTGGAGTCACTCGCGGATATCAGGCTTGTTGTTTGGAGTTTAGGGGCGCGTAAACCCAGCATTAACAAAATAGGACTAAAGGCAAACTTGTAGAATCATAAACCGTCTCAGTTAATTTAATGAGGAGTAGTTTATTTGGGTTGTTCATGGTCTTGCTTGGAGATAGTTTTGTGCCTTTCGCTAGTGGAGATCGCGAATATTGTTGTTGCTGTGGATCGACGAGTGATGGAATGTGATGGGGGGCGGTATCGGTCCCGTAGAAGTTTCTATGCTGCTGCTAGTGTCTACCTAGATGGTCGATGGATTTTTCTTTGTGATGAAGAGCAGTTGGAGTACAGACGAAGGAGAGCGAGATGTTTCGCGCTGTTTTATGGGTCTCTTGTTTCTCGAGCTTAGAGGAACTTCTGCAATATTCTTTTGGCGTGGAGTAAGTTAATACGAAGAAACGCTGTCTCTGACTGTTTTTGTTTGGCGATGGTCCCATATCGCTAATCACTAATTGTGTAAGGGCCGAGATGAGATGTTGTGGGTGTGTTGTTAGCGGTTATTGGTCAGAAACAGCAGGAGGTGGGAGCAGTCCAAGAAGCAGGTGCAGTGTGCCCCACTACCCACCACCCACCTTTCCTTCCGCCCTCCTCCATCCATCTCCCTTCCATCATCCTTCCATCATCCTTCCATCCATCCATCACCTATTACTAAAGTATTTTAATTCTATCTTACTGCGTTTCATCCCCCTCTAGGGGTAAATTACCCCTGAGGCTATCTCTGTTCGCCATCAGGGTGGATTTGAAGTCCCCCGTCGAAGTAAAAGTTAGATCTCTTACCATTGTTTTTCGCTGCAACCAGCAAAAATCCAACTAACATGTTGTATAAAGATAATCAAGTTATCGAGGTCTTTCCCACAGGGCTTGCCTATTCTTCGTTTTTCGATTTTGTTTGGTATAACCTTTCGATATCACCAACTCCTTCTTTCCTGCTGACTTCGTTGGTGTTTAGGGTGGTACTTTGATCCTAAAAGGGGTTTTTTTCGACCTTGAGAAACCCTTTAAAGAAAAAGAAAAAGGTAGGATTTGTTTGACCATTCTGATAATTGTTATTTTACACGGATAGTAGCTAAGATATAATTCTTATACCTAAAAGTCCTAATCGAGAGTATCTCTCTGGCACTGAAAGTCATTAACATCCTATTTAGATAATTTTCGTCATGTCTCGTCAGATCCCTCCAATGCCAGTAGAGGAAGATCTCCATATGATGATCTACTCTCAGGGAAACCTAGAGCCAGACAGACCTGAACCTCCTTCTCGTTCTCCAACCCCTGACCTTCCCCCTAACTTTGTACCCAAGCCTCCAGTGGAGTCTACAAGTTTCCCCGCTGCCAACAATATCGTCTCGCTTCTTACGCGGATGTCTGGAGGTTCTTCTCTTCGCGACCTCATCATAGTCCCGGCCGCTACCTGGGACCGCAATAATACCATGTGGGAACATAAGATGGCTCAGTTACGTAAAAAGCATCGGAAAGATTGGGCTGAGAAGGAGGTTGATCTTCGGAGAAAGTATGACGAGCAGTACTCTGATGCACGCTATCGAGAGTTGCTCTTGTCAAAGGAGATGAAGGAGATGGAATTTGCGCAGGGGGTTTCGGATGGTGTAATTTTTGGGAAAACCTGGAAAGAACACAAAGCCACCAAGGAGGATATGGAGAGAACTTATACCGAACAACTCGAGGAAAAGGAAAAGGAGATTAAAGAGAACAAGATTGCTATTGAGAAGCTACGTAAAGAGGTAGCAGAGAAGGAAATAGCCATTGAAGCTTTGCAAAGCGCAATTGTGAGGAAAGCTGACCGGATGTCCGTCGAAGAGCCCCAGCGGCTTGAACAGCCACAACACGCCCAGCAACTTCAACAATTTCAGCAGCTTCAGCAATCCCGACAACCTCAAACTCCCCAGTACCAGTTACCACAACTGAGCCCAGGTATGGCAGTTCCTCAGGGCCAAAGCTTTTCATCGACGCAAACTTTCTTTCAGCAGCCTACACAGCCCTCACTTCAGTATTCCCCCCAGCAGCAGCAGCAGCAGCAGCAGCAAAATCAACAATATCAGCAACTACAGCAACAAGAGTCACAAGTAATAGATCAGTCTATGGTTCTTGTGAGAGCAGGTCCATTCGGAAATACGCATAACCCTAGTACTTTTGGGCATACCTCGTTCGGTACACCTTCAACCGGAAATCCTTCCCGAGCATCATCGGCTATTATACCAGCTTTTAGCTCCGTGTCTGGGCCTAACTCAAACTCTTTTCCTCCATCTGAGCAATATAAGCAACACGGTGAACGTGTCGAAAATTACCAACAAGGCCAGGATGGGCAATATCGTGGTAACCCTCGAAATTCTCAAGGGAGTGATAGGTACTGGGAATCAGAAAAGAGTGTCCATGGTGATAACCCTAACGGGAGTGGAAGGGGTTCCGAGAGACGTTCTGGGAATCAATCAGATAATCGTCCTGCTAGTATTTCTATGTTTAATCTAGACGTCCGCCCAGATATAATTCGTCTGGAGCCTCGTCATGAGAATTATTCCAATAATCGAGAAGACCACCTTAACCTTAGTTCTGAATATAACAACTCCTCAGGTCTTGCGAGGGAAGATACGACTGACAAGCACATCCCCTCCTACCTCGCTCAGAGACAAACATCAGTTACTCCATGGGCAGATTCATTCCTTACACCACAAAACAGAAGCATAGCAACAAAGGAACCCAATACTGAGGTGGCGATATCCCGTCAATCTTATCCTGTCGGCACGACGCCTCGCCCAACTTCAGGATTTCCAGGACCATTCGGCCCACAAGGCCGAATAGTTGCATCTTCGGGGTCACCACTCCCTTCATCCGAATCTGCAAGAAATTTGGCTTCGAGACCTGTAATTAGCACCCATAGCTCAGGGGAGCATTCAGGTGAGGCTATCAATAAAGCCACCCTGTTTCGCACCGATGCTCAAGGAAATCACCCTGATGCAATCGCGAAGGAAGTGACCTGGGTCGCTGGACCTGGTCATGGCATTCTGAAGGGTCCTGAGATTCGTAAATCGTCTGGCTTACGTACTGTGAGGTTTGGGAAGAATCAAAAGCGACCGCATTCTGTCTCGCCCCCAAATCGTCGTGTCATCCCAAGAGCTGGGAAATCTCAACATGAGGGTAAATCCGTTCAACAATTACATTCGTCTGAGAACGAAGTTGATCAACAACCACATCTCCTAACTTCTACTACCCAATTACTAGGAACCAGTAAAAGGAAAAAAGGGACAAGTTTTCCCAGGGACCCTCCAAAAACGACCATGACTGAAGAAGATGTAGGTAAGGAGATCGACGAAATCGGGGAAGAATACAGGAAACCAAACCCTGCGCCTGAAAATAAGGAGGCGGATGACTTGATTCCCGAGGTCGATCTCACAAAATACGCAAACGGTGTCGCTAAGGATCTCATGAGAAAGTCACGCAAAAATAAGAGAGTTGTTTGCATCTCCCTAAAGAAAGGAGTGTCATGGTCTGGACCCATGTACATTATGAACAAAATCCGCGGGGGAGCTCTGGAAGTTGTCCATGTTTACGATAAAGAACACGAGGTGTTTGTTTCCTTTGTCAAACCGAGCGCAGCTCAAAAGTTCTACGACTTTTTTAATCAAAATCCAGATGCAAAAGAGGCCTTTATTCGTTTCAAGATGCATGTTAAATGGGTGACCGACTCAATCACTGAAATTAATCCAGACCTTGCCTTCTCAATTGCATCCGGGGCGACACGGTGCATCACTGTTTTCCAGATCCGCAACGACAGTTCTATCGAGGATGTGCATGTGGATTTCAGCCCCAAAAAGGGACCCTTTGAAGTTCTGAGCGTCCGTTTCGGTATGGAGGAACGCAGGAGGAGGGAAAGCAATATGATGACCAAGTTTGCAATCATCGAATTCAATTCCATTCAACTTGCTCTGGATATGAAATGGAAGGTTGAGGAAAACGAATTAGCTGGTTATCTGAATTGCGATGTCAAGTTTTCCGACGATCCTTGCGAGAAGAAGGATGGCAAGCCTTGGCCCATGGATAGCATGCGGACTTGGCCTAGAGAGTAGCCCCGGAGGTGTACTCTAGGGGACACCGGCAGTGGCAGTGTATAGCGGCAAGTGTGTTGGGAAGCTGTATCGGCGTACAACGTAAGGTGAGGTAAAAGGTCAATGGATCAAATAAATTTGGGAGAATTTGTCATTTTGGATCCAAATACTTTCTTTTTCTTTCTCTTTCGCCCAAATATCACGTATCTTTCAGATAGTTTCTAGTCATCCCGAGATACTCTGAAAAGATAGAATTCCGGGACAAAATTGACAAGTCTTCTATTACACAGTTTTTCTTTCAACTGCAAGAGTTGCCTGATGACCATTGATGTCTCAATTAGGTTATTTATTTATTAATTCCTTCGGCACATTGTCTCAAGCAGGTAACTATGCTTAAAAAAACCAGTACACGTGAGAAGTATTACCTCTAGCTATTTAGTTGTCGTATTCTTTAAAGTAGATACCCAAGTAAGCTAAATCAAAGTCGAAATACGTAAGAATTTGCCATGCATTATTAGGTGAGAGAGGTACTCATATGTTTTCTTTGGGCGAACTTAGTCCATACGATTATATATATGATCGACGCTGATATTGGTCATCGTGCGTTGAGGGGCGACGGCTCACAAGACACCATGCGCCTAGGTGCTGCACGGAGCTGCTGGAATATTAGGCACGAAGAAGATTGATTATTCCTCTTGCCTGTATACTCCAGCGGCTAACAGCACACCCCTGTCTATACACTTGAAAGTACCTTTCTAGAGCCTTCCGGGTACCTACGTACTCAAGCCTATGCTCCTACTAGTCTCCATCCTCGAGCCCTCTCCAAAGTTACCCCCGGGGGTTTCTCATATTTGGAAGCCATTTCCAATAGGAACTATATAAATAAATAAATTTCAGCTACAAGAAGGCACTTAGTTTTCCAAAATGGTAGGATGAACGTGGCATAGATCATATTGCTATTTTGAGTAGTATCTTGCAAGTTGTTAGGAGAATTACACTCAAAAAGATCACTGGATGACTCCGCTTGGTGGCCACGTCTCACATATCATTGTATGACATCAATCCTTCCTCAATTCCTTTGATCCTATTGAAAGCGGGAATATATTAGTATAGGAATTTTTTGTATAACTTTATATTGGAGGCGGAAATACTTACTGCAAGGCTAATAATTTGCTGAAATATCTCGACAGCCCTAAGTTGCCTACGTCGGTGTATTAGCACTCTTTCAACGTTAACCAATTTTCAAATTCGATAAGCTTACCACCCATAAACCAAAACCCTTCGTGCCCGCTTCTACGCCATATGGTCTTGAACTCGCCCTCTTCGTCGAATCCCCAGACAGGTTTAACTTGGTCTCCCAGCTCCTTCCCAAACAGCCTGACAGCAGTAGAACGCATATTATCGTATCCGGTCGCAAGAACTATCTCGTCGGCCTCTAGAGAGCTCCCGTCGGCGAATTCAATACCATTAGGGAGAATCCGAGCTATTTCCTGGCCCTGCTTTATACGAATCTTTCCGTCCACGATCAACTTAGAGGCGCCAACATCGATGTAATAGCCTATTTCACCCCATTAGAAACACTTGAAAGAAGTATCAAGAGCAATAGAGTTCAACCTCCGCCCTGTTCAAAATACTTCATGACGAAGCTTGCGCCATGAGGTCCCTGATCGAGCTTGAAGCCGGCCTTCGCCAACCCTGCCAGGAGATCTTTATCACGGCGAGATATCTCTTTTCCAGCATCTTGATGGAGCCTTTTCAGGACCGGCATTGAGTATCCATACATTATCAAATCTGCATCATCGACCGGGGGCTATCGCAAAGCACTCGTTTAATTGTAACGCACACACTTGCAGGAATGTGTGAGTTGGGATGACTTACGCCTCCTTCGTAAAATAGCGGCCCGAGCATCACGTCCATTCCATTCTCGCTCGATATGACCAGTGTTGAGCTTCTCTGGACCATAGTCACCTCAGCCCCTTGCTCGTAGAAATCCTGTGCAATATCATGGGCGCTATTGCAGCAGCCGACTATCACGGCTTTCTTTCCGGTCGAAGGCACCTTTGCGCCCGGGAACTGAGAGCTGTGGCAGATACGATCGCCTTTGAACGTATCGATACCGGGGATATCGGGTACTCTAGGCTCGCCGGCATGGCCAGTAGCCATAACGATGTGTTTGGGATGAAGAATGCGTGTCGATTCTCCCGCGGGGCCTGATCGCTTGATGGTGGCTGTCCAGCGTTTCGCGGACTTGTCCCAGGTGGTGCTGATAGTTGTGCTCGATGTCCAGACGTTCAGTTCCAATATTTTGGCATAGGATTCAAACCAGTCTGCTAGTTTGTCTTTTGGGGTGTAGACCTGTGTATTCATGCATAATGAGTTGCCGTATCTCTCGTGCATGGACTGCTGGAAATTAGGTTAAGTAATTATATAGAGTTCACTTACGGGCCAGTGAGCTGGGAATGGAAGATATGGAAGATGATCGTAATAGACGCGGTCGTGGAGGACTAGTTGGTGGTATCGCTTCCTCCAATTATCACCGATTCTTTCGTTTTTGTCAATTATCAATGTCTGAACACCCAGCAATTTAAGTCTTGCGCCGATAGCAAGTCCTCCTTGTCCCGCCCCTGTAAAAGCGATTTAGGGTTAAAAATAATAATTCTACAGTAACTATCTTCAGAGACGGAAGGAAAAAGCAGCACATGCCTACAACCAAGACGGTGGGTTCGTTGCCATCCGTAAACTCAACCTCAGCATCCCTCCTATCCTTCCAACTCAATCTCGATTCTCGGGCACCATGATCCACACCATGAGGTCTCCTCGCGCCAGATGCCTCCTCGAATCCAGTCAATTCATGCAGAACGGTGTAAAGTATGTACGCTTTCCATTGTCCATTCGCTCCGTCCTTGAATAGTGTGGCCACTCCCCGTCCAGTACCGATATCAGTAGTCACCGTAAGAAAAACTTGAATACCGTTTACTTCGCCTTCCGCATCTAGAGTAGCTACCGCGATCTCCTGGGCTGGGTCGATGGAAATCGATTTAATGCGAACCCCTCCAGAGCGGCCCTCGAAGAAAGAACTAATCTTGGAAGGGCCGTGTAGGGTGCGGAAATCCCATGATAGGCACAGGTGGTCGCGCCAGTAGGAGTTCTCGAGGAAAACATTGCCTATGGAAGATACGTCTGTGGCTTCAGAAGCTATTAGCTTGGATAGTAACGCGAGCCATTGGGTCGCGATTGAGGTGATTAGAGGCTTCTCGTTGGGAAGCACTGAGGATGATGGTGGCGGTAGAACAGCTGGAAGTATAGATCCTTCTCGGAGCTCTTGTTTGCTGCCCATATTTGTTGCTAGTAGACGGTGAGGTTGATGAGCGAGGCTGATTGGAATTGCACGCTTTGATACTGTTCCCCTGCTCCCCAATATATTCCAGAATCGGGAATCCGGCAAACACCACGAGACGGACTCAATTCAAGCTCCACGGCAATCTGTCCGAGTGTGTATAGCTCCAGAGAATGTGGAAAAAGGGACAATAACCGAAAAAGAGCCGGTCTCGGATCTTGGCCGACGTGAAATACAATCAAATTGTGCTACGTATCGCAGTTGCCTCTAATCTGCAGCCAAATCAGCTTCCATATTTCTGAAATGATCTCCGGGAGTGCAGGAATCAATGCATAACTAGGATCATTATCTGCCATCAAACGCTTGATAATAAGGTTGGGCTGGGGGAACGCCAACTTACCCCTCCTTGACTAGAAAACGCGGGGTAGACTAGCAAGCGATACACGAACATGCAGTTAAGGCCTCTATTCCGATTAGCTTTGTACCCCACTTTGGGATCCTGTGAGCTCGGAATTCCTTTTCAGGGAATCCTTTTAACGAGACTCTTCAAGCTTGGGGTCTAATCTGCCGGATGATTATTGATCATTTTGATTGAGGCATAATGTCAAATGTTAGACTGCACATCTTGGCGAAATAGTAGATTGTCTTAAAACGGTTACCTTCGGAAGAGACAACACCGATCCTAGCTATCTACGACAGTAGCAGCAAAGCTCCAAAAAAACAAAAGGTGAACGAGTGTATACGATAACTAGTCCTGGGAATAGCATTACCTGGTGCCATGGTTTTGCTATTTCCCCGCACCGTTTCGTCAACCGGGGATAAGCCGAGGCAACGAGGAGCTTAGTTGACAAGTTTTGGGGTAGCTAGTGCTTAAAAGACTTTATTAGCTATAGCAGGTATTCGTATTGACCTTGATACGATCTATTTTGATTGTTAAATATTTTACAGATATCTATTGGCATCTGGAATATCATAAGTAGTATCTAGAGTCGTTCAACAAATTAAAGACAAAGGGTAGATAAGTGTCTCAAGTGGCTAAATTCGTAAAGTCCGATGAATTCCCGAGAGTTGTTTTTATAATAGCTGGTATGAACACGAAGATTAGAGTAACAACCAAAGGAGCCATCAAGGATCTTGACACACTAGATTATGATGGCATTCATAATAGGGACCATGGTGTTGATCTCGACGAGAGCGCCTCCGATGGGTCATACAATGGTTCTAAGGGACCAGACGATGAGAACGTTAGCCAAATACCCCCAAGACCTAGATAGTTTGGACACGATGAGGATTCTAGCGACATGCCGATAACGATGGTCAGAATAATGAAGCGGCACCTAAGGAGCCCTCCACGGATGAAGTTGATGTCGTGGCGGTGAGGATGGCTAAGAGGAGCGTGGTGGTGAAGAAGGACGTGAAGCTTAGCGAAGGCTGTAAGAGGCCTGTGGATGTATCGATCACTCTTTTACAACTCGGGTTAAGGCAGGGCCTAACACGCTTCCGCCGTATGGGCCGCCGTCCTATGCGAGACCATCTCTCACGCAGCCACTCCTTGTAGTTTTAAATTCTCAGTTTGGAAAATAACTGTAGATTATAATAAAGACTTTGTCTTATTCCTCGTTTCTTTTATTTTCGTTCCATTTTTTCGCAACCACGTTAACTAGAAACTATGGGCTCTCCAAGAGAAGAGATACGGAAGAAGTATTGGGAAGAGGTACGTACGCACTAATCTTAATCGCCAGAAAAATATCGTATTCCTTGACAGTTATATCTAGTCATACTATATCACTCGGTTTCAGCCATACCCGGCACCGCTGAAGATGATAGATATATTCGTATATCTACACTATGCCATAAAGAAGAGATGAGAGATGAGAGCCAAACACGGGCATCAAATCCCTATATATACTCCCTACAGCAATCACTGCCCTAAACCAGAGTTTAGTTTGGGCCTTTTTATGCTATCAACAAATTGGTCGATTATAAACGAAGTTGGTAGTTATAGTATTGACAAACTAATTCTCCAAATAAACAATAAGTACCATAAATTATACAGATCTACTTCATATACCCATCTCTTTGTTTCCATCACCAGAGGCCTCGCCTAGGCTTTCCTCCTCTTCCGGAATCTTCTTCCTACAATCTGCTTTTGCCCTAAATTTCTTTTCACAAGCAGCGCCGGTAAACTTCCTGCTCGCCCCGAGCTTCACCATCTTCTCAGCAACACTATCCCACTTTGTCCTCTCAAACTTACGCTCTACTTGGAATATCGCCTGATACATAATGTCAACCTTTAAAAACGACTCTCACACACAGCTAGTTAGCAAATCGAACTCTTAATCCCAGTCTCGAAACACTTAAAAGGCGATAAAAAACCAAACTTGCATCATCGTCCTCCCAAAATACCGTCCCCTCCTTCATACTCTTATACCGATTCTTGACCAGCCCCGTTTTTCTACCAACCCACCCGTATTCCCGGAACGCATCCACTATTTCCGGCCATTTCATGCTCTTTCCATCTTTCAGCTCCAGCAGCAGCACATTCTCTTCTGCTACATTTGGTTTTTTCAGCGATGCCGTAGTAGTCTTCGCCTTTTTAGAGGGTGATGTCGGGGACGTATCATCCTCGCTCTCAGCATCACTGGTTGGTAGGCTTCGTTTGGTTTCAGTCGTCGATGATGACTCTGGGGAGCTGGAAGCTGAGCTGAAGCTCGTGGGTGGAAGGGTGCTAGGTCTACCCTTTTGGTGTTGCACTGTGCGCTTTGATGATTGGTTAGATAAACAAGGCTAGATTCGGGAGTAGGCTTCTTACTATCTTCGTACTAATAGTAGTCATAGCGATGCAGTAGCTATTATAATCCCTCGCAGGGGACACCGTAGTAGGATATTGAGGTTCAACAGGGGCAACAAGCCAGCTCTATATTTAGGAATATCATTGGTAGTTATAGGATCTACTCTTTTTTGCTTAGATGCACTATTGGCAGGACCGTGCGTAATAGCGTAGCAGAAATTGGAAAGAAAATAAACTAGCAAATAAAGGTTCAAGGAAAAAGATAAAATAAATCGGCAAACCACGCTACAGAGAGTTAAAGGCCATTTAGAATATCTAAGTTTGTATGCTATGAATATCTAGGCCATAGGAAGCATGCATAAAAAAGCCCTCTGATATCAAACATACATATAAAACACGTCTAGCTGGTTCCTTTGGAGTCTAGTTTGAGAGCAAACTCCAGCCTTTTACTAGCGCTCCAATAGTTTTACTAACACAGCGGGCCTTTGGATCACATTATAATCACAGACAATGATAGGAGGTGGAAGTTGGGGTAATATTTCAGAACAAACCTCAAGATCACAATATTCAGTTATATCAAGCGATCAAATGTACTAGCCACTAGCTGGACTCTAAAGTAGCTGACAAAGATACAATTCGCACAAGAAGAAATCTCCTACCGCGAGTTACAGCAATGCAAAGCCTAGAAATCGAAAATAATAATACTAGAGCTATTTGCGCCGCAATAGCATACCTTTCTTATCTGTGCATATTCATGCCGTCAAAACCCAATCCCTTCAAATGCAGCAGCCTATAATACCGTTCAGGTATTCTACAAATAGAGCAATTAGTACGCAGATCCTTTTTCCGAAACCCTATATTTACAGTAGCATTAAAGCACAAGTCAAACTCTCCCTTGATTTACCACACCGCATATCTAGCCTATCACATCACAGCCTCTACAGGGCCAACCAAAGCGAGATATTCCAACATCCATAGAAAAACCAAGGCTCTGGTATAACGTGTCAATTAATAGTTAGTTCCGATCTTGCAGAACACGTGGAACTGGCACCACTTACAGTAGTTATACCCCAACAGTGTCACTCATCATCCATCAAATCGATCGTCCTAAGTCTCGCATGAACCTCCTACATACAAACAACCATGAATAACGATCTGCAGAATTACAAAAAATAAAATAAACTACTATTATAATATTGACCAAGCATATCTCGGCTATGTTCGTGGTGCTGCTATTCTTTATACCTACCACAATCAGCCACTATATACGCAGTTCATCTCACTTCAAGATATATACCCCCCTCCCAAACGTGTTTCCCACCAACGGGATGACATTCTTCTCGGAACACATCGTGACTAGATCAAACCAGATCAATACCAATTCCCACGATCCTATAGGAAAACTACTTGCTTTGATTCTACCCCAAAGGAGACACCTTCCATCCGGTCCCCATTAACACCTAACGCGCAGGATAACACCTTGTCCCCATCCATCTAGAGTGCATGTAGTTATCCAACCCGACCTTCCTCCCAGCTGAGTTAGTTAGTATACGTACCATATTTCTGGCTATTTACTTTGGATTTGGGTTTTTCCACCCGGGAGGTTGTCGTCTTGTCACTTTTTTTTTTTTCCATTCTTGGTTTGCAACTCTGTTCCCCAGTTTTTTTATTTTTGTTACTCGGGGTTTCAATTAAACGCCACGTGCACGCGCCATTCCGCGCCTCGGCAATCCACCATACAAAAGCCACGATCACTCGATCTTACCTTACCGTCTTAACGAGAAAAAAAGCTAAAAACGCAAAAAAAAAAAGAAATAATAGTATTCGGAATTTCCATCTCCAGAAAAAGCATTTGACATCGCCCTGCATATGGTAAAATATGATGGTAATCTCCCGCCCGTATGAGATAACCCTGGAATCGGCGAAATAGAAAGAAGTAGATCAGACCATACGTAATTGTTTTAGAATATCAAAAAAAACAAAAAAGGACATGTTACCGATATACATATATTCCCAAACAAGCAACTCCAAGAGATAGATGCACTTCGCACTAAATCTTGCCCCCAGTTTACTCACTTTGTTCCCCGCAATCTCTTCTCCGATCAAGTGATCTTGAGGGAACTATCCGCTTGACTCATCTGTAGCTAGTCTGCCTTCCGCTGCTACCATTAAGCCTCAAAACCGAAACCACCTCTACTTTTCTCCGAAAACCCCAGTTCATAGAAAACACTCTGCAGATCGAAAACGTATATTATAGCAAAAACAAGTAAACCCCCAAATAAACGGTACACCAAGACAAGAATTCAATGACAATCAAACCCCCCACCCCCACCATCTTTCTTCGTAGCGTTCGTAAAACTCATCATAGGTGAAACAAAGACCCAAGTTAATAGGAAGCCGATATACATGCCAAAAGAGAACTAAAAAAGGAGAGGAATTTTGATCCATCGTGGCAATCAAAAAAAGATAAACAAAACCCCCAGAGCCAAAACTATGTATCCCAAAAATAGCTTCATTTCTCCAAGAAACGGAAAATAGACCCAAAAGCAAAAACACAATCAAAAAAAAGAAAAAATTGAACAGAAACACCAGGAAAGGGTAAATGAAGGAAGTAAAAAAAAGTGCTAAAAAAAAAAACCAAACACCATGCTGAAACCTAGTCTCTATACCACCCAGATAGAACCACCTCCACCCAATTTTTCACTGAAATTGGACATTTAACAAATTCTGCCAAAAATTATCCCCCATTACCCCACTCATAATTTGTTGTTCCTCAATCGCGCATCCGCTCCCAGGGCTAAAAGCATAAATGTCTTGACCGTGTACCTGGTTCTGTGTTGCGTGATGGTGGGCCATAGCTGCATGCTGGGCAGCAGCAATCCCGATGTTGCCTGTAGACATCTCTGGCATCACAAAGAACTCCTCTAGATCCATTGACATTAGATCCCTGTGCGGTACAACAGCGTTCGTATACGAAGCCCAGTCAAAGTCGCTCATTTGCTCTGGTCTTGTCATTTCTGGGCCCCCATGCATGCCGGCTCTTAGTGGTGTTGACATCATAGCAGGCGAATGGGACAGGGACCCTGGAAAGGAAACCGATGATGCAGGGGACTCGTGCGATTGCGCACAAGAAGTCGAAAAAGGAGAGGTGCCTGAGGTTGATGACATATCCGATTCGGAACCCGTCGATGAGATTCTCGCACGGTTCAGGAGACTGTCTATCCGGTGTACGCTAGAAATTGCAGCTTCTACTTTAGAAATGAGCACTTTCAAAACAGCTGCGCCTTTCTCCGCCAATTTTATGCGATGACCAAGAATCTCCAACCGATTGTGACCTTCTCGTAAGGCATCGATACAGGCATCGATCATCTCAGGATCGAGCGATGTTGGTGATGTTATGATGACAGCCGCAATAAGCACAGCTGGGTCAAAAGTAAAAAAACAGAGGGTATAGATGGTGTGATGGTGTTCTTTGGTCATCTGAAAAACCCGGGTCTGTGAGTCTAAGATGACCAAAGAAGCTTTAACAAGCTCCATCTTGGAACGGTCTCGTGTAAAGACAAATGGCCTATGTAGTCCAACTATTAGGCAGAAAGCCGAAGCTTTGAGTAGTTCGCATTGAGCTGGAAGGAAAGGATACTGTTGATCGTACGATATATCGCGGTTGTGAATCGCAAGCGCTGGTGGGAAGAACTCTGTAAACGAAAGAATTTTTGAATGCATTAGATCGACAGAGGAGAAGTCGAATGAAGGCGGCTTGTCGACTTTCACTTCCATGTCGTCGATCTCGTTTACAATATTGGCCAACTGGTAGTCCAGTAAACGCTCTGTGAAGGGATTGGGTGGATCCAATGGCCCACGAGGGATGGGGGGTGATTTGGTGAGATCTTGTGGGATCTGGCAGTCCATTGGCGGCGTGACGTTGCAATGGCGATCGTTGATCATCGTTGGACGCCCAAGAATTATAGCCATGAATCTGCTTTGTCAGAACTAAAATGCGATAGTAACAAAATTTAAACGGGGCCCATACCGATCCCACACGTAGAGATTAACCCAGACCCGTTTCTCAATCTCTCGTTGCCAAACACTTGCAAAACTCTCTTGATGATCCATATACTTTCTCGATTGCTCTCGATGAAGCCCCATCTCCTGAGCCTCTCTGATAGCCTGTCCAAGCGCATGCCAAGCCTCCACAGCCCTCCCTTCACTCTTCAGCCACGAGCTTCTTAGGAACCACTGCTGAACCCTGACAAGCGTAGGACTACTCGCTGATAATAGGCTTGCGAGCTCACATGCTGTATTACTGTATGTTGCGCTGAGATTGTAGAAATTCTCCTTGCCAAGATTGAGCTGCGCCATAAATTTGTAATGTTCCTTAGGGAGCATCTGCAGCGAGATCGCAAGCACCTGTAGCAACAAGGCTGGAAACTGCGATAATATCTTCTTCCTACCAGCATTATTCGCAGAATTATTCGATGCGCACTGCTCGAACCACTCCTCCATATGGTTGGTGAAAGTCTGTTCATGCAACGAACCATAGATCCAATTACACTCTTGGAAGAACACTTTGACAAGGAGCGAGCTATACGGCCGAGGAGGTATCTGGCGGATATGCTTGTTGTATGCGTATATCTCTACACATTCGGATATGTCGACGATATCGTTGTTTGGCCTTGCCCAGTTGTTTACACATCCATGGCCATCGAGATCAAGCTATTTCAACCATGTTAGTCTTAGCAAAAAACGTCAGCGTTCCACGCATACTTGCAACTCCCATACCTTCTCTAACACGTTCAGTGCGGTATGGGTGCTCGACCTGATGTACCCAAATCCACCTGAGACATCCTTTGCTCCCAACATCAAATCTCCAGGAAAATCTGGAGACTCTCCCTTCAAACTCCTATTGGTGTCGCGGGGAGAACTCGGTGATGCCGTATTGTTGTTATTCGCATTCGACTTGCTCTCATATTGACACAAATGTGAGGCGGATCTAAGAGTACAGTTCCCACATGGGTGTTGCCTGTCGCACTGCAATGGTAAGGTTCCCTTATAAGCACAATGTACCTTTTCCTCTAACAAAAACAAAACATGGGCACACCTTTTGTTTCCTGCGATGGCATTCCGTACAGGAAATAACGGTCCTAGCTCTCTTTCGCTTCCTCTGTGATGCAATATCTGAACCTGCCATTTCGAAGATTGAGTGATTGAAGATGCCTATGCGCAGTAGATCGTGGAGTCTCCGGGGGTACTGAAAGGTTCTGAAAAAACTTTGAAGGTCTTTTGAGCTATGAAATAGACACCGCCGAGGAGGAGGCTCAGTAGTGAGACAAGGGATTTTTGATGTTACTCGGATCGTTCCCCTGCACCAAAAAAAGAAACGAAGGCGTAGCGTGAAGATCTCAGGGTCCACGCAGAACGAGGGTCCAAAAAAATAAATAGAGTAGAACCGTTTTATCGGAGTTGTTCCGTCTCCGGGGGACGAGGGAAATAGGCCCGCTAAGAGAACGAAGAAGCCCTGCGTCAGGTGAAACAGGGAAAACGGTAAGGAACGACACGAAGCTTGCTGAAAGGGTTCAAAGAGTAGCCGGACTATGGTGTACCGTCAAAATCCGGTATGTATCGTTCGGGGTTAAGACGAAGACCCCTAAGGCACCCTTATTGAGTTCTCTACGGGAGGCAGTAGCAGGAACAAGAGTAGTAAAAGTCGGCAGAAGTGAATACGATTCTCTTTCTGGTTTACCTCCACTCCTCGTATCCCTTTTCCTCTGTTTCTCTACCTATGTCTCTTCTCCGTTCCTTTATTGATCTCCACACACCTTCATACGGTTTTTTTCCCTTTTTAGAATTGATTTTGGATTGGTGAGACGCGGGGGAGGGTGGACTAAAGGGAGGAATGGAGGGCTGTACAGATGATATGTATGCAATTGAACATGAGGGATGAAGTTGGGGAAACAAGGGGAAGGTCACTTTTGGAAGCAGAGGGAAAGAGACGTAATGCAGGGAGTTTGGTTATTTGAAGTTTGGTTTATGGACTTGGCCTGTAGCGCAACACCCAGTAGCTGCAGCACTCCAAGCGGATGTGAGTATGCATGTAGCTCTATCCTAGAGGTGGGAAAACGATGGGAATGGGTGAGTGGATGAGCGAGTGAGGCTGCACTGCGCCGGTCCCTTGAGCAGCGATATGTGCCTTAGATGTGGGTGTGGTAATCCTGTGATCTTGGGTGTTGATGCTCGCACTTGGCTGAAATGGAGGGGTAGTAACCATGCACGCCAGCATTGGAGCCATGATCACGACTTGCTGAGTTGAATGTGGGGCGATAGATTGGTAGGGAGCGAAGTGATCAATGGGCAGGGGGGGGTAGAGAGGGGAGGGGGGTGACAAAGCGGACGCGAGTGAGAACACATGCGTAGGAAGGGAGAGAGAACCGTCGTCGATGGTGATGGTGAGCGTGGTGGTGCTTGCTTACCATAATCTGGCCAGAACACCCACAGTAAATGCCAAGCCTTGAAGACGCAATGCCTGCAACTCGCGATGGGGGAGCCGGTTCGACGTCGTACCAACTTCCCAACGGAGACGATTGAGACCTTGCTCCTCGATCTGATGCTTACAGCTCGCGACCCGCGACTCACAAATAACACATATCGCTATAGTATGGCATAGACCCTCCCTGGTAGAAACATTACTCCAGCCTACCATTGGCCGGCCAACCGCGCCCTAAACCTCGCCTGAACCTGTTCGCAAGTGATTTCGCGAAACATCATGCTGTAGCCCCAAAAAGCCTACGTACTTATATCAAAACGGACCTGGGTTTATACGTTTGGATCGTTAGTTACCACCTGGATGCAGCAGCATAGTAGGTACATACATGAACAAATACATGCATGTAGGCTACTGCGCAGCTACCTAGGCTATCGTCGAAATAAAGATACAGAAATATGACCAGAGAGCGAAGCCCTGCATGTGAGAATTTAAATACATATACAACTCAGGTCCCTCCTTACTTCATTGAGCAAGTAACTACCTACAGGATCACGGATCGATTGCACTTTTTTGGCGTGCTGCTGTCCTCTTGTTTACCTCGTGGGTTGTCCAAGCGCAAGGTAAGTTACGTTGCTATTCCTGCTGAATTCGCGCAAATCCTCTTTCATGTTTCCCGTATTCGAATTCACACAGGCGAGGAAGAAACGCGTAAGGGATAACGGGATTAGTCGACGATATATTAAAAAAAAACTCAACACCACGCGACAGCTTGCAGTGTCAAGAAGGTTAGGCCATTTCTAGAAATCCATCCATAATTAGTCACGGCAGTAAGACCCGTTATTGACCAAGACCAAAAACCAGGCACTCTTCGTGCCACCTTAGGACTTTCATATACCCCGTACCAAGCTATCAATGCCACTTTCTCGCCTTTGGGGTTCCAAATGCCGAATAAACCTTATTTTCAAGTTGATTTTCCCGTCTTCTCTTTTTACTCCTGAAAACCCCTGATCGCCGTATGTTCTCGGCATTCTGCTGCCGAATCAAACCTGGGAAGGTCGGTAGATTTCCAAAAGAAATATGACGGCAATATAATCTTGCGAGGAAGGTGGTTCTCCAGAATTGGCCAAGCCTTGATGATTCCAGGGATACTCTCCCCCCCGGCGATTTCGGGCTGTAGCGCCTTCATACTCAAGTCAGCATTGTTTTATTCGAACGAAAATACTGCCTCTGTTTTATAGAGCCCGATGAGCAGAGAGCCAATTATTTCATACCAATTGTGCCCCCAGAGAACGAGCCGAGGAGGGAATCTGAGGAAAAAGACTGATCAGGCTCGCTCCGGATGATGTTGGGATTCTCGACCGCCGCGCATGGTTCGATCTCGGCTACCAATGGCCAAAAAGAATCAAATATCCTCCCAGACACTCTATCAGTCGTTGGCAAGACTGAGTGTAGGTCGACTGTTCCAGAATGGCGAGGTAGTTGGCTACTGAATGGAGGGGCCGCTGGCTTATTTAAATTCAAAATTAACTGATCGCGCTTCCCAGCAGTCAGAAGTATTTGAACCAAGGGGCAGATTTTCGGACACCGGACTTAAAGATGTTTCGGCGACCTCTTTGACGCCGAGTGATGCGTTGTGAACCCGCAACGATCGTTTAGTTGAGCATTGCTGCAAGCCATCGAATATCACAGACAGTCACTCGCCTCAACACTAGATCTGCAAGCACGATACATGGTATCCTGCATAATGACATGGACGAGTCAGCCAGTGCTTGCATCCATGGAACTTTGTGGAATTCTCTCTCACCACCTAATTCTCGCTTTTTCGCTGCTCATCGATCACGATGTCTCTTCCCCTTCTCTTTCCATCCAAGCGCAAGAGCTCCTCTTATGTCGGCAAGTAACAGTCCCACTTGCCTGCGTATACCTATCCACAAGATCCTCGTCTTCTCCATAGCTTTTTTTCTTTCCTTTTTTCTCTGCCCTCTATTTATTTTACTACTTTATTTATTTTTCTCGCGGCCGTTACCGGCGCCTCAACCGGTCGTAAGGAACAACTATTACCAAGGACCCTACTATGCAACCCCACTACCTGTTTCGATAACCCTCACAGCAAGACCCACATCCGATATCTACACCTCAAAAAAAAAAACCAGAGTCGAATCAAAACAACTAAGCAAGGGAAGGGGGGGAAGCAGTCCCCGGATGCCGCTGCTTTGTTTGTTCTCCGTGCCGCATCGAGGTTTTCAGCGACAATCGTAGCCGCCGCCTTACTCCCAACCGCCTTAGCCCCAGCTAGGCACAACAGCACCTTTACCGATGCCTCTAGCTCGGAGGGGGGATAAGGCACAACACAAACAAGCCCCCCCCCGCACGCTGCTCGCTTCAATCAATCGACAATGCAATCAAGGCTGAAACCGTGCGCGATAGCTGTATGTGTGTGTTGAGATGGTGAAGAACAGTAGAGGCCTGGTTGGGGGTGAGGTTGCAGCAGAAGCAAGTATGAAGTAAAAACCCTAAAATCATCATCCATGGCCCGAGCGTAAAAAAGATAGATGATACCTAGCATAAGCCTCGATCCGATCGAGTCCAGTCGGTTTTCGACGTTAAAACAGGACTTTGAAAAAGACCAACACATACATGCTCACATTCAGCGAAGCCCCCCCCGCCCCTTTCTCCCGGTTCATTCATCAACAGCACGCCTTGACCGCCCCTCCTTCGTCATCCTCGATCAAACCCAAGAGAACAGTAACTCACTCTCTTGCCGGACCCGCAGCTCGCGTGGTGCAGCAAGTGAAGTGCGCAATAAGTGAACCCTAACCCTGTGTGGAGCTTCTCTCCGCAACGCTATTCGGGAACAGAGAGAGACTATAGATGCGGGGTTCCAACCAGTTGCCGGGGAGGGAGGGGGGGTTCTAGAATTAGACTGTTTGTAGGAAGCTGGTACGGTGTGTGGTGCGGCACATGACAAGGGACTCACTCGGGCCCAATTCACTCTAGAGATCTGATATATGTAGAGAGCTTTTGGGGGTTTTTTCGATTGCATGCTTTGATTTTGATTTTTTCACAAGCCTTATGCACTCGCCCTGAACAAGGATTATGGGACGAATTACCGAAACAAACGGGGGGGCATAACTAGGGTAGTAGCGCTTTTGATTCAATCGCTTGAAATGGAGAGGCAGTTGGGATATAGCTGTAGATGTTGATGCCCTGGAGACACCCAGCTTACTACACGTATATTATGCACAATACCTAAAGGTCGCTTTTACAGCACTATACACTAGACCGGAGTACAGCCGCTTACGTAGTGTGGTGGTGGCTGTTTTAACTACCTATTGGAACCTGGGTTAGAGACACCGTAGAGCTGGCCAAATACAGACCGCTGCCAAGAGGGGACTATCCTGACAACAGCAAAGATTAAGCCAGTTTTAATGAGTCTTCTCTGTGAGCAGACTCTAACAGCCGCCGTCTTCCCCTCAGTTTTGACGCAAATCTATCCCTCAAGAGGCGTGGTGTTCCAGACGCCCCTCTTGGCAACGGTCTGCGTTTGGCGAGTATGATGGATATGGGTTAGGTATAGCACCCAGTACTAAGAAACCAGTAGCGACGGAGAGACAAAGAAGGGTAGCTTAGACCTTCCCTATACTCTCTGTGCCTGGTGTTGCTCCAGCGGGGAGTTTGGAAGCGCACCAGCCAACCGACTCCACCAGTTTTAAGGCCTGAGGGGACTCAACCAGCTATGTCTGTGCGTCATCTAGATCACTACATAAACGCGATGGACCACTTCCCAGGCCGACGAGAAGCACATGTTCGCCACGGCGAGCAAATAGGCAGCGTAGACAGCGTAGCGGAAACTTGGGCTGATTCGGGCCCAGTGGTTATCTACTCTACTCTACCAAGCGTACGTTTTTGCCTCATCCCCCCTAAATTCACCCGGAAAAGCCATCGAGCTGGTTAG
The DNA here is from genome assembly GCA_038503075.1 of Gyromitra esculenta. NCBI lineage: Eukaryota > Fungi > Ascomycota > Pezizomycetes > Pezizales > Discinaceae > Gyromitra > Gyromitra esculenta. The sequence goes on from JBCAML010000001.1 coordinate 171,833, forward strand.
AGCACTGACGAAACAGACGCTCATGATCATTGATCGCAGCCCCCACAGCCTATGACGTGAGGGGTGGGGTGGGTTTATCATTTCCAATCCCACAGTCGTGGGTTTTTCGTACATGTCCAATAGCATATAACAGCACCGTTTTCCTCGGGCCGTTTCATTTCCCTCAGGGTTTTTTTTTTGCTATATATTATTTTTGGCGCTTCTCGAACCCTGCATGAGCAGCCAGCCCTAACTAGCTATCGATCAGAGAGAGTCGCATACCTACTTCTGCAGAGCGAGCGAGCGAGCGCTCGAGCACGATAGGTGGGCGATGCGATCAGCCAATCGTAGGAAATCGAAGGACGCAGTTCGATTCGGAATACTTTGTTGAATCGGGAAAAACACCCAGAGAAAGAGTACGTTAGGGCCCTGCAAACTCACGTGAGAGCCCTCAATGGGGCAGATTACTCGGGTCCCTCAGACGCCTCGCGGGTTTCCTGGCGCTGTATCTCGTTCGCTTCGGCAGGCCGCCCGAGGCAAGTGCCATTCTATTCTCGCTAAGCGATCTCGATCTGGCGGCAGGGAGGGGGAAGGAGGGAAGCCTTGGGTAGCTTATCTGGAGGTTCTATTTGATGGCCAGCCATACTGACTGAGGTTGAGCACAGCACTGTGCTGGACAAGAGCCGTCCACTGCCGGTGCAAGACGCACAGGCCTATCAGCAGTGTGGACTTGACGCTGGAATATCAGATATGGCGACATCCTATGGGGTTTTTGCGTCCATATGTTGTTGCTGTTCTGCGCATTCTCGTTGGAGACGGAGACAGGCTCTGGAAGACTGTTCTGATCTCCCGCCAGAGCCTAAGGCTCACGTAGTACTGCTAATAATACCTATTGGCCAGTAATTATAAACAACAGACGTTCCGGGAAGACAGTACTGCATACATACCTACACGCGGTAGCTGTTGCTACATCTAGTGATTAGGGGACGCAGATGGCTGCGCCAAAATCATCGATTGTGCGCCGCCCTCATTCCTACCTACTGATTCGAAAACGGGCGGGCACGTACCTATTTCCTGTTTCCTAGCAAGTTGGATTAGATGCGCATTCATCCAGCCTGACATGTGCTGTTTGACAGCTACAGCGATACCTGACAGCTACTCTACCCTTCTGGCGGTCTTCCGTTTTGTAATCACGGCGGCCGTGGATATAAACCAGATACGAGCACAGCCCCACTCCACCCTCACACATAGGTCGCACATACCCGCACAGCGGCATTCGGTGTCGGGCAGACAGTGGAATCCGTCTGATAATTGTCACGGAGCCCGGTCGCACAGTGCCAGATCCAGCGATAATCCGCTGATGGTACGCGGCCACCTGAGTCACACCCAGTATAAGAGCAGTCTGTTCCAGAGTAAATCGTTAGCCGTCCCTCCAAATCAAACCATCTACATATCTGCACACCGTAATGGACTCCAAACCCACCCTCGCCTTCTTCGGCGCAACTGGCGGCTGCGCGCTTGCGGCGCTGGCGCTGTCACTCCAAGCTGGCTATTCCTGCTCTGCACGTACGTTCCCCCCCCTCTATCCCGGAATTCAACCCCGCTGACAGCGCCTAGTGGTCCGCACACCATCCAAGCTAACCGCCCTCCTAACCGCCCGCGCCGCGCCACAAGCAAACCTAACGCTCGTCGAAGGCAACGTCAAGGACCCCGCCGCCGTGACCAGGACCATCCTCGGCAGCACCATCATCATCAGCGCCGTCGGCGGGCTGCCCAAGCTGCTCCCGAACCCGTTCCGCCCCTCCATCGACGACCCGGTGATCTGCCAGTCGGCCGCATCAACAATCGTGTCGTGTCTGCAGGAGCTACAGCGCACCGCGGGCGCGGAGTACCGGCCCCCGCTCCTGGCGGCCATTTCGTCGACGGGGCTGGACGCGAAGGCGGCGGATCTGCCGTGGGCGCTCGTCCCGCTGTATAAAGGCGTGCTGGGCATCCCGCATGCGGACAAAAAGGCGATGGAGGACGCAATCATTGCTGCGCCGCTGGGACTGCTGGAGTATGTTATTGTCAGGCCTGCATTGCTCACCGACGGCGCAGCGCGAGGCGCGGAGCGAGTCAAGGCGGGGTATGCCGGGAGGGAGAAGAAGGGGGACGGGAGGTGGAGAGATGTCGAGGGTGTTGCTTCGGGGTATACTGTGAGCAGGGAGGATGTTGGCCGGTTCTTATTCGAAGAGGTGGTGGAGCGCAATGGTGGAGAGTGGAAGGGTAAGAAGGTCAGCTTGGCGTACTAATATTTGTGGACGACTGACGGGCGGATGGATGGATGGATGATTGATGATGATAATGATAGCTGTGCGCGCGGAGTGTTAGGGACTCGGTCGGCGATAACTATGGGGGGTAATTGTTGCTTTAAATGTATGTAATGGCAGGAGCAGAAGCCTCTTTGCGTATTCGCCCGCTACGGGAATTGGCTCTGAGTGATGGTTTGAATGGAATAAATTTAATTATGTCCCAAGAGAGATTGTTTCCAGTGCCCTGGAATTCCACCAGTCTTAATCATCGAGAATCACTCGTGGTCTGCTCGGCTTTTAATATACAGCCCAATGTGCCCCAGGATTACTCAGCTAGACAATGATCCCGCCCTAAATAGCGATGTTAGTTATCTCCCAGATAAGCTGTAGCGCCCCATCTACCAAAGATACTTGGCTACTATGCTATCCAGAGAGCGACTGGTTCTCCTAAGCGCTTCAGTAGATCACACTGTAATTACCTAGCAAAGACACGCACAAGAGGGCTACTTTTTGGCGGTTCCTTCTGCAGTTAGGTGGCTCGGTTGGGTATTGATTATCAGGTTTAAAACAGTATGCGTAGTACGTGCAGGGAAACAACGCACGCCTTGTATCAACAAACACAAGGGTACAGCTAATGTTGTGGCAGAAACGATACTGATCTATGTATTGGCGATTTACCAATTACCAGTACTATGCGACAATCCTAGACCGGTATTACACCTCTTCTTGGGTTTGCGATAAGTTTTCTAACCCACGCACCAGACCAAACGCAACAACAGTCACAGCAGATAGGCCTAGCAAGAGCCACCACTATCCATCAGGTCTCCAGTAGTGTTCCTGGCCGACTCCCAAGATCCTCGGCCGAGAGAAGTCTTTGCAGCATCCTGGAAATAAAGAAAAGTCTCGGACTCAAAAGCCCAGGCCACCAACACGCCAAACGGAAACAGCACGCTTCCGAGTGATCTTCCATGACGCCAGCCCTCACGGAATAACTCCCCCCAGTACATGTAGTTAACACAACCGGAAATAAAAAACCGCACGAAAGAATCCCGGCCACAAGGCCGTATACACACCCACCCATTGGCGAAGAAGAAGAAGGAAAAAAACAAGCAAGCAATTCCCTCTAGATCTCCTTCGAACCCTAAACTTAACTCCGAAAAAGGAAATCACAGACCCCGACGGCTCAGATCTCGGCTAAAACAAAACAAAAAAAAGGAAACAGGGCGGATATAAGGAAGAGCAGGGGTCGGGCCCCAGGTTATCGTGCGGCGCTCTGACCAGGTTAGGACGCCGTTGCCAAGGAGCTCGGGTCCGGCGGTACCGATTCGGAGATAAACAGCTCTGGAGCAGAGGCAGAGGCAGAGGCCTCGCTGTGCCTCGCTGGACTGTCGCATGTGTGTGGCATGGAAGGGCGAGGGAAGGGAAGGGAAACAAAACAATTATGGGGATAGGCGTGGGATGGAGATATGGATATGGATATGGAGTTGGAGTTGAGGGTGTCGAGACTTGGCTATATAAGACTTCTGTGGGCCCAGAGAAGCCATCTGCTATTCCCCACCAGACAGCAGCCAGCCAGCCAAACCAGCAACAGCACAGCACAGCACACGCAAGCTCCACCGCAATATCTCCACCGTAAACTCCAGAATTCAGCCCCTCAAAGCAATCATGTCTCTCGCCGGCAAAGTCGCACTGGTCACTGGTGCCTCCAAGGGCATCGGAAAGTCCATCGTCGAGAAACTCTCTGCCCAGGGCGCCTCCGTCGTGATCAACTACTCTCGCGACGCTGCCCCCGCCGACGAGCTCGTCCAGAAGTTCGGCGCAGACCGCAGTCTCGCCGTCAAGGCCGATGTCAGCAGTGTCGCCGAGTCCCAGCGCCTGGTCGCCGAGACCGTCGCCCGGTTTGGCAAGATTGATATCTTGGTGCTGAACGCGGGAGTGCTGCCAAACAAAGATCTTGCCAGCACCACGGAAGAGGACTTTGACAGGACTTTCGGCGTGAACGTTAAGGGTCCTTACTTCATTACCCAGGTTTGTCCCATATCCACCTCCTAAGTGAACAGCACATACTAACATCTCCCAGGCCGCAGCACCACACATCCCCAACGGCGGCCGCGTCGTCTTCTTCTCCACGACCCTCACCGCCGCCTCCACCGTCACCCCGAACTACCTCCTCTACAACTCCACCAAGGGCGCCATCGAGCAGATAACCCGCGTGCTCGCCAAAGACCTCGGCAAGCGCGGCGTCACCGTCAACGCTGTCTCTCCCGGCCCCACGGGCACCGACCTCTTCTACAACGGCAAGCCCGAGTCGGTCGTTAAGATGATTGCCGGGTTCAACCCGATGAACCGCATCGGAACCCCCGAGGAGATCGCGAACGTTGTTGCGTTCCTGGCGGGCCCGGAGTCGTCGTGGGTTAATGGGCAGAATATCAGGACGAATGGCGGGATGGCGTGAGGGATGGGATGGGATGGGATCCTCATGTACGATTTTTTGGGGTGTTGGTGAAGTTTGAGGGGGGTGTTTGGTCATGGAATATCACTCGACTTTGTTGCGTCTTTGTGTTTTTTTTTATAGTTATATTTGGAATGCGGAAAAAGATACGTGTATGTTAGACTCAATGACAGGCGATAACATTCAAAGCATTTTTTCTCTCTCGGGTTTCTATTCTATATCTATGGTTTCAGAAACCCTGTCTGTCTCCTCTGATCGATGGTGGAAAAACAAAAAAACAAAACTATAAGGAATCTGCGTGTTCTAGAGCTCGAGAGAACGGCCACGCCACCAATCCTCAGGGAATTCTCCTTGAAGTTGGTGTGTCTTCTGGTAATCTAAATTCCTGGCACAAATCTCATACCGTATTATCACTCGTTTCTTAGGCTCTGCTCTGCACTAGTGCTATATGCGGACATAGGCACCCGGGTGCCGCGTGGAGTCGATGGGGTTAAGCCTGCTTAGCTGAGCAAGAGGTAGTGGTGTAGTGTTGCAGCTAGCTGGAAGTTCCTAGCCCCGTCAACCTTAGTATAGTATTGCTTTAGGGATGGCATAGTAAAGCGGCAGAGGCACAAGCACACTTCTTTTGAAATAGGATCTATTCGCAACTATTCGATGGAGTATGGGGCTAGTCCATGTGCATATGTTCACATAGGACTTCAGTTTATCCACCTTAACGCGTTCATTGCCAAAAATCGATATGGCTAATCGTGAAGCAGCAGTGTTTTTCCGTAGATGTACAGGGACACGCCCCTACCAGGAGTCTATTAAACAAATGCATTCCTGTCCTAGTGCTTATAATACAAATCCTTTATATCCCGCCTTTACTCACATTACAGCATAGCCACTATCCTACAGCATCTCAATTCCACTCCAGCTTCACCATATCCCACATAATCCCTCTCCATCTTGTCGCCGTCTTATTCGTGGTCAAATCCAACTTATTCGACCCTGCCACGAACCACGACTGCGGCACCACAAACTCATAGTAATGCCACTCTCCCGCAGTAGTTCCTGATCGATAGAGACACGGATCAGTCGCAATTGGCGTAGCATGGTTCTTGAATGCGTTTCCATTCAGCGCGATTTCCAAGGCGGAGCCTGAACCACCTAGCACAGTTCCGGACCCCGAAAAGCCCGCAATAGAAAGGCTGAGAACAGCCGTCGAATTACCACCTGGCAGAGCAGCAATGTCAAACAGCACCGACCAAGTGCCCTTCGCGCTCTTCCCGAAACACCAATCCTTCGCTGTGTTCGTCCCAATGGTGTACGTTGTATTCGCTGGACAGTTATCGACCAGCCCGTGAGTGTACGGCGCACCGCCATACGCGAACCCTAGACTCTTCCTGTCAAAGTCGCCAATCTGCCAAATGTCCTTCCGACCCTGCGTCTTCCACACCAACTTGCCCAGATCTAGATTCTTCCCCTTCTTCACCGCGAAGCTGCCGTGCGTGAACACAGTCGTGACTCCGCCAATCGCGCCGCCGTTGGACCACGCTTGCAGCGTCCAGTTCTGCTCAGTGCGGATATCATCGATCTTGAACTCGCCCTTGCTGTCTGCATAGGCAGTGTACTGGAATGTAGTGCCTTGGGCGATAGTTACCCCCGGCTCGCCAATGAAGATAGCGGCCCCGGCAGCGGGCTTGCCAGTGTCGAGAACGAGCTTTCCGGAGACGGAGCCGCGGGATTGGTAGAGTGTGTCTTCGAACCACTTATATGGCCAGGCGTCGTCTTCGGCTTTATTCCGCTTGACTGCGTCTTTGACGGAGCCGTCGTTGAGATAGCTACATGTAATAGTCAGCTGGGGTGCTGCGTTTTGGGGGGTTCGCAAAGAGAACTTACACAAGCCATGGGCCAAAAACTTTACCAACGGGAATGGTGTTGCTGAAGCCGGCCTGAAAATGCGTTCCGTGGAGCATATTCAACAGTACTGCATCGTTCGTCTGGCTCTCTCGGTGGACACTCAGTTCCTGCTTCAACTGGTCTCCGTTGTAGTAGTCTTTCCCAGGATTAATAACCCACGCGCCAAATCGGTCTCCATATACCCCATGGAAGTCGCTCTCGCGCACAAAGAAGGACCAGTCGTATTTAGTGATATATGTCCCGTCCGGTTGCTGCCATGTCTCGTCTTGCACCTGTGTATCGTTTAGTATGTCTGAGAACAGCGGAAGTGGCTGGTCCTTGAGATACGTCCGTCCGTTCGGGAACAGGTCTGGAGTGAGACGATACAGTGTTCTGAATTCGCCTTGCACACCGAGGGCTTTGTTGACGAAGTAGGAGTAGAAGCCATCGAGACCGGTCATGAGGACGAAGTGGACCGTTCCTTCTTTGGCTTCGTATCCAACGTCGAGCAGGTCGGTGGTTTGCTTGTAGACCACGGCAGCGGTGTAGTTCAGATCGAAGTATCTACCGGCTGTGTGCGTGTGTGCTGCTGTTAGAATCGACGATGGAACGGGTAGTAGGGTTATCGGTTGAGTTTACCGTAACTCGCATATGCTCCCGTAGCATTCTTTACCAGATCCTGGCCTTTGTAGATTAATTGCGTTCCTATTCAACGTTAGCCAATTGATCAATCCACACACACACCCCCACAACCCCAACCCCAACCCCGGAGCCGAGTCCCGTACGTACCATACTGCTGCCCAACATGCATCGAGATCTTATCGCTTGCAATCGTCGACGAAAATGTCCCGTTCGTGCCATCGCTATGCACCACAAGTGACAATACTGACTTCTTCGCAGCTGCAGCAGGCGAACAGGCCGCGAGCGCTACCAGACATGCTCCAACGAGAAACTTCATCTTAGATCTAATCGCGGGGGATGAATCCAGATCCAGGCAATCTAGTACGCGGTAGATCGAGCAGAGCAGGACAAAGCAAGAGGTGTCCGATTCGATATTTATATGAATTACAGATTCAATCGCCCCCCCAACCCCTCCCCCGGCGATGTATAGTACTGTAGATACTCTACTCTACTCCCCCCCTGTACCCGATTCATTTAAATCGATATTTTGAGGAATTCCCGGAATTCATTTAGCGGGGTGCTTTCCTGTCGCTTGCTCCGTTGGTAAAATTAGATAATGGTAAATTCTCCCAACCGAACCTCGGGATGATAATACCCCGGAAATCCACCATGCCCCAGAGTCGCGTCTTGGGCAGGGAACCAATAGCTCCAGGTTCTGGCATCGAGAATTGTCGTCCCCTAGTTGGAGATATCCATACTAGAGTTCTAGAAGCCTAGTGTTTGAGCGATTCAAGCTTTGCACCCCCGAGATCTCGGTGGAAGGAAACTGCGGGTTGGCTGGGGGTTGGGCCTGATTCTCGTTAGTGGGTGAAAGTGGTCAGGGGTATTGATGCAGGGAGGTGTAACCTTCGGTTCTTATGCACGCGAGTCAGGGTCCGAAATCCTGGGGGGGGCAAGGAAAAAACTCCATCTGAGTTTCCGTATTTGGCAGGAGGGGATAGTAATGCGGGGTTGGCCAGGCATTAACCTAGTCGATCTGTAGCCAGTAACGATAGCCCCGTACGTACATAGCCGCTGCCGATAATTAATTGCAAAATCGAGAGTACCTAGTCACTGATTAGAAGACTGTCAAAACCAATAGGCAGGCACTGGCTAGAGAAGCGTAGATTCCAGTAATAGCATAAGACTACATACCTCGGACGTTAGGATACCGCTTCTCGAAAGACCCTTGACCATGATATATGGGGAATACAAGGCTAGTTCATCGAACATTTGAACCCTGAGATCTTGAATATTAGGTGGACGTCTCTCATATTAGTCAAAATCGAGTAAATCATCGAAAAAAAGAGGTTACTTAGCCTTCAGATTCACTCTCAGCGCCGATGCAAAAGTAATCCATGTTGTCAAAATGATGGATACGAACTGGGGTTTTCACAGACGGCACTTGGATCAACGGCAAAACAACAAACTACAATTCCGTACCGATGCCATAGACTATAGCCTGCCCCCGTGCACAACAGGTAAAGCCTGAGTCGCAGAAGCATCGGTATCTAAGAAAGAAAGCTTCTAGAACCTTGGCTGAGCTGATCTCTGATGTTTTCCAACACTCTGATTAACAGTGGATCACTGCTTTTATAAGTAACCCAGCTGTTATAACCGCAAATGTTAAAATCCTGTTGCGGTGGAACTATTCGTGACACGGATTCCGGACCAACCCGCAGACCCTGACATTAATGAACGGGTGATATACCATGACCTGCACCCGCCACCAGTAAAGACCCCCCGAAATCTGCTGAGCCCTACGTGTTCTATCATAAAACTAGCTCATCTCAACGAGCAAATTTGCTTCCGTAGGTGTTTCGACTATTTTGGTATCCTTGGAACGCAGGGGGAAATCTCGAAAGTACCGGTTCCTCCCGCTCCGCTCGGAGTCGCTCCGGAATAGCGCCTTCACTGTGTTTTTTTTCTTCTTCCTCCTCCTTTCTAGATATATGACGTCACTGGGTATTCGAGTTGTGACACGCTCCCTCATCTGAATCCAAACACCACGGTATTGCTGTATCTCTTCGAAACATCGTGGCTTTTTTTTTCTGTGATACTTATATGGTATCGTATGATATGGTGCAAGCGCCACCGTACGTGCACATGAAGTTTGATATAGTGTTTTCTATAATGCTTTTTTTTCTAGAATAGAAGTGCTTTTTGAAAGTTCATGTGGACTCCCTTGTAGGATCTACGCCAATTTAAAATTAGTCCGAGATTGCATTGAATTGATTTTGGGTTCAACTAACCATCTTCAAACCATCGCGACTTCATTGCTTAAGAGCTGCTATGTACGAACACGCAGTACTTTTGGCAATTAATATAACACTCAACCTGTCTCCCTCGAATTCGTTGCCCAGTGACTCACTACGTAAAGGCAGACAGGATCTGCAGCCAGCGCGTTTCTGCTGTTCTGTGGATTTCGCCACCTGCGTTGGCTCGAGTATGCTTGTTGTCGTGGAACCAGAGTGTTTTTTTTTTTTATCCTAGGGATATCATTTTCGTGGTGAGAAATGCTCTCGCAGTATGCTACGGCTGCCTATGTATATTAATCACGGGCATGAGTAGTTAGTGCTATTGGAGTGGTACGAACATTGTTTGGCGGGTAGCACTGGAGAAACGATTGGATGGCACGTCGTATGTTTCAATCCTGGCTGGACAGAATTGTACGTAAGAGCATATTTGCGCAACACACGTCCTTGGACATTAGAGTACCCATAAGATGGGCAGAACACGTGAGCATGTAGATCCCCCATAGCTAAACCCACCCGGGGCCACCCGAGGCTGCTATTGTTTTTGGTGGTACCAATGATCCGTTGTTACGTTCCGGAGAGCATTGCTTTTGGCATATCGCGAAAGTGCGGGGGAATGGGGATTATGCAGGAATTGGGGGGAATTGCAGTGGAATTCAGTTGAAGATGCGAGTCTCTGCCTGTCGAGCTGTCTGATTAGAGAAAGCCATGGGCCGAGTGACGGGACATGATGAGCTTGCCATCCTGGTTATGCAGGTCCACTTCAATGCTTTGCTCTTTCTCAACCCACAAACCCTCCAGCACTCAAGGCCATCTCAAAACACGTAGCACTAAAATAAATTCTTATCTCCAAGCTTCGCCAATACTTTCTACAGCGTTCAGATGCCAGCCATATCGTCAGCTGACTAGTAGCTTCCACCCGTTCCATTATCGCTAATTGGCTTCACTTCGACTTCAGCCTGTTCCTGACCAATTCCTCGCCTTGCAGCCTCCTCTAATATCGCGGCGGTTGCAGTGGCCCCAACCCTTGTCACCCCGAGTGCCCTGACTCTCAGTAGATCATCCAGCGTCCGCACTCCCCCTGCAGCTTTGATCTCGACCTGTGGGGCTGAGGACTCGCGCATCAGCCTGAGGTGAGGCAGCGTCGCGCCAGCATAGTTGTAAAACCCGTTAGGCTGCTTCACGAACCCGTACCCTGTGGAAGTCTTCACGAACCCAACAGAGAGCTCCGAGCAGATCCGACACAGGGACGCAATGTGGTTTTCGCCAAGATAGTCGTTCTCAAAGATAACCTTTAGAATCGCGCCCCGCCCAGTGACCGCTTCGTTGATTTGCCGGATCTCCTCCGTAACGTAATCCCAATCTCCGCCCAGAACCTTCCCGATATTGACCACCATGTCGATCTCGTCCCCGCCAGCTTCGACCGCCTGTGTTGCCTCGAGGACCTTGATGGCGGTCGTGCTGTTCCCGTGGGGGAAACCGATAACGGGACAGATCAGGACGCTGCTGCCGGCTAGAATGGAACGGGCCAATGGTATGGAGTACGGCTTTATGCATGCTGTCGCGACATTGTACTTTTTGCTGAGCTCGAGGCCATCTCGAATCTCTGCATCGGTCATTGTAGGGTGGAGTAGGGAATGATCAATCATCTTAGCGAGCTGCGGGAGCGAGACTTTGATCTTCGTTGGGATGGTTGCAGGCATTTTTTTTATTTTTTTTTGTTTCAATTCGTTGGATGGATGCCTTCTTCGTGTTGTCACTTGCTTTTTTTTATTTTTCTTAGTGGGGTTTTGTTCAAGGGTTGGTAAATGGTGGTCGGAAACCCTTGGACGTCTGATAACGGTACGGAGGCAAGGTTCGTGACAAGGGTTTGTGGCTTTGTATCAGTGATTCGTGAAGTTCAGATGAACAGTGTTGTCGCCATAGTGGAATATATGGTACAGTTACAGTACAGTCCAGGTACCTATCCACCAGTACCCAATACCTCGGCAACACCCCTCTTTCGCTTTCTTTTCTTTTTTTGCTCTCGAGCTCCCCCCGTTTTTGCTTATTGCCGTTGATCCGACTTGGCCGCCGCACACCTATCAGCTTCCCGAATCCCCGATATCGTCGGTCTCCGCGCGGCAACATTGGAGTTTTGTGCTCCACGGATTCTACGGTCGTGGAACCGAAGCCGCGGGGGGGGATTGCTATGAAACGATATTTGCCCGAGTTTTTGGGTACCTATATATATATGCAGAAGCCTACTGTGCAATTGACTAACCACTACTGGACGAAACAGCCTCAGGGCGACAACTCCACGCGTGGAACAAAAGGAAAAAGATGTTGGGTAAATGCAGTGGTTTAATGAACAGCTCCAGAGGAGAAGAGCGGTTGAGTAAACGCAGATTCGCAGCGGCCATGCTCAGGTCAGGGTAGAGTAAGGAGAATGGGTTTCTGAACACATAGACACGGATATCCTATTAGGTAACTTTCAACAATCGCTGTTGAATTCCAACATAACATTCGCCTGTTTAGCTACAGAGGGATTAATAAACTGGTTCTCAATCCGCCTGAGCCAGTTTTAACATCAGCTTTATGGGCTGTATCTGCCGCGAGCAGCGCATACCGGTACCACAGTTATTAGGACGAGCCGTTGCATGAGACACACGTGGGCCCTTGCTGCGCTGCAATTTGATTGTTCGCTGCTGTTCTGCTTTTGGCCAGGGCTTCCACCTCTTTCCGTCTGCAATCAAGTGATCCGCCGTCTGATCTGATACCGGGTGTTATCTCGAAGCATCAAGATGCGATGTTTCACGGTGCTTGGGCTATTCTCGTGAGATTTGGCTCTCGCAGTAGTTCTGGTTACAGGAGAGTTTCCGCTGAGAGCGCGGAGCTGTTCCAGCGCTGGGCTGGCTGGGCTGGCTGGCTGGACTGGACTGGACTGACTGCCCGTGAAGCCATTCCAGGCTGTTCAATGCGGATCTCTCGCCCAACTCTCGTGATCTGTAACCCCAGCGCTGAGATCATTCCGCCAAAAACAAACGTTTACTTTACCTGATAGCTATTTCGTGAAAAGCAGTTATTTTGGAATTCAATGGAATCGCGTCAGCCCGCGAGACCACTACCTTGCCACGTATTTTACCCCACCATGTGGTTCGTTCCAATACCCTGGTTCGTTAGGAAACTCCTCCCCTCAGCGTTGATATCACTTCTATGGGTCCCATTTCGCTTCGTGGCCAGTGGGAGCAGTGGGGAAGACACCCTCCAGGGAAAACAGGGAAACCACCCCAAACCTTATGGCCATTTCCATTTCCGAACAACCCACCCTTCCCCCAGGCAGGAAAAAAAAAAAAGGAAAAAACTAAAAATGCCTCACGAGCCTCACCGCCCTCAGATAAATGCGCTGCACACAATCGATCGGCCAACTTCCTATATAGTTAACTTGACACCACCGCCCATCAGCCCCCCTCCCGACTCGGATTCTTTCCACCGCAACCACTTCCAGCAGTCCAAACAATCCCTTCGCAGGTTAAAACTCCCATCGAAAGTCACAAAGAAGAAAAAAAGAGAAAAAGAAAAACAAGCTCAAGTCTTCTCACTACCGTACTGCGCTACCACATACCACTACCGCATACTATACACTACAACTTTACGCTACCACCCTGCACTGTCTTCCCGCTAACTAACGCCTACATAATACATTCATATACACAAAATGCTAAGCGACCTCTTTACCCGTCTCTTCAACAATAGCCCGGGCGCGTACGACGAGGAGACCGAAGACCCTGGTTTCACGGCGTTTATGGAGACACTACACGCCCGTCGAGCGAACGAGGATTGGTTCATGCCTGGGGCTGAAGGAGACCTATACCGACAGCGGTGTCGCGACGAAGAGATGATTCGCATGGAGTCGCAGAATTATGGATTTAAGATTAATACTGCTTCTGTCAGCTCGGTAAGCTTAAGCGCTAGAAATACTATTTGGGGGTTAATCTGGTTTTATGGTTGGCTAATGGATGCGACAGAAAGAAACAGAGGATGGCGGACCACTACAGCAGAAGCGATCAAGGCGACCTTCATTTCTGCGCAAATACAGCTTCTCAGACAGACCGAAGCGAGTTTCTTCCCTCGGGTCATGAACTGGGGTCATGAGGTACTGCATACCCTCCATCTCAGGTCACGCATCTCGAGTTTTAGCTAACGATGAGAAGCACTTTCAGCTAGATATTTTATAATGGGCGGCGGCGTTTTTTCATCATTTGCATTAGGGGATCATTTGGATTTTATTTTTTTCGACCGGTATTTCATTTGTTTTACGGCGGAGTTTGGGATTTTATTTTTTTCGAGGGGGATATCAACACCTAGCTCACGTGAAGGCTTTTATTATTTTTACGCTTCTGCCTTCCCTACTTTTTTAATTTTCTTTTGTGCTATTCCTTTTCTTTTGTCGCCTTTCCTTCCTGATGTTAATATTACAGACATGGTTACGACACGAGGCATATTTGTTTCTCCTCTATGAGTGTTTCCCGCACGCGTGGTCTGACGATCATGAGCTTTTTTTTTTTTCTTTCCTCACAAGGGAGGAAGTAATCATGTTACGATTATGTCTTGATAGGGACCACGTAAGTGAAGTCCCAATAAATGATTTAAAAAAAAATCGCCTTATTTTCCTCCCCCCTACCTTTTCTTGCGCAAGAGTCATAATCTGTACCTAGTTTTTGGTCTCGCGGAGATTTTTCGAAAAACGGTCAGGATACCCCAATATTCGGCCCGGACCCTGTCACTCGCATGCGTTTCTAAAAGTCCTGCATTTCATTGACTCGGAGGCTTTTTGTTCTCTTCTTCCCTTGCATCGTGTATGCACGTGGGACTTCCAACCAAACCGCAATCAACCCCCCGCCAAGCCAATTACAACGGTCATGGCATATCACTCAGCCCGATTGCATCAAGCAAGGAGAAGGCCCCCTCCCCGTCCATGCAGAAACTGTTAACGGGATGAGAGAGACGCAGAATGTATTCTCCCTCCCCTCCCCCCCTTCGGTGACACAACACTCATTCGGGTAGATTTCTTGGCAATTGTTTAAAAAAGAAAAAAAAGGGGAGGGCGATTAAAAATACTTACATTATGTATGTAATGTGCCACTGCTCCCCTCTCCTCCCAGCGCTCCCGTTTATGACGTCTACATATAGGTCATCGTGCGTTTAAAAAAACAGCCCATGGCTGTAGATACCCGTTGGAAAGAAAAAAAAACAACCAATAACCTGTTTATAGGTTCGGTCCCGCCAACACCGTAGTGCAGTCCGCATCGCCCGCCAATATTATATTTCGCCCTGCTAAAATCACTGAGGAGGGGGAGGAGGGGAGGGAATCCTTCTATGCAGGGCTCCCCTCCCCAGTAACTTGTACATAACTATCCCATTACAGCGAAACTTGAGTAACTTTTAACTACCTATCTAACCCACAGACCCTAAAAAGTAGAAGTGTACATGAAGTTGACGTATTAGACTGCTAGAGCGAGATGTCTCCAGCCAATCAGATCGATGGCTTTTTTGGCTTATTTTTTTTATTTTTTTTAAATGCTCAGGTTAGGATACTTATTGACCTGGCACGAGCTACATGACTTGCATGTTGCATGACAGCAAACGACGATAGTGGGGAAAAAAGAACCTCCCCCCTTCCCCCTCGGATCCAGCCCCACGCAAACTGCGATGGAAAATCATAGCCTGTTTGGGGGAGGGGGGGAGGGAGGCTAACACTCGATTCGATCTATAGATCATGGTCAAATGAAATCGTGTGTTTTAGATCTTAAATACTAAATCTTGATTTGGTTTAAGGGGGTGAGATGAGTGGTAATGGCTATATAGTAGCCAAGTCAAGTCACTGATCGAACCTAATTGCTTAGCCCCCGAACAACACGATTGTAGAAATATCCTGTTAAGTGGTACGTGCACGGTGATTGGACAGGAGTTGCGCGATTAGTTGATGATGATGGGGTGGGAGTTTCGTCGGGAGAATAGTGTAATTCGGCTACACAACCAGAAAGGAAAAAAAAAAAAGGAATACCGAGCTAGGCACCGCGGAAAATAAAATAAAAGCTTAAGAAGCAAAAAAAAAAAGGATATATGCTCCGAGATTGAAATCAGCACTAATCCCTGAGCCCCCTCCCTGGAAAGCATGGAGTTACGTAGTCCGGACGCGTCGACAGCTAATCTTTTGGTATGTCATGATCGCCGTACGCGTATGTATTGTACCGTGGTTAATCAAGTTTTAAGCTATCTGTTTAAAAAAAGGTTGATGTGCACGGCCGCCGGAGGGGGGGAGAGATGCTTAAGGGTTTTGCGCGGGGCTTTGGGCTCTTGGTGTGTGGCTTGTACGGTGCTGCATATTCTTGTTTGAGCTGCAATTAGTTTTTGCAAGTACCACGAGCTGCGGTTCACCTCCGCTACTAAACCACATTCTGTTCTTGCGGTTGACTGTGCGTAAATATTAGATAACTAAGCAGTAGTTCAGTTAATTGTCTAGCGATTGCGCCCTGATAATTACGAACAAGGTAATTCCATACAATCATTTATCCATTCGAGGTATGGCTCTTAATGAGTGATTTAGTGTCATAGCCATTTCACATTTCACTCGATACAAAGGAGGCTAGTATTCTTAAGTTGCTACTGGAGCATAAAGAAACTGCGCGATCAGGTGGGGCGTAGAGAAAGCAGACTGCTGGGGAATGAAAGCCTAGGAAGACGTGAAATGGGTACCTTACCATTGCTGCAGCTGCAGTTGATGTATGAACATTCCGCAGAAAAACTCAATCTTCTCAATCCTGCAAAGAGCGAGGTATGGTTGGGAATTGCGTTGGGTGCAGTAACCGTAACGTCCAGTTCTAAAAAGAATATAGATATTTAGGTGAGCTTTCTTTGCTTATGGCTACCACTTGAACCTCAACTCTCCACAGCCAACTCACAGCGTTGCAGGACTGCTATTCTCGCTAATTTGATTCGAGGGTTGCACTGTAGTTAATTTATATTTTTTTAGGTCCGAGATAGAAATCACAGTTAGAGTCATCGACTGATTGGTTCAATTAGACCCCTCTACAGTAAGGTTGCCTCGAGCTTGAACATCTACTACGACTGCAACTCATATCATAATCTCTAGACATAAAAGAAAGGCTTAAGAGTCTCGTGCGCCGAGAAAAAAAAAACTTAAAAATTTCCTCATTGAGAACATAAGACGAACTATCCAGCAGGACATTAGTCGATTATTAATCCATTTTCGCTACCTGAGCCAATCCAAGCCTGTCACAATCCCACGAGAGCATGTTCTAACCCAATAAAATGCGTTACCGTGTACCAATGCTCCCATTGATAACGTGCAGGATGCGTACTAGCATAATCTAAAAAATTTCTCACCAATTTTTTTTTTAGACGGTGCTTGACCTGGTGTAGGAATTAATCGAATATCTGCGGTGGCTTGCATATGTATCTTGTTGTCTGCCAGGCAGTTATAGTCTGGGAATTTAGAATCCTTCGAGAATATCTGCGGCGTGGATGGTGATTGGATTTGCAAAGTGTGGAGAGTTCGAGGTTCGCACGATACATATGCGTACTAGGATGACTGCGTCTTTGCCGACATGGTGAATAGGCAATGCGATCTCGATGGGGTGGTTGTGTTCTCTACTGAGGTTTGGTAGAGGTAGATTTGTGCTATCCTGTAGACCGCGGAAGTGTGTTAGTATGCCAGAAATGGTGCTATCTGCTTACAAGTCGCCAGCACAACTCACGCAACACTCACAGTGCTTCCATGGTTCGTATGTCTCAACAGTTATGCGAAGCACTAGGATCTTTTTTGCCTTCTGGCTCTTTGCGGGGATAAAGTTGGGATACAGCTGTACAGGTAGTTAGATGGCAGTCTGGATTGTGTCACCCCCACATACACGAATATCTCACTTCATCGGCAAAATTACCCAATATTCTTCGCTATTGAGTTACTCGAGCCTGCTGAGTCTTCTCTCAATATAATGTTTGCTGGTAGGAATTGTCGGCTGTATAATTGACGTTCTTGGGTTTTGAGGGTTCCACCGGCCACACGTGGTCATAGCGTCGCAATCACCGATCTAATCGTCCCGCAAAAGCAAATCTCTACATTTGGGTTATCTTGTTCAGGCTTCGTTGGGCCCAGAAGTTAGAACCCGAGATGCAGAAGGCAGAAAGTGAAAGCTAACAATCATGAAATATCACTCGATTTTAAGACATGTCCCACCGATTACTATTTCTTTATCTATTCGACACGCCACTAAAAACACACACTTCGGATATAAGTCCCGCAGGAATCACATCTTGAGGGTTTATGCGTCTTTGATTTCCATCCATGCGCAGAGAATGCATAGAACGATACGGTTCGATTTCCGATCTAGTATGCACAAAGTAATAACAGCACCACGAGGAAGTTCGAAAACCACCAGCTCAAAGCAGCAGAAGCATCTTAGATTTACTGAGATCACAAAATGCACACTAACAGAAGCCTTATAAGGCTAATTCGAGAAGGCGAGAGGAGCATAAAAGCACAGCGAGCCGTTCCACCGGATACTGACAGCCCAGATGCGCGCAGAGTGATTTATTATCATGTCACAAGGTGCTTATGGGCTTCCGCATCTCATTCGTAACCGTTTAGACGTTGCTCTGATGCTGCATTCTTATACGGGGGTTGCACTGCACTCGGCACAAACCACATTAATGATTATGAGATATTTTGACCGACCACGAGCATATATCAGCGTTGATTAGTCTCAGCCCATAGTCGTTTAGCAGTCACAAATCTTGCATGCATAAGCCTTGAGCAGCCCTAAGATGAAGATAGAACACCCAGCGTATGGGAATGCTACTTGACTAAAAAAGTTTAAGCATCTAGGCCTCCTGGGCCCCGAACACCTGGCTAGAGCTCAGGTAGAACACCCACGTGTACATCTTACACAAACGTAAATGTAGCCCGAAAATGTATGTTTATCTAGCATCGTAAGATTAAGTTTCTCAGCCTTGCAGGTTTCCGGCAACTATAGTCGTTGGAAAATTTAAATAGGACCAATGGAATCACGATCCCACAGGAAAGGCGATGGAGAAAAGTTTTCGCTCTCGTAAGCAACGTGCGCCGGTTTTGTGTCTCCTGACACTAACCAGCTGCCATACAATCTTTTCTTCGGAACTCTCGGGAAATAAGGACGGGAGGTGAAGCCTAGACGTTAATAAAGGTATCCAGAAATGGAGCGCAAGCAAGGGGCATATATTCCTATAATTTTTCGACCCGGCAGAGCGGATTGCTCTATTAACTATGGAGAGAGGTTAATTAAAGAGTTGATTAGAGTGTTAAGGGTTGGGGAAATTAGTGGATAGTCCAGGTTAATTATCTTGGTGTGATATTATGATAACCTATGCATGAGTGACTTTAGTTTATACTGTTGAACGAAAGTTAATGAGGCATGGATAGTTTAACTAGGATGAGATATCTCTCCTTGAGGTCGGCCCGATCACGCATATATCACGGGGAGAGGCTTCGCACGTGTTTAGCATCTGTAGGTATGCCCTAAGACAGTCCCTATGAGCTACAAGTCTCTTTAGTACTCACAACTACACTATGGCCTACAAGTTATACATACCTAATAGGTAAGCAAACAACTTACCTAATCTGCTCTGCATAGAATATCACTCGATGTGAATAGCGCGCTAAATGTTGGAGAAGCTTCCTAATATGGGGTGCCTCCACGGGTGTGGCTTCGGAGTCGGAAATGATTGAGAGACAGGTACCCGAGCGCACGGGTACTTGGGCGCTCAGAGAGCTATTTAGATAGGGGCCGTATGCCCACCTCAAGCAAGAAAGCAAGCCTAAGCAATACAAGCAACCGAGTCCTCTATTCCTCCCTACGCCCCAATATCACAACACTAAATATTGGAAAAGCTTCCTAATACGGGGGTCCTTTGGGCGTGGCTTCGAGAGCCGGAAATTAGTGAGAGACACGGGCCTAAGCACAAAGGCACCTGGGGGCTATTATCCATGTATACGTACGAGGGCGCGTTATCAGCCTCTGGAGAAGCAAGCAATACAATCAATCAATCTTGTTCGTCCCTACTTTTTCGGCACTAAACTCACAAACAACTCAAAACTCAAAATATGTCCGCTACACACAAGCTCTAGGGAATAAACTAGATAAACAAACCCCCAATACTGAATTTCTGCAATGCGTATATATCAAACAACCTTCAAAACCCCCTTTAAGAACGCCACCACCTCCTTCTCCCCTTCCTCAAGTCCAGCAACAATACCAACATACCCGTCCGGCCTCACCACCACCAATGCCCCTTTACCAACATCCACACCCCATGTCTTATAAACCTCCCCAAAATGGTCGCCCAGAACAAGCCACTCACTCATCTCCCTTACACACTCTGGGAAATCCGTCCACTCTAGTCCCCCCCGATCCCCAGGGAAGATTACCACCGTCTCGACAACACCCTCCGCAAAATACAATGGCACAGTCCCAACAAGGGCCGTAAGTGATCCCGAGAAAGCCGCCGGATCATCTCTAAACTGTGCTGGTAGCAACATAATAATACGGTACCGCCCCGTTGACGGAATATCATCATGAATATCCCTCGGATTCGCATCAGCGAACCGTTTAGTCTTCACGTTCAACAACCTTCGTCCCGGAACCAACAGCCCCATCTCGGGCAATACCCCGGTTTCTAGAATCTTCCCTTTTTCCGGCTCTTTGGCGACTATGAGGCCTTCAACATATCGGATTCCACACCCGCTCGTGAACCCGCTTCCGGTACTGAAAACGTCAACGAATTGCTCATGTGTTAGCCCTGTCTCCCCGTCCCCGATCTTACCCGAGAACATGGATGAGAATTTAGTGTCGAACTCGATGAGCTGGCGGGCGATGTCGAGACGCTCTAATTCGTATGTGGCGATAAGGTCGTTAGGGGTTGGGGTTAGGCCATTGAGGGCGTGCGCGAGTTTCCAGGAGAGGTTGTAGCCGTCCATCATTGATACGTTCATTCCTTGTCCTGCCTTTGGTGAGTGTGTATGGCAGGCATCGCCAGCAATGTGGACGCGGAGGACTCCGTGGGCGTCAGGGAGAGAGAATTTCGGGGTTGCGCGTTGGCCGATTTGGTATGCGGCCCACCAGTCGACTTCGCCGAATTCGATCTTGTAGGGGGAAAGGACTTTTTTAGTCTGTGTTACGATACGTTCTAGGGATACTTTCTCTCTTCGTTTTTTGGCATGGGTTTTTGCGTCTGAGGTTTTAAGGGATTCTGGAGGTGGAATTTCGGTGGCGATTGTGGGGTCGCGCTCTACTTCGTCCTCCATTTGGCAGTAGATACGAGTGAGGACTTTCTTGCCAGATACGTGTTCACGAGGTATTATCATGATTGAACCTGTGCTTGAGTGCTATATTAAGGGATGAGTGTCAGCATTTGCGAGTTTTAACGGGGGCCCGGGAGGCTATACAATAGCACATCTTTTTCTGATGTCTGGGAAATCAGTCTTGACAATAGAGTCCATTACACCCCTAAACTCGAGCATATGTTAGACTTTAATCGGCCTTATCAGAAGAACTAGGAGATCGACTAACCAAACATGATCCGTATGATCACCAACCAACTTCAACCCCATTCCCTCCCTCACTACACTGTGTGCCCCATCTGCGCCAACCAAATACTTCGCTCTAACAACCCTCTCCTCACCATCCTTCCCCTGCATCTTCACAAGCACCGGGAACTCCTCATCCCCATAATCAAACTCCCATCCCAACACCTTCCATCCCCTCTGCACCTTGTTCCCATTCTTCTCCAAATCCTCATTCAAAATCCTCTCAATCCTCCCCTGATGGATCGTGACTTCATGCGGGAATCTTGCCGGCACGTTCACATCCGCTACGAATGAAGTCCTAACAATACCCTTCCCATCCTCCCCCGGATTCCAAAAACCAACTTCATGCATCTGGCAGCCCTGCGTAAGCACCTCATGGGCAAGATCGAGTGATTGGAGGACTTCGAGGGTCCGCGGTTGGAGACCATCGGCTTGGCCTGCATGTACTTGGTGTGATTTTTCGTCAACTGTTAGAACGCTGGTTATGCCGTAGCGTGCGAGAAGAACCGAGGTCATGATTCCGGCTGGTCCACTAGGAGCTGTTAGCGCTTTGTTTGTAGGAAATTAGGGGTGGAGTGAAGACTTACGAGCCCACGATGACGACTTCATAGCGCTCGTTTTTGGCGTCCGGTGCAGGCGGTGGAGGGGATAGTCGAGGGAGTGGGTTGAGGTGGGCTGGGTTTACGCGGGTGTCACGCAGGTCATTGGATTCTTCGACAAAGACTGGCATTTTTTTTTTAATACTCACTCGAAATCGAATTGGATTTTTGTGTCTTTGCGTTGATTTGGCATTCGATTTCAAGTTGGGATAAGCAAGGCCTTTATTCGTACGATTTCACATAAGGGAATGCTAGTTGGCGGCTATTCAGACAATTTACCCCTGGGGCCTAGGCTCATGATCCTTGAGAAACTCAGGGACGTTCGAAAGAAAGTTCGGATGATATTTTGTCTCTCTTGATTATATCGACATTGGTAAGGTGGGTCCGTGGCTTATGGGTTACAGGTGGCATGGCCCTCACGGGCCTCTGGTGCGGGGTTATTGGCGAGAGCGGAAGTTCAGGGATTTCCGAAAAAGGTGTAGATCGCCCCGGGTGAACCGCGAGAGGGGTATGAAGGGGTTTGTAGATGGTGTGGTGATGGGATTGTGCATGAAGAATTGGCAATGGTGAGATGCTGTCTCGGGGGTGGAAGCTGATTAACGAATCGTAATCGTTGGAAAGCACGATTTAGGGCCTCACGATGTATGCAGCTAGCCGAGGCCATCGAGGTAGTATGACGTACTGGCCCCTTGATAATCATTATCCAATATTATCTCAGCACTAGAGTTCTTCTAGAGTATATGCCTTTTTCTTAATTGGAAGTTTTGTATGGCTGATTCGGGGTTGGTAGGTCTTACTATGGTGATGAGACAAAACCACCACTCATAAACCATCACTCGTATCGTGGGAAATTGCCACTGTTGAAATAGGCGGATGGGTACCAAGGGTAGTAAATTGCTTGATTGCCTGCTCGCTCTCCTGCCTGCGCACCCAGTCTATCGCTTGCTTCTCTACCCGCAAACGTTCCCGTACCATTTCCTATTCTAAACCGTACCCCGATGTCTTTGCCCAAGCCTGCATGCCGAGGCCGGCGCCGAGAGAGACAGCTCACTTGAGCGCCAGAGCCCGTACCTATTGGGAAGCCATTTCCAACAACCATTAGTGCAACACAGGTTTCATGGGGCGCGAAAGATACCAAACTCACTAACCATCTAGGCCTCAACATATCGTCTTAGTAGTAGAGGGTGGGTGCGTGGGTGCGTGCTAATATTGTATGTGATCGGTTGAACTATGTGAGCTCTAATATGGGAAGGATGCTAAACGAGAGATATGTAAGTGTTATCGATTGTAACAGCGAAGAACCAATCTACTTACTTTAACTTCGGGAACTTGCACTGCGTGTAAACCATAAGAACGTGCCAGAACTGAGTGACAGCCAAATCCAACGTAGACTCCGTCGACGAGATTGACTATGTGACTTGGATTAGGAAGCTGATGAGGGATACGTGTAGTGAGGGACGATGGGTTGTGATTAGAAGGGTAGACTTGAAACTCGCTAAATGTTACCGCAATTGGTGTATGAGGTTGTTCCGTGCTCGATCCCTCGGTGGTCTAAATAATTACATGCACATGTACTTTAACTCAAGAATCTCTCCCCTACCCGAGGTTGATCTTTACTAAGTATTGCGTCTAAGCGTCTAAGAAGCGCCGTCGGGTGGCGCCAAATTTGTTAGAAATGATACCGGCGATTTTTGGGAGGATGCACATCCGTATCTAATATTACCACGAATACAGTTATGCATAGCCATTTAGGTCCTAAAGACAACACGCAACGAATCTATAGCAGAGGGTCTTTTAAAAGCCTAGAATGGGCAAGCATAAAAACTGCCAATGTTTAATCGAAAAAGTCTACAGCCCAAATCTCTCCAGATAGCCAAACAAATAGTCTAAACAACCTACAGGTACTCCTTTCTACCCACCCTCTCACACATCTTCTCCAACAAATCAGCGCCAAATTCAAAATCGCTCGTCTCCAAGTAAATCTGCCCGCTAACCCTCACAAACCATCTGCCACCATAAAACATGACCGGAATAGCCGTATTAAACTCCTTCCGAATAGTATCCATAATATACGCCCTAACCTTCTCAGCATGCTCGCTCTCCACCTCCACTTCACCTTTCCCAGCTTTCCCTTTCCCTAAAGCGATCGGAAGCCGAACGTTATACAAACAACAATCCCCATTCTCCCTGTCCAAGACCTCAGTACCTAACCTCTTCGCAATGAGCTCGGCACCAGCTTTCCCAATCTTGTGGGCGTACTTCATTATCTTTTCTTCGCCGCCGCAGACTTGTTCCCTGAAGCGCAATGCGGCAGGAACGCAGAGCGTCGGCGAGCAATCTACAGTGCCAACAAACTCAAACATGGTAATGAAATCCGACTTGAGCTCTGAGCCAAGCGGGTTCGGATATGAATCCCCCGAAAGCGATACAAACCCGTGAGAGGTTGGTAGAGTAGACCGGATGAGTGCCTGGTTACGAAGCGGAACATGAAAAACCGCACATCCGCGAGGAACATACAACCACCTTACACCGCGATATTAGAATTCCCCAAACACCTATATATAAAAAAGCAAATAACACGCAGTGGGGGGGACATACTTATGGCAATTGCTGACGAAAAAATCAACATCCAGCTTCCCCAGATCCAATGGGATATGTCCAACCCCATGCGCGCCATCCACCAACGATAGAACACCTAGCTCTTTACACACCGCCGCGAACCTCTCGAACGGGAGTCGGACACCAGGCATACTCACGATCGTATCGAATATCGCAATTTTGACATTCGATCCGTTCTTCTGCTCCCGCTCTATCGTCTCGCGGAAGCGCTTCACTAGTTCATCGTCGCTGAGGGGGAGCGTTGCCTCGATCTTCACGCCTACAACTGAGGTTGATTCCTCGAGGTATTGAATAGTCTTGCCGCAAGCGCCGTATATGAAGTCGAAAAACACGATCTTGTCACCGGGGGAGTATTTTAGCGAGCGGAGCACTGTGTTAACGCCGGTTGTGGAGTTTGCGACGAATACTATTTCTTCGACTGGGACGTGGAGGTAGGATGCCATTGCTTCGCGGGACTTGTCGAGGAGGAGGGGGTAGGTTGTTAGAATGAACTCGTCTGTTCGGGTCTCGGATGCCAATTGGAAAGTCTGCAATGCGTTGCGGACGGGTTTGGGGTGGGTTCCAAAGGCGCCTGAGTTGGTTAGTTGTGAGTGGTGATTCTGTTAAGGGTGGAGATGTTGATAGTGAAATGTAAAAGTTACGGTGCTTAAAGGGAATTATGGGACGGAGTAAATTGACAGAAAATGGGCACATTGGTATAACCAAAAAACGGAACCTAAAGATTTAATGTGTAGGTTTGTGTAGAATGGGCAAATACAAAATACCCTCGTCAAGATTTGCAGATAAGTTCAAGCAGATTATAATACACACCATGATTCAGATTGATCCACTTATCATCGAAGTGAAAGTATTTCCTCATGCTATGGCCAAACTCAGGTTCTAATGAGAGCTGCGAAATCCCGGACACGAGCTTATCGTAACTATCGAGGTTCGACATTTTGTGATTGTGAATAGGGCAAATTGATATATAGCTAATTGATATATTCCAGCTATCAGACCGATCAGCTTGTTGATTTAATTGACTATTGGAATACGATGTCTTGTGAAGAATTGCACTCACTTGCAGTTGGGGTTTTATATCAACAATCAACAGAGGTTGAAGTGGGGGAGTATACGTATGACTCGTTCGTTGTTGCGATGGTTTGTAATCTAAGTGTTTGGTTGATCTACCTACCTATTGCGGTTAGCCTAATGCTGCAGCGCAAGAACTGATAAGGTGTACCTATATGTGGCCCTATAGTGCAACCGAGGTCTAAGAGCATGCCAGAAATTTGGCAACGCATGATTTGAGACCATGTTTCATACCCGGTATGTTTTTTTCCTAGCTGTGCTGACCAGATCACCATCACCATACTTTTCAAATCCCTATTCCTCCATGGAAGTTTGTCCAATTCACAAAAACTCTCTGATAATATCAAATTCATCTAGTAGAGATTGTCTGATTAGAGTCACCTTATCATAATTCGACCTACTCTAGGAGTAGACCACTAAAAATAGGGTACACTATATTTGCTTCACCGGTACCATAGTACCCAAAATAGTTTAGATTTTCTTCCTTTACTTCAACTGCCGTGGTTGTAATTAGTAAGGCGATGCGAGAGGAAATACTGACGTTCGACTGCATTCTATTATTCTGGCTGAGGTTCTTCCAGTTGAAGCAATTTTCACGGAATATCAAAGTATATATAGAGTGAGTTGGGATGCAGAAATATATCCTTACTAATTTGTTCCTACGGGCGCCGGCCGACACTAAATTTTTAGGCTCAACTTTCAATTGCAGCGCTATCTACCAAGGCAACAACATATCGGATTCCCTTCGGTTCAATTTTTCCACTGGCGTGAATGCTGGAGAAAGATTACCATCGATATCTCTTTACGCTAGCAAGTTTCTAAATGACGGACTACACTGAAACGAAACTACACATAGGGAAGGAAAATACGGAGAAATTAGTAGTTAGCCTCACCAATCATATATCTGCGATTCCTAGGCATTCTGTTGCTACATGTATATGTACATAGACGCCATATCCCTAGAGTTTAGGCCTCGAGTCACTAGAAAGGGTCTCGGAAGGCAAGGAAACTAGAGGCTTCCCTTTCTATATTAGTCTCTCAAGTAGGTTCGTACAATAACACTAAGAATAGAAATACAATAAATACACGTATAGTTAATCTACACGCTACTTAAAAACAACGATGATGCTAAAAGAGGCCTTCAATCTAATACAAAACCAATTCCGGCGATCACATAAGACAAACCAAGTACAATAGATCAAGTTAGGTATACTCTATACCTAGTGTATCGTATCAAAAAGTGTATATCTGAAGTTTACTCCTTTAAAATGCAGTTGTTGCTTCGGGGGAATCTCACCCCGATGCGCTTATAGCATCAGACTTGCGCTTAACAACAGCAATGCTACCCCATAACGTATCCTATGCGACAGGAAAGCAGTTATGATGATTATCTCTTGTATCTAGATAATATATATGCACGTATTGCCATACGTATACATCATAGGTCCCAAAAGATCTTAGTCTGACGCGAAGACCCAACCGTTAACCTAAGACCTAAGCTATCTACGACACACATAAAGAGATTGCAAGGGAATCGCGTTCTATTAAGCCAAAACAATCACGGAGAAACTACTGATATATATGTCACAGAAGCTTCCTAAACCTTGAGGTTACACGCAACTGCGTGGAGCAGCCTGTAAAATTGCTCCAAGTTCGCTAGTTCCCGGTAAAAATCCGCATAATCGGAGGAAAATCCCGCCGGCCATCGTTAATTAGTATGAAATAAGCGAAACTTCGCTAAGGCGGCCAGACCCACATGTCCGCCTATACATCTTATATCATTACGGACTCGGGGAAAATATTCTTGGACACATAATAAGCTTGTGTTCGTTATTTTTCTTTTCGGGAAGTCCTATATTCACAATGTCAGCATCAACGTCAATATCGCAAAATCCTATTGAGGATCTGGAAGTGAAGATAGTTGCCAATGATACAGAATCCAACAACTGGTCAGCTCTTGAAGATGATGAGAATCCTTATAAATGGACTACCAAGAGAAGTACGATTGCCTTCATAAATTGTTATCCCGTTAATGTTTACCTGACCAGTGGGTTGTGTCGTACAGAATGGCTATTCACGGTGGTTATTTGCCTAAACAATTTTATGGTTTCTGTGGGGGCATCAATATTTACGCCTGGAATTGGGTTGATTGCTTATAATTTTGATGTTACTACCGTGGTCGCGACTTTAGGGCTGAGTTTGTAAGTCGTGGCTACTCCTCAGTATCCTAGTTAATCTTATCACTGACATGTCCAGTTATGTCATTGGCTTTTCCACAGGCCCGCTAGTATTCGCCCCGATGAGTGAGGTATACTTCATCTTGATAATATCAGCTTATGGAGTAGATATTGATTTTGCTGCTAGGTCTATGGTCGTAAAATCGTTTGCGTTCCAACCTGGATATTATTCGTGGTTTTCCAACTTGGATGTGCACTTGCAAAAAATATCGAGACTTTGGTCATCTGCAGGCTTCTAGTCGGAACCTTTGGTTCACCAGCATTGACTGTTGCCGCTGGGACCATGACTGATATCTGGGAACGTTTGTGGACCCCCATTGTCCAAATTAAATTAAGAACGAATGAAAGGAGGATCTAATACTAGTTGAAAAAAATAGCAAATGAGCTTGGGCCTCCGATGGGTCTATTCACTATGGCTGCTTTTCTTGGCCCTGTCGTCGGTATGAAACCCGTCTGTAAAATTATTTTCAGAGACGTGCTAATCATGTCTGTCTACCAGGTCCAATCGCCGGTGGCTTTATCACGGAATACATCCACAGCTCTGAGCCTTGGCGATGGAGCTTTTGGATCCCTTTAATCATATCGGGTGTTCTTGGACTGAATTGGTTTTGGCTTCCGGAGACTTATCAATTAACACTGCTAGAAAGTAAAGCGAAAAAGGCAGGACATAAGGTTTTACATATGGAAGGGAGAAAATCTAATGCGGCGATCTTTCGGGTTGCCGTTTGGAGGCCGCTACACATGCTTGTTTTTGAACCAACTGTACTGCTGGTATCGTTGTATATCAGTTTCCTCTTTGGAATATTGTGAGTGCCCTAATTCACTGAAGAGCTGTTGTGGAGTTTAACTGCAGTTGTTTGACTCTCCTAAATTACAGATACCTCTATTTTGGAGCATACCCGCTCATCTTTCAAGGTCGCTACCACTGGGGCCCCGGTTTCTCTGGTCTCGCTTTTGTCGGCATCGGGGTTGGCGTGGTCTTATCCTTCCTAACAGCAGGATACTCCAATAAGTTGTACCTCCAACTTAAGGAAAAGAGAAACAAAGGCGCTACATATCCGGAGGGAAGATTGCCATTGGCAATTGTTGCTGCGTTGCTAGTTCCGGGAAGCATCTTCTGGTTCGCTTGGAGCGGGTTTGCTAAGGTTCATTGGATTGTGCCTGTTCTCTCCGGAGTTCCGTTTGGTTGGAGTATGGTTGTTTTGTTTGTAAGGAAGCCAGGATCCTGGACATTTCGATCTTTACTGATTTCACCACGAACACTTAGATCAGTTTGATAAGCTATCTTGCCGAAGGCTATCTGTGCGTTCTATCCTCCTCTTCCTTACCTGTTCCAAGCCCAAACACATACTAACCCTTACAAATAGGGAATATTCAGCATCTGTCATCGCGGCTAACACCATCCTCCGCTCTTTATTCGCGATGGCTTTCCCGCTCTTTGGACGCACAATGTATACTGCATTGAAACCTGAATGGGCAGGCACTTTGCTTGGTACGCCTCAAACTTCCTTCTACCCTTCCAGTACTTACCATGCCCTGTGGAATTAGGGTGCATATCGATCTTGTTTATGCCCATTCCATTCCTATTCTTCAAGTACGGCTGGTGGCTCCGCCAGAATAGTCGATACCCAGCAAAGCAACAACTTGCAGCTCGAGACGCAGATAAATCCCACGAGGCGGAACAACCCATTGTACCTCCTGATAGTGTTTGAGTTACCAGCTTCTCCTAACGACTTATTTCTCTCTATCTTTATATGCATCCGGGCACCTTCCGCAGCTTAGAAAATACGGTTTTTTATTTTAATTTGTCCCGCTTTAACGTATGTCTAGTTTCAGGTGAATGTCGGCGCGTATCTGCTCAGGTTCTAATAGAATTTTGCATATCTGCTTTGTATATAGAAAGTGTTAGCAATCAATATAGAAGGATCAGTTTTCTTAGACCTTGTAGCTTCGCCAATGCTATTAGAACGTATACTTATGCTTGCTGGAGAATAGTAGAGAAAGCAATCGACGAAGAGAAATAGTTGAGTTTAGTTTCCGTAATCATGAATATAGGTTGGCAATCATTCGGCTTTGTTACACAATGACAACAATACCCCCCCCATAAGAATATGACAGCGCCAAAAGTATCTTCTTATAAGGAAACGCTGTCCTGTAGCCAAGACCCTAATCGTTTTCCCGCCATTCTTGATTTCTTCGACAAGGAGCAAAACTTATATGCTGCCTATGCCGATCTATGAGAGGGAATAGAAAAGCCGAGTGACTCCTAATGACCTGGGTTAGGGTTATCTTAATTCGCCTCTCTTTAACATAGCTTCTTTCACTCTGTAGTCTTCCATTGCTTCATCTACCAGACTTAGCATCAATCCATGTTCATCCTCCTAATAGGGCCGTGTTCTAGATCTATGATAGGATCTATAGCTATAGCTATGTTTTGGGTAGCCTACGCTCTACCGCTCAACCGTAGCCGAGGAGTCGAACATAGCCTCGGCGTCCACAATCGCCCTCCGCGATCCCGTTAAGCCCACAGCAGGAACAGATACAGAATCTGATATTCCAGGTACCACTGCAGCAGTCAGTTGCTGTGGCATCGGCTAGATGCCCCCGTAACCCCCAGCTAGCCTCCGCATCCCCGGACTTCTGAGCACCAACTACCCTAACCCTTGGTGACACCTTCCCCAGAATCCCCCCTCAGCCCCGGGTCCAATGACTTCATTCCCGTTGTCCGTAACGTGTACAAAACCGACTCTGCTCCCCGCGTATCTGAACCCCCAAACCTCCATCGAAACTTTCAAGGTACCCGTTATATACCCTTCGTCTAGAATGTCCCCTCCTTCAGATCCTCAAGATATTGCCCACGCCCACTCCCTCAGCGACCCTAGCTCCTTCTGGGACTCCCATGCTCAGAAACTGCACTGGGAAACCCCATACACTTCGCCTTTAACTTGCTCTCCGTCAAAATCGTCGTGGACTTGGTTCCCGGGTGGCCGAATATCTACTACATATAACCTGGTAACAAGACATGTTTTATCAGGCAATGGTGACGCAACTGCGATAATATGGGACTCCCCTATTACTGGATCAAAACGCAAAATCTCGTATAGGGAGCTGCAGGAAGATGTTGAGGTGTTTGCTGCGGTGCTGAGAGAAAGAGGCATAGTGAAGGGGGATCGCGTATTGATCTACAGTAAGATACCCTAACCCTAACTAGTTGTTTCGGATTCGCTTGACTTGGTAGATGTTTGGTAAACATCCCTACCGCAACCTACTACCTTTTTACATAGAGGGGATACTTATAAGCTCCTATACATAATTCCTATTATCTTTCAATTCTTTATTTTCAAGTGTCAATGATCCCCATTCCACATCGCCAGTAACAGGACCCAGTAAATCATGGAAGCCCAAAGAGTTGGAATAAAAGGCTTAATTCCCTTTATATCTCACGCTTCTCATAGCCTTTTGATATCTCTAGATACAAAAGCTAAGCTAACACGCCCTCCACTTCCCCTCTCCAGTGCCAATGATCCCCGAAGCAACAATAGCAATGCTCGCAGCTGCTCATCTCGGCGCCATCCACTGCGTCGTCTTCGGTGGCTTCGCCCCTAGCGAATGCAGCAAACGAATTGAATCTGCAGAGCCCAAAATTATCTTAACAGCATCATGCGGGATCGAAGGCGGTACTGGTGGGAAGCGAAGAGTTATTCCTTACCTACCCTTGGTATACACACCAATCTTTTTCATAATCGAGGCAATAACTAAACTTGTAATAGGTCAGAGAAGCGATTGAAAAGAGCTCTTGGAAGCCGCAGAATACGATATTGTTTCAGCGCAATGAGCTATTCCTGAGTTTAGATAAATCCCGATCGGAGTTAAATTGGAATAGACTAGTCCGGTCGGCTAGGACAAGACGGGGATTGGCGAGTGTTTCTGAACCATCTCTTACTACGCCATCTCCGTCGATTAGGGATGGGAGTATTCTTGGAGATGGAATAAAGAGGGAAAAGGTGCCTGGTGAAAACGGGTATGTGGGGATTGGCGAGGCTTTTCCAAGTGAAGACCCACAGTATATTATATACACAAGTGGTTTGTACCCCAACACCCCCACCCAAACCAGTATCCAAAATCATCCAACTAACATTACCCCCAAAAAACAGGCACCACTGGCAAACCGAAAGGTGTAGTCCGCTCAATCGGCGGTCACCTCGTAGGCCTCCAATACACAATCGAACACCTCTTCAACACAAAATCCCGAGCCGATACCATTTTTTGCGCCAGCGACCTGGGCTGGGTCGTCGGACACGCATACATCCTATACTCCCCTCTCCTCGTCGGCGCAACAACCATCCTCTTCGAAGGCAAACCAATCGGCACTCCCGACGCTGCAACATTCTGGCGTATCGTTGCAGAGCACAAAGTCAATGTCATCTCCACCGCGCCGACTGCACTACGTGCAATCCATCGCGAAGACCCGCATCTAGACGGAATCAACAAATACGATATTTCTTCGCTAAGATCCCTCTTCTTAGCTGGTGAGCGCAGCGAAGCTTCGATCGTGGAGCTGTTTCAGAAGAAGCTGTTTGGCGGGTACGGCGGCCGCGGTATCATAGTCGATAACTGGTGGAGTTCTGAGTCTGGCTCCCCTATGTCAGGTGTTGGTCTAGGGTACGAGCGTTCAAGTGGACACCCGGTGATAAAGCCCGGCAGCGCAGGCAAACCAATGCCTGGATGGAATATCCGTATTGTGGACGATAAAGGGGCTGGGGTAGGGCCAGACCAGACAGGCAATATTGTTCTCGGCCTTCCACTTGCACCTACTGGTTTTCGATCTTTATGGAATGACCAAGACGGTCATATCCACCAGAAGGCTTACCGGGAAAGGTTTCCGGATCTACCGATCATTGATACGGGGGATGCGGGGTTCATTGATTCGGATGGTTTCCTGCATATTATGTCTCGTACTGACGATGTTATCAATGTTGCTGCGCATCGGTTCTCGACTGGGACTATTGAGGAGGTGATGCTGGAACACCAAAGTGTGGAGGAAGCTTACATTGTGCCGTGTCCGGATGCTATTAAGGGACATGTTCCATTCGGTGTTGTTGTGGCTGATCCAGACTTTCCTTATGTGGAGGGGATGTTAACGAAGGAGATTAATGAGATCGTGAGGAAGGAGATAGGACCAATCGCTGCGCTGAAAGGGGTGGTTGTCGTCAAAAGGGTGCCGAGGACGAGGAGTGGGAAGACAATGAGGAGGCTTATGAGGGAGATGGTCGAGAATGCCTA
The DNA here is from genome assembly GCA_038503075.1 of Gyromitra esculenta. NCBI lineage: Eukaryota > Fungi > Ascomycota > Pezizomycetes > Pezizales > Discinaceae > Gyromitra > Gyromitra esculenta. The sequence continues at coordinate 204,783 of JBCAML010000001.1, forward strand.
TCATGGGCTGAATAAGAAGGTGGATGTGCCAGCTACAGTAGAGGATGTGGAGAGTGTGGAGATAGTTAGGGAGCGTATTGAAGCCTGGTTTACAAAGAGTGTAAAGCCAAAGTTGTAGTGTTAACCGAGTCGATATTTCTGGTAGGGTTTTAAGGGATTGGGGAGTAACTGCTTTAGAGGGCTTTTATGATATCAAGCAAATTAAGTGTTCAATATCTACTATTTTCGTCTCTCAATTATATAAAGCAACACGTGATTTTCAACACTCATCAAACGCGAAACCTAGCGAAAAAGTCTTGATACTCACTGTGCTCTCACTGGCTTGTAGGGAAACGGCAAAACGGGTTTGGTTCAAGTATAGATCTGGAGAAATATGAGCAAACTCAAAATTTATATGGGTAGAAACAAATCTCAGCTAAAACGATGCCTAGCCTTAAGGCTCCAGAGGCCCACGCAAGATGATATAAGCCTCCTTCAAACCAGTTACGTATTCGCCACGTACTCCCTGCAGTTTGAATACGGTTGTTGCACCACCAAAGCTGGTGACGTGGGGGAATCAGATCCCTGAGGATAAAAACTGATAATTTTGTGGTGAGCTGTCAAGAGTTAAAACTTAAAAGATATTAAGCCTTCTCAACGGTTTGAATGTAGGTCAGCGCGCGATAATCGCCAAGGCGACCTTCGGTAACGAGTGATGAGTTGTGATCACATATGCGTCCGACAAGCGCCCGTGATACCTCACTTCTCAGAAATCACGCTCCAAGATATATACAGCATTGTCAACTCGATACCACCCCCTCGCTAGGACCGCCTTTGCACATACTACCCGAACCAAGAAGAGCTTCGCCGATAGCAGCTGGGGCTAGTGGGTGTGGGTACGTAAGCCCCGATACGAGCAAATGTCCATTTTGTTAGACCATGGGTCTTGACTTTTTCCTACTCTTTCTCTCTTGGGAACTCTGTGGATTAGGTGTGGCTGGTTGGTGGGACGAGGATAAAGATCGTAGGACAAGAGGGTTCGCTAGTGAGTCAAAACAAAGGGTCACACGTATGAACGAGTGATCTTGAGTGATGCTGGAGGAGTTCGAAAAAATGTAACTCCCTGTAAAAATTAAAACTAAAATTTTTGTAATTTTTTTATTTACGATACCAAAGGAGGGGTTCCGACGGCTCTAAGGCATCCACGCACAGAGAACAGCGCATGTTCGCTAACGGGAAGTCCCGCATGCTCATGCTCAGGTATACCCCAAGACAGTCAGACCTGTAAATTTGAGACCGGTATCACGTTTGCGGCTCGAGAGGCCAGACAGATACCTTGAGGTCTTGAGAGACACCTCTTTCAATCTTTATATCTCAGATACCCTCCCATCAGGTTGAGTTTTGCACTAAATACCCTTCTTTTACCATAGTGAAGAAAGATAAGTGACAACCGCGATACTATATTTAGCGTAGTTGTCACCTTGCAGCTCTCGAGACTTGGGCTCTCGCAGCAAGGCGTCGCGGCTAGTCCGCATGTGGCTGGGGAAAGGATTGTTCCTGGTCAGAGGAGAAAACGTCACCGTGGCTTCTTTGCAATTCTTTGCTTTTCCTCGAGAGGACATGTGGAAAGGACAGGGAGACGTTTGCTCACAAGAGACTCGTGGAGAGAGGAAAAGAGCTTGACAAGTAAATAGAAATACATGTAGAGAATACAGAATACGTCAGTTGTTTATCTTCCCTGCTGAGGGACTCGCGTGAGCGTAATTTATCTCATAAAATCGTCTTCACAAGGGCATCCAAGACTTCTTCGTTCTCGGCTGATCGGTGTGACGACATCCCTTCCTGTTTTCCCAGCCCCACGACGACTACAACCCTCCCCTTCCTTTCTCTCTTCCTCTCTCTCCCTCCTTCTCCCACCCTTTAATCCCCATTTCCCTCAACTACAACCTCAGAGTCTCTACAGCGTAGGCAGACAGCATCAACGTTATCAATAATCAAACCCAAGAAGTCCTCGAAAAGTACTTCCCGAAATCTGAAACGATGGCACCGCCTGCTGTCCCTTCCGATCTTCCGCTACCTCAGCGTTTGATGGCACTTGCCCAAACCTTGCAATTCGGCTGGTTTGTTGGGTTCGTATAGGCCTTCTCCCCATCTTACTCTCGAAACTTCAGCTAACAAAATCGAAAAAACAGACATTTGACGTTGCTTTTAACCACTTTTCGCTACGCGATTGCAACTGCTAAATTCTCAACCAACTCAACGGTTGCTTCGATTGCCTACCGCGTTGGATTTTTGTCGGCTGCTGTTACCTACGGTATCGTTGTTTACAAAGCTTATAGACCAAGAATCCGAGCAGGGCAGGTCCCGACTGGCCAGCAGGGTGTGTTGAAGGTCCTTGCGGACGAAAATGTGCAATATTTGTGTAAGTTATTCCTCCCCGGTTTAAGCTTAGAAGACGGACGTTTGAGCAAACCATAAAATGAAATCTGGCGAGAAGGAGAATTTTGAGTGCTGACTCGATTTAAACGTATAGTCATGGCCCTCGTCTGGCTTTACTCCAAACCAATCTTCTATGCTCTTCTCCCCTTCGCCGTGTACAGCACTTTCCACTTCCTGACTTATCTCCGAGCGAACCTCATCCCTGCCGTCATGCCCCCTCATCCCACCTCCGCCGTATCACCTGGTGCCAAGCCCCCAGCCCCTGCTGTCTCTGAGGCTATCGCCAAGTTTGTCAAGAACAACTACGACTACTCGATGCATCTCGTCGCAAACCTCGAATTGTTCTTGTGGGCGCGTATTTTTGCTGGTGCCATTATCTTCAAGAACTCATGGGTCCTTCTTGTTATCTACACTGCGTTCCTCCGTGTTCGTTTCGCTCAAAGCGGATTCGTGAAGGATGCCATTAAGGGGCTCGAGAGAAGGGGCGATGCTATTATCGCTGACAATAACATTCCCGAAGGCGCGAGGACTGCTTGGGGGCTCCTCAAGACTGGTGTCAGGAGCTTCGGTGAGGTGTCAGATGTGAGCAAGTTTTTGTCTCCAGGAGTGACCAATGGTGCTGCAAGGAAGACCCAGTAAATATGGGACGTATTTCGCGGTATTGATATCGGGGGGAATGGGCGGTAAAGGGCGATAGAGACTAGCTGGAGAGTGGATGGAGAGGAATGTAACGAATAGTTTTTTATTTCTTATTTTTTTTTTGCTACATGGAATGAATTTTCTTGTTCTTGCTTGCGTATGATTTCTACGATTTTCAATTGGACGTGTTTCACTCTTGGCCTTGTGTCAGGATTTTGTGGGAAAATATCAAGGGAATAGTTATTAGTCACCTGTTCTTTCAACTGCCTAATTTACTTACAGTGCGTTTGTCATCGGCATGTTCGTTTCTTGCTACGCTCTGCAGACTTGGCTTTTGATCGAGTGATTACGGAGTGTGATGGTAATAGGACACGACTATCTTTTCTAAGTGATATGTGATTGCGGGCCGTTGATATTACTCCACATTAGTGCCCGCAATGCCGGTAAGCGTGGTATAAGTATAAGTAAATGTGGCCCTTGCAATATAGCGCGGCAGGGACTCGTGCGGTCAGATGAGCGTGGGGTCCCTATTTTACTAATTCGCCTTGGGATTTGAATAGAGTGAAAAAATGGAACACCACGACACTTCCATTTAGAGACAATACTTTATGTACCTACATGCATGCCAGGACGGGGAAAACCCTCTTTATTCTACTTACTTCAGGGGCCTGCAGCCCGCGAGTACATTAGTCTAATCCAGTCGGTGGGCTCTACTATGCACAACCGTGCACAGTTCCTGGAAGTGGTCTAGAAAAACGGTGTTGATATACTGTCTAATCTCTACCAGAGTTCGGACCTAGTGCTAAGAACGTAAATATGTGTTCATGAAAAGTCACTCGGATACTCATGCCACGGGTAGGTCTTTGCTAGTAGGCTCTAGTAACTATGATTCTCGTATCTTGTGGCATTTAAAGACACTATCTAGAGTTGGGATGATAGTACTTAGATCTGTTGTGGCGTTTACTAGGAGTCTTAAAGGTTTGGGCCATGCAGTACTCTACATTTGATATTAAATTGCTAGCGATACCAATGATAAAGCCACCCTTAGGTGAGAGCCAAGTTTCACAAAAAGAACGTTTGCAGTTTTCCTCTAAACACTGTTACAAGCCACGTAGCACACTAAACCAAGCCCCACTTGCGGTCACACCAACGGTATTGTAATACCAGCCCATTTCAACCTCATCCCACGACCAATTAGCACAAAATTCGAATCGAAATCAGTTACACCCACAAGCGGATAGAACTCACCACTGTCCCCCATTTTCCGACCAACAGATCCAGCAAATCCGTCCTCCCAGAAACAGCCAATACCTCCGCAACAGCCCTATAAGCACTATTTACAGCTCCAATAATCCAACTATGTCCACCCGACAGTGCTTCCCCAGCAAAGTGCAGTCTACCATGAGCAGCAGGTTCTATGAGCACCGGCATAATGCTGACGTACTGGCCAAGACCATAGCGTGCGAACGCACCGACCGAATACTCGTTATCGTACCACGACCATATGTGAGAGTCATTGTATTGTGAATGTACGAACTCGTACGTGATATTGTTCATATCTGAAAGATCGTGGAGTGCTATGTCGATTAAAGCTAAGCGCCCTTCTGGAGTATGCAGATAAGCCCCCATGCGGCTTGCATCTTGTCCCAAGTATATTCACTACTATCAGTGTGCTGACCCGCAAGAAAGCCAAGGAAATATTACCACTTATATAAGAAGCGATCATAGTTCTAGCTGCATTAGACGTATTAACACCGTAAGAAGGAGGCTTTGGCCTTCCTTGAACGTGGCGGGAAGATCCTGCCACCAACGGCTGTTGAACTTCATTCCGATCTTTGTTGAAGGATCGTAGGTCAGGGTTCGGATTGCTGATTTCTTTAGGTAGTCTAATTTGAGGTTTGACATATCCATTGCTTGTATTACGCCTAGAGAGACGGTGTTGATGACATGGGCATATGTCGCAGTGGCAGATGTATTTGTCGCAACTGTTAATCCAGCGTTTGGATCAGTGGAGTTGGCGTACTTGACTTGAGTGACACGTTTGCCTGTTTTTATAGCCTTCTTGAGAACTTTCTCTAGACCATTGATTAGACAGCTCATGCCCCATTCGATGGTTTTCCTGTAGAAAGGAAATAGTGTAAGTTAATATCGAACCACATATGAAGATCTAGAAGAACGTTTGTATCAATTACCATGCACTCAAGGGTGATGCGGAAAATATCCAGTGCTCAAGAACTATTTCAGAAATGGAAAAGTCGTAGCAGTTTGTAGCATCGTTGGTTGTCTCCAATCAATCAATTTCTTTATTGTTCAGCTCAATGTTCAGAAAGTATTGTCTAGCTGAAAGGGAGTCGATAGTCATCAGATAGTCGAAACCAATATCAAAACTCTGGGGCAAAACATCTGTTAGATCTTTGATTGCGGTTTTCATAATATCTTTAGGGGATTACGCTGCAAAGTTATTGGGAATGTTACCATCATCCATCATACCGACGTGAGACGGATTGCCGGCCACGCCATCCCCGAGTTTGATGGTTATGTCGTTGTACCGCAGGAAGTTGTTGTCTGTTTGGAATATGTATAGGATCAATGTGACTTTGTCTAAGCTGTCGTGAACATGATCGTTTATATAACTAACAATCGAGTTATTCTGGCTTCCGGTAATTCGATCTACACATGAAAGCCCAGGGAACCGCATAGCTCCAACTTCCTAATGAAGCACGCAAACTTAGAAAAATACCCCATAGTAAGCAGATATCTACCAAGCTCGTTACTTACATAATAGTCGTAGTATTAACCCTCCCCAGGCGAAGCTGGGTTCTTGCTAAAGTGATAGATCCAAACCCGTCCCCCAATCCTTGAATTCGCCTCTAAAATCTCATAATCTACCCCAAGACTCTGCAGCAGGAGCGCAGAGTATAAACCGGCGGGTCCAGCACCAATAATCCCCACAGCGCCAACGGGGTTTGTATTCGAGACGCCTAAGGGAAAACCGCCATAGTATGAGGACTCCTTCAAGATACGCTGGATGAAGCGATCATGAATATCAGGCGCGTCTGGATCCATATAGCTCGGCCCACTTGGTGACCGATGGTTCAAGCCTGCGAGACTCAATGCCGCAAAGGAAATGCAAAGACCGAGACTTTGCGAAGAACACATTCCAGTATTTTCGCACAGCTTCTTAGTGCCTCGTATGAGTTAAAATGAGTTGGTAGTTTACATGTTGGTGACAATAGCAGACCCTTTATATTAAGTCCGAGAGGAATTGCAAAGGGTACTCTCTCCGTTGGAACACAGTATTTCAGTGCCCTTTCGTCATATATCTCAGCTAGGTAGTTATTCTTTTTTTTCTTTCGGGGAAGGTAATATGCTTAGGCGAACAGAAGCACTTCTATCAGTAGTGCTTCCGATTTGCGCTGACTTGGCACATCCACAACTTGATTGGCCAGCTTGGAATTCCTGAGACCTACATTTTTAGGTTCTGCCCTGAAGAATAACTCTTGAATCCAGGAAACCAGAGACATATCTACAACACTTGAACCCTCTTGAAGACTGATCATCGAGTAAGTACTCGATTCAAAGCAGTCTAATGCGGTATCCATTTTGTTTTTTATGTTAGGATCCACGAACACAACTAGAGCAATCGCAGATAATTTTCGATGTTGGGCTCTTGGGTCAGCCACTTACGTGACTATTAAACACTTCATCGTTCCAATAAATTACATGTTACTTATTTCCTCTACCAGTCGATTGATGTTAATCCCCTCTCAACTGGCCCCGAGCAATATCTTGAGCCTCTGCGTAAATGCAATCGTCATGCCTTGTAGAGACGTCGAATACCAATATTATGGGACACAAGTAATCCCGATTCCAAATCTCTTAGCTGATCCAGAATTAGATACCAACTGGATTGAACACGGCATCAATATTTCTCTCCGTCCAACGCACCCACTTGCAGATGTCTCAAATCCACAAAACGCACCTACCACGTGACTAGGCTTTCACTATTTGCAAGCTCGCTAAGAGTGAGACCTATCGAGTGCGCATCTGTGATTGCAGCTCCAGGTCAAAATTACATGCATATTCTCGGCGAAGCCCTTCAGCTTGCGAAACGCCAGAAAACCAACCCAGGCAAGCCTCAAAACCAAGGGCTCGAGATTAACCGCAACTATTTAAACTTAAAACCGACATTCGCCGCGTAAGCTAAATAGCATGATCATGTCTGGAAATATTGAAGTTTTCCCCCGTCGCGGATGTTACCGTAACACAATGGGTTTATATTAGCAAATAGCTAGACTTGGCTACGGAACATGGTTTTGTAGTGTAATGGCTAGCACCCGGGATTCTGATTTCCGTAATCTGGGTTCGACTCCCAGCAAGACCTTCTATTTTGGTTTTTTTTTTTTCCCCAGGCATCTTTTTCCATAATCGTAAGATTTCCAAGAAATCTTCCTGGTATCCTTGTAAAAAATCTCTCCCAGGCACCTTTAGAGAACTGGGCCTCAGTTAGCGCGATCAGCAGCAGAATTGTACCCGACCGGCGACACCAAGTAGATGAGAACCAACGACAATACCAATGGAAGAGCCGATCATCACTAAGCAATATAATTTTCTACAGAGCGCTACATTAAGGGTTTATTCAAGTCTTCAAAGCGATAGCAATGAAATCGCACTACACACCAAAACGTGGTGTTGGCGCAAACCCTAACCCATACTTGCGATGTGGGAGCATTGGTAATTCCACAGTTTGAGTGATAGGTCATGATTTCTGTTGCCACAACTTCTATAAATCAATGGGCCGCGATAATTTTCTTCGCCAGATGATCGGCTGCACTAGTTACAGTCGCTGGTCTGGGTGGGTGGACAATTGTGTGTGTAATTCGTCAAAAGAGGTTGCTATTTAGCGACCAAAAGCGGAGGCTAGGCATGTACTGGGTTTTGTAGTGTAATGGATAGCACACGGGATTTTGATTCCCGTAATCTGGGTTCGATCCCCAGCAAGACCTGTATTCAAAACTTTTATTTTTTAACTCTTTGTTTTTGGAGGTCCAAGAGATGTTAAGGATGCTAGGATGTGGTTTTTGAGGTTGGGGTTTTTTGTAGCATTATTCCATCCTGTGCGTGGTTTGGGCGTTATGGCGCGTACTGTGTGTACCCGTCCGGTCCGGATGAATGGGTGATTGCATGTACATGTATCTATGACTTTCTTGACGAGGGCACTCAAAAAGACCCCTGAATGCGATATGAACAGTTCTACGTAGTTATACATAATATTAAGACCGCTATCTAGATACAATCAAAAAAATTCAGCCACTTGTTAAACCCCGCGAATTTAAAACTATAAGTTTAGCAGCGGGTCTTGGTGCCGTGCCAACCCTAACCCTAATTATATTAATGTCGCTCTTGGACTGGAAAAAACCCAAGATTTGCGATAATTTTCGATAATCAGGCATCTCTAAGGATAATGTCAGAAGGCTCTTTTCGGCACCACAGCATATGCCTAAATATAATAATGTGGTTTAACCTATATCGTAAATTGAAGCGAGGTACGATAGGGAGCTACATGTGAGTTAGAGAGCACAGGTGCTCCTTTGTAACAAGGGCTCGGGTGATGAATAAATTTAGCCCCCAGGATGCATTGTCTTATCAAGAGACCCACATTTGCAAGTATGGAGAACTGCGGACTTCGTTACCACCATTGAGGGACCCGCAGTGATTCAAGGTCGAGTGACCGTATCGAGTGAGATTTAGTGATGCAGATGATATGCCCCATGACTAGAATAGTTTCAGTTGAGGAACCTTGAAAGAGCACAGAACATGTAGCAAGTAGTACCCCGCCCAACCCAGATAAACCCAAGCTTAAGTGTTTCTAGGCATACCAAACGCCTACTATCTAATCCGGATCTAATCTAATCCACCGCGGCAACTCCCGCATCCGAACGCATCTCACGCGTATCCTCCATCCTTCGCTATAAACCCAACAACACGAAGCCCTCCTCTCCCATTGACAGCCCCACCAGCAGCCATGGCTTCGAAATCAACATACCCGCTCTACAACACCACCTACACCCTCCACCGCCTTTCCCCCCTGCACGCATTCCCCGCGCTCTCCTCCGCCCCGGACCTGGCCCAGCACGCCAAATCCCTCCTCTCCATCCTGCGCGGCGATGTGCTCCGTGGCGTACGTGTGCGCGCTGGCGACGACGACGACGAAGCCCTTGGCCGTGCCGGAAAACTAAAATCCGTATCCTGGAAACCCCTGTCCACCCAAGCGCGCTGGCGTGAACAACAACAGCAGCACCAAGAGGAAGACGAAGAAGTCCATGAAGCCAACGAAGCCAACGAAGCCACCGCCGACCCGCGAGGAGTACTAATTGAAATCATATACGAAAAAAGCACATACACCGCGCTCCTACTCCTACCAATAACACCACCCTCCTCCCCCACAGCCTCAACACGGGAATTCACATCCCTTCCGCTGCTGCTGTCACGGTTGCCGAAGAGTCTGCGGGAGACGCTGGTCCACTATCTAGAGTCTACATTCGACACCCTACCCTTGCCGCTCTGCCTCGATTCCCACGCCCTCAAGAAGATGCTCGAGAAGTGGATCGATGCCACGTTGGCCGATACCGAGAGCGCGGGTAAAGATATACAGCTGGTTTTCTCGCCCCCGTTACCGACTTCGCTGAAGGCGATCACGATCACGGTGCCGCGCGCGGACGTGGTGGGGTTCTATAAGCGCGGGAAAAAGCTAGTGGCTGCGGGGGACGCGGAGGAAGGTGCGTTTTTTGAGGCACTGAGACACTATGCGAAGGGTACTATGGGGCTTGATATTGCTGCATTGAGTGTTATGAAAGTTGCGTGTGGTGGGTTTGTGGTGGGTGTTGGAGTGGGCGGGGGACCGGGGAAGGTTAAGATTTTTATTCCTAGAGATGAGGATGCCGGGGAGAGCGCGGCGGAGGGGTTGGTGAAGGGGTTGGTGGAGGCGAGTTTGGTGGCCGCGTTGAGGTAGTGGTTAATGGGTGGATTGTTTCTTTACTGTTTCTTTTTTTGTTTTTTTAAATGGGGGTCTGGGTTGGGGGTTTGGCGTAATTGCTGGTTTGTGGGGTGAAATGAGGTACTTTGGGGTATGGTACGGTAAAAGACTTGAAATAAGATTCGGTACTACATAATTTTTAGACGCTATCTAGAGCTGGTATTTGTTAGATAGTACATGCTTTGAAATACAGATAATATGATGCTTTCGGTCCTAGGGAAGATACCATGTCGTATTTCGCTCCTCACTAACTGACTACATGCACATATATTGGGGGTGGGATATGATAGCTTGCTCAGGCACATAGCAAGAGGTTTATGGCTGGCTGGCGTTGGATCGGCATCTACATGCATGCATGTAGAAAATGGGAAAAGTTTCGAGTGGATGGGCTGGATGAACAGTGAAGTGAGTTCAGTCATACATGTGTATGTAGTCACAAGGGGATCAGACAGGCCAGGTAAAAAGGGCATCGAGGGTGTGGAAAGTGAGGAACTGCACAGGAAGCTCGAAATACATGTAGATACATGTGGTCCCTAGAAAACCGTAACCTCCATAGATTAAACAAGACAGCTAGGCATCGTAACAAATACATGTACCTATTAAAATCACGCGCTTCCATATCTTATTGAAATCGTGCTCAAGAGACCAGTTCCTGTTAGGGTTCTTTGTACATCATATATTATCACTCTTACCGTCCCCTCCCACATCGCAGTGCCACCTCCAGAAGTACTTACAGCTCGCACTATCACTAATACGACAATAACAAAAAGAAGCCACACATCAACTAACCGTACAGAAATCACCATTCTTCCCCCAGACACACTGTGTAACCAATCCACCAACCTAACCCCGTCTCAACCTATCACTCGCACCTCCCTAGTTAACCCACCCACCGGCTATTTCCAATATTCACGAGTCCAGGCCTTTAACTACATCTAAATATATCTAAATATATCTCTAATCACTCTATACTCTATACTCTGTGCCTCCGGCTTGTTTGTGGGGGGTTTGTACGGGTTTCTTGTTGGTCAGCGCATATCGGCCGAAACAATGCTACTTGTGGTGAGGCTGCTGATAAATCAGTGCGCCAACCACCTTGTTCTGGCGCGCATGCTTTTTCTAAATAACTTCAGCCGGAATGAGGTACGAATAACCCACAATGCGGTCTGAATGCTTCGGCCGAGAATCGGGTTGGGGTTTATCCTCCCTTTGTAATGTCGCGATCGCTTAGTGGCAGCATAGTAGAGTTGTGTGTGTTTAGCTTGCGAGGGATTGGTATATATATGTCTACAAAGAGCTCATGGAGTCTATATCAAAATCAAGATAGAAAGCCATATCAACAGCTTCTGATAAAACCAAAGCAGCAAACTCCAAATCCAATATTCAAATCCACAATATCAACAATGTCTAACACCGCAGCCGTCCTCACCGCCGCTAAAACGCCCCTCGAGATCCAAACCCTCCCAATTCCAGTTCCCAATGATGGCGAAGTCCTCATCAAGGTACACTCTATTTACTTCTTCTTCGTGTTCCGCCTACTAACAAACCGCAACTAGAACACTGCAATTGGACTGAACCCAATTGACGGTAAGGTCGCCCGCTGGGCCATCTTCCCCATCAAGTATCCTGCCATTTTGGGCACTACTGTAGCTGGCACAGTCCAGGAATCCAAGAACCCGCGGTTCAAGGCCGGAGATCGTGTTATGACTTATCTGCCCTGGTATTACACGGGTGATAATCGACAAGGGGGATTTCAGGAGTATTCGGTTGCGGTTGGACCGACTATTGCTAAGGTGTGCATAATGTCTTTTTGCCCTTATCCTGGTTATAAGGTGCTAATAGTAGGTGTAGATCCCAGATCACCTATCCTTCGAAAGGGCCTCTTCCTTCCCAATGAATTCCGTCATTGCAGCAGGAGCCCTCTTCAAAATCTTAGGGCTAGAAAAGCCAACCGACTGGAGAAACCCCACGCCCAACAACAAAACTATCTTACTCTGGGGCGGCTCCAGTTCAGTCGGTGGCTACGCCATCCAGCTCGCTGTTATGGTACTACCCCCCACCCACATTCTTATCCTCCTCATTAACAATTCCTAGGCCGGTTATAAAGTCATCACCACCGCGTCCCCTCATAATTTCGAGTACGTCCGTTCTCTCGGCGCTGCGGCTGTCTACGACCACTCAGACCCCTCCAGCGCTGCGGCTATTGCCGCACATGCGCCGTTCGCTGGGATCCTCGATAACGCTGGCGTTCCGGCATCCCATAACGCCATCTTAGAAGTCTTGAAAATTATTCATGCGCCCAATCCACCCTCTGGGGTGATCCATACGTTGCTTCCCGTGATGGTGGAAGACCCAAGTTGGCCTGAGACTGTGACGAGGCCACAGGTGCTTTATAATACTACGGCACCGGAGAATAGGGAGTTTGCGGACTGGCTGTGGAGCGAGGGTGGGTTCTTGGAGACGGTGTTGGAGGAGGGAGGACTTAGGGAGACGCCGGTGGAAGTTATCGGGGGGCTGGAAAAGATTGATTGGGGGCTAGATGAGATGTTAAAGGGGGTTAGTGCGAAGAAGTTGGTGGTTGTTGTCTAAGCAGGGTGGAGGATTTAAGTATGGTAAAAGCGGAGAAGGCTGGATTGCTGGAGAGAGAGTATTAGTTAGGATGCTGTTTTTAAGATAGTAAGGGATTGCTTGCCTGGAATATAACAATGCCTGAAGCGAGTTGTGATTTAGCGATCAAGTGAGACAGCTATGCCCCAGTACTTAAATGGTTCTTTTTTAAGCAAGGTAAAAACGAGAAACTACCGTTTATCGATATCATAGTGCTGTGATAAATCACTCGTTAAGTACGGATTTGAAATCTATAGCTTCTTTTAACTTAAGTGAAGCAGAGATCACAAGTCGGCTTATTTCATTCATCTCAGCTATCCCAATACCTGCATTCAACCACATTAGCCCAGCTCTTTGAAGCTATTCAGCACACGTCCAAGCTGCAACCTTAAACCAACCTCAACTCAATAAGCCCAACTCGGAAGAGTATTCCCACCCACAACCATATCCAGACGAGAGGTCAGGCATGGATGCGCAGCAGGCGTGCTAATCGTTTCTGTATTTGCGAGGGGGAAAGTAGAAAATACTCGGAAGCGGTGAGCTGGAAGGACGAGGTTACACATTCCCGAGTGATTGATTTTCTTATCCTCTCTTATCGACGACACCCACGAATCTCGCAATGTTAAAACATCTCCGAAAAGAGAGTATTTGTGCTGCAAAAACTCGCTAAAGATTTTTTAAGCACAATATAAATGCTTCCAGAGAGTTATACAGAAAATGGTGCATTTGCTGTGGCCCCTCTCCGGACACCGCGTTATGGTCCCGTCGTCCCAAACATTTTGGCCCAACGAAAAACCTCAACCCCAGCCAGGCCCTACTTCACCTCGTCCCGTTAACTTCCTCACCACCACCACCACCACCTCTCCTCCTCCTCCTCCTCTTCTCTGCTATCTCCCCATCTCCCTTCCTTTCTTCATCCTACCCCGAAGATCTACTCCTCTCCCTTCGATTCACCCCTCAATTGATACGCAGTCATGTCGGCCACAGCGGTTCTTTCAAGAGCTTCGTCTCGTGGTGTGGCTTCATGCCTGAGGAACAGTGGGATTAGGAGTGCTGGGCTGCTAAGAGTGTATGTATTTATCTCATATTCTACAATTCTACATTCTGCATAGAGCAGTTTTGCGCAATAAGTGGGTTTCGCTGGGATGGCGAAATCTATAATATACATGTGGTGGGGTATCTCTGGTGATCTGCGGCGCACGTATTTTTTTTCTTTCTTCATTATCATAGACACTGTTATTGGGATCATTCGCTGATAGTTTTTATTTTTAATAGTAGAAATCAACCGCAATGCCTTTCTGCGCTCTCCCGGTTTTATGCTTCAAAATGTATAGTTCTTGTCTTGAAGAATTGTGGAGATGCGGAGATGATGCTGACTTGAAGGATAGCATACCCCCCTCACACCGTCGTCACTATGCCGGCGCTCTCTCCAACAATGACTTCGGGGAATATTGGAGTGTGGCAGAAGAAGCCCGGCGACACTATTGCCCCGGGAGATGTGTTGGTTGAGATTGAGACGGACAAGGCTCAGATGGACTTTGAGTACCAGGAGGACGGTGTCCTGGCCAAGGTCCTGAAGGACAGTGGATCAAAGGACATCGCTGTCGGAAATGTAGGCTTTGCCTTTTCTTTATAATTTTTACTCTGATCTGGGATTACGTTGGATTAGAGTAAAAGTGCTGATTATGTGGTTGTACAGCCAATTGCCATCCTTGTCGAGGACGGTGCAGACGTTGAGGCTTTCGCCGACTTTACCGTCGAGAACGCCGGCGGTGAAGCCAAGGCTCCTCCCCCGCCAAAGGAAGAGGCCTCCGAGTCTTCTGAACCACCCAAGCCAGCACCAACTGAGACAAAATCCGAGGAGTCCTCCTCAAGTGGCGGCCGTATCGAAACCGTCCTTGACCGTGATGGGCGCATTGCGATCTCGCCTCTTGCCAAGAAGCTCGCCCTCGAGAAGGGAATCCCCATCAAGGGTATTAAGGGCACCGGTGAAGGTGGCCGCATTACCAAGGCCGACGTTGAAAAGGCCACCTCCAAGGGCGCTTCCGGCGCTGCCCCAGCTGCCGCAGCAAGCACCGACACCCCACTGACCTCTATGCGCAAGACCATTGCGTCTCGTCTTACAAACTCCAAGAACACCAACCCCCACTACTACGTCTCGACTACCCTCTCCGTCGGAAAGCTTCTTAAGCTCCGCGCTGCGCTCAATGCCAGCGCAAAGGGTGAATACAAGCTCTCTGTCAACGACTTCCTCATCAAGGCCGTTGCCGCGGCGCTCCTTAAGGTCCCCACTGTCAACTCGTCATACCGTGAGGATGAGGGTGTGATCCGTACTTTCAGCACCGCCGATATCTCCGTTGCTGTCGCCACCCCCGTCGGACTCATGACCCCGATCGTCAAGAACGCCAACGCGAGGGGCCTTGTGAGCATCTCGCAGGAGGTCAAGTCGTTATCCGGAAAGGCGAGGGACGGAAAGCTGAAGCCGGAAGAGTACCAGGGCGGTACTTTCACCATCTCGAATATGGGCATGAACCCGGCGGTCGAGAGGTTCACAGCCATCATTAACCCTCCGCAGGCGGGGATTTTGGCAGTGGGCACGGTGAGGAAGGTTGCGGTTGAGGGGAAAGACGGCGGTATCGAGTGGGACGAACAAATTATTGTCACTGGATCGTTTGATCACCGGTAAGTCACTACTTTGCTTTGTGGTATTTTTGTGAATGTTGAATTGATGCTAATTGATCTGCTGTAGGGTCGTTGACGGAGCTGTCGGTGGAGAGTTTGTGAGGGAGTTGAAGAAGTTTGTAGAGAACCCATTGGAGTTGTTGCTGTAAAGCGTAGCAACTGGTGATGGGAGTGAATGAGCGGGATGGGATGGAGGGGGGCGGGTTGGGGAAAGAGTACTTGGTATAGACGGAAATGATGTGGAGAAAAAGCGGGCATCTTGTGAGCGTAAAAGCAAGCTTTATGGATGCCCTTGTTATTTTTGAATTGCATGGCGTGTATAATCAACTTCAACTTTTTATTATGTTTCCTTTTCGCCTGTTGCTTTCAGGGTTTGTTTTCAAGAGAATACGAGTGGATTCGCTCTGATAATGATTGCTTTTTTCCAAGACGGAAGACCGCAGGGAGGCTCTGCGGAGGGACGGCAGTGATTGGAAGGGTTTCATAAGCGGGCGATAGCGAGATGTGTCCTCTTGCGACGCTGAGATGGGCAGAGGGGGGATTAAATGGGGGAATGCGGTGAATAGTTGGAGATATCAAGTGCAGATGGCTATCTTCAGTCTGTGTTCTACTGGGTGTATCTGGTGAGGCTGAATGGCCAAGGGTGTTGCAGCCAATCAAAATAAAATAAATAAAAACGATTTCTGTTGCGGGATTGATCGGGCACGACATCATCTTCTTCCTCAACGTGTCTCTTCTCTGCCCTTCTTCTCCTTTTCCCCTTTCGGTTTCTTCTTTCTCTTCGTCTTCTTTCTCTTGTTCTTCTCGTTCTCGTTCTTCTTCTTCTCTTCCTCTTCTTTTCATTTCCCTTCTGTTCCATCCCTTCCCATAATAGAAGAAACCAAACATACGTCAACAGAGGTCCATCCTCCCTCCTCGCCATTCCCGCGATCAATCGCGACCATGGCCTCATCAACGCCCCCTTATCCCCCAACGCCCCCCATCAAGTTCGTTTCCCCCCTCTCTCCATCCCCATATTTACAGTCTAACACAGAAAATTCCAGGCTCCCGCTAGTAAATTCCCCCCAGATCGCTTCCTCGACACTCCTTAACCCGCTCCCGCCACTGCTGCGACTATACTCATGGCCCTTCCTGGCGGCGTATCCGGCGCTGTTTACACTGTACCTGTCGCAAGAGAGCTATGATCGCTATTTCCAGAGCCAGGAGTGGACGGTGTTGTACTTTTTGTGTCTGTTTGGTGCGCAGAGTTTGGTCTGGTTGGGATGTCATTGGAGTATGGCGTGGAGAGCTTGGATTACGGGGATGAAGGTGGGTTCTATCTTCCGCTCCCCCCGGCTTTTTGCTACTACTACTGCTACTACTGGGATGGGGGGTTTGGGCTAATGATGGAGGTATAGGCTTCAAGGGTTGAGGATGCTAGATTGATTAAGGTTATGCCGGTTGAGAATGCTGGTGCTGCGGATATTTGCGAGCTTGTTCACGATAAGGTGGGTTTTCTATGCGCCGTGATGAGGGGAAGTTTTTTTTGGGTGGCGATGGTGCTGATTTTGCTGCAGACTGCTGGGAAGGAAGAGATCTCGTTCTTATTCCAGAAACGTCGCTTCCTTTACTCCCCCGAAACTGGCTCTTTCTCGCCGCTCGTCTACCCCGTTGACAACCATCCGAAACTCGCCGATTACCAGCTTACCCGTGGTCTGAAGGGCGAGAAGGAGATTATTCGTCTGGCACACCATTATGGTCTTAACTCGTTCGATATCCCGGTTCCGACCTTCGGCGAACTGTTTAAGGAGCATGCTGTGGCGCCGTTTTTCGTCTTTCAGCTGTTTTGCGTGGGTCTTTGGTGTCTTGATGAATATTGGTACTACTCGATCTTCACGCTGTTCATGCTCGTCGCTTTCGAATCGACGGTTGTGTGGCAGCGCCAGAGAACCTTGACGGAGTTCCGTGGAATGAGCATTAAGCCGTATCCGATCTGGGTCCACCGTTCTAATAAATGGACTGAGATTCAGTCTGACCAGCTGCTTCCGGGGGATCTCGTCTCCGTTGGACGCACGAAGGAGGACTCGGGAGTTGCCTGTGATATGATTTTAATTTCGGGAACTGCGATTGTCAATGAAGCTATGTTGTCTGGAGAATCTACACCGTTGCTGAAGGACTCTGTTGCGCTGCGACCTGGCGAGGCGGATATCGACGTTGAGGGACTTGATAAGAACGCGATGCTCTACGGCGGAACCAAGGTTCTACAGATCACACACAACACCGCGAACCCCGACGATGCATCGCTGGAGAATAAATCTGGTATTAGACCACCTCCTGATAATGGCGCTCTTGCAGTTGTCACTCGTACTGGGTTTGAAACCTCGCAGGGATCGCTTGTTCGCACTATGATCTACTCTACCGAACGTGTGTCTGCAAATAACGCCGAGGCTCTACTGTTTATCTTGTTTTTGCTCATGTTTGCCATTGCCGCGAGTTGGTATGTCTGGACTGAGGGTGTGCAGAAGGACCGGAAACGCAGCAAGCTTCTGTTGGATTGTGTTTTGATCATTACCTCTGTCGTTCCCCCGGAACTACCTATGGAGCTGTCATTGGCCGTGAACACGTCTCTAGCTGCGCTGAGCAAGTATGCCATCTACTGCACTGAGCCGTTCCGAATCCCGTATGCGGGTCGTGTCGATGTCTGCTGTTTCGATAAAACCGGAACCCTCACGGGCGAGGATCTTGTCGTTGATGGCATTGCCGGCCTCGTACCGGGCGATATGGCAAAGCTGAAGAAGGTTGAGCAGGTTGGCGGCGAAACGACGCTCGTATTGGCTACCGCACACGCACTTGTCAAGCTCGATGAAGGCGAAGTTGTCGGCGATCCTATGGAGAAGGCTACCCTCACTGCGCTCGGATGGACACTTGGACGTGGCGACACCTTGACTAGTAAAGCGACTGCGTCTGCCCCTGGAAGCGCATTCTCATCCCCGGCTGGCATTGTCCAGATTAAACGTCGGTTCCAGTTCTCATCGCTGCTGAAGCGTCAAAGCTCCATCGCCTCCGTCATGGTCAACCACAATGGAAAAAAATCAAGAGCTACGTTTGTCGGTGTTAAAGGTGCTCCCGAGACTGTCCGGAAGATGTTGATCGATGTACCACCGAACTATGAGGAGACTTTCAAGTACTTTACCCGTCGCGGCTCCCGTGTTTTAGCATTAGCATATAAGTATCTTTCCACCGAGGGCGAAATGGGGGCTGCGAAGATCAATGCGTTGAAGCGGGAGGATGCTGAGTCCAATCTTGTGTTTGCTGGGTTCTTGGTTTTGCAGTGTCCGTTGAAGGATGATGCGAAGAGTACCGTTAGGATGCTGAATGAGAGCTCCCATCGCGTGGTTATGATTACCGGTGATAATCCGTTGACGGCTGTTCATGTTGCGAGGGAAGTCGAGATTGTCGACCGTGATGTTTTGATCTTGGATGCGCCGGAAGAAGGGACCCCTGGTGATCATGAACTAGTTTGGAGAAACGTTGAGGAGACTACGATTATTCCGGTTGACCCGACTGCACCTATTGATAAGGAGATTCTGAAGAATAAGGATATCTGTATCACGGGTTATGCACTTGGTAAGATGCAGGATCAGCCTGGCGTCGTTGATCTGCTTCGTCATACTTGGGTTTATGCTCGTGTTTCACCGGCTCAGAAGGTTTATTTTTATCCTATCTAACTTTGTGGTTCCCTATATCCATGGTACTAACTGTTACATCAGGAATTCATTCTCAATGGTCTTAAATCTGCTGGTTATACTACACTCATGTGCGGCGACGGAACCAACGACGTCGGCGCACTAAAACAGGCCCATATTGGTGTCGCCCTCCTGAACGGCTCCGAAGACGATCTCCGCCGCATCGCAGAACACTACCGCATCACCAAGTTCAAGGAAATGTACGAAAAGCAGGTATCCTTCACTAAGCGTTTCAACCAGCCCGCCCCACCTCCACCGCTACATATCGCACACTTATATCCTCCTGGCCCCGGAAACCCGCATTATGAAAAGGCAATTGAACGGGAGGCTGCAAAGAAGGGTGTCACCCCGGCTCAGCTCACGGCTAAAAATGAGGCGAATACTATCCAAACTATTGTCACACCTGGCGCCCGCGCACTGCAGCAACATCAGCCGAACCAGACTCAAGCCCAAGCTAATGCAGCAGCTGCTATGGCGGATAAGATGATGAACAGCATGATGGAGATGGAAGACGATTCTGAACCTCCAACTATCAAGCTTGGTGATGCGTCCGTTGCTGCCCCGTTCACGAGTAAACTTGCCAATGTTGTCGCGATTGCAAATATCATTCGTCAGGGACGTTGCACACTTGTTGCTACTATCCAAATGTATAAAATCCTCGCACTCAACTGTTTGATCTCGGCATACTCCCTCTCGGTCTTGTATCTGGAGGGTATCAAGTTTGGTGATGGACAGGTTACAATCTCTGGGATGCTTATGAGCGTTTGCTTCTTGAGTCTTTCGAGAGCGAAGCCGGTCGAGAAGCTTGGCAAGGAGAGACCGCAACCGAATATCTTTAACTTTTATATCATTGGGTCTGTGCTTGGACAGTTTGCGGTGCATATTGTAACGTTGATTTATATCTCGAGGATTGTGGCCAGACTTGAACCGTAGGTTTATCCTCCCTCTTTAACTGTCATTCAGTGTGTGCTAATAGTAAATAGACGTGATGAGAACGTTGATCTTGAAGGCGAATTCTCGCCCAGTCTGCTCAACTCGGCTATCTACCTCCTGCAGCTCATCCAGCAGATCTCTACCTTTGCAATCAACTACCAAGGCCGTCCATTCCGGGAATCCATCCGCGAGAATAAGGGAATGTACTACGGACTCATCGGTGTCGCCGCGGTCGCATTCTCCTGCTCTACCGAGTTCATCCCGGAGATTAACGAGAAACTGAGATTAGTCGAGTTTACGTCCGAGTTTAAGACTATCATGACTATCGTTATGGTGCTCGACTATGTTGGCTGCTGGATCATTGAGAAGACGCTTAAATGGGCGTTTAGCGACTTTAGACCGAAGGATATTGCGGTACGCAGGGAAGACCAGGATAAGAGGGAGGCACAGAGGGTGCTTAAGGAGATGCGGGAGGAGGACGAGGCGAGGGAGAAAGGGCTGTTAGTTAAGAAGGTTGAGAATGGAGCCTTTGCTCAGAGGCAGTAGAGGGTTAGATCTCTTTTCTTCTCTTTTTACTATCTATCGATATATTACGATACAGGAGGGATGCTTCTCTATAAAAAAATACGTGCTTGCCGATTTAGGGGGGTGGGGTTTTGGGTGTAAATAAGTAGAGCCTTTTTTTATTATTGTTGTTTTTTTTTGTTTGCAATGACTCTTCTCACTTGGGATACGTATACTTAACTTAGTGTTCTTGATCAATGTAGTATGCTCTTAATACGCTTTGGTTTTTTGGTATCTGCGATGTGATGGAAAGGCACAGTTGGTAGTTGATAGCGATGAGGACTCGACTTGCCTACATGTACTTGCTCGATGAATTTAGAATGATCAAATAAAGCTTAAAATGGCCGATGTGTGCCCACCTCCAGCTCGCTTTTAGTCCTCTATATTGGGAAGTATTTTTCACTGGTCCAGTCCGCTAGTAAGTACTGCTGATACATCAATGGTCCTCCTGCAGCTATCGTATCTAAAGAGTCCCTTCTCTTTTGCTAAGAAGTTCATACGCAATAGTACTCAGATACATCATGAAAAACCTGAAAACAAGCGTATTAGGTTGACCAATCAGTAAGTCGATATAGCTAGATCCAGCCAATCAGAAACCTCGACCTGGAACATGCATTTTCGAGTTCTTCATGTGGTATCCGAGTAGTCTAACGTAAGTACTCTCTATGACTGATTCCGGTCTGAGTTTTACTACTTGAGGCAGGCATAAGGACGTGGATATTGGCAATCGGCCCAGGCCGGATCGGTATTGGAATATAAGTATCAGGATTAAGTTTCTTTTGCTATATTAGTACAAGTAATTAAGGGCAAGGTTCTGCCTATATGTAGTAATGTATTGAGAGAATTAGTCTCGCTCTCACGATTCCGTTCGCATGTTTATGGATAGGTCTTTGCTCACAGTGTGTATAAAATTTACTCGTTATGGTTGAGGGCATTGAAACACTTGTACATGATAAAAAGAACTGCTAAGGAACACAGCGTTAATGAATGGAATATATGGTCTGAAGATTTACCACCCCAGGGCATGTATCAGGCAACTCATCGCCAAATGCCAGCAATTGTGAGGTAATTAGTGCTTAAAGTGTATATTCACTTCAGCAGGTGCATCTCCATCACTACCACCAACCTGTCTGTAGAGTAGCTTACCTACTGGCTAGACGGTTTTAAATTGGCCTCTATCGGTAATTGCTTTGCCCGCTTCCCGGATAGGGTGATTCTTATCTGTATTGCGATCCTGTCTAGCTTGGGCGTATAGTTCGACTCGACGATCAACTACCGTATATCTCCAAAAGAAGGGCCCGGGCCTATTCCAAAAATACAGGCAAAAATATAGGGTAAGATGGTGGTGGTTGTCATACAATATTGTTAAACGAATCTATATGATTGGCCCTAAAAAAAATTGTGTCGCCTTTGCCACCCAACGTCATCCATCGCTCTGAATGAGGCATAGAAACTACCTATCCGGCAGGTGTTACTGGCCAGGATTTTTGGAATAGGCCCGGGCTCTTCTTTTGGAGATATACGGTACGCTGTCAGTACATTGTATTTTTACAAATTTAGCTGGAGTCACAGTAGTGTGGCTGCAGTGGGCTGCCACCTACCGTAAGTCTTGACTGGAACCGCACATTGAACACTCTGCGCTCGAGATCGTAGGTGTATTTTTATCTTCCACAGCATGCTGTGTACCTCTACAGTGTTTCATATCGATGTTATATCCAACGGAAATACTTCACGCAGGGATCTTTCCATAGGTATTGATATAGGTTCACTTAGAGTCATGGTTGAAAGTATATTACTTTTGTATTTGCATGCGAGGCCCCATTCTAACTACCCTATTTTTGTGTCTCCCGTGCTTTCCGTTATTTGTTTTTACTTTCGTATACTGTTCTGTGCATTCCGTGCTGCGTTGTTCCTTGCATTGCCTTCGTTGTCACCGTCATTTGAAATCACTCGGTATGGCGACCCCCTGCATAGGTAGGTGCGTATAGTAGCACCAGGTTTAGTACTTGCACCACGGTACGGAACCCATGCCGAAAATCCTTTTCCTTGGGACTTAATTCCAGAAGCTAAAAAGCTATCAAGATTACCAAAAAATAGCCAACAAGGTGGGGCAAGCTTCACCTTATTCCCCTCGGCTTGCATCAGTAATGCTGTGGTGCCGCACGAATGTCGAATGTTCATGGTTCATGGTTCATATGCGATACAGAAGCGAAGAGAGCCTCCAAGCTAATGCCATGTACTATTAGGGTCAGGGTCAGAGCCCTGGTGCTGGGCGTCAATTGTATTGTCTCAACGCACGCCCAGACGCCTGGAGAACCCACGAGGGTTCAGTCTTGGCACATAAACAACCGAGGGAGGCGTCTGCGCGTAACGCGTGTCGAAACAAAAGAAGGCAGATTCCTGGGGAGAGAGTTGGAATAGATAGGTTTTCCTTGTGAGGTTTCTCCCCCACTCCAGGTGAACCAACTGAACAACATGTGCCGCCACGATGGAGAAGAAGAAGATCAATTGGGGGATTTCCGGTCCGCAAAAGAAAAGGTTATCTATTTAGCGTGTAGCAGTTTGATTGGACACGCGGTCCAGCTCCAATTCCAGTTGCCAGTTCGTCAGGGGTCTGTTGGGGGGTGGTTGCTCAGTCCTGTCGTTGCCCGTATGGTCGACCAGTGCCAAGGCGTGTTTACTTTTATTTCTGGAGGAGGAGAGGCTTGAATGGGCTTGAACTGGCAACCCCCTTTCCCTCCAAGCACAGCATCCCCCTTTTTTGTGGTGGGAGAACCGAACGCGCGATCCATCGGTTGCACCCGCCTGTGGCCCTTCTTCACACCTGCTTTGCTTTCTCTTCCCTCTCCTTTCCCTTTCCAACCCTCCTCTTTCTGCACACCTCGGTGCTTTCACTCCCTCCCTCAACTTCTCTACCTTCTCTCCCTCGCTCGTCTCCGCTCCTTCCAGCATATTGGTTTTGGGCTGCCGGTTCTTTTCTTCATCGTTATAACCAGATCCCGGCATAGAACGGAGGTAACTTTCTTACTTTCTTACTTTCTTTTAGCTTCTTCAGTCGTTCGTTGAAGAGGTAGCTCTCACTTCCCCAAGTACCATACTACATAGTTTTATTTTATTTTTGTTTTCCTGTTCCCTGCATCCACGCCCGGCAATTGTTCTCAGTCTAGAGCACGTACGGACTGTGTTGTATCATACTATACTGCTTCCTTCCTTGCCTTATCCGTTGTGCCTGCCTACCGCCCAAGGTGGTGTCTCCTGACCACACACACAATTTTCCCTCCTTCCTGCTTCTCTAATCCTATACTGTGTGCTGGGTTAGCTCATACTTTTCTTCTCTCGTGCGCTCATAGCTAACCAATAAACGCGTCTACAGTCCCGCATTCGTATTTTCTCTTTCCCAACTTTAGTGGAGAGGACCAAACAATAGCATCCATGGGTGAGTGTCTTGCTCTCCGGGATTCAGCAGCGGCGGAAGAACGATAAAACAGGGGTTTGGGGATGCGGATGATGGTGGTCATGCGGACGAATGGTGAACGCGATTCGATGGACGGTTTTTGATGATAAACAAGTCAACCAATCCTGTTTCTCGAGCTGCATATCTCATCTACCATCATCCGCATACCCATCTCCTCGCTTCGGGGGGTTTTTTTCCATACCGCTGCTCTTCTAGAAAAAAAAAATACCATCTCTTCTCCTTAATTGGGATTTTTTCTGGAAAATGAAGCCAATGTCAAAGCTAACTGTGTATCCTTTTCGTGGTAAAGCTATCGATCACGACCACTCCTTCCAAGAGTCCCCTTCTCAATCTCCATCGTCATCTCCCCCACCCGTCCCGGTTGCAGCTCTGTCCACCAACCCCAAGCTGGCTGCCCAGGCTGCTGCCCAGGCTGATGACAAGAACATTGTCAGGCGGAAATTGACCGGCTATGTCGGTTTTGCTAACTTGCCCAACCAATGGCACAGGAAGAGTGTCAGGAAGGGATTTAACTTTAATGTTATGGTTGTTGGTATGTTTTTCCACTTATTTTATTTGATTGACCGCCCCTGTTTTTTGGGGTTATCTTATGCATAACCCCTGAATTCGGAGACAATGAGATATCACGGCTACGGGCCTCAATGATGAGGGATCACGGATCTGACTCGGATAACTACAGGTGAATCCGGACTTGGAAAATCTACGCTTGTAAACACACTATTCAACACTTCGCTCTACCCCCCGAAAGAGCGCAAAGGACCTTCTCTCGATATCATCCCAAAGACTGTCTCAATCCAGTCCATCTCAGCCGACATTGAGGAGAACGGTGTGCGTCTACGCCTTACAGTTGTAGACACACCCGGTTTCGGTGATTTCGTCAACAACGACGAGTCATGGCGCCCTATCGTTGATAACATCGAGCAGCGCTTCGATGCTTACCTGGATGCCGAAAACAAGGTCAATCGCTCCAATATTGTCGACAACAGGGTACATGCCTGCGTGTACTTCATTCAGCCTACCGGCCATGCCTTGAAGCCCTTGGATATCGAGGTTATGAGGAGACTGCATACCAAGGTCAACTTGATCCCGGTTATTGCCAAAGCTGATACTCTGACCGATGAGGAGATTGCCGATTTCAAGAAGAGGGTATGTTCGACCGATTCACCGAATTTCTTGTAGACGGAATACTAATAACTTTATTCTAGATTCTTGCGGATATCAACCATCACCAGATCCAAATCTTCGAGGGACCCCGTTACGAGCTTGATGACGACGAGACAATTGCCGAGAACAACGAGATTATGTCCAAAGTTCCTTTCGCCGTAGTTGGTGCTAACAGCGAAGTGACCAACCCTGATGGCCGTAAGGTCCGTGGTCGTCGCTATCCTTGGGGTATCATTGAGGTGGACAACGAAGAGCACTGTGATTTCGTCAAGCTCCGCCAAATGTTGATTCGCACCCACATGGAGGAACTTAAGGAACACACAAACAACTTCCTGTACGAAAACTACCGCTCAGAGAAACTCACAGCGATGGGGGTTGCCCAAGATCCTAGCGTGTTCAAGGAAGTCAACCCGGCAGTCAAGCAGGAAGAGGAGAGGACGCTCCACGAGCAGAAACTTGCGAAGATGGAGGCAGAGATGAAGATGGTTTTCCAGCAGAAGGTAGCGGAGAAGGAAAGCAAACTTCGGGTGTCAGAGCAGGAACTGTACGATCGTCACAAAGAGATGAAAGAACAGCTCGAACGGCAAAGAATCGAACTCGAAGAGAAGAAGTCCAGGGTCGAGAGTGGAAGACCACTGGAAGAAAAGGGCAAGAGGAAGGGTTTCTCGTTACGTTAAAATGGACTAGTCGCTTTTTTTGTGATACCCGGTTAGTTCGAAGGAAGATGGGCGAGGAGCTGGTGGTGGTAGTAATTGTAGCTTCATATCTTATGTCTTCTCCAAGAGAGAAGTTGTTAGATCGTGGGGCTGGAAAGTTGGGGAAATTCGACGAAACTTTTCTCTTGTTATTTTTCTCTTTAAAGCTATTTACAAACTTACCTCCTGCTCCAGTTTGAGAAGGGGCTACTCATTTTACTCTTTCCTTGTTCTTTGTTATTTCATTACCTTTTTTTCCCTTGATCCGATCTAGCTTCGAACGTCCACCCTCCTTTTTTCCTTTCCTTTACTTCTTCTCTTCGTTGCTGGATTTAAAACCGTACTCTTATTTGAATATTACTATTTCTTTGTAGTGTTGAATCTGACCTTTCTCCTTTGTCATCTCGGTGTGAAAGTGTTGAGTCGAGCTAGTTATACAGTGTCGATGAGGGCTGGGAAGGGAGAATGTGGGAGGGGGGTGTTGGGAGGAAAAGTGAATACTAGTAAATCGTATTTTTTAAAGTCTAGTTTGTGTGTGGTATGTTATTTTCCTCTAGCAGCGCTGTGTGCTGTGTTAGGTATTTATTGAGCTTGTGTTTCGTCATAGTTTTGTGTCGTCAGTTGTGGCTTTCGTGAATACCCCACCCGTTTCGATAATTTACTATGCCTGTACGTTACAATATCCAATTTGACTCGAGCTTATTTGAATTTTGCATTGCTTAGACCCCCGATTTATGGTATTATGGGATTTATAACGGATGCAGTTTTTTCTTACAAGATGGACTGTTTAGTGGAAGCATCGAAGTGGAATAGGGATAATAGTCAGGATTTAGCGCTGGCGTTATCAAAGACATGGGTACTGAATAAGTAGTAAAATTGAACCTAAACCTGGCTGCATTAATAATTGTGATTCGCTGCAAGTACCAAGCATTGTAGATTCTTCTACTTTTAACTGGCTTGTGCATGTGTCGCGGGTCATAGTATATCACTCAGCATGGAAACTTGTCTCTGGCCATATCTGCTAAAACCAAAGCCTATCTGTTGATTGGTCTATATCGATCTATTGAATAGTCTCTATAGAACCATACAAAAGCCTTATTTCGCTACCAGGCAACACATTGCCAAAACCCATCAACTTTCACAAGGAGCCCAGATCCAAAGGTAGTAGCCAAAACTTAAAACCAGAACCAAACCACCCCCAATGTTTGACCTTGATTCCCATTGCACAAACCGATTTGTAGCTGTATGTACAGTGCCTCTCGTAATTCCCTGCATCCTCGACCCACTTTAGCTGTGTGAGGGCGAATTCGTCGTGTAGCTTGTCTCCTGCTAGTAGTTTGAAGATGTTTTTAACCTTCGTGTCTTCGCAGAGAGAACTGATGGTCGTGTATGTTGCATCTTCGCTTTCTGGCTCTGGTGCAGTTTTATTGGTAGCTAGTAAGATACTGACCACGTAGTGGCGGTGTCGTGGGTTTGTGGCGAATCTATTGCACCTTGGAAAGTGATAGTGAAAGTCGCCGTAGGCCGACCTGTAGAGCTTTTTGAGAAGATCGAGCATTGGCCACTGTACCGGGAATAACTCCAAGGTAAAAAAGAAGTGTGACCTGTACGGCGCGTTTTGATGGTACAGCAGCTTTTCGTCCGATACACTGTAGTTCATGTCGAGGAGTGGTTGGATGTACCACTGAGTAATGCCCATACTTTCTTCGAGCACGAACTCACAGCCTCTATCGGGAAACTCAACTGTGAGGAGTGGACACGAGCCATAGTCTGCAATGCGGCGTTCTGGAATATAGATGGGTCTCTGGAAACATTTGGGGTACTGTTGGAGTGCTCTATCCAGAATATATTGCCCTTGCTGATCTACCGACTCTTCATGGTTGTTTATGACTCTGGAAACTTTGTATCTGAGTGGATCGTTTGGAGAATTGGTGATTTTGAGATGAAAGGTTTTGACGGGGTCAATTGAGAGACCAGCGAAATATAGATGGTTGGCGCGTACGTCTCTGAGGGTATTCATACGGGCAACGCCATGCCGGCCGCTGACTCTGACAATGCTCGTGGATGGGTCCATTGGGGATGCTGACGCAAAGTTTCAGAGAAATTTTTGGTGGTGGGGAGAGCAATGGTGAGGTGAGGTGTAGTGGTAGTGGACGGGATAGCTGAAACCGATAAGACAAAGTAGAGTGATAAACCATGATAGGAAACGATTGCTCATGACACCACACGTATTCGCGCAATTCCAGATATGAGATTAGATCTATGAATAGAAGTAAATGAGAAAAAAGGTGTTTCATTTGCAGTTACTCTTCCTTCATTCCATACTTTTTATTACCCCATAGACACCCACTGCCCCCCATCCAAAACCAACAACCATACGCCACGCAGAAAACAAGAAAATCCCCATATACGTACCAACACCTTCGCTCCCAGTTATTATTACAATCCACAATTTTGGAATTAGTCGCTAACAGCTAAAAGTTCAAATACCCAAACACTTCTCCTCAAATTTGGCTAACCCCCAACCCTTCTTCGAGTACCTCACACACCAGCGCTGATTCCGCTTCTCGTCCCTCCCATACGCCACGATCTCCGCTCCACCTGCGTATTCCTCCTCAGCCGGTTTACCAAGCGTATGAAAGCAAAAGTAATGCAGCGCCTTCGCAACATTCGAAAGCTCAGTATACCAATCACAAATCCGTTTTTCCCCACGGTTAACATTCGTAAACCGCCAATCCGCAGTCCACTCTCGTCGAAAATCGACGTACTCGATGGCTTCGCCGGGGTCGAGGCACGATTGGTTCGTGAGTTGCTCCATAGCCCAAAAGAGGTTCGAGAATTTGTTGGGTGGTAAGGGTCGACTGTTCTCTAGCGGAGTGCAACCGTAGTCTACGACTGAGTGTTTTGAGAGCGAGGCTTGGAGAAGTTGGCTGTAAACGTCTTCCTCGGATATCATAGCGCCCGTTTGTACGACTCGGTAGTCGCTGCCTTGGTCTCCCGCGGGGTGGTCGTAAGGCGCGGGGACGCGGAAGGGCTCTAGTGAGTTGGTGAGAGACTGAGAAGATCTGGGGAAAAAGCACGCATATCGGTTTTCGATGAAGAGCGGTCCCCACGGGTCGTTGTACGTTACAGAGGACTTGAGAAGGCACCGAGAAGACTCGCTAGCTACAAATGCTGGTGGTTGAACATATTTGCCAGATGCAACTGGTGTCAAGAACAAGAGGGACACCAAAGGAAGAGCTGCTTTGGAAAACATGGTGAATTTGAGCACAGTAGGTGCTTATGGCGGTCTTTTTTTTTTCTCTTTCCCCAAGAGCAATAAGTAGTGAACTTGGACAGTTGATAAAGAATGATGTGGGGGGGAAGGCTTTTATCTAACTCCAAGACGTGTTACATTACCGCCGATCCCGGTTGCCTCAACGGGGTGAGATTTTCATAGGGAAGGTTACGAATCAACGGGAATGTTATCTGCTATTGGCTATTATTGCGCATTATGGGCCGCGGAGCCCGGTGGGGGCCACCCATCACCAAGTGGCTGCCGATACAGCATGCTGGCTCTACAGGCACCAACAAAAAAGAGTTGGATAAGCTACCTATGATTTGTGATGTTTCCGTACTCCACAGGCACAACTCAATGAAGATAAAACGGTTATTTGCTATTGTTGTTCTCGTCAGCACACACAGACTGGAGTTTAACACCCAAAAACAGTTTCCCAGTAAACAGGTACCGTATAAACTCGGTCATAACGAAGTGGCCTGGACTGAGGCTGTAGAGGATACCCAAACTCTGAATGGCTGTGGGTGGGGGTTTGGGTTGCCTGTTTACTGGTTGTAACTAACCCTCAAGTTGATTGCACCAATTGAGGCGTTTATTCTATCATGCGGTCTCAGTCCAGGCCACTTCGTTACGACCGAGTTTATACGGTAGGTAGATAAGTGGAATTACAATGGCCAATGTGAATTTTTTGGCGCCCATAATACAAATCATATCACTTAAATAAACCCTTCGCAGCAACACCAGCATTTACTTCTTGGGAAGAGAGGGAAAAGAGGGAAGGAGTAAAAATAAATAACCAAGTGAGCATTAAAGTTTGCGCATGGCGTCGTAGCCTGCAGTATTTACCTGCTTATACTCATCATTCTGCTTCGGGGTTAGAAATAGGTAGTGCCACGAGTGCTAGCGTTTGGTTCTACATTGCCAGATGCGCGAAATCTGGGACGAGATAATGGCGGTACAGACACTGTAATTGCTTACTGGTGATGCTATGGGCAAATATGCATTGATAGCCATTTACGAAAATATAGCGCTTGTGGGAGGTGCCAGAGCGATAGTAGCACCTAAATACGGCTAGCTCGACAAGAAGACTACCCGATCCGTGGCGGAAAACTTTCAAGCGATTATTTGACCACTTTGTTAGTAACTTCCAAGTCTCTTACGCACGTGGGCTAGTGTCTAATGAGTCTTGTGAAGTCCTCATTGTTTTCGAATTTTAATTATTTACAGGGAATCGCGCCTGTTTTTCTTACCCTGTAGCTAGACATGTGCACATAACTGTAGAAAAGGCACTTTGAGATCGCCGAGGCATTTTGAGATCGTCGAGATAGACCTTACCCGATAAGCACAGCTATCAGTTAGAGATATAAAAGGAATAGCACTAGACAGTCAGAAATCGTGCGATGAGGAAAGATATGAAGCGAGCTGTATGTGGCCGTTTTTGATAAATCCCGAGACTCTGCACTAAAGTGATCTCGACGGATCACTCTTGGTAGAGCCCAACCTATTCGCGAAAGCAACTGGGTTAGTAGGTAGTATAATTGGCTGGCTTAAGAAAAATTATACTGTCTAGTATTTAGTGGCTTCGTAACGTTGAGGTCAAGGTAACTGGTTTTGATATCGCTACTAAATTACATTCTAGATGTTTTGGGGATCATGCTCCTCACTCTACAGCGCTGGGAAATGCATCAATAAAAGCATCATTAAATGTATCAGTAAAGGCATCAACGGATACTAGAGGTTGGTTAGGGTTGAATAGTAGGAACTAAAAAATAGAGAAAGAAAGAAATAACGCCAAAAAGGGCGAAGATCCTAACGAAAAGTACGGTGTAAGCTTCCCGAGCAGACATCTAAAAAGTTTCACGCAGTGGCCGATAATAATAGAAAAAGCAAAAAAGAGATACTGCGTCTGGGGGTAGATGAGCTTCCTACCTATAGCTTAGATAACACAAGGTGCGCCAGCATGGATACCGGAGTTGTATGTATCTTCTTCAGTGTTCTGAGAATTTTGAACTCGTGGAACACACTATTCGCGACTCGGCAGTCTTGAGACACCCATATAGGCGATTAGTTAATATAGTATAATAGAACAGAGACCGTTTGCTCTACTAAACGAGCTTGTAAGATAAGAGTATTACACCAGTTAATTGGTTGAAGGCTTCCGATAACCGCATCCTTGAAATTTGAGCAGTGCGAAGCCGTCCGCTCCAGCGCCTCCGAATCCATCCCCTGTGAAATCCGCCGCTGGGAGGTTCGGGAGCCTGGTGAATGCTAGAGTTCCGGTCAGGTCGAGCTTGGAGAGAGGGTTACGGGAGGGGTCGGACATTTACAACACGCGTCCCTGGGAAATGCATCATTTCGTGTCTTTTACCACTTTATTTGTATGGGCAGTGTGTATGTTGATGTGTTTCCTCGCGCTGCAGAGATCACTGGCTCAGCGAATCTATATCAATGGGCTAGTTCTGGTGCGACTATCGTGATCCTGGTCGACAACTGGGTATTAGAGAATATTAAGGCCGTAACGTATAGTGCCGATAGTAATACTGCAGTAATCGGGGTATATGAGGGCGTTTAAGTTAGGAGTATTTGCAACACACAAGGTATGGGTAAACCTCTGTATGCTGTGTTGTTTACAGGAATTTCTCCGATATTTATGGACCGCATCGCAGTCATGCAGTTTCCGCAGGGAGGCTAGCCCTCTATATCAAGAGAACGAATGGTAAGCCCTATGACGGTTTGGAGGTCAGGAATTTAGCGATTAGTAGGCTTCGAGAGGTTACGAGGAATTTGATCTTCTGATTGCGAGTTATTGACTCACCAATCATGGAGCTAGTGTGTTTGAGCTTGGGAAAACAGAAAGATATTGGGCAAGTTAATTTCAATCATAATGTATTAGAGATTGCAGTACATACAGCGACAGTATAAATAGTGATACATGTACCTTGAAAGCAGCAACTGATCATCTGTATGGTAGTGAGTACCTATCGAAGTTCATATCTGAAAGCATGGAGATACACTCGGTAGATAGAACTCTAAGGGAGGAGAGAGTAGACAATATCTATACAATAATCTCAAGGGGCGAGGTTTATCTTCAAGCTCTCAGGTATCCCCCGAGATGAGCAGTGCTACTTGAAGGGAAAACCACGTGACGAGAGTATTCGCGAAATTCCACAGGCTCTACAAAGTGTTCAAGTATAGAGGACTTGAGGACGGCGACAGCGTAAGGTTATGAGGTATAACCGAGGGTTGTATTGTAAAATACAAGAGTGCGCAATAGAAGACGTTGCTTAAAGAAAAAAGAAGAAAAAGTACAACAGGAGGGAAAATCCCTTCGCTTA
The DNA here is from genome assembly GCA_038503075.1 of Gyromitra esculenta. Lineage (NCBI taxonomy): Eukaryota > Fungi > Ascomycota > Pezizomycetes > Pezizales > Discinaceae > Gyromitra > Gyromitra esculenta. The sequence continues at coordinate 237,333 of JBCAML010000001.1, forward strand.
TATACCACATTCCAACTCGTTCGATGACAAAGACTTGACTCACTGCAACGGAAACCTGAAGAAACACAAAGAACAACAACGTAATACCACACCCTTGTAACCCTATACCTAACGAATTTCATGGATTGACTTAGGGATAAGTCGTGGTTCGGATGGTTGTACAATTTCTTTGTTGTTCGGTTAGGTTTTGGGTTATTATAATAATGTCTTTGTGTTTCGGTTGTTGCCGGGTTGTTGTTGGTGCTACTGAAAAGTGGGGTATTTAAGGAAGGATTTTGGTTGCTTTCGTTCTTCTTTTCCTCTTTCCTTAAGCAACGTTCTCGTTTCACTTCTCTTGTATCAAGTTATAATCTCACTTCGATTCTACTTCAGAATCCTCGCTGTCGCTGTGAACCACCGCCGATACTTCACCTTGAAGTATATCCATCATAGGACCTGTAGAAAACCCTGCACTCTTCGAACGTGTTGATACCTTGCTTAAGTAGCACTGCTCACCTCCGGGGATACCGAAGGGCTTAAACAAGGGACTCAACCGTGAGATTACGTTGCTTCCTCATCTACACCTCCTACGCGACGCCCCTACATGGAAATTCTCGGTTGGATTCGCCAATCCATCCTCCAAATCTTTCCCTGCTTAACCCCGCGAAGACCCCAAACTCTCACCGAAATCACTCCTGAGTGGCTTGACCAACAGTACTTACGCACCAACTCCCTCCCGAGTAATCAAACTAGATCATGAGTGCTTCCGCCCCCGCTGCCTCCTCCTCTGAAGGAGCCGCTATCACTACCCCCCGTTTCCCCACAAAAGACGCCTTTGCTCAGGCATACCGAGACGACCCTGTCGAGTTGTACAATCAACTCCGAGATCTCAACCAGGCTTTAGAAGATCAAGTTGACGTTCTTCAGGAGAGCACGCAAGAGCTGGAAATAAAACTCAACACGGCGAAAATCCAAGCGGACAATGCGACCCGACACGCCATGCAACAGGACCAACGAGTCACTGAAGCCGCCGACCTCATCGCCAGATTACGCCAGGAACGCAACGAAGCCAGAGCCGCTAATCAGGCTCCTCCAGCCCCACCCAACCTCACCGCCACTCCACCACCTCCATCAATCGCAAGTCATCGCTCAGAACGGATGCCGGATCCAGAAAAGTTTGATGGCTCCCGAGCCAAACTTCCAGGCTTCGTCCTCCAACTTCGCTCCAAGCTCGCAGTTAACCGAGACAGATTCGCTGATGAGAACACTATGATTCTCTACACTATCAATCGCCTAGAAGGAGCAGCCCTAGAGCAAGTTCGCCATACCGTCCTCCCCTCTGGCCTCACAACCTGGACCAACGCTGCCGCCCTCATCGCCGCCCTAGAAGCAGCTTTTGGAGATCCAGACCCTACCGGTACCGCCCGTCGAGAGTTGCATCAGCTACGCCAGGGCAAGCGAGACTTCTCTGCCTACTTGGCCGACTTTCAACGTATCATGGGACAACTAAACTTCGACGAAAATTCGAAGATGGATGCCCTTGAACATGGTATGTCGGAAGAGTTGAAGGAAGCTATGGTCTTTGCTGCCGCTACCCCCACTAGCCTCAATGACATGATCCTCGTTCTCACTCGGATGGACAACCGCATCAGAGCCCGTAAAGCGGAAAAACGAGGCAATACTCGCGACAGTATGGGGCAATTCAGTGCTCAAACCAACGCTATGACTCCCTTTGTCCCTGCCTCGTCTTTTTTACCAGGAGGCCTCGCTCCCATGGACCTATCATTTGGCCGCACCAGCAATAACGCCCGCCCTCCACAGGACCAACGATATACGATGGTGAACGGAAGGAGAAAGCTCTCAGAGGAAGAGAAACAATGGCGCCGATCCACCGGCAAGTGTATGTTTTGTGCCGCCCCCGACCATTCCTACGCCAATTGCCCTTCCGCCCCCAAAAAACCAACAATGAGGGGAGCCCTTACTGCGCCTCCTGCCAATCGTACTCCTCCCGCCTTGTCTCTTCCACCACCACCTTTACCTCCCCAGTTTTTTGCTCTTGAACCATCCGGCGCCTCTGAGGAGGCTTTTCTCACGGTTTGATCTCTCGTTAAGCCCTTCAGTATCCCTGAAGGTGAGCAGTGCTACTTAAGTGAGAGGTCAAGCGACAAGAGTCACGATGTTTTCTACAGGTCCTACGGGGGTCTAACTCAAGGCGAGTTAAGTGTAAAAGTCTTCACGGCGACAGCGACAGCGAGGATTCTGAGATAGAATCGAGGTAGTATTAAAGTAATACAGTAGAAGTAAGGTAAGAACGTTGCTTAAAGAAAGAGAAGAAAACCATAACGACCGTCTAAGATCCACCCCTTATATACCCCGCAATCCCTCACATGACTCATAGCCGAAACGCAACCGAACAACAAAGACATTATAAAGAAACCATCATCCATTGCAACCGTTACTTCCCGAACCCTAACCCATCATATCGCTTCATCCGTGAAAGTAGCTCCCCCTCTTAAGCGTGAGCTCCTGCGAATACTAGGAGCGGTGACCGTCGTTTGGTTCAAGAATGTCTCGAGAGCAGAAGTCTCTTGTAGATCTTCCTCAGGCTCCCAGTCTCAAGGGGCGAGGTTTATCTTCAAGCTCTCAGGTATCCCCCGAGATGAGCAGTGCTACTTGAAGGGAAAACTAAGCGACGAGAGTGTTTTTACGAGATTCCACAGGCTCTACAAAGTGTTCAAGTATAGAGGACTTGAGGGCAGCGACAGCGTAGGGTTATGAGGTATAACCGAGGTTTGTATTGTAAAATACAAGAGTGTACGATAGAAGACGTTGCTTAAAGAGAGAAGAAAGAAAAGTACGACAAGAGGGGAAAACCCTTCGCTTATATACCCATAATCCATCTCTTTGATGACAAACGCATGACTCATTGTAACGGAAACCAAGGGAAACATATCGAACAAAATAACGAACCAATACGATCGAACATCCCTACCATTCATTAGGCGTCCCGACCACCATCCATGAAACCCAGGTGGGATGGGCGTATCCGGTCCACTCGACAAGGTATTGTAGCCGTCCGCGATAGGTTCTTTGTTCGAGAATCTTTTCAATGAAGTACTCTTCTTGTTCGTTAACTATCACGGGTGAAGGAGGAAGTATAACTTGTCCGGGTAGAGAGTCGTTGGCAGCAGGTTTCAATAAGGAAACGTGAAACACAGGGTGATACTTGACCGATGCAGGAAGATCAATCTCATAAGCAAAAGGGGATACAGTTTTCTTGACCGAGTAAGGTCCCATCCATTTCCAATCTAGCTTTCTGGCATTACGCACGGTCCTCACATTCTTCATGGAAACGAAGACCTGATCGCCGACTTGATAGTTTGGGGCTGGGGTTCGATGCTTATTCGTTGCGACCTCTTGGATATCTTGGGCTGTTCTTATTTGCGTCCGTAGATAATCATATAACTCTTGCATGGTTTGACTGAACGAAGCCGCGTCTAAGCTTTGAGATGTATTCCGAGTAGGTAAAAGGGTAGTATCGAAACGAGGGTGGTAACCGTAGTTGGCAAAAAAGGGGGAGACTTTAGTACTAGCCGATTCCTGGTTGTTAGCGGAGAACTCGGCCATTGGCAACCATTTACTCCAATCATCCTGTTGATAAGAGACGTAGGAGCGCAAGTATTGCTCCATAACCGCGTTTAGCCGTTCCGTTTGTCCATCGGTTTCCGGGTGAAAGGCTGTGGACATCCGAGCTTGAATTCCAAGTCGTTTACAAAGGTCCTTCCAAAAGTGAGCCGTGAACTGGGTGCCTCGATCGGAGGTGACATGTGTAGGCAATCCGTGTAGCTTCCAGATATGTTGCAAATAGAGGTCGGCTACATCCCGAGAATTAACCGTAGTATTGCATGGGATTAGATGTCGCATCTTGGATAATCGGTCGACAACAACCATAATCGCATCATAGCCGTTAGATTCTGGGAGGCCTGTAACAAAGTCCATCGAAATCTCTTGCCAGGGGCGGTTAGGGATTGGTAGGGGGCGAAGGACGCCTTGAGTTCGTTGGGTATTTGGTTTGGCTCTTTGGCAGGTATGGCAGTTTCGTACATATCGACTGACTGATTCTCGCATCTTGGGCCAATAAAAGTTCCGGGCTAGGAGTTCAAAGGTTTTGTCGCGCCCTGGATGGCCTGCCGCTGGGGTGTCATGGTGTCTTCGGATAAGTTCAAGTCGGAGAGAGTCAAGGTTGGGAACATAGAGACAATCACGGTACCATAATAGATTATCTCTATTACTGCATTCGCTTAAGGTGATTTCCTTGGATTGTTGTTCTTTATTCTTCAATGCCTCGAGTATCTTTTCCGGGAACTTATCAGTAATATATCCTTCTTGGAAAAGTTTAAAAAGGGGGGCGTCCAATTCAGCGGCTTCATTTGACAAAGAAGCCGACAACAAACTTATCTTGGGATCAATATTCTCCTTTTTTAATACCACTTGGCTTTGATGCGCCAATCTTTCATCCCCTTCCTTGGGGAGATCTCCTGATCTCCTTGTCAATGCGTCGGGCTTTCCTCCTTGACTACCTGGTCGATACGTTATTACGAAATCGAAACGAGAGAGGTACTCTGCCCATCGTGCTTGGCGGCGATTTAACTGTTTAGTACTCATAAAGTACTCCAGGTTTTTATGATCGCTGATCACGTCAATGGGGTGCTTGGATCCTTCTAATTCAGGGCGCCATTCCTCGAAGACTCGGATGATTGCCAACAGTTCCTTATCATAAATCTCGTAATTACATTCTGCGGGGGAATGTTTTTTTGAGAAGAAAGCTACTGGATGTAAAACGCCCTTATCGTCATATTGAGATAGGATTCCTCCCGATACAAAATCGGAGGCGTCTGTTTCTACAATGATCTTTTTATCGGGGTCGAAATGGATGAGGATAGGGGCAGTGGTAAAGGCATATTTGAGGTTCTCAAAGGCTATATCTGCCTCAACCGTCCATTCGAAAGTTATCCCCTTTTTTGTGAGTGCTGTAAGGGGTGAGGCAAGCTTGGAGAATCCTAGGATAAACCGACGGTAAAAGTTGGCGAAACCTAGGAAGGCTTGGACGTCTTTAACGCTTCTTGGTGTTCCCCATTCTCGGACGGCTTTAAGTTTTTCCTCGTCCATCTTGATGCCATCGGGGGTGAGGATGAGGCCTAAATACTTCGTAGTTTGTACCTCAAATTCACATTTTTCCGGCTTCAACAGGATGTCATTGTCCTTGAGCGTTTGGAGAACTTTTCGTACGTGAGTCTGATGTTCGGCGAAGGTATCACTGTAAATAAGGATATCATCCAGGTAGGCCGTACAGAAGATGTCCAGATATTCGGTAAGGCAGTCGTTCACGAAGCGTTGGAATGTACCGGGGGCGTTGGTCAGGCCGAATGGCATGACTTGATACTCGTATAGACCGTATCGGGTGCGGAAGGCTGTCTTCCATTCATCTCCCTCGGCAATGCGTACTTGGTGGTAACCGTCACGAAGGTCTAGCTTAGTATACCATTGCGCTTTTGCTAGTCGGTCGAGCGTTTCTCGGATGAGGGGGGAGGTGTATCGGTCCTTAACCGTAATCGCATTTAGGCCCCGATAGTCAACACATAATCGTAGAGAGCCGTCAGCCTTTTTAACGAAGAGGACCGGGGACCCCGCAGGGGAAGAATCTCACGGTTTGATCTCTCGTTAAGCCCTTCAGTATCCCTGAAGGTGAGCAGTGCTACTTAAGCGAGAAGTCAAGCGACAAGAGTCACGATGTTTCTACAGGTCCTACGGGGGGTATACTTCAAGACGAAGTATCGGCGATGTTTCACAGCGACAGCGAAGGTTCTGGGATAGAACCGAGATAGTATTAAAGTAATACAGTAGAAGTAAAGTAAGAACGTTGCTTAAGGAAAAAAGAAGAAGAAGAGAATAAGACGACACAAAACCCATCCTTAAATACCCCGCTTTTTCATACACAAAATCCAATACCCGAAGAGAACCGAATTTCACGGATTAAGGACTGGGTATGGGGTTAGGTTTCGGTTCGATGGTTGTTAAGGATCGCGGGTCGCTGTATAATGTCATTGTCTTTCGGTTGTTATCGGTTATTGTTTTTGTTAAGAAAAGCGGGGTATTTAAACGGTGGATTTCGCTTGTGTTTTATCTTTCTCTCTTTTCTTTCCTTAAGCAACGTTCTCGTTTTACTTCTGCTGTATTCGACAAATACTATCTCGGTTCTACCTCAGAACCTTCGCTGTCGCTGTCCCCTCCACTACACTTATCTCACCTTGAGATAGACCCTTCGTAGAACTTGTAGAAACACTGCACTCTTTGAACGTGTTGTGACTTCGCTTAAGTAGCACTGCTCACCTTCAGGGATACTGAAGGGCTTAACTCGAAGCTCAACCGTGAGATTACGTTGCTTCCAACATCTACACCTTCTACCACCCGATCCACACAGAACCTCCCAACATCATCATGGAAGGAGCCGCCGTCGCAGCAAAACGATTCCCCACCAGGGAAGCGTTCGCACAAGCCTACCGGGACGATCCTGTAGAGCTCTATAATGAACTCAGAGAACTAAACCAAGCCCTGGAAGACCAGATCGATGTTCTCCAGGAAAGCGAGCGGGAAAATGAGGTAAAACTCAATACTGCTCAGATCCAGATCGACAATGCCCTCCGTCATGCTACGGAACAAGATCAACGAGTCACCGAAACCGCTAGCCTCATCGCCCGGCTGCGACAAGAACGGAATGAGGCTCGATCCGCCGTCCAAGCACCCCCCGCTCCACCCAACCTCACCGCTACCCCCCCGCCATCAAACACCCATCGCTCAGAACGCATGCCAGACCCCGAGAAATTCGACGGATCCCGAGCCAAACTCCCGGGCTTTATACTCCAGCTACGCTCTAAGCTAACGGTTAACCGAGACCGCTTCGCCAACGAGACCACGATGATCCTTTACACCATTAATCGGTTAGAAGGAGCCGCTCTTGAACAGGTCCGCCACACAGTTCTTCCCTCCGGCCTTACCACTTGGACCAGCGCAGAACAGCTCATTGCTGCCCTGGAAACCGCCTTCGGAGACCCAGACCCAACCGGCACCGCTCGAAGGGAACTTCATCAGCTGCGCCAGGGAAAGCAAGAGTTTTCTGCTTATTTAGCAGACTTTCAAAGAATCATGGGACAACTAAATTTCGATGAAAACTCGAAAATGGATGCACTCGAACATGGCATGTCTGAAGAACTGAAGGAAGCCATGGTGTTCGCCCCCATCGTCCCCACCAACCTCAATGATACAATCACGACCCTCACCCGAATGGACAACCGCATCCGTGCCCGTAAAGCAGAAAAGCGAGGGAATACCCATGATACTATGGGACAATTCAGTGCCCCCGTTGCCTTCACTCCTGCCTCTTCCTTCACTCCTGGAGGACTAGCCCCTATGGACCTGTCCTTTGGCCGGACTAGCAATACCTCTCACCCCCCTCAGGACCAACGATATACAATGGTCAATGGGAGAAGGAAGCTGTCAGAAGAGGAAAAGCAGTGGCGTCGTTCCACCGGAAAATGTATGTTTTGCGCCGGCCCTGATCACTCCTACGCCAATTGCCCTTCCGCTCCCAAGAAACCAACCATGAGAGGAGCACTCACTGCCCCTCCTGCGACCCGCACGCCCCTAGCCTCCTCCCTGCCACCACCACCACTCCCTCCTCAATTTTTCGCGTTAGAATCAGCAGACTCCTCCAACGAGTCTTTAAACTAATTCAACCAAGGCCGAACAGTGACCCCGCCTTGGTCCCTATTTCTTTACCTTTGTCAGCATTTTCTATTTCAGGTTTTTCAGTATCAGATATGTGTTTGGAGGATCAATTGGATGGGGAGCACTTTGTTATATCATGTAGTATCTCCCATAACAATAAAGTCATTAAAACCCACGCACTATTGGATACCGGAGCCTCAGGATTTGCTTTCATAGATAAAGAATTCGCGAGTCACCACTCTTTACCCCTCACCTCTTTAAAAATACCTCGACAACTTGAAGTCATTGATGGCCGCCCTGTCGCCTCAGGAGATATTACCCACATCACCAACCTCAACTTGTCCATTCAAAACCACCGAGAACAAGCCCCCTGCTTTGTGACCCGACTGGGCCACTACCCCTTAGTCTTAGGAATACCATGGATGAATCATCATGATGTCCAGCTTCATTTCGCCGACAAACGCATTGAGTTTAACTCTAAACTCTGCACTACCCACTGCGCCCCTCACTCCCCAGTAGTATCTACTCCATCAATTCCCGCTCCTCCAAGATTAAATATGTCTTTTATCAACGCCGCCAGCTTCAGAATCCTTACTCGAAAACGTTCTCTGCAAGCTTATGCGATGTCCCTCTACGAAATAAATAAAATCTTAGAGGAGAAAACAACGAAAGAAGAATGGAGAGCGAGGATCCCCGCCGAATATCACGACTTCTTGGATATGTTTGACAAGAAAAAAGCTCAAGGCTTATCACCGCGTCGATCTTATGACCATAAGATACAACTCCAAGACGGGAAAGAAGCCCCATTCGGCCCTCTGTATGGAATGTCCCGGGAGGAGCTAATAGTCCTGAAAAAATACATTGAAGATAACCTTGAAAAAGGTTTCATCCGAGCTAGTTCTTCACCTGCCGGATCCCCTGTCCTTTTTGTCAAAAAGGCTGATGGCTCCCTCCGCTTATGTGTAGACTATCGAGGCCTTAATGCGATTACAGTCAAGGACCGCTATACCTCTCCCCTTATCCGAGAAACACTTGATAGACTAGCAAAAGCACAGTGGTATACCAAACTCGACCTCCGCGATGGTTATCACCAAATACGCATTGCTGAAGGGGATGAATGGAAAACCGCCTTCCGTACCCGATATGGTCTCTATGAATATCAAGTTATGCCATTCGGCTTAACCAATGCACCTGGCACTTTTCAACGCTTTGTCAATGACTGTCTGAGAGAATACCTAGATATTTTCTGCACCGCCTACCTCGATGATATCCTTATCTATAGCGATACCTTCGAGGAACACCAAGTCCACGTCAGAAAGGTGCTCCAAACCCTCAAGGAGAACGACATCTTGCTAAAGCCGGAGAAATGCGAGTTCCAAGTACAAACTACCAAGTACCTAGGACTCATTCTTACCCCCGATGGAATCAAGATGGACGAGGAAAAGCTCAAAGCCGTACGAGAATGGGGTACCCCAAAGAGTGTTAAGGATGTACAAGCCTTCTTAGGGTTCGCCAATTTCTATCGACGATTCATCCTAGGATTCTCAAAACTTGCCTCTCCACTTACTGCGTTGACAAAGAAAGGGGTTAGCTTTGAATGGACCGTCGAAGCAGATATCGCCTTCGAGAATTTAAAGCATGCCTTTACCACAGCACCCATTCTAATCCATTTCGATCCCGATAAGAAGATTATAGTCGAAACCGATGCCTCGGATTTTGTGTCTGGAGGAGTGCTATCTCAATACGACGATGCCGGCATTTTACACCCTGTAGCCTTCTTCTCCAAGAAGCACTCGCCAGCCGAATGCAACTATGAGATTTATGACAAGGAGCTACTGGCTATTATCAGAGTATTCGAGGAATGGCGCCCGGAACTCGAGGGTTCGAAACATCCTATCGACGTCATCAGTGACCACAAGAACCTCGAATATTTTATGAGTACTAAGCAGCTCAACCGTCGCCAAGCCAGATGGGCCGAATACTTATCTCGTTTCGATTTCGTAATTACATACCGACCAGGCAAAGAAGGAGGAAAACCGGACGCATTAACTCGGAGATCAGGAGATCTCCCCAAGGAAGGGGATGAAAGATTAGCACACCAGAGTCAAGTGGTGCTAAAGAAGGAGAACATTGACCCCAAGATAAGTTTGTTGTCGGCTTCTTTGTCAAATGAAGCCGCTGAACTGGACGCTCCCCTAGAAAAGCTTTTTCTAGAAGGATATATCGCTGACAAGTTTCCGGAAAAAATACTCGCAGCGCTGAAGAACAAAGACCAACAGTCAAAGGAGATCACTTTAAGTGAATGTACCAATGAGAATAACCGATTATGCTATCGAGGAAATCTCTATGTACCCGACTTCGATCCTCTCCGCCTAGAGCTTATCAGAAGACACCATGATGCCCCTGCCGCAGGTCACCCAGGACGAGATAAAACTTTTGAGCTAATAAGTAGAAGCTTTTACTGGCCAAAGATGAGAGAATCTATCGGTCGATATGTACGCAACTGCCATACATGCCAAAAAGCCAAACCAGTCACCCAACGCACGCAAGGAGTCCTCCGCCCGCTACCTATCCCAAATCGTCCCTGGCAAGAGATCTCAATGGATTTTGTTACAGGCCTTCCAGAATCCGAGGGCTACGATGCTATTTTAGTCATCGTAGATCGTTTGTCAAAGATGCGACATTTGATCCCCTGTAATACTACAGTCAATTCCCGGGACGTCGCCGACTTATATCTACAACACGTCTGGAAGCTTCATGGGTTACCTACACATATCACGTCTGATCGAGGCACGCAGTTCACAGCCCATTTCTGGAAGGAACTCTGCAAACGCCTGGGAATTCAAGCCCGGATGTCTACCGCATTTCATCCAGAGACTGATGGACAAACGGAAAGACTGAACGCAGTCATGGAGCAATACCTGCGCTCTTACGTATCTTATCAACAAGGAGATTGGAGTAAATGGTTACCGATGGCGGAATTCTCTGCTAATAACCAGGAATCAGCTAGTACCAAAGTCTCACCTTTCTTTGCGAACTATGGCTATCATCCTCGTTTTGATACTTCCATTATTCCTTCTACAACAATTGCCCAAAGCTTAGACTCCTCTACCTTCGCAACTATAATGCAAGACTTATACGACTATCTCCGAACGCAGATACGAACCGCCCAGGATGTCCATGAAACCGCTATCAATAAGCACCGAACCCCCGCCCCAGCATACCAAGTCGACGATCAAGTGTTCATATCGATGAAAAATATCCGAACTGTTCGTAATGCTCGGAAACTTGATTGGAAATGGATGGGACCCTATCCTGTGAAAAAAATAGTGTCGCCTTTCGCGTATGAAATCGATCTTCCACCCTCAGTCAAGTATCATCCTGTTTTCCACGTCTCGCTCCTCAAACCGGCTGCCAATGACCCCCTCCCAGAACAAGTTATTCCCCCTCCTTCACCGATTGTTGTTAACGAGCAAGAGGAATATTTTATTGAAAAAATCCTCGACCAACGGATGTACCGTGGACAACAACAATACCTGGTCGAATGGACTGGCTATGCTCATCCTACCTGGGAACCCGCCGAAGATCTTCAAGATACTACTGCCCTCGATGTATTTTCAACTACGGCAACTAATACCAAACCTAAGGTTCGCAGGAGCTCACGCTTGAGACGGGGGGCTACTTTCACGGATTAAGGACTGGGTATGGGGTTAGGTTTCGGTTCGATGGTTGTTAAGGATCGCGGGTCGCTGTATAATGTCATTGTCTTTCGGTTGTTATCGGTTATTGTTTTTGTTAAGAAAAGCGGGGTATTTAAACGGTGGATTTCGCTTGTGTTTTATCTTTCTCTCTTTTCTTTCCTTAAGCAACGTTCTCGTTTTACTTCTGCTGTATTCGACAAATACTATCTCGGTTCTACCTCAGAACCTTCGCTGTCGCTGTCCCCTCCACTACACTTATCTCACCTTGAGATAGACCCTTCGTAGAACTTGTAGAAACACTGCACTCTTTGAACGTGTTTCTCAAGGGGCGAGGTTTTACCTTCAAGCTCTCAGGTATCCCCCGAGATAAGCAGTGCTACTTGAAAGGAAAACTAAGCGACGAGAGAGTTTCACGAAGTTCCACAGGCTCTACGGAGTGTTCAAGTATAGAGGACTTGAGGACGGCGACAGCGTAAGGTTATCAGGTGTAACCGAGGTTTGTATTTGTAGAATACAAGAGTGTACGATAGAAGACGTTGCTTAAAGAAAGAAGAAGAAAAGTACTACAAGAGGGGGAATCCCTTCGCTTATATACCCATAATCCACCTCTTTGATGACAAACGTATGACTCATTGTAAAGGAAACCAAGGGAAACATATAGAACGATCGACAAAGCAACGCAACACAACACCTATACCACTAATCGAGCAACACAGTAACCATCCATGAAAGTACCCCCTCCCTCATAGCCGTGAGCTCCTGCGAACACTAACCAGACCTTCCTTTGGTTTATTCGGATATCTTTGGTGAAATGCGTCTACTGCTTCCGTTTCTTCGTGATACTCCGCAGGTTCCCACGTAGGTAACGCATACCCCGTCCATTCGACCAAATATTGGAGTCTTCCTCGGTGGAGGCGAGAGTCCAATATGCTTTCGACGAGGTATTCTTCGACGTCATTTACTTGGATGGGGGGAGGAGGTGGAATAATTTGGCCAGGAAGTGGGTCGGTGGGAGCTGCCTTGAGTAACGAAACGTGAAATACTGGATGGTATTTCATTGACATCGGTAAGTTTACTTCGTAGGCATGTGCAGAAATCACTCGCTTCACAGGGAAGGGGCCACTCCATTTCCAGTCCAACTTTCTTGAATTTCGGGTCGTCCTCATATTCTTCATTGACACGAAGACTCGATCGTTGACCTTAAACGAAGGGGCAGGGGTACGGTGCCGGTTAGTATTGGTTTCAAAAATATCCTGGGCTGTTCTCATCTGAGTTCGAAGGAAGTCCCTAAGTTCTTCCATTTTTAAAGCAAAGAGGTTGGCGTCGAGGGTTTGTGGGGATCGATCATTAGGGATAATTGCAGTGTCGAAGCGGGGGTGATAACCATAATTGGCGAAGAAGGGTGTGGCTTTGGTACTGGCTGACTCTTGGTTATTAGCAGCAAACTCAGCAATCGGTAACCACTTTGCCCAGTCGTCTTGTTGGTATGAAACATAACAGCGAAGATATTGTTCCATAACGGCATTGAGACGTTCGGTTTGACCATCTGTTTCCGGATGGAAAGAAGTCGACATACGAGCAGAGATGTTTAAACGTTGGCAAAGGTAATTCCAGAACTTAGCAGTAAATTGCGTTCCCCTATCAGAAGTGATATGGGAAGGTAGTCCGTGGAGTTTCCAGACGTTTTGGAGGTAGAGTTCTGCTGTTTGTTCGGCGTTAATGGTGGTATTGCAGGGGATCAGGTGTCGCATCTTTGATAGCCTGTCTACCACGACCATTATTGCATCGAAACCATTAGAGTCTGGAAGGCCTGTAACGAAGTCCATCGATAGTTCTTCCCAAGGGCGATTTGGGATTGGGAGGGGTTTGAGAACGCCGTGAGTGCCGAGGGTATTAGGTTTTGCTCGTCGGCAGGTATGACAGTTTCGTGTATATCGTCCGATGTATTCTCTCATTTTAGGCCAATAAAAATATCTGGAGATGAGTTCGAAGGTTTTTTCACGTCCTGGGTGGCCTGCAGAGGGGGCATCATGGTATCGTTTGAGAATAGACAGTCGGAGAGGGTCATGATTGGGGATGTAAAACTTTTGACGGTATAGAAGATAGCCGTTTATTTCTGTACAGTCGCCGAGGGATATTTCCTTGGACTGTTGTTCGCCATTCCTGAGTGCTAAAAGAATTTTTTGTGGGAATGGGTCAGCGATATATCCGTCATTCATCAATGTTTTAAGGGTATCATCCAATTCGGCGGGTTCGTTTGACAAAGAACCCGAAAACAAACTTAGCTTGGGATCAACATTCTTCTCCTTCAAGACTACTTGGTGTTGGTGTTGTAGTCTTTCATCCCCTTCTTCAGGGAGATCTCCTGATCTCCGAGTTAGAGCGTCCGGCTTTCCTCCCTGTGTTCCTGGTCTATATGTAATGACAAAGTCGAAACGTGAAAGGTATTCTGCCCATCTGACCTGTCTTCGATTTAGTTGCTTGGTCGTCATAAAATATTCCAAGTTTTTATGGTCTGTGATAACGGAGATAGGGAGTTCAGATCCTTCAAGTTCAGGGCGCCATTCTTCAAAACAACGGATAATGGCCAATAACTCCTTGTCATAGATCTCATAGTTGCATTCAGCGGGTGAGTGTTTCTTAGAGAAAAATGCCACAGGGTGAAGTACGCCGTTGTCATCGAGCTGGGAGAGTACACCGCCGGAGACGAAGTCGGATGCATCGGATTCCACGAAGATTTTCTTTCGGGGGTCGAAGTGGATAAGCACCGGGGCTTTGGTAAATGCATCCTTAAGGGCTTCGAATGCAAGTTCAGCTTCGACCGTCCATTCGAAGATAGTGCCTTTTTTTGTGAAGGCAGTAAGGGGCGCGGCGAGGCGAGAGAATCCTAGGATGAATCTTCGGTAGAAGTTTGCAAAACCTAGAAAGGCCTGGACATCTTTGATACATTTAGGTCGGTTCCAGTCTCGTACTGCCTTAAGTTTGTCCTCGTCCATTTTAATTCCTTCAGGGGTGAGGATTAGGCCGAGGTATTTTATTGACTGGACGTGGAATTCACACTTCTCGGGTTTGAGAAGGATGTTATTGGCTTTAAGGGCATCGAGAACTTGTTTGACGTGCACTTTATGTTCTGCCAGGGTATCACTGTAGATCAGAATATCATCGAGATACGCCGTGCAGAATAGGTCCAAGTATTCCCGGAGGGAGTCGTTGACGAAGCGTTGAAAGGTTCCAGGGGCATTGGTGAGGCCGAATGGCATTACCATATATTCATACAAGCCATATCGGGTTCGAAAGGCTGTTTTCCATTCTTCTCCCTCAGCGATACGAATTTGGTGGAAGCCATCACGGAGATCAAGTTTGGAGTACCACTGAGCTTTTGCAAGGCGATCTAGGGTTTCTTTGATCAGGGGGGAAGTGTATCGGTCTTTTACCGTGAGAGCGTTAAGGCCACGGTAATCGACACAAAGGCGGAGGGAACCATCGGGTTTGGCGGCGAAGAGGACTGGAGAACCGGCGGAAGATGAACTGGCACGGATAAACCCTTTTTCTAAGTTGTCTTCGATATACTTCTTGAGAACTAGAAGTTCATCTCGTGACATACCATAGAGTGGGCCGAATGGTGGTTCTTTGCCTTCTTGCAGGGTAATTTTCATGGATTGATCTCGGATAGTAAGTCGTGGTTGGGTTGTCGGTTGTATTGTGATTTGGAGGATTGTACAATCTCTTTGTTCTTCGGTTATTTTTCGGTTATGAGTTTTGTTAAGGAAAGCGGGGTATTTAAGCGATGGATTTCGATCGTGTTTGGTTCTCTTCTTCTTCTTTCCTTAAGCAACGTTCTCGTTCCACTTCTACTGTATCTGTTATAATTCCACTTCGATTCTGCCTTAGAATCCTCGCTGTCGCTGTGAAAACATCACCGATACTTCGCCTTGAAGTACACCCCCCGTAGGACCTGTAGACCATACTGCACTCCTCGAACGTGTTGGTTTCTCGCTTAAGTAGCACTGCTCACCTTCAGGGATACTGAAGGGCTTAGAGAGAGACCATCCGTGAGATTACGTTGCTTGCTCATCTACACCTCCTACCGCTAACTCATCATGAGTTCCTCCGTTGATCCCTCCTCCAATACAGAAGGAGCCGCCGTCGCAGCCCTAGGCTTCCCCACTAGGGAAGCCTTTGCCAAAGCGTACAGAGATGACCCAGCTGAACTCTACAATCAGCTTCGAGAAATAAACCAGAGCCTGGAGGACCAAATAAGCATCCTTCAGGATAACGAGAAAGACTCTGAGGTAAAACTCAGTACCGCTCAAATCCAAATCGATAATGCCCTCCGACACGCCACACAACAGGATCAAAGGGTTACAGAAGCAGCCAGCCTTATCGCCAGACTCCGCCAGGAACGAAACGAAGCCAGAGCAAACCTCTCAGCCCCCCCGGCTCCATTAAACCTTACCGCCACTCCCCCACCGCCGACAGCCTCTACCCACCGCTCCGAGCGCATGCCAGACCCGGAGAAATTCGATGGGTCCAGCTGCTCCCCGTTTCATACTTCAGCTGCGCTCCAAACTTACGGTCAACCGAGACCGTTTTGCAAACGAGACCACGATGATATTATATACCATCAATCGACTGGAGGGAGCCGCTCTAGAACAGGTTCGTCACACGGTTCTCCCCTCAGGCCTCACCACTTGGAGCAACGCAGAAGAACTCATAACCGCCCTGGAAACTGCTTTTGGAGACCCAGACCCAACTGGCACGGCTCGACGAGAACTTCACCAGCTCCGTCAAGGAAAGCGTGATTTCTCAGCCTATTTGGCTGACTTTCAAAGAATCATGGGCCAGTTGAATTTCGACGAAAACTCGAAGATGGACGCATTGGAACACGGCATGTCAGAGGAGTTGAAAGAAGCCATGGTGTTCGCACCGATTGCCCCCGCTAACCTCCCTGAGATGATTCTCACCCTTACCCGACTGGATAACCGGATCCGAGCCCGCAAGGCTGAGAAACGAGGAAACGCCAGAGATAATATGGGTCAATTCAGTGCCCCCGCCGCCTTCTCCTCTGCCTCCTCCTTTACTCCAGGAGGACTAGCCCCTATGGACCTATCTTTCGGACGCACCAGCAATCTCTCTCGTCCTCCCCCAGACCAACGATACACAATGGTTAACGGCCGAAGGAAACTCTCAGAGGAAGAAAAGCAATGGCGCCGTGCCACCGGAAAGTGCATGTTCTGTGCCGCCCCAGATCACTCATACGCCAATTGCCCCTCCGCCCCCAAGAAACCTACAATGAGAGGAGCCCTCACCGCCCCACCTGCCACCCGTACACCCCCCGCCTCCTCCCTGCCACCGCCACCACTTCCTCCTCAATTTTTCGCTTTAGAATCAGCAGACTCAGCCAACGAGTCTTTAAACTAGTACAACCAAGGTCGATCAGTGACCCCACCTTGGTTCAAAATTTCTTACCTCTATCTGCATTTTCGATTTCTGGGTTTTCGGTTTCCGGTATAAGCGTGGAGGATCAATTGGATGGGGAACATTTTGTAATATCGTGCAATATTTCCCATAGCAATAAAATCATAAAAACACACGCCTTACTAGACACTGGAGCCTCCGGATTTGCATTTATTGATCAGAAATTCGCGAGTCACCACTCCCTGCCTCTTACCCCCTTAAAAACTCCCCGCCAACTTGAAGTCATCGATGGTCGTCCGGTTAGCTCAGGAGACATCACACACATCGCCAATCTCAATCTCTCGGTACAAAACCACTGTGAACAAGCCCCCTGTTTCGTGACACAACTTGGTCATTACCCCCTTGTCCTAGGCATACCTTGGATGAATTACCATGATGTCCGTCTCCATTTTGCCGATAAACGCATTGAATTTAATTCCAAACTCTGCACCACCCACTGCGCTCCTCGTTCACCAATTGTCTCCACCTCCTCGATCCCATCTCCCCCTAGGCTAAACCTTTCATTTATTGGCGCTGCCAGTTTTAGAACTCTCACCAGAAAACGAAATTTACAAGCCTACGCCATGTCATTATATGAAATAAACAAAATCATAGATGACAAAACAACCAAAGAGGAGTGGAGGTCACGTATTCCGGCAGAATACCATGAATTTTTGGACATGTTCGACAAGAAGAAAGCCCAAGGACTTCCCCCCCGCCGCTCCTATGACCATAAGATACAGTTGATAGAAGGACAAGACGCTCCCTTCGGACCACTGTACGGGATGTCCCGAGAAGAGCTGATTGTCTTAAAAAAGTATATCGAGGACAATCTTGAGAAAGGATTCATTCGTGCTAGCTCCTCCCCCGCCGGATCCCCTGTGCTATTTGTCAAAAAGGCTGACGGTTCCCTACGACTCTGCGTGGATTACCGAGGCCTTAATGCTATTACCGTCAAGGATCGTTATACCTCTCCCCTCATCCGAGGCTGGACCGGCTTGCAAAGGCACAATGGTACACCAAATTAGACCTTCGCGACGGATATCACCAAGTGCGCATTGCGGAGGGAGATGAATGGAAAACCGCCTTCCGCACTCGGTATGGTCTTTACGAATACCAGGTTATGCCATTCGGTCTAACCAATGCCCCCGGAACGTTCCAACGATTCGTAAATGACTGTCTCACGGAATACCTAGACATCTTCTGCACCGCCTATCTAGATGATATCCTCATCTACAGTGATACCTTCGAAGAGCACCAGATTCACGTCCGCAAAGTCCTTCAAACTCTCAAGAACAATGACATCCTGCTAAAACCCGAAAAATGCGAGTTTGAGGTACAGACTACTAAGTACCTTGGTCTTATCCTCACCCCCGATGGTATTAAAATGGATGAAGAAAAACTCAAAGCTGTTCGAGAATGGGGAACACCCAAGAGTGTAAAAGATGTTCAAGCGTTTTTGGGTTTTGCCAATTTTTACCGCCGGTTCATACTAGGATTCTCTAAATTAGCTGCCCCTCTTACTGCCCTCACTAGGAAAGGTATTACTTTTGAATGGTCGGTCGAAGCCGACGTAGCCTTCGAAAACCTCAAACACGCCTTTACTACCGCCCCGATTCTTATCCATTTCGATCCTGATAAGAAAATTATCGTGGAAACGGATGCTTCAGATTTCGTATCCGGAGGAGTCCTATCGCAATACGATGATAATGGCATTCTACACCCGGTGGCCTTCTTTTCGAAGAAACATTCCCCCGCGGAATGTAATTACGAAATTTACGACAAGGAACTGCTGGCGATTATCCGGGTCTTTGAAGAATGGCGCCCGGAACTCGAAGGCTCGAAACATCCTATTGACGTAATCAGTGACCATAAGAACCTCGAGTATTTTATGAGCACCAAACAACTCAACCGCCGTCAAGCCAGATGGGCTGAGTACCTATCCCGCTTCGATTTCGTAATCACATACCGACCAGGCAAAGAAGGAGGGAAACCGGACGCTTTAACTCGGAGATCGGGAGATCTCCCCAAGGAAGGGGATGAAAGACTAGCACACCAAAGTCAGGTGGTGCTAAAGAAAGAAAATATAGATCCCAAGCTAAGTTTGTTGTCGGCTTCTTTGTCAAATGAAGCCGAATTTGACGCCCCTTATTAAAACTCTTTAAAGAAGGATATACCGCTGATAAATTCCCTGAAAAAATCCTCCTAGCGTTACGAAATAAGGACCAACAATCCAAGGAGATCACCTTAAGCGAGTGCAAGAGAACAACAAACTCTATTACAGAGATTGTATCTACGTTCCAGACTTTGCTCCCCTCCGCCTTGAATTGATCAAAAGACACCATGACGTCCCGCCGCTGGCCACCCAGGTCGGGACAAGACTTTCGAACTCCTTACCAGAGGATTCTATTGGCCCAAGATGAGGGAGTCAATCAGTAGATATGTCCGAAATTGCCATATCTGCCAGAAAGCAAAACCAGCCACCCAACGCACGCAAGGAGTTCTCCGCCCCCTACCTATTCCTAACCGACCATGGCAAGAAATCTCTATGGATTTCGTTACCGGCCTACCTGAATCAAACGGCTATGACGCTATTATGGTAGTGGTTGACCGTCTGTCTAAAATGCGTCACCTTATCCCTTGTAATACCACCGTCAATTCCAGAGACGTAGCTGATCTATATCTACAACACGTCTGGAAGCTACACGGTTTACCCACGCACATTACTTCTGACCGAGGCACTCAATTCACTGCCCACTTTTGGAAAGAATTATGCCAGCGTCTAGGAATACAAGCCCGGATGTCCACTGCTTTCCATCCAGAAACAGACGGGCAAACAGAAAGATTAAATGCGGTAATGGAACAGTACCTCCGATCATACGTGTCCTATCAACAAGAAGACTGGAACAGATGGCTACCCATGGCGGAATTCTCTGCCAATAACCAAGAATCGGCGAGTACGAAAGTATCCCCCTTTTTAGCTAACTACGGCTACCATCCTCGATTCGATACTTCTCTCGTCCCCCTAACAACTACTCCTCAGAGTCAAGACGCCGCTATCTTTGCCAGTAAGATGCAGGAGCTGTATGATCACTTTAGGATACAGATCAGAATCGCTCAAGATATTCAAGAGACCGCTGTTAATAAATACCGAACTCCAGCCCCAGCGTATCAAATCCAGGACCAAGTCTTCGTATCAATGAAGAACATTAGGACTACTCGTAACGCAAGGAAATTAGACTGGAAATGGATGGGTCCCTACGCGGTGAAGAAAATTGTTTCCTCCTTTGCCTATGAGATAGACCTCCCTTCGTCGGTCAAATACCATCCGGTATTCCATGTTTCTCTATTAAAACCCGCGGCTCATGATGCTCTCCCAGGACAAGTTATTCCTCCACCGGCGCCTGTTGTTGTCAATGACCAAGAAGAGTACTATATCGAGAAAATCTTGGATCAACGCACGTATCGCAATAAACAACAATACCTCGTTGAATGGACCGGCTATGCCCATCCTACCTGGGAACCTGTGGAGGACCTTGTAGATACTTCGGCACTGGAAAAGTTTTGGGTACCCAGACCTCGGCTACCCCTAGTGTTCGCAGGAGCTCACGCTTGAAGAAGGGGGCTACTTTCACGGATTGATCTCGATAGTAAGTCGTGGTTGGGTTGTCGGTTGTATTGTGATTTGGAGGATTGTACAATCTCTTTGTTCTTCGGTTATTTTTCGGTTATGAGTTTTGTTAAGGAAAGCGGGGTATTTAAGCGATGGATTTCGATCGTGTTTGGTTCTCTTCTTCTTCTTTCCTTAAGCAACGTTCTCGTTCCACTTCTACTGTATCTGTTATAATTCCACTTCGATTCTGCCTTAGAATCCTCGCTGTCGCTGTGAAAACATCACCGATACTTCGCCTTGAAGTACACCCCCCGTAGGACCTGTAGACCATACTGCACTCCTCGAACGTGTTGGTTTCTCGCTTAAGTAGCACTGCTCACCTTCAGGGATACTGAAGGGCTTAGAGAGAGACCATCCGTGAGAGTAATCTTATGATCGTAGGATCGTCGGGGGGGGAGTCCTTGAGCCTTAGCTTTGTCGAACATGTCCAGGTATTCGTGGTATTCGGCGGGTATTCGTTGTCTCCACTCCTCTTTGGTAGTCTTGCTATCAAGGACTCTGTTAATTTCATAGAGGGACATGGAATACACTTGGATACCCTTCTTTCTGGCGAGCATGCGGAAACTAGCTGCACCGATAAAGGCGGCGTTTAGTTTTGGTGGAGGGGGAATGGCGGTGGCTGAGACGACGGGTTGCTTGGGGGCACAGTGGGTGGTGCAGAATTCAGAATTGAATTCAATGCTTTTGTTCGCAAATTGTAAATGAATGTCGTGGAGGTTCATCCAAGGGATACCGAGTACTAGGGGGTAATGGCCTAGCTTGGTGACGAAGAAGGGGGCTTTCTCAGTATGCTGTTGGATGGAAAGCTCTAGGTGGCAAAGATTTGTAATATCTCCCGAGGCAATTGTTCGGCCATCAATGACTTCTAATTGGCGAGGGGTTTTTAGAGGAGATAAGGGAAGGGAATGGTGACGCACAAAGTTTTCATCAATGAAAGCGAATCCTGAGGCTCCAGTGTCAAGAAGTGCGTGTGTTTTTATAATTTTATTTTGGTGGGAAAGGCTACATGAAACTACAAAGTGTTCCCCGTCCAAATTATCCTCCACACACACATCCGACACTGAAAACCCAGAAATGGAAAACGCTGACAAAGAAGAAAAACGAACCAGAGCAGGGTCACAAGGCGACTCTGGTTGAACTAGTTTAAAGACTCGACTGAGTCTGCTGCATCGAAGGCAGGAAAGCGAGGTGGCAGTGGTGGTGGAAACACAGAGGGAGCGGGGGGGGCAGCGGCATTGGTAACGGCTCCCCTCATAGCGGGGCGTTTTGAAGCGGAAGGGCAGTTTGAGAAAATGTGCCCTTCTCCGGCACAGAACAGGCAGCGGTTGTTAGTTTGCCTCCAGGATTTTTCTTCGGGAGACAGTTTTCTTCTCCCGTTGATCTGAACATATCGTTGTTCGGGAGCAGGGCGGGTGGTAGAAGTGCGACCGAAGGAAAGATCCATGGGTGCAAGTCCTCCAGGAGCAAAGGAGGAGGAGGCAGGAGTAAAGGCGGCGGGGGCGGCGGCGGGGGCGGTAAATTGTCCCATGGTATTGCGGGCAGCATTTTTTTTCTCTTCTCTTCTTGCTCGGATACGGTTGTCCAGCCGGCTTATTATGAAGGCAGAGGAGCAAGCGCAGTGAGGGGTTCCTGGCCACAACCACTACTTGCTTTTCCTTAAGCTCGTCCGACATTCCGTATTCTAGGGCATCGTTCTTTGCTGACTCGTCGTAGTTTAACCGTCCCATGATTCGTTGAAAGTCGGCAAGGTAGGCGGAGAAATCTCGCTTTCCTTGTCGAAGTTGGTGTAGCTCGCGGCGGGCTGTTCCAAGTGGGTCGGGGTCTCCGAAGGCGGTTTCCAGGGCGGTAATCAATTCAGCGGCGTTATTCCAAGTGGTAGTCCCGTCAGGGAGGACAGAGTGACGAATTTGTTCAAGGGCGGCTCCCTCAAGGCGGCTGATAGCATACAATATCATATTGTTGCTGTTTGAAAAACGGTCGGCGTTAACCGAGAGCTTTGACCGAAGTTGCAAGACAAATCCGGGAAGTTTATCGCGAGATCCATTGAATTTGTCTGGATCCGGCATCTTATCCGAGCGGCCTCCTTGAGTGTGAGCAGGAGGGGGTGGTGGCGATGGTGCGGGTGGTGGGGGGGCAACGTTGCGGAGGCGGGTGACTTCTGCTTCAGCTGCTTGCAATTGAGACTGGCAAGTATTAAATCTTGCCGTCATGTACGTGAGGTTGTCGACCCGTTGTTGATAGTGGGATCGAATTTCCTCATAGGCGGAGGCGAGGTCGGCGTTG
The DNA here is from genome assembly GCA_038503075.1 of Gyromitra esculenta. Classification (NCBI taxonomy): domain Eukaryota; kingdom Fungi; phylum Ascomycota; class Pezizomycetes; order Pezizales; family Discinaceae; genus Gyromitra; species Gyromitra esculenta. The sequence continues at coordinate 260,211 of JBCAML010000001.1, forward strand.
GCGGCAGCCTGAAAGTTCTCGAAGGTTGGGAAAGTCCAGGGAGCGGGGGCGGGGTTGGTCATGATGGCGTTGGGGTTTGTGTGGCAGCGTGTAAAAGCGGGGTAGAGGGTGTGGATGAGGAAGCAACGTAATCTCAAGGGGCGAGGTTTTACCTTCAAGCTCTCAGGTATCCCCCGAGATAAGCAGTGCTACTTGAAAGGAAAACTAAGCGACGAGAGAGTTTCACGAAGTTCCACAGGCTCTACGGAGTGTTCAAGTATAGAGGACTTGAGGACGGCGACAGCGTAAGGTTATCAGGTGTAACCGAGGTTTGTATTTGTAGAATACAAGAGTGTACGATAGAAGACGTTGCTTAAAGAAAGAAGAAGAAAAGTACTACAAGAGGGGGAATCCCTTCGCTTATATACCCATAATCCACCTCTTTGATGACAAACGTATGACTCATTGTAAAGGAAACCAAGGGAAACATATAGAACGATCGACAAAGCAACGCAACACAACACCTATACCACTAATCGAGCAACACAGTAACCATCCATGAAAGTGTTGTGACTTCGCTTAAGTAGCACTGCTCACCTTCAGGGATACTGAAGGGCTTAACTCGAAGCTCAACCGTGAGACCGAAATACAAGAACATTGTCCTTTGTTACCACAACTCCTAAACCATAACGACCAACCAGTCGACGCCTAACCCTATACCCAAGTATTAATCCGTGAAAAAGAACTAGTGCGGATGAATCCTTTCTCTAGATTGTCCTCGATATATTTTTTTAGGACAATGAGTTCTTCTCGGGACATTCCGTATAGTGGTCCAAACGGGGCGTCCTTTCCTTCTTGCAGTTGTATCCGGTGGTCGTAAGGTCGGCGAGGCGGTAGGCCTTGTGCTTTAGTTTTGTCAAACATGTCAAGGAAGTCATGGTACTTCGTAGGGATACGTGATTTCCATTCCTCCTTGCTGGTTTTGTCGTCTATGATTTTATTAATCTCATAGAGGGACATGGCATAGGCTTGGGAGGTTCGTTTTCTGGTGAGCATTCTGAAACTAGCGGCACCAATGAAAGACATGTTTAGCCTAGAGGGGGCAGGTATCGAGGGCATGGATACGATAGGGGAGTGAGGGGCGCAGTGGGTTGTGCAGAGTTTAGAATTAAACTCGATGCGTTTATCGGCGAAATGGAGTCGTACGTCATGGTGGTTCATCCATGGGATTCCAAGGACTAGGGGGTAGTGTCCTAGTCGGGTGACAAAGCAGGGAAGACGCTCTTGGTGTTGTTGAATAGATAGATTGAGGTTAGCTATATGGGTAATATCTCCCGAGGCTACGGGGCGGCCGTCGATAACCTCAAGTTGTCTTGGTGTTTTTAGGGGAGAAAGAGGTAACAAATGGTGACTCGCAAATTCTTTGTCAATGAAAGCATATCCGGAGGCGCCAGTGTCCAATAGTGCGTGGGTTTTGATGATTTTATTATTGTGGGAAATACTACAAGAAATAACAAAATGTTCCCCATCTAATTCATCCTCCACGCACATATTCGTCACTGAAAACCCTGAAATGGAAAATACAGACAAAGGTAAAGAAAAAGAAACCGGAGTTGGGTCACTGGTCAACTTCGGTGAAACTAGTTTAAAGCCTCCTCGGAGGCACTGGGCGATTCAAGAGCGAAAAACTGAGGAGGAAGAGGTGGTGGTGGCAGAGAGGAGGCGGGAGGTGTACGGTTGGCGGGGGGAGCGGTGAGAGCTCCTCTCATTGTGGGTTTTTTGGGGGCCGACGGGCAGTTGGCGTAGGAGTGGTCGGGGGCGGCGCAGAACATACACTTGCCTGTGGAACGGCGCCATTGTTTTTCTTCTTCCGATAGCTTTCTCCTGCCGTTGACCATAGTGTATCTTTGGTCCTGAGAGGGGCGAGAAAGGTTACTGGTACGTCCGAAGGAGAGATCCATAGGGGCTAGGCCGCCTGGTACGAATGATGAGGCGGGGACAAAAGGGGTCATTGCATTGGTTGGAGCGCTAAACTGTCCCATGTTCTCACGGCCGTTTCCTCGCTTCTCTGCTTTACGGGCGCGGATGCGATTATCCATTCGAGTAAGTACCAGGATCATGTCGTTGAGGGTAGCGGGCGTAGCGGCGGCGAAGACCATAGCTTCCTTTAACTCTTCTGACATACCGTGCTCAAGGGCGTCCATCTTTGAGTTTTCATCAAAGTTTAGTTGCCCCATGATACGTTGAAAGTCAGCCAGGTAAGCCGAAAAGTCGCGTTTGCCCTGTCGGAGTTGATGTAGTTCTCGTCGTGCTGTACCCGTGGGGTCGGGGTCTCCAAAGGCAGTTTCTAAGGCGGCGATGAGGGCGGCGGCGTTGTTCCAGGTTGTGAGGCCAGAGGGGAGGACCGTGTGTCGAACTTGTTCTAGCGTGGCTCCTTCTAAACGATTGATGGTATAGAGAATCATGGTATTCTCATCAGCGAATCGGTCCCGGTTGACTGCAAGTTTTGATCGTAGTTGGAGGATAAAACCGGGGAGTTTTGCTCTGGACCCATCGAATTTCTCTGGGTCCGGCATGCGCTCCGAGCGATGGGTAGTGGTTGGTGGCGGTGGGGGAGTGGCAGTGAGGTTTGGGGGAGCTGGGGGCAGAGAGAGAGATGCACGGGCTTCGTTCCGTTCTCGACATAGTCGGTCGATGAGGGTTGAAGCGTCACTGACCCGTTGGTCCTGCTGTTGGGCGTGATGGTTGGCATTGTCTGCCTGGATCTGGGCGGTGTTGAGCTTTATTTCTAGCTCCTGTGTTCCCTCTTGCAGGACATCGATTTGGTCTTCGAGGGCTTGATTGAGGTCTCAGAGTCGATTAAACAACTCGACGGGATCTTCTCTGTAGGCCTGGGCAAAAGCTTCCTTTGTGGGGAAACGGGGTGTGGCAACAGCGGCTCCTTCAGAGGAGGATGCGGCGGGGGCTGAAGAGCTCATGACCTAGGTTTGTCACACGGGAGGGAGTTGGTGCGTAGGTAGTGTTGGTCGAGCCACTCAGGGGTGACTTCAGTGATGGTTTGAGGTCTTCGGGGTGTTAAGCAGGGAAAAACTTGCAGGATGGATTGGCGAATCCAAGTAGCAAGTTCCATGCAGGGGCGTCGTGGTAGGAGGTGTAGAGGAGGAAGCAACGTAATCTCACGGTTTGATCTCTCGTTAAGCCCTTCAGTATCCCTGAAGGTGAGCAGTGCTACTTAAGTGAGAGGTCAAGCGACAAGAGTCACGATGTTTTCTACAGGTCCTACGGGGGTCTAACTCAAGGCGAGTTAAGTGTAAAAGTCTTCACGGCGACAGCGACAGCGAGGATTCTGAGATAGAATCGAGGTAGTATTAAAGTAATACAGTAGAAGTAAGGTAAGAACGTTGCTTAAAGAAAGAGAAGAGAACCATAACGACCGTCTAAGATCCATCCCTTATATACCCCGCAATCCTTCACATGACTCATAACCGAAACGCAACCGAACAACAAAGACATTATAAAGAAACCATCATCCATTGCAACCGTTACTTCCCGAACCCTAACCCATCATATCGCTTCATCCGTGAAAGCTTTAAACTAGTTTCACCGAAGTCGATCAGTGACCCTGCTTCGGTTCCTTTTTCTTTGCCTTTGTCTGCGTTTTCCATTTCGGGTTTTTCAATTTCGGATATGTGCGTGGAGGATCAATTGGATGGGGAACATTTTGTTATTTCTTGTAACATTTCCCATAGCAATAAAATCATTAAAACACACGCACTATTGGACACTGGCGCCTCAGGATTCGCCTTCATTGATAAAGAATTTGCGAGTCACCTTTCATGGATTGATGTTGGGTAATGAATCGTGGTTTGGTTGCTGGTTGTAATGTTGTTTGGATGGTTGTACAATCTCTTTGTTGTTCGGTTATTTTTCGGTTATAAGTTTTGTTAAAGAAAGCGGGGTATTTAAGCGATGGATTTCGGTCGTTCTTGTTCTTTTCCTTCTTCTTTTTCTAAGCAACGTTCTCGTTTCACTTCTCTTGTATCCAGTTATAATCTCACTCGATTCCACTTCAGAATCCTCGCTGTCGCTGTGAACCATCGCCGATACTTCGCCTTGAAGTATATCCATCGTAGGACCTGTAGAAACCCTGCACTCTTTGAACGTGTTGATACCTCGCTTAAGTAGCACTGCTTACCTCCGGGGATACCGAAGGGCTTAAACAAGGGACTCAACCGTGAGATCACCACTCTCTCCCACTTTCTCCATTAAAAAACCCCCGACAACTGGAAGTTATCGATGGCCGTCCTGTCAGCTCAGGAGACATCACCCACATCGTTAAACTCAACCTTTCCATACAAGACCACTGTGAACAAGCCCCTTGCTTCGTCACTCGACTGGGACACTACCCTCTTGTTCTAGGCATACCATGGATGAATCACCATGACGTTCGCCTCCATTTTGCCAACAAACGCATTGAGTTTAATTCTAAACTCTGCACCACCCACTGTGCACCACATTCCCCAACCGTATCCACCTCAGCTATTACAGTACCTCCCCGCCTTAATATGTCGTTTATTGGAGCTGCAAGTTTTAGAACCCTTACTCGAAAACATACCTCCCAGGCCTATGCTATGTCTCTTTACGAGATAAACAGGATCCTAGAGAAAACAACGACTAAGGAATAATGGAGGGAAAGGATACCCGCTGAATATCACGATTTCTTGGACATGTTTGATAAAAAAACACAAGGATTACCCCCTCGCCGTTCCTATGACCATAAGATACAGCTAATGGAAGGAAAAGATGCACCTTTCGGCCCCCTCTATGGAATGTCACGAGAGGAACTAATTGTCCTCAAAAAATATATTGAGGATAACCTGGAGAAAGGTTTTATTCGTGCCAGTTCTTCTCCCGCCGGGTCCCCTGTCCTCTTTGTTAAAAAGGCCGATGGATCATTAAGATTGTGCGTGGACTATCGTGGCCTTAATGCGATCACTGTCAAAGACCGTTATACGTCGCCCCTCATCCGAGAAACCCTGGACCGTCTAGCAAAAGCACAATGGTACACCAAACTAGATCTACGCGACGGTTACCATCAAATACGCATCTCCGAAGGGGATGAATGGAAGACAGCCTTCCGCACTCGTTATGGTTTATATGAATATCAAGTCATGCCCTTTGGCCTAACCAACGCCTCTGGAACCTTTCAACGCTTCGTGAACAATTGTCTTACAGAGTATCTGGACATCTTCTGCATGGCTTACCTGGACGATATCCTTATTTACAGTAATACCTTCGCCGAACATCAAACCCACGTTCGCAGAGTCCTCCAAACGCTCAAGGACAATGACATCTTGCTAAAACCGGAAAAATGCGAGTTCCAGGTACAAACTACTAAATACCTCGGACTTATTCTCACCCCTGATGGCATAAAGATGGACGAGGAGAAACTCAAGGCCGTCCGGGAATGGGGAACCCCAAAAAGCGTAAAAGACGTTCAGGCATTCTTTCACGGATAGAATCGGGTAATGGGTCAGGATAATTGTGGGTAGTTGCGATGGGTTTCTTTTGAATACAATGGCTTTGTGGTTCGGTTATGTTTCGGTTGTTAGATGATCGCTTGTGTTACGGGGAAAAGCGGAGTATTTAAACGGAGGATTTTGGTCTTTTGTGTTCTTTTCTTCTCTTTTCCTTAAGCAACGTTCTCGTTACCTTCTGCTGTAAATCGTCGAATACTATCTCGATTCTATCTCAGAATCCTCGCTGTCGCTGTTTACCTCGCTGCACCTATCTCACCTTGAGATCGAAGAATCCCGTAGAACTTGTAGACACGCTGCACTCTTCAAACGTGTTGTCACCTCGCTTAAGTAGCACTGCTCACCTTCAGGGATACTGAAGGGCTTAATCCGAGGCACAACCGTGAGATTACGTTGCTTCCTCCTCTACACCTTCTACTTCGACGCCCCTTTTATGGAACTCATTGCTTGGATTCATCAATCCATCTTGCAAATTTTCCCCTGCCTGACGCCGCGAAGACCCCAGACCATCACTGAAGTCACTCCAGAGTGGCTCGACCAACAATATCTACGCACCAATTCCCTTCCGTGCGATAGACCGAGATCATGAGCTCACCCGCTCTCGCTGGCCCTTCAACTGAAGGAGCTGCGGTCGCCGCTCAAAGGTTCCCCACCAGGGAAACCTTCGCCCAAGCCTACAGAGAAGACCCCGCCGAGCTCTATAATGAGCTCAGAGACTTAAACCAAGCCCTGGAAGACCAAATCGATGTTCTCCAGGAAAGCGAACGAGAGAATGAGGTCAAACTCAACACAGCTCGTATTCAGACCGACAATGCCCTCCGCCACGCCGCAGAACAAGACCAACGGGTCGCAGAAACCTCTAACCTCATCGCTCGATTACGACAAGAACGAAATGAGGCTCGAACTGCCCTTCAAGCCCCCCCCGCTCCTCCCAATTTGAGCGCCACTCCACCTCCAGCCACAAACTCCCATCGCTCGGAAAGAATGCCAGATCCAGAAAAGTTTGATGGATCCAGAACCAAGCTCCCCGGCTTCATCCTCCAACTACGGTCCAAGCTAACCGTTAACCGAGATCGTTTTGCAAACGAAACCACGATGATCCTCTACACCATCAACCGTTTAGAAGGAGCAGCTCTGGAACAAGTTCGTCACACGGTTCTCCCTTCCGGCCTCACCACTTGGACTAGTGCAGAACAACTCATTGCCGCCCTGGAAACCGCTTTCGGAGATCCAGACCCAACAGGTACCGCTCGACGAGAACTTCACCAACTCCGTCAGGGAAAACGTGACTTCTCGGCGTATCTAGCCGACTTTCAAAGAATTATGGGACAACTCAATTTCGACGAAAACTCGAAAATGGACGCCCTAGAACATGGCATGTCTGAAGAGCTAAAAGAAGCCATGGTGTTCGCACCCATCGCCCCTGCCACCCTACCGGAAATGATCCTCACCCTCACCCGCCTAGATAACCGTATCCGAGCTCGCAAGGCAGAGAAACGGGGAAACACCCGCGATAATATGGGTCAATTCAACGCTCCCGCAGCCTTCACTCCCGCTTCCTCCTTTACCCCAGGAGGATTAGCCCCGATGGACCTATCTTTTGGCCGCACTAGCAATATCTCTCGCCCCCCGCAGGACCAACGGTACACCATGGTTAATGGAAGAAGGAAGCTCTCAGAGGAAGAAAAACAATGGCGTCGCACCACTGGGAAATGCATGTTTTGCGCCGCCCCGGACCATTCGTATGCCAACTGCCCCTCCGCTCCTAAGAAACCCACTATGAGGGGAGCCCTTACCGCACCGCCCGCCACTCGTACGCCCCCCGCTTCCTCACTCCCACCGCCCCCTCTTCCTCCTCAGTTTTTTGCCCTAGAATCAGCAGACTCTTCCAACGGGTCTTTAAACTAGTCCAACCAAGGCTGATCAGTGACCCTGCCTTGGTTCCCATTTCCTTACCTTTGTCGGCTTTTTCTATCTCAGGTTTTTCAGTGTCAGATATGTGCGTGGAGGAACAATTAGATGGGGAACATTTTGTTGTATCTTGTAACATTTCCCATAATAATAAAATTATCAAAACCCACGCACTATTAGACACTGGAGCCTCGGGATTCGCCTTCATTGATAAAGACTTTGCGAGTCACCACTCCCTACCTCTCCTACCCCTAAAAACCCCCCGGCAACTCGAAGTAATAGATGGCCGTCCGGTCTCGTCAGGAGACATCACCCATATTACTAATATCAACCTCTCCATCCAACAACACCAAGAACAAGCCCCCTGTTTCGTCACCCGACTAGGACATTACCCCCTCGTTCTAGGAATTCCATGGATGAATTATCATGATGTCCAGCTCCGCTTCGCCCAAAAACGCATTGAGTTTAATTCTAAACTCTGCACCACCCATTGTACCCGCCATTTCGCCACCGTAACCGCTCCCTCGATTGTAGCCCCCCCCAAGCTGAATCTATCTTTTATCAACGCCGCTAGTTTTAGAACTCTCACCCGAAAACATTCCTCCCAAGCCTATGCAATGTCATTGTACGAAATTAACAAAATCATCAATGACAAGACAACCAAGGAGGAATGGAGAACAAGAATCCCTACAAAATATCATGACTTTCTGGATATGTTCGATAAAAAGAAAGCCCAAGGGTTACCCCCACACCGCTCATACGACCACAAGATACAACTGATGGAAGGAAAAGATGCCCCTTTCGGACCCCTTTATGGAATGTCCCGAGAAGAGCTTATCGTCTTGAAGAAGTATATTGAAGACAATCTTGAGAAGGGATTCATTCGAGCTAGTTCCTCTCCAGCCGGATCCCCCGTCCTATTTGTCAAAAAAGCTGACGGTTCCCTACGACTCTGTGTGGACTACCGAGGCCTTAATGCTATTACCGTTAAGGATCGCTATACCTCTCCCCTCATCCGCGAAACCCTGGACCGACTTGCAAAGGCACAATGGTATACCAAACTAGACCTCCGTGACGGTTACCACCAAGTACGCATCGCAGAAGGGGACGAGTGGAAGACAGCCTTTCGCACCCGTTACGGCTTATATGAATACCAAGTGATGCCGTTCGGCTTGACTAACGCCCCGGGAACCTTCCAACGATTCGTTAATGATTGCCTCACCGAGTACCTGGATATTTTTTGTACAGCCTACCTCGATGATATCCTAATTTATAGTGATACCTTCGCGGAGCATCAGGTTCATGTACGAAAGGTACTTCAGACACTCAAGAATAACGATATCTTGCTCAAACCGGAGAAATGCGAATTCGAAGTACAGACAACCAAGTACCTAGGGCTCATCCTTACCCCCGATGGCATCAAGATGGACGAGGAGAAACTAAAAGCAGTACGAGAATGGGGTACCCCTAAGAGCGTCAAAGACGTACAAGCTTTCCTAGGCTTTGCTAATTTTTACCGTCGTTTTATTCTCGGTTTTTCCAAGCTTGCTTCCCCTCTTACAGCCCTAACAAAGAAGGGTATTATTTTTGAATGGACAGTGGAAGCAGATATCGCCTTTGAGAACCTAAAACACGCCTTCACCACCGCTCCAATCCTCATCCACTTTGATCCTGACAAGAAAATCATCGTGGAGACAGATGCCTCTGACTTTGTTTCCGGAGGAGTACTCTCTCAATACGACGATGCTGGAATCCTACACCCAGTCGCATTCTTCTCAAAAAAGCATTCACCTGCCGAATGCAATTACGAGATTTACGACAAGGAACTGCTGGCTATCATCCGAGTATTCGAAGAATGGCGCCCGGAGCTCGAAGGTTCCAAACATCCCATTGACGTAATCAGCGACCATAAAAACCTCGAGTATTTTATGAGTACGAAACAACTAAATCGTCGTCAAGCACGATGGGCCGAGTATCTTTCCCGCTTTGACTTTGTAATTACCTATCGCCCAGGTAGTCAAGGAGGAAAACCAGACGCATTGACCAGAAGATCAGGAGATCTTCCCAAGGAAGGGGATGAACGGTTGGCACACCAAAGTCAAGTGGTATTGAAGAAGGAAAATGTGGATCCTAAGCTAAGTTTGTTGTCGGCTTCTTTGTCAAATGAAGCCGCTGAACTGGACGCCCCCCTACAAAAACTCTTTCAAGAAGGACTTCTTACTGATAAATTTCCAGAAAGAATACTTTTAGCGTTAAGGAATAAAGATCAACAGTCAAAGGAGATCACCTTAAGCGAGTGTACCAATGAGAACGGAAGGCTATGTTACCGAGGACGTATTTACGTTCCAGACCTCGACCCCCTACGCTTAGAACTCATAAAAAGGCACCATGATGTACCAGCCGCAGGCCATCCAGGAAGAGACAAAACATTTGAACTCCTGGATAGAAACTTTTATTGGCCCAAGATGAGGGAATCAGTCGCTCGTTACGTACGGAACTGCCATATCTGCCAGAAAGCTAAGCCAGTTACTCAACGTACTTCGGGAGTACTCCGCCCCTTACCTATTCCACAACGACCCTGGCAGGAAATCTCGATGGACTTTGTCACAGGCCTTCCTGAGTCTAATGGCTACGATGCGATCATGGTAATTGTCGACCGATTATCGAAAATGCGACATCTTATTCCATGCAATACTACTGTCAATTCACGAGATGTCGCTGATCTTTACCTGCAACATGTCTGGAAACTGCATGGCCTACCTACGCATATTACCTCCGACCGTGGTACCCAATTCACTGCCCATTTCTGGAAAGAGCTTTGTCAACGTCTTGGGATACAAGCCCGAATGTCTACTGCTTTCCATCCAGAAACGGACGGACAAACGGAAAGACTAAATGCGGTAATGGAGCAATACCTTCGATCCTATGTGACTTATCAACAAGAAGACTGGAGTAGGTGGCTACCAATGGCAGAATTCTCCGCAAATAACCAAGAATCGGCAAGTACGAAAGTATCTCCCTTCCTTGCTAATTACGGATATCACCCTCGGTTCGATACCTCTCTTACTCCCCCGGCGAATACCCCTCAAAGTCAAGATGCCACTGTCTTCGCAAGCAGGATGCAGGAACTATACGACTATCTTAGGACACAAATCAGAGCCGCTCAAGATACCCAAGAAACTGCCACAAATAAACACAGGACACCTGCCCCGGCATATCAAATCCAAGATCAAGTCTTCGTATCGATGAAGAATATTAGGACTAATCGTAACGCTCGAAAACTGGACTGGAAATGGATGGGTCCCTATGCAGTGAAAAGGATTATATCCCCCTTCGCCTACGAGATAGATCTTCCCTCATCGGTCAAATACCACCCTGTCTTTCACGTCTCTCTTCTTAAGCCTGCCCCTAATGATGCCCTCCCGGGACAAGTTATTCCTCCCCCAGCCCCAGTTATTGTTAACGAGCAAGAGGAATACTATATCGAGAAAATCCTCGATCAACGCACCCACCGAGGACAACTCCAATACCTCGTAGAATGGACTGGGTATGCTCACCCGACATGGGAACCGGCTGAGGACCTGCAGGATACGTCTGCCCTTGATACATTCCTCGCCGAGATAACTATCGCTCCTTCCAAGGTTCGCAGGAGCTCACGTCTGAAGAGGGGAGCTACTTTCACGGATAGAATCGGGTAATGGGTCAGGATAATTGTGGGTAGTTGCGATGGGTTTCTTTTGAATACAATGGCTTTGTGGTTCGGTTATGTTTCGGTTGTTAGATGATCGCTTGTGTTACGGGGAAAAGCGGAGTATTTAAACGGAGGATTTTGGTCTTTTGTGTTCTTTTCTTCTCTTTTCCTTAAGCAACGTTCTCGTTACCTTCTGCTGTAAATCGTCGAATACTATCTCGATTCTATCTCAGAATCCTCGCTGTCGCTGTTTACCTCGCTGCACCTATCTCGCCTTGAGATCGAAGACTCCCGTAGAACTTGTAGACACGCTGCACTCTTCAAACGTATTGTCACCTCGCTTAAGTAGCACTGCTCACCTTCAGGGATACTGAAGGGCTTAATCCGAGGCACAACCGTGAGACATTCTTAGGCTTTGCAAATTTTTATCGTCGATTTATTCTGGGATTCTCAAAGCTTGCTGCCCCCCTTACCGCCCTTACCAGAAAAGGCATCACCTTTGAATGGTCTGTCGAAGCTGATATAGCTTTCGAAAACCTAAAACACTCCTTTACCACGGCCCCAATCCTTATCCACTTTGATCCTGATAAAAAAATCATCGTGGAAACCGATGCCTCGGATTTTGTTTCAGGGGGAGTCCTATCCCAATACGATGACGCTGGAATCCTACACCCGGTAGCCTTCTTTTCAAAGAAACACTCACCAGCTGAGTGCAATTACAAAATCTACGACAAGGAGCTACTTGCCATCATACGAGTCTTTGAGGAATGGCGTCCGGAATTGGAAGGTTCAAAACACCCAATTGACGTCATTAGTGATCATAAAAACCTTGAGTACTTTATGAGTACCAAGCAACGCAACTGCCGTCAAGCTAGATGGGCTGAATACCTATCGCGTTTTGATTTTGTGATCACGTATAGATCTCAAGGGGCGAGGTTTATCTTCAAGCTCTCAGGTATCCCCCGAGATGAGCAGTGCTACTTGAAGGGAAAACTAAGCGACGAGAGTGTATTACGAGATTCCACAGGCTCTACGAAGTGTTCAAGTATAGAGGACTTGAGGACAGCGACAGCGCGAGGTTATGAGGTATAACCGAGGTTTGTATTGTAAAATACAAGAGTGTACGACAGAAGACGTTGCTTAAAGAAAGAAGAAGGAAAAGTACAATAAGAGGGGAAATCCCTTCGCTTATATACCACAATCCGACTCATTCGATGACAAAGACTTGACTCATTGCAACGGAAACCCAAAGAAACATAAGGAACAACAACGTAACACAATAGCCTCGCAACCTTATACCCGACGAACTAACGGAAACAGTTATCCATGAAAGTACCCCCTCCCTTATAGCCGTGAGCTCCTGCGAACACTAACCAGACCTTCCTTGGGTTTACTTGGATATTGTTGATGAAAGGCGTCCACTGCTTCGGTTTCCGTATGGTAATCAGCTGGTTCCCACGTGGGTAAGGCATAACCTGTCCATTCAACTAGATATTGCAGTTTCCCATGGCGAATACGAGAATCCAGGATGCTCTCGACAAGATATTCCTCATGATCGTTGACTTGAACTGGGGGTGGTGGTGGGATAATCTGACCCGGGAGTGGGTCAACAGGAGCAGCTTTGATTAATGAAACGTGAAATATCGGATGGTATTTCATAGACGATGGCAGGTCTATTTCATAGGCATGCGCAGAGATTATTCGTTTCACGGGGAAGGGACCGCTCCACTTCCAGTCCAATTTCCTCGAATTCCTAGTCGTCCTCATGTTCTTCATGGATATGAAGACATGGTCATTGACTTTGAATGAAGGGGCAGGGGTACGGTGCCGATTAGCACTGGTCTCGAAAGTATCTTGTGCTGTCCTCATTTGAACTCGAAGGAAGTCTCTAAGTTCTTCCATCTTAGAGGCGAAGTCATTGGCATCAAGGGTTTGGGGGGAACGGTCATTAGGGACAACGGAGGTATCAAAGCGAGGATGATAGCCATAGTTGGCGAAAAAGGGAGTAGCTTTCGTACTGGCTGACTCTTGGTTATTGGCAGCGAACTCCGCAATAGGTAACCATTTTGCCCAGTCGTCTTGTTGGTAAGAAACATAGCACCGAAGATATTGTTCCATAACGGCATTAAGACGTTCGGTTTGACCATCTGTTTCTGGGTGGAAAGACGTTGACATCCGAGCGGAGATATTCAGGCGTTGGCAAAGATGTTTCCAAAACTTAGCGGTAAACTGCGTTCCTCTATCCGAAGTGATATGGGAAGGTAGTCCGTGAAGTTTCCAAACATTTTGGAGGTAGAGTTCGGCCGTTTGCTCGGCGTTGACGGTTGTATTGCACGGGATAAGGTGCCGCATCTTCGAGAGTCGATCCACCACAACCATAATAGCATCAAAGCCATTAGATTCTGGGAGACCGGTAACAAAGTCCATTGATAGCTCTTCCCAAGGGCGATTAGGGATTGGGAGAGGTTTTAGGACGCCTTGGGTACCGAGGGTGCTTGGTTTTGCTCGTCGACAGGTATGACAGTTCCGCGTATAACGGCCAATATACTCTCTCATCTTTGGCCAGTAAAAATGTCTTGAGATGAGTTCGAAGGATTTTTCACGTCCCGGGTGACCAGCTGAGGGGGCGTCATGATTTCGTTGTAGGATGAGAAGGCGAAGAGGGTCATGATCGGGGATATAGAGTTTATGCCGGTAATAAAGGCGGCCGCTGACTTCAGTGCAATCTCCTAGGGTGATTTCTTTGGATTGTCGTTCACCATTTTTGAGTGCTAGGAGGATTTTTTGTGGGAACGGGTCAGCATTATATCCAAGAGTCATTAAAGTATCAAGGGAGGCATCCAATTCGGCGGGTTCATTTGATAAAGAACCCGAAAACAAACTCAACTTGGGGTCAAGGTTCTTCTCCTTCAAGACTACTTGATGTTGGTGTTGTAGTCTTTCATCCCCTTCTTCAGGGAGATCTCCTGATCTCCGAGTCAGTGCGTCCGGCTTTCCTCCCTGTACCCCTGGTCGATAAGTGATCACGAAGTCAAAGCGCGAGAGGTATTCTGCCCATCTGACTTGTCTTCGGTTGAGCTGTTTTGTTGTCATAAAATACTCCAGGTTTTTATGATCAGTGATGACGGAGATGGGCAGTTCTGAGCCTTCGAGTTCTGGTCTCCATTCCTCGAAACAACGAATGATGGCTAGGAGTTCCTTGTCATATATTTCATAGTTGCACTCAGCGGGTGAATGTTTTTTTGAAAAAAATGCCACGGGGTGAAGCACGCCATTATCGTCAAGTTGGGAGAGAACACCACCGGAGACGAAGTCGGATGCATCTGATTCCACAAAAATCTTCTTTCGGGGATCGAAATGGATGAGTACTGGGGCTTTGGTAAAGGCGTCTTTTAGAGCTTCGAACGCAAGTTCAGCTTCGACGGTCCACTCGAAGGTAATGCCTTTTTTTGTGAAGGCAGTGAGAGGGGCAGCAAGGCGAGAAAATCCTAGAATAAACCTTCGGTAGAAGTTTGCAAATCCTAGGAAGGCTTGTACATCTTTGACACATTTGGGTCGGTTCCAGTCGCGCACCGCTTTGAGTTTGTCCTCGTCCATCTTAATTCCTTCAGGCGTAAGGATTAAGCCGAGGTATTTTATCGATTGGACATGGAATTCACACTTCTCAGGTTTGAGAAGGATGTTATTGGCCTTAAGGGCATCGAGGACTTGTCTGACGTGCACCTTGTGTTCTGCAAGGGTATCACTATAGATCAGGATATCATCGAGATACGCTGTGCAGAATAGGTCTAAATATTCTCGAAGGGAGTCGTTGACGAAGCGTTGGAAGGTTCCAGGGGCGTTGGTGAGGCCGAATGGCATCACCATGTATTCATACAAGCCATATCGGGTTCGAAAGGCTGTTTTCCATTCTTCCCCCTCGGCGATACGAATTTGGTGGAAGCCGTCACGGAGATCGAGTTTGGAGTACCACTGGGCTTTTGCAAGGCGATCCAAGGTTTCTTTGATCAGGGGGGAAGTATATCAGTCCTTAACCGTGAGAGCGTTAAGGCCACGGTAATCGACACAAAGGCGGAGGGAACCATCAGGTTTGGCGGCGAAGAGGACTGGAGAACCGGCGGAAGATGAACTGGCACGGATGAATCCTTTTTCTAAGTTGTCTTCGATATACTTCTTGAGAACTAGAAGTTCATCTCGTGACATACCATAGAGTGGGCCAAATGGTGGTTCCTTGCCTTCTTGTAGGGTGATCTTATGGTCATAGGATCGTCGGGGGGGGAGTCCTTGAGCTTTAGTTTTATCGAACATATCCAGGTATTCGTGGTACTCGGCGGGTATTCGTTGTCTCCACTCCTCTTTGGTAGTCTTGCTATCAAGGACTCTGTTAATCTCGTAGAGGGACATGGAATACACTTGAATACCCTTTTTTCTGGCGAGCATGCGGAAGCTAGCCGCGCCGATGAAGGCGGCGTTTAGTTTTACTGGAGGGGGAATGGCGGCGGCTGAGACGACGGGTTGCTTGGGGGCACAGTGGGTGGTGCAGAATTCAGAATTGAATTCAATGCTTTTGTTCGCAAATTGTAGATGAACGTCATGGAGGTTCATCCAAGGGATACCGAGTACTAGGGGGTAATGGCCTAGCTTGGTGACGAAGAAGGGGGCTTTCTCAGTATGCTGTTGGATGGAAAGCCCTAGGTGGCAAAGGTTTGTAATATCTCCCGAGGCAATTGTTCGGCCGTCAATGACTTCCAATTGGCGAGGGGTTTTTAGGGGAGATAAGGGAAGGGAATGGTGACGCACAAAATTTTCATCAATGAAAGCGAACCCTGAGGCTCCAGTGTCAAGAAGTGCGTGTGTTTTTATGATTTTATTTTGGTGGGAAAGGCTACATGAAACTACAAAATGTTCCCCATCCAGATTATCCTCCACACACACATCCGACACTGAAAACCCAGAAATAGAGAACGCTGACAAAGGAGAAAAAGGAACCAGAGCAGGGTCACATGGCGACTCTGGTTGAACTAGTTTAAAGACTCGGCTGAGTCTGCTGCATCGAAGGCAGGGAAACGAGGTGGCAAAGGTGGCGGAAAAACAGAGGGAGCTGGAGGTGCGGCGGCGGCATTGGTGACAGCTCCTCTCATGGCGGGGCGCTTGGAGGCAGAAGGGCAGTTTGAAAAAATATGACCTTCTCCGGCGCAGAACAGACAACGATTGTTGGTTTGTCTCCAGGATTTCTCCTCTGGAGATAGTTTTCTTCTCCCGTTTATTTGAACATACCGTTGTTCAGGGGCGGGGCGAGAGGTAGAGGTTCGGCCAAAAGAGAGATCCATGGGGGCGAGTCCTCCAGGGACGAAGGAGGAGGAAGCGGGAGTATAGGCGGCGGGGGCGGCGGCAGGGGCAGTGAATTGCCCCATGGTGTTGCGGGCGGCATTTTTCTTCTCTTCCCTTCTTGCTCGGATTCGGTTATCCAGGCGAAGGAGGAAAGCGCAGAGGGAAGTAAAGGTGGTGGGGAAGTCGGCAACGGTTACTACCGCTTCTTTCAGCTCGTCCGACATGCCGAATTCCAGAGCGTCGTTCTTGGCTGACTCGTCATAGTTGAGACGTCCCATGATCCATTGAAAGTCGGCAAGGTAGGCGGAGAAATCTCGCTTCCCTTGTCGGAGTTGGTGCAGCTCACGTCGGGCAGTGCCGAGAGGGTCGGGGTCGCCGAAGGCTGTTTCCAAGGCGGTGATCAAATCGGCGGCTGAGTTCCATGTGGTAGTTCCGTCAGGAAGGACGGAATGGCGGATTTGTTCGAGGGCGGCTCCCTCGAGACGGCTGATAGCATACAATATCATATTGTTGCTGTTGGAGAAGCGGTCGGCGTTAACCGAGAGTTTTGACCTGAGTTGTAGAACAAACCCAGGGAGTTTATCGCGAGACCCATTGAACTTGTCCGGGTCAGGCATCTTATCCGAGCGACCTCCTTGAGTGTGAGCAGGAGGGGGTGGTGGCGATGGTGCAGGTGGTGGGGGGGCAGCGTTTTGGAGGCGGGCGATTTCCGCTTCGGCTGCTTGCAACTGGGACTGGCAGGTATTGAACCTAGCCGTCATGTTGTTCCTCTCTTGCGTGACTTCTTCGAGTTGTAGGTCAGCGTAAGTGAGGTTTTCGACCCGTTGTTGGTAATGGGATCGAACTTCCTCGTAAGCGGAGGCGAGATCGGCGTTGGCGGCGGCTTGGAAGTTTTCGAAAGTTGGGAAAGTCCAGGGGGCGGGGGCGGGGTTGCTCATGGCGGCGTTAGTGGTTTTGTAGCAGCGTAAAAAGGCGGGGTAGAGGGTGTGGATGAGGAAGCAACGTAATCTCAAGGGGCGAGGTTTATCTTCAAGCTCTCAGGTATCCCCCGAGATGAGCAGTGCTACTTGAAGGGAAAACTAAGCGACGAGAGTGTATTACGAGATTCCACAGGCTCTACGAAGTGTTCAAGTATAGAGGACTTGAGGACAGCGACAGCGCGAGGTTATGAGGTATAACCGAGGTTTGTATTGTAAAATACAAGAGTGTACGACAGAAGACGTTGCTTAAAGAAAGAAGAAGGAAAAGTACAATAAGAGGGGAAATCCCTTCGCTTATATACCACAATCCGACTCATTCGATGACAAAGACTTGACTCATTGCAACGGAAACCCAAAGAAACATAAGGAACAACAACGTAACACAATAGCCTCGCAACCTTATACCCGACGAACTAACGGAAACAGTTATCCATGAAAATAGACCAGGAAGCCAAGGGGGAAAACCGGATGCGTTGACCAGGAGACCAGGAGATCTCCCCAAGGAAGGGGATGAACGATTAGCACATCAGAGCCAGGTGGTGCTGAAGAAGGAAAATCTTGACCCTAAGCTAAGTTTGTTGTCGGCTTCTTTATCAAACGAAGCCGCTGAATTGGACGCCCCCCTAAAAAAGCTATTTGCAGAAGGATATATTGCTGATAAGTTTCCTGAGAAGATCCTCCTAGCGTTAAGGAATAAGGATCAACAATCCAAGGAGATTACCTTAAGCGAGTGCAAAGAGGAAAATGGAAAACTCTATTACCGAGACTGTATCTACGTTCCAGACTCTGCCCCCCTCCGCCTTGAATTGATCAAGAGACACCATGATGCCCCTGCCGCAGGCCATCCAGGACGTGATAAAACCTTCGAACTCCTTACTAGAAGGTTCTATTGGCCCAAGATGAGGGAGTCGATCGGGCAATATGTCGGTAACTGTCATATCTGACAGAAGGCGAAACCAGTTACCCAATGTACCCAAGGAGTTCTCCGTCCCCTACCCATTCCTAACCGCCCATGGCAAGAAATCTCTATGGATTTCGTTACCGGCCTCCCCGAATCGAATGGCTATGATGCTATTATGGTAGTAGTCGACCGACTGTCCAAAATGCGCCATCTTATCCCTTGTAATACTACCGTCAACTCCAGAGATGTAGCTGATCTATATCTACAACATGTCTGGAAATTACATGGGCTACCTACGCATATTACATCAGACCGAGGTACCCAATTTACAGCCCATTTCTGGAAAGAATTGTGTCAACGCCTTGGGATTCAGGCCAGAATGTCTACTGCTTTCCACCCTGAGACAGACGGGCAGACGGAGAGACTAAACGCGGTTATGGAACAGTACCTACGATCTTATGTATCTTATCAACAAGAGGACTGGAGTAAATGGTTACCGATGGCCGAGTTCTCAGCGAATAACCAGGAGTCTGCGAGTACCAAAGTTTCCCCTTTCTTTGCTAACTATGGGTATCATCCTCGTTTTGATACTACTCTCCTCCCAACCCAAGCGACCCCTCAGTTTCATGGATTGATTCAGGGATGACTCGTGGTTCAGATGGTTGTATAATTTCTTTGTTGTTCGGTTAGGTTTCAGGTTATTAGGATAATGTCTTTGTGTTTCGGTTGTTGCCGGGTTGTTGTTAGTGCTATTGAAAAGCGGGGTATTTAAGGAAGGATCTTGGTTGTTTTCGTTCTTCTTCTTTTCTTTCCTTAAGCAACGTTCTCGTTTACCTTCTCCTGTATCGATTACAATACAATCTTGGTTCTACCTCAGAACCTTCGCTGTCGCTGTGAACCATCGTCGATACTTCGCCTTGAAGTATACCTCTAGTAGAACTTGTAGAAACACTGCACTCTTCAAACGTGTTGTCACCTCGCTTAAGTAGCACTGCTCACCTTCAGGGATACTGAAGGGCTTAACTCGAGGCTCAACCGTGAGACTCAGAGCCTAGATGCTGCCTCGTTTAGTCAAACAATGCAGGAACTCTATAACCATCTACGTACGCAAATAAGGACAGCCCAAGATATTCAAGAAACGGCTACGAATAGACGCCGTATACCTGCTCCAGCTTACCAAGTCGATGACCATGTCTTCGTTTCAATGAAGAACATTAGAACTACCCGTAATGCTAGAAAGTTGGATTGGAAATGGATGGGACCCTACCCGATTAAGAAGATGGTCTCTCCTTTTGCCTACGAAGTTGACCTTCCATCCTCGGTTAAGTACCACCCTGTCTTTCATGTTTCTTTATTGAAACCTGCGGCCCATGATGCTCTTCCCAGACAAATTGTTCCTCCTCCGGCGCCTGTTGTTGTCAACGACCAAGAAGAATATTATATCGAGAAAATCTTGGACCAACGGACATATCGCAAGAAACAACAGTACCTCGTTGAATGGACCGGATATGCTCACCCTACCTGGGAACCCGCTGAAGACCTAGCAGATACTTCGGCACTGGAAAGGTTTTTAACTACCCCGACCTTAACTACGCCTAGTGTTCGCAGGAGCTCACGCTTGAAGGGGGGAGCTACTTTCATGGATTGACTTAGGGATAAGTCGTGGTTCGGATGGTTGTACAATTTCTTTGTTCGGTTATGTTTTGGGATTATTATAATAATGTCTTTGTGTTTCGGTTGCTGCCGGGTTGTTGTTGGTGCTACTGAAAAGCGGGGTATTTAAGGAAGGATTTTGGTTGCTTTCGTTCTTCTTCTTCTTCTTTCCTTAAGCAACGTTCTCGTTTCACTTCTCTTGTATCAAGTTATAATCTCACTTAGATTCTACTTCAGAATCCTCGCTGCCGCTGTGAACCACCGCCGATACTTCGCCTTGAAGTATACCCACCATAGGACCTGTAGAAAACCCTGCACTCTTTGAACGTGTTGATACCTTGCTTAAGTAGCACTGCTCACCTCCGGGGATACCAAAGGGCTTAAACAAGGGACTCAACCGTGAGAACGAACCAACGAAAACAGTTATCCATGAAAAATAAAGTGGGGGTAGATATTCTTAGTTCAAGCTGGAGGGGTACCAACGACAATCAGCCATTCCATGATCCAACCATATTACCTGAGTAGGGGCTTCTCACGGTTCAGTCTCTCGTTAAGCCCTTCAGTATCCCTGAAGGTGAGCAGTGCTACTTAAGCGAGATACTAACTCGTTCGAAGAGTGCAGCGTTTCTACAAGTTCTACGGGAGGTATACTTCAAGGCGAAGTATCGACGATGTTTCACAGCGACAGCGAAGGTTCTGAGATAGAACCGAGGTAGTATTGAAAGAGTACAGGTAGAAGTGAACGAGAACGTTGCTTAAGGAAAGAGAAAGAAAAGGAACAAGAACGACCGAAATCCACTGCTTAAATACCCCGCTTTCCTTAACAAAACTTATAACCGAAAGATAACCGAGCAACAAAGAGATTGTACAACCATCCAATCCACAATACGACCAACAACCCAACCGCGACTCATTATCCGAAATTAATCCATGAAAGGGCTATGTTTTCGCAACTGTTTACCAATGAAATTTACAGGGAACATGGGAACATAAGACGTACAACTATACCTATAAATGTAGATGAGATGTGAGATGTTAAGAAGTGGGGTACTAAAATTTTTGGCATAAATCAATCTAATGCCACACTCTGCCCATCCTGAGTCTGTGCATCACGTTCAGGCCGTGATTTATAAGCTTTAGCGGGTTTTGTAAATGGATAACTTCGTCTTCCCCATATGTATACTGACATCCCACAATTCGATTTTCGCCATAAATATTCGAGTGAGAAATTGTGACTGCTATATTCCTGTGGACGTAAGGATAGCCTCTTATGGTTCTTGTATAATAGCACTGCGGCTAGTGAAATCACGTACTTGTGCGCTCCAAGTATAAAAAAACTCTTATACAAACTTGTATTTTAAACAAAGAGCTGGCACGAGGCATAGGCATAGCATAGCCTTAACGAATGGCAGGTTGTTTGTTAGTCGATCCTACTGTAAGCAGCTAATAAAATTAGATGCCTGAAAGACAGCCGCCTTTGGTAAGATTTATGTACTTGTTGGATTCGCACAATGGGCCTCTCTGGGAGGTACTACGGGGGTCAGGGAAATTCAGTTGATTACGTAGGTTGCAGTGCGAATAAGAGCTGCCAATCTATCTTCCCACTCCACAGCTTCCGGGAGACCTAATAGAAGTGGTAAAAAGCCGATGAACGCTACGTACTAAACCCTGGGCAAAGTTAATTAAAGCTGTAAAATTCAAGCGAGTTTGAGTTTCCCCCGAGAAAAAAAAAAGAGCTGTACCGCCAATGCTGCTCGATACTGTACTAGGACAAAAGTGTTCGTAATTGGCTGTTTTACACCAAAAGTAGCCACTTTAACAGTGCCAAAAGTACAGTCTACCCATAGCGAAAAAAATCCAGAACTTGGCGGAGATTTAGAATATATTTGTGCAGTATCCTCTATTTTTTCTAGCCTTTCTAGTGTTTCCCCTGAGTGGTTATGACCGTTTTATTCTTGAGGAGTCTAGAATATATTGATTTTGTGTGGAAACCCATACAAATCTTCCATAACAACGGAATTCAGCAACAAAATATTTTCTAGCACTCAAAGGATTTACTATCTCCCTCTAAAATTTCTCAAGAGTAATCTTTATGCAATTAGTTTATCCTAAAAGCATGTCCTGATTTAATTCATTGAGTCCTGAATGTTGTGGGGGTAGTGGAATAAAGCTACTTTTGGTGTGAATCGCCTAATTACGAAAACTTCTGTCTAGTCACTGTATCTACATGTACTCCCAGGCATATGAACCAGAAAACATGGGGGTGGGCTTTATATGCTACGGAAGTGACCTTTGCATACATAAACACGCAGCCCAAGAATGGTACCGTAACATACATACAAAGCCCACACATCCCTGTTGTCCGGTTAATATATATACCTAGGAACGAGTATTTAGCACGAGATCCTCTAATCTTTTTGTACGACCAGGGTATGCAGTCGTGTAAAAGTTCCCGGGATATGAAACGTTTGGCCACAGCTATTTGCACGATAGCTTGAATTTACCTCAGCATGGTTAGTAGAACCTCTAGAGATCAGAGCGCACGATTCGAATCTTTCGAACCCAAACCCATTAGAGTAGATGTTGGTGATTTATAGCCCTTTTGGGGGGGGAGGAGGGGAGGTGAGTGCGCAAATCCATAAGCTAAGCACTTAATCGTGGGGAGCCGCAGCTGCAGGGGAGGGAGAACGGAAAGTTACGAGCCTTCTCGTGATCATGTACTTTACAGCCTTGAGTAACACTGAGTGCTTCTATGACTGTGTGTATTTGCGTTTATCTGGAGGTCAGAAACCTGAACACTTCGCACACATCCTGTAGAACTTTAAATAGTCTGCTGTTTGCCTGGTGCCCCGCCTTATCGTATCAGCAGCGCGATAACGATATGAATAACACCAACGAGCTTGAGCCCTCTAGGGGCCTTTTTTGGGAAATAGAAGACAATTTTAATAGCATAGAGAAGAAACTAGTATTGGCTCGTTCCGAGTCTATGCTATTCTATCTTCTCACCCTGTGCTCCTATCTCTACTTAGTATCCTTTTGCCGCTCTCTACAAGAAACACTCAATTCAGAACGGCAATCTTGTGCGAAAGCTCGGAAGAAACAGAAAAAGCTAGAGAAGCGATTAAGAGCGTCTGGGAGTTCGCGGCCTCGGGGCAAAGCCAAGACCGTCGATGTGGACCGCCAAACCATCGAATTCCAAACCCCAGAGCTCTGGGAGGACATATCAGAGCCACTCGAAACCGCCGGAGGTGGTCCGCCAGAAGAAGTGCAGGAACATCCACCTGAACCCACTGTTGCCCTCCGCAAAAAAACATACACCAAAGATGAACTAGACCAATATCCCACCTTCTACCCCTCCCCGTTCGTCCTTGACAGTGACGCCAGAATAGAAGCGTATCAGTATCTCTATGGCTGCCGCCGATACCTCGTGGCCAGCGGGCCGAAGCGGTTCTGCAGGTACTACATCATATCGGCGAGGCTGTGCACAATCGGCGGTGATAAATCCAAGGTCCCACAGGTGGCGCCGTACAAAGGTCGTCGCGACAGCGAGGGATCTGCTTGTATTGGTGTTGCGTATATGGATGATGTGGGTGCTGGGTACCGTGTTATCAATCCGAACCGAAGTTCCCCCGATGGAGAGGGCTCGAAGCGTATGCCTGCTACTTACGTGAAGGTTCTGTGGGGCGATGGCGGCATTTCGTGGGAGACAAGGACTGATATGCGGAAGCTCTGGGGGGAAGCAGTGGCGGATAACTGTATCTATAAAGCTGCAAAGAAATTTGAGAAGGAGGCCAAGGCGTTTAGGGAGGAGAATCCGGACTGGGACAAAAAGGCTGCAAAGAAGGAATCGAGAGATAGTGATGGTAAGGACGATGTTATGTGAAACTTTGCAATTAGCTTTTGTTTTGGTGTTTTTGGCTGGTAATTATAAGGGTTTGCTCGGACTGTAATTAAATAGCTTCTAGGTATGGGACATACATGCATGTGACTGACATTGACACCAGCGTACCGCTAAGAACTCGCCATACTACACTCCACAAATGTGGAATAGCGATAGCATACCCGTTCGATGGGCAAAGAAGAATGCGAGATTGAAGTTAACATCGAAGGAAGAGGAGGCCCAGCATTGCGGAGATGCTGTCGGTGGAGTATATTCGTGTTTTTGAAGGTGGCAGAACAGAGCGGTGGAAGAGAGTGTTAGAGTGTTAAAACGGACCATATGGCCAAGAAGATAAAACTCCAGAGGGGAAAAGAAGAGCGAGGAGGAGAAAAAGACATCCACTACCATAGTCTAAGCGCTGCATATAACTACATACATAGTTGCGGTGTTCTGAGAAAATGCTGGACTGTAGTATATAGTAAATACGTACATGTAAATATACAGTAGTTCTTCAAAGCCGAGCCAGTATTTTCCCTATTTCTCACTTCTCTATTCCAGTAATACAGCGACTAGTAGATTCGCCCCCGTCTCCTTGTATAGTGCAGTGCAGTGCAGCACAGCAAACAACAGCCAGTCTCGCTAACCAAGTCATGCATTCTCACTCGCAAACCACCACCACTACTGTTGAATAGAATGATTATTCGTGATGCTCAGTAGACCGGTAAAGTAGTTGAGAGAAAACAGAATAGAAGAACGGGCATAGAGCCCCATATATATACTCCCTATGGAGTCATATAAACAGGTTTATGGGGGCTCTTTGGGCGCCGAATAGATCGGCCCGAGCAACCCCCATTAGTAGCGATGACATACCACCAGGAAGCCTATGATATATTCCATATATTCCATATATCCAACATACACCAGTGATAGAAGTGACCCCCCAGCTACAGCCAGTGCTGGCTCCCATTAACGCTTACTCGAAAGCCCGAGGGGGGGGGGGGTTGAAGCAGTGGGATAGGCAGGGTATAGTGATATTATGGACGCAGAGAAGTAGGTTACAGGTGGTGATGGTAGAGCTAGGTAGGTAGGTAGGTAGGTAGGTAATCGATTACGACCTCTATGCCAGCTATCTTTAACATGAGTTCTCCACGACTTATATAGAGCGTTGCTGACAACGCGTCCGACATCAAAAACAGGTATACTGAAGTTCATACACATACATCCCATGACATGTCTCGCTGCAAAAACGAAAGAGAGAAAGAGAGAAAGAAAGAAAGAAAGAAACAATAGCAAATTTTATCATAGCCACACTACCGTTACAGTAAATCCCTGAACTACAATACAAACCGCCTCTAAAATAACCCAAGGACTTGAGACCCTTAACCAAGGACCTGAGACCCTTAGCCAAGGACCTGAAACCCTTAAACAACCCCCTCGTCACTTCCACTTCCACTACTCAGTCTCAGCGCCTCCTCCACGCTCCCCACAAAATGCTCCCTCCCACCAACAGCCTCCACAATCCCGCTCTCCATAAACATCTCCCAGACCCCGCCGCTCCTCGGCACTCTCGAGAACCACACCTGCACTCCCTTCGCCACATAACCCTTCACAATCTCCGTCAGCACCTGGGTCCCGCTCCCGTCCATGCGCCGCACCCCCTTCACATCGAAGATGACGGTTCTAGTGCCCCCCTCGCCCTGACTCCGTCCCCTCAGTCTCGGCAAGCTCGGGTGAGCGCGCGCATCGCCGTAGCGCTCGAGCCTGCGCAGCCGGTTCTTTAGTTCTCCGGTGTTGGCGAATGTGAGGCCTTCGGTCATTTTCACGATTAGACAGCCTTCCACGTCTTCGAGCTCCTCGGCTGGCACCTCTTCGGCTGCTTTAAACATGTTTACGGTTCCGGGTACGCGGCCGAGGATCTGGATCCGGGCGCGGGTGGAGTGCTTGATCACTTGGATGAGCGAGATGCCGACGCCGATGGCGATGCCGGTTTCAAGGCTCCAGATCACGGTGGTGGCGAAGACGAGGAGCATGGTTGCTAAATCTGCGTATGCGCGGATGTGGTAGAAGAACTCAATGTCTTCGGGTGCTTCTTCGAGGAGGGAGACGGCGACGACGGAGATCATGGAGCAGAGGACTGTGCGTGGGAGGTAGTAGAAGTAGGGGAGGAGGGTGGTGGTGCAGATTATCGTGCAGATGCTGAGGACTACAGACGATACCGGGGTGCGTCCGCCGGTTGCTTTGTTGACTTTGCTGCGGCCGTATCCGCCGAATGCGGGGAGGGACTGGAAGCACCCTCCGAGGATGTTGGCGGTGCCGAGAGCGATCAGCTCGCGGTTCGAGGAGATGTTGGCGTCGAGGGTTGTGCCGAGGGATTTGGCGGCGACGACGGATTCGAAGAAGCCTAGGACGGAGATGAGGAAGGCGGTGGACATGGTCTCCTTGAGGTTTGTGAGGTGGTGGAGCTGGAAGGGGAAATTGAATCTGAAAAGGCTGCCCTTGGGAGCTTCGACGTTACCAAGGACCTGGAGGCCCTTCTGATCCCAGCTGAGATTGTAGGTAAGGATTGCAGAGATCACGACGACCAAGAAGCGGTCCGGAAGGAAGGCAATGTACGGCACTCGTTTCTCGAATCGCTTCTTGAGGTAGCGGCCAACCATGATAATGGTGAAAGAGACGGCGGCGACGGAGAGCGTGAGCGTGTGGGCGCGAGTAGCATTCTGGACGAGCCAGACCGCCTTCTGCAGAGTGCTGGCGTGGAGGACTCCGGCTTCCTTTGCAAGCACCGTGAGGCCCATCTCCGGCTGCACGAGTCAGTGCTGCACGATACCAAACACGCAGAAAGCAACTCACAATCAACTGATCCACGAAAATGACGAATCCAACGGCAGAGATGAACCCCCTCAGCAGCGGTCTGCTCAAAACACTGTCCAGAAACCCCAGCCGCACAATCCCCGCAATGAAGGCAAACGCGCCAGTCATGCCCGTGATCACACCCGCAAGTCTGACGTTGTTGGATTCTTCATCGCCGTCGTCAAAGGCGGGCGAATGGTGCTGATTCAAAGTGCGGATAGCCGTGCCCAGCAGCAGTGACCCAGCGGCCTCAGGGCCAACCGCCATGGTGGGACACGACCCAAGAAGGCCATAAACCTGGAAGCGTCAGCTGAAGCTCTGGGGACAAAAGCTGGGGACCATACCAAGGGCTGGATGGCAAACGCATAGAGGCCATGGATGGGCGGCAGATGGGCCAGATTCGCCGACAGCGAGAGCGCCATCGGGATGTAAAACGAGGCCATGGTGACTGCCCCACGTCAGCCTGCAGCACCTTTTAGGACCCAGGTAGACTCACCTCCAGCGATAACATCACCAAACAAAAAAGTCCACTGGTATTTCCCCACCCACCCGATGGACGGGATGTAGTAGCTCGCGTACATCAGCCACGGCCTGGTGACGCCGGCCTCCTCAGCCATCCTCGCAGTGGTGGTCTTGCGCTTCAGCAGGATGCCACCGCCCATGCGCGCCTCGGCGGTCGAGTGGAGGGAATCGGCAGCGCTGCCGGGGACAGCAGGCGTGCCGGGACGGGTCTCGTCATCGGAGGAGAAGGTGCCGTGGTCGCTGTTGTTGGCGTCGAGACGCTGGACGAGCAGACGCGTGAGGGGGTTTGGCTCGCGGGAGACTCGGGGACGGGCGCCGGAGGAGGAGGACATTGCTGCGGGGGGCCACGAGCAGCTGTGGAGAGCATGAAGAGGCGGAAGAGCGAAGTCTGAGGAGTGAATGGCGATGATTGCTCAGCGGGGACGGAGATAGGGACCAGCAGCCAGAGCAGGATGCAGGAGGTGAGGGCACGGTGCAGAGGCGAGGGCATGGTGCAGATGCAGACGGGCAGCAGGGTTGCAGCGGCTCTTGGCCACGACGCAGCCCTGCGTGCAGCAGAGAACGGCAGCTGCAGTCCGCCGAATGGGAAGCGCTCCCCGGCTGCAGGCGCTCCTCGACAGCTCCGGCTGGGGCGAGGGGATGCGAGGGGACGCGAGGGGACGCGAGGGGATGCTCGCTCGCGTGCGCCTGCTGCATCTGCTGCCAGCCTTGCTGCCGTGGTCGCTCTCTCACTCGCTCCTCCTCTCGCTCTCTCGCTCTCGCCCCCCTCCTCTCCCCTCCCGCCTTCCACTCGCCCTTCCCCACCCAGCGCGAGTGCCCCTCAGCCTCGGATTGAATCTCGCTGCTGACTCAGCCCCCCCAACCCTGCCGTCTTGCCCAGACGTCGCCTCACCGCCCGCCGATTGACTGTCCATGACTCGCTCCCATTTATCTGTCGCCGTCGCCCGCACTGCGGCCTGTCCGCTGCGGAACGTGGCGACCGTCTAGCTGCAGCTACAGTCGAGTGGGTGCACAGTATCGACAATGGCCGCCTTCTTCCGTCCCCTCAGCTGCAGCCCTCCAGCTCTAGCCCGGGGCTACGTCTCCCTCCTCTCCGCCGAGATATCCGCTCTCTCCGAGTCGGTGCTCGCTGCCCACGACATCCCTCGAAGCACCCAGCCAGCCCACATAACCCTGCTCTCCAAGGACGAGCACAGACAGTACGCCTCGAACCCGAAAAAGACCCCGTTCGACGACATCGATCTGTCGAAGCTGTACCCTGTGGGCCTGTCAAACAGGAACGATGTCTGGTTTGTTCCCGTCGTGTGGAACGCGGGCAACGTGTGGAGGGCCAAGAACGGGTTTGGGGTCAAGGACTTCCATGTCACGCTGAGCGCGAGGGACGAGCACGATATCGATAAATCGCTCTACACCATTCGCCGGCCGCATTCGGACGAGGGAGGCAGCGCAGAGATAAACGGTGTTCTTTTACCCGCGGGCTTGGATGTCGACGTCCTTGATCAGATCTATCTGTTTTCACATCTCCGGAACGACGATGTCGCTAGGCAGGTTTTGTGGGCAGAACATATCATTGCCTCTCATCCGTCCTCGGAGCGGGGCTATCTACGTCTTGCGGATCTGGCCTACAAACTGCAATGGCATAAACTAGCCATGCTGTCGTACCATGCTGCCTTTTCGCGGTGCGCCAACGAAGATGGTGCCCAGAAACGACGGGACTATTACACAAAGAAGATTGCTTCCTGTGGCGGACACACTGAGTTTGGCCCACTATTCGCAGAGGGGGAAGTAGAATTCATCAATGCCACTATTGCCTCTGCTTCTATACGGGAGTCTCTGGTAAAGCCTTGGGACCCAACACCGGGACTCGGGCTCCCCGAAATCGAGCTTTCGAGGACTATTGAATCTAGAACCCGATATCACGCCCTTCATCCTGTCCCCGCAAAATTCCCACGCTTCTTTTCTTGGGTTATCCCCTTCCACCTCGCCGCCATGTCCACCCCGCGTTCCGCAGAGGACATCGCCCTCCTTCGCGCCACAGCGGGGATCACACACGTTATAACCCTCACCTCCGAAACTCCCCTTCCACGCTCGTGGTTCCCCCCCGGCGGCGGCATTCGCAACACCTTCATTCCCGTAGAAAACTACTACCCACCCACGACGCAGCAGATGGACCGTATCCTATCGCTCGTCCTCTCCGAGCCATTCCACGACCCGTCAGTTCCCGGCGCCACGCTAATCCACTGCGGCGGCGGCAAAGGCCGCGCCGGGACCGTTCTCGCCTGCTATCTAGCTCTCTTCGGCTTCACTCCTCCACACTCCCCCAACTTCAACATCCTCGCCCCGCCAAAACAGCCCGCCAAAACCGCACTTGCAACCCTCCGCCACGTCCGCGTTGGCAGCGTCGAAACCGCGGAACAAGAGCAATTCATAACAGCCTACGTCTCAACCGCATGGAAACGCTACGGCGATGCCCTCCTCCTCATCGGCACCGGCGGCGAGATCTCCGAGCCCACAGGCTCGCCCCTCGTCATAAACGGCGACATCACATCACCTGACATGGTAGTCCTCGTCGGCCTCCAAGGTTCTGGCAAAACCAGCTTCGCCGCACTCTGCAAACTCCGAAACCAAAACGTCGCGCACGTATCACCAGATGCCATCGTTGCCGAGTCCGGCGGGTCGTCAGCGGCCGCGAAATCAGCGTGCGAATCTGTAGTTGGCCGCTTTAGAAAGTCACCTCTCGGCACGCCGACGGCGAAGCGGAAGGTGCTGCTGCTGGACCGGTGTAATCCGACGGCCGCAGAGCGCCGGGCGTGGCGCGATCTGTTTACGGCTGGCGGTAAAATCGTTGCGGTATGGTTCGATTACGACCACGAGCTGTGTATTGCGCGCGGCGAGAATCGGGGGGAACACGCGACGTTGACGCCGTGGCGGATGAAGAGTGCTGTCGCGGGCATGGCAGCCATGATGGAGGCGCCGTCTGTACAGGAGGGTTTCGCCGGCGTTGTCGAAGTGCGCGGCTTTGACGCCGCGAGGGAGTTGGCAGATTCCTGGTTCGGCGAAGTAGCGCTCTGCAAGTTCGTGCGAACAAAACACCTCCTGGACCTCGGAGCCGCAACAAGAGACGACCTGGTGATCCCGCCCCAAGATCTCCAGCTCCGCTACTTCAACCGCCCCGTCACCGTAGAAGAAAAGCTCGACGGCGCGAACCTCGGCTTCTCGCTCTCGGGCTCCGGCCGCCTCCTCGTCCAGAACCGAAGCCACTACATCTCCTCCAGCGACCAAGCACAGTTCAGCAAGCTCGACGCATGGCTGTCCACCCACTCGACAGCCCTGCACCACATCCTCGCCCGCGACGAAACACTCCCGCAGCGGTTCGTCCTGTACGGAGAGTGGATGGCAGCCACCCACACAGTCGTGTACGACCGACTGCCCGACTACTTCATCGCCTTCGATCTCTACGACCGCTTGCGCGGGGTGTTTGCAGCCCCGGACGCGCTCAGAGACATACTGAAGGGATCCGGGATCAAGGCCGTGCCGGTGCTGTACAGGGGCGTGTTGCAGGGCGAAGACATGTTGCGGGGGTTTCTGGACAGAGAGAGCTTGTTTTCGGGCACGGAGAAGGTGGAGGGCGTGGTTGTTAGGTGGGAGGGCGGAGAGAGGGGGAAGGTTGTCAGGAGTGATTTTATCGCGGGGAGACACTGGAGTAAAGGGGTTTACAGGAGGAATGGGTTGGCGAGGGAGGGGGGGATGGAGGAGGAGGAGCAGCAGGAAGAACAGCAGCAGCAGGAGGAGGAGGAGGAAGAGGAGGAGGATGTTTAACGAGTGATGGATTGTGATTTGGAGTTTTTCTAGTAGACGGGTGCTTTAGTCCATCTATTGAATATCTCTGTTTATAGTTTAATATACGTCGATACCTGCAACATTCTCTACTTTTTATCATTATCTGTCACTACTGTTTATTGGGCTATATATATACTTCCCCTCATCCTCCCCTCCCCCTCCCCACATCGGCACCACTCTCTGCCATACCAATCGGTCTTACCGTGTAGTCTTCGATACTGCCTTCTCCTCGTAGGCATCCTCGCCTAAACCTCGCCATGTCCAGCGATCGCGCGGGTACAGCGGGTAGGAGTACCAAGTAAAGTATCGAGTCAGTTAGCGACTGCACTTACTACATACAGATGACGCAAATATTCGCGCAGCAAATAGAACTATACAAACTGCACATGTACCGCATAAACTGGGGGAGGGCGGAAATCGCGCTAGAACGTTCAGACAAAGTGTGGCTGGAAAACCTCACTTAGAAGGAAGGGTTTGGCAGCAGTGTTTTCGCCACTCGCTACACCAAGAAAAGGCGAAAACTGCCGATACAAGCTAGGCGCTTTGCCACTTATTTCAACCTCATACATACCACCGTTTCCGTTCTCACCAGTTTATGCGGTAGTCTCGCTTGGAGAAAGACAAATCTGCCGGGCTTCCCATCCAGCCCAACAATCAAGCCAGTATGTAGCCAAAGAATGGAACGAAGAAAACACCACACTTCAACAAGTCAAAAGAATGGTCTATCGTAAAATGAACATTAAGATACGAGCAGATCATCATTATATTAGCACACAAGAATCACTATCTCTATTGCCCATCCGAAAAAAAATAAGAAACCGAAAACAAAAACCAATAACACATTGCCAACCACCACCCAAGAAACCCAAACCCCATTTTTTTTCAGACAAAAAGGAAAGAATACAAGACAGATGAAGCAAAACGATTACTCGTCTTCATCACTGAAGACCTCCTCACCACGCTTCCTCCTCGCCATACGATCCTTCTTCTTCTTCCTAAGCTCAGATGAAGTGAGCTTCTTCTTCTTCTTTCCACCCTCGATCTTGTTACCCATGGCATCGAACTGATCCTCTTCCTCCTTCTCGCCTGCTAGCCTGGGTCCAGATCCCTGACCGCTGACCCAGTTGTGACCACTGGGAGTCATTTGTCCATTCATAACACCTATTTGTATTGCGTTAGTGCCATTTCTCTAGCTAAATTAACCAATTATGGGGAAAAACTTACTCCACACTTCCTCAGTAATCTCCTTTGTGAACTCCTCAGAGTGGGTAATGATGATAACACCTCCTTCGAAAGACTTAAGAGCACCAGACAAAGCACCAAGAGAATCTCTGTCAAGATAATTGGTAGGCTCGTCGAGAACGATCAAATGAGGACGTTGCCATGTTGCTGCAGCAAGACAAACCTTGACACGCTGACCACCAGAAAGACCCCTCATGCGAGAGTGAGAGACAAGCTCGGCGTCAAGACCGAAGTTGGAGCAGTGAATCTCGATTTCCTTACGGACGAGAGGACGGAACTGACCAGCCTTGATGGACTCAGCACGATCAACCTCAGCAACCATCTTGGCGTGAGAGGTAACGAGCTCAGTACGGGGAATCCAGGCGTTGTCAGAGGTAGACATGACCGTCCACTTCTCTCCCTTGATTCCGACGTTCTCACCAAGAGTGAAAGAACATTCGTACTCGTAGGAGTTCTTAAACTTTCTGCGGGAAGAGATCGAGATGACACGACGCTGAGTACCTTCGATACGGAAAATCTTGTTCATGGCCTGTTCATCATTTTCGGTGATCTTGGTGTTGGCACGATCCATAGTCTCACGATCCTCACCAGTCTGGAAACGCCACTGGATGTACTCTGATGGAGTTTTGTCCAAGTGATTATCGATGTGGGCGAAAGCGTGCTGCTTGATGTAAGCGATACGGATGTTCTCGTGCTGGTACAGCTCACCCCCGGTGGGGATCAATTCACCAGTAAGGACGTTGACCAAGGTAGACTTTCCGGCACCATTGGGACCAATGACAGCAATACGCGAACCGAGAGAGCACTGGAAAGTGATGTTACGTAGCTGGGGTTGAGCGGTTCCAGGGTACTGGAAGGACATGTTGGTGACACGAATGATGGCCTTGGCCTTGGTCTTGACACCCTCGAGGTAACCTGGTTCAGGGAACTTGAACTCGAGTTCTGAGGCTCCGAGCTCGTAGTACGACCTGGCAGAAGGAACCTTCTCGGTGAAAGCCTTAAGATTACCCTTATAACGCTTAAGCTTGAAGCGCTCATAGTGGATAATGTTCTGGCAAACATTGTCGAGGAAACCGGAGTCGTGCGAAACGATGATGGATGTGCAAGGAGAATTGATGAGGTAGTTCTCGAGCCACTTGACGTTCTGCCTGTCCATGTGATTGGTAGGTTCATCCAAGAGCAGGATATCGGGGTTCTCGAACACAGCACGGGCAAGAGCCAATTTCATCTTCCAACCACCAGAGAGAGAGGTGATGGGAGCCTCGAACATAGAAGTGACAAAGCCGAACTCCTCGAGCTTATCCTGGATATCGTCCTGGGAGACGGTAGCACCAGTCTCGCGGAGCTTATCGCAAGTCCAGCCAATGACAGTCTTCTCGGTATCGGCAGAATCAAGATCATGCTCAACGAAAACAGTCTTGACCTCGGACTTCTTGGGAAAACCCTCGACCTGCTCGTTGTTGATAGCACGCATGAGGGTAGATTTACCGGATCCGTTAGGTCCGCAAAGACCATAGCGCTGGCCTCTCTTCAGCCTCAGATGAGTCTGGTTAAGCAAGATCTTAGCACCATAAGCCAAGTTGAAAGTGCAGTTGCAGAGATCCTCGCCCTCATCGTCATCTTCGTCAGCCTCGTCCTCTTGGTATGTAGGAGAAGCACGCTTTCGGAGAGTCTCGGCGGTGCCTTGAGCCTCGCCTTCAGGCAGGAAGGCCGCGAAGTAGGGGGTAGTGTGCTCAGTCCATAGAGCAACCTCGTTCTCCTTTTCGTCGATTAAGCTACCGGAAATGCAGGCAATGTAGTTAAGGATAGGCTCGAACTTGGTGACAAGGTCCTTGTGCTTGCTCAGGATAGCCTTGATGATCTCAAGGACAATCTTAGGTTCACCAGCAGAAGAAACCTCGGGAATCTTGCCATCCTTAACGTCACCGACACGGATGAGAGTGTCAAGACCCTGGCGAGTCTTTTCACGAGCCTCGGGGTCGGCAATGTTATCCCAATTCTTCTCGAGACCGGGCATGAGCTTGGGCAAGAAGGGGGCGACGATCTGGGGGTCCTCGACAAGCTTACACATGTTGTCAATAATGACAGCAGTCTTACGCTTGATGACGGTATCGCGGTCGGCAAGACCACGCTCGAGAAGAGGGACCATAATGGACAAAGTTGGGGCCTGAACATTCTCAACGAAGACGGTAGCACCAAGAAGATGGACAGTCTCGGGGACGTTCTCGGGCTTGGCAATACAGTTGATAAGCTCGGGAATAAATCTGTTGATATCGTTGTTGGAGATCAAAGAGCAGAGTCTCTCCATAGCAGCACGAGCACCTTTCTTGACTTCAGGCTTGGTATCCCACATAGCCTCCGAGACGGTGGGGATCAACTCAGGAAGACGCAGAGCGGTCTGAGAAGGTGCCTGGGCGACGAGGATGTCAAGGCACTTGAGGGCACACATCTTCTCGGGCCATTTCAGGGCAGAGACGATAGACTTGGACAAGATGGGGAGGACAGCCTTGACGGCGTTGGGGTTGATAGAGCTGACGATCGACTGGGCAGCAGACTCGGCAGCCTTCTTGACAGCGGTGATCTTATCGCCAACAGCGAGGAGGACGAAGGGGAGCAGCGAGACAATGTAGGGCTCGATTCCGGGAGCAACCTGCTTGGTGCAAATAGCACCGATGGCAGTGAGGGCGTGTTCTCTGGCGAGAGCATCCTTCTTGTTGCTCAGCTGCTTCTTGATGATGTTGAGGATCCTGCAAGAGAAAGGTTAGCAGCCGAAAAAGGTGGAAAAGGCTAACGATACCAGCAATGAAATATCAGCCGAAGGGTAGAAAATAACAAACTCACTTTGTAGGAACCTCGTGTTCTTCGATGGGGCCATTAATGAAAGTGGCCAGGTTCTCAGCAGCATAGGTGGCCTCGTCCTTGGTTTTTGAGATGGTCAACTTCTGCAACAACTCGTCCAAGACCTTGACGGACTTCTTGTTCTCAGCAGCGACAGTAGCGTCGGAGGGATTCATGGTGTCGAGAGCGGGTGCCATTTGGTGGGAAAGAAATCTAAGAGAAATCTAAGGGATATATATGTAGAAAAAGAGGGGTCGTTGAAGAAGACCAAAAAAGAAAAAGCAGTCTAGGCTCTAAGAGTAGCAAGAAAAACTTTTTTCCTGTGCAAAAGACGGAAAGCGATAAGGGCACGGGGCCGAGGGGTGTGAGGGGTCGTAGAGCGGTCTAGCTAAACGTGGGAAGCAGTCGGTCTTGCAAAAACGAGTGCAAGACAAGAGCAGAGAGTATTCGTTCCTCTGTGAGAGGTGGTTCCCGTCTATTAGAAAGAAAGAAAAAGAACCCAAAGACAAAAATCTAGGACAAGAAAGAGAGGAGATGCTGTATGGAGGGAAAGGGGAAAGGAGAAGAAGCCCGATGGGGGGATAAGCCTCTCTTATATCTGGGAAGAGGAACACGGAGATATCTACTACTTGCTGGTGGTGGGCTGGAGGAACTCAGCAAAGGCGAAAGAAAAAAAAGAAAAAAAAATCACAAGTGAAAAACTCGACTGTAAAAAAAACCTTTCCAGCGGCAATCAGACTAGTCCCGAACGGGAGACTGCGGCCCTTCCTCGCCTTCTATGCGCCAGCCTCGCTGACTCCCTGGCCTCGTCCGCTATCCATTGGTCCATGGCCCAGCTGCTCGAGCCCTATTTGCAATTACCCGCTCTTCTCCACCCCCCATCTTCTCATACCAGCCTGTCGCCACCTTGTCGCTTTTCACCATACAATATGCCTGCTTGTACTCGCAAGGTACAACGTACGCTTCTCCGCCGTAGGAATAACAAAAAATATTCTGAGCTGGCACAACCAATTTACAGAGACAGGGATCAGGCTGAGTATGCACGTACTGCAAAAATACCCAAGATATGTGTGTACTACCCCTAAGGCAGGACCAAGGAAGGCCCTTCTAGAAAAATACCCACCTGGGAATTACGGTCTACACCCCGGCTTCGATCCGGTAACACTAGATAATAGACCTTTGTTTGGTTGGAGCTATCCTCGGGTTCTCCGGTTGGAGAAAAAACTTTAAAACTGCTTTCACGATGACGAAGAGAGAGAGAGAGAGAGAAAAACTTGGAACAGCTTCTAGAGCTCTAAGCAGTCCAAGTCCCATCAGTTTTTTTCTAGACGCGGATAGGACTGACACATCAACACCCACAATGCGCTGCACTAAATTTGAGTCAGGAGTTGTTCGAGAAAGGGCGAGGCGAAACGCCGTGTGCCTGCAATGGCACTCCAAGGAGTTAAATAAGTGCCGCGAGGTAGTCAAATTGGTTCCCGGCTCAAATATCTCGTCTATCGCGTCAACGGGCCGACAAGCTCTGGACGGAGCTTTGGCCCCTAAGGTTGCTTTGGATTTTTCTTTGTTGTTGTTTATCATCAAGAACTCCATGTCTCCCCCCACCCCCGGAAATCATCGGATACGACCGCCAGATAGACATGCATATTCATTATCGCTCCCGGTTTGAGAATGTCCCTGGATCTAAGGACATGTGTTCCTTTCCGTAGAGGTTCGAGAATAGTTCGTCCAGACAGACAAGAGAGCTAAGGAGTTTGAAAATCCTGCCTATTTTCACACCACACATTCTGCGACTGAGCTCCATTTCATAGGTTGGGACGCAAGGGTCCACCCACCCACCCAATCCAACAATTCCTTTAGGTCAGATCAAATCTTACAGCAACTCGCCGCAAGATGCGACCGCCCACCAATTCCGTTCGTCTTTTTATGCATTCCGACTTGTTTTTTTTCTTCTTCGCATGAGTGGGTGTGCTCGTGGTTTCACGAAATCAGGGGCACGGTGATGGATTTATAAAATGGTAATTATTAATTTATTATTTACAATTACTGTCGGCCACTCGGGAAAACTTCAAATCAAACCTCATTTCCTCGTTCTTCTTCCTTACGACTCTTCATCGTGGACGTCTCGACGTTAAACCTTGCTTATGTTCTTATCCGAGTCTCTTATCCCCCGGACTTCAAACTCGGTCTAACCTCCGCGAATAACTCGCCCCGCAAAGTCTCAGCAAAACACAGCACAACTTATCGATAAAGTGCCGACATTATAACCCTTTCCGTTAGCGCCGTCCGATAGACAGGGGATAGGCGGAGTCCGGGAGCATTACGAATTACAAAAAAATTGTTGGGGAAAAAAAAGTCTGGGGGATAAGGATTGGGAATGAAGCTTTGATACAAGTCTCATAGGGAAGAACCTTGGAGCTCGATTAAAGCATGGTGGCAAATCAATCAATCGACAAATGCTATCGATTTCCTGCCTCCTTTTTTCCTCCCAATTCACTCTCGAGTAACTAGTAAAACCGAAGAACCGTTTTGCCGGATATCTGGCTTCATAGGTATCACCTCGTCCGTCGCCGCCGGTGCGATAGTTTTCCGGGGTGCCTATCCCACCTATCGCTGCAGCATCGAATCGGCAGGTCGTTATAGTGTTGTTATTTTTTCGCAAAAGGTATCCGCCGTCGGTCTGCAACGCATAGCAGTGTACCTCTCCATGAGACGCGAAATGCATATCTGGCCTCTAAATACGCATAGACCTGTTCAGTTATTGATTTCTCGCATACTACTGGTACTCGTACAGATATCATAGGCTGGCTGGAGCTTTCGTATTTGCTCGCATCGCGCTCACTTTAACATTCTCGCAGTTCGCCTTACAATCCGTTGACAGTTCACGAGTAGCTTCTACCACCTATTATTTGTCTCCCACGCTTCGTTTCCCCGCTCTTAGGCCAACTTTAAAACTTCAATAGCTTCACTCCTCTTCTACTCACGAATCTATTTGTCGCGATTTATTAATCCCTCTTCCTAGTTTTTTTCTCAACTCGACTCACCTTCACCTCCTTTTCATCGCCTTCACCTATAGCAACCCACATATATACCCACCTTTTTCCGTGCTCTGCCTGCACCTGCAGAAAAACCATTGAGCTGCTGAGTATTTACAGCCCAGTACCTTTGCCCTGCAACCACCTACGTCTTCCCGCATCGTGCAGCAAACCTTCACACCCTCCAACTAACATGTCGCCGTTTTAACACCTCAAATCTTGATCTAAATCTACCATCTGCAGCCTGTATTAAAGATAGCTCTGCACACCCTTCACACCATAATTACCAGACAGGAATAACCTCATTCGAGAATAACCCACTTTGCGTTCCTGCCAGATCTCGCTTCCGGCTTCTTTCTTTGAGAATAGTTACGCGGTACTGGGTAGTGACGCGCTTCCATGTGTGATAATGCTTCTCTTGCATGAACGAATATAATACATTTTTTTCCTTTCCTTTTTTTTCTCTTCTCCTTTTTCTCTCCCCTTGCGTATGCATGCAGTGCGTCTGCACAGTTTTTTACTCTTCTGTTCTCGTTGTCGTTTCCGTAGTGGTTGTCTGCCTTTGATAGATAACGGCTCGGAAAGCCAGACGTCTCTTTCTTTCCTTCCGCGCACTCGGCGCGTGTTAGGTGGTGGGCCTGTGAACAAACAAGAGTTTCTTCCTTGAAGGTAGAAAAAGGAAGAAATTTTCGCCAGACATGAGAAAAGAAAAAAAAAGGGCTTTGGGGTGTTTTTTTTTCCCTCGCTTAGCCTTTCACACAGCAACCCCCGCGGAGGTAGAACACGCCCATATCAGCCAGCCAGCCAGCCAGCCAGCGAGCGGAGTGAAGTTTATGTTTACCCCCATCTCGTCTGACCTCTGGGGTACGGGCACGATAATTTAGAGTAAGCAGAGCGTAAGCGGCTGGACATTCAAACAGATTACCGTGGTCGAGCCCGGATGATAAAAGAAAATATGGGGTACTTATCTTAGCTGAGTCTAAGGGATTACGGATCGGTCAGCCTGGAGGAACTATCGAAGGCTGATAAACAATGTTCTACAGTACCGCAGCGGGACATAGTAGAAACGGAGCACAGTAATCACCTGGAAGGGTCAAGCCGAGTCGGGTGCCACATGTGGTTCCTGACCACATCCTCTCCCGTGCTCACTGTCAGATAATCATGCATAAAATATCACCGCGCTACATACCAATCTACATATGGCCTTGAAGCTGCTCTACGGTGCAATAAAAGTACATAGGCCAGTGCAAGTACGGGAATGGGATACGGCAGATTTAGGGTATTTAATCAGCAAATCGGAAAGAAAGAAAAATTACAGACGCGTCTTCTACTTTCATAACCTGCCTAAAAATAAAAGTAATAAAACTCCCGCTCCTGCACAGACAATAGCCCTACATACAAAAAGTGGTATCTATATCCATGTCCAAACAAACAAATAAATAAAGTGTAAAAAGTAAAAAAGTAAACTCGTAAAATACGAACTAGCTTCTGATAACGTTAGATTGACAACATAAATCATCACTCGGCGACATTACCGGCACCCCCCATTCCAGCATTATATAAGGTAAAGCCAAATCCGCCCACTCGCTGAGGACAAACAGAAAGAAAAACAGTCCAAACACAAAAATATCCTGGCTAAATCTACCCTCTAATATTAACCCTAGGCCTCCTCCTCTCAAATTCTGAATCGGAACTAGAGTCTGAGCTCGAATCGCTCGAACTCGAACTGCTGCTACTTGAGCTAGAACTGCTGCTGCTGCTCGAGCTACTAAAGCTCGCAGCGCTTCCAACCCTCTTGTGATGATGATCACGACAGTCATGGATTTCTCGTCTTGGACGGTGGCTCTTTTTGTACTTGATTCTCTCGGTGGACCTCTCCCTGGACCTCTCCCTGGACCCACTACTGAATGCATGCCCACCACCGGTGGAGTACCCATATGCATATAAAGAACTGAGGATACCTTCTTTGGGGATTTGGCTATGACCGTGGCTACGACTGCGACTGCGACTATGGCTATGGGCAGAAAGGCGACCATGCGAATGATCGTCCGAAGAGGAGGATGAGTCACGGCGACGGGAGGCGCTATGGGAGATGGTGTAGGATGAAACGTGGGAAGATTGCCTGCCGTGTTGGGCGCCATACGTGGATGAGCCATGGGCGGTAGAAGAGCCATAACCTGAGAAGGCATGGCCAGAGGCGCCGTGGGTGGAGGAGTGTCGCCTGTGCCTTGACGGTGATCTTCCTCCTCCTACTGCGACAACTTGCAATGTCGATGAGGTTGTCTTTCCCCCAGAGTGTGAATATTCTCCCGAGTTTGTTGCATATTCTCCGGAGTGTGAATGCCCCCCGGCGTGTGAATACCCCGCTGAGTATTTTCCTTCACCTCCCGAGTGCCCTCCAGAGTATAAGTGTCCACTTGAATGTCCCCCCCCTCCCCCTCCTCCAGCCCCACCTCCTACAATTTGCAAAGATGTGGTGTGTGAGTGACCATGTTTCCTCTTCTCCTTATCCCTCCTATCTTTCCTCTCCTTCCGTTCTTTGTTTTCCTTCTTCTCCTTCCTATGCTTCTTCACCTTGTGCCCGACCGCATTCGCCACTATTGCGCCGCCTATAGCGCCACCCATTGTACCAAGGAACGACCCACCAGCCTGATGCGCAAGATAGCCACCCGCTGCACCGCCAACCAACGTTGAACCAAGACCGCGCTCACCCGGGGGGGCATTTGGATTATGATCGTATTCCGGCGGTACCTGCGAAGAATACGCACCATGCTGCTGTTGCGAACCCTGATTATACGATCCTCCAGAAGCAGCGGCAGAGTGAAAATTTTGGCCAGGGATGGGCGTGGAAATGGCAGGGATCGAGTATCGACCTTGACTGCTGAATTTTTGGATGTATGCTTGGGCGCCTTCTGCTGTTGGGGGTCCATAAGGTTGCTGCAGCGCGATGAGTAAACGAAGTTAAGAGATGGTCATAACAAAAAAAGGAAAGGAAAGAAACAAAAAGTTGCACTTGGCACATTCGGCGCACAAGATACAGTGCGCTGATAGTCCACTGGCGTAGGAGGGAAGAGGAGACATCGTTTCAACTAACCTTTTCTGGTGGAAATTCCGATGAAGAATAAACTGGGGCGCCTTGTGTTGGATCTCCATATGGCGGGAGCTGCTGGTCTCTATAATATGCTCGGGTGCCTGAGTTAGGCGGGGAAACACTATAAGAAGCCATAGAACGAGATCGCTGGTTGCTGGGACCAAATTCAGGGCTGGAGCCGTAATATTCTTGGGCGGCCATTATACTGTTTATCTGTACGTCTTTATGTACGATCGATCAGTTTCTTTTTTTTCGGGTGAAGGTATTGTAAGATAACGGAAGATGACGGAGGAGATGGGAAAAAAAATGATATTCTATGAGCGATGCAGATGCAGATGCCGATGAGATAGATGGGCGCTCCAGTGGCTTTTAGAGATGTGGGAGGGGTCTGAGTCAAGAGTCCACAAGGCGGCTCTCTCGCCCAGCTGACCAGGATTCACTGGTCTTTTTTTTTTCTTTCCCTTTCTCTTGCTCTGCCTTATTATTATCGTGCTTTGGCGGTTGGAAGCGATTGCAAACATGCGGCGCATGATCTAGTAACGCGGCA
The DNA here is from genome assembly GCA_038503075.1 of Gyromitra esculenta. Classification (NCBI taxonomy): domain Eukaryota; kingdom Fungi; phylum Ascomycota; class Pezizomycetes; order Pezizales; family Discinaceae; genus Gyromitra; species Gyromitra esculenta. The sequence continues at coordinate 302,039 of JBCAML010000001.1, forward strand.
AAGTTCCAAAGAACCCAAGTGCTCAGAGCTGAAAAGGTTATGAGACGTGGTAAGGGGGTCGTATATTTTCTGGAAAAAACAAAATATGGCTTGGCTTTTGGCTGCAATGAACTTTGCCCCAAGCCATATTTCACTTTTCTCTCCGAAGAGTTATAACCCCAAGACACCACCTTCAAGGAGGAACCAGCAACCCTGTATTCGATAACCCTGCTATCCACGAAATCCACGAACGAAACGAGAGTGGTTTGATCGATTGATGGGCTGTCTCGGCACGATTTGGCTCATCTTAGGCAGCTGCTCAGGCAAGCTTCTACCACACCGTAGCCACAAGGGAGCGAAATTTTCGATTTAGCTCTCGAGTTACTCTAGGAACACGCCACCCATAGTCCGCCCAGGATTTGGATAGAACGTAACGTAAAGTAGAAGCAAGTTCGAGATATACTCAAGTTCCCCAAGAAACCCGGTCAGTTCAAATCCACGATTCGATCGACTCAGGTAGCATCGATAGATTTGGTCTAGTGATAGGACTTGGCCAAAGCGTGCTTAGAGATAAGTCTTGGCATTATAACGCAAACTGAGGTTACTTATTCGACTGGGTTAGGGTTCGTTGGACTGGTGGTCTAGATAGCCAATCAGAAGGGTTGATACCATCCATGTGCTCAGAGCACGTTTCAGCGTTGCCCAAGATACAAAGGCTCAGTGTAAGTATAAGGCAGGCAGAGACATACGGAACACCATGTAGCAACATCACCCAGAAAAGCTTTCAGCATGAAGTTAATAGCCCCCATCGGAAAACCCCTCATATACCTACAACCCCCATATAATTAAATACCGATACCGATTTTCTCATCAAAATCAGATACCAGCCAGGGTACACCAGATTCCATGGACTTAGAAGCTCTAGCTGTTGAGTCTGAGAGAATTATGTTCTTGACTTGGCACCGTAAATGAACCCCAACTCTACATATAGTTTTATATCGCTCCAGCCCAACCCAGGCTAAGTACCGATACCCCTTGTAGCTGTGTTTGCTACTCGCTACATTTATATTCTCTCGTATTGCTAAAAATCATGTGGCGGGTAACTATATCTTGGCCATCACTCTCATCTTCTACCTATCTTTATCCTCTCTACCTTTGCCCACCCTAGTAACGTAACTCCCAGTTCACGCTCAAACTGGGATACCTCTACGATAGTTATGACGAGATATGAAAATCTAAATCCCCTCGAGAAATTTATCTTACCAGTTCGCTAGTCATCAGAGGGCCATTTACTCAGCTGAAAATTAGTACTATAGGCTTATATGCCTACGATTACCCACTATTTCACGCAATTCCTGGTTTCTCATGGGTTTCTCGTTGGGTTGAGGCTCAAGGTTAGCAACTATGTTCCGGGCAACCATATTAGTCCCACTGGGGGGCCACAGTCGTATAAGTTTGTTTGGTACTTAAGGCCTATACCCTAGTTTTGGAGGCGGATCGCCCGATACTGAAGGTAGTCGGTTGGCTCAGTGATTTTACTAAGACTTTAGGAATTTGATACTAAATATGATTATTATTGTAGAGAAAATCGAGTGATATTTCGTGAGTTGTCATGTGGAAAGACCGGATGAGGCCAGATCGCGTCGGGAAAAAAATTTCATTTTCATGATCTCCGTTGGGTATCTAATTTTACCGCTACCTCCAGATGCACAGATTTCCTATAAAATACATTTTGCAAGACCAAGAACTTCCATGAAGGCTAAGTGGATTTGGCAGTGATGAAGCCAAACCCCCCATGGGAGACCTCCTTTCCAGATGCAAAAATTTACCAACCCCAACCAGGAATTATCTGCGCACAGGTTTTGTAGTGTAATGGCTAGCACCCGGGATTCTGATAGAGTCGATCTCTGACGATGGCCTTCCCGTAATCTGGGTTCGACTCCCAGCAAGACCTTATTTTTTTTAATCACCTCTTTACTGGTACGCCTCCTAGGATAAACCGTCCCTCCTTTCAGGAAGGAGAGATGAATCTAAAAAGACTCATGGATCATGTAACACGCCTCAAGAAAGAAAACTTGTACTTTTTAGTTGCGGAGCAATACCTGAGAAGTTACCGGAGGATATGTCATGTTTTAAATAAGCCTTGTGGGATATCTTACAAACCCCACAAGTCAATTGCAATCAATACCTTAAAATTGCACTCATTACAATCATTCAGTTCTATCTTACATATCCCTCGCAAATCCTACAGCAAAGTATTTAAGCTTAGTTTTTTTTAACAAAGTTGATAGGGAGGATATTTTAAGACTCTCACACCGTATAACTAAGAATAACTTGTTGAAATACTATCCGTCGGGTGACTCGCTAACTATCCTCCATCACCATCATCGTCTCATCAATTACGTATCGTGCGCGATATTCCACGATCAGTAAACTCATAATCTCGTTATGGCTCCCATACCCAAGGACAGATCGAAAAATAGGTGTACTCAACCTCATAGATATTCCGAAGTTGGTTTCGTGCTCCCTCCAGAATCAGAGAGAAGATGGAGACCCTTCGCTGGACTTTTTCCATCATCTCACCCCGCTGTGCCTAGCGGACGAAAGGCTGCCGGAAGAGCACGTTTGCCTTCAATGTTTACACCACCGTCATCAGAGGTAGATTGTGTTCAAGATTTGGGTTGCAGGTTATTACAGCCGCTATCGCTAGGGGCTGCACCTCCCCATCCTGCGATTCAGATACCCGAGACTGCGAAGATATCTGAGATAGTCCCCCAGCTGAAGGAACTGGATTCAGGACCAGCGTTTAATATTGATTTTGAAGAGGTGCCGGGTTGGCGGAAGCCTATGCCGGCACCCCAATTTCCGGAGCTGGATCTGGGGAAAATATTCGAGTTTTCTTTTCACGGCAATCCGAAACGCGGTTTAGAAACCAGTGGTAGTGGTATGTTGATATTCTCATACACCCTTCAAACTGTCAACTCTGGTAGGAAGTTATTGGGGCTAAATTTATTTTAGATACAGGAAGCAATGAGCAGCGGGAGTCTTTGATCATGCTAAGAGTAGTTATGATCGTGTTGGTTTCGTTTTGGCTTATGTATGCGGTTGAGTGGTTGGTCTCTTGTGCGAGGGAGAGGGCAAGAGCCAGGAGTCAAGCTACGGCTTCATGAACATCCAAAACCGTGGTTCCCTGATTCCCCTATAAACACTAGTATAGTCATTGCTAGATCTTGGGGGTGCTATTATAGTAACGATCCAGAATTGTGGACAGCAAGTAGGTAAATGCTTGGTTCAGTGAGTTATCAGCAGCTCTGGACTTGTGAGTATATACTTAGTGAAAGTCCTGGTAGCGATATGCATCCTACCACCAATAGCTGCTAAGGGTCGTAACCATATCTATTAGGCCAAAACCATATTGAGTGGTATGCCAAATACAGACAATCATCCCAAAAGACGGTACCGCGAAAATTCAGGAAACGGGGAAACGGGGAAACGGGGAAACGGGGAAATCCAAACCGTTCTTTGAATTTCTGTTTTTCTACCATTTGAATTTCCTAAATTTCCCCAAATGCGCAACAAAAATTCACCCGTAATCCAAACGATCTCCCCCCTCCCCCAGACGTACTGTTTGCCTTAAAAGTTGCCTTACTCCGGGGGTTGTCTATGTGAACTACAAGCTACAACCCTAACTTTGCCAGTAACCATCATCTCCTCGGTATACTTCCGGGGCTCTGTGAACTTAAGCAGGACATCTTCCAGGACGAATGTCCAGACTTCATCGCAAAAGCGGTAAGTATTAACCTTACCCTTTTACAGCGGATAAACTTATCAGCCGAAAAAATTTAATGGGTGTGGGCTGTCTTCGAAACGGATACGAACCTTCATCGTAAGCTGTGCCTTAACGTTCTCGGCAAGATTCTGTGCCATGATCTTATCGAACTGTAACATGATGGAGTTTGCTAATTGCGATGTTATCTTCTTTGCAGCGACGAGCTCATCGATGGAGTCTGCGAGGGCAAGACCGATACTGTAAATACCTAATGTTAGCCCTTGCACGAGAACCTGTGAAGAAAGAAATTAGGAACCCAGTCTGCCTATAGAGGGTATAGAAGGTTGGCTGAGAGTCCATGTTTTGCTAGGTTGCGTGGTTGTGGTGGGTGGCGTGAAGCTACTCTAAGGTGGTGTTGAGCGGAAGTGGAAGTTGTTAACATTTGAAAACAGCAAAACAGCGATGGTGACAAGCCCTGGATGACAGAGAAATGTACATCCCACTGTTCAAAGCTTTACATAAAATTACATGGGAACCCCCCTTTCTATGTCTGGAAGTTATGCAACACCTTTACTCTAGCTAGGATCTTCTCTTTCGTTCTATGATTGGGTACAACGATGGGACGAGTGATGAAATATGACTAAGCTGTTCCAACTTATTCATAAGGTGTTTAAGAATTCGTGCAGCCATGGAAAAAAAAGCATTCAAAGTCATTTCCTCAATTATCTTACGACTATCCACCGAACATTAATTGCCGCGCCGGTTTGAGAAATATATTTCACATCAGATATCACTCAGGTAATTGGTATATTAATGCTGCCCCTCTCCGAGCCTTGGCATCGAAGCTCGTGTCCTCTATGCTTCCCGCTTTAATAGGAATATCGTAAACTGTTAAATAAACTGCGCTGCATCCTGATAGAGAGGATCAATGGCGAAAACAAGACCATCCCTGATACGTAAACATCGTCCTTAAGTAGACAGCTAAACTACTGGCGCAGCTGCCCACCATACACAGGCCTTTATATTTAGCTACATGTACTTACACAACTTCTTACATGATGCACAATGAGAAGCACCCAACACCACAGATGGTAAAATAAATGGGAGCGTGAGCAGAACTCAATTAAAAAAAACTATGCATTGGTGGAGCTAGATATTTTTTCAGTGATATACGCACAGTAAAGGGGGGTAGCTCGCTAGTGAAACATGTGCACGAGGAAGGAAAGATGTGCTGTTGAAACGATAGCACTTGCCGTTGGATGCAAGTGCAGGTGTTTCGTTATCAACATCACAGAACAACGAAATACTAGATGCCTCCCCGTAAAAATTAGAAGCACTTCAGAGTAGTAAAGTGGACTGACACACACCAGACAACTGATCTGACAACTTCATGATGTAGAATCATGGCAAGGGGTCCCCACTCCTCTTCCAGATATCTGAAGTCTTCCAAATCCCCAGGAGGGAAACGATATGTCGTGGCAACCAGAAACCACGCCAGAAGAGAGGTTACCTATGCTAGTTCTACGGTCGCAATTCTTCAAATAACGAGAAAAGCGAGGTTTCTTTACAGGGTTATTACTAGTATAGCTTTGTGTATTAGAAGATATCTGCTAATTTTCACAATTTTCCTGTGAGAAAGTATTATTAATAATCATCAAACTCAGTACTATTACTGTTAATAGATCTAGAGTTCAGGTTTAGATTCTGGTTTTCGTTTGTTTGAACTACCCTAGCCTTGAATCCAGATTTTACGGGGAGGCATCCACTGTTGGAGTTGCGAGGAATGGACCTGCGGATTGGTAATGGGAGTAGAAATAGAAAGCTTGCTGCAATTTTCGAGAGGGGTTGGAACGATTAATACTCGTATCCCGGTGATGTTTGTGGTCCGCATTCACAAAAGTCACCAGAATACGAATGAGGTGGTGGAGTATAAACCACGGAAAGATATCGGGACACCGTAATTAGATTTGTGGTGATAACGGAAAGGGTTAGATCCTCACTTTCACTAACTCTCTACGGTGCGCGGCGCAGGAGAGGGGAGTGAGCCTATTAGCTCACTGTATCCAAAAGCCTCGGAGTTCTAAACGGTATGGCGGCTAGTTTTTGTCCTCAAACTCTCACCGCGCGCGTAGAAGTACACTTTCATGTACATGTGTCTTGGGTGGATAGGTACATATGTGCATCAATGCAGCCGCCCTCCATTGATCCAGTTCGGGAATCCTGTTGATTTGAGCGTCACGCCTAAATAGAGTAGAGGAGGGAGATATGCTGTCCCTCAACGTGTTGCTTACATGCAGTTCCTAAGGATGAAAGCATATCAACCTTACTGGATGCATATTCAGCTCGTGTGTATGTCAGCTGGTTAATTAAATACTTTGGAAGAGTTATAGATTTCCTGGGCGTATCAGAACAATATGGGAATGGCAAGGGAAGCCTAGACTGGATAATAACATGATTTAAATTCCTAGGTTGGTACATCACGAGTGAAAAATTGTGATGTGGAGGCCCACAAGGGCATATAAACCTTTATTGAAAAAGTCTGAGAGAATCTAGCTTAAGACTCCTAGGCGACTATGAACAGACTCTTGGAACTTCTTTCTGAAAAGATATCAAATGCAGTCCGTGCTAAAAACATTATTCTTTTCGATCTATAGAAAATTCTCCGAAATATCTACTAAGAAGCACAGGTTCAACATTATGATTCTTGACGTATTGGTAACCAGATTAATTACTAGATAGTTATCATGAAACCATTCACCCGATCTTCGAACGCTTGCTCGATGTGCTTTGCTGTGCATATTGAGTTTTGCCAGAATCTAGCGAGTTGAGCTAAAACAAATTCGTTGTCACCGCTGGGCAATACGATGCCGATGGAGTGAACACTACATGTACTTTTCTCCAGCTTCGGAAATGTTGTAAATCTTGAGAAAGCTGGCCGTTAGGATTTGCACAATTCCAACCAACCAGAAGCCTACCAGTACCCACAGGTTGACCAATGGGCAGTGGATGGAGAACGGACAACCGTGACTGACCGAGCTTTGACAGCCGCTTAGCGGGTGATCATTATTTTTAGGATATTTCGTTTAACACGTGTGTATCGGATTGATCAAAGGGCCACTCCCTAAGATTTCTGTAGAATTCTAAAGAATACTTATTTTGTATAGGTTTACTGGTTCAAAAAGAGTTTGAAATCCCGGATCTTAGATCAGTAGTAATCACCAGGTGTGTGGGTCTTCTAGCAAAACTATTACCACGTTATGATTGGGTAGCGCCTAGACAGGCAGGCGAGTTGCCAAAAATAATAACAAGGCTCGGATCAAGGATATACCAGTAACGATTGATAATACGAGACTCTGGTGATCTGCTTATGACACTTCATTTCCGACTCGTGAATCGGGACGTAGCATCTGTAACGCTATTGGACGATTCTGGAAGCTGCAGACCTTTTCCTGCGGGTGGGATACCGTTTTTTCCGTGCGGCTCGAGATAAGTAAGGCAAGCAGATAGCTATCTGGATTTAATGGGGCTGTTTGGCAATAAAGTCCCGTGTTTGTTTGAATTTGTATACGTGCCGATCGATGCTGGAGGGCTGGGCTGGTCGAGGAAGGCAAAGCCATGATTTCGATTAATCAACTTCCTCCTCCGATATAGAGAATCGAATACTCACAACCCCAGTGCTACTAATATATGCCAGGTGTTTGTAAATGGTATGTTTCTCTGTTTGCCAACCCCCATATCGACATCATCTCAGGCAGACGGAGCTCGAGACAATTTCTACTTTTCTCATCACGTAGCTCAAATTGACGTCATCCCAGGGCTCTCGTCCTTCCCACGGTCAACATCAACCCAGCCAGTACTGATTCATTTGCAAAATTACCCTACACGAATCGCTAGCATTATGTTTATCCTACCACGCCTCTCTTTCCTGAAGAATAAAGCCACTGCTCTGCTCCCCCGCTATTGGCCATACCGTACCTCTTAAAAATTCCTATATCCGGAGCCTTAAGTTTACACGGAGATCCCTAGAATCCTGAACGGGGAAGATAAAGTCGCCCAGCTGCCACTATAGCAGTCGGGTTATTTCCTGGGTCTGCCTTCTAGTTCCATTTCATTGCGGACATCAATGTTTCATACACCTAGCGTTCAGTCGAGGCAGATATCGTATGATATACTGATAGTAAGACGAGAGGCTTTACTGCTGATGGCTCTTTCTAGGTCCGCAATTAGCTGCTCACGGGCGACCATGTTCTAGGTAACAGCGCAGCATACGTGCATAGATCTACCACCTACCACTTCTTACTTGCAAGATTACATGGTCTGAAGTCAATGACTATGGCGTTCGGGGCTAGAACGAATGATAGAGGATGGGCCGATCTGTTGATCATATATTCAGATCTAGCGCGATTTAATAGGGCAGAATATACTAGTATATTCGGCTCTCCGATAGCTACCTGCTTGGGGCTACCCGCGGAGTACCAAATCGCAAAACAACCTCGCAAGTGGTTCGTGAGCTTTGGCGAACTAAGAATACACGTTCTCTACATAGGTTTGCCCAGCTTTCGAAAAAGTAGTCTAGTGGATGCCTTCCCGTAAAAATCTGAAGCATTTCAGAGTAGTAAAATGGGCTGAGGCACATCTGACAACCGATCTGACAACTTCATGCAGAATCACAGCAAGGGATCCCCAACCCTCTTCCAGATATCTGAAGTCCTTCAAACACCTAGGAGGAAACGGTATGTCATGGCAACCAGAAACCACACCAGAAGAGAGGTCGCCTATGCCAGTTCTATGGCCGCAATCTTGCGAGTAGCAGGGCAGCTATAGTCTTGCATGTTGGGAGGTGTCTATTAGTTTTCATGATATTACTGTGAAAAAAGCATTATCAGTAATCGTATGTAGAACTGAGTGTTATGGATGTTGACACACCCGAAATCCGGGCTTAAATTCTAGCTTTTAGTACTCTAGCTTTAACTCTAGATTTTACGGGAAGGCATCTAGTAGTTGGTTAGTTTCAAGTGTCTGTATGGTTTTAGATTGAATTAGAAATGATGACTTTTTGGCATCTCTGAGTTTACTACCTATTTTCTGGTACCTCGAATTAGCGAGCACTGGAGGTAAAAAATATCTTCAAAAAACAGGCTCTGGATCTCTTTGCAGACTTTGATGTCTATTTTCAGCTCCTTGATGTCGTCTCGTTCCGTCTTTTGGGGATTCATCCCGTGTGTGCGGCTCGGTGATCATCCACACGGACAATTCACCCGGCCCATGAAGTTATGCATGTGGTGTGGAGGCGTAGAATTCCTTACTTGCTTGTAAACGCAATTGGGAGCATGTAAATCCCCTTGTTCCCTCCCATAGAGTACTTGCGCTAGTACTTAAGTATTGGAATGTAATGTAATAGGGATATACACGCCAAGGAGTTTCCGTTCGCTATCCCAACGTTATATACTCCTTGTGCGAGCATTTTCTTGATGTTCTGCGTCGTATTCTATGTAGCAAAAGCTAGGATATCGATTTTATCGATAGTGGTGGAGGGTTCCTCCTTACTAAAATTTCGGGTATACGGCAAGAAAAATATCCGGACAGAGCAACTTTCTTGCGCATTTCCTCGGAACTCCCGTGTTGTCCAATATTTTTAGAAATCAAGCTAGCGACTAGACCTTATGCCGACTTGAGCACACTGTCAAGGAGGTGAAAAGCGAGGGCTGAAACGGTGAAGATTTTTTTCCGGTTAACCCTTGCGTTTGGCTTATTGTGGTAGATAAGGTTAGACTTTGAAGATTTACCCCTGAGGTTAGGCTTAGTTGTAGGCGAACCCTAGCCAAATGTCTCACAACGAAACGAGATAAATGGCGCCTTTACGAGGCTTTGAGTTGTGTTGCCTTGAGGAATAGGGGCATTCACGTTTACTCAGATCGTGACGTGCCCGATTGGATTACTTTTAGGATAGTAATTAAATGCTGAAAAAGCAAACAGAGAACATTCTGGACAGTATCTAGGGAAAAGGGTGACGGTGGCGAATATCCTAATGTTGAAGACTTCAAATATTATGACCTTGACGCCCGAAAAATTACGAGGGAGGTCAGATGTCTTCAGCTATATATGTTGTTCTCTGGCTCTCTTTGTAGAATGCTCATAGTATAGCTTGTTGTGGGTCTCTGTTTATTACATCCATGACTATCGCGGGGTATAATTCACCAACGGCTGGGGAGTGTAGACTACCTTCCCCAAAGTACTGGTACAACCTAGAAGTATGAGAGTAATGCAGTCACACCACGGCAGAACCAGACAAGGTCGTGAATGACCAGAAAGCCCTCGTTTTCCAAACCAATTAGAATCGCCTGCCTAGACATGTACCTACTCATTTGTTTGCCCCTTTTCATCCCACGGGTGTACAACGAGTTGCTTTTTCTTCTCCCTTGTCTAAGCAGAACAGGTCACAGACCTGCTATGGAAAGATCTATTATTGTACAGTGAGATTCTCATTCGATAGGTTTGCTACTATTCGGCATGCAGTGTCATTGAATGCAAGATTTTGGATGGTGAGCCACAGGAAATCTCCTGGAGTGCAGAACGCACATAAATTCATTTTTTTGACGATGGTGGGACTTTTAGCGACAAAGTGGCGATTCCCGATGCGTGCAACCAGGAAACTTTCTCGTGCTTGCCAGTTAGTGTCTCAGAGGCAAGCCAACGAATAAGACACCTCATTATCCCTGCCTCGCATGCTTGTTTCTGTCTCATACAGTTACCCACAGCGGATCGGTTGCTGCAAGTGTGGTACCTTTTTGAGCAGACGCCACGCGTGTTTGGCTAGATGTCTCGGTTGGCCTGCAGGGACTGGATTCTTAGACAGAGCTTTAGTTGGCACCGTCATTTGCGTAAGTGACCGCAAGATGCTTCAAGGGCAACTCTCCAGCGTGGGGGAAACTGGAGTGTAATTCTTATGCGGGACCACTTCAAGCTGGGAGCTTATTTTATTACATCCCCATTTCCCAATAAAGAAACGGAATTCTGTGAACGAATAGGCACGGATTACCCCAAGCAAATGGTTCAATCGTAGCTGAGTATTAGTACTTCATGCAAAGTATCGTATCACCCGCACGGTACACAGACGGTCATGAAAAGCCGCAAAAAGTGACTTCAAGTCGTCGTCGTAAATCGCGAGGAACTCGATAGGGGAAACAAATTCCAAATATTATTGTGTTCTCTGAACTGGCGTTCATCGGGGTCCATTGTGGCCGAAATTTATCGAATTAGAAAAATTATTCTCGGAGACATCGCTTGCCGTCCTGGCTTGTGCTTGCAGCCAAACAAAGGCAGAGAGGCACATTTGTCCGATAGGTCAAGATCACCCTGCGAGATGTTGAGTGATGGTTCATATCAACGCCAACAACAGCAGCGTTTCCCTGGGCCGTCTCGTATCTTTTCTGGCGAGACAATGACGATGATGATTTCTCGGTTCGAGGTCAAGACTTTGGTGATGGGAACCATAACGGAGAGGGAAGTCCATTTTGGTGGTGGGGCCTCCAAATGTAGAATACCCATTGCTTGTGTGGTGTTTGACGCAAAGAATAGCAAGGAATGGTTCATGGGAGTCTGGCGCGTTTACAAAATAAGTGCTTCTGTTTGTCTCTGTTTTTCTCTTCTCGCGCCCTTGGCCTGCTGCCCCATCTTTCTGGGGCGTCTAGCACGGAACCGCAGGCTGTTTGTCTACATCATTCGTTCTCTCCTCCTGTTCTCCCTTCTCGCTTTTACACGCCCCTTTGCCTTCCATAAGTGCCCAATTAATCCTGCATCCTCACTCGTTCGGGTGCCCCCGTTTCCTTGGCTGTGTACCCGTCGATCCTTACCTCCTGCTGCCCCTACTTCCTTCCTTCCAACAAAAGAAAAAAAATAGTAGGCTAAAATAATAGCTCCTCCTGCTGGGCTCCTGTACCATTTTTCATATTATCCCACGACGCCCCCCCTTCTCTCTCTTCCGTACCTTCGTTTCTCACGTCCACCTCTCTCGTTATTTTTGTGCAGAACAGCCGGACTTTCCTCAAGGGTTTCCCAGAAACCCGGGATTTCCCATCAAGGCTTCGACTTGGTTGTGCGTTGTCTATCGGTATGTACCACTCAGCTGCTTCTGCTCCTATTGCGCTATATAGGGACTTTGCCCCTTCTCTATGAGCTGCTGTTCTTCCCGACAACTGGCGCCCGTTTCCAGGACTTCTATATCGACTGGTAAAAAAATCGTGTCATTTTGCTTACCAATGTCGGCAGTTTTCAAATCTCCATCTTCTCAGGAGTAGTCGTTCATTCATTCATTTCGTCCACCTGTGCCTCACCAACCACGAGACATCCCATTAGCCATTGAAATTCGAAGTTGGGTAAATCTCAACAATACTATCTTTAAAGTCGCTCTCCGACGACAATACTATCCACATTCGATCTACCTGGCTCAATTTGGGTTGATACAAGATCTCTTTGTGCGCTGCAGTGTCTGTGTTTTAAACTAAAGTCGTCGTCTGAAGAACGAGGGTTTTTTGTCGCACCTTTGGAAACAAAGGAACACCAACACAGTCGTTTTAAGTCACATCAAACGCTCAGAATCTTAACCGAATACTTGCATTCAAGATATTCGGCAATATATCTCCCTAGCCGTGCTTATTTCAGTCTCTCGTTAATTATATTTGATCCGTGTCGATTCGCACTCGCTTCTTTTCTGTTAGTTCCAACATCGAACATAATAATACCAACAACAACTCCAAGGAGACGCTACCTTCGAAGTAATATTCAAGATGACGGTGGAAATATTAGGCGAACCATGGAAAGTTTCAGAGGTGAATAGATCTCTAAGCTCTTATGGTCAAACCAATTCTAATAAAAATTTCCAGATCGTATACACCTCTATCATGGGGCTGGTTATGTGCGCAGCGTTGCTTGAGTGGTTTTTGTGGCTGGTAAAATTTCGTCCGATAATTGTACTGTTGGATAGGAATATTGATTATTTTTTTTGCAGGCTGCGTTTCTGTATTGTTTGGTAAAAGTATTCCAGAAAGCTGATGCATGGCATATTCGGGTACTTGCGCTCTTCATGATGATCATTTTCACTGCTCTACGGTAAGCTTTATTTATTTGCAGAATGTGGGGTTTTGAGAAACTGATTATTTTATGCAGTTGTATCTTCTTACCAATCATGATCGTTACACTTCCGCTCCCCACCCAAATCACAAAGCATTTTCCCGAACAAGGAGTACAGTTTCTGCAATGGTTCGCCTTTTGGAGTTTTTCTGCGCTTTTGACGATCCCTTGGTTGTTCTGCGTCTACCAGCTTGTTACCAACAGTCTTGGAAAGCATAGACGTATTAAGTCTGTGCTCGATGAAAGTACTGCACCGAAGGTCGTTATCGTTATGCCTTGTTACAAGGAAATTCCCGAGGTTCTACAGACGGCTATCGATTCCATTGTTGATGGCGACTATCCTCCATCCTGTCTTCATATTTTCCTCTCGTTTGACGGTGCAGAGGAGGATGAATTATATTTGAAGACAATTGAAGGTCTCGGTGTGCCCCTGTCTCTTGATAGTTATCCTGCCAGTTTGGACGTCACCTACCGTGGAACACGTATCACTGTGTCGAGATTCCCTCACGGAGGAAAGCGTCACTGTCAAAAGAGGACCTTCAAACTTATTGATAAGATCTATACCGAATACCTCAAGCGAAACGACAACTTGTTCATTCTTTTCATCGACTCGGATTGTATTCTTGATAAAGTTTGCATTCAAAATTTTGTTTACGAAATGGTAAGATCCTGCATCCTATAGCTTTGGCTGCCATGCGCTTTTAGGTCTAGCCTTCAGCCTCACATGAAATGGCGCTTATTCATCTACACCCTTGGGAGATGCAAATGACAAAGATGCTGACATTACTGTATTACAGGAGCTTAAACCGGGTAGCAAGCAGAATATGCTGGCAATGACAGGTGTTATTACTTCGACCGCTGAAAACCAATCTTTGATCACCTTGCTCCAAGATCTTGAATACATCCACGGTCAGCTTTTCGAGCGCTCTGTTGAATCAGCATGCGGTTCCGTCACCTGTCTTCCTGGCGCTCTCACTATTCTTCGATTTTCTGCTTTCCGAAAGATGGCCAAATACTACTTTGCAGATAAAGCCGAACAATGCGACGATCTCTTCGATTACGGAAAATGTCATTTGGGCGAGGATAGATGGCTTACCCATCTTTTCATGATCGGAGCCAAGGAAAGATACCAAATTCAAATGTGCACAGGAGCTTTCTGCAAAACCGAGGCCGTTACGTCTTACCAGAGTTTGCTGAAACAACGACGTAGATGGTTCTTGGGGTTTATCACTAACGAAGTTTGCATGTTGACTGATGTCCGTCTCTGGAGGAGATACCCGATTCTTTGTATTATTCGTTTTATGCAGAACACCATTCGTACCACCGGTCTTTTGTTCTTCATCTTGGTTCTTTCGCTCATCACTACGACCCAGAAGGTTTCTCAGCTGCCTGTCGGTTTCATTGCTGTGTCTCTTGGACTCAATTGGGCCCTTATGTTCTACTTCGGTCTCCGTTTGAAACGTTTTAAGGCCTGGCTCTACCCTCTTATGTTCTTGATCAATCCGTTTTTCAATTGGGTATACATGATTTATGGAATTTTCACTGCTGGTCAAAGAACTTGGGGAGGTCCTCGTGCCGATGCAGGAGGTGCCGATGCAGAAAAGACTCCACAACAAGTTATTGCAGAAGCAGAGGCTAAGGGCGAGGATCTCGAAGTCATTCCAGAGACTTTCCGTCCCGCAGCCGAAGCCAACAAGGATGCCCAAGGTCTTCGCCAACGCGTACCAGTTCAACCCGACGATGGTATTGAAGGTAGATTCACGGCTTCTGAGAGACTTCCTGGTGGTTACTATAACTACGAGAACGCTTCCATGGGGACTCTTCCAGATATGATGCCACGAAACCCTGACGCTCCTCACATTCCTCTGCATCCTCGCGCCTCTTTCGACAGTTTTGTTTCTGGTACTAGCACATCCGCTGGTAATTCTGTTTACATGCCGCGCCGTGTTGAGAGTATCATGGGTGAAGAAGATCGCCGAAAGTATCTCGTTGCACAGGCCAATCAACGTGAAGCTGGCGGTGCATACATGGTAGAGCCTCGAAGGGACCATATGGATATATCAGACAAGGATATTTATGGTTATAAGAATGCTGTGAACGAATCGACAGAGTCGATCGACTCGGTTGGCAGCAGCTATGGATACCACACCCGAAATCCTAGCTACAACAATAGCAACAACTACAGCCAACCTGTAAGTCGGGCTGCGTCTCCTAGCAACGGACCTGTTGCAGGCGCTCCTGCAAGCCCCACTGTTGAGCAACATTTGGCTATTCCTGAGCCTGCACATCGGTCATCGTCAAACAACAGCAACAATAACCAGCACGCAAGGGGACTAAGCGCAGCAAGAAGTCCTCTGGCTAGATTGAGCTTGGTTAGAACTGCTGGGAGCGAGGGTGCAGACCAAGAAGAGCATGAGATGACACCTACCACACCAGGTCCTACCCAGGGAACATCATCTGAGGAGGAAGATAGAGAGGGACGGTCAAAAGAGAGGAAGAAGCTGACGAAGAAGCAGAATCGGCAGTCATAGTGATTGTTCGATGACTGTCTGCGATACTTTTTCTCTCTTAACGGTTTCATACGTTTCTCTTTAAAGTTGGTGTTAATAAAGGTTGTTGTGTATAAAAGTGGGGAGTGGTAGATAATCGGGGACAGTAATTCCTTGGTATGAGTAGAAGAGACAGACACATCATATTATTGCTTGGATTTGGGATCTTATATGCTTACGTCCGTATTTGTGGCATAAAAGTTACTTGTTCTATAATGACTTGGGAGGGACAATTCCGATATCTTTGTGCTCTTCATCACTAGATACAAGGGAGGGCGGAGCCGTATATTCGAATTTTCGTTTCTTTTTACGAGGTGGATAATTTTGTCTTTGATTTGGCTTTTTGCGTTTTGTTCTTGTTTCTTTACACTGTTTTCTACTCGGGCATATGTAGGGCGTCCGTTCGGTCTTTAACGATGGCTTTTTTTCCGAGATACCTATCATTATTAGTTTCACGCACTTTTCTGCTCTTCTTGGATGTTTGTGCTGCCTTATTTATATATACGAAGGCTATTTGAGCTTACGCTTTTGTACCTTTTCATTTCTTACGTTCGTTGATACTGCTATAAGAGGCTTACGGCGCCCTTGAGTAGATAATTTGTGTTAGGCCAAGCTAGAGGAAGGTAGTTTTAGCCCGTGGGGATGTGATTTTGTAGGCTCGCAAACAATATTCGTTTTCTCCTGCATAAGAAATCCCCATGGTTCATCTGAGCGAGTAGCGATGATGTATTGACTTGTGCCAAAAATCAAAAAATCAGGCTAGCACCTCAGCAACCAGCCAAACCCTACATACATGTATTGTACGCACCTGACCCGTGAACCTGAGGGTCGGGCTAAGTAATATGTAATAAATTGAGGTTAAAACCCAGTTTATCCCAGAGCCCTGAGTGATAAGATGCTTGTGGTACATACGGAAGATCTTACCGAAAACCTACCATGGATGTGATCTTCGATGGAAATGATTCGGTATTTAAGAGCTGTCTGGAAAGCCTTCAACTATGAGCCTACGGCCTTGCCTTTTTCCTGCTAGTTATTTACCAATTGTATAGAGCAAATCCCTGTGTGCCTTGGGTCTAGCGATATTCTCTCGTAATAATTGGAGAAAGTAGGTATGGAACAATAACCCGATCAGTTCTGTGCCTGGCGGCAGTAGCAATAGAGGCTTGTAGAAGCTGTCAGAACACACCAGAACACACTGGACGCTGCCAAGCCACATCAGCTAGCAGCTTAAACAAAAAAAAAAGGAAGGCGTGCGGCTGCTTGGAGCGACAACAACGCAGCAGGACAACCACCAACATTCCCCTCCCCCTCACTCTTCACCCCGCCAGCCTGCGCCTATATCCCACAGCTTCCTCCCACCACCGATTCCATCTTCCCGCCCATCAACTCTACCACCACTCGAGAACTTCTTGAAGAGTTCATCCACCTGAAAGCAGTAGAATAACCAACTACTGGTTTTAGAATTTACTTTAAATTTTGTTTTTTTCTACTGTCTGCTCCTAATTACTAGACCTTTTCGCTCACCCGCCAATTATGTCTGTCGTCGGAGTTGATCTCGGTGCTCTCAACACCGTTATCGCTGTTGCTAGGAATAGAGGTGTCGATGTGGTATGTTCAGTCTTTTTCTCTTCTCTATCTATATTTTATTTTCTTTGATTTGATTTTGTTATCTATCAAGCACGTGCTTGAATCTTCGTTCATCTATCATGATAACTGACATCTCCGTTAATCGATAGATTACCAATGAGGTCTCGAATCGTGCTACACCGTTAGTAACAACCCTTCGAATATTTTTTGGCTGCGGAGGTGGATGAATAAAAAAATGGTCGAAGAAGAAAAAAAAGAAAACAATGCTGACATTATGGGGAAAAATAGGTCTGTGGTCGCTTTTGGGCCTAAGAACAGATACCTCGGAGAACCAGCAAAGACTCAGGAAATCTCCAACCTTAAGAACACTGTCGGTATGCTCAAGCGTCTTGCCGGACGAAGATTTGGCGAGCCAGAGCTCGACATCGAGAGCCAGTTTATCTCTGCAGAACTTGTTGAAGCAAGGGGTGGTGAAGTTGGCGCAAGAGTAAAGTATCTGGATCAGGATGAGACTTTCACAGGTACTCAGTTGATCGCTATGTTCCTGTCAAAGGTCAAGCAGACTGCATCGGCAGAACTCAAGCTTCCTGTCTCCGACATTGTGCTCAGTGTTCCCCCTTGGTTCACTGATGCTCAACGTCGTTCCATTATGGATGCTGCTGAGATCGCAGGGCTGAAGCTCCTCCGACTAATGAATGACACTACTGCCACTGCTCTTGGATATGGTATCACAAAACTTGATCTTCCCACCCAAGAGGAGAAGCCCCGTAGAGTTTGCTTCGTCGATATTGGCCACAGCAACTATACCGCTTCCATCGTTGCCTTCAAGAAGGGCGAGTTGACAGTTCTGTCAACTGCTTACGACAGACATTTCGGTGGTCGTGACTTCGATAAAGCCCTTATCGACCACTTCGGTATTGAGTTCAAAGAGAAGAACAAGATCGACATTAATGCCAACCCGAAAGCTTATTTCCGTCTTGCTGCCGGTGTTGAAAAGTTGAAGAAAATTCTTTCTGCAAACGCCCAGGCGCCGCTAAATATCGAGTCGATCATGAACGACGTAGATGTATCGTCAGTGCTTAAGAGGGAAGAGCTTGAAGAGCTTGTTAAGCCCCTTCTTGATCGCTGCACCATCCCTCTGGAGCAGGCCCTGAAGGATGCGAACCTTACTATTGAGGACATCGATGCTATTGAGCTTGTCGGTGGATGTACTCGTGTCCCATCGTTGAAGGAAAGGATCTCAGCTTTCTTCAACAAACCCCTTTCCTTCACTCTTAACCAGGATGAAGCCGTTGCTCGTGGGTGCGCTTTTGCCTGTGCTATCTTGTCTCCGGTTTTCAAGGTTAGGGACTTCTCTGTCCACGATATCGTTTCGTACCCCATCGAATTCACCTGGGAGCAATCTCCGGAGATTCCGGATGAGGATACTAGCCTAACCGTTTTCAACAAGAATAACGCTGTCCCCTCAACTAAGATCCTTACTTTTTACCGCAAGGAGCCGTTTGATTTGGAGGCCAAATATGCAGAGCCTGACAAGCTTCCTGGAAAGATCTCGCCCTGGATTGGAAGATTCTCCATCAAGGGGGTTAAGCCAGATCCCAAGGACGATTTCATGATTTGTAAATTGAAGGCGAGGGTCAATCTTCACGGTGTTTTGAATGTGGAGAGTGGGTATTACGTTGAGGAGGTCGAGGTCGAGGAGGATGTAAGTGATACTATAAATTTACTGAGGAAGGATTTCCGGACTGACATTTTGTGCTGTATAGGTTATGGATACCGATGGAAATCCCACAGATAAACCTAAAGAAAAGGTAAAGAAACAAGTTAAGAGGGGGGAGCTTCCGGTTATTAGTGCAACCGCCTCTCTCGATCAGTCAATGAAAGCCATCCTGAATGAACGTGAATCAGAGATGGTCACTCAAGATAAGCTAGTCGCCGACACTGAGGATCGCAAGAACGCTTTGGAGGAGTACATTTACGACATTCGTGGGAAGATTGATGATCTCTATGCTCCATTTGCCTCCGAGGAAGAGAAATCTAGGATCAGGAGAACCATGGATGAAGCTGAGGTGAGAATTTCTTCCATAGTTCGATTTATTTAGGCCTTTTAGGTTCTAACATCATCTCTAGGAATGGCTATACAATGATGGCGACGATGCTACTAAGAGCGTGTATATCGCTAAGATCGAAGAGCTTCGCTCTCATGTGGGCCCAGTCGCGCAAAGGTACTTTGACAAAGAAGAAGAGAAGCGTCAAGCTGAGCGACAAAAACGTGACGAAATCGAGGCTATGAGGAAGGCCCAAGAGGACATGGCGAAGAGGAACAACGAATCCAAGGATTCGGAGATGAAGGATCCAGATGGTCAGCATCAGCCGCAGGTTGACGAGGTTACGGATAGAATGGATACAGATAGGGCTTAGATTTGGGAAACTGTTTTTTTAAAGCATTAGTTCTAGTTGTTGCTCTTTTTGTCCATTTCTGGTTTCTTTTTCGGTCTTTTTTCTCGGAAGGGGGTTCCTTGTGGTTCTTGCTTTATAAAATTTCGAAGGCAATAGAATCGCAAGGCAGGCATCTAAAAAAGCATATTATCTAGTTCATTCAGTTACAACTCCTTTCCTCTACTGTCGCTTTGCTTTTCCTTGATAATTGTGATTTCCTATTTACATTATTAGATAGCTTTCTTGCTACTTGGGTAATAAGGGATTCACATTACTATCAAATAATTTTCCTGGCAAGGCATGAGGATGGTGGTAAAACGGATTTCTGTAGGAAGGAGGTATATATGTTGGTGACGTATGATGTCAGGGGATAGAAATAACGAAATATATTCTGTCAAGAGATGTAGATGGTTGATTTTTACAGCTATTTAAGAATTTTTTCCTACTTGGTGCTGTTTTGCCAAAAATTTCCTATAAGAAACTTTCTTGATCGAACTTGGGTTGTTTGGGAACGTTTGCCTTCATGGAGTGTCACTCGACTTGGGGAAAAGGTTGAGAAATATCACGGAAGGATGATGAGGATTGAGATAGTAGCATGGAGCTTTATTTATTTATTTTAAGGAATGGAGATCTGCCGAAAGTAGTTTAGATGATGGGTTATGGGTGTGATTTCCTAGGAGACCCCGTGACAAACATATTTGAGAAAAGACTGCTAGGAAGCGTGACTACATGTAGTTGTTAATCTGAATAGATAAGAGGCATCTGAAAGGGTCTAGAATTTCGGTTATGGTTATTTGGATTTAGGATTTATGTGGCTTCTAGAATGAGTGATCTATCAAACGCAGTGTAACATCTTTAGCAACCCCCATATATTACCCAGAGCCAATCGAAGACTCAATAGTATCTAAAATCGATCCCGGAAAGCTAGTAATCAAGTTACCGTAATGAGCACGAAAAGCAGCCCCGTGCCTACCCCTCTCATATAACGTACGCTAGAAAAGGATCGAAAAACCGGCGTTTCCTAACAAGGCTTTGTAGCCGGCTCAGGTGTTAGAGTCTTCTGGGGATTCAATAACAGCACGAGCCTCAAGTATCTCGTCTCTTGATATTTTTTGCCATACTCTGTAGATTGCTGCGTACTGCAGTGTGGCAGCTGAAGGCATTAAGGGATGGGGGCGAGCTTACTTAAAATCATCGAGCGATGTAGGAGGTCTGTGGGACATTAATTTTCTGGTCGAACTGATTCCACTGTTAGGATAAGGATTGCGCTTCAGACAAACGTTTTATCTTGATTTTTTGGTATTCCTTAAGTACTTGCCTGAAATGTATATAACAACACTGCTATTTAGAAGCCCATGGATAATTCTAGAATTGTAAATTCGATTTTATGTTTTTATTAAATGTAATTTTGTGTTTGCAGGCCCTGTATTGTCATTTCTCTCTTAGCATGTTAGTGAAAATGACTTCACGTAGTCTACTCTTTATTTACCCTTAAGGGCGCTTCCATTTGAACAATTTTCGTGTACCCATGGATAGCGGTTTCTGTGTTAGCAAAAGCGAACAAATGAAGATCCTGATATCTAGGTAGGCTAGTTCTGGTGCAACCTAGAGAAGGGTATACGTAAGGATAGAACCGGTCCTTTAGGCTAGTTTATTGCGTGATAATTTGCTCTCCTCTATATAAAGAAACCCTTAATCTTCTAGAACGGTAAGCCACTGTGCTGCTCACTAAATACGCAACAATTAGTCATAATATCTTGTCTTTTATTATGGTTTTAGTGGTGTGGGATATAAGCTTATCCGAGACTCTTGCCTCGAGATCGAACTATCTTGCAGTGTAGTTGTGTACGTTGGGACTCGGAATATTGTTGCTACGTTACATAGCGATTAGAAAATATCAGTCTTATATAACTCGGCTTATCACCTCTTAAATCAGCTCAGAGATTTAAAGACATATGTTTTTATTTAGTAATATATGCATGTATGTAGGCCTTCTGATGTATGCTGAGGTGGCGTGTGCCTAATGAAATGTGCCTAATGAAATGATAGATTAAATACACGTATGCCGAGGTGAACTTTCTTGATTGAGTAACACTTCTGACAAATAAGCTACACGTAAGATCATATCGATTACTAGAGCTGGTTGTAAGTTAATTGAGCTCATCTAAAAGAGGATGGAGTTTGTATATGGTATATAGGCAGATTTTTGCACAAAGGTGGTTGGTTGGTTATAGACATGAAAATCACCATAAATCACTCACTCACTCAAAGTTGACTCAGATTTAAACAAAATTTATTGGGCATAAATGTCTCTTATCTATGCGTTACTAATTTTCTGAACTAGAAGAAAATGTGTAACCATCCAGAGACTCGATGTTAAGTGTATTGTGATCTACAAGTCCCGCCAAGCCTATGTTTTCTTGGCTTGACCATTTGCCATTTGCGAGCGCTGCTTCATTAAAACATTTTTAATCATCAATGATCAAGCAATAGATGGCCTAGAGTGATTTGTATTTATATACTCTTATTACGTCGTTTATCCGTAAGGGAAATGTATTCGATCTGGTGACCGTAAGCGGACACGATACAGACATGGACATTGTTTGCGGCGAACCTGGAATTTTCGAGATCCGGCTAACCCCACAGAGGACATAAAAAAGATCCCGGTGAGTCAAATCCCAGCGATATCACGGCATGTCTACCCCTACTTCTAATTCCTATGACATCGATAAACAAAACCCCGTATCGCTAAGGAGAATGACCATAAAGCACTCTAAAACACTCAAGGCCAAAGAAATCAGCGCGTGGGGAGGGTTTTACAAATACGAACATTCGAAACACGAGACAAGGCAGTGGATAAAATAATGATAATAAATACCGAAAACAGGAGGAGAGATAAGCGCCAAAGGCTTCGATGAGGTGATCGAAAGAGGTGATCGAAAATTGAAAGAAAGTGTGGAAGAGAAAGAAAAGGAATCAAAAGTGGATTAGCAACAGTAAGAAATAAGATGAGGGAGATATGGCACCCAGCCCAAAATGCATGACCAACACACGAAATAAATGGCGGAGCAAAAAAATGGGGCAAAAAGAAAAAAGTCCGATACTCGTTTTGCGTATCGTGGTGGTTGTTTCGCGGCATGGGGTACACAACCCGTGTGGTGTGAAAGATCAACTCCATGGACGAGATGGAGAAGTACGGAAGACGTATCAAGGGAAACATGGGTTTACCGAGGGTTCTAAATGTTTTTATCCAAATTTCAAGCCGAATTTGAGGATTCTCTCGGAATCCCCCCGAGAGATTATCGCTCCGAGCCAAAGTATTTAGCGGTTTGCCGAGAATAGGCGTGAAATAGGCGTGATCCATGGCGGCATGGCGGGAATGCACGTACAGAGTAAAGGTAGACGCCCAGGGACATATCGATGCGTAATTTGTTTTTCTGGAAATCTAGAGGCTCCTTGCACTCCTATTACTGCGTTGGGAGGTTTTCAAGCGGGCTAGGAGCCCCGCTGTTTGCCATGATAAATACCTGAGTCCTCACCCCTCCTCCCCAGTTCCTCAGTCAAGACTCAACCTTACTCGCATCTGTCACTTTTATCACGAACAACGAATCTACGAATCTTACCTCAAACCTCTCCATCCTAAAGTGAGTTCTTTTTTGGCATTTTGTTTAAAAGCCGCTCATTTTCCATCTCATCCGGATGGAAAAAGCTAGAGTTTATCTACTTAAACTCCACCCCTATTACCCCGCCTCATATACCTAATCTATCAAGTTCCATCCCGTTCTAACGTTCTCAACAGAATCGTCAAGCAGTTGTCAAAATGGTTGTTCAGGTCGGAATTAAGTAAGTCTTCATCATTCGAATCCAGGGACAATCGGCAAATACTGACTTTGTTACAGTGGTTTCGGACGTATTGGACGTATTGTATGTTCTCCCATGGAAAGTTTTCAGGAAATAATTAATTCCGATTTTGACTCTTTTGGTTGATCTAGGTCTTCCGTAATGCGTAAGTTGAGCCAAAACCCCACCATATATGATTTTCTTATCCTTATCCCTACATCTTATCAGCGGGGCAGTAATGGATCAACGCTAACAAACGTGTGCAACGTGATAGTGTCGAGCATCCCGATATCGATGTCGTCGCTATTAACGACCCCTTCATTGACCCCAAGTATGCCGTAAGTATTTCAAGCAGTAACTAATTATATTCTTTTTCACCCAAAACATGTCTAATTTCCCTGCCCGCTTAGGTCTATATGCTCAAGTACGACTCCGCCCACGGTAACTTCAAGGGTGAAGTTTCTGCTTCCGAGTCAGGCGATCTCATCGTGAATGGTAAGACCATCAAGATGTACCAGGAGCGTGACCCAGCCAACATCCCGTGGGGTACCGCTGGTGCCGAATACATTGTCGAGTCCACCGGTGTCTTCACTACCAACGAGAAGGCTTCCCTTCACTTGAAGGGTGGTGCCAAGAAGGTTATCATGTTTGTTCACCGTAGCTCTATTATGTGGAAAATAAAAACAATACTGACAATTCATATAGCTCTGCTCCTTCTGCCGATGCCCCCATGTTCGTCTGCGGTGTAAACCTCGAGAAGTACACTAAGGACATCAACGTCCTCTCCAACGCTTCTTGTACCACCAACTGCTTGGCTCCCCTTGCTAAGGTCCTGAACGACAAGTTCGGCATTATTGAAGGGCTTATGACCACCGTCCACTCTTACACTGCTACCCAGAAGACTGTTGATGGTCCTTCCGCTAAGGACTGGCGTGGTGGGCGCACTGCTGCTGCCAATATTATCCCTAGCAGCACTGGTGCCGCTAAGGCTGTCGGCAAAGTCATCCCCGAGTTGAACGGCAAACTCACCGGAATGTCCATGCGTGTTCCTACCCAGAACGTTTCCGTTGTTGATCTTACCGTTCGCCTCGAGAAGGCTGCCCCGTACGAGGCTATCAAGGCCGCGATTAAGGAGGCTGCCGACGGCCCCCTCAAGGGAATTCTTGCATACTCTGAGGACGAACTCGTGTCCACCGATCTTAACGGAAACAATCATTCTTCTATCTTCGATGCTAAGGCTGGAATTTCATTGAACGATCACTTCGTCAAAGTCGTCTCGTGGTACGACAACGAATGGTGAGCTTAATCCTATTTCTGTGGCATGAAACTATACTGACCATTCTTTAAGGGGTTACTCTCGCCGTGTCCTCGATCTTATCGTCTACATCAACAAGGTTGACACCGCTTAAACGCGTGCTCCTAACAATGTTAGTTCCTTTAGTTTTTTTTTGATTTTCTTTTTGCAGTAAACTCATAAACTATGCGTTGGGGACACCATAAATGGAGAGATTCTGGAGCTGTCGATAGATGCATATAAGAGGATAAATTGACATGAACAGCAACTGCAGAGGAACAGAGCGTGTATTCTTTTTTCTTTATTCATGTCAATACCTCATAAATACAAAAAGTACGCAAAAAGTGGTCCAGGAATGCCGATAGGGATTAGTCTTGGCAAAATTGCACATGTTCTCACTCGGTGCAAGCATCGATATAGGGTGCCTTGTTTGCTTGTTTGCTTGACCGGCCCCCGAAGTAGCTCCTGCATAGTCCGAGTGCCCATCAGTAGTCTAGAGCCTACGAACTCTGGAAACCGTGTTGGGACACTAGCAAGCTTTTCGATACTTCTGGCTTAACCAACTTGGGTTTATGTTTCTTGCAATCGTCTATCATTTAGTTTCAAAGGATTTAAACATTTCTGTCTACGTCAGGGTATCAGCTATTCTCCTTAAATACTTAACTGTTATGCCTCACGTACTGCCACTCATTACCTATTGGCTTTCTACGAGATATCGATGATTCTGAGAACAAGCTTATTTAATTTCATTAAGACCGAAAAAAGGGTTACCTAAAGAGATGACGCAGCAAATAGTCACTACCAAATTTTTTTCTCTCTGCGTCAAGAACGAGAAAAGAAAAAAAGGAAAGAAAAGAAATTAAACATGAATAGTTCCGAGGACAGACAGGCCGCGAAAAGAAATGAAAAAAAGTAAATTCCAGGCAGTTAGATCGAGAGATTCAAAAGGAAAAAAGAAAGTAATCTTTCAAGTCAACGACCTGAAACCTGTAAACCCTAACCCTAATCCCAAACGCTCTCAAAGGAGGTGTCCATTGGGGCGAATTTTCGAGGCCTATCAGACATACACAGACAGAGGAAGAAACAACAAAACAAGCTTAACCGCAATACTTTCCCCAGAACCCCAGAACAGCTTAGTCATCCTCTGATCTACCGATTCAATCGTAGCTTCCATTCTGAATTTCAGCACCCCATAGAACGTAGTTAGATTTCTCGCTTTTCGAGCCAACAGGTAATCCGGTGAGGGGGTATTTATGAAGACCATTCAAAGGGCATTTTTCCCCATTTTTCCCTCCCACTTTCAGCATCTGAGGATTCGCTAAATTTTAGCTTGCCTGTCTTTTTTCGCGACTTTGTTCCGGTATAAAGTAAAACCGAATACTGTAACGCCCAGACAGCGTAAGATGTGATCGATTTTTCCCTCTTCTCTTTCTTCCCTCGATGATAGGTTTTGGTTTGGTGATACGAATCGAGAAAAGTTGCTTTCCATCGAATCTTAACTCCTATAGTTTATAAAAACGTAGTTTTAGCAACTGGCATCCTCATTTCTACTTTGCACTGCCCATCCTCTCATCCTATAGGGCTTTCGCCAATCCGTTCGTGACGGGGAAGGGAGTCTTTGCCGCCTTTGCTTCTCTGATACCGATCAAAGAAGTAGTACTAGCGTAAGTCTGACTCCCCATTCCGTGACGAACTGGTTGGCGGCGGTTATCATCAAGGTTTTCGCCATACCAATTGAGGTCATTCATTGATAATTTACGGCCACGCTGGGTACCGCCTCGGCTCCCGTTGCTGTTGCCGTAGTTACTATTGCCCCGCTCGTATTTGATGTGAACGCCGTTGGCGGCTGCATGCTTTTCCAGAGCTGTGAGAGATATATTAATAATTTTATACAACCAGAGTACTAGGTGCGAATTTCCACGCTTACCATCCATCTCACTAGTCTCTTCCATCCTGTCGTAGTTCATAACCAATTCTTTGATCTTCAGCTTCTCCTGTCTCTCTGCCTCTTGCGTATTCTTCATCGCCATCGCCAAACTAGAGTTACTTGGCAACTCAACTGTCTTCGTCTGCTGCTTATTTCCCTTCTTTGTCAACAAACTAAACGCCATCATCCCGCTACTAGTAGGACTCATCATCGATGTCGGTCGGCTGCTACTAGAGATATTAATATCACCGATATCCCCGCTCCCACCATCAAATGTCGACTCCCGGCTCAGCACAGACAAAGTACTTCCGGCACGCTTTATCGGCAGTGGAACATCGAAGAGTGGCTTTCGCTCGAATTTGCGCGCGTCAATGGACTCTTGCAACATCTTTGCGAACTCTCTGTCGAATTCCGCGTCTGCTTCAGGATCACGTAGCTCTTCTTGCACATCCACGACAATATCCTCTTCATCCTCATCGCTTGACGAGCTCGTAGAATCGTCAGAGTTTTGGCGTTCCATATGGATACCGGGGGTCGGAGGTTCGTCCTCTTCACCTTCTGAGACACCGTCAGCTTCGTCCTCGCCTTCACGAAGCTCAGCCTCCTCATCGTCGGAATCGGCGTCTTCGGGTTCTTCAGGCTCAGCGGGATTGGATTTGTCATCTGGCTTGTAGGTTTTCGCAACGGCTTCTTCGAAAGTTTTACCGGCATCCTCGAGGGAGGTAGGAAGATCCCAAGTTGGCCGAATGGCCTGAAAGGTATCTTGAACAATGAATTCGATATCCATTGGAAGCGAGTCTTTCGTAAAAAGATAGTACTTCAAAAAATCAGCATTGTAAACCCGAAAAATAAGCGCAAACAAGGAACAAACCTGAAAAAATGTCAAAAAGAAATCTAGCTTCTTCTTCGCACTTCCTCTATCGAAACACATTCCACACACATCCAACAATGTACAAACCAGCCTAATCCTGAAGAAATCATCCGGCATATCAAGCATACAAATCTTCCCCGGCTTTGGAGTCCCACCTTCATGGCCAAATGTAATCATTCTATATAGCGCGTCGAAGATGACTGGCGAGTCAATCAGCTTATAAGTATACATTTCACCCAAGTACTTCACTTGCGCGACCCTGCGTTGATTATGCTTAAAGTTGTTTTGCTCTAGCCCCAGCGATATCTGCTCAAGCACCTCATCGATAACAGAGTGCATGAAATCCTGATGGTAACGCCCGATGGCACCCACGAGGATAGCAAGAATGTGGACATTATTATAACGAACTTTCCAGATCTTTGTAAAGACCTTGAATAACATGGTAACCACTTCTTTGTCCTCCCAATGCAGCTTGCGTATCTGTTTGAGGATCTTAACATAGTTGCGCTTCGTCAAGTCGAGATAAATGAGTTTCCTGATGAATAGCTCCATCACACTACGCTCTTTTTGTGCGATTGCAGGCCTCTCGGGAGGATTGACATAGTAGAACGCGTTCTCGATTGCAACACGCTCATGAGGTCCCAAATAGGCCACACTATCCTTCTTGCGTTTCAGAGTTTCCAAGAATGTGCTCATCCGTGGATTGGTCTCCGGGTTGCGAAGCAAGAACCTCCCACAGTTCTCAAGGGTATTGCAAATAACGTTGACGTTAATTCTGTGGAAGTCTTCCAACGCAACTTTCAAGCAGTGGAAAATGACATGCTGTGGGACCACTCCAAACTTTGTCAATTCCGACAAGTATCGTGTATTGCTAGAGCGGACTTCAACCAAATCCTTTTCCTTGCGGCGTTGAAGTGATCGGAACTCCTTATCAAGGTAGTCAACCATTCCTTTGCCCACATCCGGAAGATATCTGTTGAGAGTTGCAATCAAGCGTGAGTAGTAAGGGAGAAGATCTTGGCGGCCACGAGGAACATCTTGGAGTACTTTGAGAAGTCGGTTCCTTGAAGCTTTTGAGTTGAGGAAGCAAAATTCGACAGCGGCTAGGTCGATAAGGTCGCGATTCGTAAGCTCGGGGAGCCGGACAAGTAGAGCATCTACTTGCGCACCGATAGTCTTATTTGCAATAGCAGTGCTAGATTCTTCATTCCCAGCTTTATTCTCCCCGGCGACCGGAGACGAAGGTGGCTCGAGACCAGCATCGCCGTTCTCGGCAGCTGTTTCATCTTTTTCTGCTTCATCTTCACCGTCCTTTTTCTTATCCATATCCTTTCCATCTACTTCCGTTTTCTTCCGTTTCCCATCTTCCAGCAGTACTGCCGGAACCCTAACCTTAAGATCAATCAGATCTTCGTAAAACCTCCTCTGGTCCTCATCCTCCCACATTCCATTTTTGCCACCATCTTCCCTCACGGCAAACATACTGCCACCCTCCCTGATAATACTATCAGCTACCTCTTCGTCCTTTTCGTCCTGTAGATCCGGCATATCCACCCCCAAAACATCCGCCACAATCTGGGCGTTAGCAATAAATTTTTCCTTCGTCTTGACTAGTTTCTCGTAGTTGGCTTGACGATCTTCAAAAATCTCGCCTGACTTGATGTACGCTTCCGCATTACGAGCCGACTGAGTCTGTAGGTGCTTGTGTTGTCGGACAATATGAGCCTTCACGGATTCTAAGTAGCGGGTGAGGATGTTCTTGAATCGCTGCTGGAGGTCAACTGCAACTAGTGGAGGGTCTTCCGAGTCGACTAAGCCGTTTGCTTCTGCTGCATCGCCATTTGGCTTCCCAGAATCCGCGGTGACAGTAGCCCCATCCTCCTCCACAACCTTTCTTGTCAAGTTCCTCGGCTTAACCCCCAAAATATCGTAGGAGAAGTTCTTGACAAATAAAACCACCAAAGGAAGATTGATATGTTCTTTATCTCTGCCCAAGAGATCCTTCAAGACTTCCAAGGGAAATGCTTCAGGTTCCCCTCCATCTTCTTTCCGCTTGATCCCATTACCAGCAACACTTGTCCCAGCAGCCTTTGTCCCGTTCTTCGCCGGCCCACTATCATCCACGTTTACGGCATCTTGTAAGCTTCTTAGAACCCCAACCAGCCATAATTCAACCCCTACCCTTAGTAAAACCCGCTGCCTAGCCAATCTCTCCTTCTCCTCTCTCTCTCTCTGCTCGGGGGTGAATCCCTTCAGTACATCCGGCCTCGGTGTTGCAAGCCCTTTCGCTAGTGCAAACGTAAGCTGTGGCGTAAATTCTTTTTGAAACCTCTGATGCAATGCCGACACAACCTCTACCGCAGCAGCGATGTCGGAAATAGTCTTTGTCTTGCTAAGGCCCTCGGAGACAGCGGATATAACCTCAGGGAGATATTTCTCCAGAGAGATCGCCTGTATCTCCTTCAAGAGTGTCGGGAGTGAATCGGCGGTAAGTGACGTACGTACACGTTTTATTACGGCGGTATTCTTCTTGAGCGATGAGTCGAGAGATGCTGCCGTCTTAAAAACATCTGCAGCGCAAGACTGTTAGAAAGTTCAAGATAGAGAGGGCAGTTTTATTATCCAATGTGTTACTTTTTTGACCTTCCCAGGCGAGTTTGTTGAGCTCCCGCAATTCTCCTACCGAGAAAGTTAGCAACCCCACTTTTATTTTTTATTTTTTTATTCTCTCATTTTAACCCTCAGCTTCTTGACCCCTTCCCCTCCCCTCCTTGTCACACAGCAGGCTAAAAGACCACGAATACCAAAAAAACTTACGTTTGCGA
The DNA here is from genome assembly GCA_038503075.1 of Gyromitra esculenta. Classification (NCBI taxonomy): domain Eukaryota; kingdom Fungi; phylum Ascomycota; class Pezizomycetes; order Pezizales; family Discinaceae; genus Gyromitra; species Gyromitra esculenta. The sequence goes on from JBCAML010000001.1 coordinate 332,248, forward strand.
GCACGATTCATTTGGACAGACATTTTTTCTGTCCTTTATTTCAGATTCTGTTCGTAGGGTATTGATTAAAGTCGTTCTTCTGCAATGCGATCACCTAGCAAGAAATATATCTGAGTTGGATTGATGTCGTTGGCTGAATTCAAATGTTATCGATAAAACCGAACACGTCGAGGTTGTAGCTGTCCATGTGAGGGTGAACCGGAAAAGCTGTATAAGCAGCGGCGAAGAAGCTTATTCGCGAAGGCCCCAGACTGCACCTTCAACGATTGACTGGCGGGCGGATCGATTGATTGATGGGCGATAGGCCACTGGTACCTTATGATGAGGAGGGAAGGGAGGTTGAGTTGGTGGGGCGAGAGAGAACGTCAAGCGCAGGAAGTTAGGCCAGCTAAATTGGAGAAAGCGTATCGTGAAGACTTGACCGCCCGCGCCAGTTGTGAAGTGGCTCGTTGGCGGAATGCGGAGTGGCGGCAACAACAATAAACGCCACAGAATATATATTCTATTCTCTCAGCTGAGTGGGGCAACTATTCAGCTGCTAATTATTTATTATTATTATTTTACTAGTAACTACTGCAGGAAACACGGGAGGTTTTGTCTCTCTAATACTTTGAGCTTTCGTAATAGCACATTCGCATAGAGTAGAGCCTTGTACCCAGCTGCGTGTGAAACCACCATTCAGCTACCACAAACCCCAACTCCCACCTACAAGCGCCTCGGCAAAGGCTGATACTCTGCTACCCAACTGACCCCACAAACCCTCCAAAAGCTCAGAAAACGCGGCCTGGCTTCGGCATCAGGTTGTCAGTCTCCCTTTTCGCGCCCCAGACATGCTGCTAGAAATATAACACATCAACAAAATCTCCGTTGCAGGACTTTCCGGAATAGGCAAAGGATCGGTACCTATCGCAACTATCTGGAAAAAGTGCAAGAAACTCCACTTGCCTACATGTGACTATCCGTCCACTAGATAAGAGTCAAGATACCTGCTTTCGACTACATAATCGAATGACTGGCTTTAAAACTTTGAAGGCTATTAAAATAGCATGGAATTGGAATATTGGAGTTCAGCTCTCAGGCAACAACAACCCCTCTTTAAATTGAGTAATTATGAGCAATCTTAGCCGCATCGTAACATTCTCAATATTTATTTTGATCTATCTGGCAGATGACTGGATATTCACGAAATGGTAATCAACACGAATGTTACCGGAAACATCAGGTCCTTGTCATGGATATACCAGTTTGAGTTACGGATTGATGTCATCAAGTGCTGGGGATCCCGATCATTACCTCCGCGATCCGTGCACCACAGGGTTCTGCTATTACCAACCCTTCAAGGTCTAGCCCCCGTTATTTTCAGAGAAACAAGGCTTATGTTTCTATTCCCTTTATATATAAAAAAGGTCAAAAAACAAAAAATATAAAGAACAAAAGAAAACTTGGCATTGCGAATAAGCTTGTGTGTGTGTGTTTGTGTAAACATCAACCCCCCTCCTTCCATCAATATCAACCCTCAACATCCAGCCCAGAACCAACAGCTTTATATAAAACATATCCCGACTCACTATCACCACCGCCTTCCAAAGCTACAAATAAAAAGTCAAATAACTCCAATAAAATATGCCCATAGAAACAAAAACAAAAAAAAGCAACCAACCCAGTATTGTACCACCGCTATGCGTCTAGTAATAATAAAACAAAATCATAAACAACAACCCTATCTTACCCTAATCAGGCCACTCCCCGTTACTGCCAAAGCCCAGCCAAAACCAAAGAAACGATGAAAATCCCCAACAGCACCGCCACCAGACTCACAAAAACCATCAATCTCGGATCAAAGTTACTCCAATACTCCCTCAACATATTCTTCGGTGTCGGCAGTAACGATGAATCCGGGGTCCCAATAATCCAGGCTTGTTTTTCGCTTGTTTGGGGTTGCTGGGTTGGTGGTAGGTTAATGGTCATCGGTCGACGGCGCTCGGCGATCAGCATCCGTAGTCGTCGTGAGAACCGCGGAGGGTGGAAGTGTGGTAGCTTAGCGTACTCGAATGGAATGTAGCAGGGTCGTGAGTGATACATTGTAGGATACGGGTTTTCGGGGGTTTCCTGGTATGCTGGCGGTGGTACTCGATCTGTATATGGTGCTTCCAGAGAGATATTTTGGAATTTCGATGTTGCTGGAGTTCCTGACTCACTATTACTTGTAGCTGGAGAATAGGAGGAGGTTGCGCTGCGGTCTGAGTCGTCTTCTTTGAAGAAAATGGCGTGGGAGGGAGTCACAGACTCGTCGGTTGGCGGACCGTAAAGATCAAACGGATTGCTCCTATCAATCGTGCTAGATCCACACGCGGAAGAGGGGGAGGAGAGGAAAGACTCCTCGGAGATGGGACACGATAAAGGATAAGTACGACCATCCCATGCCTCGAGTTTCTCGTTAACCTGGATTATGAAATCTCGGTGAGGATGTGAAGGGTAGCATTTTTTGTTGCCCGCCGTCGGAGAATCATTGGCGATATATGGTCGTGGTTGGATGTTGGTGAACATGAATGAGTACTCATCGATAGTAGCTGCAGTCATTGCGCTTGTGGATGTAGGATTGGCCATTTTATCTTTTTCCAAGTAACTCTCGGTCAACGAAGGCGTAAATAAATAGAAAGGGAACAATTAATTTCGCGACTTGCACGAGTATCGCAGTCCAAAGCTAGCGAAGAGAAAATAAGTAAAGGCAGGCAGCACTCAATGCCGACGGACGTGGTGAGGAGAACAGGTGAATAAAGAGGGGGTTAAAAAGGCACCCCTTGAGAGCGAATAGGTATGATACTTGTACTGGCTCTGGTCTCTCGAGAAAACCGCCATCAACCATAGCCAAGCGAGGACGAAAAGAGCGCGGAATGATTTCTCGCATCGTTTCAAGAAGAGCCGAACCAGTAGCGGAACTGTACCGGCGGGTGTTGCATGGTTTATTTAGAGCGGCCAGGGTTGAACCAGGGATGGATATGCCCCCTTTCCTTGGCAGCCATCCGATATCGCTCTTGCTCGTCACCGTTATTCGCTCGCAAAGCGCCCGACTGATTAGCACGGTTTCGAGCCCAGGAAGATAATCCGGAATACTGTGGCTGGGGGAGGAGTTCCGTGTTTCGTCTTTTTTCTCTGTTTATCGTGGCTTGATACGTGTCTCAACTCGGAGCCGCTCACAGAGGATTTTCGTCAGCGGGTTCCCATAGTCTGCAATTAGAGAAACCGTGAAGACTCCTGTTGCCTGAGATGCTGCCTGTGCATTTGGTGCCCATTCGATATCCAGGTTAGCTTCTGCTCGGATATGCCTATCTGAAACACAGAAACAGTTCGTCTAGAGTAGATGCATATAGCATACGTGTGCATTACACGCAGCGATCGACCAGGAGGGAGTAATACATGGAGAGTACTTTACTCTAGAGTGCTCCATACCCAAATGCCGTTATTCTAATTCTTATTTCCGAGAAAACCATGGGATTTAAGCAAGTTAGCCGCGATGCCGGTGGCTTTTGCGTGCAACATTACCCTACATAAGCGAAAGATCACCACCAGGCGTTGGCGGCATCGTGACACCTACCATAACTCGATACGTACCAGTGCAACGTATATGGTTCGCTATATACCGCGCTTATGTCGCCAGAGATGCGGCTATTGGAGGTGATACAATAGGAATAACTGCGAAGCGAGTCGTGGAGTCCTTTGAAACTGTTCGTGCTTGGGGTTCGATGTTGAGACTGCTTACACACCATCTTTCGAGAATGAACAACCGAACAACGACTTCTCTTCACATAGACAGCTAGCAGACAAGACTTGTAACACCTAGGCTTGACTAGTCGACCTCTCTGCGACCAGAGTCTCACATATAATGATTGACAAACCCAAAACCGGCTCTTGGGTTTCCCTGGCCGCCTAGAACACCTACGACCGGAGTAATGGTTCCATGCCTTTCCGTTTTGGATGAATAGTTCATGCAAGAGAAGCGCTGGGTTGGCCGTAAGAGTAACTTGAGGTGCTGTTCCTAGCCTGAGATCCTTTTCCTTTAAGGTCAACCAAGCAGGGAAAATGGGAAAACACCCAAAATTTCCGCTGTAGCTAGCTGATCGTCTCTAATCCCCGTGTTGATTTACTATGATATAGCATCTATAGTAAAGATTGTAGATTTGCTTAAAGAGAGCATTCAGCAGTGCATTTTATTATATGGCTTTAAGGGAATTCCCTACACAGCTATTTATTACCATCTAACCAACCCCCCAAAAACGCCAACCAGAAAAGCATCGAGTTAAATCATCTTCATAGACACATGTACTTGTTTAAGCCTAAAGAAAGTGAGGAGATGAACAAATCACACTTTCATCGAGACTTCCGGATCAAAGAGCCATCTGCTCAATTCTTTTGTTCTAAAGAGAGAGCGCTAACATGAAGTGCTCGTAAATGGAATTCATATGATCGGTTGAAGCCCTGAAGAGCCTACTGAACTCCCATTGGGAAGGTCTAATGATTAGCCATCTCCTGGATTCGAGTTCTCGTTCTATCCCCTCTGCCCATAGAGCTCCAAAACCAAAGGGACTCGTCCTAGGATCGCATCTATGTACCAATCTTAAGCACCACCAATTGTCCGAAACACTGATAGCTTCCCTGACCCAATAACTATTGGGTTGAGTAAGGCACAGCCTTGCATTGCTAGCCATTCGACCCCAACCCCTACGTCAAACACCTACCCGAAGACATAATACATCCCTATCAAAGGATCTCGTCACGCAAACACGTATTATAGATTGAGGGATAATTAAACTAGCTGCCCGAGGGAACTTTGATAGACACTACCTCTCTAAGTTTGTCTCGAATGCTTTTTTGTCATTTATTACGCAATAACGTAGCTCATTGTAATATCGCCCTTCTGCTACTTTCGCACGCCTTGTCGGGGATATTCGATGCCAGTAAAATCCGTCAGTAATTAGTCACTCACTAGTGGCCGTCTTTGGAGAGAAAAAATATGTACTCGCTATGATTTCTATGCACATAGCATGATCGCCCCTTGAGCTCACCCACCTTCAACCGCTTTTTAAATTGGTATTTCTTCGGTAGCGATATGCACCTCTAACCAACGTGCGCGGACTTTCAAGATTCTACAACCCCTCGATACGTAAACGTCTCCACCACAAAAACCCAGCAGCCTTTCTAGCATATTCAGTTCAATCCGCTTCTTCCACCCTTCTCTGCCCTCAGCTCATCCATCTTCGCGACTCGTAGCTTGAACTCTTCGTACTGGCACTTCTCATAAGAGTGCCTCTCGTCCTGCAGTAGCCGTGTATCAGCGATTGCGGATAATGAAAATTGTAGTAATGCTTTGGTGTTTTCGTAAGATGAAGATATACCTCACACTTCCACGGCATATAGTAGGTTTCGTAGCGGCATCTGTTCAGGGGGACGAGCAAATGCGCGCATTTATCTCTATACGCAAGCGGCAATCGGGCTTCAGCCATTTCCCGGTTTGATACTGTAATGTTGCATTGTCAGTTCAGGTCGCGCTCGGGTGAGTGGTGAGTGGGTGGATGGGTTGGATGGATTGGGCGGGGGAGGTGGAGGTGGTACGTTGGGTTCCCACCACCGCAGACTTCAAGTCCTTAGCGGCGTCTTTTACGGATTCCATGAGCGTCATGATGGTTCAATGGCCGATTGGCTGGCTAGCAAATCAGGAGAAAGGTTGTGTGTGAAGATGTTGGGGACTTTATCGTGGGGTTCAAGGCCGATGTTGGATGGGGAGTGGCTCTTACTCAGCGTTATCAGATCTGATAAGGCTTAGCTTGTAACATGATCATGATGGATCACTCGAGTTCTGTCTCTGAAGAGTTTTGGAGTTTTGGACCACGGTCAAGTATTATTTGAGCTTAGGATACTGCACGAGATATAAGTGAGAGAAGTAGCATATATACAATATATTAACCAATAGAAAGCTCCCAAAATCCGTCTAGCTATCAGTCATCTATAGGACGAAGCTCTAGTACTATTAGGACGCAATACCTACAGTTCTAACAAAGAGTGCAGGTGTTTTGATTAAAAACACTCTACCCACAAAACACATAGCATACAATCTAAGATCGCTGGATGTGCGCAGATTCTACCTTTGGAATTGAGGCGGGGACGGTTTTCGCTCGAGAAACATTCACGGAAAGTACATGAGGTTTGCCTCCATTCATAACCTCACTGTCTTCGCTAATATATAACGGGCACCAAGCAATATTTCACCCCCATTAAGGGTCAAAGGCCTCTCTAACTTTCTCAGCACGAACCCTAAGCCAAGTATTATAAACTAACGGGGCAGTCGCGACAGATCAAGTGAGCATAACGTGAGTGTGGAGGCAATCCACTCAACAGCCCGCAGAAGGCGCCAGGTCACGACATACAATACAAGCTTAGTGATCCGTATTTGTTAGGCGTAATTGGTCAATTCCCTTTCTTCACATATAATACGATTCACCTCTAATTGCGAGTTGAGTTCAAATTATCCCATGAACCGTCACTCGACTCCCCAATAGAATAGAGAAGACCCATAGCACCGGAACTCCCCATCAAGCTCCAGAGGAGTTCAAATACAAATGAACCTACTTCTAACTAATACTAATGCAAGGACTAAAGCACTATAATGTTACTGCATGGTCATGAATCACTCCATAGAAGGAAGAACGAAATTATGAGAATGGTAGCAGATCGGCTTACCCTGCGAGCTATAGCACCTAGAAGCAATTTAAAAAACGATTGGGTATTAACTAAACTATAGAATCATATCTTAACAATATCTCCCATACTAATTGATATGTAAATTATCTCTTTGGATATTAGCCCAATAATATTCACATCTCATCACTCGCGTTCAAAACCTGGCTGCATGAACCAATGGATCCCCAAAAACTCAAACCCCACATTCCCTGCTAACTGGATTAATTCATGATTGTGGGTACCTACCAAGTCGATGATCAGATACCGGCCGAAAAACACGGCATAATGGCTAAACGCAATGCATTCCTGGATCCTCACGTAAGAAAGAAGCAAACACTTACTAAATTTTCTATCAAGCCAGTGGTTTACACCGTACAATCAGAACTACTTGAAAAAAAGCCCAAGATAAAGATACTTTTACACACATAAGCCCCTCATAACAGACACAAAAAGCCAGACCAACACCAAACACCACGTAGCATACATACATATGTACCACCTGCCCGCATAGCCACGGGGCTTAAGCAAGCATAATACAAATCAAGGATAATACAGAAATAAAGTCCAAGAAAAGAAAGCATAGGGAATTTAAGAGAAAGAGTAAACAAAAAAAAGAATACAGGAAGCGTTATCGCTACAAAAAGCTTATAACCAATCACTAAGCAGAAACCTCAACAGGCAGCTTAAACAATCTCCTCGAACACCTGCGTTCCAGCGCTGGCACGGCTGATAGTGCTTCTGGCAGATTCGCTGCCTTCATGGGCGTCAACACCACACGAGCGCTATCTTTCGACCCTTTCTTCTCAAGACCTTTGATTTTTACAACAATTTTGTCCAACATCTGTCGCTTTGCCTTTGGTAGAGGGCTGTGATCCAAGCATCCACCTCCATCCCGGGGGCAATAATTCTTATTCTCCTCCCATGGTGACTTTATCCCAACAGACGCCATCATGCGGGTAATACGGTATGGGGTTCTTGATGGAGTTCCGAACGGGGTCCTAGAGGGAGATGACTGTGTAGGCGTAGCGAGAATAGATGCCGACATAAATGTCGATTTACTACGTCGAGTAGGGGTCGATGGAGCGGAAGGAGGGTTGTATGGTGTATTTGGGGCACGTTTCACGGTCGACTTCTTTTCGGGCCGCGATCCGTTCGTCGGAGGGGGTGTTGGCGGACAGACAGGAATCTTAGCGATTGGTTTTTTAGTAACGGGTTTCTTCGTAGGAGGGCCATTTCCGGAACTTGATGCGAGAGGTCTCCGAGCTCCAGTAACCTTTGCTTTCGGTCTCGCAGCGAGCTCGTTTTCCTTGTCCGTCTCTTTGAATATCTTGGCCTGCTTGCTTTTCCCTTTCGTCACCCTGCCTAGGTCCAGCTTCGCCTGTAAATCCCAGATGTCGAAACGTCTCTTTTTTACGTCTGCCACCCATTTGTCGCAGTCCATGTCGATGTGGTAGTCGATAATATCCTTCCATGTACTGTGCGTAGCGGGTGTATTGTTGACGTATATGACCTTCCCACCGCGAGCATGAACTGCCTTGGCAAACTCTCTGACAATGCGTTTGAGGCCAAAAACTTTGAGCGAGGTACCGAGGACAATCATCATATCAGGGCTAGACCGGAGATCTGCAGCTGTGAGGAAACCGATCTTTTCGGCGAGAGGGTGCTCTTCGCCGTAGAGGACGATGTTGGGCTGAAGGGAGCATGTCAGAAATTATATGGAGATTTTATGGATCGTGGTAGAAGAGCTCACTCTTAAACTGCCAACTTTGGTCCCACGCTTCCCACTCTCTCTGCGCTGTTGATCCTTTCCCACACATTCTGGACATTCTGGAGCAGTTCCGTCCAGGAGGCTCTCGACCTTCTCCTCGTCGTATTTACACAGGCCTTGGCATTGCATGCACCTCAATGTGTTCAAATCACCATGCAGCTGAACAACTTGACATCCCTTCTGTTCCTCGCTTTCCACAATACCAGCCAGGGCAGTACTAGCTCTTTTCCGCTTCCCTTTGCCCAAAGCCAAATTTGTGGTCATTCCTTCCCGCTCCTCCAGCCCATCGATATTTTGCGTATAGCATCGTAATAACCGACCAGTCTCAGACATCTTACGGATGAATTTGTGTGTGGGCGTTGTGTCCTTAACAGATATTATTTCATTGCGTAGCGAGGAAATAAAAGAATAGAAAAGTTGAGTAGATGTAGGGTCGGCAAAAAGTACTGAGTCGAAAAGATCACGACCTTTTACAACTGCTGAGGGGTAACGAGCTTTGACAAGGTTGTAAAGGCCATCTGCGGAGCGGAAATCCTGTTATTTATTAGCGCATTGTATTTCGCCTCACCACGTATAAAAAACTGTAGGTTCAACAAAACACGTGTACTTACTGGAATACCACAATTGGTGCTTATGCCTGCCCCAGTTACAACAATGGCCTTTTTCGAACGTGCAATCGAGTCTGCTATTTCACCAAGAACGCGTGTATCTTTATCTGTGACGGTAGTTGTGGGCATGGCGCCGGCTAGCGCAAATATCTTGTTTTTCTAGCGTCTAATATTAATTGAGTAGGGTCGAGTGATAGGTATGACGTGAGCGGTGAATACTGAATAGACGATGGAAATAGATATACTAGGAGTAGATGTAGGAAATCTCAAAAACGATGGTGTTATAGGATGAACGGAGAGAGGGGGTGGAGTAATTCAAGATGCCAATGGGACTGTATGAGACGGCACATATCCACTTCAAGCAATAGGAGGCTGGTGTAGTCCTTCTTGGCGTGTTGCTACGCGAAACGAGACCAAAACAGACGGTTACCCGGTCAACTGCATTTCCTTTTGGTGTTTTCCCCAAGTTCAGCCTGGGGCTGACATGAACACTAGCCACAGCCTGACTTGGTTTCGTGTGACCCTCCGTTACCAAGACGACCGCTGCGGCATTACCATATTGGCCAACTTGAACCTCGTCCACGACGCTAACAAGTTGGGTCTGGCGACGAGGCTATCCATGACGCAGCCCCGATGCTCAGCTTGAGAATCATCCCATTCAACTTGATTCTTTGTTCACGATACCACGGTTTGAATGAATACTTGGTCCATCCCTCCTCCCTAATACTTGATCGCATTTTCTGTTTTTTCCATCGCCGCTAGATACTAGGCTGTCACTCGGTTCCAGTTAGTAAAGTTCCGAGGTTCCTAGCATCTCTCTGCAGTATGGGCTCCTGGCTCCCACTTCTCCTAGGCCTTCCAACCTTCCTCGCCCTCCTTGCATTCATTGCAATTATTATCCTAAAGCTCTTCCTCTTCCACCTTGCGGTCCTCATTATCAGCCGCTTACCGGTGTTACGAGACTTCGTCGCTATCGAAGTTCCCCAAGAAAGACATTGGGGAGTATTCTAAGAAGTGAGCCTGGAATATAAAAATCGATGGCTAGGGAGGTTTTTTTTTTTGCTTATTTTTTTTTGAATTGGTCAGGCGTTTCAGTAGAATCGGGCAGGAAAGGGTTGGGGAATAGATACGTATCCGGGTAAAAAGGTTGGGTGTACTGGGCGAGCGTCTATGGACTGCTAGATGTCTTTTCTCCAGCTATTCTGTAAAGCGAGCGAGTGGATATCTTTATTTTGTATTTTGTATTTTTCTCTTCTTCTATTACAGCTTCGCCACGTAAATGTATCCCATCTATACTTTATCACCAGGTATCGAGATTGACCTACTGGTTACAAAATCTCCACAACAGCCAGAATTTCCTATAGGCATAAAATCCATAGCAAGAGGAAGGTATTATGGAAGACAAAATGCGTAGAACGAAGAGATTATAGCCTAAGCTTGAAATAAACTATTTCTCGCGACTAGCCATACCCAATTCAAACATGCCTGTAGTATTCGCAGCGCTGAGATAATCCCACTGAACGGCAAAGCTTCCCTACTTGAAAAGTTCCTAGTCTTTTAATTAACATAATAAATCCTTAGCTATATCGCACGGGTTTATCATGCTCACTATCCTCATTTAGCGTGAATTGGTTAGGAAAAATAAAGGTGATCATGAGCGAGAGAGAAAGGAAAATAAGCTCAGATCCAGGAGTTAGAGAGACAATCCGCTTCATCGAGTCTTCCCGCAGTTATTCAGTACTCAACCGAACACGAGACTAAAGTATCTCAGAAAACACTTTTTCATTCACCTTAACATCAATGCCGTCTGCTATGCAATTGAACTATTAGCTAATTTTTCCTATCTAGCCCGAAGTTAACCAATTCGCTATTCTTCAATCGATCGGTTTACGCTTTGAGGATTCATATAATATAATATGTATATCTCAACAATAACTTACTACATGCACTCCCAAATCAACTCGCCGTCTACGCGCAGTAAAGCAGTTTACAGGGATCACCTCACCCCAAACCTAAAGCGCTAGGCACAGAGCTGTAAGTTTGAGACTGCGGCTCCCCAAATACCACGTGCTTAACACAGTCTCCTCTCCTAATATCCACTGCAAATCCACAAGCGTCCTTGAGATGCTCACTATTGTATAAGGCTCCTAACAACCCACACTAAGCGCCTCAATGCCTGCAAACCCATTCCAACATCGACCGTCAAACAGAACTTCATTAATGCAGGATAATGGGGGAAGCTCAACGCTAATCCGGGTCAGTATCTACGAGCTGAATAAGTTATGTATACAAAGATCGTATACGGCGACTATTAGACGAGATTTTGCTGATCTCCCGTCCCGGTAGAGATATATTTGTTCCAAAAATACATGGAATGATTAGTCAGGGTTTATTTTGAGATGCGGACAATTTTGGAAGTATTTTAAATTTAGGTTCATAGGTAGATGTCTTGACTGGAAATGCTTGGCGCCAAGATTTATGGGGCAAACCGTGTCTTGTAGTCGACCAAATTTAGGAAATTCTAGAACCGAGTAGAGTAAGTACGCGATGAATTGTTGCTAATGATGATTAGGTATCGACGGTATGAAGATCAGTCTCTTGTGGCTTCGAATTAGGAGCAACACGGAAATATTAGGCTTGAAAGAGTTGCTGAACCTTGGAACCTATCTTAGGCGCTGTGGTTGGTCTCAGGGTTTACTTTTCTCAGGCAACTGCATTTTAGCTATAGTACTAATTCAGTGCAGTGAGTACATGTAGGATTGAACATACATACAGTTGCGTACTGACTTCGTCTCCAATCTAACGCCTCAATCTTAGTTAAGAGCTCACTCAAGCGCTACTAAGGGTCGAAGTCAACCAAATAAGAATCAGATGACAGAAGCAAATAACCAGATGCGAGATATAATGTGTTGCCTAGCTCTGTATGCGGGGCCTCTTTTAGTGAGAGGGGAAGAAGTGCGTTGCGGTGTGGTACTCGCACTCAGCATCCCAACATCTTCATGAACACCTGAGTACCCTATGTAGCGACTGTCATTCACCATAAGCATCTTTGTCGGGCTCTACCCAGTCGTAGGTTTAGTAATAGATCTAGTTTGTTAAGACATAGTATGCGTTGGGGTAGTTCTTCAATGTATTTGCTTTGCCCGGTGAGCACATTATGTACGCTGACGATATCCTGTATGATGTTCATTGGACCAGAATTTCAGAGCTGGCGACCTGGGGTTTGATGTAGTGGATTTATTTTTTTCGAATAAATGAAGGTTGAAAGGTTCATATATCATAAACACACCATTTCTATGCAGCCTATGTTAAATTTTTTTCAAGTGTTAGCATTAATAGTCTCCAAGATCCGATAAATCATTGGGGGACACCTGTCTAAACCCTATAGGCTAGCAAATAACACAGCCAAACTCAAGATTATGTATGTATCGTGAGATTTCGAGTTGGAGAATCTAGAACTATTAAAAAAAATCCGAGTATGTTGTACGATTTTTTTTTTAACCGGATAATACCGCATGACAGTTTTTGAACCCTGAACACTTGTTTGCGTCTTATTTGCACGTTGGCCCACACTTTTTTTTTCGGAACAACGATGCCGGTGTTCTCGATGTCTCAAGAAAAATGAAGTACCTACTAGCGATGCGCCCTTTATTCGATGTTTAGCCCTAACGGACCCGAAAAAAGTCAGACGTCTCATTCCGGTTTCCGAAGATTGTAATAGAACACACAAAGAGTTGTCGTCAGTTTTTTTTTAAGATTACTCCTTGACTAGAGAACTACCTACGTATAATGCAGCGAAGCCGAGATACCCGATGACACCGCATGCAAGTTCCCGAGACATTCGCTTCCAGTGGTACGGTATCAGTAAAACTACCGTGGGATAGATGGGTGGCTATCAAGGAAGTCCGTAGCCGTACTCTAACCCAAGTCTAGAGCACATAGTTTGAGGTTGGATATGTGGTTTAGAAGTCGGAACAAGCATTCATGAGACAGACGGTCGGCAGGAATTCTCCCGCTTCAGTATAGAACTAGTGAAGAACATACGATTGTTGCGTGCTCTTTAGAGGAGAAGGGGATACGGGGGTTAGATATCGGTTGTTGGTGGATTGGTTATCGCCCACTGGCATGGTTATGATTTACAACATTGCCATTCGCTTGTCCATTTCGGATGGATCCTAGGCGTTACCAAGTATGAACTTAGTTTGATCGCTCTTCTGAGACGGATTTGTTGGGTTGGGATTTCTTCTCCTCGAGTGTGAGTGAGAAGGTATGAAGATAATAGGAAAGGTCTGTCGAAGCTTGATGGTGATAAAACACAGGATCCGCATAGCTCTTGGGCAGAGCAGTTCGAGACGAGAGAAAGAGTTGGTATGTCGAGGATAAAAGGCTGTTGGACTTTGGTGCTGCTCTGGGTGGTGTTACAGCAGGCGTGACTCGAGGAATATGGTGTTTCGACATGTAGACAACGGCAGGCGATTCCATGGACATGGTTTGGTGGTTTGATGTCCCAGCACTCGGCTCTAATTGGCATATATATACCGTAATTATTGGTAAGCCCATAGGAGAGATAGCCGATATACATTTAATTGATGTAATATGCTAATAGGGTTATATAGGTTCTTTCATTGCTGCTGGTCTGCCAAACGAAATTGGTCGCAATCATCAAATTACTGAGATGTAAGCGTGCCCAGAGGACGGGCTGGCTGCGGGTTCGATATTAAAAAAGCTGCAGCATGCATACTTGGAATGACGGACATCCCCGCGATGCAAAAGGAAGGAGAGATGATCGATGAGGACAATTGTAACCAATACTACAATTTTGTAATGCTCTTAGATTATAGGGACCTGATTGGTGGATATTATAAGGGAGTTAGTTGCTAACTGGGTAGGCACATGGAGTTTCTGTCAAAAGGCTTGACTTCTGCGTAAAGCTTCTCATCCCCGGAGTTTGAAGCTGGACTTCCTCGGGTGCTGTGGTTTTTTCATGCTGCCAAGCGGAAATTTCCTAATGCAGATAACGGTCGAGCCGCGGCTTGACCCCTGCGATCCATATTCAGCGGATGCAGTTCGCATGGAGTCCAGATTTTCAGGGACGAGGAAAATTTTTGGGGGAACCGAGCACACGCTAACTGTATCTGGGAAGGTGCACGTTTTACTTGCGTATCAGGTCGGGGCGACCAGTGAAACCGACAGTGCAACGGCACTGTTTGACAGGACTCGGCTTTCTTGGGACAAAGAACTTGAGAGGAAGGAGATTCGAATTCATCAAGGTTGAGAAGGTCGAAGATGGGATTGCAACTAGAACAATGGTGTTTGCAAATGTTTAATCGTACCACTTCTTTCATGATGTTTACGCTTGCAGTTGATGCCCCTGAAGTGCCTGGGGGTATCCCGAGGCGGCTGAAGAGCAGGTAAGTACAGCCAAATACCAAGAGACATACGAGCTTGGCAGACGACCCATCGATTGGCGTTCGGAGAATATTCAAATGATTGGCTTTATTGCCACCCATTTGTAGAATCAACCACACGGTTTCGGGCGCTTGAAAATTTAGAGGTACTCAGCTGTTCATGTTCACTTACACCCCATTGGTGAGATATTACTGGAGATGTATTGCTCATCTGCCCATGTTGTCTACACCTTTATATGTAGTTACATGTACTTATCAAGTCCATGTACCCCATAGCAGTAGCCAGCCCTTGTATGAGTTCCAGCTCGCGCGCGGTGTTAGTGACGAGTAACGCCCTCCTCTGCAAGTATAAGCGAACCACGGAGAGATTCAGAACAGAAACACCACAACCTCCAGCTGCTTCCTGTTCAGACTGACCATCTCCTGGCATCTCGAGATTTCATCAGAACGGGCTTCTTCGTGTCACATTAGACGAAGCCCCTCAAAACACTTTGACCTTCATACCTCCCCTCCATTTCCTTCTTCTACCAACAACTGCCAACCGGTTTCGCTCCTTCTTTTCCTTCTCTTTTTCCTTCCTTTCTTGCCGTGTGCACATCTTTAATTCATTTTTAATATCGAAAACGAAGCGAAGAGAGGGCTTGTAATATTCGGCAGGAACCGTTCACTACATATCCTCCAATCCCTAAACCTCATTCGTTTAGGTGGCTGTGGAACGTTTCTATATATTTACTTTTTTCTCCCGTTTTGCTGCAGCCAGATCTGACGCCCAGCGAATCGATTTCTGTTGGTACCCCTCTAGCAGAACGCATCATTCTCTCCCCTTGCACCGCCTTTTCTATTCAAACCCACCCTCTCCCTCTTTTCTCTCCCTCACATTACTTTCATTCATATTTCCCTTTTTTCGTTCTTTATTTTTTATTCTTTTTTCGTTCCATTTATTTTCTGGTTTTTAACTGTCTTCGTGATAGTAAAACTAGTCCATTCATTTCTATCCCGCCCTACCCTACTCAACAACCCTCATCTCCGCTCGTCTCTTCCAGCGCCGGCGCTGCGTTTTTCCGATCGGCCTGCCCGTCCCAAAAGAGATAGCGATCCATCCTCCCATCTTTACTGCTCCTAGCAAGGGACACGTTCTGCGAATCCTGCCTCTTGGGACCAACGCAACGGGTTAGCAGGCCTACGTGTGTGTTTGTGTGTGCGCTCGTCTGTGTGTTTCTGTTTCTGCACATTCCATTCTGCGTAAGTCAATACTTGTACCCAACCAAGCCCCCCTCCCCATCCTTCAACGGCTTTCCGTCTCTCCCGCTCCTGTACGGTCCTCGTGAATGTGGCTCAGCTGTTTGTTTTTTATTTTTACTACTTTATTTCACTTAGTTCCGCATCTGAAAGCGTTGCCATTGAATTGAACCAAAGACTAACCCCCACATTTCTGCCTCTCGCTTGTGATACCTCGAATATATTAGACTTTTTTTTTACCCGTCATAATAATTACCTTGGAGGTCTTTGAGAAATTACTCATCTGGCACGGAAGAAATCTACGACTTTCACGGTTTTTTTTTATCGACGAATTTTTTTAAACGCCAAACAAACGACAATATTAAACGATGCAGTGCACCGTTCTATCATATATCCTGCTCGCATTGGCGGCGCTGTGTACCGTCTCATTCGCCCACGCAACACCCGATGCAATGGTCATAGTACCATCGGCTATTAAACCGACAGAACACTGGCATGGGTTATTGCGAAGGGAGCTTAATAGGATGGTTGAGAGGCGGCAGTCCGCAGGGGCGAGGAACGAAACAGCAATCGAGAATCTCGACCTTCAGGCTTGGGCGAAAGAGACGACGCAGAAGTGTATTGAGAAGTTGAAGAATGTTACAAAGGCGTCAAATCCATCTGGAATTGCTGTTTGCTACAATTTGCCGTTTCTCAGCACGGACTCTGGGGTTTTTGCGGCGGATTTGAGGCTCTATCAGGTTTCGGCCTCGGAGGGAGACTGGCAGTTGATTGGAGGAAACATTGATGTCTCGCTCATGTACAATGGAGCAGCTGTACAATTGAGGAACGAGTCCGCCGAGGAGGCTGCTGCAACCCAGCAAGCCTCTGCGAACACGGATGGTCCCCAGAAGGTCCAGGAGTTTCATTTCATCGGTCAAATTGATCGTCTGTTACTGCAAACCGATAAAACTGAGTACGATCCCCCACTCCACCCCCTGAACTTCGATTAATGCTTGATTTCGTTTCTAACATAATCTCCCTGCAGTGAACAACTTAAAACTCTCCTTACACCTAACATCACTCTCATTGCTACCAATTCGAGCGGGCAGCAACTCATGACGGTCCTTGCTACCAATGAGGCCACCTTCGTCAATGGTGTGTTCTCTGATCTAGTCTCTTCAGAAGCACAGAACTCAACCTTGGCCACTGTTGCATCTCCTATACCGTTCAAACTTCCAGGAACTCGGATTGAGATTGTTCCCATTGGTTTATACTTTTACTCCACTTATCTTGGCCTGGCTCTTCTCATATTTGGTTACGGTAAGATACTATTCATATACTACCTTTAGACATTTTAACTAACGTTGTGCAGGTACTTTTGAACGTCAACGATTCCGGGAACAGTACCGTAAGCGGATGGCACAGCAAGGTGCTCTTGGTGGCAATCGCGCGATATAAATCTTCTTCAATCCATTTAGTCTTTTTCGCAAGGAGTCATAATATCGGGGCCATCTACTTCTTCTTTGTTTAATATATATACCTATACTTTTTTTTTTTGTTACTTTGGTCGATCTGCGAGCGAGCGGGAGCGTCTGTCCATATGTTTTGTGTCATGCATCGGGTCTACTTTTTGTGAATAAAGGAACGCGGGGGGGAAGGGAACTTACTGGAGTTTATATGGGGTATTTTTCAAGGGAGATAATACATTTTTGGGCTTTTGGGTAGGGAGGGATACCATTCGGCTTTTGTACATGCATAACCCTTTTTCTTTCAATTCTCCTTTATTGAGTCGCACTCAAGGAGGGTCGATTCCTTGCATTTTGCGGTTTCGCAAGTGTATGCTTCACATACCCTCCTCGTTCCTATCCCTCCCACCTCTTGATTCAGGAAGCTCTTTCCGTTTCCTTGTCCCCTTCCCGGTTTCTTTTCTTTTCTTTACATGATTTGAGATGCTTTTTTGCTCTGCTTCACGCTTCTGGTGGACACAATTGAAAGGCTGATCGCCCTCTGTTACATGAAAGGGCCATGAGAACTTCTTTACTTGTATCTTTTACTTTATGTTGTATATCCCATTTTTCTGCTTTATCATCTATCCGTTTGGTTTGTAAATTTATTTTTCCTTCGTGTATTGGATTTTTTGGACTGCATTGCGATGGTTTTCTGGGGTTTTTTCTTCTGTTTTATTTTTTTTAATTTACTCAACCCATCCTTTTTTACTTGCTACAATTGTTTTGATTCGCCTTTCTGCTACATAGTATTTTGTTTTGCTATTTGCTGTACATCTATACACCAGGATCGAATCAATAGCTACGCCCAGCTACCATTCACACGTTGAGCCATTGGTTCGTTAACACATAGTTACATGTACGTATCACGCAGCTTGGAACTTGCGTTGCTCTGCTGGCCCAACTGGATTCGTGACATTCGATATCTTGAATTGGTTATGGTACTACCTTTTGCCACCACATGTCATTTGTCTCAGTACCGAGATCGAGCACCTGGTAAGGCTATATCCGAGATCTCTCGAGTGACACCTCACTGCGTTGCTAGGCGAGGAGGATCCATCGAGCTAACACCGAGCCGCAAAATGTCCGAAAATAGCTCTGCCGTCTACTATCCCTAACGTTGGGAGAAATTTGGATTATGGTGCTAAATCTGCATAGCTGTGGCGGTTAGCTATGCTTGGTTTGTTGTTGGCGAAAACGGCATGGCGGGAGCACGGTTCGGGGTTGGTGTTGGCTTTCGCTTGTAGGGTTGACTCGGGTTGCGCCGGTTGCCTGGTTACTGTTGGGATCTACAAAGGAATACCGTTTTCTAGAATATTAAAAAAAGATAGCGAAGCGCTTATCAAGAACTCGCTTTAAATGAATTTGTCTATATCAAAGCATTGAAGTATTCTTGTGTTTAGCCGATACGGGAATAGATACCCCCTCCCCTCCCTCGCTTGATCGACGCGAGTGACATGATGTGACTAATTCTGCACGCCATGTTGTGGACGAAACAACTCGACTGTATTCTATCCATTTTTGACCTCTCAGTAATTCGCTTTGTTTCACTGTTGTTAATTACAGTAACCTCTAGGGTGGGTATGTTGTGCAGCGGTATTCGAACCTGAACCCACATTCTGCTGCCACCTTCCAAGCCTGGACCCTGAAGAAGGAAATACCGTTTCAACAAAGACACCCACACGCCTCAACGGAATCTGAGAACCGAAACCCTAGAGAATTGGAGGACTGCGGATATGCATAAACTCGATATAGTTAAGTGTTGTTCTAAAGGTCTTCTTGTGTAATGTAGTCGGAACCCCTGGATATTTGTCACCGTCGTAAAATGGGGAAGCTACAATTTCACCCCTTAAGATTGTGGTAAAAGTCTCTGCATTCGATATCTGCTGATGATTCGTTTTACTTTGTTCTTGATCGTTTCTGCTTTTGATTCTTGGTAGTAACCTACGCACATTTCTGTATTAGGAAAATGATGAGTGGGATAAATCGATCAGGAATCGTAATCATATGCCGAGTGCGGAAAGTGACTTCCATGCCATCAAGAAGTTGTCTGAGTTCTGCTTTGTTTCCACGTAGATGCTAGAAGAAAAAACTTTTCCCATGGACATTTTTATATTGAACAAAGAATCTCGAGATATTTCTCCTACGTATTGATGAGGACAAAGAAAATTGCATTTTTGGAGAACTTTGCTGATTATTAAAGAACTCCGCTACCCTATGGTTCAATTTATGATGACATGAAGTCATACTGTAATGGTTTCTACATGTCCTCCACGGTCGATTTAACTGTATAGCCATCAACGCATATGTGAATAAATGTCTTCATCCTACAACACACCTCCCTCCAAATAAAACACCAAATCTACAACCTCCTTTGAGATAATCTCATAAACACGGTCATGCCATGCAGCAACCCCAAATGCTTGATGAAAGCATTGAAAACACGAAAACCTGCCGATACGGCCGACATCAAGACCCCTCGCCCCATTCCTAAGTTTAACAAAGTTACTCATGAAAAAACAAACTCGGGGCTGGGTATATCCACGAAAACGGTACTACAACGTCAGTATGTCGGCACCTACCGAGTCGGTCATCCTCGCATGTGCAAAATACCATCTCCAAAAAAGCTACAGACTTTGAAGTCACCTTGCGAAGGGATCGCGGTCGGAGAATGTCGGAAGCATAGCCCTATCATGGCAGATGGAAATTTAGTTCAAAACGGAAGCCCTATCCAGGGGACTTTACCCAGCGATGGTACTGCTACCAAAAACGTAAAAATGCTGGGTGGAAGTCGGCATACTGGTTTATTTGAGGTGGACATCAAAGGAGAACGGCGAAACGACCTTGATAACGATGGTTGGGAAGTGGTCGATTATTTTGTACCTGATGATACTGAAGAGGTACGGGTACATGTGTGTGAAGTGGATGATGACGACGAAGAGTTTGTTTCTCTGCTTAATTACGTAGATGAAAGTTCAACGCCTTCAACACCTTCATAAATTTGAAGACTCCATTCTGTCCATGTGTGCGGATTGCCATATATAGTTACAGCTTGTCTGTTTGCTGAGTGAACCTTTCGTGTGATACCCAGATACCTACTAGAGATACAGTCCTTTTCATCCGCAACAGCAAAATAGAGTCAACCTTTTCTAGTCAACTAAGGTAACATGAATATCGACATAGGGTACAATGAGAATTTTGCTATTAAATAGGGAGATCCTTACCTTGCCTGACACTTTTCCACGTAACTCTAACCCTATAGTCATCAAATCACTCGAGCAAGTTCTGAGTTTCCAAGAACGTTTCTGGCGAACTCCTTTCTGTTCAAGATAAAATACAGCCGCCAAGCTCACAAAACGATACGTTTTCTGATCTAAATAAGCAACCACTCTACTAAGTTCATGAAATGCCTCAAGCTAAGGCCACCACAGCAGAGCGATAAGCATCGACGCCGAAGAAAAACAGTAGGATGCAGCAAGCGGATCCCACCTGATAAGTTACTCATAATTGTTACTGAATCAAACTTACAAATTATCATAGAAACACGACCTCGTACACGTGCTTAATAAACGTTTCGTAAATTTAACTGAGGTATCTTTAGCTTGAATTCAATGTAGAAATTTATACTAGCTATAGAATCTAGGTAGCCTAAAAATTAATTTGACCGAATTCCTCAGCACCCTTACACCCACCGTGGGGGTCGGCTTCACAAACGTCGATACTCGGTTTATCGTGATAGACGAAAAATTAGTATTCTTACGGTGACAATTGGGACTGGCGGTTTCGGTGAGTTTGGCTTTTTACGGAGTAAGTTTCGAATGGGATCAACCTCTCTCCTGTCCTTATTTACAATACGCTCTAGTTTACCGGTTACATAGTGAAATGGGTTGTAGACACCTACGTGATGAGAGGAGTGGAAGATCCTACGTCTTAGGGCTGGTATCCTTTTTGGCGTAGGAGTATGTCTTTCTATTATGATAGGTTTCTTGGCAGTGCCTGGAGCCTCAATAGCCCTAACCCAGAGGCTCCAGCGTCATATGACCATCGATGTTTTCTAGGACCTGGGCTATGAGGGCTATGCAATAAGAACTATCCAGAAAGATATTGCAATTGTAGGGAGTGTGTATGGTCATGTTAGGGCCTGTTTATAGGTGAAAAAAATTGAAAACTTCGAAAGTGACTTGGGTAACTCTGGAAATCAGCAAGTTATCAACTGGGGTGAATTCGAAGTTATGATAGGAATGGAAATTAAACTGGTTTTTGCCATAGAAAAAGGTTTGCAGCCAGGACTAGCTGAAATTATAATAAGTTCTACTATAGTATATGATGAGGAGGGTAGATAAATGTGAATTTCTAGGATATGCCTTCAAGAGCTTGCGAATACAACGAGGATTGTGCCTGGTTTCGTATTTGTTTTACGGTTCCTAGCTAAGTCGGTCATGTGCCAGATTTTTAGCCTAGCAACTCTCTAACTAAGATTAAAAACTCCTCTTACCATATTCGTATTTTCTAAATAAGGGATCGAGCCCGACTGAGCTAGCGATTTGGTATGCACAAAAAAACCTACACTTCGAACGCAGCGAAGTACTATGTAGTGCACTGCTGACATTACGCCTTGCGTAGGCGGTACAGCGTCTAGAAGGATTAACGCAAGACCAATGGACACCTTTTTCGTTATCAAAAAGAACCGAAAGGGGGCTCAAAAAACCTTTCCTGGCTGTTCCCGATCTCAGCCGTTAGCGATAATACAATCAACTAGAAAGAGAATATAACCATGATAGATTCTGGAATCTTGACCAAAAAAGGTTATGGCAGGCTTTGGCCTAAACCGGATTATGTGCAAATCCAAGGCCACCATACATATTAATCATCAGGCATAGTTTTTTCCAATATTTCCTAGGCCTCTACCTCTGGGGGAGGTATTATTGAACCTCCGTTCTCTCCAGGTTGTTCGGCGCGTTCCAGTAACGAAAAACCACCACAGAAAACGTAAAGCCATAAATACGACAAGCTCCGCCAATTTTTAAACCTACAGGCTGGTGATTATACCAATCGTGAAAGAGAGCGAAAAAGGATCTTATAAAATTAGATACTCGATGTTTGCTTTTTATGGCTATAGTTAACAATTCTTAGAATAGTAACAATATTCTCTTAACCCCCAATCATGCTTAAGCGTATTGCGCGTACCTAATTTGAGTCCCGTATTCCGCAGCAAACCATGCGCCAATCTATGTTGAGGGCATGTGTTTTAAAATTTGTGACTACAACTACTTCTAGAGTAATCGTGTACGTATAAGGGAATCCCCTGAATCCGAATACCAACTCTGTAAATAAAAAAGCTAGAATTTAACTGGGCATTGGTTTTAAAATACGCTAGAAACAAACCCGATTTTACAGCGTGATATGAGGAAGCATCTAAATATAGAATAAGGAATGTAGAAGCGAATCACGTGATTCAAAAAAAACGCTAATCTTATTTTAGACTAGCCTGGAATACGTCGGGAGATCTACCCGGCGGCTCTGCTGAGCCGCATGCAGATGACGACATGTCAACAAAGACAACCCGTGTCAAACTTACAAATGGTTCGTGAGATTTTCCTAAGAAAAAAAGCAATTGGACATTTCATAAGTTTTGGTTAAATATGAGGATCACATGATAACTTATTCCCATGCAAATGTTAAGCGTCCCCCTTGTCGTCAGGAGCATACCCAGCAACCATCAACAAAAACCTACTAAACTTTTATATCCCCAAAACCTCATCACGACCTGGAAGAACCATCTTCAGTAAGTCGAAAAAAAACAAAGAAAACGAAATAAACAAAGTATCCAATCAGTCATCAAGTCTTAATGATTTCCATAACACCCCACATATCGCATGAGCTTTTTAATCATCTACCTTCCAACAAGTAACTAGGAAATAAAACAAAACAAAACCCCATACGCATGACCTCTATGCGTCCTCCTTTGTTCCCGAATCCTTAGCCTTGATCCACCTAGAGAAGCAAACCAAAAAAATACAAATTGCTCCTCAACTCATCCATCTTATCCCATCATTTCAAACGCAAAGGAAAAAAACCGTGATCACTAAATTCATGGGGATAGGGGAAGAAGTTTGGCGGGTAAGAAAAATTTCAAACAAACGAAAAAAAAATTCACAGCATAAAAAACTTTATCAAGATACCTAGTCAATCGCAAAATTGAAGATATTTAAAGCAGGAGATATATGACTGGGGTTTCAACAAAAAGGTTGCAATGGACAACAAACACAATCGTAGTAAAATGAGGTAGATAAAAACAAAGGAGGTCCGGAAGGACGTAAATGTTACAAAAAATGATGCTCGGAGAAGGAAGAAAGGGGCTGTAATTCGCTCATGATACGATCACGTTTTAAAAACGCGCAAGGAAATTCACGAGTGAGTGAGATGGTGCCACCTTCTTCTGGAGGTATCTCAAAAAAGAATTTTTTTTGTCAACTGCCGAGAGGGTAGCCTCGACATCCGCCGAATATTCAACTAGTATGTTGGCTTCTTTGGCTTCTTCCAATAATATTGCTTCATGCAACCGTTAGCCGTATGCTCATACCCATATATATGGGCAAACAAGAGAAGAATGGACCAACCTTATGAGATTTCCTACATGATCTGAGCCCCACCCTCCCCATGCCTTCGACAACGGCAGCACGTCTACCAGCATCGGTATCATTATCAGGGATGTAATAATACTCGCTCTGCAAAGGTTTCCCCGCAGCATCTTTGCCCTGGCGTTTAATTTCTCCAATGCAATCAATGCTTTCCAAGATCTGAACTAAACGTTCCTTGGTGATGGATGTCCCCAGAGAGGATGGAAGGTTTGAGAATAAGACAGAGAGCGGGGTGGATGACAGTCGAGAGAAGGCAAGTTGGTTGGCGATATGGTTCTGAGCAGTGGTGGCTTTATTGGGAGATATCGAGGTGATGCGGTTTTGACGGATAGGCGAAGAGAAAACAGATGTTGCACGAGCAGTGCAAGATGTTGGAGGGGTCCCTGGAATACAGAGAGGTTCTGCTGTCGAAAAGGTGACCATAGGAGGCAATGTAGGCTCTGGAGCAAAACTGAGTGCAAGCGCGTCTGTAATATTCTTTTCCTCCTCCCCCCCCTCCGCTTCAAGTAATAGCTGATTGAGTTCCTCATCATCATCAGTATCGTCACCCGGAGCCAAAAGTAATTTCATAGCAGCCTCAGAAATTTCCTCTTTATCTGACGGGACAGGAAGTTCTGGATGATCTTTCTCGTTAAAGTCCGCCACGGGCTCATCCTCATATATCTCCAAAAAGGTATCCGTCATCTGTGGGTCAGATTGGAACATTGAAGAATTACCCAATCCCCTTCTAGGAGGAGGAGGGGATCGGTGTCGTTTCTCAGTGGATACGTTAAAAAGACGACGGCCTGTACGACCATTACCACAACGGGGGTCCACATTCTCATCATTATCATCAACCCATCCAACGGAAGGGCTCCTAGATACTCTAGTATGTATAGGTGTATCAATGGTAGAGGTGCTCGCAGAGCGAGCCCGACGGATACGAGCCGGCCATGCCAGAACCACACGTGAATCTTGGACATCTAACATGATCTCTGCATCTTCCGTCTCAGACGTGAAGACATCTCCTTTTGATAGCTCCCATGCATGACCTTGACAATGGATTTTTACGCCATTCCATCCCATACATTGAATTTCAATCTTGGGTCGAGATGCCGTGGTCAAGTACTGTGCCTTGACATGCACGCGTGAAATTAGTCTGTTTGCAGAAAGCTGATAGTGAGATGAGTTGCTGGACCTGCCGAGAAGAACCGGTTCACCGCTGTCGGGGAGAGTGATTGATGGCAATGCAGAGAGAGGGGCACGCTCGGAGAGAGCGGACTGGCTTCTGGCAAGGAGGGGTTTGCGTGCTGGGATGTGGAGGGGAGGAGATGAGAAAATTCCAAGAGATGAAGAAGGGACAGGAGTTGGGTATCTATTTTCGTGTTCATCCGAAGGGACGCGAGATTTGCGACGTTTGGAACATGGAGGTGAAGAGAATGGCTCAAACGCTGGGAGCAGAGGACCTGGAGCAGGTCGCTTCACCCCAGCAACGGTGTTGTTCACCTCAAGAACCTGTACGGGCGAGGAGTCCATTCTGGACTCTGCTAATTTGATATCTCGTTAATAGTTGATGATTATGATATTTTTGAGTAGTGCTGGAGCGTAGTGGCGAGCGTCCTCTGAGTCGAAAGAGAGGTAATGGTGTTGGAAGAGGATAAGAGGTAATCGGGTAAAATGGGGGTGGTGGTTGGTGGTTGGTGGTGGTTGGCACTTTACACGAGTAGAGCAATTTCACGGTCAACACGAACAAGCGTGTAAAGTGGTTTACAGAGGGTTGTGGGAGAGAATGTGGGAGAGATTGGAATTCAAGATCAAAAGAGTGAGACCAAGAAACACCGATGGGGAAGAGAGAGAAAGGGTGAGGAAGAAAATTGAGAAGCCGCCGAATTCCCTCAAGTGGCTAGGTTGAACCCTGGGAGACACCAACAGACAGAAAGGCACTGACTGACGCTCTGGATGACGAACTGCCTCACTAACTGGCTGGCTGGCTGACCGACCAACTGACAAGAGAATAAACGAAAGCGACAGACAGAGGCGGAGAAAGCAGCGCAGCCAGCAAAGTCAGAGTGCAGCGAAAGAGAGGGGGTTGGGCTGCGTTTGGTCAGAGGTGGATACGTTGCGTGCCGTTTACCAAAGCGAGCAAAGGCAGTCTCTTTTTTCCTGCCCAACTATCATATTACTCTATCAACGTAAGACGGATCGCTGCTCGCGCTTCTTTGCGTGCTCGGCAACTCGGTGAGGAAGCCAGGAGATCTTATTATTTTTTTTGATCCACCAAGTCCGTGCAAGTGAGCACAGAGGCTTCTCAGTCCTGTAAAACCGCCTTGCAGTTCTCTCCCCTGTTCAATGTTTTAACCTCCCTCTGTTTCTTGCGAGTTGAGATTGAAGACTTTTTGATTGCGCGTTGCCCCGGATCGGAGCCGCGCTGGGAATCACGCGAGCGGCGCGTCGAAAGAACGCGTTCCCTGACCAGCCTCATGCAGGCCTTTGGTTTCATTGGATGCGTTTATTGCGTTACCTTGCGACCCTGCTTGGCAACTCTTTAAGGTCTTGGCATGGCAATGCTTTCTTGGAACTTCCACCTCCCTGATCGCTCCAGCAGCACTCGTAGTGGCCCAGCAGTTGTGGTAGTTACACCTAAATATGTACAGCATGTTCCTGGTTTGTGCGACATGTTGCGGTTGCAATAACCCTCGGTTCGCATATTGATTCGGTGCCGGCTGACTGTTCCGGACAGGAATGGCATTTACTAGCAGCCGGGCTGACTTGCGGTTGTCCATGGAATTCAACTTTATATTTATATATATAAAGTAGCAACGGTTCCATTCGCCGAAAGCTTCTTTCCTCATGCGTTGGAATCTTTAGAAGAGGATAAGTAAGCCGGTCTCCGACACTTGTCGTAAGTTTTCATCACTTGTGTTTTTCGGGTTGCTGCATGTGCGAAGGAGATGAACCCGACTACTGACACGTCTATACTGCTCGGGCATCTCGTCCAATCACCTAATAACGGTAAACACCTTATATAATTCAGGCTGGCCACGTTTTACCAAAAAGGGGGTTGTCAATTGGCCTTTTTTTCTCTCTCTCAACAGCTGGCTGAGATGTGATTCTGCAAGCTTGCTGGATGAGTCGACGAATTGAGATGAACTAAACAGGCCTAGATATTCTTCTGCGTCATAAAATGCACAGGTCTGGGGAAAACACCTATGGATCGCGATATTCGATGACCTAACCTACTCTACCCCTCATCAGAGCCATTATTAGGGTAAAACATCGTCGAGATCACGCTCACGATGGAGAGCAGCGCCTGACGTTGTCATGTCAACTAGATGCATGCATGCAGGCTTACTAACCCTACAGCCTTGCCCTAGTCCTGTGCTACCTGGGGAACGCGTCTTTTATCTTTTTCAATTAAGTCATGTGATGCGGCACTATTCCACAATTGGTAGTGAGATTAGCGTGAAATTGACTCCCGGCCCGCGCCCGCGACCTGAAACTGGCAGTAGAGTATTTTATTACCTAGAAGCCGGGAATTTGAGGTCTAAGGGAAGCGGATTCCGAATCCCTTTCGGTAGTTTCGGGTTGATTGATGGCTTCTTCTAGTTTTGTTGAAAGGAGATGAGAAATTACTGAGAAGGGAATACAACCTTCTCGACCTCCTCGGGATTCCTCAACGCGTCGTGTTCGTGAGTCAACCAGCTGGTCGTATTTGAAGCGGTCATAATGATAGTTTACCTGCTGTCTCACAGGCTAGACACGCGAAAGTTGAAACCAGCCTCACGGCACCTCCGGCGAAATCTGTCCACTAAAGTCCCAATATAACAAGTACCGGTAGCATGTAAGTTTGATCACAGTGACAGTAGTGATTATTACAGCATAAGGGCGCCCAGCTTGAATACAGCATAGTAATGCCCTAATCCGGCCTTTCTCTTTCCCTCTCGTGTCTGCCATCCTATTAGATACTTAGATTACCATTCACCTCCTTCTCATTCTCTCCGGAATCTCCCTGCCGAGGCTGTTTATCAATACCCCTCCTCGTTTAAGGGGCCAAGCAGACGTTAGGTTCGAGGGGGAGGGCCGGGTGCCTCTAATGGGCGGATAATCATATACATAATCTAGAAAAGGGCTGCAGTATCTACGGTGATGCACTCTGCAAGTTTCAAGAAGACATGAAGTCCAGCCCCCAGTCGGGGCGCGCCGCTAAAATACTGCTATGTAAACCCCACCTAGCCCCAATTCCAATCACCGGCAAAAAAAAAACACGAGCGTCACTTGTGTGGTAGTTTCTTGGAACCGGATTTTTCTACAACTATCAACTAATCATACATAGGCTTAGTGTACACTGCGTACAAAAAAAATTAATCACAAAACCCGTTACATACAGTAGCCCCACCAAAACACCACCATCGATCGAAGTCATGAGAACCTAGCAGAACACAAAAGGGAGAAATTTTTTATCCAAACTTTTTGGAGACCAATAGAAATAGCGCGAAGGAAATCATCAATTATATCAATTCTAACCCTCATTGTGGATGAAAAAGTGCCCAAAGACTTTCTGCTTCGTTAGGCGTTACCATCGATTCTAGTAGGCCGTATGCACAATCGATAACATCTTCTTCGATGCCGGTCTCCTGTACGGACCCCTCGCTGAATGCTAGTCGTGTCATGGCGACAAGGTGCTTGTGGCTGGTATTTGGACCTGCGAGCTTCGGTGCGCACTCTGAAGGGTGTGTTGTTAAGATCCCGTGAAGCAGTCGCACGGCCGAGTTAAGGAACTGAACACTATTTTGAATCTTAGCTGTCTATTGTTAAGGGTTTTGAGGGTGTAGTTTTTGGTTCTTTTCTGTATATTAAACGTGCACTCTTTTCTTTTTTCTTCAACCGGGAAATCCCCAACTGTAAAGTGGGGGCAGCCCCATGAAAAAAAAAAAAAAGTGACAGGAGAAGAGCAAATAAACCAACACATACCTTTGGTCTCTTCCGAATTTGAATTCATAAACTTCTTCTAGTTCCTCAGCAATTCTCTTTACCAATCTCGGCAGCGCATTCAAATGTTTTGCAAGTGCCATAACTCCTAGTTCTGTCCCTGCGACTCCTCCAAGGAACTGCAAGACCTCCTGTCGAAGATCCACAACCTGCACTCTAGTATACTTCGCCTCACCAGGTATGGGCTTTGGAGGATCAGCAAGGAGTCTGGTTGAGGCTTCAAGCAAATGCCCTTCATTTACTCGTTGGTCTGACTCGTTACTGCTGAGTGGGCCAAAAGAATCTTCTAGACAGCTGGTAGAGAGAATTGACGCCATGCATTGTATATGCCGAAGGGGCTGATTTGGGTTAAGCATCATCAGTGGGAAATCGGAGCGGATCCGTTTCCAGAACCTACAAACTATTAAAATCGGACGAGATATCAGACGAAAGCTAGGGAGTTACCTCTTAGCGTATTGGCTATCCCTACTAAGCCCTAAAGCAATACCTTCCAGCAATCCTAAACATAGGTCGACGTCGATATCTTGCTCCAGCTTCCCCATATCCCTTTTCAGCATCGGGATAGCATTGATATCGATCGTCAACTGGATCAAGTCTACTGCTTCTTCAAAAAAGTGATAACAGGTGCTACCTTGATCCCACACAATGCTGAATTGAAGCAACCCCAGGACTAAATTGAGAGCACCGTACTACTTGCTTCCTTTGTTAATAAATCAAATATGAATAAAGGCGTGACGAATTTAGAAGAAATGGCTAAGACGAAAGCTTACCAGCCTTTCTTGTAGACATTTTGACCAGACAGAAAGAAGAACCCCGCATACGTCCGCTGAGAATTCCAATTTTGCAGCAGTTGATTGCAGCAATGTGACTTTGTCCTGGAAGAAAGTTGATAATGAAGTCCTAGGCGACGATGGTAACGAGAACCTTGTCAATGCTTCTAACGTCCGCTCCCCTCCAGGAACACATCTATGTGCCATTACTGCCTTGAAGAAATCAAAACGATCATCATCTTTCCATAACTTCTCGAGCAATGCCTCGTCAACAATTTGTACTGGCTTATCGCTCATTGGTGTTGTTCTCGGTTGACTGAACGGCAATGCCATAATCGGGCTATCGTGAATTGATCTCTTTCTTTTTGTTCCCTTTGCCGGTGTCTTCCTACCCGTTTTCGAAGGACTAACCATCTCCTCGTCTTCAAAGCCATCCCTGAGAGTATAGCCCCAGCTATTTTTTTTTGGCGTCGACATAGGACTCTGCATAGTTCTAGGTCCGCTTGTAGTTGATCTATTAAATTTCATACCATTCTCCCCAATCCCCACGGCCACAACCTGTTGCTGTCTCTTGCTCTTCGTTGCTAGACTTCTGTTCTGTTTTGCCGCTTCCTCGACTTCCCTCCGTAGGAATACTGCTTCGGTCTTTATACGTTCAGACTCAGCTTTGAGAGCTTCAGTCTCGCGTTTGTGTTCCTCGCGTTCCTCGCGCTGCAAGTTTGCCAACGAGTCGACGACACGCTGATGATCTCGCTCTAACCTTGTGATACTACTACGAACAACAGCGATCTCGCCAGTTTTTGATGTAACGGCACTCTGCGCATCGAGAAGGTCTTTTCGGAGCTGGTTGCGCTCTGCTTGTAGCTGTGTGAATTACTGTTAGCGACTAGTTGAAACAGCAAGAATAGTGGAAAATTTTGTCGTTTTCGTACCTGCCCAATTAATTCTCTAAACTCGTTTAGATGGATAGGATCCTGTGATAATGTTCGTTCTTCCTGATGTAGTTGCTGATTTGTGTAATAACAATTCGTGTCCACTAGTACCCCTTCAATCTCCATCATTTCTTCTCCATCAGGGCCAACAAGGGTCACTCTATCATCGTAAATCGCGTCAGTGGTCCCATACTGTTGACCATTCACGTCATAACCATCAAGACCCTGCCCTCCATATCCGTTCCCTCCACTTAAGTGCTGTTTGTCATCCTGAACCTGTGCCTCTGGTGCTACTGAATCCCACAGCTCAGTTGTTTCATCAAACCCTCCATAGTCATCTGAAGATGGTAAATTCTCTACTGGTGGTGGCAATGGTGCGGGCTGATACTGCTGTGTTTGGCGGCTCGCATAGGGTAGTGTTGGTAGTGTTCGATAATCTGCTTGTATTGGTGGCCTGTATTCAGCCTGTCGTTGTTGGTACCTAGCTTGTTGCTGCTGCTGTGGTGGTCCGACGGGTAGCTGAGGTGGTAGCTGATGCTGTGGGCTTCTGTCCGTGCGATAGTACTGATATTGTCGATACTGATTTTGCTGTCTTTGCTTTTGCTGAGACTGTTGTTGGGTTTGTAGTTGTGATTGCGCGAACTGTGTGCCTCTTACAGCAGCATCTTCGAGAGCCTGGAGTTCATACTCAGGGAGAGCATCAAGCGTCGAGTCATCTGCAAAGTAATCCTCGTCCATTCCGAATTTCCATTTCCCTTCTGCTACGGTGGTGTAAGAGTTGGGCTTGAGTCGCAATTGGACGGGGTTTCCTCCTGGTGATGTTAGGGACTCCCGAGATGATTGTTGCCATGACAAGGGATGTCGATCTCTTTAGTTTGCCTCACGTGATATCAGGGATTGCCCAACCAGGCAGGATCCCGGTCCCACGGAAACATGTTTCACGAACACCTCCGACCTCTCACACATAGGATAACTGCATGGATCCTGGAAAGCTACGTTTATTGGAGAGATAGAGAGAGGAGATAATGTAAATTTATGAACACTACACCAGATAAACGAGAAGCCCCAACACCATTTTTTGGAGAGAAGCAAGGCACCAATTGGCGTATTCTACAGAATCTCCAACAAAAGAGACCCAAAAAGAAAGCATCCTACTGCATATCAACATTTGTATTTTTTGTTTAGAGCATAATTTCCGAAAATCTACCAAACTCCTCCACTTTACTGTTTTAAAATTTACGGGTTGGCCTTGACGAATTCCTTGCCCTATATTTCCTCAAAGTTAGAAGCATATTTTATTTGGGCATGCAAGTGTGTTAGGCTTACCTTCGCGATGTTCTTGGCAAGATCCTTCAATGCAGCAGCGATCAAACCCTCCTCGTATTCGTCGACCGCCCCAACGGGATGGATGGTCTTGACACCCTCGGGGCCAAGCTCGACCTTAGAGGAGAAGAATTCGCAGCCCTGGTCCTTGTACAATGGGCTCTCAACGAAAGTTGGTTCAATAACGCCCTTCTCGCCCTGAGCAGCACGGAGGAGCGCATCGGCCATCCTGGAACCAGCGTAGGCCATAGAGAGAGTAGCGGAACCAGCACCATCCTTCGCCTTAACAACCTCGTCCCCACCGAACTGGATACGGTTAACAAGCTGGTCACGGGCATCACCGCTGATATCTTTGTGGTTTGATTGGGATAGCAGAGGGACAATGGTAACACCAGAGTGGCCACCGATGACTGTCACTTCCTCGTTGGCTGGATCGGTGCTTTTGACCTCAGAGATGAAACGTGAAGCACGGACAACGTCGAGAGTAGTGACACCGAAGAGACGCTTAGGATCATATACGCCCTTGGACTTGAAGACCTATATATCCATTTTGTTAGAATATTGCGTAACACGTAAGCTAGGTAAGAGCAAAACGGAGTAAGCGTACCTCAGCAGTAATAGGAACGGTAGAGTTCACAGGGTTAGCAATGACGAGGATTTTGGCCTTTGGCGAATGGTCAGCAGCAGCCTTGGCCAGATCACGGACGATAGAGGCGTTAGTGTTGAACAAATCTATGAAAGTAGGAGTTAGTAATTATGTACATCGGGATAGGATTTATTAGTCCTCTCTACCATCACGGGTCATTCCAGGCTTGCGGGGGACACCAGCGGGGATGAGGACGATCTCGGCGCCCTCAAGCGCAGCCTTCAATCCCTCGGGGCCGGCATTATAACCAGTAACCTTGCTCTTAGTATTGACATGAGAGATATCAGCGGCGACGCCTGAATATATCAATCAGCGATTACAGCCTTAAGTGAACTAAAGTGAGGTGTGTTGAATAATACCAGGCCCTCCACGGATATCGTACAAAGCCAAATCCGAAACTCTAGGATTCAACTTCAAGAGTAGGGAAAGAGGTTGCCCGATACCACCAGCAGCACCAAGGACGGTGACCTTAGAGTTCTACATTCGCGATAAATATCAGTTGCCGGCTTGTAACCATGAATAAGCAAAAAAAGTGAATAGGAAAAAATTTTCGTCTCCAGAAACTGAATAGGTTGACCGGGGAAGTGGTACCTGTTGAGCAGAAATAGAGAAGCAGCGCCTCTGGGCGGTAGAGAAAGCGGATCTAAACATATTGGATAGATATATTATTCTGATGGGATTGAATGAGGGAAAGTGAAGCGCTTAGTTCTACTATACTGGAGAAGATATAGATGAAGCGGTTGATGATGGCCAGTGAGGTGTACAAAGCGTGGAAGTGGTGAGAGACTTTCGATTGCTGTAAGACCAAGGTCACGGGTATTCGACGTCCGAGGTTAGTGGGGGGTTGTGGCTTGGCGAAATGTCAAATCCCTCAGTACCGAGTAACATGATGGTGGGACAAAGATTTGCTTCTCCACGCTTTTTGATTTTCGCAACCTCTGACTTCTGGTATTGAAGGACCTTCATTGGCTTGTGCCTGGGTATTTTGTTGATTTGCTTATTGTTGTGAGTTCATGATTTCCTCGTGGCCCATTTGGTATTAATATGCAGACATCGACCTCTACTTTAAATGCTAAAATCCTGAATTTTACTTACATCTACTTTAGGTTTTGAACAAAACTAGCTGTTTCGGTAGATGTTTAGTACGTGTCGACTATCGAGTGATATTTCGTGAACTTGATCAGGAACAAAGGGATATTGTTGTTTGTCGTACCCCAATCATAGCGGTTGCCTAGTTAGGTCATTAAGGCAATACTATATGTATATGGTGCCATTGAATGGAGATGCTGTCTGAGTAATCCTTATCCGTTGATAAAGTCAAAATCTATACTACAAAAGCGTAATTTATGTGCTTGTCGCTTCAAATGGATGGTGCGTAGTCTTATCCCTGGGTTTGAATCAATCGAGGCAGGAAAACAGGTTAGTTGGAGGAACTAGTAACCCTATAATACCAAATTGGATAAAACGTGAGTTTAGGAAAAGAGTTAAGGGAAATCAGTATTTTTTTAAAAAACCTATATCAGATACATGTAGGCTTCTCTAATTTACGTACATGGATGTTTCGAAGGACGCCTGTCAGAAGGTCGGGTATATACTGGCAGGAAAAATTATTTAAGTGATAATGACGCTATAGTTATGTGTTACCGTGTCGGCTCACAAGTTGAATTTTGATAAGTGGAACTTTACCATTCAGGCCTCGCTGGTCCGGCCGTAAGGCTATAATTTTTCTTTCGCCGCGGCCGTGAATGTCGGGCTATGACACTCTTTTCAGATTTTTATAGTAGCTTCGTTATATGACTCAAAATACACATACTGAGATAAGCTCATTCTTGTCCCCTACCTTTGGTTGTTGCCTGCGGTAGTAAGCTGCTGGTATGGGACTTGGCACGAAATGACGTGTAATACCGAGAGATATATGTAACTTCTGTGTTGTTTTAGCTAAGATCCCTTGCATCCCCAGAACAACCTAAAGTTCTTATTCACGCCTTCAACATCCAAAGTATCCCCATTCCCTATACACCAATTCTATCCACCAGATATACCAGTTATGCACATGGATTTTGGTTCTGAACTCCCGGATCTCAAACCCTTTAGCACGAGTACCAAACTCGAAGTCACCCAAGGCCTAGCAGCCGATACAGTGGTTGCAGAAGGAGATCTTCCCTCGAATACCATTCAAAACTTCTTCCGTCTTCTCCAGGGTTTTGTCTTATTGATGAACCTCAGCCTTGAGGCATACCTTCCAGAATGCCATTCGATGCATAAAGTCGTCGGAACATTGGTTCTACCTCCGTGTCTACAGCCCATACTTTTATTATGTGTGTTAACAGAATTTTCAGTGCGCCTCTGCCTTCCCGTACGTTCTCATCTGCATTGGCTTCTCAAGAATGATTAGAAAGAACTCCTTGTGCGTTGCCCTTATCCTTCGCCTGGGGAGATAACTGACGGACCCCTAACAAAAGCGCACGCATCACTCTCAATATTGTCGACCAGCTTTTCTGCAATGCATTCGGATTTGTGGTCCTCGATCTTTATCTTGGCCGGACTAATAAGTGCATTCTGAGTAATACTCGTGATCTTTGGCCCCAGGCTCTCACTTCGTGCGTATACACTTGCCTTATGCTTTTATTTCAGGTAGTATGTAGATTTACTCAAAATAATGGATTAGTTTTCTATTTTTCGGATCCTATTTTGTGGACACGAGCTACTCGTTTAGACATGATGAGATACAAGCACATGACTATGAGGGCATGGGTTAGTTGTTTGGAATGCGTCTGTTTGTTTAGTCTAGCTTCAAGATGGCTCTTCTACATATGTTCGTCGACGCAATAAAGATGCTGTTGAATTAGAAACATCGTGTCCCTCATCCAAGAAAAAGTGATTGTATCCGTATCTCCATGCCAAATTTTCATGCCGAATGCCGCTATGGCGTAGACTATATCTCTTCTAAGTCCTCAGCGAGCTAAGTGAAGTAGAAGGGCCACTAATCATGCCATCCGTATGATCCCTTTAAATATTTACACTTGCTTCTACTCCACTTTTCTCATCTCGTAAATCTGCCCACCAGAGAAATACTAACCATGTCTTCCGATTCTGCCAAGAACACACACAGTGCTAGCTACTCCAGCAGCTTTGAGATGCGCCGAATGGGTGCCGAATTCGACCGTTCATCGATTCCTCTTCCTGATATGGAGCATACGCGTATGAAGGTCGCTGATCATGTTCTGACCATTCTTCAATACTATGTCATGATTTTTATTCTCGGTGTCGAGGGCCATCTCCCAGAGTGCCATTGGACGCACAACGTGCTCGTATATTTGCCAGTGGTATGTGCCTGGTGATCCTAGAGCTCTGTTTTACAGATGAGTTTATGCATTGACGAGCTGGAGAATATACACAGTGTTTAAGTGCATTCCCTTATGTCTTTTTGTGTATGTACTTCACTGACATTAACGACAAGAATCGCATGTGAGTATCAAGTCTTTATTCGTTCCTCACAGCACCTCATCATTAAAATACAAAGCTAATATAGTAGTAGTGCAAAGATTACTAGTCGTATTGTGGATCAGTCCTTCGCAAACGCATTCACATTTGTTACTATCAAACTTGGCCGCAACGAGGTATGCGGGAGCAGCGTAAGGCTTTGGAATAAATTCACTGCTGTGTACGTACATGCGTATTCAAATACCTCATTTATCGGTTTTCAAATAGGCTGATTATTTGGTGATCAATATAGAGTGTTATTTTGCGGAACTTGTCTCGTGAATTATTTCAGATTGAAAGAGTTGGCTGAAGTAGCCGTATGCGCAAGCACTGAGCCTAGAGCTGAATGCTCGCCAGAAATTTCAGAGGATGTCAACTCGAAAGATTAGACTTGGAGATTATTTTGTTTTTGGAAATAGGGCGTTAAGAAGGCCCTAGTGTTTGTGGTTGCCGTGTTGAGTTTGACGAGTTTGGAGGACTCAAATGGAAAGCTATATTAACTAATGGTTTTTCATGTATTGAACCCGCACACATGGAATGGCAACGTCGAAGTTCAGGAAGTGTATTTTCTAGGTTAATTAAGGACTACGCGCAAAGAGCCTTGGGGCAGGGGAAATGGCGAGCTACCGTGTCGAGGTTCTAGAGGCCTTTGAATGTATATACGTACACATGTGTGGTGGCGTCAAAACTAACACCAAGCCCCCCAATTCCCTAATATACGTATTCTTGTTTTCCCCCGCGCTGAATGCATTCTGTATCCGACATCCAACGGCAAAAACGTATTACTTAATCTTGGACTAGTTAGCATATATAGTATATCACCTCCATAAGCTCAAACCTCATTCAGTCGTTTCTCATACACCTCACCCAACTCATCAGAAAAATGACAACCAAGCTCCCTAATAATGCTCCTCCTATCGAGCTCAAGCCAAAGAATTCTGATATTCATATTAAAGCTGAATTTCCCACTACTCCTCGCCCGTTCCAAGAACTCTCCGTTCGTTCAGGCTCCACTTTTTACTTTTTACGGAAGCTTCAGCTTTTTACTTTACTTATCAATATTGTTGAGGGTGTTCGTCTCGACCCTCAATACCGTGACTCGATGCATGATGTCCTAATAGGCTTGGTATGGAATCGATACCTGAATCTCGTTTTTTGTAATAAGAGTTTACTGGCGAAAGAGCAAAGTGTCTTGTCGGGCTCCCATACATCTTGCTCTGCATTTATTGCTCTGATTCTGCATTAGATAACAACGCGTAAGTATTACTGTGTCCTATACCCCCTCCGATGCCTGCTATAACACCTCGGTGTTTAGAAATCGGGCCCGAAGCATTAGTAGATACTGGCTTGTATTCCGTATCTTCGACTATTTCTTTGCACACACATTTGTATATTGCATTGCGGTCAGAATTCATACTGAAGTAGGCTTGATGGGTCAATTGTCCCGTGTTCGGCCATACTGCATTGCTTCGTACGTAAATATACCTACACTCATCCTTCGTAGATAACTTTAAATGAGACTAGACTAACTATACCCCGCTCGCGAGTTAGGACATTGTTCTTCATTACCTCTTTAATAAATTTTCTACAGAGTCCGCCTGAAAGTCTCACTACAGATAGCTTGCGCTGTGGTAGTCCAGCCCTCCCGGGCCTGCTCCTTGATAGTGACCATTATGAAGGGGTTGAAGGTCAGTTATACAGCCTTTGCATTTCTTGCTGAAGTCGTAATATACTAATAAGGTTTAGAACCCAAATCTCTACCATCAAGTATCAAAAATCTAACTTCTGAGCTAGACGGCAATATCGGTAAAAGCGAGTTCCTTGGTTAACCTAAGAGCCTCACAATTCCCCATAGCCGACAGGTTACCAAGCCTAGAGGCCAAAGTAACTAACGTGTGTGTTATATGGGAAGGATGAACAATTGGTTTACAAGTTCTACAGCTTGGAGAGGTGACCTTAGAGGGTATGGTAGATAACATGGGTGGCTTCTCGTGGATCTTTCGGATGAAAATAGTTAGGGGAGGAATGGCACAATTCATGTATAAACCCCTCAAATTCCACGAGAGCAGGGTACACAGTATTTTAATATGAATTGCCGTTTATATTGCTTATATTTTACCCGTAAAAGAAAGAAACCTCTCTGAGAGGTTTATGAAAATTCCTAGTACTCATTGATCATTTAGTTACTCGGCTCAACGAAAGGAATTTAGACACCCAATTCTGATATAGAGTACCGGCACTTTCGCCAACTGGATATATCCTCTGCATATAGAACCCTTATGTCCTGTTTTTAGCGTCAATCTTATACTTCAGCCTAGATAAGTACATGTAGTTATGGCGTATGACCGCGAAATACCTCCCAACCCAATTCTTTTCATTTCATTCTGTTCCACCTCCTGGTCAAGGAGTGTCACAATACCTCAGCATTTCGTTTGCTGTGATCTAGATCGACTTTATTCTCTTTAAGAAAATTAAAATACCTTGCCTCAGATAATAGTCATCCACTCTTAAGATCTTATCGATGGCGGATCAGGAACCGATATCACCCCGTGATATTCATATCAGCCGGCAGCTCCAATATCATACCAGGATCATCAGGGATGAAATCGAATCTTACGACAGGGTCATTTTGTTCCTTCGCATATTCTCAATCTGGATTGGTATTTCGTCGATTGCTATTGCTGGTAAAGGCAAAATGGTGCCTGAATTCATGAGCAACGGAGTAGAGATATTACATCCGATAGTATTTATGGTTACTGTATGTTGCCGAGCGCTACGCTCTACTCTACTCATGTTTAGTTTTGATTCTTGAAATATGGCGAGTCAACAGTAACAGCAGTAGTTTTCTAACTAGTTCCAGGGTTGTTTAGCGGTTTGTTTTGCAGCTCTGGGCGTTATTGTTCATTCTTGCGGGAAGAGTTGCTTTGAATTCTATATGTGAGTTCCATATAATCCAAGATGATAATCTTTTTTCGGGGTTCTAACGTCACCTTAAACAGTTTTATGGCTATTTCAGATCTTTCAATTGCATTCTGCATTATAATCCCGGTATTGTATATCAGATTTGCTATCCCGATTTGGACTGTAATACTCACATTCTTTCTTTGGTAAGGATCATATTATTCATTCAATATTAGAGTCTCTGCCTTCACCGAAAACACTCTCACTTTGCTCTGAGAAATGTAAGCTAATTTTCGCAACCCGGCTCAAACCATATCTAGGGCCCTCTCTGTGGCTTTGTTTGCTATGGATGTTGTTCAATGCTCCAAGTATAAAAACTACAGGTCTGCTTGCAATAGTTCAATTCTTCCGTACTCAAGTCTCCTCGGCGAACACCCTACAACCAATTCCACTGCAGCAACTAGATCTGCGATGACTAGCAGTAGTGCATATAGCAACGACGGTTTTAGGCGTGTTTCCACCGGTATGAGTTCTTAGACAGACTTGCAAAGCGCTCGGGGCCATCCCATAAGCCTAGCTTAGTATTTTATTTAGATGAAGACCCCAGTGTGCAAGGGAAATACCTCACCCTTTCAATGATCATGGTATGACATGACATGAGTCTAGGTTACATTTTATCGAAGGAAGTCCGTATCCACTAAGACTCAATTACCTAAATAAATAAGAATAGCACATTAAATTTTATTGCTGCATATACCCATCATTACTACATGTATAGTCCGTGGAAATAAAACATCGTTTTGAAGCATAGCAAATATGGTGCTGTATTCCCCCCTACTCCATCCCATAGCCACAATTCATGCTTTTGTGAAGCAATTTTCTGTATATAGCTTACAGAACTTCTATAGATATATTATATCCTATAAAGTATCTAGTATATCCTCTCTTTCAGTTTATAATTACCTTAATCTGAGCCTTTTTTCAATAAAGTGGCACAGGATCAGCCCTGAATAGCACATAAAAATTTACTAGGAGAGCTCTGAATCCTAGCTATCATATATTGTACAGCTTCTAGATTGAGGAAATAGTAGGCCCCCGCACTGGTGAAGAAGGCTTTACTATGACAACGTGTGAAACCAAGCCGAAAAGTCAATATTTATATGATATTTCAACAAAATCCCAAATTTACCAACTTCCAGTCCACACCTCTTCTCCCATGCACAATATAGAATTTTGAGAATTAAACTGGTGAAATTTAACTCTATCATCTGCATATCATAAAAATTACAGCCTTTTTGATGAGACTTGCAGTGAGGCAAATATGTGTGAAAGTCAAATTTTGGTGTGTTTTAGCACGAAAGCGATGATTTATTTCCACGGACTGTATCTACACTACATCAACGTAGCAAACAAGGCTCACACAGACTGGTCAGTAATCGGGACAGCAAATTCCCAACAATCTAAAGTCCATTGAGGGTTCGCAGTCCCTCCCTAATCCTAAGGGTATGTGTATGTATGGTTTATCCGCGTATATCGACTACTATTAAGTCAGCTTTATCACGTGTGCCACTTACAAAGTGTTACTTTAGCCTTTCTGCCCACCCCTATCTCCCTTAGGTTTATTGTTCTCCTCCTCTTTCGTTTATAACTAGTATTACATCTAAAAAAACTAAACAAAATCAAGCCTTTACAGCTAGACTATCTGTACCACACAAGCTGCCATGTTTAGTCGTCGTGAGTTTCGTCATCCTAAAGGCCTCCCCAGCTCAATCCGTCAAGAAATCGAAAAGCTCGGATACGAAATCCCTATTGATAGTCTTTTTCTCATCAGCCTCCGTTTCATACTATTCCTCCTTCTTTTTATCTTTGGCTTCACCTATGCGGGATCTCAACCTAAAGTCTACCATGATGTTCTCGTATGGCAACAAGATTCCACGCCTCCATACACCGTTTACGTTTACCGAAACTTGACTTCGTGGATAGACAACCCCAATGGTACTGACATAACAGTGCTTGTGAGCTTCCTATGGAATGAAACATACTCCCCTGGGTGCCACCCATATAATTGCAACGATACTCGCTTTACAGGGATGATTGAGTGTGATCAGGGGTGGCTGCAGTCTAATAGGATCGGGTTCGAAGATTCTTTAGGGTTTAGAGGGGAAGATGAAGAGCCAGGAGTGTTTTACGTTGACAGATATGTATTTTGGATGGTGGTGGTATTCGTAAGTCCGCGTTAAACTCCGAGTAATATTCTATGATTTAATAGCTTACTTGAACTTTGAAACCCATATTTAGTCGGGAGTAAGTGTAGGGCATTGTCTAGTATGCCTGTGTCATGGTCTACAACCAGATGGTATCGGTTTCTACCAGTAAGCCCATTTTTTAGGCTTCGGTAGCCAGTGATCTCCGAGAATAACACTTATTCAGGTATGAGGCGGCTGCGGACGCTATATTGGCTCTAGCCTTCCTTTCCTTGGGAATATTTCCATTGGCCTGGCTACCGGATGGGATGGCCGGCAAAATGGCAGGCTTTCCAGATCGCTGGAACTATACAGTGGACGACCAACTATTCAAGAATCGCCATGACTTAAGAACTAGCACCACTATGGGCTGGGTTTGCTTGTACCCCACCCCAAACCTATATTCTATTGATTATGTCCTGGGTGGCTTTCAGACCCTGAAGAGTAACTGACTTTGGTTATATTTTAAAGCATCTTATTTACTTGCTTAAGTGCTCTTAATATCTTCATGGTCACAAGGCTCAACATGTTTAAGAGAATCGCAAAAAGTGTGCCTGGGGCAGTTGCACGCGATGCTCTTGTTGAGAATATCCCAGGATTTGGGCCCATTAGCATCACTGGAAGCTACCGCAGAGACCACGCTTCACTTCGAAGAAGATCTTTGAGAGAGAGTTCCATCCCCAAAGAGGAGCTCCAGGTAGGATTTGTGCGAAAAGCCCAAAATCCTCTTCACCATTGCTAACTAGCTACGAATTTTTTCAGTCTACTAGCCCCATGTGACTTTTTGTTCTGCATTTATAGCTTTCTTCTCCGAGAGATATTGACCTCTAGATTTCACCATAGATAATATCAAAGAACTTGCTCAAGATTTGCTTTCTTCCATCATTCCTCATAATAATAGCTTCCTTCTATGTGTTCATAGTATTGCACAATTTATGCCAGAATAGAGAGACCATCAGGTCCAAAGATTCTCCCACCATCAGTGCCATGCTCAAGAACATCTTCACTCGTGGTGCCTCAATTCTTTGCTCCGCATCCGTCAAATACGATAGTGAGAGCAACCATACAGCGAGGATATTTGAAACAAAATTTCAGCACAAGAAAAGCGCTCCCAGAACCGAGGCCAAAATCAATTTACCCAATTTGGCGAATGATTCGCTAGCTCTTAACGATATCAGTGGGTGTCTATTCGGAAACTTTCTCGAGTGCTTCCCAGGGATCCCAAGAAACGGTACATCAGGAATTAACATGCCCGTTACTGTATTCGAGAAGTATACTGCGCAGGCGGACCTGTTTGGGGGGGAAGAGGTACTGGTATTTGTCGAGTGCTTGTAGAGTCTGTCTTAGTCAGTTTCTCGCTTTTTTTCATATTCTGCCGTCAGCTTCCAATATAAAACGATTTATTAGGGATATCCACGAACCACTTGAAATTCACTCTTTTTTTCCTCAGCTGCTATTTGTATCCTATGAGCCAGATATCGTCCACTACATATATTTCTCACGGTAGCTCAGGGCAGATCATAGGGCAGAATACCGTGAGTTAAAGCTCTCTTTTCGTTTTAATTTGACGCGAAGCAAAGGGCCC
This sequence comes from Gyromitra esculenta, assembly GCA_038503075.1. NCBI lineage: Eukaryota > Fungi > Ascomycota > Pezizomycetes > Pezizales > Discinaceae > Gyromitra > Gyromitra esculenta. Next base: position 374,985 of record JBCAML010000001.1, read on the forward strand.
GGGTCAATGTAAAGTAATTACAATCTTAGATCATCCAAACTCTCGAGTGACTCACAATGCATCACTCGCATGGAAATGATCGAAGGTGTCAAGAAATGATGGATCCCAGAACGCAAAGCACGAAAGTTTCAGTCTGCTAAAAAAAAACTCCAGAGCAAAAAAATCTTATTTGCTACATAAAACAATGAAAAGTAACACCGACCGACCGACCTATAGTCGATAAGCAATCAAACACCAACCAACCAAAAAACGCCAACTGGATCCAGCCATGTCATGCAGCTATCCTACACAGTCTCGCTCCTAACCGGCAAAGAGTAGTTCACTTCTTGATCCCCCACCAGTATTTCCTTCTGCCTGATTTCTACGGTGAATATAATGGTTTCACTCGTCTCTATCTCTATTGTTTCCGCGTCAAGGTGATTACTCGTACTCACCAAGCCACCGAACCTTGTTTCCTGTCCTCTAAGATCCCACTCGAGCCCGCGAGTTGTGACGATTGAGGGGTGGCCAATCGGAAGAATCCCGCATGTCTTACCAAGGAAGCGGTGGGGCGTGTGGATTATATTTTTGCCTGGTTCCAGGAGGAAGGTAAGGTTTTCTGAGGATATGAGGATAAGCTCACGACGGGGCAGGGGAGCTTTGGTGGTATTGGAGACGACATAAAGTGCATGAATCTATGGAGGGGGTGTCAGCTGAATGTTTTTCCTTTTTATCCTTTTTTCGTCACTTCTGATATGGGGGGGAGGGGAGAAGCGAGAGAGAAAAGGTGAGCCAAACAGAATGTAAACTTTGATCCACTCTCCCTCCAAATCCCCCCAATACAGCAACCGCCAGTTGTGGGTGCGTGGCGGACACTTTCACGCCCCGCCAGTTATCAAGTGCATCGTGACTTTCGGTGAAATCTGGTGGCAGCAATGGAGAATATCGCGATATGTAGTTGAGACATTTTCCGAAATCTGTAGAGTCCTGGTCTGGGTCCTTGATAATTTTGACGTTACGGGATTCGTAGAAGGAGACGACGTGGGGGCGCACAGAATCAAGGTCGCCGATAATTGCGTCGGGGATCTGCGAAGGAACATCAGTGGGTGGTCTAGAGGAAGAAGCAGGGTGCTCAATCAATGATAATTTGCTATTGGCGATGAAGAGACAGACCATTAGTTCGCGAGCCTCAACTGCCTGGAAGGCATCGTAGAGACGATTTGCACCGCCATCTGCACAAACACAGAAGACACCTATCGCAAAGAAAGGGAAGCAGGTCAGAAATCTGGGAACCAAAAATTGCGATTGATTGTCTCAGACAGCGATCAGCCCGTCGACTTACTATTATTCCAAAGGCTCTCCAGCATCCCCAGGTCTGTGATCTCCTGGTTCAGAATCAACAGGGCGAACGGCTTATCACCATCTCCCCGTTCGAGATCGAAATATCCTGCGGGCCTCCATATGGTAGTCTTCTTTGATCCGAAGTTCCCCATGTTCATGGTTTTGGATGTCGTTGGATGTCGCTGTCGTCGATCCCAGATCGATGATGTCAAGCGACCCCAAGGCGGAGCCACTGTCTTAGATCGGTTGGTGGGGCCCGAATGCGACATCTTCGAACGGGGACCCAATGGACGATTCAGATATATATAGAGTGATAAATAAAGATATCGTGATAATCCTGGAATCTGATGGAATCTCAATTAAATTTAGAATTGCAGCCCAGCTATCGGATGAAGTGTCCACAGGAGCAAGCGGTCCGTTAGCGTTACCGTGATGAAAAATACTCAGAACCGCACAGGCGAGCACCAAGAGGACGGTACAGCGAAAATCGGATGAACAAAAGGAGCATATGCTTCCATTAGTAGACGGTTTCGGGGAGTCTCTAGATAGGTGCGAAGGTAAAAGTATGCAAATGCAGCACACGCCTATTGACTGGCTTTGACTGTGCAAGTACAATTCCAAAGAGAGCACACACACATGTCTTCTATGATACTAAGAGACATATTCTACGTTCTGGACAACTGGGAGCGATGCCTAGCTTCTTGGCAGCAAATGGTAGCATTATCAATCACATCTTATCTTTATCATCACGTGATGTGCCGTGCTTAGAAATGCAATGACGCTGCGAGTTTTGAGAAAAGTCCAAAATCGCCGACAGAGAAAAACATTCCCAATTCACCATCAAAACCCCAATTCAAGTCCTACAGTTTCACCAAAAGGGCATCTTATATCCGCTCTCCTCCTCACCCAATTGAGCCCCTGCTGGTTTTGTCGCTCCACACACGAAATGTTCCGTCCCGCAGTAACAGCAGGAAGAACCCTCCTTCGTCATTCCTCATTACGACCATCACTCGTCCATCCCGCTATTAGAAACACCACTAGATCTCTCAACACAGCAGCTTCGAAAAGGTCCAGTTTTAAATCGGCGGCTGTGAGATGGGCTCTTACCGGTGGAATCGTGTACTGGTACGCAACCTCCAACGTTTTCGCCGACGAGCCTGAATGTCCGTTTATCCTCCTCCCACACGCCCCCACTTAAGCAAATCAATGCTAACAGCAGACTAAATTACAGACTTCTCCGAGGAACCAAATAATACATCTGACGACGACGATGACGACCGCCCTCCTTCTCTCCTTCCCAAACACTCCCTCCGCTCCCGTGGATCTACACATAAAACCTCAGATGCCGAGGACGACCGTCTCGTCAATGCTTCTGATGCCATCACCACTAAGCCTCGCCCCTCAGCTAATGAACCTACTGGCGAATCCAACAAGTCGCTCACCCCTCGAGGCCCCGAGGAACTAGAAGAGGAAGCTGGCCAAGAAGGTGCATTTAATCCAGAAACAGGCGAGATCAACTGGGACTGTCCTTGCCTTGGGGGGATGGCGCATGGGCCTTGTGGGGAGGAGTTCAAAACTGCATTCAGCTGTTTTGTGTTTAGCACTGAGGAACCGAAGGGCGTGGATTGCATTGATAAGTTTAAGGGAATGCAAACTTGTTTCCAACAGGTACTAATTCACTCACACACCACCTTATAAATATTAAGTGATTGTTTGCTGACAATTGATACAGCATCCTGAGGTTTATGGCTCTGAGCTCGATGGCGATGAAGATGACGATGAGCTAGACCCCACATACGAATCCACTGAGAGACCCACTAAAACCTCCACCGGTGAAGCCCATAGCTCTTCCCCAGATGCTCCAACACGACCGGTCAAAATAGATCCCGTTGCAGGAGCTTCAAGGGATGATGACGGTAATCCTACTAAACCACGTGACGCATAGAGAGTTAAATCCACCGAAGCCAGATATGCGTAAGGAAAATCAGGAGTTAGGGATGGTAGAGCACCGGAAAAGAAGTGCATCAAAATCATGGGTGTATATAGAGGGAGCGAACGAGGTGTTAGTTTTGGATGAAGTTGATATGAATATATCAACTTCATGTTCATATGAGGGAAGATTAACGGAAATAGAAGGAGCATTTTCCGCAGTATTCTGTTGTATATCTTTTTGTTCGTCCCTCTCTCCATCTTTATTATCTCTTACATGTACTTAAAAATACTAGACACTGTATTTACAGGCCGTATATACGGCCTTAACTCCACTTAATTTCTATTGCAGAGGCTAGATCTAGAAATCTTAAATATTTAAGTTGGATAATTACTTGAAAACTAGCCACTGCCATACTTTTCATAGTTTATCACTCGATAATCAGGTCCTCCGCGAATAGGTTAAGGGCACGAGGCACATAAATGGTCATACATCATCGCTCGATCATCTGTGTGCTTGCCGATAGCATAATACTGCATGGATTCTCGAAGACTTACAAAAGCATCACAAAATATCACAATAAACTGACACACCTAAACCTAAGTCTTTTTACCCATACATTTTTCCAATTTGTATATGTTCGCTTTCCTTTCTTTCCCTTCTTGTCGTTCTGGCCAAGAGGAGATAGCGCGTGATGGCATAGAGATAGTAGGCAGCCATTGGCCTTAAGATGCGCCCCCTGACACCAACATTGATGTCCATCCCCGAAGGATCGCTTTACATTCTATATTCGAGCGGTAACAGCCGCCTTCTTCGACTTTCCTCACAATTCCAGGTCTTTCTACGCCGGCCTCAAAGCTTCACAGATTTTTGATTCTGCGCCATTACTGGATACGTTCCTGTGCCTGGTAAGATAACGGTTGCAGCCTCGCTCTGGACGTTCATCCGTGGTTGTCAATGATTCATCTAGACCCATAAAACACCCCCACATCCACGCACACTCCCCTTTTCTTCATCGGACGGACTGATCTAAACCCTACTCGTCTCACCGGTATAATAATTGCTCTATTTTGGAGAATAGTCCACACGAATGTTCCCCTGCCCGATTCGTGTAATTGAGCTGGAAGAAGAATAGCGCCCCGTTATTTTCATTTCGTTATTTTTTTTTCGGTGGATCTTAAGTCACGGGACGTTATTGACCGCTATGTGGCGTAAGCTCATGGCAGCAAAAAAATTTCTCTCCCCCTGCTCTTCGCAAGGGTGTTTGTGAGACAGGTTGGGAGATGACCAGGGGGTGCGAGACGATGACTCTTGAGGATCCGGCGGTTAGAATGAAGTTGGGACGGCGTTCGGAGTGTGTACGAAACACGCCGTTGAACATACGTTCTTTCTCTCCCAGCAGAACATCTTTTCTTTCATTCTTTCCTTATTTTTTTCTAGCAAGATATATGGGGCGTTTTATATGTTTTATTGGCTCTGCTAGAGAACTGGGCTTTTCTGGGAGATTTTATTGGTTGAATTGGTGGATATAAGGATTCCTGTTCCCTTCGGTCATTTTCTTTTCACTTCCCCATTCGGTATTTTCTTTTCTACCGTCACTAGGGAAACTTCCAACAAAAGTCACGCCGTTTCGAAGGACGGCGCTCCTAGGATCGTCAAGACCGAGGGGCACTAGTGCAGTAGCCTATGCCCAATGTTGGTATCACAGTTGGATTGTCTGGTGGGCCAGGCCCATCATCTGGATTCCATTAACCTGAATAATGGTCGCCGTTCATTCTAGCGGTCAGTTTTGGGTATGAGATAGAAATTTATAGGTCCAATGGTGCCAGTAAGCAACAAATTTCCCTATATGTCACCAAGTGGTGATATCACGGGAAATAACTCAGAGTTTCGCGAAAAAGTCTCAATTCGCACTCATGTCTAGCCCTATATGTTAATTCAAGCCTTGTTATTGGACATGGCCCTTTCCGTGCGCGGTTTCTAATGCAAATTTAAACGACCAACATAAAATGTCTGAGAAGCATAACTGCAAAACTCAAACCTGTCATTCACGCAACCACACCTCCAAAAGACCAATAGGGATGGAATATGTTGAGACACAAAAGCTTAAACCCTTACGAAAAACTTAGATATGAATATCACATGTAGTTCTTAATTCGGAATCCCCATCATGATTTCTAGTTTTATGCTCGAGTGACTCTGTATGATTTCAACGTGAATTATAGTAATTCGTTACGATCCTGGAAACTGGCTGCAGCTGGAGATCTTCCGGATCCCCTCCGAAAATGCTTATTTATGATTCACCCCTATATTATTATGAAGCTTTAATTTAAATGGCGGTAAATTTCGTTTTTGCCTGTTTTTGCCTATTTTCGCCAAAGCTATAATTCGAGTGATAGTTACTTTATATAGAGTAGTAGCACTTTAGACCCCTTGCTTTTAATTCGTAGATAGATGTAATATCATCGACCATATACGTGTACTATACATGTATTTACCCCTCTGCTGAGATCGGGTAGCTACAGAGATTCAGCCCAAACGACAAATCTCGTTCAGACGATCCACAGGTCCACAGGCTGTGCTCACTTATAAACCCTAACTGCACTTTTGTGCTATACATGCCCGTTAGCATTTTCGCAACCGTGGTGTCCAACGAATTTCTGTGCCCCGAACCCTTGAAGCGGATCATTGCTGATCCAGTCGAACGGAAGGGTGAGTATCTTCCCGCGCATCTAAGCACCACTAAGCGGCGCTGGAGGAATGAGAACACGAGTCACAGCATCTCACTCAGCGACTAAGGCAGAACAACTTGCTGCCCAAACAAGTCACCCTGGAGCCCTCTTTCTATTTTATGTTCCCGTGCGTAGCTAGGTTCAGCTGATAACAAGACTACGCACATATGTAATGCACTCCAGTAAGCCGTCCTAACGCGCTTTAGTTGATTGATAGGCCTGATTAGATTCTCGAGAACAGAGATATTCACTACAGTTACTACAACAATTTTAGCCCGGTTCAAACTACTAAAGTTCAGCGTGAAGTTGCCAGGGATATTACCCACTACCGACCCGCGCCAGCAAGAAACGTTGATAGTTACCAAGAGCAACAGCGCGCGGGGTAAGGCTTACGCGACCAGGCATCGGGACTGTAGCGCACGCAACCTAAATTATTTATTTTTTTCCTGTGGGAATTTGCGATCCATCGGGACTTGGTCTGATGGGGGCGGTGGACACCCATGATCGTTGGTTTGCCAGAAATCTTGCTCAGTAATTGTGCCTGAATACGAAGCGTAACTAAGCGCGATTTATTTTTTATTTTTTTATTTTCGATCCCGATGGAGGCTAGGGTTTTTTTGTTTTGTTTCTCTCTCATAAAAGAAGGTAGTGTAAATGGTATTATTTTATCGATTTTATTGATTTTATTCGCTCGTCGCGATAGCTTGGTGTTCATAGTTTTTGTGTCGATGGTTTTGGTAAGGGTCGCCGCAAGTAAGCTTCAAGTTGCCAAGACTGCCGCATCTAAAGCCCTACTAAAGCCTAATAATCCGGGAAAGACGACCTCGGATTAGAGATGCATATTGAAGAATTCGTGCATGGGCTGAAAAAAACAAAGCTGGAATATCTATAATCGATTATCCATTAAACATGGATCCCCCACGGTAGGAAGGAAGACTGCATACATGTAACTACAGCGCCTAAAATGCGACTCCAGTTTTTTCGAACGCGAAATCACCAGTAGGTAGGCTTAATGGCGAAAAGGCATCGTCACCGCATACGTAAGAAGGTCCAACAGTAATCGAAACAAAATACATATCTCCCACCCGCTACGCATGTACCACATACATGCACATTAGCTTGCTGCCCTTAAACATTGCCACCACTGCCGAGGTTCCGGCAGCCAGGATAGAGGAGGGGTGAGACGAGAAAGGTACAAAATCTCATGTACAGGGCCATCCCGCCGCAGCAATAATCAATTTCAACGGACCCGACAACATGGTCCGGCAATTGATGCAGTACGACCAGCATTGAGTGAAAATAGACTGGGATGGGTTATGTCAGAACTTGTTCGCCTGGTGCCACAAGAGTACGGATGAGAGCATCAACTTGAGAATTCACACGCCGGTCCTGCTGTATGGAGTTGCATGCTCATTGGATTTTTGCGCGCGCGTCCGACCTGTCAGTTTTGCCCCTATATGGTCGGGTCGTATATAAATCGGATGGGAAGATTTCGCCGCAGCGGAAGAAAATGCGATGTGTTACACGACATAGACCTATTTGGAACCAATATAAATGACGTGCGTACCTCCACCACCATGATAAGCTGAACTCCCTCAGCTTCCTAAGTCCTCCGACTCTTGATCTTGCAACATGCAGATAATGTCTAGCGATTTGCCCGCCTCCCGTGGAAATCTCTAAATTCCCCATCTCTATAAAAAATTAATTGCTACCTTCAACTTCAATTCGGCACCCACAGTCGGCGATAATTTGTGGGCCAATGGACGACCATGGAATCTCTCTCCTAGTAGTCTGATTGGCAAGAAAAAAGCATGGCATCGCGAGACCGGTTGGTCCAAGCTTTCGGCAGATTCCAATCGAGAATGGACGGCGAGGAAGTTGCATTCCCCCGATTTCAATGAAAACACACATGACCAGTCTTGCATATTGTTTTCGTGCCACTAATAACGCGGGTATATCAATAGTGCATCTTTATTTTAGCGATAACAATATAGCAATGTAGATAACGTGTAGAAAGGGTTCAACGCTACATGTACTGTACTGTGCATGTCGATTTGTTCCGGCTTGGAAATTTTATAGATAGTGATATATCTGGTAAAAAAACTAACTTACAGATATCAGTAAACTTATAACTATTCGGAATATGAATTCGGTACCAATTCAACCGAGAATAGGCGGGGAACGATAGGCGGGTGAATAGTACGAGTGATTGATCGTGACTTGTAGCATTTGAAGGGTTGGTATTGACTGGATTACCTCTCAGTTAGTCTTAAATTCCCCCCTAATAAGAAAAGCTTGCACAGAAAATTACTCACAAAAATACCGCGATCTAAAGTCATTTTATGACATTTGTGTTCGTTGGTTTTATCACTCTAGGTGCTCTTGTATTACGGGGAAACGGAATCTTGCAGGGATTGTGCCGATCTCAGCACACACCTCTATCGAATTACTGAAGTTTCCCCGCATTTCGTCACCATCACTCCACTGAGCCCTGGCCCATTGACAAAAACATTCGATTCACGACGACGACTCGAAGGCCAATCCATCGTTGTCCTCTGCTTCTCTGCCACAAATAAACGTCAGCAATCAATTATCATTCTCCATCCCCACGAGAAACCCCATCCAAAAAGTCAAGAGACATGTCTCAATCCACCCCCACCGACAAAAGCCACTATTCTTGGACATCTGCATCTACCCAGAGTTCTCATTCCATCATCAAGCCCTCTGATAATGCTGGGGACAAGAAATTCCCCGATGCCCCAGAGCAGAGTTCGACGACTTCAGTGATCCCCCGCCGTTCCTCGTACAATTACGCACAGGACAGTGCTCAATTCTCTGGAATTGGGAGTAAAGCGGAAGCTCCTACAAGCCAGACGAAAGAGCTAACGGCTGGTGAGGTGGAGGGACTTCAAAGGGCGTTGTTCCACCAGAGGAAGAAGAGTTATACAATGGAAGATCAAAAGCGTACTCAACACGAATTCTTGCTGAAGAAAGATGACAACCCTCAGAGTTTCTCGGAGGCTTGAGCGTGTCGAACGTCTATCAAGAGATTTGGGGGAGAGTAATGATGAACGAAATGGACAATTGGAAAGGAAAGGGTTGTGTCGTGTTCAAAGGGTACATCATAGGATATCACTCAGGGTCTCTTTTCAAACGGCAGGCTAGCTGCCGGGGGGAGGGGGGATTTTCCGTTTGAAGTCTCTTGTCTTTGTTTGGGGCGAAAGCCACCGTTGTTTCTCTTTCAGTGTAGCGGTTGCCATGTAACCTACATAATGGGCACGTATGCTTGGTTTTGATCCATAAGTCAAAAATAACGGGATGTTTCTAAAGTCTCAAGGGTCATTTCTCTGAGACGTTTATTTTTCGACAACTACTGTCTCTCGTTCACTTTTCTTTTTCCATGACATCCCGCGCCCCTGCGCTGTTGATATATATTTTTGCTATCAAATGACCTTCTATATTGTAATCCCTGACAACATGATCAGGATTCTGCTATCTGTTCTCAGGTTTCAGCCCTTCAAACTGCGGGATAGCACAGACTTATTGACCACCAATCATCCCAAAATGCCTCGACTGCGCGCTTAAGAGAATCCCTTTATGTTTCCGAACCCTCGTTAAGTCCGTAGGAATCAAACACTTAAACGCCGTGATAGCTTTCGCAAATGAGAAGCACACCTCGCATTGAAAAAAATACATGCCACATATAAGTAAAATGTAAACCCTATTCGCGCGACCCATATCAGCCTTCGCTTTGTGGCACGTCGCTAAGTTTATGTGTCGATTGGCGAGAGACTTTATGGATCTGGGATACCAACTCCCGGATCTCCGTCTCACACAAACTCGAATAATAGATGGCAAATCTTCCTAACCTTCCTGGTTGCGCAAGGAAATGTAAGTGTGATGATGGGTATCGACATGATCAAATGCACGAGAGTATGCGGACTGACATGATGAGTTCGCCACCTCAGTGCCCACGACACGATGAGCTGACATGCAAGCCAGAACAGAGCCATCCCGCAGGTCTCTAACAAAAAGAAAAAAAAACGACGAGGCCAAAGATCTTCGTGCGTAAAGTTGCAACTTGGAGCCAGAGACACGCACTCGCCAAGGACAGGAGGAAAAAAAAACCTGAGTCACACAAATCACATCGTGCATCTCCATCGTCTACAATAGGTACATCGTGGACAACAGAGGTGTTAGGTGGTGGAGACGCTGCAAGCCGCGATTTCATCCTCCCTCCCTGTTGAATCTGTGGCTCATGGAGATTTCACCTTCCATTTGCTTCCACGTCCACCTCGCAGACTGTAACTAAGGTGATGCGAGGGCAAGGCTCTATGGTATCGTAATTGCCTTGCAGCTCCTCAACAAAAATAAAACACGAATTGTGGCATAAGATGTTAAAGGGTAGCTCGTCCAGCCCTGACCAGTCGAAGCCAGCAAGGTTTGAGTGCATAAGGAAGTGATCTGGGCACGTGTAAGCAAAAGGGATCAAGCGAAAACTAGGAAGAAATGGGTATCGTCCACGCGGTGACAGTGGCCTACCACGGGTTTCCCTCCCTGATCATCATGCACCGATGGTTGGAAGGAGATTTTCTTGCTTTCGATCCTGGTAAACTACAAAGTGTAGATATGATAGCGGGTCATTTCCCTCGGGGGTGTTAGATGCCGAGCGATCAGATATCCATGGTTCTGTAAGCATGCCGATTGAGCCGATTGAGGAGTGTAAAAAGCAACGAGTAAGGTCCGAATGTCTATTAAAGCAGTCTGGCCGGCTTGGCCGGCATCTTTAACTCTTATATTCTCGGCCCCGGTAGGGGGTGGGAATTTAAAGTTGATTACACTGGAGATATTAAGCCGGCTGTACATACAACCTCTGGGATCTCGCGAGCTTCATGATGCTACTTTTGGGGCGTCCACGCTAGGCAATACTCACAGTCTGTCCGTACCCCTTGTATACGGTATACCTGCTGGCAATCAGTCACTCACGATCTGGATGAACAACAGGGATCTGATCCCGCTAATCGATGAGCATCTCCCAATAAGATCTCGATAGAACGTGCATGAAATATCGTGAGCCACTGCCAGTTTTGGAACCATCGTGTTTTTAAAGTTGTTGTTCTATGATTGTGTCTCGGTCTCCACTCTCGGGCGAATACATGTACATACCTCGTCAAGCGCTGCAGAGTAGCCAGCCGGGTGACAGGCTGGGCAGGTTGGGTCATGGGAGACATGTCAACTTAGAACGCCTCGCTTACTAGGAACATCTGCGTAGTGGCGTAATGCCGATCAGACCGCCGCCCGGTGTCGTCCCGACTTTGCGGCCCGTTCGACTACATTTGGTGCCACTCCGCCAAAGGTTTCTTTTTTTGATTCAAGCGCAATTTCCGGGACACGTCCAATGAACGCCGAATTCGTGGTGGAGCGAGATCTTCAGAAGATGTCCGTTAAGGGTTTCATCCCGAGTATTGAATTCCCGATACGCAAGGCCGCCCGGTTCTTGTGGCCATCGCCCGTTTTTCGGTGTCCGAGTGAGTGAGCGAGTCCGCAAGGCCCGCAACCAACCTTGCCAGCATCACGTTTCTGAGCTCTGCTCGTAGGGCAGCCAGATAAACGACTTTAGCTCGCAATCCATCCCACGGTTCGGGCGTGTTTCCTCTGCGGCTCGTTCCGAAGGGACACACCGCTTATCCCCCCCACTCGAGCCGCTTCTCAGGAGAGTTTTCCACGTCCTTGCTAGCTCGCCGATTTCTACCAAGAGCCATCCCCGAAGATGATCATCGTCTAGATGGAAATAAATCCTGAGCGATATCCTAAGACAGGATCGCGCGCAAACGTTGAATGGCCTGCGAATACCCTCTCTCCCTGAAGGTCATATGACAGGATCTGGTCGGTTGAAAAATGAATAATGGGGGGGGATGAGCAATTGGAGCGGTACATGTAAATGAACCTTACCAACGATCTGGGACGGTATGTAGACAACTATTTTTCTTGCAGTGGTTACAGGCTGATAGATTTCTGTGCCTGGCAGATATCGCCATCCTCCTCCCCTCGCCCTGTAGGGTTCTGAGTGGTCTCATATTCTGCGGTAATCGATGGGTTTGTGGTACCGGGAATTGCCGTAGATACATATGGTGTATATATTGGTCCCTTGCAAGATAAGCCGCATCATTTATCAAGCGAGAGGATAGCGATCATGAACATGGAGCTCTCTTTCGTGTCCACCCACCCACTTGCTGGCATCTGGTGGATCGCCAGCTGGTTAATTTTAATTTTGCGTATATCCTACCAGTAAAATTGGTGATTGGAGAGCACAAAAAACCTCTTGATTACTTCGAGGTATTGATTGGAAGTCGAGTTGCTGGTGGCCTCGTGACACTGGCCAAAAAGCTTCTGCAGACCCCTGCATGTTCCTGCATTGCTCCCTGCGGACTGACCGCTTTCAGGAAACTGAGACATTCCTTTTACGTTGCAGCCCCGCTTGAAGCAACCATTAGCGAAACAGAATCCAGTAAACTGCAGAAATTCAGCTCTGCCCGAGCACCGCCCGACGCCGCTAATCCATGCCCAGATAGAAAATTTTCGTGTCTCGGAAAAAGGTCAGAGCGTCCACAGCCTGCCCTAAACATAGGGTAATTTTTTGATAGGCGAACCCAAGCATCAGATATCGGACGAGTGTTCTGGAGTGGTACACGATCGCTGGGTGTGTGTATTTTCGTGGTGGGAGGAGTCGTTCAGTCCCAAGGTGGCAGCGGAGGAGGTGGGGGGGAGCACGGTAGCGGTATAGGGTGTACCTATCATGTGTACCGTCCATCCCAATGGGTGCGTAGACCGCAAGGGAGACTGGAATGGGGTGAAGAAGCTTTCGGGCGCTAGCTGCAGGCCAGAAGGACACCCTTGCAACCCATCTTGTCAGCCGAGGGCATTTCTTGTCGCACATCGTCAATCATTTCCTAACTAGCCGAAAATAGACTGCACATCATCTGGCCCCCTTCCGTTCGGCGACCAGGCAGGATGCATCTGGCCGCTCCCCAGCCATGCGGTCTGTGGGACTACGAACAGACCACAACATATCGAGAGAGCGAACAGGGGATGCGTGCAAGCAGCGCGACCTCTCGTCCTTTCGATATCGTGGCCGGAAACAAGCGGCAGCGCCGAGCCTGGGTACGGCAGGGAAAACTCTTCCGCAAGGTGCAGCACAATGCGATGCGCTGCAGGTTAAGGTTTCTGGGTTGGATTTGCCAGATCTGATTCTATCCTTGTCAGTTATTACCTGTGTATTTTCAGCAACACACCTCGCTCCGACTCGCAAAGAACGAAGGGAAGAAAAAAAAGAAAGATCGTCTTCTTGGGTGCGGAGGTAGGGGTAGGTACCAGAATGGCGGCTTGGGGGTGGATGAGCAAATGAACACTCGCTCTCTCCCTTTCTCTCCACACATCCGCAATGGGCACCGCGAGAGGCTGGGGCAGAAGGGGGCTCACGTCCACACACAATCGCTTCTCGGGCCACTCGACCTCTCTCCAGCTAGCTGCGTGAAGATGTACCACGACCGCGCAGCGGGCGTCTCTTTATTTGTCGCCAAAGAGATAAAATCTACGGAGAGACGATCATAAGTAGAGTAGCCCTGTGGACTGTGGACTGTTTCCATCTCTCTCTCGCTGTACTCCTTGCTCGATGCGTCTGTTTACAGCCATATAATATTCTGCTGCTTTCGTCGCTCGCTTTCGTCAACAGACAGCTAAGGTGGTTGCTGCCACTGTCTGCTAACTAACCATCTGGGCCGTATACGTATACCTGCTCGCGCTTCAGCTCTCGCCTCTTGTTTGCTTGCTCGCCCGCTTGGTGTCCGCCTCCGCTCTTGGTTTGCACAAGACCGACAGATACAGATAACCAGCCCGCAGCGTTGATTTGGAATTCTACACGCAAGCCTGTGGCCGTGTTTTCTTTCCTTCTTTCACAGCCCTCATCTCCGTCATCATCATCGTCGTTGGTCATCGAATAATACGAGAGGTGCGTGTACAAGGCACAGGGTACCTCATACATACCTCATACATTTTCGGGTAGATCCATTTTGTGTGTGAGCTCGGAGGTTTGCCTGGATTCCGAGCAATCCAAGATCTTGAACAAGATCAGATCGGGGGACCGTATTACTGCTGCATCTCTGGCTCGGCTTTCCAGCTATCAAGTCTGGGTGCCTGCCTGCCTGCCTAGAGGCTCTACCTAATAACATAACATATCCACATATCTCGATCCCATCCATCCATCCGCACATACATACATACCACATATCCAGGTACATACCCACACCAGTTCTTCATTCGTCGTCCTCCCTCTTACTCTGCCCTTTCCCACCTCACCCGCGTTCCAACCCACCCCCTTCGTCTCCCCTCCACCACCTCCTCACTCCTACCCCCCCCCAACATAGTTGCTCAAGCTCCCTCCTGTGCCTGCCCCTCTGTTTGGGCCTCCCAACTTCAGCTCCCCTATTCTATTCCTATCACAGCGCCACCACCATTTATCTTGATCTGTCGCCACTAACCCTTTCTCTCTCTCCCCGACTCAGTCTCTTGCGCAAAGCGACCTTGCCCTCCTGGTGCCTTTCTGCCTCGTACATATAGTGACTGATCGGCTCCCCTCCGACTCTGCCTCCCAAGTAACAGATTTGGATCAGAATCAAAGTCAGCCGGTCACTCAGTCATACCCAAGCAAACATACATTACATTACATACAGTCACCTCACACGAGCTGATTCAACTTGTCAACATTTGTGAATACGTGACTGCATTGCACACTGTTGCGTTTCAATAGTTGGGGGACACCAAGGACCAGAACCCTTGACAATCGCGCTATTTACCGCTTAGCACTAGCTACTACCCCAGCCCAGCCAGCCTCGTCTTTGGTCACCACCCTACTCTACCTACCCTGGTACATATCCAACCCCAAGCAAGGAGATCTTCCGCCCTCGTTCTGCTTCCCTTCCTTGACCTCACATCTTCCCATTTCATCCACCCACATCCTTCATCGTGGCACTCAGCGCAGTATACACGCACGTTCCAGAGGTAGTTCAAGCACCCCCCTCCTCCCACCCCATCCCTATTTGATTCATCTGCTTGTTTATATATCCATTTATCCACGTATTTTATGCATGTCGACATTGTCTCGTCTTTGATACCTTGTTTAAGCCGTGCTAACCGCTTATTTCCCTCACAGCCTAGAGAACTCACTTACACAGCTTACGATTTTCGAGATATTCCGAGCTTGCGGGCCGGGTACCCTCACGAAGACGGCCTTCTGGCCAAATCAACTTTCCCGGCCGGGACTTTGTCAATGTCGGCCTACGGAAAATCACCTCAGCAACAGGCGGGTAAGTTATGATTCTGGCGCGGATCTTGACGCAAAACACTGATTTTATAACTATTATTATAGAGTACGACACGAGGTCTCAAAGCCAACACCTGCCAAACCCCCAACAAGCTTCATATGGAGCCTACACCTCCCAAACCCATTATGCACCTCCCTCACAACACCCTACCCACATTCCTCATGGTCACCCGCAGCCACAGCAACATGCTTCGAGCTTAAGTGAGACTGCTTATCCATCACGTGGATATGATGAGCACCAGACAGCTCCCCTAGTACCCCGAGTGAGGGGATATGCTCCTCACCAGGGAGTTGAGGGAACAGCATTCACAGTTCTTCTACAGTGCCCTACCGACCTAACCACAGACCCTCGAAACTTCAGATTCATGTTTGGTTCACGAAGGTGTAATACAACCATCCAAAAGCATGAAGGGGCTGGGATGTATCGCCTATCTGGTGAGGCACCTGCGTTTACACTGACTGGTTGGGTGTCTCCCCAAGTAACGGTATACATGAATATGGAGGATGAGGAAGGTCAAGAGCTAGGGACCGTAGATGTGGGTACCTTCACATACACGGATATAGTGCCTCAACCGTCATACAGCTCACCACCTCGATCAGCGCGGAAACGGAAGCTTACTGCTGAGCCAGAAGATACTTCAGCAAGAACTCCAGCCAAGCGCTCGACCCAGCCAATACGGCCAAAAAGTGAAGATTATGGTTACGGTTATCAATCCTCAGGACCAGGTCAATACCCACCATACGCATCGCATGCAGGTACGGAGAGGAGCTATGGGATTTACTCCGGATATGATGCCCATCCCGAACAGGCGACCCAGGCCCCTGGATACCAACCACAGACATCACCACCACGGAATTACACGTATGGTTCGTACCCTGCCGATGGACCCCAACAATCGACGGCTCAATCAGGACAGTCGTGGGCCCAGCCCTATCCGGTACAGCCATCTGGTGCACAAACATCGGTGCCGCAAGCTGGTAGACCTATCAGGCACGATGGCCCAGAAGGGCAGCCTCCTTCGTTACCTTCTCCTTCCAATACGCCAAATCCAACACTGATCAGAACTTCCACGCTTCAGCAATCAACTCACACCGCCCCTGGGGCAGTTCAGGGAGGACCTAGTGGTACTGGTACTGGTTTCAACCCGTACGGAATTTACCCGCATAAAGCTCTTCTCGAAATTCAAGGAGAGTTAAATGATATGGCTTGTCACTGGAGTCCTGAGGAATGGGAAAATAGGAGGAGATTAGTGCAGTTTTGGCGGCGACAAAAGGGGAGCACAATTCATACAACATTCCGCCCTGTAGCACCAAACGACCGACAGCCCAATAGTATCTGTATAAGTTGTATTTGGTGGGCAGAAAAGCGGGAGTGCTATGTTACTAGCGTTGACTGCATTTATCTGCTTGAATCTTTGATTGCGGTTCGATTCACAGTGGAAGAGAAGAATAGAATCCGGCGTAATTTGGAGGGGTTTAAGCCATTGACGGTCTCGAAAGCGAGACCTGATAGCGAGAATTTTTTCAAGCTGATAATGGCTTTCCCAAACCCAAAGCCAAGGAATATTGAGAAGGACGTGAAGGTATTTCCATGGAGTATTCTAAGTCACGCACTGAAGAAGATTATTGGTAAATATGTAAGTAAATTCTTTCCTTCAATAGGCGCATATTCTAACTATCTTAAAGTCTGCCAGCTATTCTTCAACAGCTTCAGTAATTCCCACCGTTCCAGGGGGCTCTGCGTATCCTGGAGGACCTGCAGAACCTTCTCAAAGCGGTCCTTCCGATGCCCCCCCTTCGCGAGTCCCTTCACCTCCCTCCGCGGCAGATTCTAAATCCTCATCTGGGCCTTCTGCGACAATAACAGGTACTGCCGGCCCACCTCCATTGAAACAACCTCCCCTTACCACTTCTCCGCCAATACCGCGTATTGGAGGCCCTCAAGATCTACAACCTCATCCTGCTCTTCCACCACCACCCACGGGCCAACACGGCATGTGGCATTCGCAACAATCCCTCGCCCCGCCTCCACCACAGCAAATTTCTACACAAGGTCAACGCACTTCGTGGGACATTTCAGCATACCTTGAAGCCGGCCCTGCAACAGCAAACCCTGCAGGAACACAAGTAGTTCATTATCCACATGGTTCAATCACATCTGAAGACAGAGAACCTGTCTCTGGAGGGCCTCCAGGCGATGTTAATGTACCTTGAGAGGTTTAGTACTTTAGTCTGTGTTTTGATCTTCGGGGTTTGAGCGTTTTGGCGATTTATCATGTTTTGAGGGTTGGAATATTGGCCGGTGTTATCTATGGCACGATGTTTCTATTTTTCTTCTTTTCGCTTTTATTCACACCACTTTACATTCTGGTTTCTTTTGTCACTCGGCGGGTATTTGGGAGACCCTAGCGCACGTGGATATCCAAAGGAGGGAAGGGAGGCGTTGAATCCCAGGATCTTGAGGCGAAAATCTCGGAGAACTTGGATGAGAGACTAGCAACGCACAGGTCACGGCCTAGTACGATATGTCCCTCTCCAGAGTGGGCATCATCTGGAATTCGGTCGCGTAAACTTGGTAACTCGAACCACAGCTTCTATCGCCTCTGTACGACCACCCTTTTTTTTTGCTTGGTTCTCTGAAATAAGCAACCAAACTCGCGGCCCATGCTGTGGCTCTCCTCTTATATTTATTTTTTGAAAAAGAAACTTCACATCTCATGGTTATATTTTGTGCCGCCTTGTTTCTTTTTACTTACAACTTTAACTATATCCTTCCTTTTGACACACACATGGGGTTTTTTTTGCTTGGGCTATTTTGTTTATTTTTTTATTGGAACGTTAACAGGCGAGGGGCGACGAGTAAAGACATGGTTGATTTTTTCTCTTTTTGGACGGTTTGGTGGTATCAAGACATCCAGTATTGTTATTATGTATATTAGATATTTCTTGTTTTTATGGCTCTTTTTTTTGTTGTTTTTCATTTTTGTTACGGGGTATACGGCGGCCTGATCTTTATTATTAGTTTCTATTTAGTGGTTTAGAAGCCACAAGTAATTCACACAAGGAGAATTGTGCTACCCTTGAAAGGATTTTGCTCGTCACTTTTTTAGCGACACTGCCTGCATGTGTACATATTGGGGGGTCGAGCCAGGAATAGGGATACATGCATGAGACGAACAGGGAGTTGGGTCATTACGAACCGAACTGGCGGCTCTTGAAAGTGAGCGTCAGCCGGCAACCAGGTTCTTGTCGTTTCAAGTTGTTCTAGAAGATGATGGGATAGTGGGAGAGGGCCGAGGCCGCAGACGGAGCGCATTTATCGGAACGAACCGGAGGCGGGCCACGAATGGATTCAAGGGCTCGAAGGGCATCCTTAGATTCATCCCATCCCGTGCAAGGAATGGAATATGATATTGTCGAGTACTGAACTGTTGGTATATCACGAAGAAGTCCTGTGATTTCTCTGTGCGACCTTTGTAACCCGAGAGTACTGAACTGTAGTATTGTAGAAAAAACAATTATCGAATGAAAACTGAGGAGTAGCTGTGATTCGCCATGTAGCCTTATGATGACGGTGATGATTGATTCCCCCGCATTGGCTTGAAACCAACAGACCCCTGCGTACCCTAGGAATGCGCATCCGCTCTCACTGACACACAGCCCCGCTTCGCTTCTGGATGCGGGCTGACGATCATGATTCGTGAAGGGTAACCGCGACCGAGCCCAGTCGCCCACCCTCCGACGCGACGCGACAGCGCCAACCGCCGGCACGGTTTATACTCACTGCAAAAGCAGAGCACACTCAACAACAACATCATCATCATCATCCCATCCATCCGGAATTTCCCATGCCGATATAACGCCGATACTGAATCTTGCCGGGGGCGCTCATTTACGGATTAGAAGTTTCAGAAGGTGGCTCTCCCGCTTTTGCGGCATCGGTAGGCGTTTTGGGACATACATGCGTCCATACATCCTTAGAAGAAGAAAAAAACATCAGCAATTAACTCTAGATTCGCGGGTTCGGTCCGAACGTTGGATTTGATGTACATACCGCTTATTATTTTACTAAGATTTTCGCCTCTTGTTATTGCTATTCGTTGGTGATTTGTATTTTAATCGGATGGTGTACGGGAACCGTAAAGTCTAGAGTTATTTAGCCCCTGGGATGAGGAAAAAGGACGGGCTTGCTACCGGTTTTAGGGTGCCCCGATATGGAGTTTAACCCACCACCACCACCACCGATCTATCTCTTAGTGATGTGTTTTGGGGTCCAAGCATCACCTAACCGCTCAGCATATTTTTTAACGGCGGACAAGCACTTTACTTGTGAGGCGCAATCAGGGAAAGGTGATAAAAAAACTTATCACCGCACGAATACTCTACCATATACAAAAAAAAAAGCTATATTATCCTCAAGGCCAAACACGTAGCATACCTTCTCTTCTTCTTGCTGGGCCAGACACAGAACGTATTTTAGTTATTTTAGTACTGTACGTTCTTAAAGATTTTTGGGACGATTCGCATACCATGTGTATGCCCATAGAGAGCGCTGCTATCAAGATGGTAAAATCCTCCGATGTGGTACATGATGGGGTTGGTGGATAGGGTTTGCCTTATCTTCGATTCCCGTGTCTATGATTTCAAACGGGTCGATGTACCAGACTGAATAACTTGATACCCAGGTGATTTGGAGAAAGTACATGCCATATTCCAAGATCCAAGCTTTTCAGCAGAGAAAGGATCCTTCACTATCGTTCGATACCGGTGCGGGGTATGCCGTAGGAACGCTTTCCGGCCCCAATGTCCGTATGGCCCGCTCTCTCTTCCTCCGGCATCCTATGCAGGCTCAGGCATACCAAACTGAATCGAGGAGGTTCCGAAGCACGTGGCCAGGATATGTTCCTTCTGCCATGTTTTCTAGGATACTAGTCAAGCACTGTCATGCATTGAATTAAAGTCACGAGCATTGGCCATGGCAAATCGGAAAGCATACCCTTAATTTTTCTCTGTTCGGGACATACCACCAAAAACAGGGATCCCTCGAACCTACCCCTCTGGAACAGTGGACCTACGATCTTCACTGACTGGAACACTTGTGGCTTGCTTATTTTTGCAAATCTTCCGGGATCTCAATTTTTCTGGACCTTCGATGGGTCTGTCTCTCCTGTAACCCTGAGAGCATTCCGAGTCCACGTGTTAATAATTTTACGCTTGTGGTCGCGCTTTTTCAAAAATCGATGAAACCCCCTAGAGTCAAACTTTCTCGGGATCATAATAAGTCACTCGTTGAAAGTGCAGCAGGGGAAGAATTGAGACTTTTTGCGCACACACTCGCGCCCTCTCCCTCTTTTCCAGGGCTGGTCGTTTCTTTTTTCTTTTCTTTTTCTTTCAAGAGCCGTGAAGCATGAAAAAGGTGGTCGATCTTGGATCTGGAACTAGCCTTGTCGAGGGCTGTTAGAAAACCAATCAGCCTCCTGTTTTTTTTTTTAGGGAGGTTATTTGATCTAGGACACTTTCAGTCAATCTCACCGATATCGTGATAAGTAAACCCTCTCTATGGTGTGTTGCTTTCGGTGCTTGCCGGGAATTCTACGCTTTGGTATTTTGCCTGACCCACCTTATCCTCCTGACAAATTAGGTTATCTTGTTGTGGAATCTAGAGGTTCGAGATTGCTGTTGCTCCACGGATAGCTCCCCAAGGATAGTCAATCGACTATCATATGGCATCCGCTCACTCTTTTGAACATATTAGCACAATCCAGACCGCTTGTTTCAGGGCACAGAACATTATCGCGCACATTTGGCATTTATATCACCAAATTTAGGAAGAGGATGAAAGCGTGTACAGTGGAGTCTCGATAGTAGCATACCCGATAATAGCATATTCTCGATAATGACATATTGTTCAATATTCCCAATGATAAATGTATGGCAAATTGGCGCCAAGATTACACTCTCCAGAAGCATATCTCGCCACCAGCATACCATTTCTCATTCCCAACCGTATGCCACTATCGAGACTCCACTGTAATACCAAGCATGTTGTGGTAAATGAGATTTTTAGAAACAATGGCAAGTACCACAGAACCGCATATAAACTTGATTGGAGGCTGAAAAAAACAACGCGGCAGATTGTTTCTGATCCGGGTTTACGCACAAGCCACAGGGCTTACTGGATCAGGTGTAGCTTGGCGTTAGTGCCTGATTGAACCCAGGCGGAAAAGTCATGCGAAGGAGTTTGTTGGTTTATGGTGCAGAATTGTCTCAAAGCATGCGTAATGGAGTATCGGAACTTGACAAAAACTCATCCGCCACTCGTAGCTTTCTGACCGGTGGTTTTGTTTTGTGTTGGGTTGTAGTTTATTTTGATGATTTGAAGGTTCGTTCGATGCCGTGGTGCCATGAGCAAGTTTTTTTTCTCTCCTTCTTTTCGTAAGGCGTTCTTCGCTGTTAGAGATATGCCTTACGAAGAAAATACTTGATGGCTGTAGGCTAGA
This sequence comes from Gyromitra esculenta, assembly GCA_038503075.1. NCBI lineage: Eukaryota > Fungi > Ascomycota > Pezizomycetes > Pezizales > Discinaceae > Gyromitra > Gyromitra esculenta. The sequence continues at coordinate 396,846 of JBCAML010000001.1, forward strand.
TCGAACCCAACTAACTCTAACCTTGCCATAAGAGAGCTTGAGAGAGATCGTTTTCGATGCGGTATCAATATTTATTAGAGTACTGTGGAATAAACATCGATGATTTAGGCCGGCATGGGATCTTCTTGGGTGTGTTCTAGGCTGGTGGTCGTGATGAGGGATCTACTGCGGCTGGCGTCTCATGCCATTCGAGTACTTTTGCCTCATCGCCTCGCCGTCTCACCGCCTTGTGGGCCGTATCACAAAATTGCCTTGCGGACACGAGACATTAGTCTTGGCTGTTGTGATTAAATGACACAAAAGTGGGGTTGTAAGGCTTTAAAAATTTTGCGGGTGGTTTTGGACTGATGTGGTGTGGTGCTCTGGCTTCATGATGTGTCACTCGGAGATATATCACGCTGTATGATGTGGCGGGGGAGGCGCGGTGGTTGGGGTGCTGGTATTTGTGCTTCTAGGTAACTTTGTGGGATGGTTTCTTCGGGAGTTAGCCCAATAGAGGAGTGGTATCTGCGTCCGTAGGAGCTGTGCATCGTGAAATGTTGAGCGACTTATCTTGAACTTGTACTCTGCTTTTTCTCTTTTCTCTATTTGGATTAGAGATAGTTAATTAAAGTCAGTTTACTCTGGCTTGAGGTCTAGAAAGATATCGAGTGAGGGGTATTTCTGCAGGGGCTTCGGAACCCTCTGGAGATGCCCTATAGTTTAGAACCATAAATACACTTCGGTTCGAGTTTCTTTGGCCGTTTGATTCTACTTTTTACTACCAGTGGTGTTAATTGTCAATAGCTGTGCGATAGCTGTTGGTAGAGATGATAATGAGACAGACAAAGATATCAAAATCAAATGGTATCTATGGATTTTGGGGGAACACGTAGAACTATTAACTATCCCATCGGGTATAGGAAAGTGACTTCGAGCCACTCGTGGTGCGAATTTCTTGCTAGGATAGCGCTAAAACCAGCAGCTCTATCATAGCCCTAGGCTTGGTAAGGAAAAATATTCACCAGTAGCTCAAGAAAATAAGGATTTTAGTCTAATTTGGTTTGATTTTTTCTCGCTGAGAAATATTGGATGGGAGGTAACTTTTAGGGGCGAAAAAAATATGTACACTATGACTAAATATACGCCACAAAGAATATCTCAGAACACGGCAATGGGTTTCACCACAACGCAGAAATGAGCATTTCTCTACTTGACTTCTCCTTTAATAAACCGGGGAAAAGTTAATCATCTAATCCAGGGTTCCTTTCTACCATTTTAATATCCATTACGGTATATAAAGTTAGTGTGAAGCTAGAAGCTTTCACTTTTAGCGAGATCTGTGTGTAAATTTACCCAATTTTTTGCAACACCAAATAAAGTCCAAAGCCATCACAACCCACAAAAATTTCAAGGAGATAAGCCTACTCTTAGGGCCCTGGCGATCCTTCTACAATTTTCCTGTATTTTCAAAAGTAGATTTCGCTGAGCAGGGCCCATAAAAATTTGCACCACTAACGGCGCGAATTGATCGCGTTACGCTTGATGGGATAGCTACATGTACTTCACAAAAACAAGCTCCTTTGATAGTATTTGTAATATAAATATTCGTAGTTTTGTTGTCAGAAATACCACTTGTTGGAAGGTATTGTGGGTCAGCAGAGTCAACTCGAGATCTTGGATAGAAATATCAACAGCCTAGTTTAATAATAACTACTTTGGCATTGCCTCGCTTCTAGAGCTTGTGAGTGGCTTTTGATCTAAGGGAGAGATTCAGAGGTTCACAAGTTTCTCCGTTCGGTCAATTGTATTAAATCCCTATCAACTCGCTTGGTGAAATTTGTGGGGGGTGAAGGTGAAGAAGCTAGAATCAGCAAACAATATATGGAAAGACCATTTACTTCAGCTCCTTCTACTGATTTTACTGAGCTATCTCGAAGGGCTGGTTCTTTGAGCGCGATAGTAGGATGTTGAAAGTATCTGTATTTCATCACCTTGCGGCTTATTTTCTTAGGGGAGGGTTATATATAATGTCACAGCTGAATATACCTAGGCCTACGTGACACCGAATAAAATATACATATTATAGGCCGGTAATAGCGCTAGGTCTGATGTTGTATTACGTCTTTCAAGTCAAAAATAAATAAATAACCTTTTGTCTAGGGATGACAGAATAAGACTAGAAAAGAGCCCCAACCATAGATGTATATAACAGTGTGATACGAAATATAAGTACACCTGATATCCATATATATCAGCAACACCGGGCGTGTATGATAATTAGACAGGAAAAGTCACTTGAACTGCGTCATTGAAATAGCACCTAGGGTCAGCTAGGATGTCGAATAGGATACAAATAGTATGATTCGAATTCTACTAGATACTACGGTGCGACAGTTTTTTTTGTTGGGGAACGTGGGTGTTTTTGAAAGTATAATGATTTGTAATAAATAATAAAATTAATTGTTTGGAGGAGGATAATATACTAGCATGAAGTCTTTTTATAAGGGCTTCTTTTTTTATTTTATTTTCATGCATGATAGCAAGGTGCTAGGATGCAGATTCAACAATTAAGGGCATTCATTACTACTTTAATTTAATATACAAATACTTCACCTCCTGGACGCGCAGAACGTCAAACTTAGATCAAAGCAACTTGGTAATCAAGCAAGGGCCAGATCTCCTTCTTCAATATTCTACTTCTTCGCAAAGAATGACATGATATTCCCCTGCCCTGCCGCCGGACCTTTCTTTCCCTTCACAGCTACTCTTGGCTTTGGCTTTGGGGGTGGTTCTGGTTCATCCTCAGAAAACGATTCCCAAACCGCCTCAGTTTTCGTAACTACATAATTAATGGTGGGCGTTAGTCTCGACCTCTAGGTTGGGGTGGTGGAAGTTTATCTAGTGACGTACCAATATATCCCTCATCGTCTCGCGCTTGAACCTTCTTCATGATCTTTCTTTTGCCTCTTCTCCTTCCGCTGGAAGTCATCACCTTAGCTACGGCTCCGTTAGGTTCCTCAGCTTCAGGGGAAGCTTCAATCTTGGCGGCCTTTGCCGGCGGTTCGTTATCCTCCATGTTGACGTCCGTATGATTGTTAACCCTTGGACATGTTCACGGCTAGAAACTTGGTGCGTGTAGGGGAATAATACCTTCATCATCCTCATCATCATCCATCATTCTCCTGAGTTCGTCGTCTCTCGCCTTTCTCTTTTTAGCCTCTTCAGCGTTGTCAAGGGCCGGTTTGGATGGTTCTCCCTCAGATTCCTCTTCTTCATCATCGCCACTTTCCATTTTTACGTCAGGTTCTAGATGGAACACGAGGATTAGCTACTAGCCATAATCGGAAAAACCAGTATCATGTAGATCACGGTTAGGATCTTTATTAACCTTCTTCAACTTTCGGGCTCCGAGCGGCCTGTATGGAGTGTTAGTACGCAAGAAACAAAATATAGAATAAGAGTGATTAAATGAAAACGTACAGAATTAGATTCTGAAAGCGTCTCCGCCGACTTTTTCGGCGCATTTCCCCAAGATGCAAAAAGATTAGATTGAGCCCTCTTAGATTTACTAACTGCTGAGGGTGCTGCCTTTTTTGCAGGTACTGTAGAACTGTAGAAGCCACACATATGGTTAATGTGATGGTGGGGGTTTAATAGTGGGAAGTGTGACACATACGCTTTGACCATAGGTTTCGTTTCTTTCTCGTCTGCCTTTGTTTCTTCCTTTACCTTTGTGTCCTTTTTTTCTAGTTTTAGTTCCTTGCTAGGTATTAGTTCCTTCTTTTTCTCCTGGACAGCTAATGTTGATTTTTTTGGCTGCGAGACTGGAGCTGGGGGAGGTCCTCGACCGCTAGTACGCTATAAAATGGTTAGTAGGTACGGAGATGCTTCTTGGATATTGTGACAAACTTTGGCACTGGGATTCAAAATCGTGCCGTAGGTCGCTCCCATCTTCAGCATGTCTTCGTTTTGAGATATTTCTAAAACATCGGCAGAGCATCCTGTAAGCGTTGATAAGTTCTACGAAAATATTGAAATTAGTTTTGGATTCTTGAAGGTTGACTACAGGCTTCAGGCTGGGGACACAAAACCTACTTTTAACGGCACCGGTTCCAAGCTATATATATGTATGCTTAAGATTTTCTCAAACTCAGCCTTGGCAACTTTTATAAAAGGCACTATTAGTATCGCTAGACCCCGAATCATAGATATCCATACCCTTCCCCATCGTTCCCTTACGAAACAAGAGTTAAACTTACCATCCAAGTCTTCTTCCTGGCATAATTCAATAACCTTCATCAACTCTTCCTTCTTTTTCTTCTCGTCTTCTGCAGTAATAGTTGTCTGTGTCCCGGGAAACGAACTATCGAACGGGCTGCACTGCATCTCCGTATCCTTTCCTTCATCATCGCTCCCATCTTGGCCCTTGACTGACGGAAGAGGCTTGCGGAAACCGGTAATGACATAAGTTGCGTGTATGCAATTGGGTTTGCGGGAATTTTCGTTGGTATAGAAGTCGTAAAGCATCCTATTAGAGGTCACTGTTAATAGGGACAAGTGATGTAGGGAATTCGAAGAAGTACAAACTCTTTGGCTTTGTTGACGTGGACCTTGAGCTTTCGGCTTAACAGACGATAGGATATCTGTATAGCATCATATTAATTAGCTTGATATTCCGGGTTTGCGGTTTCAGTGGGAGTTTGATTCCTCCAGAATCGATCTCCTTAGGCATTAATTAAAAGAACTCACAATACTCCTCTCGCTGAAGAGCGCAATCTTAAGGAACTTTTGATGGTCTTCCATAATTGCGCTTGCGGTCTCGCACAAGAAATCGAGAGATCCGCGGCGTTTCACGATATGAAGTCGGGATTCGAGGAAGTGCTCGTCTCTGTCGCGGCTCAAGTTCGACGCGTCGGGAAACCACTTTAAGTGACGCGTCGTGATACAATGGCATTGTGCAATGAAGGCTACCCGGAAACTCATCCCGCAAATGCAAGGTCATGAAACATCACTCATGCTCTTACAATTCCTCAATGTAGCTTCAATCAGAGACTCGGAAACTCTAGTAGCGCCCACTGTATCGATCCCATATATGTCGTGTTCTATTATTGATCTTCAGTTGGATTCTTCAGTTACATAGAACGTATCATCCAGCCACACGCCAGCTTACTGGCTACACGAAAGAAAACCCTGCGTAGTTATCCCGCCCCTCAGACCCTCGGGTGACCCATCTCTGAGCTGGCACACAAATACTGTCTTAAACTTTTAAGCCTCAGCCACTCTCCCCCTACTACAAAATACATCAACTTACCGAACCTCTCCTTCCCCATCTCCATCTCCTTCCCCATCTCCAACTTCACATACACAGAGACGAAATAACGACCCCAAAGACAAGAAATTACGATGCCTCCTCCAAGATCTCTCCTCTTCGTGACGTCTAACGCCAGCAAGCTTGCTGAGGTGAAAGCAATCTTGAGTCGAACTGGTGTTGATATCGAGAGCAAGAGCTTTGATATCCCAGAGATTCAGGGGTCGATTGAGGAGATCACCAAGGATAAAGCTAGACGTGCCGCTGAAAAGGTTTGTTGCTATTTATTGTTGGGGGATGAGACAAGAGAGGATCGGAGGCTGATTGTGCTTAGGTCAATGGCCCTGTTCTCGTTGAGGACACTTCCCTCTGCTTCAATGCCTTGAAGGGACTTCCAGGACCATATGTGTATGCTTCTTTCCCTTCCTTTTTCGGCGATGGTGAAGTTCAATAGGACTAATATTTCCACAGCAAGCACTTCCTCAAGGATCTTGGCAAAGATGGACTTGTAAAGATGCTCGCAGCCTACGATGACAAGACTGCACAGGCGGTGTGTACGTTTGCTTACTGCGAGGGACCTGGCAAAGAGCCAATCCTGTTCGAGGGAAGGACAAATGGGAAAATTGTTAGGCAACGAGGCGAGGGTTCATTTGGTTGGGATCCGATCTTCGAGTATGCGGGTGAAACGTAAGAACATCTTGTCTAGTCTACATGAACTCAGTTTCTTTTTGGGATTTATACTGATTTTCTACAGCTATGCGGAAATGGACTCATTCAAGAAGAACAAGATCTCCCACCGTTTCAAGGCCCTTGAAAAGCTGAAGGAATGGCTCGAGGGGAAAACCCCCAGTCAAGGTGAAAGGACATCAGCACCAGCACCAGCACCTCAGAGAGTCGATCGCCGGAACTTGGGCGGACATGAAGCCTCTGAGGGAGGAAGCTTCTTCGATGGCTTTGGCGAGGAGGTGAAAACAAGGGCTATTAGTATTGCTGGTGATGGCATGGGTATCAGAAAGAGTGTTGGGAGGAGCTGGGATGCACATGTTCCTGAATAAAGAAATTAGAGCATAATTGTAGGATAAACAAACAGCTCAGGTTTTTTTCTATAGTGTATCTTTATAGTAATTGAAAATGATTTCATAATCCGTCTGGATGATCCTGAGACCATTGTTCTAACCATGAAGATATTCTTTCGACATTGCTGTCAATCTCGTCTGTGTTATTGCTCTGAAGTTCAACCACAATTTCTTTGTCATACGATTCCCTAGCCTCTTCGAGGATGACCTGCATGATCTCGGCGTCCAGATTTTCTTGGAGCTTTTTCTCTGCAGCGGTTATTAGTGGATTATCACACGTGAAACAAGGCTGGAATTCGTTGGAGGGGAGGCAAGCGTACCCGGATAGTTTCTGGATTTGAGCCGATCGTAGAGAATGGTCGAATGGGCCCTTAGCACAACCACCAGGTCTATCCAGCTCTTGGGGAAAATATCACAGACGTGCCAATCGATGATGTAGCCTCCCTTCTTTACGTCTTCCTCAATTTCGTCGAGAAGCTATATGCTTCTTTAGCCCCTCCAATGAAAACAGGACAAGTTTGGAAATTGAAAAAAAAACCTTGTCTTCGTCAACGATCCAGCTCTTGAGCTCGTCGTCGTAGCCATCGTGGCAACTCTTATCCTTGACGATCTGGTTGATGGAAAGGTGCTTGAGGCCGGTTGCTTGGGCGAGGACTTCACAATGACTTGACTTGCCTGTTTTCCCAGTAGTCCTCAGTTAGCACACTGTTCTTCGTTTTTGTTTCATTTTTTCCATAGTTAAAGAGAACCGACCAACACCAGGAGTTCCAGTAACGATGATATTTGGCTGTATCCGAGTCATTATGAATCGTGTTTAAAAAATCCGTGTTGCTGTGTGTGGCGGGGATGTATGTATGCTCGACCAATGTGGGGAAACCTGCATGGTCCAAGCTTTCTAAAGGTTTCTTCCCCTTCCCTTTCCTTTCGAGCCGCATGGGGGTGCAATGCGCCCTAACCCTATAACCGGATTAACGTTTTTCCCAGAACACGTTTGCTTCCGTGGAATATTCCATAGCAGAAGCGTAGACCGGTTTGACAGGACGGCCACGAGCGACAGGACATGCATAGGGTTGATGGCATCAGTTGGGGGAGGGGAGGAGAGCTGCCACTTTTCGCGGGGCCATTCGTTTGTTTAGGCAGGCGGGCGAGTGTTGTTGGAACGCGTTGTCTCGAGCTGAGGAAAGTGGACCAGGCGGAAGCCGAGGGTACGACACTGAGCCTGAGCTGCTGCGAGAAAAGCACATGTCACGAGTTTGGTTTGTGCCATAATCAGTTAATCATAAGTTTGCCCCAGGGGAAACCAAACTCCATCATTTCCCGTTCTCGCCCCCCATTCCACCATAGGACTACCTCATCACCATCCATAGCATGGCGGGCTCCTCGCGCGTCCCTGTCTCGTTGCGGAACTTTGCCTCTGCGAAGGCGGCGGCAGCAAGGCGTTCGCCATACGCAGTTTTGAATTTCGATTTGTATGAATCCCTTCTCTCTCCCTCTCTCTCTTCGAGAGTATCTATTTCTACTATAATTCGCTAAATTTCTTTCCCATTTCGCTGCAGAGTGCGTAACATTGTATTTGCCTACTTCATCCTTCGCCATTTCCGCCGCGCCGTCAGACGGCTTCGCGGTCGTGGTATTTTGGGGACTATCGTCGATATCTACTCCTGTACACAGCGATATGCCTATGGCGTCTTCCTCAATTTCCCGGGAATCAAATCGAAGGTGCAGGCGCAGGTGGACGAGGCGCTGAAGAAGGTTGAGGACAAGCTAGTGCCAAAGGGACCGGGGGTGATCAGGTATTTGGCATTGCCAAAGGAAGGATTCACGGAGGAACAAGCGAAGGCTGAATTGAAGAAGTACGTGTTCTCTTCGGAAGAGGAATGGGTGGTAGCAGGGCTAGTTGCTGATGTTTGGGGTGGTGAAGATTGAGCGAGATGGAACATGCATCTTGGGAAGATGGCCATGTTTCTGGGGCTGTCTACCATGGAGGCGACGCACTGTTGAATCTACAGAGTGAAGCTTATAGGATGTTTTCTGTCTCTAATCCGTTGCATCCGGATGTCTTTCCGGGCGTGAGGAAGATGGAAGCCGAGATTGTTGCCATGGTACGGATGCCCAACATCAATGACATCATAGTTCGCTCCCTAATATCTATAGGTTCTTGCTATGTTCAACGCACCTGTTGGCGGTGGAGGTATCACTACGAGTGGTGGCACTGAGAGCATCTTGATGGCATGTTTGTCTGCTAGAACTAAGGCTTACGTCGAGCGTGGAGTTTCTGAACCTGAAATGATTGTTCCTGTCACTGCTCACGCGGCATTTGATAAAGCTGGTCATTACTTTGGTATCACCGTACATCATGTTGCTGTCGATCCAGTAACTCTCAAAGTTGATTTGAGAGCTGTCAATCGTCTAGTTAACTACAACACTGTCCTAGTAAGCACCAACCCCAATCCTTTCCCACCCGTTCCATACTAATCACCCCTAGATCGCCGGCTCTGCTCCTAACTTCCCCCACGGTATAATCGATGACATAGCTGGTCTCTCTAAAATCGCACTCCGCCGCCGTATCCCCCTCCATGTTGATGCCTGCCTCGGCTCCTTCCTCGTCCCGTTCCTCGAAAAAGCCGGCTTCCCCACCACCCTCTTCGACTTCCGTATCAAAGGCGTCACCTCCATCTCCTGCGATACGCATAAGTACGGATTCGCCCCGAAGGGTAACAGCGTCCTCCTCTTCCGTACTAAGAAGCTCCGCGCCTATGGTTACTTCGTTACTGCAACCTGGCCTGGTGGGGTTTATGCTTCCCCGTCCCTTGCCGGCTCTCGTGCTGGTTCCCTCATCGCCGGAACATGGGTATCACTCATGACACAGGGTGAGAGCGGGTATACGACTTCATGCCGTGATATTGTTGGTGCAGCGAAGGAAATCGAAGCGGGTATCAAGGAGCGGTTGCAGCCGGACTTATACGTCATGGGCGAACCCATGGTATCGGTAGTTGCATTTTCGTCGAAAACGATTAATATATACGAGGTCGCCGATGAGATGAGTACCCTCGGATGGCACCTCAACGCGTTGCAGGATCCACCAGCGATCCATATTGCGTGCACAAAACCGACAGTCAGTGCGACGGGCCGGTTTTTGGATGATCTAGAGAAGGCGGTTAAGGAGGTCAAATTGAGGGGAGAGAAGACTGGAGGCTCGAAAAAGGCAGCGGGGGATACGGCAGCGTTGTACGGGGTTGCGGGAAGTCTGCCGAATAAGAGTGTGATTAATAGTATGGCAATTGGGTTTATTGATACGTTGTATAAAGCGTAGTTGATAAAAGGGTTAGGAAGGGCAGGGTGGTCTGTTTTGATTTGCATCTGCGTTATACGCGCATACACACACAGGGTTACATCAACCTAACTTTTTCCTTTGTATTTTGGGTTTGGATAGTTCGCTCGCTCAGCATCTATTTCTTTTGTGTATTTTCTTCCACTTTTCGTTTCTATTGGGCTTGGGGCTTGGGTTGAGTTGGGGAAGACTAAGAAGTGGAGGCATGGTTACCCGTTATGGGAAAGGAGTATTAAGATTAGTAACTCGACAGAAATACATACTTGCGCATATGAAACAACTCCGGTTTGATCTGATCGATTTCCTATTCATGTTCGGGGAAATAGTTGGGGTTTAGCCACTTGCTGGAAACTGGCTTGCTCTACTCGTGTAGTTCGGATGAGAATCGTTTCACGAACGATCTGGCAGACCTAACGTAGAATATTTTGTTTTGTCTACTAGCTTGTAGTTTCACCGATTAACGGTATGGTGATGATAATATTCTAGTGCAATAGCATAGGCTTGACGTGACGAAGTAGCTCAAATGTTTCATTGATTTCTGAGTGCGAGAATATCACATGCAACAAAATTTATGACTTGGACAAAACCCCAAAATAGCTCTGCTGAAAATCAAATCCTATCATAATTCTCCATCTGTGTCGCGAATTCTAGGCAACTTAGCCGTAAAATCCCAGTCAAAATCAGTTGGAGGAATGCGAAATGTCCAGATCTTGGCGATATACGTATTCCCAATTAATCCCTAATACCCGTTCTAACAACCTGGTTTTCCCATGTGGTAACGCGATCATAAAACATCACTCGCAAAAAATACCCGAGACTTTAGCTTCTTTCCAAGCTAAACACTGCATAGAGGTAAAGTCTTCTTATATTTTGATATTTGCTGGATTTCTTATGTGGTGATTTTTCGGGGGCGTTTTAGATGAATATATTAGTTTCCACATGTTCTACATACTTGGGCTGTAACTAAAACCTGGAATGTGGTTGCAACCGCATGCCTCATCTAAATCTCGATCTGATGCAACTTAACATGTGGAAATCTTTTTCAAAGCTAATTTTATATTTTTACTTCGGTCATGGTCGACTTCATTGCCGTTGAACTGTGGAAATGTGTGTTTGTTGCCAGTGTTGGCTGTCGATGATCTATTCCGAGTTTTTAATTACAGCCCAAGTATGCTGCTCACTAATCGTTAGTCTTGAAAATATCTATCATAAGGTGATCAGATAGAATCTCGTGTAGGACTGAGTCTGGCCTCTTGAATAACTCTATCTCCATTTATATATCTGGTGCTATGTGTGTGTGGGGGGGGGTTGAGTAAGAGGTTTGAGATACTTGGTGTAAATTACTCTAACGCTTGTACAAACACCAAGTTAGCAAAGTCGCAAAAAAACAACGGAATTCGGATACTATGTTTCTAGGGATAATGCGAGATCTCTACGAAGTAAAAGCTCAACGCGATACGGGCAAACTCAAGAGGCAAAGAGAAGATTGCCTGTATAAACCATCCCTTTGAATCGCATTAATCATAGCGGGTGCTAGATTCTATTAGCCCTAAGATCAACTCCCGTTGAACTGCTGGTTTGTAGATCCCAATTAGCCAATAAGCATCAAGGGTTTGAAATTGGCAATTGGTTGAATAAACGTGTTCACCTTAGTTCAGATGTTTTCCATGTCTCTGCTGCTTCTACGGGGTTGCGGTATTTTTGTCGAACTTTGAATAACCTGATTTTGAGTTCCATTCTAGCTATTTCGCCCCCTCGGTCTATCTTTGCTAGTAAGTCGAAAGCTTGTTTAGACTTGTAAAACGACATCTCTTTGATGATAGCCAGCTTTTTATAGCCATAGTTAAAATATCTCCTGCTGAAGACGCGTGATAACAACTGATTGTGGGTCTATTATGGGTAGAGTGGTAGCCAGAGCGTAAAAGCTAAATGGAAGTAGATAGTAGATTGAGCAGTTCGTTAAAAACCACCAAATTTTTAATTTTGTAAAGGGTTGGTATATCTCTGTATATTTGTGTTAATTTGTTCTTGGAATGCTGAGTAGGAGATTGGGGATATGTAAGGCTGATGTCGCTTGGTTACATGGCCGAATCTCTGCGTCTTATTCTGTCACTAGAAGCGGTTCGTGGGCTATAGTAGGAGATAACCATATGGCGCCTTCAGTGCACCTGCAAGCGTAATCGTAACGGGTGTGATCTTCAATAGACATCTAGAACAGTCCATGAATCTGTATCAAGATCTTGCTTAGAATATCTGAGCATTGTAGGGGAGGGTGTGAGTGTAAGTAGCAAAGATGTATGTGTGTTTGAAGATGGAGATGAAAAGAAGTAAAATATGGAAAAGACTTCGCCTTGACGGATAGGCAGAATCTTGACGTTGAATTTGCTGATTGAATAACGTAGGCGTGGATAGGGGATGGGTGGGGTTGTTTAGTGCAGGCTTTGGGTAGAGAAAGCAAGATGGCTTGGATTGTAGGATGTCTTAGTTTCTTGAGTTGAATGCTTTTAAAGTTTGAGGAAGTTTGTTGTTGCTGGGATAGAGAAGATGGTCGTTTAGGAGGGGTTATGTGGTTTTAGTTCCTGTCAGAGTCACAGTAGATCACTCGAAAATACTCAAGTAATCACTAGCCCCAGACGTCCGTTCTTTCAGCGCGTTCTTGTGCCTATTATCTTCTGGAATTTTCAGTCACAGGCTTAACATCATTCCTTGGGGGGAGCAATCTCTGTTCCTGGTTATAGGAGGCTGCTGCTACCAGCCTTTGATATATCCTGTCCGCCTAGCATCGTATTGTAAGAACCAACATTTCCTGGCCTACGTAACCTCTCTGTGGAAATCTGTCGAGATTCTAGTCCTTGAGCAAAGCCTCGTGTTTATCTACAAGAAACGGAGCAACTATTATTGGAAAAGGTTCGTCAAACCCAGACAGCATCAGAAAACTCCAAATCATCCTATAAAGTCGCCAAATCACCATGCTCAGTCAACGGATAACTCAATAATTTTTATTTATTGATATCACCTTCCACCACTTCTGGAAAACACAAAATATCCATTCTGCGACTAGTTCTATACACCGTGCAACATGACTTCTGGCACTGGATTTTATTCAAAGGCTATACAAATTCCTCATTGGAGCAATTTAAGCGTCCAACCTGGCGGGGAAGTTTCCATTCTCTGCGATAATTAGCATATGATGTCATAGATTAAACAAAAAGAGAAAGAATGGGTGACGTACCGCGCTGAGTATCCCACCTCTCGAGCCAGGCATTGGGGCAAAGGGATCGGTAAGCAAGGTAGAACTGTGGTTATATGAATTAGTAGGCTAAAGTCACACGGTTGGCCTCTGGGAGAATATACCTGCTTGCAGGGAGCGAAATCTTCGCCTTTAGCGTTTACGCACTTGTAGTAATCGACATACTGCAGGACAAATGTCAGTTCTGGGTTTCAATTGGCGCTGGAGAAGATATCATGGCGAATCCGAGAAACGAGCTATATGCTCTAAGGCGACTATATAACGAGGGGAGAAAGAATGGACCAACGTTTTGCCAGCACTATATATCGCAAAGAAACTTAAATTAGCCATTACCATCTAGCAGAGAGGCCATGAATGTGTCCTTTGAAACAACTCCACACAAACTAAATAAGAAATTGGGCCCACAAACGTGCTTGGTCTGGTTCTGGTGAGGAAATCGAGCGTCAAAACCTGCCCATAACTGTCAGTCCGTCGTCTGTATCCGTAACCGGGAACTGTACGATCGGCACATGCCTGCAGTGACGAACTTGAAGGGCTTAGTTTCTCTCTCGGAGTCGTCGGGCATGGTTGCAATTCAGGTGTCGGGGGGGGGGTGGAGATGTAGTGCTTTCCGGGTAGGCGCAGTGAGGGCAATTGGAGATGTGCGATGGTTCGATGTGGGTAACTAGAAGATCGGGTGAGGTCTGATTGTTTCCTGCCAAGACACAAATGACCCCACCACCGTCAGCGGGAAGTTACCCGGTCAATCTTGGAAACATTATTTGTGGGCTTATTTCGGCGATACTATATTTTCGGACCGACGGCGGATTTGCGAATTTCAATATCCCGACGAGGCCGTTCACGATGTCGCTCGCCAAAGGTATCTCGACTGCTAGGTGGACGTGCACAAAGTGTGCGGATATGTTGTTGGGGAAAAAGGCGTCGGGATTGAAGCTTCGGTTCTTCTCGTCTGGTATAGTGGCACGGGCAAAGGCGACGCAGCCCGTTTCGCAAACGATTGGTACTGGTGGAAGAGGACCTGGAAGGAAACCACCGAATGTGAGGGATCAATTCAGAGCAAAGAATGCGAGTGGACTTTACTATACACTTAGGTTTGTGATCACTCGTCTAGGTAGATCTGGCTGCCTATCATGTTCAATATCAATGTCAAGCTCATTCTCATCTTGTTTCTCATTCTCTGATTTGTGTCTATATTTATTTATAACTTATCCTCTTAAGATCCTTATTAGCTCTCTTTAACTGCAATTAAATATACATCCACCTTCAAAACCCAATAGCACAGCTAACAATTGCACTAGTATAGGAATCGCAACCCTAACTCTTGCCTATGCCTCTGTCCCTCTCTACCGTGCTATCTGTCAACGCACCGGCTATGGCGGTACTCCTATAACAGATCAGACTAGATTCACCGCCGAAAAACTCATACCACAGAAACATGCTAAACGCCTCCGTATTACTTTCAATGCTTCGGTTTCAGATGTGCTAGAATGGAAATTTACGCCCCAGCAACGGGAAGTCCGAGTGCTGCCTGGTGAAACAGCGCTCGCATTCTATAAGGCGAAGAATATGAGCAAAGAGGACATTATTGGTGTTGCCACCTACAGTGTGACGCCGGGGCAGGTGGCACCGTATTTCTCAAAGATTCAGTGTTTTTGCTTCGAGGGTTCGTATTTGCTAGCCCCGACCTCCATTCTTGGTTGGGTTGATATACTGATGACTAGTTTTGGGATTGAATAGAGCAGAAACTGAATGCAGGTGAAGAGGTGGATATGCCTGTTTTCTTTTTCATAGATCCCGATTTCCTCGAGGATCCTCAGATGAAGGGAATTGAGACAGTCACTTTATCCTATACTTTTTTTAGTGAGTCCCTCGTAGGGGTATAGGATCTGAAAATCGAGTTTATATACTGATACACCAACAGAAGCTAAATACGACGATAACGGGATGCTACGGCCGACGCCTTGATTCTTTCTGTCTCGTGCTGCATTCGTTCACCCTAAAGAGCTAGATTGTATAGTGGGAATTGTATTAGTTAGAAATCTGGAACCTTCGCTGTTGCAACTAAGATTGCCTAATTAGTGTACTTAGAACTATCTCATCCTAATCCAGTATTATAGTTAGTGTTGGATTTATTTGTGTAATAATCTGCTGGGGAGAGAAAACGGTGCATTGAACATTTCCATGCCGGGTAACCACAGCTACTTTGTTACCCTGCCACCAAGCCACGGCCCCTGGAACATCCCAAGCTTCCGCAACAACTTGTCCAGTTACGTAGGCTGGAAGTCCACGAACTCACGATCCACTAAAAAAAAAACCATGACTTCCGAGATGAACCCCGTATACGCGCCCTTCTTCGGGCTGGCTGGAGTGTAAGACACCATTCCCCTCCTCTCCATTCTCCCCCGAGTTTCTATCTCTTGTTCTGGGGTGGTGAAAAGACTGTTGACGGGTGGGTGGCTAACATGTACTCAACAGTGCCTCCGCCATGATATTCTCCTCCATGGGCGCCGCCTACGGCACCGCAAAGGTACGCGGTACACCCCCGCACACAGTTCAACTACTCCCACTGACATAAACGCGTCCAGGCCGGCGTTGCCATCGCAGGAATCGGAACCTTCAAATCCGACCTAATCATGAAATCCCTCATCAGTACACTCCCCCCTCTCCCCTCACACCGCATCCTAGAAATACTAACACCCTATAGGCGTCATCATGTCCGGAATCATCGCAGTTTACGGCCTCGTAATCGCGGTCCTGATCGCCGGCGATCTCGGACCGAAGGGCTCCTACTCCCTCTTCTCGGGTTTCGTGCATCTTGGCGCTGGGCTCTCTGTTGGACTAGCGGGTTTGGCGGCTGGTTATGCGATCGGCATTGTGGGGAATGCGGGAAGTCGCGCGTTTATGGAGCAGGGTAAAGTGTTTGTTGGGATGGTGCTTATTTTGATTTTCGCAGAGGTGTTGGGACTCTATGGGTTGATTGTTGCTTTGATCTTGAACACGAAGACGAATAGTTAAGTTAATAGCTGCATGCGGTAATTGGGGCGTTATCTATTCTTCGACTTCGTGGGCTTTTTTCTTCTAATTTTTTTTTCGTGGTTCGGGACTTTGGGTAGAGTTTGGTATATGGTAAGAATGGGAGGAGTAGGGAAAGTTTATTGCATTGCGGACAGAGGCGTGTACTATACATATATTTATATCCGAGTTTTTCCTTTGTGGTTGCGATTGCATAGGCTATCGATTGAGGTTTCTCGCATTTGGTGGAACGTGGGGGAGAAAACGGGGACTGGCGTTGAAAAAAAGGAAATTAGAAGAGTGCGTGGTTCATTGGCTCTACATGCAATTCTTCTTGCGCTAGCTTAATGGACATTCTGGTTGCTTTTCAAGGCGATTGAAGCGCCCTGCTATTATTCTAAAATCCCCACTCTGCGCACAGTGAATCGGGTACTACCGACAAACCAAATAAAGCCATCAAAACCCTAACATAGGTATCATACAGAAAGCCAGAAGAAACAAACGCTATAGTCACAATATAAATAGTCCAGTCATGAATCAAAGTTATAACAGAGTTGAGCCAGCAACCCAAGCAACCCCACAAGCCAGCAATGCACCAACACCAACTGCATTCTTGTTCCACCCTTCCTTCTCCTCCACCCGAACAGCTCCTACCTTTCTCACTGCTGGCCCAGTCTTCTCTTCTCGTTCAACACTCTTGCAGCTCCCATTCCGCCTCGGCATCGTGAAATTTACCGCCAACCTCGACAGCTCCAAAACATCCTCCCTCCAGCTCCCATCCTCGCCATCAACCTCAACATTCTGCACATTCCCAAAGAAATCCGTAATAAGCACATCCTTCAGATCCCTTCTAAACAAATCCGTCCTAACCCCCGGACTCGAATGAATCTTCTCTGTGTCATACGAATCAAACAAGTCCTTCATGGTATGCTTCGAGCTCGCCGTCTGCACATTATTCTCCAAAAACTCAAGGTTATAGTACGTATACCGATCGATAACCGCCACGCCCACATCGTTATCCGCATGGTGCGAGTAAGAGCTCTCATCGAGCTTACTCGACCCCGTAGCCAATATATTCGGCGAGTAGAATTTCGAGTACATGGTGTTCGCCTGACACGTATCGATCATGAACAACATCTCGTGATACCGTTTCTTCTCCCACATCTGCTCAAACGCGTCCGCGATATCAAACGCGCTGATTTCCTCCGCGTCTTGGAACTTTAGGAACTCGTTGCCACCGTGTCCGGTCATGTAGATGAAGATGTTGCTCCGGTCGTCTGTCAAGAGCCGTTTACTCCGTGGTGTGTCGGGCTCGACTCGGTCCGTTAGGAGACGGATGAAGTTCTCAACAGTCACCTCGTATCCGCGGTAGTCTACCTCGATGTTGTCGCCGTAGAGGTCGAGGGCGCGGTCGGCATTGTTGTAAACGGTTCCTGGAAAGGCATTGCGGGGATTACAGGCAATATCGTCAGAAAGCATGAGAATGATCTGGGAATCAGGGATCCCGAGTCGCTTTACGGTGCGGTACATGGAGAGGACATTGGCAAGATGGCGGTAGTTGAACCAGAATCTGGAGGTCGAGACCAGGACAGCCCAGTTGGAGGTGTGTTGGGCGAGAGCACAAGACAGGAAGCCGAGGGGAAGCAGTAGGCGTGAAGGTTTCATGGCGGGGTTCGGGGGGTGGTGAAGTTGGTGATGGCGGTGGGTGTCGAGTCCGAGGGTTGAAGCTCCGTTGCGCTTTAGGGGCTCTGCGAATGCTGATAGCACGTGATTACCAATCAGCGAACCCCAACCCTAAATTCGCGGTATTCTGGCTTTTATTGCTATTCCTTGCTTATTTACTAACTGCGCAGTAATGTAAGAAGCATCATCTCATACCAGCTAGCTACATGTATTTTGGAGACTGTCTCCACATCTCGAAACACCTCCGGTTCCGCCTGACACCGTTACCGTGAGTTGAGTATTCTAACCATACCGTAGAATTTTACCCATACCAACAATCGTCTCATTGAAATACCGATCTTCTATTGGATCTATATCCTCCTTGTTACAAATACAAGCAAAGAGATGCCTCGAAGACCCGAAGTATCTTCAAAAAAAAGAAAACCATTGACCCATTTTTGCTGTCACAACGCCTTGTTTGTCCGCGCGATATCGAACCACCCAAAAATCCAAACAGTAAGACAATATAAAAAAGACATTTGGTATACTTTTAAGCAGGGGCATAAAAGGCTCCCTATGCCTTTTCTTCAACCTTCTCAGACCCATCCTCGTTATAGTTCTCAGTCCTCATATCTGTAATGCCCAAATCATCCTCCTGCTCCTTCGTCCTCGCTACATCAACAATTGTCAATTGCGGGTCCGGATCCGGGGCGTAAAGGTTCTGAACATAACTCGCGGCGAGCGGATCATCGAGGATACAGGTGAACTTTCTCTTCCCGCTCTTGGCCTCCATGAGTCCTAGGAAGAACGCCTCCCACCTATCACGTGTTTGTCTATCAATTGAGTCGGAGCTTTCGTCATTCACATCACCCCAGATACGTTGATGCAGATCATCATGGACTTGCTGAAGGAGACCTTCAAGCGTGGTGAAGCGGCCACCGAGAGTACCAGGAGTCAGATCGAGGTTGAGTTCGGGGCAATTCAAAGCACATGTCTCGGACTGCGAGTGATAGATTTAGTTAGATTTGAGTTGCGAGGGATGCTACCGGAATGGAGATGAAACCTACCTTAAGAATATCACGAGCCAAGTCTTCCTCATCTTCAACTTTGAGAGTGATTATACGGCCCATTGAGGGAACGGCTCCCCCAGTCTTCACTTCATTGCTCTTGTCTATGAAAATAGTCAGTAACACGGTTCCATGGCTAGAGCTTCATAAAAAGGAGAACCCACATCCACAAGCATCGCAAACAGTACTCATAATCACTACCTCCTTGAAATGTGGAATATCCACAAGCTTCATATGCGTACTACACGGCCTAACACAGCTCGGACAGCTCGCCGGGAACGTGTGGACCTCATCTGGCCTAATCTCATCATCATCTTCCGCCTCAAATTTCTCCGCATCCGCTGCAGACGTATCTGTCAAGCCTAGCGCCGTATTCTGTTCCGGAGTCCGGATATAGTCGTGTCTAATCCACTTTCCTTTCCCATCATCCGGTTTTGGCTCAATCCAAGAATTACCGGCTGGATCGTCGACCTTCACCGTGAACGGAAATCCCTTCCCATCGATCATCTCACGACCCTTAGTAATGAATTCAGAAATTTTCTCGTATGACTCAGGATCGCTATCCTTCCTCTTGGGCTGATCCTGTTCAAGATCCTCCAGGACTAAACCAAGTAGGCCCTCAACATTCGTGAGCTGCCCTCTTTGGGCTGGGATCTCGAGATCAAGCTCGAGGAATCGAGAAGAGCAAGTTTCGGACTTGACAATCTGTCTGTCAAGATCCTCCTTGTTATCGACCTTCAGAGAATACGTGCAACCACGTTCCTGGATGATTCCGGCGGAAGTGATCTCATTGTTGCGGAAATGGCAGTGGGAACACTCGAAGGACATAACGACGACTTCGCGGAAGAAAGGAATACGGGTCAAGAGAAGACGGGTCACGCCCTGTTCGTGGCAGTTCATGCATAGCGAGTCTTGGGAGGAATTAGTTAGGGCAAGTTTCGGTCAAATAGTTCGTAGGAGCTGGCATAGGCCGCGGTAGACATACCGATGTTATCCACAATTTGAGGTTCATCGACAGTAAAGTTCTCCTGCCCTTCGACAGTGTTTCCAGTACCAGTGACCTCGTTGACGCGATCGCCAATGGATTGGAACATGTCCTCTTGCTTGGACTCGGTAGGAGCAGCCATTTTGTTCGTTGCTGGCTGTTGCTGGTTTGCGCTTTAAAAAGCGAAAGTTGGAAAGTTGGGGTTTTTAAAAATGACAGGAGCTTTTTGGAGTTTGAGGGGCTTTTATAGAAGTTTTTTTGGCTATGGGGTGACTCGAGATGCAGAAAGAGTTTTGGGTGGGATGGTGGGGTTTGGTGGGGCGTTGGAATTACTAAGAAAGAGCCTCATCAAGCACCCATCTCATCACAGTCATCTAACACACACCTTCTACAGGAACTATTTTCTTGTATACTACTATTTCGCAAGCTCTTTGAGCTTGGTGGTATAATTTTTTTGGTTATCTGATAAATTCATGTACTCTAGCTTTAGTACGTAGAGGCCAACCAGACTCAGCCAACATGTTTAAGGCCGAGGTTAGCTCTGGACTTGAGGTTAGAGGTGCTACTCTACATGTAGCTATTGAACAGTGCGTCAGATCGATAGCACTTATAGACATACATGCACATCTATCAACGAGGGGGGTTAGACTTTCTCCGTAAGTGCATGCACTGTAGCTCGAGATCGTTGAACCCCGATAGCAGAATCGTAGATCATGGTTGATCGATCATGACTCACTAAAGTATTGTTTATTCTTTGTCCCATTTATAACCAAGCGTACAAGAACCTGGGCCATAGCGCTTTGCGCCTATCTTTATTCCTCATATATTTACGAAATCTAAATAGTCTTTTTGCAGTAACTCGTTCGCAACAATAGCCTTTCTTTCTAGAATCTCTTTAGTACGACTACTGGTGTTGAATAGAACGATTATTCGTGATGCTCAGTATCCCTTACGCTGGTGCTTAGAGGCTGCCAAATATGTCAACCTCGATCAGGTAGATAAATGGATGATCTTGCTGTATTGAGGAGTTTCCTATCCGGATACGGGGCTGAAATGAGACCTTGCGCTCAGCCACCAAACTAGTTGGCAGCTTCACCAGCGTAAGGGATAGTAGTGAAGAGAAAACAGGATAGAAGAACGGGGGGTTTTTTTTTGTTAAATCATTGTTTCATTGTTTTATCTGGGTACAAGAATATCACATGCAACCGAAGTTATGGCGTAAACAAAACCCTGATAGAAGAACGGGGGAAAGCCCCCATATATATAGTCCTGATAGACCCATATAAACTGGTTTATGGCGGGTTCTTTGGGTGCCGAATAGATCGGCCCGAGCAACCCCCATTAGTAGCGATGACATGCTACTAGGAAGCCTATAGATATATTCCATATATCCAACAACTGGGACTGATGGGTGTCCGAGTGATATTTTGTGATACTGCGCTTAAAATCTAGGGTAAAGTTCGCTATTTCTATATTTTCCTTAGGAGCTACACGTGCGTGTCCTTCATATATGTAGACTTTTCAACGCCAGTTTGCATTTGGGGTAAGTTAGTAGATAAATTTATTAGTCAAAAGCCAACTCGCACTCCATGAGATTGCTAAACGTCGCGCTGGGAGTAGGCGAAGGTAGAAATAGCAAACTAGTTATGTACTGAGCCATTGAATAACGCGCCGTTAATTTCACAAACGGACAGTAAAATAAATCAAACGCCTGTGCATGCGTTTCTTCCGTTCAAACGATTTCTGAACAACCTTGAACCAATGAATTCTTAGGCCATGGATAACCCGTATCCTTCCACCACTATTCCTTGTAAGTTCATTTTTGGTTCCAGCCAAATTCGCCCCACTGAATACTTTGACTTACCGTGAGATTTGCGTTTGTATAAGCATTGAGGTGGTCTTGTATATACTGTGTCGTCGGGAATCCTGCTGAAATATCCCGTGGTGGTGCACAATCAGGGAAATGTATGTGATAAAATGCTAGGACGAAAGGGCAAAATTACGTGGATCACAAGTTACCGATTCCTTTCCTTCCTCCTGATAGACACGAACATAATCGATATACATCGTTACTCCCTCTTTCAGTCTAGGTCTAAAAATAAGTAAATCAGTATCTTCGGGTTAAGACGGAATCCAGTTATTGCGAATAACTCCACCCTAAGAGGCTCCAATCAATGTAAGTCCACGAGGTACTAAAACCAAGATTCAACACAATAGACATGGGCTCGCGCGAGATCTCTCGTTGACTGATATTACCGTTTGGGCCAATTGCATCGCCTGTAGATAATGCATGAGGAAAACATTTTTAACGAGGCTGACATGTTTGAGCTATTACCGGTCATCCGAAAAGTTTCCTTATCTCCAACAAACCAAGCAATCGCGCCATCAGCTTTTCCGGGGATATATTCGAAGGCATACTTTTTGAACTATGATGAGTGAGTGTATATACTGTCAAAAATAAAGCCTATCAAACATACCTGCTTCCTATCGTACCCTTCGTTGTTCAAAGTCGTAACACCTCCGGGAAATTAGCTGATTATAGCACTGATAACGTAGTCTAGTACTAGAATACGCACCACTAATAGCTTGCTGGAAGGGACCACCGTTCCAGCTATTTATTTGCGTGATCTTGGGGTTATTTATTGACAAAAAATTATAATTTGGCTTATAACCAGCATCAAAAGGCGCCTAAGCCTCTCAGTCACCTACCTGCACAAAAAAGTAATAAAGAGATTTGGTGAAGCTAGAAACGTACAACTTGAATGGACTGAGTCACTATACCAAGTTTAAGGTTGCCATCAGCGCCTGCCTCGAAGACATCGATTTCTGGCGCACCACGTCCTGTTCCGGAATTGGGATGTTGCTCTCCCTCACAAACACACTTAGCAAACTTCTGACCTGGGAGGAACGATATACCGTCGCTTCTAGACTGGTTCGGAGTGATGCCAGTATCACACACATCATATGCATATGGCCATACCCCATCAGTTGTCGACAAATATCCGGGTCTCCCGAGGTTACCCAACGTCCAAACCCCAGGCCACAATCCCGGAACACCTACAGGGCCTGGGAGTGAAGCTGATATTTCTAAAACGCCACCCTTAAAACAGAGCTTATTCCAACTCTGGAGCATGCCGGATCGATAGTTCAGATCATGATTCTTGAATGCATCCAAGCGTAAACGAAGAGTTCCATCTTTGGTCGTTACGGCATCTGGATCGTACCATTCCAAATCATTTGTAGCAGAATAATGAAGATCCACTGCTTGCCAGAACGGATCATCATTTTCATAGAAAGACCTTCCATCTTGGTTAAACTCATCACTAAAGACCAACTTCAGTTTCTTCCCGTTTAGCACCGAATCTCGGGTCATTGCATCCCGTGGAGTATCGGGGTCTATCAGAGAGCTCCTTACAGCACTCAGGATTGGGTAAGAAATGTTTGAGAGGTTGTCTTCCCCCACCGGGCCATCTTTCTCACGACCTTGACCATGGTGTCCGTACCCGGCATGTATAAGGACAGGCCATACAATGAATAACACGAACACCCCACAGATGGTCATTGAAATGCATAAGACTCCCAGAAGTAATCTCCCACAATTGGGCTTAGGCAATTCATTTAGATTAGGATTGTGGATATCATCATCATCCTCTTTCTCGTCAATTGTAGGATGTTTAATTGTCATGCCACCATTCTTGAGATATGGTGAAAAACCACGCTCAGGATCTTCCTCACTGAAATTGGGATTAACACTAGATTGCTTCACACTATCCCCATCATTCCATGCCGGGAACACGGGAGAAAGGATAGAACCAACACCTGTGTGTGGCCATTCTGGATAACGGGAATAGTCCCCGACAGAATTGAATGAAGAATTAGAAAGCCTTGGCTTTAATAAAGGAGTAACAGATGTTTGTGAGCGAAAAGAGCCACCGTTCGTACTTATGCTTATATTACTGCTCGGTGGTATTATAGTTGTCTCGGACATAGAGTCCACTAGTCTAACTTGCAAGCTTCTTTTAGGAACTGGTAGTTTCCTATCTTCCAGCTCATCCAAGTCTAGCTCTTTTCGGCTTCCATTACTGCTTTGGAGACCGCTGGGAACTTCCTTTTGCGTTTCGAGGGGTGAGGATACTGGTATATAATTCAGCCGCCGAAAGGTTTGTGGAGCAACTGATGGAGGATTTGGTGATCTAGCCCTTGAGCCTAGTCGATTTAGAGGTCGTGGACCAAAAAGCTTCCTTCTTTGTTCTAAACCTTCTATTCCGACACCTGCTGTTGTTGCGCCAACCGCTTCGGGATCTTCTGGTGTTTCCATTAGCTAGGGGAGCGAGAAGATGTGATGCTCTACTTGCTCCAATTCAGTTTTATAGTCTTTCACGGATTGCCTAGCCGCTGTCGGCGACGCAGCTAGCAGAGAAATGAGATATTTCAGCAAAAAGGCGTCAGATTAAATGAGGATGCAACTCGTACTGTAATAATGATACAGGGTAACCCAAAGGTTGGGGATATCACAAGGAACAACTTGATCATGAAAGACACAGCGAATCAATAACTGCACGTGTTTCCAAAAATTAAAACGTCAGAACTGCATAACTATAGCTCAAAAGCCAAAATACAATAAGATATCGAAGGAATATGAAGTATTCTTATTCATACCATTACTGCCCGATAGCAGATTTAAATCTCGTGGGACTTACATGTGCATGTAGATTTGTACAATCGTTTGGAAATCCATGTACCTACATGTAAGCATTGGGTCGGGCAATTCGCGTTTCCCCGCGGCCGCTATAGTTATAAATCTTGAATAGCATCATCAAGAACTCATCACAGAACCCAGAGCTAAACTCACATCTCCTAAAAACATATATACCCTTGGTTTGGGGAATGCAGATTCGTGAAGTTATTGATTTTTTAGGGCATCAGCTCTCTAACTTACCACATGTACTGCTATTATTTCAACCCTTATTTGGCATAAATGTTGTCTGTTAAACCAATTCCAGCTACACGTACTCTTCACTCTCCACTGTTAAGGCAACATGATATCTGGTTGATACACGAAATTTCACTCGATGTTTAGGTGCAGAAATTTCGCATTTATGTGGTCTCCTCGCTTTAGAGTTCTCAAATCCCTGCGCAAAAAACCACACACCCGACAAATTAAAGCTATATTAACATTGTGATATTGATGTATCCACGATATATCGCTGACAAAATTTAGGGCTAGGGAGAAAATTCTAGATCGCTATAATCATGATGACGTCGCGAGCGAAGAAAACCCACATTCAATCCGATCCGAGCCGGTTCAAGCTTAGGCGACTCTCGGCGGCCTATAGATAGACGCTATTCATTTCAGTGGCTATCACTCCGCTTTCTAAAACACATTGTTGTCACTGGGAGTATCTTACCATGCTTTCCCAGTCTGTATTCAGGTCTTCTACTAGGGGTAAACTCTCTCTCTCTCTCGTTGACGGGTTAGAAACTTAGAGTATTAATTTCTTCTAAAATTAGTCCCTAAGACCCTCTTCAGCAGAGTTACAGCTACCAAAATCTCTACCACACATACCAAGTAATGAGTTACATCGCTTCTGCAGAAACTTAGCTACGGTATTAACCTACATGTACGCTTCAAAGGTCCTTGAGTGCTACCAAATCTATTACCGATGATGATGCTCACAGCATTCTCGCCGCCCAACGCAAAAACCGTCCTATTTCCCCCCATCTTAGCATATACCAGCCACAATTGACTTGGTACGGTTCTGCTGCGAATCGTGTCACTGGCGTCACCCTTTCTGCGGGAATTTACGCCTTTTTAGCTGCCTATGCTATAGCACCTGCTATGGGTTGGCATCTGGAATCAGAATCACTGGCTGCAGCATTTGGGAGCCTACCACCAGCGACAAAAGTGGGAATCAAAGGTCTCGTAGCACTTCCGTTTACGTATCATTCATGGAATGGAATTAGACATCTGTTGTGGGATACGGGGAAGATGTTGGATATCAAGGATGTGTACCGGTCAGGGTATGCGGTGATGGGGTTAACGACGATCAGTACAATTTACTTGGCATTTATGTGAAATGGCTTCTAAACAGAGGCATAGGTGTGGGGTTTGCAATTAAGGGTGTACTACTTTTAGTAGTATAAAAGTTCGATAACAAGTATAGATGTTTCTAAAAGACCACTCATCAACGAATACATTGAAAATCCTTGCACTGGGTGGAACAATGGGGCATCTTCTTGCCCTTATGTGATTTTGCCACCTGTAGGTGTGGATAATAACATGGATAATGGATTTCAATCGCCCCTATTCCTTAATTCACTATTTATATTATGCAGTGAACGAGTCGTTTCCCTGTTACTGTACGTGTAGTCTCGTGCCCCATACCAGCAGCAGGGACGGGAACAGGTTGATGAAGATAACATTATATTAGTCGCTAGTCCTCATCTGAAATTTGAAGTTCATATTCAAAACTTTCAGCCATCCAGCCCGTCTCTACAAACACCAGGAAACACGCTGCCAACAAGCGATCCCACTAAGCGAGTGATAATCTATGTTTTGTGTAACGGGATTGGCATAGCTGATCGTCGCAGTGAAACGGGCAATCATGCAAGAAATATAAGCTTATTTCTAAGACATCTACTAGTACTATAACATGTGCCTAATGAATAAACAACAACAACAAGACATCTGCCAAATAGGGCATCTTTTTGCTAAAGATACCTCCAGAATGATGTGCGAGTCAGAGCCTTTAAGATCTTAAAGGTGCAATGTCAGATTGCTAAAGATTTCAAACACAACGTTGAAGTCCACAACAGCCTCCTCGCTCGAATTAATTAACCAAATGGGGGCTATTATCTCTTCGTCGAATACCTTCTATTACTAAACACACGTCCAAAGCTTATATAACATAACCTCTATTTCATCCACTAACCACCTTATGTTCTCGTGTCTTATACACCATGCCCCTTTCTCTCCCTTTTTATAGATTGTTGTACAGTGAATCTGAATCGCTATATATAACATGATAAGTGTGAGTAAGAGAATATATAACTTTCCATTCCTACTCCGGCCCCCTTGAGTGGGTTAATGGTTCTTCCCAGACTCAGTTTTAAGGTTTTCCTCGGGCTCGGCTTTTAAGCTCTCCTTTGACGCGTCTTGCAGTGCTTTCTCAACCTGTACACACGCTCGCTCGCACTCGACAGCTAGTGCTGGAACGCCAATTGCTACTGCAATCTGCAGAACGTTGTTAGCTCCAATATCCCTAATGATAAAAAAGAAATTGCTAGGAGTGATCAACGTACAGCGTTAGCATCACTCGAATTAATCAACATGACTTCTTCTGAATCGTGAAGTAATTTCTTCAGCTTCTCTTCGTTTCTGACTTCCAGCTTGCTTCGATAGAGTGCGTCTAGAGTTGGTGCAGGGCTTGGTTGAAGCAATTTGTTGCTAACGAGGAATTCCAGGTGTTTTGCGCCGGAGAGGGCTTTCCAGTGGGAGAAAGCTCGATACAGTAAGTAGAAAAAGGGAACCTGGATCGCATTGCATATCAATGTCAGATAAAAAAAAAACTATGTTTAAACAAGGACTGGGAGAGAATATACATTTGGAATAATTGGGACCAAAGCGAAAGGCGCTACAATTGGCATCCCTACAAGAGACCAGACTAGTCGTTTGCGATGATTGTCATTGCGCTCTGTCGCTAATTGCTGGACTATGGTTGGGATTTTCTGCCCTTGAATGATCGACGGTGGGTATACCACCTCTATCTTTGCCTGGTCGACTTCTTCATGCTTCTGACGAGCTGAGAGTGGAGGTATTGACTTCAAGCCCCTACGATTGTTATTAGGATAATTAGTCAACAGTCAGTTGTGATGGAGAGAAATTACAAACCATTCCTCATATGGTATTCTATTGAAGAGTTTATTCCCTGCATCCGTGATGGATCGTTTCCATCCAGATTTTCCGTTTTCCTACCGACGCAAAACAGTATTAGAAACCTGCTCTCCGAATCGTCAAGTGTGTTGCGTAAATTCATTTTACTCAGAGATATGCGCTAGAATGAGATAGATCTTACCCATGATAACCATATTTTGGTGGCCCGCCTGCATCACCGTTAGCATGTGGACAAGGTGGAAAAATCCAAGGAAGAAATTGCTTTCGATCACTAACGCTGAAGCTCTATCTGCCAGCGACGGCTGGGGATGCGTAATCCGGTTCAGACGCTGGCCATAGATGAGTGTTTGGCGAGTGGAGATTGGGATGAGATAGAGGCGCATATCGCCGAAAGCAAGTTTTGAGGGAGGTAATTCTTTTCGATGGATGGAGGAGACGGAGGAGACGAAGTTGCTATGGGGGTCAATTCTAGCTAAGTCTAAGTCGCGCTGGATATTTGCAGTACATGGTTTTTATATAGACGTAAGCAAGACGGAGGCAAATCAACGAGTACCTGACGCGGTGCTGGTACTTCAGCGGCGGGTTGAAGTGCGAATAAAGTTGAGTGGACACCGAAAGACGTCATCTCGAATCGCACTCAGCCACAGCCCACGGTAAACGTTTAACGAACCAGAACAAAACATGGCTTGTGCGGTGACCTCTCGACTTTCTGGGCCTGGAACGGACGGACGGTAACGTAACACAGCTGAACTCGATGTGGTAACTCGGATCTAAAGTGCCAAGAGTAACGTGACAAGCTGAAACGGTACGGAAAACACGTACCCGGGCAAGCCACAGCGCCAACAATCTAATCTCCCAATTAGGCCCCAGCTACACACTTGGTACCTTGGTATCCCCTCGAGCCACAACACTCTCCACTCCACATGTGGGCGGAAGCGCGTTTCATCACCGTTCCCATCCCTCCCTGTTCCTTGGAACAGTTGGAAATCTGCTCTTCTGCTTGCTGCTGTTCCGCTCGCGTGCTGGTTAATCCCAACCACCGCGCCGGATCATGCTCAATAATATCAATATCCAATCGACACCCATCCACCGCATACCGCATGAGACTTAAGCAAACTCTCATACGCAAGCGTTACCTGATCCTCAGAAGGCGCCGCCCTTGTGGCCGCCATCTCGCACATAATTATATCCTTACCTTCCGATAGCCCAAACAACTAGTATCACATATCGTACTTTGCCCCTCGGGTGAGTAGCAGCAGCGTAGCAGCAGCATTGCCTCACTGTTGGCCACAGCACCGATCGATCGACATCCAATAACCTTCTTCCACCCACCCCATTCCTAAATCTTCCTTGCAACGCTGCACATGGCTGCCATCCAGTCGTCAACCAGTAGTGAGCACCAGCTGCAACCTCAACCCCAGAACCAAGAAGCCATAGCCCCGTCGGACAACAATCAGCACCAGCACCAGCACCAGCAACGGCCGTCTTCGTCGTCCCAAGCCCATGATACATCATCATCTCCACCTCCACTCACCATAGGTGTGGGAGGAGGCATATCCACAGCCAGGCCTACTTCATCTGTTAATTCCTTGTCTTCACGATCACTCTGTTCCCCTGTGACCTCAACAGCTGAAAAGGGAATGGGTGAATCAAGTCAGTGGAAAAACGTCCGGACGCTACCAAGTTGGCTCCCCTCTCGTTGTAAGATTGTTTTTTAAAGCGTTAACCTGGTGGACATCAGCAAGCTGATTTTGGCCGCTTATAGCCTGGGTTCAGAGTCGGGAAGAAGACGAAGATGACTTAATAGTACCACCCCCTTTGGCCCACCGAAGGCCACCCGAACGTTCGATATACGATGCCGTACGGGAGACGACACCGATTACCATGTCTCGGTTACCCGAACACGCGAGCCGGTGGAGGAACTTTGTCGAGGTTACTACTCACCCACCACCCACAGCACACTCAGAAAAGGTCAGCACGGACTGGTTAGCTGAGCAGGGCGATCTGAATACCCCATGGAATCAGAAGGATATCGAAAACGAGGGTGATGGTTCTAGAGATGATAATGACGGGTTGCTGGTTAGCACGAAAAGAAGGATATGGTATAAGAGAATCCACGTATGTCCAAGGATGGCCCTTTTTTTTGGTAATTTAAGGCTGGGGTACTGACTGTTGTGAAGACAACATTACTAAACAACCCAACGGTACCTCTAACTTTCCGGGCGCTCATCTGGGTACTTTCACTCCTGGCCCTCGCACTTGCATCTAGTGTTTTCCAACTTAGCAACCAGTACGACTTTGCCCAGAAACCATCGACAATTATGGCTATCGTAGTAGACGTAATTGCACTCATATATTTGATTTATATAACATACGATGAATATTCAGGGAAACCACTAGGATTGAGATCCCCTAAGGCGAAGATGAGACTGAGTATGTCAATTTGTCACGTGCTTAATTAATCGAACTAACTCATGCATTGGGCACATGTAGTTATGCTCGACCTTCTGTTTATCATCTTTGATTCGGCAAATCTATCTCTGGCTTTCGACACCCTCTACGATGCCCGGTGGAGCTGCATAAGTGATTCTAATAGCCAACCAAACGTATGTTTCCCTATGTAATTAATCCGAGCAGTAATTGCTGACTCGAGGAAGGATATGAGAGTTGTAGCTCCAATTTGCGTCAGACAACGTGCGCTAGCAGCATTCATCTTCCTTGCTCTATGTGCATGGGTATCTACATTTACAGTTAGTGTGTTTAGGTGAGAATCCCTAAAAAACCGATTTTAGGGAGGAATTTGCTTACCATATGTGCAACAGACTTGTCGAAAGAGTGTCTAAGGGCAACACTACCCGCCCATAATTGCATTAAATGTTTTTATTGTCACTCTTTTGTTTATTTTCATTTTGCAGCATTGAGTTATTTTTTTTATTTTTTTTATTTTCCCCTAAAATGAGCAGGGCTGAAAATACACGTACAAGATATATTATTTCTTTCATCATTTTGGGTGGGGGTTGTAATATCTCTTTTCGTCTGGGCTCTTCTGGGGGACATCGTACGTATGGGTTGATTGGGTAAGGCGTTTCTTTTTTTCACTCTCTCTGTTATTTTGTCTGCTTTTGCTTTAAATTTCGATACTTTGGGCCTTATCTTGGACTTTAGCATTGCGTACTTGAATCATTTTGCTTTTCTGCTTGTTCCCCCCCTAATTATCATAACTACAATCTGGTGATCCTACCAGTGTATCTCATATGTCACTCGTTTCCTCGCTTTGTTGTTTTAGCAACTCGTGTTTTCTTCTATTGATATTATTTTGTGGTGGTCTGGTACCCATTATATGGGATGTAAAATATTCAACTGGTTGGATGTTGAGATAGTAGATTGTTACTGAATGCTTCTGTGCTGTATGGCTCTCTACGTACACGGAAACGAGGGTTGATATGTTTCCAGCGAACGCGGTGGTTAGAGTGGTTTCTGCATGTCTTTTATCGCGAACCATAGCTACTATTGGTGTTGAGAATATCGGCTGTGCCGAAGTACTTTGCTATTGGGCATGTTATGTTGAGAAATTATGTTGAGCCTATCTTGAAAGTCACAGGCATCCTGCTCTCTAGGGTTCAAAACGACACTTATATCTACCACTCACAGTTCACGATGGTTTCGATGCTGCGCTTCTCAGACCTAAAACCAGTCAACCAGAGAAAGGCAACAACTATTACCATTCCGACTGTCTGAGCTTTTTTTCCTTCCTCCGACCCTTGTTGCCGTGCAGAAAAATGCAAGGTGGAACATTATGAAAGAGAAGGGTCTTCTCTTCTTAGGCTTCGATCTATGCGCAAATGAAAGGTGTTTTGGTTTTATTATTTGGCGATTCTAATGTCGGTGATTCCAGGCAGCAGACAATTTATTCAAAACTGTGATGAGACGCATAGGCCGACCAAGTGGATCTAGGTGCAAGATCCGTCGGTAGCGGGACGCTGCCTATAGATGAACTCAGGCTTCGCTCAGAGAATGGAACCAATGGTAGCTCTGCGTACAATGCATATTGCATGACTGGCTCTTGAATCTATTGGATTGAGTACGGCTGTTGGAAACGTAACTGATGCTCACTTGTACTGAGTGCGAAGGGAAGTACACAGGTGCTCAGCGATACATTCAATAGTATAGGCTGTACTTGATGAGAAAGATGGTGGGAATTAAAGGGTGCCCGATAAATGTGGTGGGAAATAATACGGGAGCATAAGAATAGATGACATGATCAGGGAGGATGGATGAATGGCGGAAATAATAGCGTGAATCGGATTCCTATAGACGTGATGGCTGTGTAAGGTTAGGCTATTAAGCTCTACAGCTGGCAGTTACCGACATACTTCGTAGTAGAAATGCTACTCGGGGGTCTCCAGCTAGATATTCACCCTTCGCACTTGGACCAAACAGTACATTACACACTGAGGCTCAAAGAGCCGGGTGAGAAGTATGATTGGGGAAGGCTACTATATGTACATGTAGGTATTGGAGTTCCATAAATCAGTTTTCTGGTAGGAATGGCCACAGAACTCCTATTGCCCAAAACCGACACCATATACGGAGCCATCTTGACTTGACGGAGAGCACTAAAATATGGCGTATCCGGACCTTGAACTCGGGACGGGAATGCGGTTGGTCGCAACGTGGTTGTTCCGTTGCGGAGTCCTGCGCTGCACACCGAGTCGGGAGGAAAGCTTTGGGTGAGTTGAGCCGCGCCGGAACATGGGGTGGGGCAAGCCAGGCAACTCTGTTCTGATTCACGTTCACCGCCCATAAGCCTCTTTACTGTTGTCCAGCCGCACTCGCTTTACTCCTCCACTGTAAGAATTCCACCACGCACCTTCTCTCCTGTGAGGTTCCCCTCTACCACTACCTCACCTTATCCTTCCATTCTCCTCTCCTCAATCACTCCATCCATCAACGCAGAACCCCCCACCCCCTCTTCACGGTTACCCCGCCGTTGATACCTCTAGCTCGCAGTCCTTCTGCCGATAGCTTACATCTCTCGTATTGCCCGACCATCTGAGCCTGGTCTGTCCCAGTTACACCAGACTTGTTTCACGACACAAGCTCTGGTACCTTGAAACATCAACCCGTTATTCACTTCTTGAGCTACTCTGGTAATCAACAGTTGAGTATTGGCCTTTCGAAATGCAACCAAGGACCCCCAACAGAGAGGATTTAGGGCAGACGTGAGTTAGTCCGGATGGGTTTGGTCTCGTGTCCCTAGGGAGCTGAATATTGATGTTGTCACAGATGGGCCTACCTGGAAGAAGGCGTCGAAAAGATTATGAAGGATCTGAATAGTGGTGTTGATATGAACACCGTAAGCTTTCCCCAGTTGTCTTCAGCCTTGCTATCTCTGTGAGCTTCACTGACATTTTTTATAGTACATGGGCGTTTACACGTACGACCCCTCCAATGGCCTTCCTCGCATGTTTCCCGATTGCTGACCTCCTTTTTGCTACCTAGGGCTGTTCACAACTTTTGTACATCTCAGAAGGCTGTTAACTCAAGCCCGCA
The DNA here is from genome assembly GCA_038503075.1 of Gyromitra esculenta. Taxonomy (NCBI): domain Eukaryota; kingdom Fungi; phylum Ascomycota; class Pezizomycetes; order Pezizales; family Discinaceae; genus Gyromitra; species Gyromitra esculenta. Next base: position 429,966 of record JBCAML010000001.1, read on the forward strand.
GACTCTACAAAACACTGGAGCTGTTCATCGAGGTGGTCTGTCGTCATCTAGTTTGTTACGTTGCAGAATTTACTGATATATTTATTATTTTGGTTTTTAGCCCACCTACTCGGAGAAGATCTTTACAACAATCTAATCGGATACCTGAGTAGACATCTTGGGACTCTTAAAAATGTTAGTTTTGATGCCTCCCTTTGAGAAGACTCCAGTTTGCTAAGATTTGGAATGTAGGATTCTGCATCCCACGCGGACGAGGCGCTTCTTGCCTTCTACATCCGAGAATGGGATCGATATACCACTGCTGCAAAATATATCAATCACTTATTCCGGTACCTAAACCGACACTGGGTGAAACGAGAAATGGATGAGGGCAAGAAGAACATCTATGATGTTTATACGGTAGGTTTTCTTCTACATACGGGCCATATCTCCAGGCAGCTAAAAATAGCTCAATAGTTGCACCTTGTCCGCTGGAGATGCGATCTCTTCGACCATGTCCAAAAGCATGTTATGGACGGAGTATTGAAGCTTGTCGAGAAGCAGAGAAATGGAGAAACAATTGAGACTGCGATGGTTAAGAGCATCGTGGACTCTTTTGTTTCGCTAGGTTTAGACGAAAGCGACTCTTCAAAGTCAACTCTAGACGTGTATCGGAAATTTTTTGAAAAACCCTTCCTCGAAGCTACAACTTCTTATTATCAAATGGAGTCAAAGCAATTTGTCGCTGAGAATAGTGTAGTCGAATATATGAAGAAGGTTACTGCACCCATCATGGAAACTTGAGTGTTTTACTAATCGGTGCAACAGGCGGAAATCCGATTAAACGAGGAGGAAGGGCGCGTGCAGATGTATCTCCACCCAGATATTTTCGGGCCTCTGATGAAGACGTGTCAGAAAGTGCTCATCCAAGAGCATGCTTCACTTCTACGAGAGGAATTCCAAGTACTTCTAGACAACGATCGACAAGATGATCTCCAACGCATGTACAACTTACTCTCACGGATACCAGATGGATTGGATCCTCTACGCATGAAATTTGAAGCGCATGTTAGGAGGGCTGGGTTGTCGGCGGTGGATAAAATTGCCGATGAGGGAGGCGACAATCTTGAGCCCAAAGTTTATGTTGATGCTCTCTTGGAGGTACATGGCCAGTACCAGAGTCTCGTTAATGTGGCCTTTAAGGGCGAAGCGGAGTTTGTCCGTTCGTTGGACAATGCCTGCCGCGAGTTTGTCAATCGCAATAAGGTTTGCAAGTCAGCCTCTACAAAGTCGCCCGAGCTGCTGGCGAAATATGCAGATTCTCTTCTTCGAAAAAGCGCTAAGAGCGCGGAAGAAGCTGATCTAGAGAACAAGCTTACTGCCATTATGACCGTCTTCAAGTACGTTGAAGACAAGGATGTATTCCAAAAGTTTTACTCCAAGATGTTAGCAAAACGTCTGGTGAACTTTACCTCTGCATCAGATGACGCCGAAACTAGCATGATTGGAAAGTTGAAGGAGGCCTGTGGATTTGAATACACTAATAAACTTCAACGTATGTTCCAGGATATGCAGATCTCTAAGGATCTAAACGACTCCTACAAATCATGGCTAGAAGGAAAGGGAGAGAGCAATACGGGTGGTGTGGATTTTACTTGCCAGGTTTTGGGAACATCTTTCTGGCCTTTAAATCCCCCTACCACCCCCTTCAACATCCCAGAAGTTATCGTTCAGACGTATTCCCGTTTCGCTTCATTTTACAACGAGAAGCATAACGGACGTAAATTGACCTGGCTTTGGCATCTTTGCAAGGGTGAATTGAAGGCGGGCTACTGTAAGAACACGAAAACACCATACACTTTTCAAGTTTCGACATACCAGATGGCTATGCTTTTGTTATTCAACGACGCAACTACTATTTCGTACGAAGAAATAGAGAAGTCTACAGGTCTATCGAAGGAATACCTGGAGCCTGCTTTGCAGGTGTTTTTGAAGGCGAAGGTTTTGATACTTGCACCACCCTCAAAGAAAGTCGAACCTGGTAGTAGATATTCTCTTAATTTCGACTTTAAGAGTAAGAAGATCCGAGTGAATTTGAACATGGCTGTCAGGGCGGAGCAAAAGCAGGAGGTTGAAGAAACGCATAAGACCATCGAGGAGGATCGTAAGCTCCTGATGCAGGTAAGGAGATTTGGCACTCTGAAGAAAAAGAAGAAGAAAAAAATCACTGACTCTGAAATCTAGTCCGCTATTGTTCGTATCATGAAAGCTCGTAAAGTTCTCAAGCACGTTGTACTGGTCCAAGAAACCATCGCGCAGATCAAGTCTCGCTTCACGCCTAAGATTCCCGATATCAAAAAATGCATTGACATCCTCTTAGAGAAAGAGTACCTGGAGAGGTTGGATGGCGAACGTCTTGGTTTGTTATCGTTCTCTAACTTACGTCATTGGTTTTGCTAACTTTGTGACAGGTTACTTGGCTTAATTGATGGGTTGGCGGGAGTGATGCCGGTTACGAAGTATAATTTTGCCATGAGAAAAAAAAGCAAAGGGGATCAACCCTTTTGTAACTAGACCGATAACTGGGCGTCGGTTTATTGTCTAGATAAACTAGATAAAGCACGTGGGTTCAAGAGAGCTGGGGGGTTTTTTTATAAAGCTATCATTGTCTTCTTTTTCCCTTTTCCTTTTTCCCTTTTCTTTTCTATCAATTGTCTTAAAGAGATTTCTCTTTTTATTACTCTTTGCTTCAGATTTTTGATCTTAGTAGGTGAAATGGGGATGTAGGTGGTGGGTAGCGGTTCTTGGTGTATCTTTTAGGCTCTGCGAGGTCGGGAAATTGGGAGTTCAATATTCGTTTTGAAATAGGCATAACCAGATTGATTCAACTGTACATACATGATCTGGAGGCTTGGCGAATGTGTTTATTCTTCAGCATGCGCAATGCGTGAAGTTGAGGGGGAGAAGTTGTCGGATGATCATTACCAGCGGGGTGGTCCTAAGATGCGTCATTTGACGGCAGGGACAAATTTTGAAAAATTTGGATTTGGGCTGGTGCCCTGCAAAAGTTTTAAGTTGCGGTTCCCTGCGCTGGGCCCCACCCCTCATCCCTTCAAACCACCACCAAACATCTCGTCAAGCTTTTCGTTTTTCACCCATTGAGTCTCAATTTAATATCCATAAACAAAATTACACAGCAAAAAATGACCGGAAAGACTGTTCTTCACCTTAGGGCCGAGTGTGAGATTTCTTACTTCCTTTTCGCTTTTTCGAGATTTTCGTTATGATCCGTTGCTGCTGCAATGTGAGTCAAAGCTCTGAGCTCACGAATATCTACCGACAGCCAAGCCACTCGAGCACCGTTCTGCTCGTAAGTTTCACACCACCCTGCAATCGAAAAAGAAGTCAAGAACTATTTTTACTGAGAATTTTTATATAGTAACTCCCACAACCGCTAAGGCGCTTTTGGACGCCGGTTACGGAGTTCATGTCGAACGTAGCGTGCAAAGGATTTTTGACGACGAGGAGTTCGAGAAGTATGACTTGGCGATTCATTCCAGGATCGCCGTAAACTAATTGAGTGTTGTTGTTCTTTTGAAAAGGGTTGGATGTACACTCGTTGAGGAAGGCTCATGGACTGGTAATTCCTTGATCTTATCACCGTTTTTCGATGGAGTGAGTCACTAATGAAGATATTTTTGCAGAGGCACCGGCGGATCATATTATTATTGGATTGAAGGAGCTTCCGGAGGACGACTGTATGTTCCTCCGTTTCGCTTTATTATTTATTCTTCAGCTCCTCACATACTCGAATAGTCCCTCTTAAGCATATCCACGTCCAATTTGCCCATTGCTACAAGAACCAAAGGGGGTGGGAAGACGTCCTCTCCCGTTTTCCCGCCGGTAACGGTATCTTACTTGATCTCGAATTCTTGCAAGATGAGTCTGGCCGCCGTGTCGCTGCTTTTGGGTACCACGCTGGTTTCGCTGGCGCCGCTCTCGGTGTTGAGGTTTGGGCGAAACAGCTGTTGAACCCTGGGGAAGAAATCAAAGATGTTAAGCCATATCCTAATGAGGATGCTTTGATTAAATATGTCAAGGGGCTTGTTGCCGAGGGCGGTGAGTTGATGCTTTTTGATCTTAGTCATGATTAATGAGGATTCTGATTGCATTGGGGAGGTAGTCAAGAAGAGCGGAAGGGAACCTAGAGTATTGGTCATTGGTGCCCTCGGAAGATGCGGAAGGGGAGCTGTCGATTTGTGCCTCAAAGTCGGTATCTCGACTGAGAACGTCTTGAAGTGGGATATGGCCGAGACTGCTAAGGGCGGTCCTTTCATTGAGATTGTCGAATGTGAGTTAAATAACCCCTTCCGAAGTAATAGATATATGTGGAAAACTAACTCTGAAAAGCTGATATTTTTGTCAACTGTATCTACCTGAATCAGCCAATCCCTCACTTCGTCAATAAGGAATCTTTGGCCAACCCTAGCCGTAAATTATCAGTTGTTGTCGACGTTAGCTGCGACACCACCAACCCCCACAACCCAATCCCTATCTACACCATTAATACTACTTTTGACAAGCCTACCGTTCCTGTGGAGGTCACTGGAGAGCCTCCCCTTTCGGTCATCTCGATTGACCACCTTCCAACACTCCTGCCGCGTGAAGCGAGCGAGGCGTTCAGCAGCGATTTGCTTCCTAGCCTGTTATCCTTGAAGGACAGGAGCAATACCAGGGTATGGCAGGAAGCGGAGAAGCTTTTCGACAGCAAGGTCAATAGCTTATCTAAACTTTAGAGTCTCACAATGATGGGGCTATAGGAAGAAAAAAAGGTCTGGGTATGTTTTTTTTAAAGCAAAAATAGATCTCTTGATTTCCCATAGTTCGGGTTGGTCTGGTCATCAATTATCACTCGGTCGCAATACGTAGATTTCTTGGAGGAATACGTACCTTTGATATTGGTAGAATGAAAATAGAGAGTTCAGTAACTTGAAGGTTTTAGAACTCATAAACAGTGCTTGATGAACTTTTAATAGCTTGGAAGACATGTGATATGGTGAGAGCCTCCACCGCCACATTAAGATCTTGCATGCGCCACATTTCGGTCCTGCGATGTGGCCTAAATTGACAGCCACATCTCCTCCACATCTTTGGCCTCTCTTCTCCTGTCGCTTTTCCCCCCACTACACCCATTACCACCGCTGCTACTCCCCTATCCTGGTTCTGTCGACATCCCACATATATAGCTTTCCAATTTGCGAGGATTTTTATCTCGCTTTAATTTAGATATACTCTGCGCCAGTCAATAGTCGACATCTCGGAATAATGGACATGGAACAGTTAAAAGACACCTGGGTCGCAGCAGAGGAGCAAGATGGTGTTCGTTTAAGGTAAGTCACTTCTGTTACCTCAAGCTTCTGTGAGTAGAAAAACTGACAATAATGGCATCTTCAGTTGGAACGTCTTCCCTAGCGGTCGCCTAGAATCGAGCAGACTCGTCGTGCCCATCGGTATTCTCTACACCCCTCTGAAGGAGAAGGAGCAGCCACCGGTACAGTACGAACCCGTAACCTGCAAGAACCCGTGTCGGGCCGTTCTCAACCCTTACTGGTATTACTCCCTTCTTCCGGGATGTTTTCTCGTCCCCTACCCCACGAAACGAGCTAACATCATCCCGATAGCCAAGTCGATGCTCGTGCAAAGCTCTGGATCTGTCCGTTCTGCTTGCAAAGAAATCAGCTACCTCCTCACTACAAGGACATTGGCCCGAACTCATGGCCATTGGAGCTGTCCCCAGCATTCTCGACGATCGAGTACAAGCTCGCCCGCCCAGCTCAGGCACCCCCGATCTTCTTGTTTGTTGTGGATACGTGCCAGGAAGAGGATTCGTTGAAGACCCTTAAGGACTCCTTGATTATGAGCTTGAGCTTGTTGCCCCCTCACGCTTTGGTGGGGTTGATTACCTATGGTACCATGGTATGGCGTTGCCCTGATAACCTGCTTTTTTTGTATTTACAAATACCACTTTACGTCATTTCGATTCTTTTTTTAGCAACCGTTATAAAGATTAAGCTTCGCTAACACCTGTAAGGCCCATGTCCATGAGCTCGGTTATACTGAGTGCGCCAAAGCCTACGTCTTCCGCGGAAACAAGGATTACTCTGCGAAGCAGGTTCAAGAGATGCTCGGGCTTCTTGCCGCGGGCCTCCGGCCTCAACAGCAGCCAATGGCCCCGGGCCGCCCAGCACCGCACATGCCACCATCGTCGAGATTCCTCCTGCCGGTTCAGCAGTGCGAGTTCCAATTGACAAACGTCCTTGAACAGCTTCAGAAGGATCCCTGGCCGGTTGCCAACGATAAGCGTCCGCTAAGATGTACCGGTGTGGCTTTGAGCGTCGCTGTGGGACTATTGGAGACTTCATTTGCAAACACTGGTGGAAGGATTATGTTGTTTGCTGGTGGGCCAGGAACGGAAGGTCCAGGGCTTGTGGTTGGGCCGGAACTTAGGGAACCTATTCGATCGCATCACGATATTGAAAGGGATAATATTAAGTATTACAAGAAGGCGACTAAGGTAAAATTTTTGGAGGAGAGCTTCTGCCAAATGAATACTAATGTTGGTGTAGTTTTACGAGAACATGGCGAAGCGGGTTGCACACAATGGCCATATTATCGATATTTTCGCCGGTTGCTTGGATCAAGTTGGGTTGTTGGAAATGAAGTCCCTGGCCAATAATACGGGTGGCCATATGATCCTTACCGACAGTTTCACCTCCTCCATGTTTAGACAGAGCTTTGTTAAGATTTTCGACAAGGATGCCAATGACAACCTTCTTATGGGCTTTAACGCCTCTATGGAGGTTCTGACCACAAAGGAACTGAAGGTTACCGGTTTGATTGGTCATGCAATCTCCATGAACAAGAAGTCAGCGTCTGTTGGAGAGACTGAAATCGGTATTGGTAATACTTGCTCATGGAAGATGTGTGGAATCAACCCTAGCACCTCCGTTGCGACATACTTTGAGATTGCTTCCCAAGCAGGACCCGCACAGCAACAGCAGGGCCCTCAAAAGGGGCTTATCCAGTTCTTAACTTACTACCAGCACTCCTCAGGCCAATTCCATCTTCGTGTAACTACCATTGGTCGTGATCTCAGTGGCCCGACTGGCGACCCATCTATCGCACACTCCTTCGACCAGGAGACTGCTGCAGTCCTCATGGCACGTATTGCTGTCTTTAAAGCCGAAGTCGATGATGGTCCAGACATTCTCCGATGGGTCGATCGCATGCTTATCAGGCTGTGTTCTCGATTTGCGGACTATCGCAAAGATGACCCGACATCATTCAGGCTGGAGAAGAATTTTACTTTGTACCCGCAGTTTATGTTTCATCTGCGACGTTCTCAGTTCTTACAGGTGTTTAACAATTCACCTGACGAGACAGCGTTTTACCGGCATGTTATTGATCGCGAGGATGTTGGAAACTCGTTGATTATGATTCAGCCTACGCTGGATTCTTATACCTTTGACGAGCCCCCGAAACCCGTGTTGTTGGATTCCACTTCCATCCAACCAAATACTATCTTGCTTTTGGATACTTATTTCCACATCCTCATCTTCCATGGTGAGACCATCGCTGAGTGGAAGAAGATTGGATACCATGAACAGGAGGGATATGAGAACTTTAGAGAGCTTTTGGAGCTGCCGAAAGAGGATGCGCGCGAACTCATCACAGATCGTTTCCCCCTACCTCGATTCATCGTTTGCGACGCTGGTGGCTCACAGGCTCGTTTCTTGTTGTCAAAGTTGAATCCCTCAACCACACACACTTCAGGTGGATATGGTGGTGTACCACAGAATGCACAGACAATCTTTACCGACGACGTATCATTGCAGACGTTTATGGAGCATCTAATGAAGTTCGTTCACCCCTCCTTACTCTCAAAATATTTACGATTTAATAAATCTTGACTGACCACATTATTAATACAGACTTGCTGTCACCGGAACGAATTAGGATGATGGATAGAATGAGAACCTAGCACCGGGCATTTTATATATTACTTCAGGTTTTTTTTTTCCTTGTGTCTTGTCTTTTGCTCTGGCAAAAAACTATTCTCGGCGATTTTGGATGTGGGGGGGATGGACTTTTATTCGCTCGTAAACATAAAAAGCAAATCAGGAGGGGCTGGTGGGATGAATATCTGTTTTATTGTTTTATTTTTTGTTTGTGCTCCTTTTGCGGCTTTGATGAATGGAAAAGTTGGTATGAATTGCTATTATCTACAAAATGTAGGGTGGTCAGGGCGGTCGCAGTCTAGAGTGATAAATACATTAATGATGATTCTTTCTGTTGACGTGAATTGGTATTACGGATGCATGTTGGGTAGGTTTAGACCCAGTCAGGGTGTGGTCCTTTGGGTGAAGTAACTGAGATGGTGTAAAAGACGGCAGACTTTGGTATGGCGATCACAAACTATCACTCGCAGCTCAACTCACAACCGGCCGACCAGGAGCAGTAAGTGAATAACAGTAAATACACCTTTAAGAAATTATATACATTTCCTAACAAAAACACTTATATACTCTCTACAAAACAGAAAGCTTGCCCAACTCCCCAGGAGGTTACTCGTGGTCCTACTCTTACGCCTTACAGGAACCTCCGAAACATGCTTTCCAGAGGGTTTTAACCCACTCCCAGAACCTCTTGAAGCAGTTCGTCTCCGGCTTCGACTCCCAAGCCTCCAAGAGCGGAGCCAGGGGAAAAGGACCCCCCTCCGGGGGCACAATCGGAGCAGGATAACTAACCAGCTCCGAGAGCGACGGCGACGGCGACGCTACAAGAGCCGGAGGATCCGGCGCGGGTATAAAGTTCAGCAGAGACGGACTGCGGGTGAGCGCCGGAGATGAATTATCGGCAGTAGAAAGAATACTACTGAGGATCGAAGGAGCGTCAGAACCAGGGGCAGGGTGGAGAGCGCATTTTGGATCGCCGCAGAGAGGGCAGGGACACTTTCCACCTGGTACGTTCTCGGCCGAGCCGATGGGCTGGGGACTTGGGAATGGTGAGCCGGGCTTGGGCTTGGGCTTGGGGCGGTCCGGGAACATGCTTTTGAAGAAAGCAAAATCGTTGACGTAGCCGCTCTCGTGCCCCTTTCGTCCCTCTGTGCTTTTGTGTTAGTTGTCTTGGTGTAGTAGACTGCGATAGTTGGGGAAGGGCTGAGGGATTTCGTACCAAAAGCGAGGGTTTGAATAAACGCAGGATCGCGTTTTGTTAACCCAGAGAGGATATTCCCGGGGACGGGCAAGCAAAACGCAAAGGAAATGGCAACCAGAAGCCAAAGGAGAGATTGAAGTTGCATTGTGATAAAGCTGTACTATAGAGAGCGTAAGAATGTACAGTAGTTGATGTCTTGCTGCGTGAATGGAAAAAGATGGTGGATCTGGATAGAAAATCCATTTGCGAGAAGGGAGAGAATCTCTTCTTAAGTAAGCTGCCGGAGCATATCCATCTGGACGGATAAATAATTTTTATTTTATTTTATTTTGCGTGCTAGCAGGAATCTTTTGAAATATTTTTTCTTTTTAGCAGTCCCAGAGTCTATCGGCTCATGTTAAGAACTCTAGCCAACAGCTCTGGCTCTGGATGTTGGGACTTGCCTAGGCTTCGCTGAAATAGGAATCATAAGGCTACTGAAGACTCATGGCATCCGCGGCCCGAGTGACCAACTGTGATGTTCTTCCTAAATCCAACACACCAACATCCAAAATCGCGCCCCCAATCCACCATATCCAATCCCCATCCCAGTCCCCAAGAATCACATCTCACTACACGTACCCATTCACAATCCGCATAATAATAAATAGCCTTTTAATCAACTGGGGGGGAGAACCTCATTACATGTATATCAAGACCGATCTATCCACATATTTCACCACCGGCAGCAAGAAAGAGAAAAAAGAGAAATTTATATCCATCCATCCATCCATCCAATCCAGTTATCCAATCCAGTTATCCAGTAATTCCGCTTACAGGGAAGGGAGAAAAAAAAGGGGGGGAGAAAAAGGTCATTAAGCCACCTACACGAAGCAGTGGCGATTGCATAACGAGCACAACAAAATACGAGAAGTGAAGAAAAAAACAGGGAGAAAAGGCAGAACACTACTCATCCCACAACAAGAAGAGAGAAAGGAAAAGAAAACAACCAAACTTGTAGTCCGCCAAAAGAATACAAAACAGTTCCCTATCCCACAAGCCCAACCGTTCAATAAAATAAAATCAAACCACCTTCTTCCCCTCCGCCGCACCCTCAACTTCTCCTTCTTCCTCTTCATCGCTACTACTACTCCCATCAACCTCTACTGCCTCTTCCTCACCCTCATTCAGCCATCCCTGCGACCCGCTCCTCTGCCGACTCCTCTCCTTCCGTCGCTCCGCCATCGCAGAACTAATCCTTCTACTAACCTCCTCAAAACCCGCTTGTCCGGCCCCATCAACCTGACTCAACGCCTTGATCGAGAAGCCCCCGCTGTTACTGCGGCTCCTTGCGCGGCTCGCGGGCCGACTAGCAAAGAGTCCGATACTGCCTAGGTTCGCAAAGCTCTCGTTGCGCGGGAGGCTATTGTTCCAACCGCCGTGCCCGATGCCGCCAAAGTTGGTCGTCTTCTCGTGTCCGTCGATGGGCGAGAACCCGTCTGATGAGGCCTCGGAATCGCGGCGCCCTTGGATGCTGATGGAGATCGGAGGTAACGCCTGTCCGCCTCCTTTCGTGAATGGATCTGCGATGATGCGTGCCGAGTCGAAATCGGGGAATAGCTCGGGTCCGAGGGTGTTGATCAGGTCTGTGACCTCGGAGGAGAGCTTTGCGCGCCGTTCCCGGAGCTTGTGGATCGTGTTTGCGGAGGTGGGGTTGAGCGAGAGTACGAGTGGTCGGAGGGACTTGAAGATGTCCATTCCGATCTCGCCGAAGCGGAGGGCTGCGAAGGTGATGGTTGGAAACAGTATCCAGCCGAAGATGGCGACGCAGATGATGGGTATCCAGTCGGGTATCAGGCCGAATACTTTGTGGTTGTAGGTCCACCAGCACAGGATCACGACGTAGAAGTTATATAGAACCGGGGCAAAAGCAAGTGCTACGAGGAGCTTCCAGGTGGCCATGACGTCTTTTCCTTGGACTTTCACGGTGGAAGCTTTGAGGGCCTCGGCGGCCTTCTTGCGCGAGATGATGCGGGTAGCAGCGAATACGGGCGCGAAGAGAATGAAACCGGGGAGAGCTCCGAGCCCGAGTAGGAAGAGCTTGCCAACGCGGTAGATTAGAGTGAAGACGACACGGAACACAGAAAATTTGGCGTATTCGACCTGGTGGTCTCGGAGGCCGAGGAGACGGAGCTGACGGTTGTATTCAGAGACCGAAGCTCGGAGGTGGATTATACGAGGATCGTCTTTGTAGTGGGTGTATCCAGTTACCAGTCGTCTGTTTAGTTCAACCACCATGGGTAGTGGAAGCTTCTTGTTCGTAGGCTTGTACAGCCTTCTAGCTGCTTGAATGACCTGAGCACCAGTCAGTACCAGAGCTCCCTTAACATCAAGATTGTAGAGCCAAGAAAAAGCTCACCATGAGTGTATCGTAATCTGGCGAAGGAACAGTAACCGAGACCAATCCATTATAGATAATCTCCAAAAGCGCCCTAACAGCTTCTCTCTTCTCACCCCTCGAATACTGATCCACGAGTTCCTTTGGAACCTCAAGAGGAGCTCCAAACTCAATGACAGCCCGTGATCGAAATTTGTGTGCATGGAAATAATTCATCCCAGTGGGTATAATCTTAAGTCCACAATCCGGATTCGCCGAAAGAGCACCAAGAGCCATAATAGCCACACCAGCTGCCAGACGTTAGCAAAATCAGACGGAAAGCCCCCAGCACGGAAGCACAAACCTTTGAGGGGCAATAGCTCCGTCCTATCGTGACTACCGCCCTCCGGAAAGATACCAACACAACCGCCCGAATTCAACCGATGAAACACCGCGTCATAGACAAGCGTCTGATCCACCTTCGGCGCAAACTTGTACTTGCAGCCCTTCCCATCCTCACCGTCCTGCGTCAACTGCCGCATAGCCACATCGCCCTTAAACGGCTTCTTCAATACCAACTCCTCGTCGCTCAAGACCTCCGCGACATCCGTGCTAACGCCATTCTGCCCCGGTATCGATGGCAGAGTCAACGAGCCGCTCGACGGGATCTCTTTAGTGAAGTTCGTGCCGATTCCGCGGATCTTGAGGGGCTGCGACGGGTCTGGGAGGTAGATTCGGCCTGCGCCTGGCTTTGTGAGGTCCTGCGAACGGGATACGGGGACTGCGCCAACGCAGCGTGAGAGCCAGCCGATAAACTTGCGGCGCATGGAGGCTTCGGCGATAAGGAATGCGATGCGACGGCGGGACTCGAGACGGACGGCTCGCATCAGGATCAGTGGGTCGACGAACTATAAGTTCATGGTCAATGTCTGGCGCACGGTGGTTAATTAGGAGGAGGGGTGGGTTGGTGGGTACCTGGTTCGCATGAGGAGCGGCGACGAATATAATAGGGCCTCTTCTTGGGATACGGAAAGCACCACGGGGGTGCACTTCGCGAAAGAAGAGGTCGACGAGAACTGGAAATGTGTAAATATCAGAGACCCCATTCCTGTTGTAACTATATTCTACGGGACGGAAGGGGGGGAACATAGCACGTACCCGAGAAGGACCACAAGATAACATCGTAGACCCAGTTAGTCATAGGCGCGAACTCCTTTTGTTTGGGCGCCATGCTGGAGTGCCCCGATTGATCACGTCTTTTATTTAGTTTCGCAGACTGGCAAGGAGAAAGAAGAAGGAGCTGTAGCAGCGACAGAGAGCCTAGGAATGCACTCCTCGTTGGGGGACGGCGGCTACTTCAAGCAGCGTGTATGTGTGTTTCTCTCAAGGAGCGGTATAGCAGAGAGCTGAAGCCAGCATACGGGGAGATCAGCAGCGGTGGTGGTGGTGGTGAGGATACAGAATCATATTATTCGGGTTGGGCATGGAATTCGAAGGAAGACCAGAAACCAAAGTGGAAGGATGTGGTCACTCCGCGGCTCTGTCAGGCCAAGCCACAGGTGTGGCGGTGGAGGGAGTGGGTAAAACGGGCATCGCGAACTTCTTTTTAGAGAAACGATGCGGTGGCCTTTGATCCCGCCCAACTGTCTCCTGTCACGGCTTCCTCGGCCGCCGAAGGCTGCAGGCGAAACGAGACTCCACCCAGTTCGAGGAGCGAACAGGCACCGCCACAGGCGACTGCAACAGGAAAGGACACCTATCGGACCAAAGCTTAACTCCACTCCCAGCAGTTAAATGACGAGTGGCCCGTCAGATGGAGGGATGCATCCTCTGCATACATAATGCAGTTCCCGGGCTATGCAGTCCCATCTCGCAGATAAGAACCCGAGCGTTTATCATGACTGTAGCTTTTGCCATTATCCTGCATGTTTCCGAACACGCAAGGGGTTCCGCCTCCTATCAACGGTTCGACAAGGCAAGGGCACAGAACATGAGTGATAGGCTATGCAAAACCCAGTACCCTTAGTCAAGGCTACCTGTATCGCCAGTAATGGTTCGTTCACCCCAACGCACATCCGCTATTTGTCCGCAAAATAAAATCTACACTTAGTTAAAAAAATATAATCCAAGTACATTAGCATCTAGCGTATTAGCGGAAACAGAGAAATGAAATCTACACGTAGTAATCATACAGCCCCCGCAAAGTATAGAAGACTCAACTTCACCATAGCCTCCCTTTACTGCTGCAGCGAGCGCCGTTAAATCGAACTGGGTAGCTAGTGGCGCGTTGAGATTTGCACCTCTTTCCAAGAGTAACCTTAGATACTACTTCGGCGTGTCCATTCCCCACTGCCGTCTGCAAGGCTATTTTGCCCCCAATGTCGGATGGCTGTGCGTTGGCGTCAGAACCTCTGTCCAGGAGTAACTTCACCACCTCAACATGTCCGGCCTCAACTACTGCTACATGTAGCGCTGTCCGGCCTCATAGGTAGGCGGTTGAGCGTTGAAATCGGAGCCTTTCTTTGAGGGCAGTTTCACGCTTCAAGGTGTTCGACCTCTGCGCTCACATGGTTGCGCGTTGACATCAGATTCCCTATCTAAGAGAGTCTCACCACCTTGAGATGACCGCTTCCTGCTACAGCCTGTAGCGCCGTTCGGCCTCGGGTTTGAATGGTTGGGCGTTGATGTCAGAACCGTTCTCCAAGAGTATTTGTGCCATTTCCCAGTGCCATTTCTCAGCTGGTGCTTGTAAAGCTGTCCGTCTCTCGGTGAAGGATTGCTGGGCGTTAACATTCGAACCTTTCTCCAGCAGTAATCTCATCACTTCAAGATGACCGCCTCGGCTGCTGCTTGTAAGGCTGTTCGGTTCCCTCGCTCGCCCGGTTGAGCATCGGCTTCCGAACCGCTTTCCCGGAGTAATTTTATTACCTTGAGGTGCCCGCTACCAGCTGCCGCTTGCAAGACTGTCTGACCTTCATCATAGGATGGGTCGGCGTTGATATTGGCGCCATTCTCTAGTAACAATGTCACCATCTCGTGGTATCCACCTTCAGAGGCTGCCTGAAGGGCTGCTCGACCCGTATTTTCGCACGGCCGAGCATCGAGTCGGAACCTCTCCGTAAGAGTGCCTGAGCCGTCCCAAGGTGTCCACCTCCGGCTGCTGCCTGTAAGGCTGTTCGGCCGCCATCCTCGCACCGCCGTACGAGGATATTGGCACCCATATTCAGAAGTAGTTTCGTCACTTCAAAATGCCCGCTACCTGCCACCAACGTCTCCCACAAATTTACATTCTCCTGTAACTCCCTTTGCCCACCAATTTTTCGGCCATTCTCGATAAACGACGACTGTACCATCCTTACGGAACTCAACATCCAGCTTGTACAGAAGCTTGCTGAGATTTGGAGAAGAAATAGTCGCTATGAACTGCGAGTTATGTTGATACTCGATCGCTTACTGACAGGATAGTCGTCGGGATACCCTATAGCCCAGTACCCAACTTGGGTAGATAATAGTAATTGGTATTTGGCAAAGAAGTTTGAAAGTCGGCTGAATATAAACTTGTCTAGGATAAGTACTCATATGTTGTTCTTTATTACTGGTAGTCTATGCCTGCTTAATGTTTCGTAATTTGCTTATGGGCAGCCACTTTTGGTGTAACATGTGGCTAGTGTACTTTGATCAAAGACAAACCCCGCGAGCCATCATTTAATTCCACTAGCAATGAAAGAGAACTACCGATGTTATTTTCTTAGCAGATAAAAGTTTGTGACGTGTTATTTCTTAAGAATATAGCTGTCCTATAAAACTGGTAAGAAATCGAATCAACCAGGTTTGAGAGCGTGTAATAAGAAATCCTCTAAACCCCCAATTGGCGATTAGGTATTCAAAGGCCTTAATTTATAGCATACCTGAATCTGGTAAAGGGCTAGTGAGCTATTTTCTCGTGTGTGAGTTGTTACGGAACCGATGCGGCCAGTTTCTTCTCTTGGAAAGATTGTGGTAGGCAGTCTTTCTAGCTACATTTCGTACTTTGGACAATATTGGTTGTTCTTGGGCCTTAGGATAAATTGAGAACTCTCCTAAGTAAACTGTAGCTTGATAGTCTTGCATAGATTTCAATTCACACGAGTACTCCCTAATCTATAGGCTAATGTAGGTGCTGTGAGTTAGCTTTTAGTAATTGACATTGTAAATGATAGTATAAGCCAATACTAGACACGACGAGTATCGAATTCTTAACCAGAAGTATCACACTTTCAAGGATAATAGTGGTTATTAGCGAATAGCTTACTGTGTGGCACTGACAGTAGAGTACCACCAGTTTTCCTCAGCCGCTGCTGTGAGAAATCAGCTATCCGTTTTTGTACTTCTGATTATCCCTGAACAATGCTCGAGTTAAGTAAAACCCAATTTGAGCTGTGGATATATGGTCTGCGATTCTCTTTGCCCGAGGTTCTAGAATTTCGTGGACAATATGGTCTGACGATATTCCCCGTATCCTCCCGATCCGATATCCTCGTTTTTCCTGAGAATCAGGTATACCAAGAGCCGTGCAAGCAAGGGAGACGGTGACTAAACATATCTTTATTGGAATGAAGCTGACCCTAGCGATGAGCCTGCAAGTATCTAGGGTAGTAAAATTACATGTTGCATCGTGCCCAGCGTAGAATGCTGGCTCAGACCTGAAGAGTGTCCTCTTCTTTCTCGTGCAACCTCTATTTCGAGATAAGCGGATGACAGAATGTGTCTAGACTCACTGTGGCTTTGTTTGGGATTGAAGGTGTGACTTTCTGCATCACTAGTTTGTCTTTTGAATTCGGTGCTGGCACCGTCAAAGGGTCAAGCACTACAGTACCAGTCCAGTTATCAATTAGCGAGACGAACCTCAATCACCTCTCTAGGGATTGTTGGGAAGACACACGTATCAAATAACAGGATTTTTCCTTCTTGCGTCAACATTATTCAAGGCTGGTCGATGCGATCGCTCATCCACCAACAGGGATTCCGTCCGCGCCCCTGGGAAATTGTGGGGAGGGTTGAACGGGGATCGCCACCCGTTGCTCTTGCTCGGGATCTTTGCTCGAGTCGCGTGTCTCCTCAAACTCCCGACTCTCTATCGATACGCACGGACACACACCCAACTGGTTGCCAGGAGCACAATAGAGGCAATTGACCACTACTTATGGGGCAGCCGTTCCCCATCCTCTCCTCGCCCATAAGCCCACTTGCACCACGCTAACTTCGCCAACTTCAATCCTCACAAAGAAGAAATGCCTGCTCGTATCTTTACGTGTGTCTCAACCCAATCCCCTCCAATTCATTCCCTCTATCATTTATTAGTAATGAATGGCAGCTAATAGTTGAGATAGCACTCGAGGCACTCTTGCCACAGTCGTTGCGCTCGCGGGCCTCGGCGTTGCGGCCTTGAACTTGAACTCCAAGGCTGAGGCTGCTAGGAAAGCTCAAGCAGCTGTTCAAGCAACAGGCCAAAGCTTCGCCCTTGGAGGCTGCGAACGTTCTGGTTAGCTCTCACTCCATTATCGATAACTCAAGCCAAGTTTTTTTCTCCTTTTGTTAGCATCACTAACTTGCTTTTTCTACAGGCGGTGGAGTTTAGTCAATTGATCACATTCTATCAGACAAAGAGGCGTGTCATTACACATAGTTGTTTTTCAGCTGCTTCACAACCCTCACAACCCAAGCTTGATAATTGTTTGCTCGGCGCCTGCTATTCTCTGCTGAGACCGAGATGCTAGCGATAGTCGAAAGGAGGAAATGAAGGAATACGAAACGGTTATGGTGTCTTGGAGTTTGGGTTTTCAATTTTAGGTTTTGTGTATTATATCGCTAGGTTTACGAAATCCACTTTATAGGTACAAAATATTTGGACCCTATATGTAGTTCTGGTAATCCATCCGGCGAAGTTAACTTAAGAGAGGAGAGGAATGAACGCAGAAACAAATTTATTATAGGATGCCGAGGCCACCAAGAAAACCCTCAAGATATTATATTCTACATGTTTGATCTCATTCTTAATGTTACAGGTGCTTGAATGATACGCAAATTCACCCAGCATTTTCCTACCAATCCTCGACCTATTCTCAGTTGATTGAGTAGGTTAACTCCCACGACCCATTTACTCAAATCTCCTCATAGATGCGATACTCTCCACTAGCTTTCTATTAATAGGAAAACAGCCCTTGTCATGGCATTTACTAGATGCCCAAGACCTCTTGGATCTAACCTAGTTTCTACCAACGCCCCTCAAACTATTACATAGTATTCTATTTGTCTACCCTAGAGGAGGAGAGAAATCGCAACCCAGCCGAATTTCAATGATGTAGTCAACAGCGATTGTCTGAGCCCCTTATGAATGAAATGTTCCTGTAGCTAGGTTTTAAAACAATCTAAAATGCCAATACCATCTAAAATGGACTACTAGTTGGAGGGTATGTAATCTTTTTAGAAGTTTCCTTGCATGTGACGATAGTCAAGCGTAGTTGCCCATAAATTATGAGACGTGTCACTCTATACTCTCAAATCACGATGACAAAAGTGTTGGTAGCAATCGTTAACACTAAAAACATGCCAAGTGTTTTAAAGCCATGGAGATTAGGAGAGTGTCTGTCTTTGGTTAGGCATGGGGGTAGTTCGGAATACTGGGATATAACTTTGTATGACGGCTTTACTTCCCTAAGAATAGAAGTGAATTGGGATCACCGGATTCATATCCGGCAAGATGCGACTGATATAAAGGGAGATATCACTGAAAAATCTGATGATTAAAGCATTGATTGAAAAAATCGAACTTAAAGATAGACTGTATTTTGAGAGCAAAGCTAGTGGTTCATGCGTGCATATCTTAAGAGGTAAATGAGCACTGCACAACCGGTGTATAGCTGATATGATGGAGCTACATGGTTCAGCTATGGTGGGGAGGATATCCCCACATTCGATGTGAATATGCTATTGAAGAAATGTATGATATAAAACTAGAGTTCTGTTCCTTGTCAGAAGAATCAGTGGATTTCTCTACTGTATAGCTGTATCTACTTGAAGCATAACCTTAATTTTATGTACCTTAGGAGAACTAGTAGAAATAGAAGTACATGTAATATAAATGTAATTACCTGTGTACAGAGAGTCCTATACATGTAATCATCAAAACCCACTCGGACTTTGTGGGTTTCAGGTCATGCTCCAGTAGCTAAAATATCGCAAGTGCTTGAGATGAAGGTGAATATAACGTAAAAGGACTTGAGAAACAAAATATTATAACTACCGCTGCTGATTATATAATAGACACCTTTGCTAAATTCTCGTAACTAGAGTCCATAGGAAATCACTATCAAGCTTCATGGCAAAAGGTATAGTTAGGTAGGGTAACAGGTCTCCGCAACCCCACAAACGTGTTTCACTGTATTCCACGTGCCAAGCCGCAAGCTTCTAAGCCAAACCGCAACACCACGAAGCTCCACTCACGTCGCAGTAAACATACCTCACAATTGCCCTTCATCATGCCTGTGAGCTCCCATTTTCCACCTTAGCCATACCTTGGATATGGCTAACTTAAGTGAGAATTTATTTAACTAATATGTTAATCCCTAGGCCTACCACTCTGCATTCCTTCAAGACGCTGACGTCCGCGTCATCGGTAAGCCCAAATACCCCTCTGTCCCTGCTGCTGGGGTTCATCAATGCCAACAAAATAACGTAGGAAACTTCGCTCTCCTTCCTCTACGTACTCGCACTCGAGGGCCCGCGTATACATTACCCTCGCTTCCACCATCTATCACAAGCGACCTTGACATCGACCCAGACAGCGAGCATTACGATATCCTAGACGAGATTATCACGCTTTTTCGCGCGAACACTTTGTTCCGGAATTTCGAGATCAAGGGCCCCGCCGATAGGACGCTGATTTATGGTATTCTTTGGATTTCTGATTGTTTGGGAAAGATCAAGCCGAACATGAGCTTGAGGGATTCGGAGAAGGTATTGAATGAGTATCAATTCTCCCCCCTCTTGCAAGATGGGTTCGCCAATTGAGTTAAATAATCGGTTCAGGCCTTTCATGTTATTCGGTTTTTGCTGACCATTTAGGCACTTCAAACGTCTGCTCTCGACCATTTTGCTCTTCCTGGCGATCCTTTATTTCCCCTGAATGCTCTCTACCAGCCCCCAGGCGATAGATCAGAGGCCGAGACTATGAGAGGCTATATCAGCCAGTTTAGGCAAGAGTTGGTTATCAGGCTGCTCAACAGGGTCTATGCGGACGGTACGGGCAAGCCGAGCAAGGTATGCACGGAACTCCACTATTGGGAGCTAAACCCCTTCTGGATTGCAAATATAGCCTTAGTACTAAGCTAACATCCTTATGTCAAATTCCAGTGGTGGTTAAGCTTCACTAAGAGAAGGTTTATGGGCAAGAGTTTCTGAGTCGATATTGTAGACATGTAACGCTTTAGATTGTTAGTTGGGCTTAGGAAGAATGAAATCTGGGAAAGAAGGCGTAAGATATCAGCTCCCCAAGATTGTAGTTCTGTATTCTTCTAAAAGTTTTATTCAAGAGTATAAGATTAGATTTTAACCAATCTATTTTGTATTCGTCCCTCCTTTGAGAAAACCTAGTTAATTATTAATAGTGATATTGATAATGCGAATTCATCTGCCGAGTGATAAATCATGGCGATCAGAACTAATCTTTTGCGGTTACCCGGCCCTCGACGTCACAGTCCCCCCCCCACCAAACTCTGCCATAACTTGCGCTCCCCACCAGAAAATATGAACTCCACAAAGCAACCCCTACCACTATTAGTATTTCGCCATAGTAAATGATAACAAAGGTAGCTTAATGCCACCTAAAACAGCCAATCTAGCTCATCCTCTGAAGGGCGGTGCTAATTCTCAAATTTTCACCGTGTAACCTCCTCACTTTCTCTCCCTCTTCAGCAAATTAAGCTAACACCTAATACGAGTTCAAGCCGTCCAACCCCATTTCCGGTATCCCACAAAACATTCCTACGTATTAACGTCCACAGACATGCTCTCAACCTACTCGATGTTAAAGCTGGTGACCTATGTCACATCTCAGTTGCTCCCGAACCAGATGAAGCTACTAACAATAATATCGAAACTAAGACCAAAGTGTTTCCGGCAATCGCATGGTTGGCTGCGGATGCACATCTGCAAAGACACATTGCTCTGATCTCAGAAAATGTCAGGAGCATGTTAGAGGTTGGATTCGAAAATAAGATTGTGGTGGGGAAGTATACGGAGAAGGTTGATGATGCAGCGCTGGTGACAGTTAAGGAAATTGAATTTGAGGAAGTCATAACACCGACAATAGGTAAAAATGGAATTGCAGCCGCGATGTCTGGGAAGAAGCTGAGGGTAGGAATTGAAAAGGGGCAAGTAGAAGGGTGGAAATGGTTTTTGGAACATATTTTCGGTACGTGGTGGAGTATTAATAAAAACAATCATAACGTGTATATTCGTTCGCCCTTTCCTAGGGGCTTGTGCTGAGATTTCCTTTATGTGTAGTGGAGGCAAAATACATCTCGGAAGGACTAGTCTTTAATTCCGTCGAATACAAGGGCCGAAAACGGGCATTCAGAGTTGAGAAGATAGCTTCCGGAAACAAAACTTCTAGCGGATCTGAAGGCGCAGCCGATATAAAAGCATACAGAGTGACCGAGATCACAGCTGTCGAACTCATCCAGGACGAAACCCCATCTGAAAACGTACCAAAGACCAAATTTTCTGGAGCAAAACGAACGCCCCCTCCTCCACAAGTAGAATCCTCAGTAACCATTGCAACTCCCTCTCGAATTACATTCGGCTCTATTGGCGGCCTCTCCAAACAAATCATGACGCTCAAAACCCTCCTTCTCTCAACCTTGCACCAATCCCACCACTTTACTCGCTTCAACCTCACTCCTCCCCGCGGTATCTTGCTCTATGGTCCTCCCGGCACAGGGAAAACCCTCCTGCTAAAAGCCATCGCTTCAGAAATTGACGCAAAGTGCTTCGTCCTCAATGGTAGCATTGTGGGCAAATACATGGGCGAGTCAGAAGCTGCCGTCCGAAGGGTATTCGCAGAAGCACGCAAACACCAGCCTGCAGTCGTATTCATCGATGAGGTTGACAGTCTCGCCCCAAAACGAGGAGCCGGAGATGGTAGCGAAGGGCGAGTGGTGGCGACGTTGCTGACAGAGATGGATGGAATGGACTATGCCTCCGAAGATGGTAGCCCCGTGAGGGTCGTGGTCGTGGCAGCGACGAATAGGCCCAATGCAGTCGATGAAGCCCTCCGTCGGCCTGGAAGATTTGATCGTGAGATTGAGATTGGTATCCCGGATGTGGATTCTCGGAGAGAGATACTAGCATTGCTGATGCATGAGCTACCGTTTGAGGGTGTAGAAGGGGGTAAGAAAGAGGAGTTTGTGCGAGCGCTTGCGGGAAGAACCCATGGGTTTGTGGGTGCAGACTTGGAGGCATTGGTTAGGACAGGTTTTACCATTGGCTTAAAAAGACTAGGTGTAGATAAGTTACTAGTAGGTGAGGTCAGAAAAGAGAGTAAAACACAAAGTGAGGACGAGCAGGAAGTGATACTGCGAGAGGAAGATATTGAAGCTGCATTAAAGGATGTAAGGCCAACAGCTATGAGGGAGATCTTCCTAGAACCACCAAAGGTGAGATGGTCGGACATCGGTGGACAGGAAGAGGTGAAACAACGTCTACGCGAAGCCGTAGAATGGCCATTAACTGTGAGTGTTTATATTTATCTACCATTTTCATACATGGCACTAACCACCTTGCCCCACAGCACCCTGAAGTATTCGCCCGTCTAGGTGGCACCCCAAGAAAGGGTCTGCTTCTTTATGGCCCTCCTGGATGCTCCAAAACACTCACGGCGAAAGCACTCGCCACGGAAGCGGGCCTTAACTTTATGGCCGTCAAAGGGCCTGAGCTATTTAGTATGTATGTCGGGGAATCCGAGCGCGCCGTTCGAGAAGTTTTCCGAAAGGCCAGAGCAGCAAGCCCAAGTATTATATTTTTCGACGAAATTGATGCGCTGAGTGCGTCAAGAGAAGGTGGACAGGGAAAGAGCGGAGGTGGAGGTGTAGGTGCAAGTGTTTTGACGGCGTTGTTGAATGAGATGGATGGGATTGAGAGTTTGAAAAATGTCACGATTCTAGCAGCGACTAACAGGCCAGAAATCATTGTATGCTGCTTCCCCGATTCATGTTTTCTAGGCGTGTTGAACGTCTGCGTAGTGATATTAATTGTATAAACAGGACCCTGCATTACTTCGCCCAGGAAGACTTGATACAATCCTCTACGTCGGACCTCCAGACCTCGAAGCTCGAAGACAGATATTAAATATCAAAACAAAGAAGATGTCAATTTCCCCCGAGATTGACCTCGATGAATTGGCACATGAGACTGATGGATACTCTGGAGCTGAAATTGTCAATATATGTGATGAGGCTATCCACTACGCCATGCGTGAGTCATTTGATATTGATGCTGTTGGAAAGAGGCATTTTGATCAGGCAATGGAAAAAGCGGTGCCCCAGATCACGAGCGCTATGAGGGAGAGGTATGAAAAGTGGTCTGTTGGTGGAGTAAAGAAAATATAAGTAGCAACGTCTTATTCGCTTATTAGAGCAAATTTCTGTGTATATAGTCATGTTTTTGTTTCTTTGTTTTTTTTGGAAGGGGTATTGTGATCTTAAATTCTAACAATCGTTTGAAATAGACCTTAAGGATAGGTATTATTTTGCTCAAAAATGAGGACGGGACGGATAAAAACAATTACCAAGCCCCAACACCTGGGTTCCGGAGCCCCCTCGCTGATTATCGAAAAGCTGCCAAGTCAGGCCGAACCATCGGCTACTAGGATTACAAAAATGACCTAAGTGAGCCGAGTGAGAGCATGTGATGCATAGTGAAATATTCATTAGATGCATTCAACTCGGAGGTTATGGTACTCTCCGCAGCACACTAAACCAAAAACCAAAAAACCACAAAACATAACCCAGCCCCCAATCTCAAACCACATTTCCGCAATGCTGGGCGTCCACTTTCTCTACCTAAAGTGGTAAACTCAGGACAATTTACTTATATGCCCATTCTTCTGTCTTCTGCTCCACTATCATTTTCCTCAGCTCAAACCATCTTTTCCCTAACACCTCGTTCCCTTCATCCTTAGAGAGACAAATTGTTAAAGGAAGGAAGAAAATGGATGGAGATGGGGGATAAGTTTTATTAGTTAGAATTTGTTTGGATTTGCTATTTGTTTTTGAGAGCTTTTTATTAGTTATGTTTGTTATTTTGTTTATCCCTTTTTGCTAACCGCCATAATCCAAGAGATTGGATGCGTGTATGGTTAATCTATCTATCTATCTATCCCTCCATCCTTCCTCGTAAACACCCATCCCATCTTATCAAAATTGGTCACCTCCACCCCTAGCACCTCCACTGACCACGATCCAATCTCCTTATCCAACTTCGCATCTCCGTCATACTTCCTGTAGTCCCCTTTACTCTTCCTCAAATGTCTCCTCACCGCTCTTTCCCATTTTCCATGTCTCTCCTTCGCCCTCATCGCCGCTTTTCTAATCTCATCTCTGTATGGTCTAGGTGTAGTGGTAAGCGCGAAATTTCAGTCCGGTGGAAAGACAGAACTTAAATTGCTACTTAGTCTGAAAGGAAGACTGAGACTGGTTTCTGCATCCATCCGATAACCATCGACTCTTCTAAACCTTCTCTTTTCTTTTTTCTTTTTTTTAGCACCAAGCCTTTTTCTCTCACGACGAGGTTTCTGCAGCGCATTAGTGCCTCGCAAGCGAATTCCCCAAAGAATTTGCCATAGTAAAACACTCTATAGTTCGCTTTTTTTTTTTATTCCGACCCTTTATCCCCGAAACAGATCATTATTATCCACCACCACTCCTCCTGCCATCCCTCTTAGTTACATTTATTCACCAGTTCCGAAACTAGAGCTCCCGATAGACACAATTTGTTAACGTAAACGTAGATAGGAAATCCTAGCTAAGACTGCAATGCAAGAAAATATCCTTCAGTCGGCCAGCACGCCGTTTTAGTATCACCTTCACCTTCCCCGCTACACTTTACCGATCCTCGAGCGGCTAGCCAGTCCACAATTTCCTCCACCTCGATCAAAATTAATCCCGGCCAAAGCACTCTCATAATCTCTTTTTTATGGATACCCGGACGACTCGTGATTAACGACAGCACCGCTGTTGAAACCTTGAGCCACATACCCCTGATGAGTTTTCTATTAAGATCAACCCAAAGACGTATTGGCTCGGCCTTGTTATAGGGGCTTCCTCGTGGGAGTGGAGGCGCTGGAAGAAGTTTTTGTTTGATCTCGTATCCTGGCCCTGGCTTGATCTGGACCTTGAAATTAACAATATCTTTATCCATACCTCGTGTCTTATATCCATCAATCAAACCGAGCTTATCTGCGAAGTACCCACTCTTGCACAAAATAATCTATAGAATCCGTGTTAGTCTTCCATTCGTAGATACAAAAATGAGATTTTCTCATACTCTTCTTGAGGCCATCATATCAAATAGACATGCCATTGAACCGTCATTGGTTAATGGTGACACCTCGATTGCTTTGTATCTCTTGAAATTTTCCCGGATGTATGCCTCGTATGATACAGCTTGGGCGAAGAGGTTCTCGTCCATCGGCGTGCGAAGTGAGTGATGAAACTTATCAGTAAACTCATAGTTACGTCCTGGCGTAAACCTAGTCTTGTCTTTCTTGTGTGCAATCGTTTTACTGATAATTAATGTATAAAAGGCTTCGTCGACGAGACGCTCTGGATATGAATGCAAGATTTCGAATGCCTTCTTGGGATCATATTCAGAGGCGTCGGTGATGATATTGGCCTAAGACATACGTTAGTCGAGAAGTCCCAGACAGAGATGGGCTAAATGATCTAATTACTTTAATAATTGATTTTATATATTCTAAGGCTTGCTCGTCTTCGGCAGGCCGTTCCTTTTCATGTAAAGGTATTTCGTAGGGATGGCATACAAAATGGTTCCCTCTATTACCCATAGTAAGGACGGGGCTATGGAATTCATTCCGCCATGTTGAAGGCCCATCGGCACGTAAATCATAAGTTTGATCAAAGACCTCACGTGTCGTGGGAAGTTCAGGTACTGATTGGCTCCTTGAGGGTCACACGTTAGCCTTAGATTACAAATATATGGCATATAAACCTACTCTGGAAGTTCCAGATTCTCGCGAAACCACGTGACGACATACGGCAAATCAAAAGTCGATGAATCCATAGGATTGAAAGGTGGCAGGTGACCTTTTTCATACGCCTCAAGAAACATCTGCTCGAACTCTGCTTGGAGCTTTTTCATATGAGTTTTATGAATCTCACGCACACGAGGCCAACGCTTCTGCAATGTTATCGCATTATGTTTAGGAATAGCCGTCTGAACAAGACCCCAATCAATCTTACGATCCCAACCTCCAAAGATAGTTCTAACAATAATAATAGCGATAAGCAATGAGTCTTCATCTTCTTTAGGTATGATGTACTGGTTCCTAAATTGGAACCTACGAGGGGGAACTATACAAAATTAGTCTGAAAATAACTGAAAGGAGAGGCCTATCTACTCACGCTCTTGGAGAGGCAATGTATCAGACGCTTTAAGTGTATTTTTGCGAATTGCGGTCATAGCACGCTCGCGGCGTGAGGGGGCTTTCTCAAAGGATCCTGGCGCTCTGCGTTTTCTCTTAGGTGCATCTCCCATGAGAAGGTCCACTGTTCGAGTTGGTTTGGGACCAGTCTTTGCACCAGGCTTCTTCCTGGTACTTCCTGGCTTTGGACCAGGCTTCCGCGGGCCATCGGGCCGAGGCTCGGAAAAATCTGGAGCCCTTATACGTTGATCCATATCCAGCACAGGAACTTGTTCAAAATTATCACCAACTTCAGTATCAGGCGCGAAATGGTTGATCATTATCAAACTGTTGTCTTCACGCTCTGCCACTGGGGAATTATCCATATTTTTCTCCCATTTCTCAACATCATGAAGTTCTTGAAGAAATCTTTTACCGTCCCTTGGCTCGTTGAGGTCTCTATCAACAAAATCATTCCACCAAACTCGTCTTGGCAAATTCTCTTCCGTAGGGGGTGGGTCATAAGGGTCAAATGTTTCGTGGCGGTATTGCTGGTTCAATTTCAGAAGCACCTTCTCAGCTCTCAGTTCAGCCTTTCTTCGACGAGCAGCCTCTTCCTTCTGTTCATCAGTAAACTTCTTCCGTCTTCCCGAGGTCATCACATGGTTCTCTGTGTAAATCCGTGGGCGGCCTCGAGGTTTCGATGGAGTAGCTAGTTTAGCAGCCCTCGCGGCCGCACGATCAGCTGCCTTAGCGGCACGCTTCATCTTCAGCTGCATAACAGAATTTGGATGTATCCTATCAAACTCAACACCTTCCACTTCTCGTGGTTTTGGCAATGACCAATGTGGTGGCTTGGCGAACCTCTCCTGGATATTTTGCTGGAGCTCCGTGTTAGGCGGAAACCAGAGATTCCCTTCGACCGAAATCATTTCTTTGACCATGGCATTAACCAATGGCGAATCAGTACCTAGGCTAGCATCCACCAATATTTTTTTTGTAATCAAACTTCCGTTTGAGTTGGTAAAACTGAACGTAAGCGGATGAATCTTTTTTTTATACTGTAACGACTGAACGATACCTCTGATCAATCGGCGATCACAAAGGCCAGACTTCGGGTTTTTCTTACGAAAGCGTTTATCGAATGCGAATCGAAGTTCATTCCCTCCCGGAAAAACACCACCGTGTTCCCTAATAAGATCAAGAACGACTTGTTGACGAGCCAACGCCAACATGCCGCCAATGGAACCATAGGATTCGTTCCCCTCAATATCTAAACTCTCTACTTCCACCAAAACCCCGTCAACTACACGAACAGGAGCCGTGGGCGTTGGTGAAGCTTCTGCAGGTGAACCGCTCTCTGTGATAGCCATCTCCTCGCTGGTAATCTGATCATCCTGCACACTAGCAGGCATAACGATATTTGAACTCTCTTCGGGTTTTGGAGAAATCTCAAAATCTCGAGGGGTAGTAGTTTCATCCATGCGAATATCTTCCTGTCGATCATCTTGTATCACTCGATCTTGCCCAGGTGTACTCTCACTAATACCACTAGAATCTAGCACTATTTTGCTCGGCTCAACGTCACTCCCATTCGTCTCTGGTGCATTGTTTTTCGTACGTTTTGACTTCCGAATGGCTATGAATTCTTTAAAGGGGGCCTTCCGTTTTCTTGGTGTTTTAGCTGACAGCGCTTCCGCGGCGGTGGAATTTTCCAGATTCAATTGGTCCTCATCCTGCTCATCCGCGACAACGCTTGGTGTCTCTACTTTCTTCGCAACTTTACTTTTCCTGGCAGACCTTTTCGGTGTATTGGGATTCTTAGAGAGTTTCCCACGTTTTGGGCCCGGCCTCTCTTCGTCGCCGTCTGTTTTTTGTTTCTTAGGTGGCCGGCCACGGCGCTTTGGTAAAGGTGCATCTTCTGCACCTAGTACGACCACGGCACTATCGTCGACTTCTGGGGAATTCAGTTTCCGTTTCTCGCCATTTTCGGATGACATCTCTCGCAGACCCTCCTCTGCGTAGTCGACGACCAAGAGGCCCTGGCCAGGCTCGGCGTCAGTAACTAGGGTCTCTGCTTCGCGTTTAGCAGCAGCGCGCCGTTTTCCGGCCAAGTAAGGCTCCTGTCCTTTCTCATATTTGCGTGGTCTTCCCCCACGAGCTATTTTATTGTTAGAGTGATTCATTCCCCCCACGGGGAACCGGTAACCTCGCTTACGAGTACTGTTTCTCCAGTCAACACCCTTACCGCCCTGTCTGTCTTGTACGATATTAAACTGGGCAGTGAGAGTAGCCAAATTCTCCTTCTTTTTACCCATTATTTGACTCTCCTCCAAAGTTCCGGATCCATCCTTTTTAACAAGTCTAGTAGTATCTATTAGGGGAAATCCATACTCGTCCGTCTCAAAATCATCTTCACCGCTTTCTAATGAAACCTTTCCAACAGATCCTTGTTTTACTCCTTTTTTTCTCATTGATGGCCCGAAAGGTTCTGTTGCTAGGCCTTCGGATACCAATTGCTGATGCCATCTATAACTAAAGTACCGGTAATGAGTTGAGCGGCCAGTAATTCCAGTTTCGCGAATGATAGCCAAGTGCATATACTGAGGAGGTTGCGATTGCGTAGGGAAATCGGTCATCCGGTGTAGAACTTGGTCCATAGGCCGGTAATACAGTGATCCAACAGTTCCGGACATTAAATCCTAGATTAAAATCACCAATCAGCATTTAGATACAAAGTGGGCGAAATTATTAGCCGCACCATGCTAGTGATACCATCCTTTCCAGCTTTGTCTACGATGTCAAAGATAATATTCGTCAATGGCTTATCAATCCTCCATTGTGGAATCTCTCTAGGGATCTCCTCTACTGCGTCGACATCAACACCCTCTAGTTCCCTCACCGCCTCGGGATCCAAATCATCACTATCCTTATCACCCTTCGTTATTTCGTCATCGGATGCTTCAGCTTCGCGCTCTTCTCCCTCTTCATCCTCCATGCTCACCTCACGCTTTGAAAACGCCGTGAGAACTTTACGCCAATCACTAGCGTCCATGTCGCGTAAGTATCGCACGCACCTGGCATGACATTGCTCTGATATTATTCGCTCTCTATTCGCTTCCTTTTTTTTATACTTGCGATTTAGTTTGAGGGGAACACGGATTCGTTTAAGCACGCCTAATGATTCCAGTTTTCGAAGGATTCTTGAAAAAGAGCGCCAGTGAAATCGAGACTTATCCATACCCTAAACATTAAACAGGAAAAAGTCAGTAATCATTCGTAAACGAAAAGAAACACATACCAATTTTCTTTTTAAGTCGCTATGCATTAATACTCGATTCTTCGCCAGCTTTAATTCGACTAATATAGCTTTGATGAGTTTTTCTGTATCAATTGTAGGTCCCGTCCAGGCAAAATTTGGGCCCTCATCTTCTTTGTCGATCTGTCTCCTCGCTTTTTTTGTCTTGCCTTCTTTGACTTCCTGGGCAGATTGTAATTGACGTCTCAAATCTCGTTGAACCGCGAATCGTGTCAAAGTAAGCTTACTAGTATTAAGATTCTTAACTAATACGCTCTTTTTCTCGATGTAGCCTTGATTCTTGAGCATCGTAGTGCGCACAGGAACAGACTTCTTGTCTTGACCCGTGATCTTGGTCAAATCCGGCTGAATGATTCCTTGTTCACGATGCTTTCCAATCACCTCAAGACACTTGAAAATGGCATTAGGGACCTATTAACTTGTCAGAGTCAAAGTTCACTAAGGAGGTCAATGAACTTTCAGAGAATACGACCTTCTTGGGATCCACCCCATGCCCTGTCAGTGCTCGCCAGCGTCGCGCTTCCGAAGCGAAAACCCTCCATTTCTCGTGCCCTTTTTGATCCTTTATACCTGAGTCCCCTAAAACTACCTCCCTATCGCCTTTACCAGCAGCTTTATCTTTCCTCAAGTCATCAACAATATCCTTCAACGACATATCACAACCTTCGTTACCCTCCCCAACACTAAAGTCGCCTTCCCCCCTCAAAAGATCCCACACATAGTCCTGGAAATCCTCCTTCAAGTTCGGCATACCCCACATCGCCGCCCCTACATAGGAGTCAAAATTTTCATTCCACCCGTCGTCCTTCGTCTTTGATAGTGCAGGTCTTGGCGGCGTATTGTCAGACAGCAACCCAATATCTGTTTTCGCTTGAGGGTTCTTGACGTAAAAATCATTCACGTAAACAAACAATTGCGGTATCGTTGTTCCTGCAAATTCGAGACCAATTAGTAAACTTTCCCATCTGAAACCTCATATCGAGAAAAAAAATTAAAAGTGACGATGACGAGGTTTGAACGACGTCAATTGCGCAAAAAATATGCAATAAAATAACAAGGGACACAAAAAAGGTATTGAGGCTCAAGCTCTAGAGATTAGGTATAAAAAGGTTTCTTAAATTTAAGATCTTGTTAAAGTAATTTTTTGCACAAGAGCATACGGTATCCCAACGCCACATACAACAGCCCCAACAGAGATAGAGGTGAGAGACGAGCAAATAACAAAAGGAGAATTACCTTCTTGGCCATCTAAAGAAACCTCTTCCAAAACATAATCGAGAAGGGCTGGGATACTCATAGCGTAAGTTAAGGTGAATGGGCAATCATGGAAGAGATGTTGTGAATTTTAGATCGACAACGAAGAATGACTGGAACTAGAGAAACGCTAAAACAATCATAAGTAGGGTTACCCGGCGCGGGAAAATCATGCCAAGACTTTGGGGTAACGTACATGTACCATTAAGGTGTTCTATATGTGACCTATAATACAACTAGGATCTGGATGCTTTTACGAGCTGGGCTACTCTAAAGGTATGATTAAGCCTAAGCTCGTATTTTATACGTACCCCATGTTGCACTTATTTTTTTTTGGGAGTTTTATGGTATGTCGCCACCCAAAAACCTAAATTCTCAAAAACCAACAACTGCACATTTTTGTTCCCTTAAAAGAATGTATCGCCAGCTTTTCGCACAAACTTCTACCGTTTCCCATGTGGAAAATGGGGTCAAGCATAGATATATTTTTGTACTGGGATCCAAATATCTCAAACCACTAGGCTACCAAACGCTCGCTCCGTTATCAACAAAAGGTGAGAAACAGAAAAGAAAATTCCGAGTGTACGTTCGCTTTGAGTTCCAACATGTGCTAGTCCTGCCTCCAAGGGCAATGGTAACAACACTATTGTATAAGCTACTACTTCTACTTCTACTTTCAACCGCCATAACTAACCAACTAATTACTTCTTCGGAGCCGGGGCTGGTTCAATGTTCCAAATCGACTCCGCATATCTAAACGAGAAAACCCTGTCAACAATCTAAAAGTATAACTAGGGCAGGGAAACGGGGTCATACTCGTTAATCGCTCGATCTGCACTAAAGAAGCCCATGTTTGCAACGCTCATGATCGATTTGGTAGCCCAATCTTCTTTGTCTCTGAAAGTAGTATCGACCAGATCTTGTGTTGCAAGATAACTTGAGAAGTCATCGCTGACAAGGTAGTAATCGCAGCCCGTTGTGAGAGCCGAGATCAACCCACCGTAGATGGCTGGATCACCAAACTCACCAGCTTCGATCGAGTCGCAGACGGTTCGGAGTTTAGGATCCATCTCAACTTTTCCAAAACGGTGTTGATGGCGAAGTTCTTCAACATCCTAATGGGATGGGATTAATAAATTCCTAGGCAATATTGGCTTCCGAGAGTTACTTACCTCTGCCAAGTGACCAAGCAAAAAGATGTTGTCTTCTCCAATTTCACGAGTAATTTCAATCTACAGGATAGGTATTAATATCTAATCATAGTATCTTCAAGGTTTGTCGGAGATGACTCACGTTAGCACCATCGCAAGTTCCGATGATCAAACCACCGTTCAGAACAAATTTCATGTTACCTAAGTAAAATTAGAATAATTTTGGTTAAAACCGAACACTCAGGAATCATACTTGTTCCGCTAGCTTCGGTCCCGGCAGTGGAGATGTGCTCGCTGATATCAGAAGCAGGAATGATGATCTCAGCCTTGCTGACATTATAGTCCTCGATAAAGACGACCTTAAGGAGATCAGCGATGTCTTTATCACTGTTCACGACTTCGCCAACGGCAGTGATAAGACGGATTATGGTTTTTGCCTACACCGTTAGCCTAAAATTTATATTCATGAGATTCTGGGATCCTTACCATCCAGTAGCCGGGCGCTGCCTTTCCTCCAAAAATAGATACTCTAGGCACTTCCTTTTTGAGTTCCTCAGGTTTCAAGGACTTCAATCTCAGGTATCGGTAAATGACACCAAATATGTTCATTTGTTGGCGCTTATACTCGTGTATCCTCTTGACTTGAATATCGAACAACGAGTGAGGGTTAACGGCGATCGCGGTTGTATCTTTGATGTACTTGGCAAGCTTGACCTTTGCAGCCAGTTTGATTTCCATCCACTAGTGGTGTATTAGAACTTTGCACATTTCGACGATTCTCACGGAAATTTACCTCTCTCCTAAAATCCTTATCTTCTACAAACTCTTCGAGCCCCTTCAGGAGGTTCAAGTCCTTCAAGAATTGGTACCCACCCAACTTACTCGCGATCAGATCTGAGAGTTTAGGGTTTGCTTGGTGAAGCCAACGACGGGGCGTGATACCGTTGGTGACGTTGGTAAATTTATCGGGGCCAAAAACAGTAATGAAGTCCTTGAAAATAGTGGCTTTAATGAGATCGGAGTGCAATTCAGCGACACCGTTGACTTTGTGGGAGCCAATGATCGCGAGGAACGCCATTCTCAGGACTTGAGGTTGGCTCTCCTCGATAATAGACACTCGGCGAAGAAGTTCACGATCTTTGGGGAATTTCTTCTCAACGCTCTGAAGGAAGTAAAGATTGATCTCATAAATAATCTGAAGATGTCGGGGGAGAAGATTCTGAACAAGAGGGACAGCCCATTTCTCGAGAGCTTCTGGGAGGACGGTGTGATTTGTGTAGCCGAAGGTCTGCGTGACGATATCCCAACCCTCATCCCATGTAAGACCCTCAATGTCGATGAAGATTCTCTGGAGCTCGACAATCGCAAGTGTTGGATGGGTATCGTTAAGTTGAATTGCAACCTGATCGGGGAACTCCTTCCAAGGACGATGAGACTTCTTGAATCGTCTCACGATATCGTGCAAAGAGGCAGCGACCCAAAAGTATTGCTGCTTAAGCCTAAGCTCCTTTCCAGCAGAGATATTGTCATTTGGATACAGAACAGCGGAGATTGTCTCGGCCTTTTGCTGTTCACGAATAGACCCTTCGTAATCGCCTGAGTTGAACTTCTGGAAATCGAACTCACCACTTGACGGCTTTGATGACCACAAGCGGAGATTGTTGGTGGTGGGTGTTTCATAACCAGGAATTGGGACGTCGTATGCAACAGCCTGGACAATTTCGCCTCCTTCCCAGAGATGGCTAATTTTACCGTCATCGTCGCTAGATATAAAGTCAACTACCACCCTTACTAGTCCAAAAGAACCTCCGACCAAACTTACCTAACTTTTCTCACGTATCCGTAGAACATAATATCGACAGTAACATCGTGACGTGGGAACTCCCAAGGGTTAAAATCCAACCAGTAATCTGGAACTTCAACCTGATAGCCATCGACAATCTCCTGCTTGAAGATTCCATAGCGGTATCTCAAGCCGTAACCCCAGGCGGGATAGCTCAAGGTAGCCAGAGAATCTAAGAAACATGCAGCCAATCTCCCAAGACCACCATTTCCAAGGGCAGCATCATGTTCTTTATCAATAACATCCTCAATTCTAAAACCAAGCTCACCCACACCCTCTCGGGCGGTGTCCTTGATTCCGGCGTTTAGCATGGCATTGTCAAGGGTTCGGCCCATGAGGAATTCCAGTGACAAATAATAGACACGCTTCTGGTCACTAAGGGTCTGATGTTGTTGGGTCTTATTCCATGAAACTACGAGCTTATCACGAACAGCAAGTGCTGTACCGGAATATGCCGCCATGTCATCACAATTGTAGATGGAACGGGCCAAGGTAGTTTCAACATGACGAACAACCTCGCGCTATAATGAAAAAAGATCAATATATTTGATGGAAACAATGAGAATAATGGGAATAATCCACAAACCTGAAATTCTTCTTTCCCTGTGAATTCAGTAGCAGCCTGTTATAGTTAGAACATATAAAGCCTAGAACAAGATGAAGGCATAATCTCACAAGTTTACGCCAACTAACAAGAGACACGAGGTTAGCTAGGAACGATGGATGCGATCGATTGTAGATAACCTACGTTTCCCTTAGAGGTTGTGGGATACTGGCCTCGACAGCCTTAATTTCACGAACACCAAAACCAGTATGCGTTCTCCTATGCTTAGGGCGGTAGTGGGCCTCGACAATTCCGGGAGCCGGTGGGCTTGCTGAGATGGGAGGAGCAGACATTGCAGTTACTTCAGCTACGAAGGTGATATAGCAATGAGACTAATGGCAATTGGCGAAGAGAGGTTGAAGGAGATGAAGGGAGAGAAAAGACCAATTCAACAAGCAATGGGATGAGAAGAGGGACCCGGTTGAGAGAGAGAACAAGGAGTGAGTGCTAGAACCCGGGGTGGGCAGTAGCTCTATTCAAGTACTGTTTGTTGGACAAACTCCATCTTCTGCACAGACACTTAGAATATCCAAGCCTTCCCCCACCGAGTGAGTGGATATAGATCCGATCCAGACTCGACAATTCATATCAGGCAATCAATAACCCACGCGCAAAACTCGGACAAAACCCCAGTACAAACGCACGCCAATCCCAAAGCACGTAACGTCGTATTGCGTGTTGTTTTCCATGGGAAATAATTGATGGTGGGGTGGAAACAACACAACCTTGGGCACTAAACAACCGGTGGGGTAGACATCAAATGCAGAAAGCCAATCCGTTTGTGGGGCTTGATACGTTGACATCACATCGGTGCGGCTAGCGATAAGGACTGCGCAAGCACAACCTAAAAAATACGCGGGGTAACACGCAAGAGGGGTCAAAATCTGTTACCTACCGGCTCCTCTGCATAGCTGTCATATCGTTGTTCTGCAACCACCACGTAGATGTTTTAAACTGCAGCGGAAAAAAAAATTGCATCGGGAAATCAAGGAAAGAGCTTCACGATTTTATCCCATACCATCGATTCTGCCTCCACGCTTCCGCATACAAGCACTGCAAATCCCTCCTGCCCTCCAAGTCTCCTCGGTGGTCCGGCAGTGCGGGATCTGCCCGAACACAAACAATCTTAATCCTAGCAGCGGAAGAATGGAAATAGGATAACCGTTGCCCATGTCCCCCCCTCGCTGATGGATGAGAAAGAGAAAATAATTCATGACGATGCAATAAAAGCAATTCGCACAATTGCCGCATCGGAGAAAGTAATATCGGGAGACGAAACACCCGATTCCAATTACATCTTCACACCCTTCATCCAGTATACGTCAAAAGAAAGGATAAAAGCAATAAGGGGAAGGGGAAGGGGAAGATCAAAAAGTGAAGAAATAGGAAAGGAATAAAAAGGGCCACGAAAAGACTATACACAATTGCGAGTATTTACTCTCGCCGAAACTCCGATGCTTGACAAACCACGCGACCAATTCACAAAATGCTCCCGTGCTTTGTACCCATACCGAAAGAAAAAAAAAAGCAAAAAGAGAGATCGAAAAGACCAAGCAATACAAAAGCCACCATCGAAGAGCAGTCAAGTCGTTAAAGAAAATAAAGCAATATCTTCTCAAGATGTGACACGATGCCTCCCTTTTTCAAACTGAACTATCCCCACGCCCACCATGAAGACTCGATCGATTCCATACAAGAAGTCGAAACGAAAAGAAAAAAACAGAAAAACAAAGGGAAAGAAAAGCAATACCTGCAACTAATAAGCAAAAAAGTCTTTTGTACAAGAGATCACCATCGGGGTCAATAATGATCACCACCTATCGCGCATGCAGGTCATAATATGCCTGACTCTTTTAGTGCATTTTGTAATATCGTCTCCTTGACTGCGGCAAACACCAGACGAATGTTTGAGGTATCAGTCGCTTGTGTAAGACTGGAACAACAACTTGTCAGCAAATCAGCTATGTCCGAAATAAGGGGCAATGGTTCATACTGAGGATAAAGGTTAAGGTGAGCACGGTTGACCTGGTTGAACCGCCAAAGAAGATATTTGGCAGCTCTTGTCACATCATTACCCCCAGAGTAGTCGGGGAAATAACTAACTAGCGGGCTCCGGGCGAGTTTCGACTTAAACAGATCTACTTTGTTGAGAAACAAAATGATACTTGTTCGGACAAACCATCGACTGTTTACTACCGAATCAAAAAGTACCAAGCTCTCCATCATTCGATTCTGTAAATAGTTAGAGTGTTATGCAAAAATTTCACACGCATTGTTGGCGTCTTACCTGATTTGACTCCTCCAGCAATACTTGATCGTATTCACTCAATGCAACACAAAAAATAATCGACGTAACAGTTTCAAAACAGTGTATCCATTTTTTCCGTTCACTCCTCTGACCACCAACATCAAACATACTGCAGAACCAGGTTAGCTTCAATCTCTTAGCCAATCAATTACTGATAGGGTTATCTTACTGTATACTCAGCTGTCCCATCGAAAACCGGGTCTCGTAAATACCCGTTGTCTTGGTTCGTGCCCGCAGCACATCTGGTTCAGTGGGTATGTAGTCTTTGTGACCTATCCTAGGGGCTTCCTCAAAGAAGCTAGTGCATCCAGGTAAGTAATAATTTCGTATAATATGCATAAGTTGATGTAACTTACTATGGTGCAGAATCCATTAGGTAGAACTCGTTTTGATGAGCCATTACCTTAGGTATACAAGGATCTTTCCATAAAGACACAACAGCAGCAGCAAGTCTAGAATCCAATGGAGTATTTGGATCGGGATCAACTTGGAAATCAATAATAAACTCGGCATAGTCCTAGAAATAAATAATCAATACCAATACATACTGGGTGTATAAATCCCACTCCTACCTTGTTTGCTGCAGTCTCGGGGTCTATGTCGAATTGCCGTAGGGCCATCACTAATGCTTTTGCGCAATCCACTAAGTTCTTGTATATTGTGAGTCGATACATGGCAAGTTCCTCAACGCCGTAGCCGCCTTGATGGATAATCTTCATCTGTTTGACGATGGTAGATTTTCCACTTTCCCCAGAACCTAAGCACATGCCGTTAGATGGGGTGTTGGAATGGATATGCCTGCTAATAATATTTACCTAACAGAAGGATTTTGCATTCTCTCCTTAACCTCCGTGAATCCTCCTCAATTTTCTTGTCAATCTGAGCGCTGACACGACTTTCGTCGCTTTCGCTTGAAAAACACACCCCCATCGTGAAATGTATTATAAGGACAGTATTAGATGCAGGAAGATGGATAATACAGGCGCTGTACGCACAACTCGGATAGATAGGAAGTCGTAAAAAGATATTAAATAATGCTGATTCGGAGTCGTGAAATTAGGTCGTAGCAAAAGCAAATAGGTATGGAGTTATAAGTGATAGTGATTATTTGTAACACGGTCCAGCCGGAAGGAAGCCGAGGGCCGAAAGGAAGTTAACGAAATAAAAACAGTGCTCCTGGCTTTGATGTCTCCACAGCAAATATAGACTTCGCGTCCAACAAATACCCTCCAACGAAACACCGAAAAGGGAAAAGGATAGCGGTCGGTCGGGGGTGGCGTTGAGCTAACCAAGGGGAAACGAAAAGTTCAAGATTATGTGTTTCGTTACGGTCGTAGAGATGAAGTCGAACACCAGGTTGTAGATGGATGGATAGATGACCGCTGAGAGTTAGACACGCGGTATATCGAAGTTTGTTGATACAAGTCAACGGACGCTCTGAAACGGAATCCTAGGTTGATGGTGAGAAGAGGGTCGAAGTTGGGGTGAAGCTAGATCCACGGCGTGATTCGGAGTTTGGGCTGAGTTAGCAGGGATGCGCTGTACCAGTGAATCCAGTCGTGTCGTCCTATCTTGATGTTTTTTTCCACCCAACAACAGTAACTCAAGACCATCCACGATCAACGCCAACACCACAAACAGAGAGGATAGGGGGGGTGGTGGGTGGTGGTGCAGCCGGGTAGTCAATAAGTAATAAGATACGAAGGATGGTGAGGTTAACAGTCAGCCGTAAGGGTTGTGATGTGAAGTCTGTGCGCCCTATGCTCTAAAATACCAGCAAGCGAGGATATCGACTGTGGTTGGTAAGTCGCAGGGCTGAAGTTACGGGGTGGGTGGTGTGGATGCTGGACGGCGGGCGGCGCGGAGAATTCGATTGGGGTTCGAATTGCTTGCGATGCCGCCGTTGCTTGCTGGCTAACAGATGGACGAGAAGGTACTTGCGAGGGTGGGTGATGGGAAGGGCTGGAGGGGAGAGGGAAGGGGGAAGGGGGGGTCAGGCAACAGCAGCAAGAAAGCAACACGAGAAGAGTGGTGGAGGGACGATCACCCTTTAGCGTTCTTACAGTCACTCACTCACTCTCGCTCGCTCGCTCACTCGTTCTGCCCAGCCTATCTGCTTTCAGCACTAGCGGGAGAGTAGAGGTATGACGGCGGCTGTCGTGAGCGAGAGTTCTGCAGAGAGGCCACGGAACTAGAGACTCAATGCGAGGGAAGAGGAGAATGCTGTCGTCGCTGGTGACGAGGTTGAGGTTGAGGTTTACGAGAAA
This sequence comes from Gyromitra esculenta, assembly GCA_038503075.1. NCBI lineage: Eukaryota > Fungi > Ascomycota > Pezizomycetes > Pezizales > Discinaceae > Gyromitra > Gyromitra esculenta. The sequence goes on from JBCAML010000001.1 coordinate 468,940, forward strand.
GAGGCTCTCGGCAAGATCCTGGGTTGCAGGTAAAGTTCAAGTTGAGGTGGCTCTATAGGACCTACTCTGCTATGCTATGGCGCTCTTGCTTGATTCGATCAAACCCAACTAGAGCAAGCTGTGGGGCACCAGTTGCTGCCCAACAGACAAACGAAGACACGGGGCGGGACGGTAGGCGAGATGTCCAGGAACACGGAGCTGCCGGGAAGCAGAGTAGAATGATATTAGGAAATGGAGGCAGATCAACAGAAAGAAAGAAAGAAAGAAAAATTCAGGCTGCTTGCTGTTCTTCGTGTCGTAGGCAGAGCCAGCAGAGACTACTGTGGATTGCTAAACCAGGAAACAAACCCCAGAATTTACCGGAAGGCGCATACAATTATTCTCAAATTCTGAGCGCTCACTCTTCGCGTACCCACACCTTCTCAGCCTCACCATTCCTTTCTCTTTGATCTAAATAAGCACCCGATTGACTCAAGGCCAAAAAGCAGTAGTGATTCCAGGGAATTCCAGCACTACATTGATCCTTACTAACTATCCATCCAGTTTGTTTGTACATCTTGTTGGTCTGGCCTGCGCAAGGACCAGCTGCTCGCCAGCCCCCTCAGTGTTGCGTGTGGTGGCCCAATAAGGCAAGATCTACGCACACACGCCTCGCCCAACACGTAAAATTGACAGCCCTCTTCACGCCGCATTCCGCGAATCTTTCCTGTTTTTGATCTCGCACCATAGAGGCGTTCTTCGTTTCAAGCCTGCGCGATCTTCTTGCAACGGAGGGTATCAAGACTATCTCACGGCATCGTGGAGGAGGAGGTTATGGAAATATTTCCTGGCATAATACCTCCGAGTCCCGGGCTTCGAGCTTCATCGTGGCTTGGCTACGAAGCCATAATACCGATATTCCGGCTGTGTAAAGAGTGTTCATGCCAGACACCTAGCTTGAGCTCGATTGAAGATTTGACGATAGTCATCTTAGCCTTGCATACATATATTGATCAGATGGTGGAAATCTTCGTTTGGAACTCGCCAGGAGAGCCAAAGCTTGAACAGGTGACGTAGAACCGTATCTGGCCGCTTTCGAGCTTTCCCCAGGGCCTCGAGTATCTTGCCAAGCATCTTCCCACGCGAGATGCGAACGGTAACCTCCGCGAATTAATCTAATCAACCATGTGCCAGATGTCCCGGTATCGTGATTCTCGATTCCCGAGAAATATCCTGTGGCCTGTCGCAATTCGGAGTAGCGGAGTTAGACTTTTGAACTGTTTCTTTTTCCTTCACGGAACGCTACATATCCAGCAGAAGCCCCTGTCACTTCTAGACGATGGACATCGGCCGTGGTGGAGCTCGGGCAATTTCCTAAATATCAAATCGTCCAGCCAAAAACTTCATGTTTCCTAACGGGTTTTTTTGAAAGTGAAAAATCAACAATACACAGTGGAAACCCCATCGAAAATCTACCTATAAAAATACAACACTAAGGGCTACGTAGTCATTGTTCTTGCCAGCATACTCGGTTTCGTTAACGTACGTAAGAGCTAGGAGAAACCAGAATCTAGTCAATTCTAGCAGGAGTGGAAATTCAGTATCCCAGTCACTACAAAATCAAATTTTTGGCGCCATTTGACAAAGCATTCAGCTGATACAGGCTTCATACCGGTGAAAACCCCGAAGGACCTGAACCCCAGAACATGTTTGAGATGCTTAACTTCCAAAGAAATCAATTAACATGTTGAAATATTACCCTGTATACGTACTATGACTAAAATGTATATTCTGTTGGAGTAAAGAATACATGTATTGTAGTATCGCCCCAACCACGGCCAACCACCCACCAAAACAGAAAACAGCTCCAATACCTGAATTACTTGCTTATTACTTATCTACCTTAGATATTCTTCTAAAAAAAGGTTACAATATGAACAAACACACCTTAAACACCTTTGGTGTGTTCTCGTGGCCGGCCTGGCTATATGTATGAGCTCAAATCTAAAATATAATCTACGCTCATGGCCTAGCGATACCTAACTACATGCTTGACTGGAATTCTAATAAGATCTTCAGAATAACACCCACCCTCTAGTCGATCAATGTTCTCTGAAGTATTGACTAATTCAATGATCCGTGATGATTTTTAATGAGCTTTTGACAGTTGTTATACACCCATGAGACGATCCAAATTCCCGAACCAGTGGATTACTTATTCATAGACAGGATCTGATTATAGCTCTGCCATGCTATAGACAGGAAGAGAGCTCCTATAACCTCTTCACGATTACTATGTTTCCTCGTCGCCGTTTCGTCGGAATACCCTTCATGTCTCTCAAAATTGTACTTGTTGCCGTGTTGCCTATCATTGTGCAGTTCCACTCACACGCCAATTCTTATGAGGCAAATGTAAAGCCTCGGCTGATAAGCCGTTAAGAACCTTAACTATCTTAATTGAGAGTATAGTGACGCGACGCGACGTGACGCGTGCGCCTGAGGTAGATTATCAAAAAGGTCATCATTGAAAAACTCAATCGCCCTGAGAGAATTTGGAATTGAGCGCAGTTTTTGATGGTCAGTCAAATAGTTAACTAATTTCGATCTTCACAGCTTCATATTTTATCTGCCACATACTTTTTTAGAACTCTCTCTAGTGCGGAGATTACTGGACACTGTGTTCCAAGTGACATTATACCATTTGCAGCGAAAATCAAGCCAGAACGCTTCCGGCCACTTGGGGAACAAGGTGAAACTGGCGGCCAAGGTTAAGTTCAGAAAAATGAAAGGAAATTGGTGGTCGAAGGGCGGGAAATAAACAGCCTACGCCAAATCAAGGCCGAGACGTAATAGGTTTTCTTATATTCATTTTCTCGCCTGCGGCGGAGTTTCGTGTCTACGGCATTGAAAGCTTTAGCGATAGTACATGTATGCAGCAAGTAATTTCCGGCCGCCGGTCACTCCGAATTTCGACGCAGCTGAGTCGCAATTATAAAATAAGGTGGTATCGGGATCGGTTAGGAGGTCTCCCACATCCCTCATTTGCAATTGGGGTAAACTTTTACAATAGCCCCAGTTTTGACGAAGCAATTTAGACCACCAGATATACATGTATTTATTCCATTTGCTTGCATGGTCATGAGTCAATTCAAAACAAGGGGGGAACAAGCAACAACCAGCTCCAGCTTGCAGCTGACCGTGGGACTTCAGGGTAAAATAATTTGTATAGATAAATAATTGGATTCATTTATCAATGGGGGAGCACGCATACACGTAGATACGTGTACTACGGATGCTAGAGTAAGTCCGTGGACAGGTGGCGGTGCGAGTAAGAGATGTTAACTTTCTACACCTTCATAACCCCCCGAGAGACTTGTTAAAAGCCCTAGTGAACTAAGAATGCTATGTACCAAATACTCAACAAAGTTAGCTTCAAAAGGATGAAACCCAAACGAGCTTGAGTCCCCTGGGAAAAGAGCTGCCCCGCCACAGACTTACTCTAGCATCTATATATAGTACGAGCATTGCGTTGAGCCCATCGCATTTAGTCGAGGTCGCATGCCTACAATCAAGTATTGAATGCTCAGAATCATGTGCCTTGTTATCCTGGTTACATGTGCTCAGGTGTGAAGAAAAGTCTGACAACAAGTGGCGGTGCAGGTAAGAGATCGATTTTTCTTCTCCCCACGACTCCCCGAGAGACCTAATAAAAATGCCCAATAGATCAACAATACAATTTATTAAACACCAAACCAAGCTAATTGGAAAAAGTATGGAATGCAAATGAGCTTGAGCCCATCAAGAGAAGAATTGCACCGCCACCTGTCATCAGACTTTCCCTTACACCCGAGTACATGGATCTATTCAGCTTCCTATGTTTATCTTCCGCTTGTCAAGCATTTACACGGCCGATATCAAATTGCTATCGGTTATAATGTTGAAAACTCGAGGGTATGTGGGTATGTGGATGTAGGTACCTTTATCCTGTAGTAACTGCATATGAGGGGTCTGCGAAATCGAGTGCCCGCTTATGATTGGTTGCCTTGCTCACCACCGCAACGCAGAGCCCGCAATATCAATGGGTCTAGAAAATTCCCACCACTAGATACGTCCAAAACCACCACCTCCCCTAATCTAAGACCGAAGCTGGGCGACAGCAGCCGCGCCGGCGCGCCCAAAATGTTATCCTATCGAGTGATGATCTTAGCTTGTCCCAAGGCTACATATGTGGTTATCCATAATATAGTAGCATATATAGCCATCCAATGCCTAGCAAGAGCCTCGTGCCAATATTACATGTGTCCAGGGACCTTTTTTTTCTCTAAGAAAAACGTGTAGGATACCATAGCACCAGCGCACCTAAGTGCTTTACTGACACAGCCGTTTACTCTATACGTCACCGTTTATTCCGAATTTTTTTTCTGGAACGAATTATCGATTCTGAAGCTTCTCAATGCCATTCCCTGCCAAGCCTTCGTTTATAGAGCCTCTGATATCGTTCTGTTGCAAGGCCCTTACTTTTGGTGCCATTTAATTTAATGCCGTTTAAAACATGTATACTTCGGCATAACCAGTCAAAGGGGACATGATACCTATAGTTCTAGAGGCTATAATGAAAGATTAGATATAATGAAACACTTGATAGATGGAGTGTGTATTGACATTGTAATATCCAGCGAAACGAGGTATTCCGGAGATATTGGTTTATGAAGCTAGCCGCGCGCATGCTGAGTCGCTTTAAAATTAGGAGTGGTGTTTGAAAACAACTCTCAAACCTCCAAAGCTGCCACCGTTGTGCTACGCAGTAGGGGTAAATAACGAGAACTGTGGCGCAAAAGTTGCTTTCAATAGCACGGAATACAAACCGTCCTAGCTCGATCATGAAAATAGTAATAAATATGCAAAGTAAGTTTTGTTCTAAATAATACTCGTAATCTCATAGCGTATTTGGCAACTGGTTATGGGACACGCCACAGACAGGGTATGGGACAGGGAGTAGTAAGTGACGATGATCAATCCTAAAGAGATTCCGATAGGCAGAGAACCACTTCCGGGGTGGGTGATTTCCTCCAAGTTTGTTTTCCCTACATACTCGTGTACCAGGGTATGAACCTGAAAACATGGGTGGTGAATTTGTATGGCAAAATATCCGTGCACCACTCCGTCGCATACAAAGCCACACACCCCATGTTTTCAGGTTCATACCCTGGTACACGAGTACAATCCCTTATGCTGGTAATGCTACCAACTTCCTTTCGGACAGTTTCTCGGAGGGTCTTAGGTTTGTGGCTTGCGTGTGAGTCTTTCCTAATACGGTTTAGTTTCTCGGATTAATGTTGGCAGCATCGGAGTACCAGCATAAGGGATACTTGATCAGCCAAATGCTAGGACGGCCCAAATGCTAGGAGGGTCGGTTGTATTTCTCATTGGGCAAAAATTAGTTACCTTGCTGGATATAAGCAAGTTTTCTTACTAGAATCCGTGTTCTGGCATTTGGCCCGTCCTGGCATTTGGCTGATCGAGGATAGTATTCCTATTATCTTCACTTGGGAGGAGTGAAATGAATGGCCGGGGAGGTTGCTAAACATCCGCGTAAGTGGCTAACCTGCGCACCTGGTACCGAATACGCTATGAGATTACGAGCATGTCAACTAGAAAATGATAACTGTACTCAAACGGCCGAAATCTTTTCAGGTCATGTGACCCGATTTGACAGGTTAACTTCTCATTAGCTGATCACATGAGCTGAAAAGATTCCGGCCGCTTGAGTATTGATGTTAATGGGACGTGATTGTTAAGAGGTCGGAGAAGACATGCCACAGTTCGTCATATTTACCCCTACACTAGTACAGTCGCTCCTGGGGGAACGACGAAACTGGGGGAACGACGAACAAGGGTTCGGCTCGGCACCAGCAGCGAGCTCAACCCTTCATGTAAGGTAAAACCATAGAGTGAAGGCGAACGAAATCAAGTGAATCTAAGGCCTGCAGATAAATTCTATCGCAAATACTAGGAGAATAGAACCATAGTTCTTTTAAACCGTATAGTAGCATATACTCTATATCGATGAAATCATATATGTACTATTTTTAATTGTAACTGAGGGCCCTTGTTCGTCGTTCCCCCAGTTTCGTCGTTCCCCCAGGAGCGACTATACTCGTCTTCCAGGACAGGAGCATGTAGCTTTAATATCAATGCCATCGGGCATGGTTGCTTGGAATACAAAGCCACACGTCCATGTTTCCGGGTTCTTTTCCTGGAAGACAAGTACGTACTGAACACGACAAGTACGTATGTACTGAACACATGCCGTCAACATATCCCGTCCATAGACAAAGTATAGCCTGTCACGCTATGATAATTTAAATTCTCTGTAACAGTCGCTGCAGTCGCTCACGGGGTGACGGCAAATCCAATCTAATGGCGAACAGGGGTTTTGGGTCAATTGATCATCAGCTTGAGCTGACAACTTAGCAACTTCGTACTCAAATATACTGTGGAAATCCCTGCTTGCCATCAGATAGGATCCACCGTCACCCCGTAAAGTACTGTATTCTTGCGTATGCCCAGTAAAAGCAAGATATGAAGAATGGTTTAAGGTTGTACAAATACGACGTTATTGAAAACTGGGATGCAGGGATTCTGCGCACCAGTCGGTGATGGATGGGCGGGAGTATCGCAATAAGTGATGCTGCGTCCTTGGCGGTTAATTCCAGTTTTGACAGTGCTAGACACGGATAGGCCAGGCGCGCTCACGTTACCCATTACGTCATTGTTTTTCGTGTTCCTCATGGATACGTACCTAGTTTTTCCAATCTCTCATATCTATCGTGGGCTCAGGCATCGTGGTAATTCCAGAATAAACACCCACTCGACCTGTCATTTAAATACCTCTATGGCTGGTCTGGGGGTTTTTATTTTATTTTTACCGACTTTTCTGCAACTTGTGTAGCAGGTTTTTTACATTCACTTCTCGTCACCGGCATGTATTTTGCTTCTATGAAGCTTGAGATAAGTTCCCCAGATCAGCTAGAGATTTATTTCTCTTTCTACATGCTCACTGTTACATAGCAAAGAGGTTTATTACATGTTGTTCTCTACCTAGATCAATCCTATCTTGAGGACAAAAAACCCTGAGTGTTGTCAGTCAACATCCTAACGATCAAAATACGACCGACCAGGGGTTCCGTCAGCTATGCTTTCGCAAATCCTAATCTCAGATCAAAAGGGCATCCCGATCCCACCAACTGCAAACTCGTGGTAGCTGTTATCAAGGATTCGCACCGCACATCCTCGTGTGGATATTTTGTTCTGGGTATCGTTATTTCATCGGTCATTTGCAGTAAACTAATGCAAAGGCCGTAGGATACTTCTCAAAAGTTTATTGATATTTGCTATCGATTTTTAAAAGACCGTTTACGGTTTCTGCGAGTTACAAGCCTCTATCTACCCTCGAGATGATCTTCCTTACCATACATCTTGGACTGAGTGCCAGTTCGGTTGAAACGCAATCCTTGTTCGGAATAACACTATTTAGGAAGAAATTATCGCGCTCACAACACTTCAAATTTCGCTTGTTATCGAAAAGTATGAAATATCGTCTTTAATTTTTCAACTTTAGTGCTAGTATTCATTGGCTTCGTAGCTCCATGAGCTCAGGAACAGGTGACTTCATTTCGGGTTATGCCCCTAGTCCCACCCCAAATTGCAAGTGCTTTTCGATCAGGATTCAAGAACAAGAATACCGGTAGTTATGTGTTAGGAATACATAAGACTGTGGATAAAGAGAAGAAAAAGAGCCTGTAGCGTTCCACAATCAATTCAAGCTTACATGCGATCTGTACCTGGGGTGTGGCGGAGCACTGTGCCGGATGAAATTCGGAGTTTGGCATCCATCCACCAAGATTACCCCACGCACCCAGCAATCCGTTCTATAAAATTCGCAGGCCCAGACCAATTCTCTCACGGGAAGATGCTAAAAAAAAGAGTGCCATAAAGCTACATGTCGAAGATCTTTCAGGCACAAAATTGAAAAATGTATCGTTATCTTGGACCAGGATTTTATGAATGATGATTGTGGCTGACGCTGCTTGCCGTCAGGCTTGTACGAAAGCGGAATCTAGGCCCTTGTCCTTTTGTTTGTGTGGTGCAAGTTCCCTCATCAACACTTGGAAACCGGTAGTTTGATCCGGCCAATGATACGCTATGCCACTCACGAGGCTGGTGCTAGATTCATAGGGAAGGATGAATGATTGAAAAAAACGGAGAGGAAGGACATGGCAATGATTGATTCTCAGGGACCAACATGAAAGCAAGAGTGAACATCAAAACGAAGGCGTCTGCGCCACGCAGCGAAAGGAACACGGATGCTCGTGATACTAAGATCTAGGAGTGAGTGTGCCTGGTCGATGCTGGTTGGAGAAGTAGCCCAGAACCAGCCCCGCTCTCACCCCGCGCCTGTTCCTGCACGGTGATTTCATCGCCAGGACAGAAAATCACCAAGGAAAGAAATCGCCCTTCGTCTAAGAGGGGCCCAGGCGAACGCGACGCCCTGCAAGCAATAGTGGCCTCGCTGTCTCCGATTTCTTCTGTCCGAAGGCAAATGCTTCGTTCCACAGGGCCCTGGAAACCTTGGTTTTATTATTTTTCTGGTTGCACCCTGCGACATAGGTTATTCTATCCCAGTGCGCGGGGTGGATTATTCAATACTCCTGCTGCTATCCGACGAAAACGCGGCTACTATTTAGTTTGACGCCTCGCCGCATCCCCCTCGGTGCCTCCAGTTCCGAGAATTTCACTACCATCATCTCCGTTTACCGTTGCTGTCTTTGCCTCTCCAGTACCCCGTCCCTTATCTTCGTCGATAACTGTTTCCCTTGAAATTTATCCTTCATTGATCGACTGCTCTTCAAGATGGCTGAATTTGTCCGCGCCCAAATTTTCGGAACCACGTTCGAAATAACGAGCAGGTACACGGTTCCCCGCCTCAAATAATCTGTATTTGAGACTTTATCTAATATCTAGCTTTTAGATATACGGACCTGCAGCCTGTGGGGATGGGCGCTTTTGGTCTTGTATGGTAATTATTTCAATCAAAAAGCTTTCGGTACCACGTTGCTGACAATTTGTTTGTAAAAGTTCTGCCAAAGATCAGTTAACTGGACAGGCGGTCGCCATCAAAAAAATCATGAAGCCATTTAGTACACCAGTTTTGTCTAAAAGAACTTATCGGGAACTCAAATTGCTGAAGCATTTGCGACATGAAAATGTATGTTGAAGCAACAGTCTCCCCCCGCATTATCCGAATTCTCATTACCCCGCCAAAGCTTAAGAGGCATTTATCGCTAACAATTCCCAGGTGATTAGTCTGAGCGATATCTTCATATCTCCCCTCGAGGACATGTATGTGACCATACTCCAGACCTTTCTTGCATAATTCTAATTTTCATATGATAGCTACTTTGTCACCGAACTGCTTGGCACCGATTTGCATAGGCTATTAACCTCTCGGCCTCTGGAGAAACAGTTTATTCAGTACTTCTTGTATCAAATTCTCGTATGTTATGTTGCATCCTGTCATAGGTATTGGCATTGACAATTCGTAGCGAGGATTGAAATATGTTCACTCTGCCGGAGTTGTCCACCGTGATTTAAAACCGAGCAACATTCTGGTCAATGAAAACTGTGATCTTAAGATCTGCGATTTTGGGCTGGCTAGGATTCAAGACCCTCAGATGACTGGCTATGTCTCCACACGGTACTATCGTGCACCCGAGATCATGTTGACGTGGCAAAAGTATGATGTTGAGGTGGACATTTGGAGCGCGGGATGCATTTTTGCGGAGATGCTTGAAGGGAAGCCTTTATTCCCTGGGAAAGACCATGTGAATCAATTCTCTATCATTACAGAGCTTCTTGGAACCCCGCCGGATGATGTTATCCACACTATCTGCAGTGAGAATGTAAGTTCCTGCCTCTCTTGTGATATTGGTGCACGCTACTTATACGCTACAGACCTTGAGATTCGTTCAGTCACTTCCAAAAAGAGAAAGGCAACCCTTGTCCCAGAAGTTCAGGAATGCAGATCCCTTGGGTTCGTACCATCAAACCCTTCTCCTACCTTGAATAATTTTCTGATACTTCTTTAGCAATCGATTTGTTGGAGCAAATGCTAGTTTTCGACCCCAGGAAAAGAATTACCGCTGAAACAGCTCTTGCCCACGAATATCTCGCACCTTACCACGATCCTACCGATGAACCAGTGGCGGGCGAGAAGTTCGATTGGTCTTTTAACGATGCTGATTTGCCTGTGGATACCTGGAAGATCATGATGTAAGAGACTTCTGTGGACTTTAGAGCCAGTGATATTATACCAATGCTAATATTTTTCGCAGGTACTCTGAAATTTTGGATTACCATAATGTTGATGGATCTACCCAGTAGTAGGGGGTATAGTTTAGTCAATTTTCGGCAGGGATTAATATTGTTCGGTACAATAATTTATATTGTATCTTTCCTTTGAATTTAGTCTTTATACCTACTTGGCGTATACAAATGCTTCTCTGTTATTGTATTTCAGCTATTTCATTACTTTTTTCTGTCAATCGGTAGGTTGGGAGGACTGGCGTTCCAGGAGAATGTCGGATGGGTGAAGGAGACGGCATAAAACCCGGATGAAAACATGCAGAATAACATCACGGAATATTTCACGTCTGGACGGGAAATAGTATGAGGGTTGAAAAAACACGCACGCTCTGGAGTAGAAGGATGGGTAATATACATTATAGCGCTCAAATAAAGATGCAGTAAATTTTTGAAAACTGGATGCCTTCCCGTAAAATCTGGATTCAGGGCTAGAGTAGTTCAGACAAACGAAAGCCAGGATTTAAACCTGAACTTCAGATCTATTAACAGCAGCAATACCAAATTTAATAATTACTAATAAAAAAATTTCATAGGAAAATCGTGAAAACTAGCAGATATCTCCCAATACACAAGGCTATACTACATGTAGTAGTAACTCTGTATAGAAACCTCTCTTTTCTCGTTATTTGAAGAATTGCGACCGTAGAACTGGCATAGATGACCTCTTCTCTGGCATGGTTTCTGGTTGCCACGGCATATCGTTTCCCTTCAAGGGATCAGAAGGGCTTCAGATATCTGGAAGAGGAGTGGGGACCCCCTGCCATGATTCTACAACATGAAGTTGTCAGATCGGTTGTCAGGTGTGTCTCAGCCTACTCTACTGCTCTGAGGTACTTTAGATTTTTACGGGAAGGCATGTGGTATTGTTTTTAAAATCACTAAAGGGTATGGACGCTTGCGGTCTTTCTATAACGGAGTACCGCGGGTCCAAGGGGATGTATCTCGCATGTACCTGGAATGTACATGTGTTTGTGCCCTGCCTTAACTCGTGGCTTGTAGCTCGTGGCTTTGACTCGTGGCCCGTGCCCCCGAACCCTTGATCTATGGAAGCCAACGCCATGATGCAAAATACCCCGTCTTGTACAGCTTCCGTCCCTTAATCTTCAGCTGACCTTGCGGAACTCCTCCTACTCGAATCGTTCAGCTGCCGGATCCCCATCGCGATACCCAGCTTCCAGAGACTCGCCATCTTGTAACCATGAGCAGAACGACCTCGTATACCCCGGTTGTGTCGATAATCGGGTTCCACCACGCGAAGTTTTTCCCCAACCCCTTTCCCCCCGGCTGGTTCCACAAGTAAATCTAGCAGTGGAATTAATGCTAACGAGACTCGCTTAGGGGACCCGAAGTGGAGCATTGGATCGGAGTTGATAACGGAAATGATATATCTGAATGGCCCCTACTTCCGTTTCTCGCACTCGCCGATGGAGCTCATTTGGCCGAGGAAGAGGACTTCTCGTACTTCACCCTGAAGCATGAAGCAGCTTCAGGACCAACAACTCTCTTCGGGATATCGTGTACGAGACAGCTAGATTCAAATGAGCTCATAGATCGACCTGCAGATGTCACGCGTTCTACTGTTCAAAAAGCGGTGGTTGTAATTGCTAGCAATCCGACTTTCTTTTTTGGTCACTTGAAACAACAGCTCTCTGCCGTAACCACAGCTTGGTTTGCCCAAAGGTACGGGAACTCTTCAACAGCTCTGTAGCTGCAACTATACGGGAACGGGTCCTTGCTCACATATGTTACCGGTTCTAGAAACTTCGAAGATATGGATATTATACGGGCAAGCAGTTCTTTTTCCCGTTTTTTTTTTTGACTCTGAAGGTTAGATGCTGAGCTTGAGAAATATAGAGATTTCAAGAAAGCTTGAAAGCATTGCGAAATGACGAATACGATCGGGATCAATATATTGGTAAGCTGTCTAGAAGCTATCCGCTTCTAGAAATGCCCAGGAGAGCTGACATATCAGGTTTATCTCTTCGGGAATTGGTTTACGAATTTCGTCATCAAACACTAGTGTTGTTCAAATGCGCTCTTTTACAACCCAAGGTTAGACCACTAAACCCTTTATTGATGGCGATCGTGGTCATGGCTGATATCAATAGATGCTTTTCTTTGGTTCACGATGTGAAAGGCTCTGCATGACACAGTTCTCACTGCTTTCACTAGTTCCAGGTCTTCTGCGAAACCTAGAAGACTGTAGTGACCCAGAGCTCAACAATTACGAGTCAAAACTGATAAAACCAACTTCTGTCAGAACTAGTGATAGACGATCCTGTAGGTTTTATTTTTCAAACACAGTTACTAGTAAAGTGAAATGAATGAGTCTGACAAATTTAATTAAGTATTGAAATTTATGGGGCTCCCCCTTCAAATTTTCGGCAAGGTATTTTCACCACCGCAATCAACTAAATTTTCGTTTGCTAACAATTTCGATTGAAGGGAAGCTTATTTGGGCCGTACACACCACTGCAGCAACTTGACATTCTTGCAGATTTCGGCACAAAGTCGTACATCGTTGGCTCCACAAACTCCTTACTACTGCAACAGAGGGACCGATATTCAGACATTCTTGTAAATGTGAGATACGATTTGCCCATCATTTATGGCTAATCGCTAATTGTAGGGTGAAGCTCGATGAAAATACCATTGAAATAACATCTTCCTCGTTACGCGCTGCATCAATACTCTCCGCCGCGGACAGAAGATGGATAGATGCTTTAGTGCTTTCAGTTACTGAGTCTTGGGATGAAGCTGATCCATCCCGTCCGAAGACCATGGCTTTCGTTGGTAGTGAGGATTATATTCGTCTTCAGTTTGAGGAATACGTTCTATCAATGGTATCGGCAGTAAAGTACCATCTCTTTTTGGAGAAACATCATGGGTCGGATTTGAATTTATTTTTGCCAGACATTGGTAGGCTGCTACTTTTAGAAACATGGCCTAGAGAATCATTTATTGACTGCTGTATAGAGGGCGACCCCGCACATGACTTTCAGATGGATTGGGTAGATAACTGGAAAATGACAGAAAATTTTCGCATATTCCAGAAATTTACAGGTAAGCATTTGCAATCTACTGTAAGAATTTGAAACTGATTGTTCATTAAGATTCCGAGCTCTTTGACCTTGTTCCGCCGAAGCATGTAATGGCTGGTGGTCTCACCATGGAGGATGTCCAGAGACGTATTGTACAGTATGCATATCCTTTCGTGATCGATGATATTTTTTTGACTGTGTACTAGGCAAATGAAGGAATTAGGGGTAGATGAGAAGGTCAACCGCGGTCGAGAGGTTTTAGCCACAACTCTGGCCTCAGGTCGTAATAATGTGTCCACGGTATTCAGTAACTTGTCAAAGAATGTGGAGAAATTTAGGGAGCAGCGGAGATCCCAGGATCTAGCAAATCTTCAAGCACAGAGCCAAGCACAAAGCCAAAGTCAGAACGAAGCACAGAACAGCGATGTTGTGACAAGCCCCACAACAGAGAAGCCACCCGTCACGGCACCTGTTGTAGCTGCAGTGACGCCTGTGTTGGTTGAAGCATCAACTCGTGCAGGAGCATACCTCTCATCTTGGGCATCCTGGGCTGGAGAGAAGAGGAAAAAAGTTTTTGCTCAAACACCTACTGCAAACCCACCATCAGAGTTGGCGGCGAACGAGAAATCTTTGCCTAGTTTGCCAGCTGATGAAACCCTTCCAAAGAAATCGTTTGAGGAGTCTATCTTTGATGCTAGAATGAGGGCTGCACATGGGCGTTCGAGTTCATCATCATCAATCTTTTCACCCCAAAGGACGAATAGTATGACGAGCAATATTCAACCTGTGACTGAATTGAAGAGTTTGGATAACAGGAAAGGTGTTGGGCTTGGGATCGTCAATATTGAACCGCAGAGCCCACCACCGGCGTCAGCTGCTGAGGTGGCAGTAAAGTCTCCAGAGCTCGAGAAGGCCGAATCAGCCCTTCCAGCCCTATCAACCAAGGAAGAAATAGAGATTCCTCCCTCTCCGCCTGTGAAGGACGAGCCGTTGCAGTCACCTCCGCTAGTGATCGAGAAGAATGATACCCCTCCAACGCCGCTGCAAGATGAGGCGAGCCAACCATCTGTGCTAGCTACCGAGAAAGTCGTGGAGGATCCGAAGCTGGAATCGGAAATAGTTTCACCGACGGTGACATCTCTCTCATTCGTACGGAGGAAGACAGCGCTCTTAAAAGCGGAGAAAATCGACCTAGCTCAGCCATCTATACCGATGGAGGAGTCTGCTGTTGAGTCTCCGAAACCCGAGCCGGAGAGGACCGCATCACCCCCGCCACCCTTGTTATTCATGAGGAGGAGGAAGACAATTTCACAGGCGGAGAAGGTTGACTTTCCCCAGCCATCTGCACCAGTAGAAGAAAAAGCTATGGAGTCCCCGAAACCTGGACCTGAAAGAGTTGCATCACCTCCACCCCTATCATACATGAGGAGGAAGATGACGCTTTCAAGGGCGGAAAAGGTTGAGTCTAGTCAGCCATCTGAGCTAGCCGGGGGAGAGATGGCAGAGCCCTCGGAACCTAAACAACAAAGAGTCGCATCACCTCCGCCATCTTTACCGTTAATGAAGAGGAAGATGACTCTCCAGCAAGCGGAGAAAGTTAAGCCACCCCAATCGTCTCCACTGGTGGAGGAGAGGCTTGTGGAATCCCTAGAACCTGAACAACAAAGGGCTGCATCACCTCCATCATCTCTTCCATTCATGAGGAGAAAGGCAACACTCTCAAGGGCGGAGAAGTTTGAGTCAACTCAGTTGCCTGGGCAAATAGCAGAGAAGGCTATTGAATCTCCGAGGTCTGAACCCGAAAGAGCTACATCGCCTCCGTCATCTGTACCAGCAGAGAGTACAGAGAGTACAGAGAGACCCCTGAGGCCAGGAAGGCTCGTTCAATCTCGCTCCTTCGGACCAGCTGCTGGAGAATCCGAGAATCCGCCGATCCCAGATAGAACTGAGCGTGCTCGGCGTTCCATCCCAACTTTTGACAAAACGGCGTTGAAACATCTCAAGTCGGAAAGGACCCCCGAGCCGGTTAAGATTCCTGAACACACTAAAGCCGCTCCCCTTGAGGTGGAGTCTACTAGGGAAAAACTAACGGATCCCGTACGGGTATCCAGACACTCTCGTGCTGAATCTGCAGCCACATCTGCCGGGGAGTATGCCCCAAAACCTCTAAGACGCGCAGAAACGCAGGCCTCAACCATGATCGGTAGTAAAACTTCTGGAGAATCCTTAAAGGCAGCAAAACACACAAGAAACCAATCCAACTCCTCGGTCGGGAATATCGATAAACTAGCCCCCAAGTCGGAGCGTATCAAAACCTCCATCGCTGAACGCGCGAAGAGGTTCAGTCAAACCCAAGATGAACCATTGGATAGTGGTAGCGCTAGCCCTGCTAGAACTGCATTTGCTGCTAAGAGAGCCATGTTCGAGAAGTAGTAGTGGTTCCTTTATTAGTACCTACGTATTTCATGAATCATGATTATGGTCTATTGAATGCATCGAAGTATTATTTTTTGTATTTTTGGAGGGGAGATCGTTCCTTTTCTTTCTTGAGTTTCAAAGTTCATGGCATCGTTTATGCGTTGTTGTTATTCCCTATTATCCTACATTTTCTGTTTTTTCTCATCTGGATTGCAATATTTTGAGAGCATATAAAAGTTCGTAGCTTCTGCAAGCTTATAGTTTTTATCAGTATTTTCTGTGGGCTGCCAGCCACCAATCACTATAATAATGGAATTTTTTTGGTAATCTTAGAATCATCTTCCTTTGAGTGACGCTTCAGTGGGGCTTTGCTGATTAGGCCCATGAAACGTTCAAAGATGACGACCTCCGTCATATTTTTCCACTTGCTACCCCATTTAAGTCACACCTAATCTATAATCTATCCCTTTAACATGCGGTATCGCTGCGCCCTAAAGCTTACCTGAAGTTATCTGTAATGCTTCAACCATCTCCCTCTTTTCGTTGTTTTCATTCACGTCTCTTTGAATTCTCTTTAAACAATTCGGGAAAACACTCTCTTAACTCTTCCAAGTTCCTAATATGGTGCATTGCTACCGGCACGGTAGGTTCCGGATCACCAGGCTCTAATTTCAGGACCGTTTTTTTCCAGCCAAACCGGATTGCTGCCTCGCAGTTAATGGTAGAGTCGTCCACAAAGTAGCATTTTGAATGGTCGGTGATAGACGCTTCTTGCATTGCTGGACGGGTGTTAACTGGTTAATGTGTGTGGAGGAGAAATTAAATAAATAGATACCTTTTTGGTACATTTCTATTTTCGGCTTACATACGAGAGTTTCCTCTCCGTAATTGCAATATGTGATCCCTTCATTCCCAGAACATCAGCTCCTATCCAGCATTTCAGCTCTATTTTCTACCCCCACTCCCACTACACCCCTGGCTGTATCCTCCTTCCGCTAGCACTGGAGCATCCAACATACCATCGAAAAGGTCATCAATCCCCAAGAGCTTAACCACTCGCCTCCCATGCGTCACATATGCATTTGTGAAAAGCCACAGTCTGACTTTGGTCTTATCAATATCCTCAATCAACTTCCGCAGCTCGGGTTCTGGATGCAAGACAGTCTCAAGCGGTAAAGCATCGTCCACTCGTGAGTTGTAATCCAGCGGGTCGATCTTATGGTGACGAACGAGCCCCTCTAGAGCGAGACCGTAACTCTTGTAGTATGTTTCGTGGAGTGCTCTCGCGTCGGCTCGGTCGAGATCGAGCTGCTCGCGGAAGTATTTGTTGATTAGTTCCTTCATCATATCGTGGACCTTCTTGCTCCGTGAATATAGGCAATTGTCAATGTCGAAGAAGAACACGGGCAGTTCGTCTTGGGTGCCATCTTGCTCCATCTTTAGAGAGGTTTCTAGGAAACGAATGAGAGTAGTAGTGTGGGGAAAGAAAAAGATAGATGAGAGTTGTGGGGTTTTTGTTTGACTCAGATAGCAGATGGCTCAGGTGTGGGAATTGACGTGAATTGTGGAGTACAGGTTGGTGACGCAGTGGCTTATCGGTTGATCTTATCGCTTGGCTGCCGAGAACTAACACGAATGTGGCAGGCGAGTGATGGTGCATGACTGGTCAGTTCTCGCCGAGGAGCACGGCTGTCTTTGTTGTAGGGATACATGTAGCTAGAGAATCTGTAGCTTAGTGTACAAAGAGAATTATAGCTTGACTAAAGCTACTATGTACCGGTTCACTTCTAAAAGCTACTTTAAATTTTATAAATTTTTATTGCTGCTGATTGGTGCTAAGTAAATGTGCGTTTTACGTCGTAGCTATTTACATTCACAAGACTTTGGATGGTATACGTGTATAGTAAGAAGAAAAAAATCAATCAAATTTTGGCTTCCCAGCCTAAACAAACAGTCATACTAACACCCTTACTCAGTATAAAATGGGAGTGAAATTCAGGCGATTGTGCCATCATTCCCCCACCCTTCGATTCCTTGGGTACTCCAAGCCGCAGCCAGCATTTCCCAAACGACTTCATCATTCTGTTCCCCAGCATTCACAATCTGCCAGACCTGCTTCAGAACTACTCTAACATCTCCATCATCCCCCTCAAGCCCAAGGATAGCCAAGTGCTTCCGATAAGTATCGCCAGCGCAGAAAGTCTTGTAGAGGGATTCGATAGCCAATGGATCGGTCAAGTTGGTGGGAAGAGTGCTGTAGTAGACGATAGCGGATTTAACTGTAGCGCGAAGACTCGAATGGTAGAGAGCAGTCGATAGACGCGGAGCGACAATTGTCTTGGTGGCAGGCGCCCTGACGACTCGTCCCTTGGAAGTTCGTTTTTTGACGATTGGTGCTTTGGGAGCGAGTGTTTCAGAAGCCGAAGATTCCGTTGAATTGTTGGCGGATTCAGCAGAGCTCGGAACTCTCTGACTGCGAGTTCTGCGAGCAGTTGGTTCCGCCACGAGGAACTTGCGACGCTTGGGATCTTCGGGGTTAACCCTCCTGTGAGAACGTTTTTCGGTTTCTGCTTCTTCGCTTGCAGAGCGCTTTCGTGAGCCGACTGAATCCTTGCTAGGTTGAGCAGGAGCAACGTCTTTCATCACCCCATCCTTAGCTTCCTCCTCCAAGCGGATTGTCTCGAGCGGGACGGCCTTAGCGATGGCTTTTTTGGTGGGTTTCTTCACAGGAGCGGTCGACTTTTGCGCCTTTTTGGTGGGCCTGCCAGGTCCATTCTTAACCTTGACGATAGCTCCACTTGCAGTTGCAGATATTTTCTGATGACTTCGTTTCAGCGGAGCAGCTTTGATAGCATCTTCTACTATGAGTTCTTCCGCAGGGATATCCTCCTTCATAGCCTTGGAAGGCAATTTTCTACGAATCTTCTTGGAGGGGGCAACTTCAGTGTTATCTTCCACCGAGTCTTCCTTCGTGGGGGGAACCCTCTTTCCCATATAAGCAGCAACCTCTATGATCGCAGAAGTAGCAATCATTCTCGCAGGATTTGTCCTACCGGTTGCGCGGGCCTTTGGTGTAGGGGTAACATCAAAGGCCGTCTCCGTCTGAGCGACTCCAGGAGGAGTCTGAGCGACGTCAGGGGTCTGAACGGTATTAGGAGGAAAGTCAACAGGTGTCATTCGCAGATCCGCCGCCGCTGCCGGGCCTTCATTATCTGCATCCGTGGATGAGGCGCTTGACCGTTTCTTGGGCTTTATCTCAGGCTGGAATCGATCAGGAACTGTAGAAACACGAGAGCTTCTTCTGGTGGCTTCTTCGACTTTAGGCTTGTGCTTGGGCCTGCCCTTCTTGGTGGCCTGGACTGCTACAACTGGAAGTTCTTTGATGTCGATTCCACCAGCAGTTGATAGAGCGGTCGGGTTTCCTTCCAAAAGCTCATTCGAAGAATTAAGTTTGGTCCTATGAGGAGATGGGGTGGAGGGTTTGACGGAGGGGCTGTTTAAAGCGACCGAGGCCGAATTATTGGAGGAGGAGGAAGAGGAGGAGGGAAGTTCCTCGACATCAAGATCGAGAGGAGGGCTGGACGGCATAATATCTGGTGAGATGGCCATTGCACTTAGTTTGTGATGGAAAATCGAAATTATTTGCGGCCGATATTGTAACTGGAATTGCGATGAAGGTTGCTGTTACGGTGAGGAAGAGGGGGGGAAGGGGGAAGAGAGGTTGGGCATTACATGTAGTTTATATAGAGCTACCTCACCATTTAATGGGATGAGTACGCCTGAGGTGCGAGGACTATTATATGGCCACAGTACGGTTGGCGGGTTTCTTCTTAATACCTCCATCCAAGATTGGCTTATTCGCTCTCGCTGATGTTTGTGGTTCCCTTGGTTCCGGTGATCTATCCAAGTGTTGTTTTTGGCAATCACAATCACAGCCTATTCATGTTCGTGATTTGATTACCACCACCACCACCACCACCACCACCATGATGAAAATATTTAGAGTTCTGCACTTCTAACTTTATTCTTAAATCAATTTAAGATATTGACAACGGAACCACACGGAACTCTTAGTAGAATAGCGAGGTAGTATAATCGATGTACAGATGTCAATTGAATCAGCAATTAGTAAATGTCGTCCTTGTTTAGAACAATTTGGTCCTCGCCAGTTACCAACCCGTCGAGCTGTTTCGCACACCGGTTTTATTCTCAGCTTAGAATGATCTTAGAATTTCCTATTAGAAATCTGGACCGGCAGCTTATTTTTTCCCCTCATACAGCACTGACTACTAGTAGTTATTGGTTATTCTAATGGCAGAAACAGAGTTGCTAACACTGTACTGTAGTAGCCGTGCAAGGGCTCATCTACTCAATTTCCCGAAACCTGGGAAGATGTTAGTGCGGTCAAATGTTTTCGATTGCTCGCGTCGATAGCTACGCTAACAGCACATGCCAAGTTGACCGATGATATTCATCATGGAAAGCAACCGAGTATCGATAAGTATTGCATAGATATTTAGAAAGGTTTCGCTTCGCCATTGAAACCTAAGCAATAGATTGTAATATCTGCCCCACTCCCATACCGGAGTAATTTTGAGTGTGGTTTTTTACGCCGGTTTTTTTTTTTTTAGAATAGATTTCGCTTTGCTCTGCAGTAACTACATGTAGGGGTATTTATGAAATTCTTATCATTTCGATTTGTTTTTGCAGCAGGAGTATCGATCCCTAATCGATATTAGAGCATGGATTCCAATAGATGAGAGAACCAGCGAATATAGAGTATTAGTACGTATTCCCAGGTCCCTTTGCTCCACGGAATTTGAAGCACTCCTCCCTTAGCCTAATTCTTACAGAAAAGGGAGGCAGATGACACAGGGTCAAGCCCGAATTAAGGGCTGATAGACCCCCCAGAGCACGCACATTGGTGGCGACATGGGATTTAAGGAAAAAGAATAAAATTCTTTGTAGGTATGGATTGGCGCTCTTGAAAACGGGTGCTTGTTTGTTGGAAGCAAACAATGAAGGTGTTTGAGGGTCAAATGATACTGCATTAGCCTATATCTTTGCCCTGTAAAATGTAATTATCCGAAACTATGAAAACTTGGATATTTGTGAATACCTTCTCCCGAGTGAGAGACTATGATTGTAATTCGGGCCGTGAAGCCTGACTGGATGAAAGGATAGCATGTGTGCCTTTCCTGGGGAAAAGCACAGATTACACGTGGTTTATGCACGCAGTGGGTAGAGTTCTCAAGAGGCGGGATCGAAGCATGCACGTTATCCGCTGCCGTCCAGCCAGAGTGAAGTGCTGAAACCAGGGATTGATGTGTACACGGAGTGGTGGTAGACAAAGACGGTGATGTCTTATCGATCAGTCCGTGTCTTGGCAACACAACCAATATTATCTGATGGTCTCCCTCACACCACAACCTCACACCCTCGGTATCATCACCCCCAGTTGGGATAAACACAACATCTTTCCTTCCTTCCCTCCCTTCTTATTTTCATCGCCGAAAACTCATAACTTACTTAGATAAATCACCCATTCAGCAGCAGCACCATCGGTAACAGCTA
The DNA here is from genome assembly GCA_038503075.1 of Gyromitra esculenta. NCBI lineage: Eukaryota > Fungi > Ascomycota > Pezizomycetes > Pezizales > Discinaceae > Gyromitra > Gyromitra esculenta. The sequence goes on from JBCAML010000001.1 coordinate 490,377, forward strand.
CGCGGTAGCTGCGTACTTGTTGTCAACAAATGGCCACAGACGTGCAGATGTTCTCTCTACCTTCACCTATCCACACAAACGGCGCCGCAGACACCGAACACGAGATCAACGAATACCAAAAAATCATCAAGCTCCGCAATGATATTTACGCTGGAAATCATCCCCATTTCAAGCCAGCTTCGCAACCTGGTTCTGTTTCGCGGTCTACTCCCCAAGCTGGGAACCCACCTTCCGGACCTTCAGCAGACAAGAACCGTCCCCCCCTCCCCCTCCCCCTCCCCCTCCCTCCTCCTGGTGCACTGCGTGGACAGCAGAATAGACCTGCCCCTCCGCCGGATTCCGCGGCTCAGATGTCGGAGAGCGAAATTAATGGTATTTTACTGGCAAAATCGGAGGTGTTGGTCAATGCAGAAATAAAGCTGAAACGCCAGCGGATCGAGAAAGAATTGAAGCGACAGGTGGAAGAGAAGCGGCAAATGGCGAAGGATGAGGAGAAACAAGATCTGAACTTGGAGGAAGTAATGGAGAAAGTTGGGCTTTCAGCCAGGATCATTCGTCCGGAGGAGCCAACTCAAGAGGATATGGATATACAAACAGGGGAGCCTGCTACGATGAAACAAGGGATTCAAGAAGAGGAGAGAATGCCGGATACACGCTTGGTGGAGGCATCTCGGAGTAAACCTCCTCCCACGGGGCCAGCTGCTATGTCAGCTTCACGTGACCAGGAGATACCTCCTCCAAGGGATACAGATTTAGAAACGATGTCTTATAATAGCCCGCGCAACACGGTAGCAGAACGCGTCTACTCACCCCCGGCACGGCCTCGGTATTCTGCTACGAGTCAATTGCGATCACCGGCAGCTCCCCAGCCAGTTCGTCCGGCAAATATGGCACGTGTAGAGTCGCAGGACCCTAGAATAGTTGAGGTTGACGATGAGGTATCTTATGAGCGTTACCCAGAGAATGTCGGGCGAGCTCCGTACAGAAGTCGGCCTTCACCGGCCCCGTATATCAAACCTGAACCCGCATCACCCGGGTATCGTGAACCAGTACCACCACGAGTACACACCCCCGAAAGAGGTGGAGGTGGAGGACGACCACAAAGCCGAATAAGCCAGTATGATGGTGGTCGCACACGCTACGATTATCCCCATGTCCCTCCTCCTACGGGTTATTACCCACCACAACCCCCAGCTCTCCCGACTCCTGTGCCACCCCATCGCCCGTACGATCCCTATGCACCTAGAGAACCAGATCCCTATGCATATTCCCACCCTTCCCACCCTTCCCACCCTCCTCCGCATCCTCACCTCCCCCCACCAGTTGATTATACACATAGATCTTACACATCTGTCTACGCGCCCCAAGTCGCATCGGCATATCCTCCTCGCCCGGTGTATGATGACTATGAACGTAGGCACCCACATACACCTCCCATGCAAGTCCGACAGCCCTCGCGTGTTGGGCGCCGATCTGCTTCACCGTCAGGTCCATACCGACATGCGCGTCATAGTCGCTCTACTTCTCCTGTCGAGCGAGGTAGGAGAGCGTCGCCTCGACTACCCCACGCAGAATACAGGCCTATACAGAGCAACAGAATCCATAGTCCACAACACTTTGACCACTTTGGGCAACCGATGCTCCCACCACCGCCTCCTCCCGCCATTACTTCCCGAGGCAATGATATGTACGCCGGTGAATACGGACATTCGGGACACGCATTTGCCCACCCTTCTCTTCCTCCCTCTCTTCCTCCGCAGCGTGAGAGATCGGCTTATGGTGATGAAAGAGTGGTGTATTATCCATCCCAGCCACCACCGCCACCACCTCGCTATGATGAGCCTCCACCGCCAAGGGCCGAGAGCTCAATTACGGCGCGGGAAGCGGACATACGTAGTTACAGAGATAGGGAGTACTCTTATTCGGCTGCCCCAGCAGCCCGAGCCTCGTTGCCACCCCCACCATTGCCGGGAAGCGGGTATCCCCCTCCACCACCCTCTTTCAACGACTATACGCGGGGCCCCTCTAGAGCTGCCTCTAGGGCTCCGATGGGGCACCCTTCGAGTGAGCTGATGGATTATTCTCGCATGGCTGGTGACAGAGACTATCATGACAGAGCCCCACCTATCAGGCCTGACGAGAGGAATAGAGAAAGGGACTACGCAGGACGCGCTAGTGTTAGGCCGGATGAAAGAGGGGGATATCTCCCTGTAAGGCATTCGAGCGTGAGGCCAGAGGTAGCGAGGGGCTACGGAGATAGGGAATACCAGGACGGAAGAAGGGGGGACGGTGGTAGCAGAGAACGGTATATGGAGCCACTACCACCTCCACTTCCGCCGATGGGAGGCTTTGGGGGTAGGGATGAAAGGTCTATGCAGCCTCCAAGATTGCCCACAGGTTATGCAGGGAATGAGTATAGTGACAGGTACGGAAAGTACTGAGTTTTTTTTAGTCTCGTTTTTTAAAAACTTGACTATTTTTGAGGATAGGAATTGTATGGCTAGAGTGAGATCAGTTTGGTAGAGGATCTTGCGGAGATTAAAAAAAGATGTAATTGGCGTGGGGTTTATGCATCAATCTATTATTCCAGACAACGCTTTGGTGGGGATTTGATAGCCAACTGGTGTGTGCTGAGGACGGGCCTAGCAACCGACTGGCTACAAGAATAGACCAACCAAAAAATTCAAAAGGAGCCTCAAAGAATATCAATTCCAGCTGATTTATTTTTTGACTGCGTTGTGAAAATTTAGTAAAATAAAAAAAGAGCTGCCAAGGACAACGTGGTCTGCAGGTCAGTTATATTTTTTGCAAGAGACCTAATACCATTATCAGGAGTCACGCTATTTATCTTACGAGCAGGGGGGTCTCTGTCCTGTGTTTGAATTGATTACTACTGCGACCCGTTGAAACTCAACAGAGCTGGTGGAGTTAAAAAAAAAATAGACCTTTCCTATCGTGATTGGATAACTTGTCACCGAGCTCCTGGCTGGTTGAAACTTGAAACTGACCGGGATTGTAGCATCCGCTCGGCCGTTCTTTCTCGGGTTTCTACGGTATTCTGCATCGAGGGAAGTCCGAAAACAGTAGTGTGACCCCAGACTAGGCCCCTTCGTTGGTACCAATAACTCTGCGCACAGTTTTCTCACCCCCGTTTCTTGCTGCAGCACACAAACGTAAAAGATACATGTAGCTTTTTTATTTTTATTTTTATTTTTTGCGCGCTGGATTTACAAACTCTGTTTTAGGGGTGATAACGTACAAGTTGTTGGAATAATCTTTGGCTCTTGGAAACGTGGAGATATTCAGTCCATGTTTATCTGCTTCTGCTGTATGTGCAATTTTTGAATTAGTATGTGGCATCGATGACAAGAGGGTTAATGGATGCAGTCCCTCATATGACACTTCCATAAACCTCATGACCGCTTTATTCAATCTCGATGTTGGGTCTAGTAAGAGTTATACAAAATACATGTAGTAGTTGCCAGCGTATACCCAATATTTATCACAGGAATGAGACGAACATGATATAAGAAGGAAATTGTTCGTAATCAAGAGAATGCTTCTGATAGGTATTGATAAAGGGCGGGGTAATTTCAAAACCTCTGGTCCTGATGGCAAACTCGAACTCGAGCACATGCAGACGTACCTATGCATTGACCAATACCTGTGTGGGAAGGCAGATGATCTCACTAGAGTGATTTCCCTGTGCGAACTGATTCATCATGTGTTTAATTCTGCACCCTACTGGGCTGCGGTGATAGTCGCCCTGTAGATTCGAGTGGGGGGTTGAATCTCGGGAGATCTTAAACGCTGAGAGTCGTTGCATTCACTCAGTGAATATGCGAATAATCCGAAGTGGCGGTGAGAGGTGATTGAAGGCCGCGGAAGCCTCGGGACGACCGCCATTACATCCTACAACCACGATGAGACAGACCCTGATGTTTATTGGCTGACATACATCCCAGGTATTGATCACTGCTAAATCTCATTTGAATCCTCTACGCAGCGTGATGGTACCCATGCTGTTAGCATCTATATATCACGTGACCAATAGCTAGGTTACATATAGATTGTTGGGTACATGCAAGGAGTCAACCAAATTACCAATTGCCCCAGACCTCTTTGTTTACGGGCTTAGTAGTCGCAAAAAGGGTTCTATGAGTAGCTCTTTCTGACCAGTTTAAGATATCAGCTCGCCTGAGACATATTTAGACAGCTTCGCAAGCTATTTGGGCAAAAGATGACTGACTGATATTCCGTGCAAAAGCTAGGCGAGAGATGTTCCACCTTACTAGCAGTCCACCACAGTCACTTCCGGCCACATGATGAAACCGGGCAGTTGACGAACAGGGGTCTGGGAGAGAGCAACAGTGGTTTAGGGTTCTGAGGATTGCCAGTTTCGCTGCCAGTTTCGCCCAGTTTCGCCGTGTGGCTGGGAGACTGGCTGCGTCGTGGCTTGGAGATTGGCACAGAGCCGCCGGCAACCGTTAGAAGCTTATGTTGCACATCAACCGAGGACCTTGAAGCGAATTCTGAATCGTTTGCGCAAGAATCCTGCAGCTGCTGAGATCGTTAGGACGAATTACATGTAGCTCAGGATGGGGGGGATCTCCGAGATCTCGCGAATGGTAGGGATAAATTTGACGTCAGTCAGAATTCGGGACCCGTGAAAGTAAACATCGAAGGAAACAGAGGAAAACGAGGAAGTTAGGTTTGGTAAGGAAACAGCTCGAGGGCACAGAAACAAATGCTGGGTGATACGACATCTACAGAAGCCCCGCGGCAATGTCATAATGGTGATTTCATAAGCGTAATATCGCCTGTTACCGGGCAAGAAGCGACTTTGAGATTTAGTGCGGCTCAACAGAAAACGTCAGAATTCCAGACCATATTCATCGCGGCAGGTTTCATCATCTGCTCTAGAGGATGATAGCTGCAGGAGCCGCCGTTGCGTCGGGACCAGACCAGCATCATATGTACATTACACGGAGGAAGAAGTCCGACCCGACATGCCATACTCCAGTGTCATCTAGTTCACTCTTTCCCCGCTCTCGCGTTCTTACTCCTAAGCAATTGCAAGACGTCTATCACGAGTCTCACTCTTACTGATGGTGGTGTTTGCCAGTGGTGATGGTGGTGATGGTGGTGGTGGTGGTGGTGGCAGTGGTGGCCTGTGCTCCAAGTTTCTCTCCAGTACTTGATCTTCATTCCAGATCTGCGTGTTCCTTCGCCCTTTCACCTGCTCTTCCTGATTCTTGTCCTCTAGATGTCGTGTTCCCCTTCCGTTCTCCTCAATCCCCATCGTCCCTCTCTCGGTCTGTCAGTCCCTTCCATACATCCACCCATCCTCCACCCACCCATCCATCCATCCAACAGCCAGTCTAGCACAGATCAATCAGAAAGAGCCCTCGGCTGCCTGTACATATATACGTACGCACGTGTGTGTGCGTGCATGTATGTATGTACTCCAAGAAGACCGCTGTACTTTTAGAAAAAAAGTAGTGTTCGTAGTCTCTGCCGAGCGCGTTCGCTTTCTTCGCTCGCCTCTTATGCACCATGTCCGTCTGATCTGGCTGGCTATCTATCCATCCAGATGCTGCAGCTGTTCACACTAACCAAAGTGTATAACCCTCCCTTTTGATTTTTCCCTCTTCCTCTAGGTTCCGTTCGCCGCTTCTCTGGTCCCCCACTCCCCGTTAAAAGACCTCTCGCTCGCTTCTTATCCTTCTGTCGCTTCCTCTCCTCTCCTCTCCCTTTCTCCCCTCCCTTCTTTTTCTTCTCCGCTGCCTTGCCATTCTATGCCATAGCTTTTCGTGTGCCACTCGCCTCAATCGTTGTTGCCTGTTCACCGTATCCAACCCAACCTCCAGGTCGTTGAGATCCTCCAACGTTAATACCGGATACCACCGTCACGCCCCACAATAGTCCAAACAAACAAACTCGCTTCAAACCCTGTGTACAGTTTCCTCGCCAACCCAACCCCGGAGGGCTTGATCCTCACGCATATCCTCAAAGAGGGGTGTTATCGGCAGAAGTAGTTTCATGATGGCCTTGTTCAACGGTCCCATTCACCACTCAGTCCATACCCTTCCACCAAAACCCGTTTTTGAACATACCCCAGCATCCTCTCTTCCGCCTATCCATGCTCCGAAACCCCGGGAAGATTCAACACTCAACTGCCTCAATTACTCGTTCTGCATTCCATTCACCATCATCCCGGGCCCTGACCCCAATGACATAATAGTGGCCAGTGCAGGGGCGGTAGATAACTGGATTCATCCCCCAGGCTCTCCTCCGGATTCCCCTGCGTGTAAGCTGCCAGTGCACACCAAGAACGTGGAGGCGTTGAAGAAGCTTTGCAAAGAAATCTCTGAATCCTTGGACTACAAATGTCGGGCAATGGTAGTTGTGTCTGAGCCAAAACACGCATCTTTTCGAACGCGAAAACAGGGAGTTGTCACGAATGTATGGCTCGCTGGTGATTCAGATATAGTGTTGAGGGTCAAAGGCCATATTTTGCAGAGTTCGCCTGTTGCACTAGTAAGTTTGGCCAGAAGGTTTTTGGAAATCAGAAAGAAGCAGTATAGTAATATAGTCTCTTCTACTTGGTACAGAGAACAGCCTGCGTGAATATCGATCGTGATCAAATCTTTCTTGATGGCGATCGGATTCGTCCCAGGTTTGTCGATCACTTGGAAAAGATTGCACAGTTCACGGGAACGGATATCTTCGTGTTAAAACCCCCGGAACTAAGCCCGGATGCCGCGGTTGATCCGGGAAACGATACCAGCCAAAGAGATAGGATGCAGATAAAGATATACGGCGATTACGAGAGTGTCGAACATGCGAAGACGAGAATACTTATTATGATTGATGATTTGGTAAGTTGGTATCAGCCATAGTTGGCGCAACTAATTTGATGCTATAATTCGGTTCTTATGGATTGACAATTCTATAGCTAGGTCAAATGATGGACGTCACGTATATCGAATTGTCACTACAAACCCTGATTTGTGGCCGTGGACGAAAGAATGTTAAGCACATTGAAGCTTTAACGAGAACAGCAATTTATTTTCCTCCACCGTTTCCACGGATTTATGGTTACAAACCTCCTCATGTTCAACCGCGGCAGCCGGATCAAATATTCATCACAGGTGCGAATCGCGAGGATATTCAGAAGGCCGAGAGAATGCTATCAAATCTTGTACTGTCAATACTCATTGCCTCCATTAACATGTGAACGAATTGCTAATTGATTCTCTAGAGCCGAACCACAAGGCTATACGTTAAGGACGTCGTGATGACGCTGACCAAGATCGATTACATTCTCTTACAGCGATTGGACGAAGTAAAGAAAATCATGGATACGAATGGAACCCATATTCAATTCCCTGCGCTTGGGTCATCGCAAACCATGATCAGGGTTCAGGGGCAAGAGACCCTCCATATTGAGCGCACGGTTCGGGGAATTATGGCCATCTGCGGACAATTCTACAATGCCTCCTGGTGGATTATGCCCGACATCAATACCATTAGCCTTTCCAAACCACCAACTGCGCGCGAGATTCAACAAATGCTCACCGACATCTCGGCATTCAGTGGAGCTGATATCGCCTTCAACAAGCATGCCTTTGATATATGCGGCCCCGATGACAACGTAAAGTTAGCGTTACATATCCTGAACGAAGTACGCTTTGTCAACCAAAGTCCGTATCAGATCCGGGTTAAAATCGAACTGGCAAATGAGCATAAAGAATTCGTTTCCGGAAAGAAGAACGGTAAAATCAACAAAATCATGAGCCAATCGGGTATCCAAATCATTTTTGACGGATTCAACGAGTACAACTTCTTTATTGATGTCGTCGGCACCCACCACGACTCAACAATGGTAGGATTGCAGCTGGTTGAACATGAACTCCCGGCTTCGGTATCTTTCCACGTCCCGGATTCATATCATAAACGCATCATTGGGATCGGTGGTCAACACATCCAAAGGATAATGAAAAAATATTCCGTGTTTGTTAAATTCTCTAACGCGATGGAGAGGGGTACTGCAGGGAGAGCAGATAGCGATGATTCGAAGGTGGACAACGTTATCTGCAGGACACCGGCGAGAAATGCCAAGAACCTAGAATTGGTTAAATCGGAGATCATGGACATGGTTCAACAAGCGGATGCGGAGATTGTAGAGGAAAGTGTGATTGTTCCGCGGCTGTTGCATCGAACTTTGGCTGCGGAGCGCCAAATATTAGACGAACTTGAGTCTAGATGGGGGTGCTCGATCATATTCCCAAGTACTGAGACGGCAAGCGATATTGTAAAAATCAAAGGTCCTGAGTGGCAGATCCCTCAAGCTGTTAATGAGTTCTTGGTATGTGTCCCATTTTTATAGCAGCATGGATTCCTCTCTAACGTAGATAGGCTCTCATTCCTGAAACTCATAAAATCCAACTACCACGATCACCATTATTTGATACTTTGATTAGTGGGCTTCAAATCAGGAAGGAAGTTATTGAGCCTATGCGAACTCAGTTTGGAATTGACATGCATTTTGTGGATGACAATACGAAGGAAAATAGCCCGAATACCCAAGCAGTTTCTTTTACTTATACACGAAATAATGCTGGAGGCATTCGAGATGCCATAGAGATGTTGACCAGGTTTCTCGCCTCTCACGGGGCGCCAGCAGAGCCGGTTAAAGGAGCACTCCCGCGTCCAAAGTCGGATTCTTTTGAAGACTATGTTCCATTCTTTAACGCAGCTGTGCTCCAAAAGACGGACCCGTTCAGTGTTCCAGGAAATAGGCTCTCAGGGGATATGACTTCGGTTTTAGGCGAGCCTATTCAAAGCGATCCAGGTCCATTGACGGATGAGACTGAAGCGGCTTTTTATGAGGGGGGCAGGAAAGCTTCGATGGCGGAATCTGAGACTGGGGTGTCTGTACCTCGAAGTGGCTCGACGGCAAGCTCAATCGCTCGCCTCTCGATTGGTCATGGGAGGAATGGATCAATCGCATCTCTTGCGTGGGAGAATGGGGTGGAGGCGACTGGCTTGCCTGATGGTGAGGAGTGGACAAAGGTGGAGGGCAGATCTAGATCTGGTTCTTTGGTTAACTTGCATTGAGTGTTTTTTTTCCGGCGTATAGTTCTTCAGGGGAGGGTTATTTATGTCTTGTTTATGAGTTTTTCTTTCTGTTCGTCTTATGATACCATCCCGGTCTTTACACATCCTGTTAACGTGTGTTGGTATGGAGCATTTCCTATGGGCCTTCTTTCTGGATTAAGTCTTATAAGGGGTTTTGGGGAGGGCAGTTTGTGTGATTTTGGCTTTCCCGCTTCTATTGATACCTTCCCCGATGCAAAATTTTGATTTCGGGTGTATTTTTTGATTTCATCCTTGGCGTTTTTTCGTTTATTTCAACATCATATGTTTTTCTTCTCAATCACTCTATTCGGGGAAACAAGATTCGGCAAAGCAAAAGATTCATGCTTGGAAGTACTGTTAGTGTACTTTTTTTTCTCTTCTTAGAGTGGCGCTACACTTGTATGTGTTAGCCACTTGGCCGAGTACTTGGAGTTGTAAGCTAGAAATATAACGAGTCTTTTCAAAGCGTTACATCTGGTTACTGGTACTCCATCCGCTTCCTTTTACTCAAAGCATCATAGAAAGGAGTGATCTCAAACAGATTATAGGTACAAGGTAAATTAATTGTCTCGAGCTTTGCACCCCACATTAGCCAATAGTAGACTACATGTAGGTTGATGTAGGTTCCAGGTTTACCATTAATTCATGCTCGGTTACATACACTGAAGTAGCTAATAATTCTTCATGAAATATCACCCGGTATCACTCTAGTGATATATATAATAGACACGGAACAAGGAAATATATGAAATTAACAAGTAAAGCACATAAGAAATATAGAGCGTTATATATAACTATAGATACCTAAACCGAAAACCAACGACGCAGTACTCGGCGAGCTATCCAGACTTGCGCCAAGCGCTAACGAGTGATTTCCGACGTGTGAATGCTATTTTCACTCACTCCCATTCATCCTATTTAGCACACAGGCAGCATCGTAAAACAGGAACCAGCCAACTTTCTGTTCGAGTCGGAAGCTAGAGAAAACTAAAAAGGCTAGCGAATGATTCGGTTGTCAGGGGCGAGGATTAAGGGCTCCAGCGAATAGGATACAAAGGAAGAGCTAAGAGCTGAGGAGAGGCTGCTCGTAATTGTACATCGTATCCTAGCAACCAGGGTTAGCTCGTACAAAGCTTTGACGTGGCATCCACAGCTCCATACGAATTGATATTTGCTAGTCTGGATAAACGACACCAATACAGGTAGTAGGAAGGCCTATTATATTAGACACAATATCTCTCGCGCCGTTATTGGAGGTGTGCTTCCTGGTTGGTGCTGCCTGGAATTGGCTCCAGGAGGTTTTGGGGTGAGATTGTGTATTTGGGAGGGCATTCAGAAGCATATTTGGTGATATGAATAGGACTACCCAACATATGCGGAGGCGTTTAGCCGGCGATAAACAATTGATACGATATATTTACATGTACGTAGCTACGTCATCATAGTTCAATATCTCCTGAAGCTACTTCTTTTCTTTCGCCCAGCGCGAAAGTCACTGCACGACAAAAGTCACAACCCAGGACGATGAAGGTGGATGCACTGCTAGTTTAATGGATCTCTATTGGTTCGCCTGGCTTTGAGTAGGGCTTGGAGCCTTATGTTGAGAGTCTATAGAGTTTTTTTTTTTATAAAAAGCAGCGAGTAACAGCTGCGCCCCCAGATAATTTAGAGAAGGCTGGTTGATGCGGTTTTGAAATATTTTTTGCACGAAGCTCCTTCTGTTCCTGTAGCGGGACTTGATTCCTATGAAGACTAGAAATCATTGTCTAGGACAGTCGCATCATTTCTCTAGTGTCTATAGGTCGAGTGTGGCTTATACTAGATTAAATCATAGTTCTTGTTTTTTGTAACAGAATCTCCCTATCACTACCTCTCACGCAGGACGAAAAGGATTGACTACATGTATCAAGCTGTGCTGGTGTCACCACTAACAAGCATGACATATCCAGCATTAAATTTGGCCCCCTTTGCATACCCATTCTTGCTGATGCACTTAACCCTTTCGCATGATCTTTGACTTTTTGGAAGGCAGGGGTGTTTGTCTACATGTACCCATCACAACCGGTACCCTTAGGGTATTGTCACATGAGTTTCTCCCAGGCGTTGCTACACACGGAGTTACTCAACGGCGTGACAACACAAATAGGCCGAGAGCCGGCTCACTATAACGTCGTATGCATTAAGTCTTACGTGGTACAAACGATTTATTACGTTACTTCTAACGGTTTAAATTATTAGATTTCTATTTTATTGGGCATTTAGCTCAAATGGTTTATTACATGATACGCCGTGTCACTTAGGCTAATATATATATGAATTTCTTAACTATACGTGGCTTCAAGGCAATAACTCCCATAAAACCATAATTACATGTAGCTATTTATTTTAACACCCTGGTATGTTATAATTACCATTAACATCAGTACCACCATCACAACTACATGTACAACATGTACTCATTAACGCTAAGGACTCAGTTTAACAAATATATCTGCCATCTTCTCTAGCCGGATACGAACAATAACAGTTTAGTGCTAGAAAAGCTTACTCTGTTTAACTGATGGCTTTATTAGTGTTTGCTATAAGCGCGTTGGAAAATTGAGTCTTGCCAGTAGCGATAAAAATTGCATGTATGTATTATCGAAACTAACCCATATGATCCCCGGATGAGCTGATCCTCCTAAGCCCAAAGCCATACCTACGTTTAGTGCAATTGAAATCTATCAAGTCTGGTCCTGGAAGAACGAATTCCAAAAGCACCGACACAAGATTTAGCCTCACCCCGAGCGGCAGTTTCCGAACTAGGACAAGTTTAGACGGATTCTGGTGTCCAACCGCGAACACAAGGGGCGCAAATAAGGTTTCGGGGTGCCGTGTTTTGGACTCGTAATACTTGTGACACTACAACTTCACAAGCCTAGAACACCACAGCCATAGCAATTACCTAAACATAGCTGTTGAAAACCGGGTCGAGTGGTTCAGAGCCAAGAAAGTACATGTTGGATAGAGATTCATAGTCGATCAAAAACAAGCGCTGGAGAACTGAGCTGATACCAGATGAGTATCAGTTTCTCCATCCAGTACCTAATAGAACTAACATCCAATAAAACTCTCCCCAAGTCGCGTTACATACTCGTGGTCCAGGATAAGAACCTGAAAATATGGGTGGTGAACTTGTGTGGCGAAATATCCGTGCACCACTCCCCAGCATACAAAGCCACACATCCCATGTTTTCAGGTTCTTACCCTGGACCACGAGTACACACAAAACTGCTGATCTTGGTTCAATGTTCGTGACACGGTTTTTTCTTTTTTTTTCTTTGTTACGCAGTTTTAGGGTGCTATTTTTGGAGTTGTGCAACTATTTCAGGGGTTCTTACCTCAAAAAATTACAAGTTTCAGGAAACATCAATGATTTGTATTTACTTTGGCTTTAGCTTTTCCGCTGAATCAAACCGCGGCCAGCTTATTGAAAAGACACCGAAAACTGGTCAGGTGTGCTACTGTATCTGGGCCAACGAATTCCCTCTCTGGGAGAAAGATCTAGAAAAGAGTAATAGATTTACCCTCGCCTTCCTCCAACAAAGCCATCGAATGAATCTGTGCTATTTTATTTTGAGTGATTAAAGGACTAGTGATAGTGGTAATGATGTAGTATAGAAGTAGGGGTTGCATTAGGGTTAGGGATGATCGTCATCATGCACTTCGCCGCACGCACGAACCTCACGAACTTAATCAAATAAATAGCACCTCCGCACGAGGCAATGCCTGTCGGCAAAACAAAGTAAAAAAAAACCCGAGGGCGGTTCGGTTTAGCCGGTTTAAGGCGATATCGACCCCGACATTGCTATCCAAGTATCATATCACTCGGATAGTACTACAGGTGGTGATATATCCCAACGACATTTACATCTTCAATTTCACACCTTCGCTATTTCCCTCCCACCAATCTCCACGCTACCAAGGCATGGCAGAAAGGTAGATGGCAACCACTTAGGAGGAGGTAAACCATGTAATAATTAGAGATGGGAATGCGTCTTCGTGGACATGGGCGATCACTCAGTCTTACTGTAAGCATACATGTATATGCACTTGCTTTGTGAGTATACGGCACACAGCGCAGCAGAAGTATAATCTTACAGGACGACTCAACTATAAAGTAGAAGGGAGAGTACGCACTGAAAGTCAATATATTTAGTACCACTATCCACACGAATTTGTGTCCTACCATTTATTTAGTGCTCTTATCTCTTCGCTTTACGTCAATACCGTAGATTTATTAGCTGAGCATAACCATAGATTCTGATATATGAAGATATATGGATGTAAATAATATGACTAAGGATCCACGAAGTTGCAAAAAGCCACCCAAGTGAATTCGAAGCTGAGAAGATCATAGGAAGGGATAACCGAGGCTTGGCATTATTCATCCTTGGCGTGCGCGCAACTAACGGTTGGCTGGTCCCAAAGAATTTTGCATGCAGAGATAACATCCAGAGAAATTTCATGTGTAGGATGAAATGAACTTAGATTCAGACCCAAAAAGAGAGCACTTTTGGTTGCCGTTGTCGGACGAATTCTCTTCATGCATTCAACTTGCCGAAGAAGCTTTCATCGTATTACCTCAGGACCAGATTTGCAATTTGTTTCATTTACTTGAAACGGCGACGGGTGTTTCGCCAGACGAGACAGATGAGATGCACAGGATAGTGGAATCTCTCATTGCTAGGGTATGCATTCGACTTAAGTGTGCCAATTAACTTACTGATTGGCGATCAAATAAATTGCGGATCACCTGTAGCGATAGAGCCAATATCTGGAAGATATGAGTCTAAATCTTTTTATCGTCGGGTGCATAATACTGTAAAGTGGGTAGTAATAATAACAGTAATAGTAATAACAACAATACTAATAATAAAGGGTGAGTGCTAAAGCGTGCGTGTGAATTCTAGAAGTCACAATGGCATTAAATCGATGGGCTTTTTAACTATAAACAATCTGCTGCGCCTTCTTTACTATTGGGGAATGTTTGAAATCGGAGGATCCTTGGAGATCCTTAGATCGTGGCGCGTCTTGCGTTAGTCGCCATTACTGGACCACACTTGACGGTGCTTAGCTCGATGAAAAGGAGATTGTCGAGGGTCGAATGCGCTCTCGTGATACAGCCCAGCTTGTGCGCCTAGAATCGCACGTATGAGATCACAGAAACAAATGTGGCATAAATTGTGCATTAGAAAGAATATTCCAAGGTAGCAAAGAGTACCCCCACACAGCAACACATGCCAATGAGCCAGTACTTTGCGAGACGCGTCGAAACGTTATACTGAAGCTACAGTAGTTCCTCGTATCCTATCCAGATACAGCAGACAAACAGTTTTAAGCGCGTATTGCACAAAACGGTCAACTAGGACCTCGAATGACTAGTTGCCAAGATGATTCCAGATCGATTGCGCTCGCCGACAGCCAGACAGACAGCCCCTGGATTCTTGGAACGCGGAACATGTGCTAGTGTTGCGAACTCGCTTCATGGTCCTTCCGCACCAGCGTCTTAATTTCAATAGCACGCAACTCCAGCATTCCAATGCCTCCTCAAAGCTCAGCTTATGGAGATTTCAGGTATACAAGTCTGAGGGCTGGTGGGTGGGAGGAAAAGACCATGACCGTTGGATACGTGAGGCACAGAGATGACTATAGAAAACGTGACTGTGCTGCTCACATACCAGCGTCGTAGTAAGCATGGAGGGAGAGCAGTAGCTATTAATAAGAGTAATGATCTTCAGTCAAACATTCAGGGTGGGGTCAAAGCGAAAAAGGGGCATGGGGACGTTCCAGCTAGCCAGCGAGCGGTGCCGTGAGAAATTTGGGTGCCAGAGACCGAAGAGTGAGGTGGGTGAGTGGAACACCTGAAGTCCTCATCGACAAAGACTTGCTACGAGTATTGTGCTGTACCCCCTGCCCTACCAGCAGATTCAGCGCAGAGTTCCTGCCCAACACCACAGCCCTGAGAAGCAGCAGCAGAAACACCAGAGGAGAAGGAGCGACGGGAGAAAGAGGAATAGCAACTGGAAAACACATCTCGTTTCGCCCCAGCAGCAGCAGCAGCAGCAGCAACTGCCCTAAGGCGGCTGCAAGCGAAGCCTGCATTGTTCAAGCTTCCAGAGTTTTTATCTATACCTATATTTTACTCTTCACGCTGTTCTCTCCCGTGGCCGTGTCTGTAGCCGTGGTCGGCCCGCTAGACTGGAATCCCGCACTCAACCTCCAAAAGAAGAAATAGGCGGCTGAGCAGATAGAGAGGCATCGCGGCTTTCTACGTGAAACCCCGTCCCTGGGCACCACTCCAATCTCCAGTCTCTTCCCATCATCAACGGGAATCCGGGGCGACACAAACAGGGCCAAAATAATAATAGTAATCTCCAACCTGCATTTCCATCGTTATCCATCCTTCAACAAGCGTGCTCCCTCACTGTTCCTCCTGCGTGCTCATCCTTCGCTGATCCTCTCGGCACATTACCAATTCGTTGCCCCCCCTTCAGAATACACCCACTGCTCACGAACCTCAACTGGAAATTTGGGGTTATTCGTAAAGGACTCGACATCTACCATTCCGACATTCTGGCTCTGGACCGGATACCGCGAGCTGTAGATTTTGGTTTCTTGGGCGAGGTGCACAGGTAATTTGTGGTAATTATGGATTCTCCAGATCACGATGAGCCTGCGTCGCCAGTCACAGAAGATGAAGACTCATGTTTTCCCTGCAAAGGATGTGGAAATGTACGGACTGTCTACCGATATTAGCTTTTTGTTTTTGCTAACTGGTGGATAGATACTAGAAGAAGGCAAAGCTTTTGAGCTATGTGAGTGCATCTGAGCCCATTCAAACATCATCTCGTAGTCTTGGCTAACGTTATCGTAGCGGGGAATAGATGGCATATTGATTGCTTCCGATGCAATAAGTGCGACACACTACTAGACTCGGATGCGAACTTGCTATTGCTGGGTGATGGCTCCCTCATCTGCAACAACTGCACCTATAGCTGCGCAGCTTGTAAGAGCAAGATCGAAGACCTCGCGATTCTTACGGGAGACCAGGCGTTTTGCGCAGGATGTTTCAGATGCAGGAATTGTAAAAGGAAAATAGAGAATTTGAAGTATGCCAGGACGTCGCAGGGGATATTTTGTATGAGTTGCCACGAGACTATCATGGCCCGTCGACGGAAACGAAATAAACAGGTGAAGACACCGACGATAGGGAGTAATGCCCCGTCGCCGATGCTTTCATTGGACAAATCTCTTCCTTCCCTCCCTGTGGAGGATGATGACCCTTCGGATGGCCATGTGACGCCCACAGAGTTGTCCCCACGGCCTCGACCACCAGTAAATAGAACAACTTCTTCAAGATCAGGTCATACTCCTGACCAATTGTCTCCACTTGCGTTTGTTCCTCCAGGTATACCTAATTCAATACTAACGTCCAGGATGCATTGATTCTAACTTTGTACAGATAATCACCTCCGTACTCCTCGTTCCCATAAGCGATCCTCGCAAAATTCCCAAACTTCAGAGCATTCGGTAGAAATCCCCCCCAATACTAGTTCTTTCGATCCGTATTCCCAGTTCATTCCCGTCGTACTCGACCCCTCACCACCTGCCCCAGCTCCTCTGCCCAGCACGTCATACAGGCCTAATCGGTCGTCATCATATAATCTATATCATGATCTTCAAGGGCGAGATCAAGCTAGTAATGCCCGCCCAATGTTCGAACGCACTACATCAGATTCGTCGTCGTACCTGGATGCCGATAAAGGGAGACGATCACATGTCGCAGCTCAGATTGCAGCTCACGAGAGGCGTCAATATCTTGGTAATGGAGAGGGGCAGGATCTAGGAAGAAAATCTCACGATTCGGGTCGGGAGAGGGGGGAGAAGGAATATCTTTCTAGCGAGGCTTATGTCCCTTCGTCTTCGTATCACTCGAAAGAGACCGAAAATGTTAAAGTCCCATCACAAAGGCCCGGGATTTCGCCAAGTGTTCAGGAGAATGCACAGAAGCGAGAGAACTTCAAGCTTGGAGAGGTACCGAGAGAAAGGAAAAAGTCGGGAACATTCAAAATTGGGGATGTGGAAGATGACCGATCACATGAGATCTCGATCTCATTTTCCCCGTTGGATTTGAATGTGTCGCCAGCTGCATCACAACCAGAGATACCGCCTAGAGGAGATTCATACAAGCCGCCTGTGACAACCCCAGCATCCGTTCACAAAAA
Source organism: Gyromitra esculenta (assembly GCA_038503075.1). Taxonomy (NCBI): domain Eukaryota; kingdom Fungi; phylum Ascomycota; class Pezizomycetes; order Pezizales; family Discinaceae; genus Gyromitra; species Gyromitra esculenta. Next base: position 507,788 of record JBCAML010000001.1, read on the forward strand.
GTCATTCGAATCTCCAGTCAATTCAACCTCCTCATCGGGTCGCTCTCAACGATCCCATGGCACATCAGGTTCCAATGCATCTGCAATAACTGCAGCAGAGTCGCCGGAGGTTGTGATTCCTGGGCCTCAAGAAGTTAGCGACACCAGACCCCAAGGCATCAAAATCAATACAAAGACTACAGTTACCAACATTAGCTATCAGCAGGACTCTCCACCTACTGTATCTTCTACGAGCCAGCCGCACCCACCGACTAATTTTGTGTCGAAACCCGCTTCTTATCCTCGACCGTCAACTGCTCATGCAACTACTCGTAACCTGAGCCCTAATCATGCGGAGAGTTTGCATTTGCTGGGCAACTATGATCTTTCATCGTCAATTTTGCCACATCCTTTCAAGTCTCCAGTGAGCGATCTGAGCATGGAGGAAGATATTGCAAGAGTTTTTGGAGGAGGTGATACGTCGGCATCTATCCTCCGAAGAGTATCAAACGCAGTCAGGCATGGGCGAAGCTTCAGTGATTTGGCAGCTAGAACTAGCTCGTCCCCGAAATGGCCGAGGTCTCCGAGTGCCGGACATCCAGGATACATACCAGCTTTCAACACGGACTTCAATAGCCCGAACCTGTCATTAGAGGGTAATGAGAACCTCGCTCTTAAACAAGAACTTCAACGTTCAAGACAAAAAGTTGCCGAGCTCGAAGCCAAGCTGAGTGTAGGTCAGCCTCCTGCTAAGGTTCTCTATTTTTTGCTAAAATGATTTATATGTAGCATGCGGGAACAGCAAAGGCTCTCGATTCAAATATCACAGAGAAAAGGAATACCGTGGCGTTGCTAGAGACTGAACGGGAAGCATTTCTGCGTGAGCTTATGGTAATCAAAGAGCGGGTTCATGCTGCCAAGGACGGGTTTGTATCCCACAGTCAGATAGGGATGAGCATTTACTAACGGCCTATAGCCAACCTCTTAATATGGAAGAGCTGAAATCCGATCTCATTCGCGGAGTGACGCGGGAACTAGAGGACCTTAAGGCGTCCCTTAAGTCGGAGATTCAAGCACTAGTAGCTGAAAGGGACCAGTTAGTTGAGGAAGTCGACATGTTCACTCATACACGTGAGCAAGCTATTCAAGAAACTGAACAGCTTAACCTAAAGAATGCTCAACTAGCTGATCTCAACAATGAACTAACGAGGCGGATACAAGGTCAATTCAAAGCTAATAAAACGCCCGTCAACGGGTTGGGTATTTATACTGGGAATCCAATGGAACTTCTAGAGATGAAAGACAACGACAAACGGCCTCCGACAGCCAACACTTCAGCATCTGTTGCAAGCATTTCAACCATCCCTGCCTTTGAGTATCAATCACAGCCATCTCAGCAATTACAGCATTCGTACACACATCAACACGTCAGTGATGGTGCCGAAGTTCTAGTTGCTCAGAAAGTTACTACTCTGAAGAATGGCGCCCAGCCAAAGAAAACTTTCTGGAAGAAGGGAGGCGCTTCTATCATGAAAGGTGCTGGAAAAGGATTCAATAAAGTTGCCTCCGTAGCTCCGGATGCACCTGGGGCCAAGATTTTTGGCGCAAGGAAGGGTTGGGCGAAGGGTGGTAAAGGTAGCACGAACGGTATGAATGGAGCTGGATCTACACTTACCATCGGCGATACTGGCATCCGTGAGTGCTCTCATTCTTTTATTTTTTTCTCCCCGTCAGCTGACAATGAATAGTTCCGCTTTTTGGCACCGAACTCGAACATCGAGCTGAATATGAGGGTAATCGGATACCAAATGTTGTACAAAAATGTATACAGGAGGTTGAGATCCGGGGAATGGACTTTGAAGGGATCTACAGAAAGTCTGGGGGAGCATCACAGATGCGACAGATCCAAGACACGTTTGAAAGGGGCGACGATCCACAGTTTGATAGTAATGTCGATATCTGTGGAGTAACTAGCGTCCTCAAGCAATACTTCAGAAACTTACCAAATCCTCTGCTCACTTACGAAATTTATGAACGTTTTGTTGACACGACGAGTATGTTCTCATCAAATTTCTTGCCCTAAGAGTTATTGCTAACTTCAATAGCCGTTCACGAGGAAGATAGACGAGTAAATATAGTGAAGGATCTTATAGATGAGCTTCCATCCATTCATCGGGACTGTTTGCAGTTTGTGATCTTCCATTTGGCAAGGTAAATTCGCCCTGTTTCATCGCTTCTTTCTCATTACAATTTGCTGACCGTATAATCCAGAGTCGCTGCGAGGAAAGAGGAAAATCTTATGACCACAAGGAATTTGGCTGTTGTTTTTGCGCCAACACTATTACGCCACACTACAGATGAACGTGAGATTAGTGATATGCATGCGAAAAACAACGCTATCCAGTTCCTTATTGACCACAATGAGGTCATCTTTTGATTTACTTTTGACGAAATGGGGCAGAACTGGCTGCCAAATCGGCGTTCCGCATTTGAGCTTTTTTTCTTCGTTTTTATACTTCCTCTTCTTGCTGTATTTTTTTTTCCCAAGTCTTTTTGATCGATTATCTATGCGAGAGCGGACAAAGGGGCGTTCTTTTTGTTTGTTAAATTTCCTACCCTGTTCCTTTTGAAAATTACCCTATTGTCTTTGCCACGATCGCATGGGAACTGGAATTTTGCTATCGTTTCTTTACTATTTTTGGGGAGGAAGTGAAAGATGAAGATGATTAATTGCTTTTCGGGCTTTTACTGTGGTCGGTAATTTTTTCTTTCTTTCCCCTTCATACCCATAGCTGTGCTGTGCTGGTGTTGGTGATGTTCATGAGCATTGAGAAACGAGAAGAACGTTCATTCTGTTTTTATTTTTTGTCTTTTTTTCGCAGACTTTAGTCATCTTGTCCTTCTCTACTCCTTCGGTCTTCAGGTTTTTGTATACATTACCAAGACCTCCAGGTGTTTATTTGTCAATGCCTCTCGTTATTTTTCAGGTTTAAAATCATGGGCTATGGACATACCCAGCAATCGGGTTGCTCCCTATACGATTATCAGTGTTAGGGATGGTGGAAGGGTTACATATAGTATTGTATCGTTAGCTTCGAGTAGAGTTGACAGAAGGCTTTTTTAGGCTTGAGAAATCGACTTGTAAATATTCGAAGACACTGACGGGACACGCTCGAATGATTGTGAGATTTAATTGTTTTTTCTATATGATTGAGTGTTTGGCCTATCGATAGCCGTGTTATACGAGTGATAGGTCATGAATATGTGTCGCACTAATTATCGTATGCCAACACGCCCATCCAGAATTGTTGGTTGGTGCTAGGGTAGTCTAGACGAGCGGTAGGCTCGTTCCCATCCCTTACTGCCTGGGGCTGCCTACGGTACGCGGCAAGCCGTGCGAGGGGGCTGGACATGAGACTGTGCGAGCAGAGTCTTCCAAAACATGTTGTGGTCGGGTATGGTGGGCTTCGAGGACGTCAGCCGTCTATAACCGTTTCGCTCGGGGGGACATCTGGATGTCGGTCTGCCAAGATCAGCGGTGTAGAGGGTCTGCGTTTCCCTTCGCGGGAAATTCAAATCACGAAGCCAAAGTTGAAAACAGGGTGTCTATCAGCGATGCATTCTTGGCTTTGTTATGAGAGATGATACAGTTTCTGGAACTACATGTATCTCTCCTCTCTATCGCAATTTACAAGCCTAATATTTTTGTTACAGTTCTGTAGAAGCTTTAGAATTATCACCAGACTTGATAGTATGGAGATTACAGTGGTGTAGTGGTACCTTTTCCCTCGATGCCTCGGACGGAGCCCAAGCAATCGATGGAGATAGGAGTCCTACAGGAGGAGTAAACCAAAAACTGTGCAACCTAGGAGACCCGTAGATCTCTAGCAAAAGCTCAGTCCCACGATGTGCAGTGTGGGCTTTGCCTCTGTGTATTGGCCCTTCAGGAGCGGCCATGACAGTCACAAGGTAAGTATGGGGAAGGAAACTGGAGGTCCGGGGGAGGGGAGCAGTATATATAGTAGATCGGAGCCGGGTGCCAAGCCATTTTTGGCCGCTTGACCTAACCGTTTCTACTCTAAGGGGCACGACCGAATACCGGATGTAGATGTACCTTGCATCGGCCAAATTTGCCTTGGCGTTCACTGCTATATATACTGCTGTTTCTCCCCAACCCTCCAGCTTTCTTCTCCATACTTACCTTGTGACTGTCATGGCCGCTCCTGAAGGGCCAATACACAGAGGCAAAGCCCACACTGCACATCGTGGGACTGAGCTTTTGCTAGAGATCTACGGGTCTCCTAGGTTGCACAGTTTTTGGTTTACTCCTTCTGTAGGACTTTCTTCATTGATTGCTTGGGCTTTGTCCGAGGCATCGATGAAAAAAAAGAAACCATATAGTAACCGATTTTAAATTCGAGGTTGTCTGTTGGAATCACCTTCTGCAAAGTTCATCCTCCTTTGCCCTCTGTGACGGAAAAAGTGTTGTTTGTCAAGGTTTGCTTTGCTCGTACGATCTGTCTGCTCTGCTTGCACGACTAGCTCCTAGCCTTTTCTACAAAGACGTATGCAATTCAAACGCCACGGGAAGCAAACAAGCCGACAATGCTACCTGAAGCCCTAATCCGAGCACGGGCAGCCCGAAAGCAGGGGCTTACTCAGCTCCATACATGTGCCCGTGTCTCTGTAGGTATGGGGATTGGCTACTGGAACTACATAAATGAACTTCCTCCCCTGATTAGAGGGGGAACTGCATGTGGCGAGGAACATAGCTTCCGTAAGACGCGGTCTGGTGCAGATGCGGGTAAGAGCGTCCTGGAATCGAGTGATGCAGTGTGATTTGCACGTGCTTTCGTGCGAGACTGCGCTAACGATTTTGGGCGACCCCTCCGTAAGGAGCCGCAGCGCGTCAACGCCACGTCTTCCCATGAAAATGATATTCCGGCGCGTTCCCCTTGCACGCTATCGTTTACTGCTGGGTTTGAGAACGAGAAATTTCTCCTCTCCTAGTCGCTCGATGCCTAGCAAAATTTTGTGCGTAGCGGAGAAGCCTTCTATTGCAAAAGCTGTGTCCGGGCACATGAGTGGAGGTCAAATAAATGTCCGTATTCCTTGTTCTGTGCCCCACAATCAGTCACTCACAAGCATCTTTAGGCAAGGAATACACGGAACAAGTATATCAAGAACTATGACTTCACCTATCGCTTCCCACAGCCTTGGGGAGAGTGTAATGCCACCATGACTTCTGTTCTCGGTCACACCGTAGAATGGGATTTCGACGAGAACCACAGGAAATGGAGCTCCTGCTCGCCAAGTGCTCTCTTCGAGGCTAGAACGATACAGATGGTTCCCGTGAGCAGGTTTATAACTCTTATCAAGAGGATCCTGCTAATTTGGTCAAAGGAACGTACTAGAGACGTGGCGGCAAATATCGCTAGCGAAGCACGTAATGCTCGAGTACTTTTTATCTGGACTGATTGTGATAGAGAAGGGGAGTATATTGGCACCGAGGTAAGGGATATTGCTCTGAAGGCGAATCCAAATATCATAGTTAAGAGAGCCAAATTTTCGAACATTGAACGAGCACATATTCTTCGCGCTGCACAACACCCTGTAGACCTTGACGAGAGGCAGGCTGCGGCTGTTCGTGCTAGGATAGAGCTGGACCTAAGAATTGGGGCGGCGTTTACCAGATGGCAAACATATGCCTTGAAAGGGATCCAAGGACTTGAGGAAAGGGTTATCAGCTATGGTAGAGTTTTCACTTTACTTTTGGTTTTAGTGGGTAGCTGGCAACAGTAAAATTCCTGCTAACAATACATGGAATAGGTTCATGCCAATTTCCAACACTGGGATTCGTTGTAGAGCGCTATAACCGAGTCAAAAATTTCGTCCCGGAGCCGTTTTGGAGCATTAAAGTCATGCATAAGAGAGATGATATCAATGTTACTTTCAACTGGGACCGAAATAGGTTGTTTGATAGAATGAGTACAGTAATTCTATTTGAGAGATGCCTTGCAGCAAAAACCGCAACCGTTACAGGAGTGGTAACGAAGCCGGCTAGGAAATGGTAGGTTAGTATTTTGGAATAAACGAGGAAGCGAATTACTGACAGAACCTTAGGAAGCCGTTACCACTGACTACTGTCGAATTACAGAAGCAAGGGAGTAGGTTTCTAGGACTTTCTTCCCAATTAGTTATGACCGTAAGTTTAACTCTACTCTTAGTAGGGCAGCTAGGCGTGTTCTTGCTAATATCTTGAAATGAGCGCAGATAGCAGAAAAACTATATACATCGGGGTTCATAAGCTATCCAAGAACAGAAACCGATCAATTCGATAAAGGCATCGATTTACGAGCACTTGTAGAAAAACAGACACCAAGCGAAACCTGGGGGCAATTTGCCCAAGGGTGAGCTTCCCCCGTTTTGCTTTTGAGGTTGATTGGTACTAATATCAAAACTAGACTTATGAACGGCGGCTTCTCCCAGCCTCGTATGGGTAAAAATAACGATAAAGCGCATCCTCCAATCCATCCTGTCGTGTTCGTCGCACCTAACGCCCTCAACAGCCATGATGAACGTAGAGTGTATGAATTTGTTGTCCGTCGCTTCCTCGCCTGCTGTTCAGAGGATGCGATTGGTGAAACTACAACAGTGAACCTCTTATATGGTGACGAGGGATTCCACGCATCTGGACTTGTGGTACTGCAGAGAAATTATTTGGATGTGTATGTTTACGATCGTTGGGAGTCTTCGCAAATGCTACCACAGTTCCACCAGGGCGAAACGTTTGTGCCTACAGAAGCGAATATCACAGACGGGAAGACGACTGCTCCAGGGTATCTGACGGAGCCCGAACTGATTGCGCTGATGGATGCAAATGGGATTGGGACAGATGCTACGATGGCGGAACATATTGCGAAGATTATTGAGCGGCTATATGTTTTTGCATCACCTAGGGGTCGAGGTGGTGGCGGTGGAGAAGAAGAGGTTGAGGATGACGGAGGGGGAGGTAGAGGGCGAGGGCGAGGGCGGGGCCGTGGAAGAGGGGCAGCCAGAGGACGAGGGGGCGCTGCTGCTGCAGGTGGGGGAAGAGGCGGAATGCAGGAGTTTATTCCTAGTAACCTGGGTATTGCTTTGGTTGAGGGTTATGATTCAATTGGGTTCGATAACAGTCTGAGTAAACCATTTCTGCGGAAAGAGATGGAGCAGAGCATGAAGCAAATTTGTGAAGGCACTATGACAAGACAGGATATGGTGCAAGCTAGTATCGATCAGTATCGAGAAATGTTCATCAAGGCAAGCCGACAGGTTAACGTGCTGCAGACTGTAAGTTTCCCTAACATCAACCCTTTTGTTAATCGTTACTAACGATCGCTAATGTGACGTTTCCAGGCTGCAAAGAGGTATTTGACAGGCCAATGATTAAGCTATACAGTTTATGATGGAACTTGATGGGGTTTTCAAGCTGTATATATACTGGACAATTTTAGGAGGGTTAGGGCTCATGCTCCGTCTCCTCTACACAATTTTTTCTGAAAAACACCTTCCTATTCGGGAAAGACAACCTTCTCGCAAAACTCAAAATATCACCTTATCTCTCTAAAACCCAGCTTCACCGTAGCATTAGTGATGACTGATTCCTCAACCTTCTCGCCCTTTATCGGTGGCAGAAATCTTTCTACCACCTCCTTTCTCCCACCAGTCTCCTCTGCTCCTTCCAGGGTCAGCTCCCCTGTTAGGCCCTCAACGCCCACTCTCATCCCATCCGGCGTTTTGACCGGAATTCAAGAACTCCTAAACAAGCTCATTTCACAATCACCACTCGGACAAACGGGTATTGCTCCCATCTTCGAAGATGTAGCACTAGCCGATCCTTCGCGCACCGAAGCCATCCTTATTTCTCTGGCCATCAACACAACTCATCTTCTTTCATCTATGGACGCAAGACTTTCCAAAATGGAAGAAATTCTCTCCTCACCTTCATTACTTGGGGCACCAACCCAATCGCAGAACCCCGCCCAACTGAACCAAATCCAAGCAGCTATCTCAAATCTGACGGACAAAGTCTCCTCTCAAGCCAAACGTTCCTCGGAACAATCCGGCCCCGCTCCACCCCCTCCCGCCAAAAAAGGAAAAAAAACCTTTGCCGAGGCGGCTAAATCTGCACCCGCAAAGACCAACACAGCAACTGCCAGCGCACCAAAGCCAGATGCAAGCAACCCAAAAAAAGACACCAAGGAAAAAGCCGCCCGGCCCCTTCCAACGGCTGAAAGATGGTTCTTCGCTTCACGCTCTAGCGCCTGCCCATTTACTGAATCGGCTGTTCTTGCCGCATCACTCCCTGTTGCGGTTGGACGTGCTCTACGAGCCGCCCAATTCCCCAACTCTCACTCAGTTGCCCTATCCGTTACTGTTAACGATCGGGGAACCATTACATTCACCGCAAATCCCTTCACCCCCGCTTCCGCATTCGTTCCCTACTTCGCCGCTATTCTCAAAACACTCAACGAAACATGTCCCATCGGCGACAATCCATTTAACCCCGTCCGAACTGCGCCAACTGATGTCAACGTAGTCATCCATAACATCCCCACCTTCGCACTACCAGAGGAAGCAAAAGAACTGAGTTCTACGCTATCCGAAGCTATCCTCTACGCCGCCGACGTACAAATCACCGGCGCACGTTACCTCAAAACCGACCCTGCCATCCGAGCAACAAAAAAAACTACCTCAATAGTAATTTCCTGCTCGGTCGATGATGCAAAAAAAATCGGCTCATCTATTAAACTCTTTTCGCGACCACGCAAAACCAATCTTATGTGGTCAGCCTCCCCTTCAACCCAATGCAAGAAATGCTGGGGCTTCGGCCATGCCACCGCCGGATGCAAATCACCAGACACTATCTGCCCTATCTGTTCAAACCACCACCCGCGTCACGAACACCGCTGCTCCATCCCAACCTGCCCCGGCGGCGAAGCAGAGAAAGCCATCATCAACTGCTGCGCAGTATCCCCATCAATCTGCATCAACTGCAACGGTAACCACACCGCTACAGACCTCCAATGCCCTACGCGCAAAGCGATCCAGGAGAAATCTAGTATTTCATCAGCTGTACCACCTCCAGCTGATACCTCCATGTCGAGTGAATAAATATGTCTCCCAGAAGAAATAAACCCTCTACCCTACCCTCACCTTCTTTTACTATCGTACAACACAACTGTGCTGGTAGCTCAAAGATTTTTCACACCCTTTTTTCCCAATGTAAACCAACACCCTCAATCGTTGCCATCCAAGATCCATATCTATGGAACAACAAACCTCTACAAGCACCCGGTTTTTATCTCTTAATTCCATCAATACTCCCAACACAAAAAATTCGAGTTTGTTTTTACATATCAATCCATTTTATCAACAGCCACCAAACGGAATTTTTAATCGAAGACCATTTTAGAGACGATATAATCTCTCTGTGTCTTACCTTTAAAAACCCTATTTTTAACTCCCCCTTTTACTCAATTAAAATCACAAACATCTACAATCGTGCAAGAAGCAATTCCAGCAATCATCACATTCAACCTTCACAAATCTTTTCCTCCTCATCCATTCCCACCATTATCGTTGGTGACTTTAATATTCACCATCCTTCCACAGACCCCCTCCGAATTATCTCCTCACAAGAGTTTAACGAAGGGGAAAAATACCACCTAACTGCTCAAAACCTATTATATACATGCCTAAATACCCCTGGGATCTATACGCGCTTTCCCTACGACTCTCACACTAGACCGAGCGTCCTCGACTTAACCTTTTGCAACCACCTTGCATCAACCCTTATCAAAAAATGGGACGCCTCCTCCAATTCCACTGGATCAGACCATATACCCATTATCACACACCTCCATACTCCTCACCATGCAACGGCCATGCCATCACCCAACTGGTCAAAAACCAATTGAAAAAACCTCACACCGCTAATCCAAAAAATCAAAATCCCTCCCCCTCCTCCGTCACCAGACCTTGATCGATGGTTCACAAAATCACTCAACTTAGTGACCTCCCCGCTCATTCTGGAAACCCCAACCAAAAGACCTTCTGAATGGTCCAAAAAATGATGGAGCCCTCTGCTATCCGACCTAAGAAGAATTTACCATTCAATCAACCGATCCCATCGCAACCAGTTTAAAGGATCGAAACCCCCCCCCTCCGCAGAAGTACGCAAAGCAAAATATGCCTACTTTCATGAAATCGCCAAATGCAAAAAGAACCACTGGAGCTCCTTTTTAGCGAACGCCTCACCCTCCGATATATGGGCTGCCAAAAGAATGAAAACCTCATCCTCTAATGATGTTTTTCCCAATCTTCTCAATATCAACACCCCCACACAACTTGCCTCTTCACTTATTCAACACTTTTTTCCCCCGCGTATCATAAAACCTCCGCCCCCCTATTACCTCCACGCAGATTTTAAAGAAATTGATTTCGACGAAATCTCTTCAGCTTTACGCGCCTCCTCCAACACATCTGCTCCCGGCCCAGATACTATTCCTTATAGCATCTGGAAAAAAATCAATAACATTAACCCAAATATCATCCATTCACTCCTAAATCCCCTAGCAGAGTACGGATACCATCCACTCCAACTTAAAAAAGCCTTCGGGATTGTCCTCCCAAAACCAAACAAAGAATCTTATTCTTCAGCAACCTCCTTTAGAGTCATTGTACTACTAGAAACCCTGTCAAAAATACTAGAACGTATTATCGCAACTCGTCTCGCCTACCTCTCCCGCTCAAACGGCCTCATTCATCCTAATCAATGTGGCTCACTTTCACTTATATCAACCGGAGATGCCGTCTCCGCACTCCTTCACGATGTCCAACTCCTCCAAGCAGCCGACAAGAAAGTCTCTACCCTTTTCCTGGATATCAAAGGCGGATTTGACAACGTCAACCCCCATATCCTGGAAAAGAGACTTCTTGATCACAATATTCCTCTTTATATGACCTCTTGGATCATATCCTTTCTCCACTCCCGCGAATGCGCCCTCTTATTCAAAGGGTCACCACGAAAATTTCTTCCCGTATCTGTAGGAGTCCCCCAAGGCTCACCTATATCTCCACTTTTATTTTGTATTTACGTCGCCCCCCTCCATCTCAGTAACGCTTTTAAATTCACTTTTTCATATGTGGACGATTTTGCCATCACAGTCTTTTCGCACTCCAGTAGGAAAAACGCTAGACTCTTAGAACAAGCAGCTTTCACGGATTAGAAATTGGGCATAGGGTTATGTTTCGGTTCGATGGTTGTTAAAGATCGCGGGTCGTTGTATAATGTTATTGTTTTTCAGTTGTTATCGGTTATGGGTTTCGTTAAGAAAAGCGGGGTATTTAAGGGGTGGATTTTGCTTGTGTTTTACCTTTCTTCTTTTCTTTCCTTAAGCAACGTTCTCGTTTACCTTCTCCTGTACTCATCGGAAATACTATCTCTTCTCTCTCTCGTAACTCGCTGTCGCTCGTTCACTTTGCTGCACCTATCTCGCCTCGAGATAAAACCCATTGTAGAACCTGTAAACGCTGCACTCTTTGAACGCGTTGATACCTCATCAAGTAGACTGCTCACCTTCGTGATACTGAAGGGCTTGACAAGGGACTCGACCGTGAGAGCAGCCCGCGACATTAACATCGTGGGAGATGCCATTCAAGTTTCCTTCTCGATTCCAAAAACAGAACTCATACACTGGACAACAATCCATAACCAACTCCCCCCTACTCCAGGCGCTTCCATCACGCTTGATGGAAATACCTTTCTTCCACAATTATGTATTCGTTGGTTGGGTTTTTGGCTCTCCCATAATTTCAACACGAATACACACTTTCTCAAAAGGTTGTCATCTGCTCAAAAAGCATTCTTTGCAATCAAATCCTTATCAGCATCCGGTTCAGGACTTACGGGCTCTAATGCCCGTAAACTTGCCATGGGCCTTATCCGACCAATACTTACATATGGAATGAACATACTTATTCCATCAACAACAATCTTCAAAAAACTCGACCCGTTCTGGAACATTGTTCTCAGATGGATCACGAATTGCTTTTCATCCACAAACATTGGTGCTCTCACGGTTGAGTCCTCGTTAAGCCCTTCAGTACCCCTGAAGGTGAGCAGTGCTACTCAAGCGAGGTATACAACACGTTCAAAGTACGCGACGTTTCTACAAGTTCTACGAGGTCTATCTCAAGGCGAGATAAGTGTGGCGAGATAGACAGCGACAGCGAGGTTCTGAGGTAGAACCGAGATAGTATTTTAATGACGACAGCAGAAGGTAAACGAGAACGTTGCTTAAGGAAAGAAGAGGAAAAGAGACAAGAACAACCAAAATCCAACGCTTAAATACCCCCCTTTCCTTAACAAAACCTATAACCGAAAATAACCGAACAACAAAGAGATTGTACAACTACCATACGACCAACAACCCAACCACAACTCATTATCCGAAATTAATCCATGAAAATAGCTCCCCCCTTCAAGCGTGAGCTCCTGCGAACACTAGGAGTAACCAACGTCGGGATAGCCAAAAGTATCTACAAGGTCCTCAGCGGGTTCCTGCGTAGGATGGCATAACCCGTCCATTCAACAAGCGTATTGTTGTTTTTTACGGTATATTCGTTGGTCCAAGATTTTCTCGATGTAATATTCTTCTTGGTCATTGACAATAACGGGCGCCGGTGGAGGAACGATTTGTCCCTAAGAAATCGCAGGTTTCAATAAAGAAACATGGAAGACAGGGTGGTACTTAACCGAGGATGGAAGGTCAACTTCATAGGCAAAAGGGGAAATTAGTCTCTTGATCGGATAAGGCCCCATCCATTTCCAGTCCAATTTCCTCGCATTACGGGTTGTTCGAATATTCTTCATTGACACGAAGACTTGATCATTGATTTGGTACGCCGGGGCTGGTATCCGATGTTTATTCGTAGCTATCTCTTGAATGTCCTGCGCCGTTCTGATTTGAGTACGGAGGAAGTCGTTTAATTCTTCCATCTTACTAACAAAAGATGCAGCATCTAAGCTCTGGGAAGCCGTTTTGATCGGAACGACGGAGGTATCGAAGCGTGGGTGATAGCCATAATTGGCAAAGAATGGGGAGACTTTAGTACTGGCCGATTCTTGGTTATTAGCAGAGAACTCGGCCATTGGTAACCATTTATTCCAATCTTCCTGTTGATAGGACACATAAGAACGAAGATACTGTTCCATCACAGCATTAAGTCTTTCGGTCTGTCCATCTGTTTCTGGATGAAAGGCTGTGGACATTCGAGGTTGAATCCCGAGGCGTTGGCAAAGTTCTTTCCAAAAATGGGCTGTAAATTGAGTCCCGCGGTCAGAGGTAACGTGCGAGGGTAACCCGTGGAGTTTCCATATATGTTGGAGATATAAATCAGCAACATCTCTGGAGTTGACCGTTGTATTACAGGGAATAAGATGTCGCATTTTTGATAAGCGGTCAACCACTACCATGATTGCATCGTACCCGTCTGATTCTGGAAGACCTGTTACGAAATCCATCGAGATTTCCTGCCAGGGGCGGTTTGGAATAGGGAGAGGGCGAAGGACGCCTTGAGTTCGCTGAGTCAATGGCTTCGCTTTTTGGCAGATATGACAGTTCCTGACGTATTTACCAATCGATTCTCTCATTTTGGGCCAGTAAAAGCTTCTAGACAGGAGTTCGAAAGTCTTATCCCGTCCAGGGTGTCCTGCCGCAGGGGTATCGTGATGTCTTCTGATTAGTTCCAATCGGAGGGGATCATAGTCTGGGACATAAAGGTTTCCTCGGTAATAGAGTTTATCATCTCTTTTAGTGCACTCGCTAAGGGTGATTTCCTTCGATTGTTGCTCCTTGTTCTCTAGTGCTAAAAGTATTTTTTTAGGAAACTTATCAGCAATATATCCTTCTAGAAAGAGTTTTTCTAGGGGGGCGTCCAATTCAGCGGCTTCATTTGATAAAGAAGCCGACAACAAACTTAGCTGAGGGTCAATGTTCTCTTTTTTCAACACCACTTGGCTCTGGTGTGCCAATCTTTCATCCCCTTCCTTGGGGAGATCTCCTGATCTCCTGGTCAAAGCATCGGGTTTACCTCCTTGGCTCCCTGGTCGGTATGTGATCACGAAGTCGAAGCGTGATAGGTATTCAGCCCATCTAGCTTGTCGACGGTTAAGTTGCTTGGTGCTCATAAAGTACTCAAGGTTCTTGTGGTCGCTAATGACATCGATGGGGTGCTTTGAGCCTTCCAGTTCCGGCCGCCATTCTTCAAACACTCGGATTATAGCCAATAACTCCTTATCGTAAATCTCGTAGTTACACTCGGCAGGGGAGTGTTTCTTTGAGAAAAATGCTACCGGGTGTAATACTCCTGCATCATCGTATTGGGATAGTACTCCTCCGGACACGAAGTCTGAGGCGTCTGTTTCCACAATGATTTTCTTGTCTGGATCGAAATGGATGAGGATTGGGGCAGTGGTGAAGGCGTGTTTAAGGTTTTCGAATGCTATATCAGCTTCAACAGTCCATTCGAAGACAATGCCTTTCTTGGTAAGGGCGGTGAGCGGGGCAGCGAGTTTGGAGAATCCTAGGATGAATCGACGGTAAAAATTGGCAAAACCTAGAAATGCTTGGACATCTTTTACGCTCTTTGGTGTCCCCCATTCTCGAACGGCTTTGAGTTTCTCCTCGTCCATGGTAATACCATTAGGGGTGAGGATAAGGCCTAGGTACTTAGTAGTTTGTACCTCAAACTCACATTTTTCCGGCTTTAGTAGGATATCATTGTTTTTGAGAGTTTGGAGAACCTTGCAGACATGAATTTGGTGCTCCGCGAAGGTATCGCTATAGATGAGAATGTCATCCAGATAGGCGGTGCAAAATATGTCTAGGTATTCCTTCAGGCAATCGTTGACAAATCGTTGAAACGTCCCGGGTGCGTTAGTTAGGCCGAAAGGCATAACTTGATACTCATAGAGCCCATAACAGGTGCGGAAGGCGGTCTTCCACTCGTCCCCTTCAGCGATACGAATTTGATGGTAGCCATCTCGGAGATCGAGTTTGGTATACCATTGTGCTTTTGCTAATCGGTCAAGTGTTTCACGGATAAGGGGAGAGGTGTAACGGTCCTTGACTGTAATCGCATTAAGACCACGGTAGTCTACACATAACCGGAGGGAGCCATCAGCCTTTTTGACAAAGAGGACAGGGGATCCGGCAGGTGAAGAGCTGGCTCGGATAAATCCTTTCTCAAGATTATCCTCAATATACTTTTTTAAGACGATGAGCTCTTCCCGAGACATTCGGTACAGAGGGCCAAATGGTGCTTCTTTCCCGTCTTGAAGTTGTATTTTATGGTCATAGGGTCGGCGTGGAGATAGACCTTGAGCTTTCTTCTTATCAAACATATCTAAGTCGTGATATTCGGCGGGGATCCTGGCTCTCCATTCTTCCTTTGTGGTTTTCTCCTCTAGAATTCTATCAATCTCGTAGAGGGACATTGCATAAGCTTGTAGGGACCGTTTTCGAATGAGGGTCCTGAAGCTGGCGGCGTTGATGAAAGAAACGTTAAGCTTAATTGGGGCGGGGATCGAAGGGGCGGAAACAATAGCGGCATCAGCGGAACAATGGGTGGTGCAGAGTTTAGAATTAAACTCAATGCGCTTGTCGGCAAAGTGGAGGCGAACATCATGGTAATTCATCCACGGAATTCCTAACACCAAGGGGTAATGGCCCAACTGGGTTACAAAGCACGGGGCTTGTTCTTGATGCTGTTGGATGGATAGATTGAGATTTACGATATGTGTGATGGCTCCTGAGGCGACAGGACGGCCATCTATGACTTCTAGTTGTCTGGGGGTTTTAAGAGGGGAGAGAGGTAGAGAATGGTGACTCGCAAATTCCTTATCGATGAAGGCGAATCCTGAGGCGCCAGTGTCCAATAGTGCGTGTGTTTTAATAATTTTATTGCTATGGGAAATGTTACAAGAAATAACGAAATGTTCCCCATCCAATTGATCCTCCACGCACATATCCGACACTGAAAAACCCGAAATGGAAAACGCGGACAAAGGTAAAGAAAAAGGAACCGAAGCAGGGTCACTGGTCGACTTCGGTAAGACTAGTTTAAAGCCTCCTCAGAGGCGCTTGGTGGTTCAAGAGCAAAAAACTGGGGAGGTAACGGTGGTGGTGGGAGAGACGAGGCGGGGGGAGTACGGTTAGCAGGAGGTGCAGTAAGGGCTCCTCTCATTGCTGGTTTTTTGGGGGCGGAAGGACAGTTGGCGTAGGAGTGGTCGGGGGCGGCACAGAACATACACTTGCCCGTGGAGCGGCGCCATTGTTTCTCTTCTTCCGAAAGCTTTCTTCGTCCGTTGACCATTGTGTACCGTTGGTCTTGAGGAGGGCGAGAAAGATTGCTAGTACGCCCGAAAGACAGGTCCATAGGGGCTAGTCCTCCTGGGGTAAAGGAGGAAGCAGGGGTGAAGGCGGCGGGGGCACTGAATTGTCCCATATTATCTCTGGCGTTTCCCCGTTTTTCTGCCTTGCGAGCTCGGATTCGGTTGTCCAGTCGGGTGAGGGTAAGAATCATTTCCGGGAGATTAGCAGGGGCTATGGGTGCGAACACCATTGCTTCCTTGAGTTCTTCCGACATGCCATGTTCCAGGGCATCCATCTTGGAGTTCTCGTCGAAGTTTAGTTGACCCATGATCCTTTGAAAATCGGCTAGATAAGCCGAAAAATCACGTTTTCCTTGACGGAGTTGGTGGAGTTCCCGTCGAGCGGTGCCAGTTGGGTCTGGATCGCCAAAGGCAGTTTCCAGGGCGGCGATAAGTTGCTCTGCGCTGGTCCAGGTGGTGAGGCCCGAGGGGAGAACGGTGTGCCGAACTTGTTCCAACGCTGCCCCTTCTAGATGGTTGATGGTGTAGAGGATCATTGTGGTTTTGTTGGCAAAGCGATCCCTGTTGACAGTGAGTTTGGAGTGTAGTTGGAGGATGAAGCCAGGGAGCTTGGTTCGAGACCCGTCAAATTTCTCTGGATCAGGCATCCGTTCCGAGCGATGGGAGTTCGTTGAGGGAGGTGGGGTGGCCGTGAGGTTAGGTGGAGCGGGAGGTGCTTGATTGACGGATCGAGCTTCATTTCGCTCTTGTCGTAACCGGGCGATTAGGCTAGCAGTCTCGTTGATCCGTTCATCTTGCTTTGCAGCATGGCGGAGGGCATTGTCAGTCTGGATTTGTGCTGTGCCGAGTTTTACCTCGGTTTCTCTTTCGTTCTCTTGGAGGACGTCGATTTGGTCCTCCAAGGCTTGATAGAGGTCCCTGAGGTGATTATACAACTCAGCGGTGTCTTCTCTCAGTGCTTGGGCGAAGGCTTCTCTGGTAGGGAAGCGTGGGGTGGCGACAGCGACTCCTTCGGTGGAGGGGCCAGCGGGAGCGGGTGAGCTCATGATGTGGGTGTTGGGCGAGGAAAGGAGTTCTGGTGTAGGTATTCCTGGTCCAGCCACTCCGGAATGACTTCGACCAAGGTTTGTGGTTTTCGCAGTGTTAAGCAAGGGAAGATGCTTAGGATGGATTGGCGAAGTCGGGAAAGGATTTCCATGCAACGGGTTGTTTTCTGCAGTAGAAGGTGTAGATGATGGAAGCAACGTAATCTCACGGTTGAGTCCCTCGTTAAGCCCTTCAGTATCCCTGAAGGTGAGCAGTGCTACTCAAGCGAGGTAAACAACACGTTCAAAGTACGCGACGTTTCTACAAGTTCTACGAGGGGTCTATCTCAAAGCGAGATAAGTGTGGCGAGGTAGACAGCGACAGCGAGGGTTCTGAGGTAGAACCGAGATAGTATTTCAAGGATTACAGCAGAAGGTAAACGAGAACGTTGCTTAAGGAAAGAAGAAGAAAAGAACCAAGAACGATCAAAATCCACCGCTTAAATACCCCGCTTTCCTTAACAAAACTTATAACCGAACGATAACCGAACAACAAAGAGATTGTACAACCATCCAAATCACCATACGACCAACAACCCAACCACAACTTATTATCCGAAATTAATCCATGAAACATTGGTGCTCTCACCCGAGAAGCAGCACTGCCTCCCACACTGCCATACGCTAAATACCTCAGAAGACGCCATGCAGTACGCATAGCCACTCTACCTGTGTTATTTAACCCTGCATCTGCACGTCTCCCACCAAACTTCCAAGCAAATGGTACCCCTCTCCCTCTTCTCAGGAGCCATCTCAAGGGCCTCGGCCCTCGTAGACCGCGTCCCTGGAACTCCAACGCCAAATCACGCGTCAGACCTCTTATTATCGACGCTCTTGCACACGAAGCATGGAAATTCCTTCCATGCAACTTTCACGGATTAAGGATTGGATAAGGGTTAGGTTTCGGTTCGAGGTTGGATATAGGCTATGGGGTTATTGTGCCATAATGCTATTGTATTTTTGGGTGTCATCGGCTATTGGGTTTTTGGTTGAGAAAGCGGGGTATTTAAGCGACGGATTTCTGATCACTCTTTGTCTTCTCTTCTTCTTTCTTTAAGCAACGTTCTCGTTTACCTTCTCCTGTACTCGTTGGAATACTATCTCGGTTCTATTTCAGAATCCTCGCTGTCGCTGTCCACCTCGCTGCACTTATCTCGCCTAGAGATAGACCCGTTGTAGAACTTGTAGAAACGCTGCACTCTTTGAACGCGTTAATCTCTCATTAAGTAGCACTGCTCACCTTCGGGGATACCGAAGGGCTTAATGAGGGACTTAACCGTGAGATTACGTTGCTTCCGTCATCTACACCTTCTACCCCTCGACCCACGTAACGTACATTCCCTCCATCCAAACTCACCAGGGCCGCTGTCGCCGCAAAACGCTTCCCTACCAGAGAAGCTTTCGCCCAAGCGTATCGAGAAGACCCAGCAGAGTTATACAACGAACTTAGAGACTTGAACCAAGCTCTTAATGACCAAATCGATGTCCTCCAAGAAAGCGAGCGAGAAAATGAGGTCAAACTCAACACGGCTCGTATTCAGACAGACAACGCCCTCAGACACGCCACCGAACAAGACCAACGTGTCACGGAAGCGGCCAACTTGATCGCTCGGCTACGGCAAGAACGGAACGAGGCTCGCGCCACTGCTCAAGCACCTCCCGCTCCCCCAAACCTCAGTGCCACCCCACCACCATCCACGAACTCCCATCGCTCAGAACGCATGCCAGATCCCGAGAAATTCGATGGATCTAGAGCTAAGCTACCCGGTTTCATACTTTTCACGGATTGATAATTGGGTATAGGGTTAGGCATTGACTTGTTGGTTGTTATGATTTAGGGGTTATGGTGAAGGAAGACAATGTTATTGTATTTCGGTTCTTTTCGGGTATTGGGTTTTGCTTATGGAAAAGCGGGGTATTTAAGGATGGGTTTTATGTCGTTTTATCTTCTTCTTTTTCTTTCCTTAAGCAACGTTCTTACTTTACTTCTACCGTATTGTTTTAATAATTACCTCAGTTCTGCCTTAGAACTCTCGCGGTCGCTGTCGCTGTGAAAACTCCTATACTTAACTCGCCTTGAGTTGAACCCCTGTAGGACCTGTAGAAACACCGTAACGCTTATCGCTTGACCTCTCGCTTAAGTAGCACTGCTCACCTTCAGGGATACTGAAGGGCTTAACGAGAGATCAAACCGTGAGATTACGTTGCTTGTCCTATCTACACCTCCTACGACGAAGTAACAATGAGCACCCCCGCCCCCATCACTTCCTCCTCTGAAGGAGCCGCTATTGCCACACCCCGCTTCCCCACAAAGGAAGCATTTGCCCAGGCCTATAGAGAAGACCCCGTTGAGTTATTTAATCGACTCCGGGAACTCAATCAAGCCCTTGAAGATCAAATCGATGTTCTACAAGAGGGAACGCAGGAGCTAGAAATAAAGCTCAACACCGCCCAGATCCAAGCAGACAATGCCAACCATCACGCCCAACAACAGGACCAACGGGTCAGTGACGCCTCAACCCTCATTGACCGACTACGTCGGGAACGGAACGAAGCCCGTACATCCCTTTCCCTGCCCCCGGCTCCCCCAAACCTCACTGCCACTCCCCCACCGCCATCAAATACCACCCATCGCTCCGAGAGCATGCCGGACCCAGAGAAATTCGATGGATCCAGAGCAAAACTCCCCGGTTTTATCCTTCAACTCCGATCAAAACTTGCGGTCAACAGAGACCGATTCGCTGATGAGAACACCATGATTCTCTATACCATTAACCGCCTAATTTCATGGACTAACTTAGGGAAGGAATCGTGGTCAGGTTGTTGGTTGTGTTGTTCGTTGGGATGGTTGTACGAGTTCTTTATTTGTTCGGGTATATTTTGGTTGTTGGAATAATGTCTTTGTGTTTCGGTTGTTGTCGGGTTATTGTTGGTGTTACAGGGAAAGCGGGGTATTTAAGTGAAGGATTTGGGTCGTTTATGTCTTTCCTCTTCTTCTTTCCTTAAGCAACGTTCTCGTTTACCTTCTGCTGTAATTGTTGAATACTATCTCGGTTCTACCTCAGAACCCTCGCTGTCGCTGTCCACTTCACTACACTTATCTCGCCTTGAGATAGACCCCTCGTAGAACTTGTAGAAACACTGCACTCTTCGAACGTGTTAGTACCTCGCTTAAGTAGCACTGCTCACCTTCAGGGATACTGAAGGGCTTAACGAGGGACTGAACCGTGAGATTACGTTGCTTCCACCATCTACACCTTCTACCACCCCACCACCACAAGCATACCTAACACTCTTCCACCATGGAAGGAGCCGCTGTCGCCGCCAAACGCTTCCCCACCAGAGAAGCTTTCGCCCAAGCATATCGAGAAGACCCAGCAGAATTATACAACGAGCTCAGAGACCTTAACCAAGCCCTCGAGGACCAAATTGACGTCCTCCAAGAAAGCGAGCGAGAAAATGAGGTCAAACTCAACACGGCTCGCATTCAAACAGACAACGCCCTCAGACACGCTACCGAACAAGACCAGCGTGTCACGGAAGCAGCCAATTTGATCGCCAGGCTACGGCAAGAACGGAACGAGGCTCGCGCCACCACTCAAGCACCCCCCGCTCCCCCAAATCTTAGTGCCACCCCACCACCATCCACGAACTCCCATCGCTCAGAGCGCATGCCAGATCCCGAGAAATTCGATGGATCTAGAGCTAAGTTACCTGGTTTCATACTCCAGTTACGCTCCAAACTCACGGTCAATCGGGACCGCTTTGCCAACGAAACCACGATGATCCTCTATACAATCAATCGATTGGAAGGAGCAGCTTTGGAACAAGTCCGTCACACAGTTCTTCCCTCAGGCCTCACCACCTGGACCAGCGCTGAACAACTAATCACTGCACTGGAAACGGCATTTGGAGATCCCGACCCCACCGGCACCGCCCGACGAGAATTACACCAGCTTCGTCAAGGCAAACGGGACTTCTCAGCGTACCTGGCAGATTTTCAAAGAATTATGGGACAACTTAATTTCGACGAAAACTCGAAAATGGATGCCCTTGAACATGGCATGTCCGAGGAATTAAAAGAAGCCATGGTTTTCGCCCCCGCCGTCCCCACAAACCTTAATGACACAATTCTCACCCTTACCCGCATGGATAACCGTATCCGAGCCCGTAAGGCAGAAAAACGAGGAAACACCCGCGATACCATGGGACAATTCAGTGCCCCCTCTGCCTTCTCCCCTGTCTCCTCCTTTACACCCGGAGGATTAGCACCTATGGACCTATCCTTTGGCCGAACTAGCAATCTCCCTCGCCCTCCTCAAGACCAAAGGTATACCATCGTTAACGGAAGACGGAAGCTCTCCGAGGAGGAAAAACAGTGGCGCCGCTCCACTGGAAAATGTATGTTCTGTGCCGCACCCGACCACTCCTACGCCAACTGCCCTTCGGCACCAAAGAAACCAACCATGAGGGGAGCGTCTACAAATCTCGCCAATGCTCCTAATCCCCCCGCCTCCTCTGCTCGCCAACTTCCCCCTCCTCCGTTGCCTCCCCAGTTTTTTGCTATTGATGCACCAGGCGCCTCGGACGAGGATTTAAACTAGTTTCACCGAAGTCGACAAGTGACCCTGCTTTGGTTCCTTTTTATTTACCTTTGTCTGCTTTTTCTATTTCGAGATTTTCAGTATCGGATATGTGCATGGAGGATCAGTTGGATGGGGAACACTTTGTTATTTCTTGTAACATTTCCCATAGCAATAAAATTATTAAAACCCATGCACTATTGGATACTGGAGCTTCTGGATTCGCTTTCATTGATAAAGAATTTGCGAGTCACCACTCTTTACCTCTCTCCCCCTTAAAAACCCCTAGACAACTGGAAGTCATAGATGGACGACCTGTTGCCTCAGGAGCCATCACCCATATAGCGAATCTTACTCTATCCATCCAACAGCATCAAGAGCAAGCCCCGTGTTTCGTAACCCAGCTAGGTCATTATCCCTTGGTGTTAGGAATTCCGTGGATGAACTATCATGATGTTCGCCTTCATTTTGCCGACAAACGCATTGAGTTTAACTCTAAACTCTGCACCACCCACTGCTCCTCCGACACCGCCATCGTCTCCGCCCCTTCAATCCCCGTACCCGCTAAGCTCAATGTTTCTTTTATCAACGCCGCCAGCTTTAGGACCCTTACTCGAAAACGGTCCCTACAAGCTTACGCGATGTCACTCTACGAAATTAACAGAATTCTAGAGGAGAAAACCACAAAAGAAGAATGGAGGGCCCGAATCCCCGCCGAATATCACGACTTCTTAGATATGTTTGATAAGAAGAAAGCTCAAGGCCTATCCCCACGCCGACCCTATGACCACAAGATACAACTTCAAGACGGGAAGGAAGCACCATTTGGCCCTCTGTACGGAATGTCTCGAGAAGAGCTGATCGTCTTAAAGAAATACATTGAGGACAATCTCGAGAAAGGGTTTATCCGAGCCAGTTCTTCACCCGCCGGATCCCCTGTCCTCTTTGTCAAAAAGGCCGACGGCTCCCTCCGGTTATGTGTAGACTACCGGGGTCTTAATGCGATTACAGTCAAGGATCGTTATACCTCTCCCCTTATCCGTGAGACACTGGACCGATTAGCGAAAGCACAATGGTACACCAAACTCGACCTCCGAGATGGGTACCATCAAATCCGTATTGCTGAAGGGGATGAATGGAAGACCGCCTTCCGCACTCGTTATGGGCTCTATGAATATCAAGTTATTCCGTTCAGCCTAACTAACGCACCCGGGACGTTTCAACGATTTGTTAACGACTGCCTGAAGGAATATCTAGACATATTCTGTACCGCGTATCTGGATGATATTCTCATCTATAGCGATACCTTTGAAGAGCATCAGATTCACGGATGAGATCGAGTAATGGGTTGGAATAAAGTGGTTTGTAGTAATAGGGTTATTCGGTTATAATGGCTTTGTTGTTCGGTTGGGTTTCGGTTATCGTTGGATTGTTGTTTGTGCGACGGGAAAGCGGGGTATATAAGCGGGGGAGTTCTGTCGTTTGTGTATTCTCTTTCTTCTTTCCTTAAGCAACGTTCTCGTTATCTTCTGCTGTAATTCGTCGAAATACTATCTCGATTCTACCTCAGAATCCTCGCTGTCGCTGTTTACCTCGCTGCATCTCTCTCGCCTTGAGACAAAGATATCCTCGTAGAACTTGTAGAACACGCTGCACTCTTCAAACGTGTTGTCACCTCGCTTAAGTAGCACTGCTCACCTTCAGGGATACTGAAGGGCTTAACCTGAGGCACAACCGTGAGATTACGTTGCTTCCAACATCTACACCTTCTACCATCTGATCAACACCAAAACACCTCTCCCCCACCAACCTCATCATGGAAGGAGCCGCCGTCGCCGCAAAACGCTTCCCCACTAGAGAAGCTTTCGCCCAAGCCTACCGAGAGGACCCCGCAGAGCTCTACAATGAGCTTAGAGATCTCAACCAAGCCCTGGAAGACCAAATCGACGTTCTCCAGGAAAGCGAGCGAGAAAATGAGGTCAAACTCAATACCGCCCGCATTCAGACTGACAATGCTCTCCGCCACGCCGCTGAACAGGACCAACGCGTCACGGAAACAGCTAGCCTAATTGCCCGGTTACGACAAGAACGAAACGAAGCTCGCGTCAGCCTTCAGGCCCCCCCCGCTCCACCAAACCTCAGCGCCACACCACCTCCAGCGATATCCCACCGTTCAGAACGGATGCCAGATCCCGAGAAATTCGACGGATCCCGATCCAAACTGCCAGGATTTATCCTACAACTGCGCTCTAAGCTCACGGTCAATCGAGACCGTTTTGCAAATGAAACTACGATGATCCTCTACACCATAAATCGACTAGAAGGAGCAGCTCTGGAGCAAGTCCGCCACACGGTACTCCCATCCGGCCTCACCACATGGACTAGCGCTGAAGAGCTGATCACCGCACTGGAAACTGCATTCGGAGATCCAGACCCCACCGGTACCGCCAGACAAGAATTGCATTAACTCCGCCAAGGCAAAAGAGATGTTTCAATCTACCTGGCTGACTTTCAAAGGATCATGGGACAACTCAATTTCGATAAGAACTCGAAGATGGATGCTCTGGAACATTGGATGTCAGAAAAGCTAAAAGAAGCTATGGTTTTTGCCCCCGCCGTCCCCACAAACCTCAATGACACAATCCTCACTCTTACCCGAATGGATAATCGCATTCGAGCCCGCAAAGCAGAAAACGGGGAATAACCGGTATACGATGACAATTCAGCCGCCCCGCCTTCACCCCCGCCTCCTCTTTCACTCCCGGAGGACTAGCCCCTATGGACCTATCCTTCGGCCGTACCAGTAACACCTCTCGCCCTCCCCAGGATCAACGATATAAAATGGTAAACGGAAGAAGGAAACTATCGGAAGAAGAAAAACAGTGGCGTCGTTCCACTGGAAAATGCATGTTTTGTGCGGCTCCAGACCACTCATACGCCAACTGTCCCTCCGCCCCCAAGAAACCCACGATGAGAGGAGCCCTCACCGCACCACCGGCCCCCCGTACACCCGCCGCCTCCTCACTCCCACCACCACCTCTTCCTCCTCAGTTTTTTGCGTTAGAATCTGCAGACTCTTCCAACGAGTCTTTAAACTAGTCCAACCAAGGCTGACCAGTGACCCTGCCTTGGTTCCCATTTCTTTACCTTTGTCGGTTTTTTCTATCTCGGGTTTTTCAGTGTCGGACATGTGTGTGGAGGACCAATTGGATGGGGAACATTTCGTTATTTCATGTAACATTTCCCATAACAATACAATTATTAAAACTCATGCACTATTGGACACTGGAGCCTCGGGATTCGCCTTCATAGACAAAGACTTTGCGAGTCACCATTCCCTACCTCTATCCCCTCTAAAAAATCACCGACAACTAGAAGTGATTGATGATGTACGCAGTTTCACAGGGGACATCACTCACATTGCCAATATTCATCTCTCGATCCAACAACACCAAGAACAAGCCCCCTGTTTCGTTACCCAACTAGGACATTACCCCCTCGTTCTAGGAATTCCATGGATGAACTACCATGATGTCCAACTCCACTTCGCCCAAAAACGCATCAAGTTTAATTCTAAACTCTGCACTACCCACTGCGCCCCCGGTTCCACTACTGTTTCCGCCCCCTCGATTGCAGCACCTCCTAAACTAAATCTATCTTTCATCGGTGCCGCCAGTTTCAGGACCCTCACCCGAAAACGTTCCTCCCAGGCTTACGCCATGTCGCTATATGAGATAAACAAGATCATTGACGACAAGACAACCAACGAAGAATGGAAAGCAAGAATCCCTGCGGAATACCACGATTTTTTGGATATGTTTGATAAGCGTAAGGCTCAAGGACTTCCCCCTCGCCGATCTTATGACCACCGAATACAACTACAGGAAGGAAAGGATGCCCCCTTCGGACCCCTCTATGGAATGTCTCGAGAAGAACTCATCGTGCTAAAAAAGTACATCGAAGATAACCTTGAAAAAGGATTCATCCGCGCTAGTTCTTCTCCAGCAGGATCCCCGGTGCTCTTCGTGAAAAAGGCTGATGGATCCTTACGACTATGCGTGGATTACCGTGGCCTCAATGCGATCACTGTCAAAGATCGTTATACCTCACCTCTCATCCGAGAGACGCTAGATCGTTTAGCCAAGGCCCAATGGTATACCAAACTAGACCTTCGTGACGGATACCACCAAGTACGTATTGCGGAGGGAGATGAATGGAAGACCGCCTTCCGCACCCGGTATGGTCTTTATGAATACCAAGTTATGCCATTCGGCTTAACTAACGCCCCCGGGACCTTCCAACGTTTTGTAAACGATTGTCTCACTGAATATCTGGATATCTTCTGTACTGCTTACCTAGACGATATCCTCATCTACAGTGACACTTTTGCTGAAC
Source organism: Gyromitra esculenta (assembly GCA_038503075.1). Taxonomy (NCBI): domain Eukaryota; kingdom Fungi; phylum Ascomycota; class Pezizomycetes; order Pezizales; family Discinaceae; genus Gyromitra; species Gyromitra esculenta. Next base: position 534,268 of record JBCAML010000001.1, read on the forward strand.
ATCAGATCCACGTTCGCAAGGTCCTTCAAACCCTTAAAGAGAATGACATTCTGCTGAAACCAGAGAAATGTGAGTTCAAGGTACAAACCACTAAGTACCTAGGCCTCATCCTCACCCCCGACGGCATTAAAATGGAAGAAGAGAAACTCAAAGCCGTACGAGAATGGGGAACGCCAAAGAGCGTAAAAGATGTCCAAGCCTTTTTAGGTTTTGCCAACTTCTACCGTCGCTTCATCCTCGGATTTTCTAAGCTTGCTGCTCCCCTCACTGCTCTTACTAGTAAAGGTATCGTCTTCGAATGGTCTGTCGAAGCCGATATAGCTTTTGAAAACCTTAAATACGCCTTCACCACCGCCCCCATCCTCATCCACTTTGATCCAGACAAGAAAATCATCGTGGAAACAGATGCCTCTGACTTTGTATCCGGAGGAGTGCTCTCTCAATATGATGACGCTGGAGTCTTACACCCAGTCGCTTTTTTCTCGAAAAAACATTCACCTGCTGAATGCAATTACGAGATATATGACAAGGAGTTACTAGCCATCATCAGAGTATTTGAAGAATGGCGCCCAGAACTCGAAGGCTCTAAACACCCCATCGACGTAATCAGCGACCATAAAAATCTCGAATATTTTATGAGTACGAAACAGCTGAACCGACGGCAAGCACGATGGGCCGAATATCTTTCCCGCTTCGATTTCGTGATTACCTACCGTCCAGGTAGCCAAGGAGGAAAGCCAGACGCATTGACCAGAAGATCAGGAGATCTTCCCAAGGAAGGGGATGAACGATTGGCACATCAAAGCCAAGTGGTATTGAAGAAGGAAAACGTAGATCCTAAGCTAAGTTTGTTATCGGCTTCTTTGTCAAATGAAGCCGCTGAACTGGACGCCTCCCTAGAACAACTCTTCCTAGAGGGATATATTGCTGATCAATTTCCGGAAAAGATTCTTTTAGCACTAAGGAATAAGGACCAACGATCAAAAGAAATCACCTTAAGCGAATGCAAGGAAAAAAATGGAAGACTCCGATATCGAAACGCCATCTATGTCCCTAACTTCGATCCTCTTCGTCTAGAACTCATCCGAAGGCACCATGACAGCCCCGCAGCGGGCCATCCAGGACGAGATAAAACCTTCGAACTCCTTGCTAGGAACTTCTACTGGCCCAAAATGAGAGAATCTATCAAACAATATGTGCGTAATTGCCATATCTGTCAGAAAGCGAAGCCAGTCAACCAGCAGACTCAAGGAGTTCTTCGTCCGTTACCTATTCCAAACCGCCCTTGGCAAGAAATCTCGATGGACTTCGTTACAGGCCTCCCGGAATCAAACGGCTATGACGCCATTATGGTGATAGTAGACCGCTTATCGAAAATGCGACATCTTATTCCCTGTAATACTACGATTAATTCACGAGATGTCGCAGATCTTTACCTTCAGCATGTGTGGAAACTTCATGGCTTACCGACATATGTCACATCCGATCGAGGCACCCAATTCACCGCTCACTTCTGGAAGGAACTCTGTCAACGCTTAGGTATCCAAGCTAGGATGTCAACGGCCTTCCATCCTGAAACCGATGGGCAAACCGAACGACTGAACGCCGTTATGGAACAATATTTACGCTCCTACGTGAATTACCAACAAGGAGACTGGAGTAGTTGGTTACCGATGGCTGAGTTCTCGGCTAATAACCAGGAATCCGCAAGTACCAAGGTTTCCCCCTTTTTCGCTAACTACGGTTATCATCCTCGATTCGATACCTCGGTTATTTCCCCGAATACCACCGCTCAAAGCCTAGACGCGTCTAAGTTCACCATTACTATGCAAGAGTTATACGACCATCTTAAGACGCAGATTCGAACAGCTCAAGACATTCAGGAAACTGCTACGAACAAACATCGAACTCCAGCTCCAGCTTATCAAGTTAAAGATCTAGTATTTGTATCCATGAAAAATATCCGAACAGTTCGCAATGCTCGGAAACTCGACTGGAAGTGGATGGGACCTTATGCTGTGAAGAAGATTGTATCACCTTTTGCATATGAGATCGACCTTCCCTCCTCAGTCAAGTATCATCCTGTTTTTCATGTTTCGCTCCTAAAACCCGCTGCCAATGATCCTCTCCCAGGACAAGTGGTACCCCCTCCATCCCCAATCGTTGTTAATGAACAAGAGGAATATTTCATTGAGAAAATCCTCGAACAACGGACTTATCGCGGACAACAACAATACCTTGTCGAGTGGACCGGTTATGCTCACCCTACATGGGAACCCGCCAAAGACCTTCAAGATACTGCCGCCCTCGATGTCTTTTTAAATACGACGATTATAACTAGTCCCAAGGTTCGCAGGAGCTCACGTTTGAGACGGGGAGCTACTTTCACGGATGAGATCGAGTAATGGGTTAGGATAAAGTGGTTTGTAGTAATAGGGTTATTCGGTTATAATGGCTTTGTTGTTCGGCTGTGTTTCGGTTATCGTTGGATTGTTGTTTGTGCGACGGGAAAGCGGGGTCGGGGAATTCTGTCGCTTGTATTCTTTTCTCTTCTTTTCTTAAGCAACGTTCTCGTTACCTTCTGCTGTAAAATCATCGGAATACTATCTCGATTCTACCTCAGAATCCTCGCTGTCGCTGTTCACCTCGCTGCATCTGTCTCGCCTTGGGATAAAAGATATTCTCGTAGAACTTGTAGAACACGCTGCACTCTTCAAACGTGTTGTCACCTCGCTTAAGTAGCACTGCTCACCTTCAGGGATACTGAAGGGCTTAACCTGAGGCACAACCGTGAGAGTCAGATCCATGTTCGCAAGGTCCTCCAAACCCTCCAAGATAATGATATCCTGTTAAAACCGGAGAAATGTGAGTTTGAGGTACAGACTACTAAGTACCTTGGTCTCATTCTCACCCCCGATGGTATCAAAATGGACGAGGAGAAACTTAAAGCCGTCCGAGAATGGGGGACACCAAAGAGTGTAAAAGACGTCCAAGCATTTCTAGGCTTTGCCAATTTTTACCGTCGATTCATCCTAGGATTCTCTAAACTCGCTGCCCCGCTCACCGCCCTCACCAAAAAAGGCATTGTCTTCGAATGGACTGTGGAAGCTGATATAGCATTCGAAAACCTTAAACATGCTTTTACCACTGCCCCAATCCTCATCCACTTCGACCCTGACAAAAAAATCATTGTGGAAACCGACGCCTCCGACTTCGTATCCGGAGGAGTGCTATCTCAATACGATGATGCAGGAGTATTACACCCGGTAGCCTTTTTCTCAAAGAAACACTCCCCCGCCGAGTGCAACTATGAGATTTACGACAAGGAGTTATTGGCCATAATCCGAGTGTTTGAAGAATGGCGACCGGAGCTAGAAGGCTCAAAGCACCCCATCGACGTCATTAGCGATCATAAGAACCTTGAGTACTTCATGAGTACTAAGCAACTGAACCGTCGACAAGCCAGATGGGCTGAATACCTATCACGCTTCGACTTCGTGATCACATACCGACCAGGGAGCCAAGGAGGAAAACCCGACGCGCTGACCAGGAGATCAGGAGATCTCCCCAAGGAAGGGGATGAAAGATTGGCACACCAGAGCCAAGTGGTGTTAAAAAAGGAGAATATTGATCCTAAGCTAAGTTTGTTGTCGGCTTCTTTGTCAAATGAAGCCGCTGAATTGGACGCCCCCCTAGAAAAACTCTTTCTAGAAGGATATATTGCTGATAAATTCCCTGAAAGAATACTTCTAGCATTAGAGAACAAGGAACAACAATCGAAGGAAATCACCCTCAGCGAGTGTACCAAAAGAGACGATAAGCTCTATTATCGAGAAAACCTTTATGTTCCAGATTTTGATCCTCTCCAATTGGAACTGATTAGAAGACATCACGATACCCCTGCGGCAGGACATCCCGGACGAGATAAGACTTTCGAACTCCTCTCCAGAAGCTTTTACTGGCCCAAAATGAGAGAATCGATTGGCAAATACATTAGGAACTGCCATATCTGCCAAAAAGCGAAGCCTCTGACGCAGCGTACTCAAGGCGTCCTCCGACCCCTTCCTATTCCAAATCGTCCCTGGCAGGAAATTTCGATGGATTTCGTAACAGGTCTTCCAGAATCAGACGGATATGATGCAATCATGGTAGTGGTCGACCGTTTATCCAAAATGCGACATTTGATTCCTTGTAATACAACGGTCAATTCCAGAGATGTTGCTGATCTATATCTCCAACATATATGGAAACTCCACGGATTACCCTCGCATGTTACCTCTGACCGCGGGACTCAATTTACTGCCCATTTTTGGAAAGAACTTTGTCAACGCCTCGGGATTCAACCTCGGATGTCCACTGCCTTCCATCCAGAAACAGATGGGCAGACCGAAAGATTCAATGCCGTGATGGAACAATATCTTCGTTCTTATGTATCCTACCAACAGGAAGATTGGAGTAAATGGTTACCGATGGCCGAGTTCGCTGCTAACAACCAAGAATCGGCCAGTATAAAAGTCTCCCCCTTCTTTGCTAATTATGGTTATCATCCACGCTTCGATACCTCCGTTGTTCCGATCAAAACGACTTCCCAGAGCTTAGATGCTGCATCTTTTGCTAGTAAGATGGAAGAATTGAACGATTACCTCCGTACTCAAATCAGAACAGCACAGGATATCCAAGAGATAGCAACAAACAAACATCGGATACCAGCCCCAGCGTACCAGATAAATGACCAAGTCTTCGTGTCGATGAAGAACATCCGAACAAACCGTAATGCGAGGAAACTGGATTGGAAGTGGATGGGACCCTATCCGATCAGAAAAATAGTTTCCCCCTTTGCCTATGAAGTTGACCTTCCGACCTCGGTTAAGTATCACCCTGTCTTCCACGTTTCTTTATTGAAACCTGCGGCCCATGACGCTTTCCCAGGACAAATCATTCCTCCACCGGCGCCTGTCATTGTCAATGACCAAGAGGAATATTACATCGAGAAAATCCTGGACCAACGGATTTATCATAAGAAGCAACAATACCTCGTTGAGTGGACCGGTTACGCGCATCCTACCTGGGAACCCGCTGAAGACCTTGCAGATACTTCGGCACTAGAAAAGTTTCTAGCTATCCCAATGTTGGCTACTCCTAGTATTCGCAGGAGCTCACGCTTGAAGGGGGGAGCTACTTTCATGGATTAACTTAGGGAAGGAATCGGGGTCAGGTTGTTGGTTTGTTATTTACTTGGATGGTTGTATGAGTTCTTTATTTGTTCGGGTATATTTCGGTTGTTGGAATAATGTCTTTGTGTTTCGGTTGTTGTCGGGTTGTTGTTGGTGTTACAGGAAAAGCGGGGTATTTAAGTGAAGGATCTCGGTCGTTTATGTCTTTTCTCTTCTTCTTTCCTTAAGCAACGTTCTCGTTTACCTTCTCTTGTAATTGTTGAATACTATCTCCGGTTCTACCTCAGAACCCTCGCTGTCGCTGTCACCTTCGCCGCACTTATCTCGCCTTGAGATAGACCCCTCGTAGAACTTGTAGAAATACAGCACTCTTCAAAACGTGTTAGTACCTCGCTTAAGTAGCACTGCTTACCTTCAGGGATACTGAAGGGCTTAACGAGGGACTGAACCGTGAGACCTAGAAGGAGCCGCTCTGGAACAGGTTCGACACACGGTCCTCCCCTCTGGCCTCACAACCTGGAACAACGCCGCCGCCCTCATCGCCGCCTTGGAAACTGCCTTCGGAGACCCCGACCCCACTGGCACAGCACGACGAGAACTACACCAGCTCCGCCAAGGCAAACGCGATTTTTCCGCCTATCTGGCTGACTTTCAACGCATCATGGGGCAACTAAACTTTGATGAAAACTCAAAGATGGACGCCCTTGAGCATGGTATGTCAGAAGAGTTAAAGGAAGCTATGGTCTTCGCCGCCGCTATGCCCGCTACCCTCAACGACATGATCCTAGTGCTCACCCGGATGGACAATCGTATCCGAGCCCGCAAAGCAGAGAAACGAGGAAACGCCCGAGAGAGTATGGGACAGTTTAGCGCCCCAACCAACGCAATGACTCCTTTTGTTCCTGCCTCCTCGTTTGTCCCAGGAGGCCTTGCTCCTATGAACCTCTCTTTCGGACGCACCAGTAACCTTTCTCGCCCCCCTCAGGACCAAAGATACACAATGGTCAATGGACGAAGGAAGCTATCAGAAGAAGAAAAGCAATGGCGCCGTTCTACCGGCAAATGCATGTTTTGCGCCGCCCCCGACCATTCCTACGCCAATTGCCCCTCCGCCCCGAAGAAACCCACAATGAGAGGAGCCCTCACTGCCCCACCCGCTAGCCGCACACCTCCAGCCTCCTCCCTACAGCCACCACCTCTCCCACCTCAGTTTTTCGCCCTGGAATCCGCTAGCGCTTCAGGAGAGAATTTAAACTAGTTCAACCAAGGCTGACCAGTGACCCTGCCTTGGTTCCAATTTCTTTTCCTTTGTCTGCATTTTCAATTTCCGGGTTTTCAGTCGATAGTATAAGCGTGGAGGATCAATTAGATGGAGAACATTTTGTAGTTTCGTGCAATATCTCCAATAATAATAAAATCATTAAAACACACGCTTTGCTAGACACTGGAGCCTCTGGATTTGCATTCATCGATAAGAATTTTGCGAGTCACCACTCTATTCCCCTTATTCCCCTCAAAACACCCCGACAACTTGAAGTAATCGATGGCCGACCAGTAGCCTCAGGAGACATTACTCACATCGCCAACATCAACTTGTCTATCCAACAACATCAGGAACAGGCCCCCTGCTTCGTCACCCAACTGGGGCATTATCCACTAGTACTAGGAATCCCTTGGATGAACCACCATGATGTCCACCTTCACTTCGCCAATAAACGCATTGAATTTAACTCTAAATTCTGCACGACCCGTTGTGCCCCTCATCAAGCTACCGTATCCACACCCTCGATCCCCGCTCCTCCCAGACTAAATTTGTCATTTATTGGCGCTGCCAGCTTCAGGACACTTACTCGAAAACGCTCCTCCCAAGCCTATACCATGTCCCTTTACGAGATTAATAAAATCTTAGAAGAAAAGACCAGCAAAGAAGAATGGAAAGCAAGGATACCTGCTGAGTACCATGAGTTTTTAGATATGTTTGACAAAAGCAAAGCTCAAGGCTTACCTCCACGGCGCTCATATGACCATAAAATACAGCTGATGGAGGGGAAGGACGCACCGTTTGGCCCTCTCTATGGGATGTCGCGAGAAGAACTCATTGTCCTCAAAAAATACATTGAAGATAATTTAGAGAAGGGTTTTATTCGCGCTAGTTCTTCTCCCGCTGGATCTCCCGTCCTCTTCGTAAAGAAAGCTGATGGCTCCTTAAGACTCTGCGTGGATTATCGAGGACTAAATGCGATTACGGTTAAAGACCGATATACCTCCCCCCTTATCAGAGAAACACTAGATCAGCTAGCCAAAGCACAATGGTATACCAAGCTAGACCTTCGTGACGGTTATCATCAAGTATGCATCGCCGAAGGAGATGAGTGGAAGACAGCTTTCCGCACCCGTTATGGTTTATATGAATACCAGGTCATGCCATTTGGCCTGACCAATGCCCCCGGAACCTTTCAACGATTCGTTAATGACTGCCTTACCGAATATTTGGATATATTCTGCACAGCTTACCTAGATGATATCCTGATCTACAGTGATACATTTGCGGAACACCAGATTCACGTACGAAAAGTACTCCAAACGCTTAAGGACAGCGACATCCTGCTTAAGCCGGAGAAATGCGAGTTCGAAGTACAAACAACCAAGTACTTGGGCCTTATCCTCACTCCCGACGGCATTAAAATGGACGAAGAAAAACTAAAAGCCGTCCGGGATTGGAATACCCCAAAAAGTGTTAAGGATGTACAAGCCGTCGGTTTATCCTAGGGTTTTCCAAACTCGCTGCGCCCCTCACCACCCTCACTAGAAAAGGCATCACCTTCGAATGGACTATCCAAGCTGACATAGCCTTCGAAAACCTAAAACATGCCTTTACCATTGCCCCCATTCTTATCCACTTTGACCCCGATAAGAAAATCATCGTGGAAACAGATGCTTCCGACTTCGTATCCGGAGGAGTACTCTCACAATATGATGATACTGGAGTACTCCACCCGGTGGCGTTCTTCTCGAAAAAACATTCACCCGCTGAATGTAATTACGAGATTTACGACAAGGAACTGTTGGCTATTATCCGAGTATTTGAGGAGTGGCGCCCGGAGCTCGAAGGTTCCAAACACCCTATTGACGTAATCAGCGATCATAAAAACCTCGAGTATTTTATGAGCACGAAGCAATTGAATCGACGCCAAGCACGATGGGCGGAGTATCTTTCCCGCTTTGATTTCGTAATCACCTATCGCCCGGGTAGTCAGGGGGGAAAACCGGATGCATTGACCAGAAGATCAGGAGATCTTCCCAAGGAAGGGGATGAACGGTTGGCACATCAAAGCCAAGTGGTATTGAAGAAGGAAAATATAGACCCTAAGCTAAGTTTGTTGTCGGCTTCTTTGTCAAATGAAGCCGCTGAACTGGACGCCCCCTTAACCAAACTATTCCTAGAAGGATATATCGCTGACAAGTTTCCTGAAGAAATACTCGAAGCACTAAGGAATAAAGATCAACAATCAAAAAAGATCACCTTAAGTGAATGTACCGAGAAGAATGGAAGACTATGTTACCGAGATCGTATCTACGTTCCCGATCTGGATGCCCTCCGCCTGGAAATAATCCGGAGACACCACGATGTACCAGCAGCAGGACACCCTGGCCGTGATAAGACCTTCGAACTCCTTGTGAGAGATTATTATTGGCCAAAAATGAGAGAATCGATCAATAGATACGTTCGCAACTGCCATATCTGCCAAAAAGCAAAGCCAGTTACTCAGCGAACCCAAGGTGTCCTCCGCCCTCTCCCTATCCCGAACCGTCCTTGGCAGGAGATTTCAATGGACTTTGTTACAGGTCTCCCAGAGTCTGACGGTTACGATGCTATAATGGTCGTGGTCGACCGCTTGTCAAAAATGCGACATTTAATCCTTGCAATATTTCACGGATGGAATGATGGGTTAGGGTTCGGAGAGTAACGGTTGCAACGGATGATGGTTTCTTTATAATGTCTTTGTTGTTCGGCTGTGTTTCGGTTATGAGTCATGAGAGAAATTGCGGGGTATATAAGGGACGGATTTTAGACGGCTGTTATGGTTTTCTTCTCTTTCTTTAAGCAACGTTCTTACTTTACTTCTACTGTATTGTTTTAATACTATCTCGATTCTACCTCAGAATCCTCGCAGTCGCTGTCACTGTAGAACATCCTCACACTTAACTCGCCTGGAGTTAGACCCCGTAGGACCTGTAGAAAACTTCGTTACTCTTATCGTAACGATTCTTGTTTAAGTAGCTCTGCTCACCTTCTGGGATACAGAAGGGCTTAAACGAGGATCGAACCGTGAGATTACGTTGCTTCCTCATCTACACCTCCTACGCCAAAAGCAACAATGAGCTCCCCCGCCCCCGTCACCTCCTCCTCTGAAGGAGCCGCCGTCGTCACACCTCGCTTCCCTACAAAAGAAGCATTTGCCCAGGCCTATAGGGACGACCCCGTTGAGTTGTATAGACAACTCCGGGAACTCAACCAGGCCCTCGAAGATCAGATCGATGTCCTACAAGAAGGAACGCAGGAGCTAGAAATAAAGCTCAACACCGCTCAAATCCAAACGAACAATGCCAACCATCACGCTCAACAACAAGACCAACGAGTCAGTGATGCCTCAACCCTCATTGAACGACTACGCCGTGAACGAAACGAAGCCCGCGCAGCCCTCTCCCTTCCCCCAGCTCCACCAAACCTTACTGCCACTCCTCCACCGCCATCAGCCACCACCCATCGCTCCGAACGAATGCCGGATCCAGAGAAATTTGATGGATCCAGAGCAAAGCTCCCTGGTTTTATCCTCCAACTTCGCTCGAAACTTGCGGTCAACCGAGACCGATTCGCTGACGAGAATACCATGATTCTCTACACCATCAACCGCTTGGAAGGGGCAGCCCTGGAGCAAGTTCGACACACAGTCCTCCCCTCAGGCCTCACAACTTGGACCAACGCTGCCGCCCTCATCACCGCCCTGGAAACCGCCTTTGGTGACCCTGATCCCACCGGTACCGCTCGTCGAGAACTACATCAACTCAGACAGGGCAAACGAGACTTTTCTGCCTACCTGGCAGATTTCCAGCGAATCATGGGGCAATTAAACTTTGATGAAAACTCAAAGATGGATGCCCTCGAACATGGTATGTCAGAAGAACTAAAGGAAGCCATGGTCTTCGCCGCCGCTACACCCACAACCCTCAACGACATGGTCCTAGTTCTCACCCGAATGGACAACCGCATCCGAGCTCGCAAAGCAGAGAAACGGGGAAGCAATCGCGAGAGCATGGGACAGTTCAGCGCCCCTACCAATGCAATGACCCCTTTTGTCCCTGCTTCGTCGTTCGTACCAGGTGGCCTAGCCCCCATGGATCTCTCTTTCGGACGTACCAGCAACCTTTCTCGCCCCCCTCAGGACCAACGATACACTATGGTCAACGGCAGGAGAAAGTTATCAGAAGAAGAGAAACAATGGCGCCGCTCCACGGGCAAGTGCATGTTCTGTGCCGCCCCTGATCACTCCTATGCCAACTGCCCTTCCGCCCCAAAGAAACCAACGATGAGAGGGGCTCTCACCGCACCACCCGCTAACCGCACACCTCCGGCCTCCTCTCTACCACCACCACCTCTTCCACCCCAATTTTTTGCTTTAGAATCTGCAAACGCCTCAAATGAGGCTTTAAACTAGTCCAACCAAGGCTGACCAGTGACCCTGCCTTGGTTCCAATTTCTTTTCCTTTGTCTGCATTTTCAATTTCTGGGTTTTCAGTTTCCGGTGTAAGCGTGGAGGATCAGTTGGATGGGGAACATTTTGTAGTTTCGTGCAATATTTCCCATAGCAATAAAATCATCAAAACACACGCTTTACTGGACACTGGAGCCTCTGGATTTGCATTCATTGACAAGAATTTTGCGAGTCACCATTCCCTGCCACTCTCTCCTCTTAAGACACCCCGACAACTTGAGGTCATCGACGGTCGTACTGTCGCCTCAGGAGATATTACTCATATCGCCAATATCAACTTATCCATCGACCAACACCAAGAACAAGCCCCCTGTTTCGTAACCCAACTCGGACACTACCCCCTCGTGTTGGGAATACCATGGATGAACCATCATGATGTCCATCTACACTTCGCCGATAAACGCATTGAGTTTAACTCTAAACTCTGCACCACCCGTTGCGCTCCCCACCTGCCCGTTATATCCACCCCCTCAATCCCTAATCCTCCTAGGCTAAACTTATCATTCATTGGTGCTGCCAGTTTCAGGACTCTTACCCGAAAACGTTCCTCCCAAGCCTATGCCATGTCCCTCTATGAAATTAATAAAATCATAGACAACAAAACTAGCAAGGAAGAATGGAAATCACGTATTCCTGTTAAATATCACGATTTCCTCGACATGTTTGACAAAACCAAAGCACAAGGCCTACCACCTCGCCGATCTTACGACCATCAGATACAACTCCAAGAAGGAAAAGACGCCCCGTTTGGGCCACTGTACGGAATGTCCCGTGAAGAACTCATTGTCCTGAAAAAATATATAGAGGACAATTTAGAGAAAGGGTTTATCCGCGCTAGTTCTTCCCCTGCGGGATCCCCCGTCCTCTTTGTTAAAAAAGCTGATGGCTCTTTACGATTATGTGTCGACTATCGGAGCCTAAATGCCATCACAGTCAAGGACCGATACACCTCTCCTCTCATCCGAGAAACGCTCGATCGGCTAGCAAAAGCGCAATGGTATACTAAGCTAGACCTTCTTGACGGCTACCACCAAGTCCGCATTGCCAAGGGAGACGAATGGAAGACAGCCTTCCGCACCCGATACGGTCTATATGAGTACCAGGTCATGCCATTCGGCCTAACCAACGCCCCCGGCACGTTCCAACGCTTCGTAAACGACTGCCTCACCGAGTATTTGGACATCTTTTGTACGGCCTATCTGGACGATATCCTTATCTATAGTGATACCTTCGCCGAACATCAGACCCACGTACGAAAAGTTCTCCAAACACTCAAAGACAATGACATCCTGTTGAAACCAGAGAAGTGCGAATTTGAAGTGCAAACCACGAAGTATTTGGGTCTTATCACTCACCCCTGATGGCATCAAGATGGACGAGGAAAAACTGAAAGCAGTCCGAGAATGGGGAACACCAAGAAGCGTTAAAGACGTCCAAGCCTTCCTAGGTTTCGCCAACTTTTACCGCCGGTTTATCCTAGGATTCTCCAAGCTTGCCTCACCCCTTACAGCACTCACAAAAAAGGGGGTAACTTTCGAATGGACGGTTGAGGCAGATGTTGCTTTTGAGAACCTCAAATATGCCTTCACCACCGCCCCTATCCTTATTCACTTCGACCCCGACAAAAAGATCATCGTAGAAACGGACGCCTCCGATTTTGTATCGGGAGGAATCCTATCCCAATACGACGATAATGGCGTCTTACATCCAGTAGCCTTCTTCTCGAAGAAACATTCCCCCGCGGAATGCAATTACGAGATTTATGATAAGGAACTGCTGGCAATCATCCGAGTCTTCGAGGAATGGCGCCCTGAATTAGAAGGATCTAAACACCCCATCGACGTGATCAGCGATCATAAAAACCTTGAGTATTTTATGAGTACTAAACAGCTAAATCGCCGTCAAGCACGATGGGCTGAATACCTCTCTCGCTTCGACTTCGTGATTACGTATCGACCAGGTACTCAAGGAGGAAAGCCCGACGCACTGACAAGGAGATCAGGAGATCTCCCCAAGGAAGGGGATGAAAGATTGGCGCATCAGAGTAAGTGGTATTAAAAAGGAGAATATTGATCCCAAGATAAGTTTGTTGTTCTTTGTCAAATGAAGCCGCTGAATTGGACGCCCCCCTTTTTAAACTTTTTCAAGAAGGATATATCACTGATAAGTTCCCGGAAAAGATACTCGCGGCATTGAAGAATAAAGAACAACAATCCAAGGAAATTACCTTAAGTGGATGCAGTAATAAGAATAATCTATTACGCTACCGAGATTGTCTCTATGTTCCCAACCTTGACCCTCTCCGACTGGAACTTATCCGAAGACACCATGATACCCCAGCGGCAGGCCATCCAGGACGCGATAAGACCTTTGAACTCCTAGCCCGGAACTTTTTTTGGTCCAAAATGCGAGAATCAGTCAGCCGGTAAGTACGAAACTGCCATACGTGCCAAAAAGCCAAACCAAACACCCAACGAACTCAAGGTGTCCTTCGCCCCCTACCAATCCCTAACCGTCTCTCAAGGGGCGAGATTCTCGTCAAGCTCTCAGGTATCCCCCGAGATAAGCAGTGCTACTTGAACGAGAAACTAACAACAGGAGAATGCGCGAAAACTCTACAGGCTCTACCAGTGGTTCAAGTTATGATGACTTGAAGACGGCGACGACGAAAGATTACGAGGTGTAATCTAAGTTTGTATTTGTGAGGTACAATGAGTGTGCAATAGAAGACGTTGCTTAAAGAAAGAAGAAGGAAAAGTACAACAAGAGGGGAATGCCCTTCGCTTATATACCACATTCCAACTCGTTTGATGACAAAGACTTGACTCACTGCAACGAAAACCTAAAGAAACACAAGGAACGACAACGTAACACAATAGCCTTATACCCTTGTACCCTTGTACCCAACGAACCAACGAGAATAGTTATCCATGAAAGTACCCCCTCCCTTATAGCCGTGAGCTCCTGCGAACGCTAACCAGACCTTCCTTGGGTTTACTCGGATATTGTTGGTGAAAGACATCTACCGCTTCAGTCTCCATATGGTAATCAGCTGGTTCCCACGTAGGTAAGGCATAACCTGTTCATTCAACCAGGTATTGCAATTTTCCATGGCGAATACGAGAATCTAGGATACTCTCGACAAGATATTCCTCATGATCGTTGACTTGAACTGGGGGTGGTGGTAGAATAATTTGACCCGGGAGTGGGTCAACAGGAGCGGCTTTGATTAGTGAAACGTGAAATACCGGATGGTATTTCATAGATGATGGCAGGTCCACTTCATAGGCATGCGCCGAGATTATCCGTTTCACGGGGAAGGGACCGCTCCACTTCCAGTCCAATTTCCTCGAATTCCTGGTCGTCCTCATGTTCTTCATAGATATGAAGACTTGGTCATTGACTTTGAATGAAGGGGCGGGGGTGCGGTGCTGGTTAGCACTAGTCTCGAAGATATCTTGTGCTGTCCTCATTTGAACTCGAAGAAAGTCTCTAAGTTCTTCCATCTTAGAGGCGAAGTCATTGGCATCGAGGGTTTGGGGAGAGCGGTCATTAGGAATGACGGAGGTATCAAAACGAGGATGGTATCCATAATTGGCGAAGAAGGGTGTAGCTTTTGTACTAGCTGATTCCTGGTTGTTGGCAGCGAACTCTGCAATAGGTAGCCATTTTGTCCAGTCGTCTTGTTGGTACGAAACATAGCAACGAAGATATTGTTCCATAACGGCATTAAGACGTTCGGTTTGGCCATCTGTCTCTGGGTGGTAGGACGTTGACATTCGAGTGGAAATATTCAGGCGTTGGCAAAAGTGTTTCCAAAACTTAGCGGTAAACTGCGTTCCTCTATCCGAAGTGATATGGGAAGGTAGTCCATGAAGCTTCCAAACATTCTGAAGGTAGAGTTCTGCCGTCTGCTCAGCGTTGACGGTCGTATTGCATGGGATAAGGTCGCATCTTCGAGAGTCGATCACTACGACCATAATAGCATCAGCCGTTGGATACTGGGAGGCCGGTGACGAAGTCCATTGATAGCTCTTCCCAGGGGCGATTAGGAATAGGGAGGGGTTTTAGGACGCCATGGGTGCCGAGGGTACTTGGTTTAGCTCGTCGACAGGTATGGCAGTTTCGTGTATAACGGCCAATATATTCTCTCATCTTTGGCCAATAAAAATGCCTTGAAATAAGTTCGAAGGATTTTTCGCGTCCTGGGTGGCCAGCTGAGGGGGCATCATGATATCGTTGTAGAATGAGGAGACGGAGAGGGTCATGATCAGGGATATAGAGTTTTTGCCGGTAATAAAGGCGGCCGCTGACTTCGGTACAGTCTCCTAGGGTGATTTCTTTAGATTGCCGTTCACCATTTCTGAGCGCTAGGAGGATTTTTTGTGGGAATGGGTCAGCATTATATCCATGATTCATTAACGTATCAAGGGAGGCATCCAGTTCAGCGGGTTCATTTGATAAAGAACCCGAAAACAAACTCAACTTAGGATCAATGTTTTTCTCTTTTAAGACCACTTGGTGTTGGTGTCTTAGTCTTTCATCCCCTTCTTCAGGGAGATCTCCTGATCTCCGAGTCAGTGCGTCCGGTTTTCCTCCTTGTATTCCTGGTCTATAGGTAATGACGAAGTCAAAACGTGAAAGGTATTCGGCCCATCTGACTTGTCGTCGATTAAGTTGCTTGGTGGTCATGAAATATTCCAAGTTCTTATGGTCAGTAATAACTGAGATGGGTAGTTCTGATCCTTCAAGCTCTGGTCTCCATTCCTCGAAGCAGCGTATAATAGCAAGAAGTTCCTTATCGTAAATCTCGTAGTTGCATTCAGCTGGTGAGTGCTTTTTGGAGAAAAAGGCTACAGGGTGAAGTACGCCGTTATCGTCAAGTTGGGAGAGGACACCACCGGAGACGAAGTCAGAAGCATCGGATTCCACGAAGATTTTCTTTCGAGGGTCGAAGTGGATGAGAACGGGGGCTTTTGTAAAGGCATCCTTCAGCGCTTCAAATGCGAGTTCCGCCTCAACTGTCCATTCAAAGACAACACCTTTTCTTGTAAAAGCAGTAAGGGGGGCGGCTAATCGGGAGAATCCTAGGATGAACCGTCGGTAAAAATTTGCGAAGCCAAGGAAGGCTTGTACGTCTTTAATTGATTTTGGGCGGTTCCAATCCCGGACGGCTTTGAGTTTATCGTCGTCCATCTCGATGCCATCAGGGGTAAGAATTAGGCCGAGGTATTTGATAGACTGTACGTGGAACTCACACTTCTCGGGTTTGAGAAGGATGTTGTTGGCTTTAATGAGTCGAGACCTGTTTGACATGTACCTTGTGCTCTCAAAGAGTATCACTATAGATAAGAATATCGTCGGCGAGGCCGTGCAAAAGAGGTCTAAATATTCTCGGAGAGAATCATTGACAAAGCGCTGGAAGGTACCGTGGGCATTGGTGAGGCCGAATGGCATAACCATATACTCATAAAGACCGTAACGAGTCCTAAAAGCGGTCTTCCATTCTTCTCCCTCTGCGATACGGATTTGGTGAAATCCATCCCGAAGGTCTAGTTTGGAATACCATTGTGCTTTAGCGAGGCGATCGAGGGTCTCTTTAACGAGCGAGGTATATCGGTCCTTGATGGTAAGGGCATTAAGGCCTCGATAGTCTACACAAAGGCGTAGAGATCCGTCGGGTTTTGCGAAAAGGACGGGGAATCCGGCAGAAGATGAACTAGCACGATAAAACCCTTCTCTGGTTGTCCTCGACGTACTTCTAGCGACTAGAAGTTCATCTCGTGACATACCATAGAGGGGACCGAATGGTGGTTCCTTACCTTCTTGGAGGGTGATGCGCGCGATCATAGGGGCGACGGGGAGGGGAGTCCTTGGGCCTTTGCTTTATCAAACATGTCCAGGTACTCGCGATACTCACGGTATTCTTTGTCTCCATTCCTCTTTAGCTGGTTTTGCTATCGATGACTTTATTTATTTCGTATAGAGACATTGAATAGACCTGAATACCTTTTTTCGAGCGAGTAAGCGGAAACTGGCGGCTCCAATAAAGGCGGCGTTAAGTTTAATTTGGAGGCGATGGCATGGCGAGACGATATAGGTTGTTTAAAAGACAGTGGTGGTGCAGAATTTAGAGTTAAATTCAATGCTCTTGTTGGCGAATTGTAGGTGGACATCATGGAGGTTCATCCATGGGATACCGAAAGACTAGGGTAATGTCCTGGTTTGGTGACGAAGAAGGAGCTTTCTCATTATGCTGTTGAATTGAAAGCTCCAAGTGGCAAAGGTTGGTGATATCTCCCGAGGCAATTGTTCTGCCGTTAATGACTTCCAATTGGTGAGGGGTTTTGAGGGGATATAATGGTAAGGAATGGTGACGCACAAAGTTTTCATCAATGAAAGCGAACCCTGAGGCTTCAGTGTCAAGAAGTGCGTGTGTTTTTATGACTTTATTTTGGTGGGAAAGGCTACATGAAACTACAAAATGTTCACCATCCAAATTATCCTCCACACACACATCCGACATTGAAAACCCAGAAATAAAAACGCTGACAAAGAAGAAAAAGAAACCAGAGCAGGGACACAAGGCGACTCTGGTTGAACTAGTTTAAAGACTCAACTGAGTCTGCTGCATCGAAGGCAGGAAAGCGAGAGTGAGAGGCGGCGGAAAAACAGAAGGCTGGGCAGCGGCGGCATGGTAACGGCTCCCCTCATGGCGGGCGCTTGGAGGCAGAGGACAATTTGAGAAGATATGCCCTTCCCCGGCGCAGAACAAGTTAGCGGTTATTGGTTTGTCTCCAAGATTTCTCTTCAGGAGACAGTTTTCTTCTCCCGTTTATTTGAACATATCGTTGTTCAGGGGCGGGACGAGAGGTGGAGGTACGACCGAAGGAGAGATCCATGGGGACAAGTCCTCCGGGGGCAAAGGAGGAGGATGCGGGAGTAAAGGCGGCGGGGGCGGCGGCAGGGGCGGCGAACTGTCCCATGGTGTTGCGGACGGCGTTTTTCTTCTCCTCTCTTCTTGCTCGGATTCGATTATCCAGGCGGAGGAGGAAGGCGCAGAGGGACGTAAAGGTGGTGGGGAAATCGGCAACGGTTACTACCGCTTCTTTCAGCTCGTCCGACATGCCGAATTCTAGAGCGTCGTTCTTGGCTGACTCGTCGTAATTGAGGCGTCCCATGATGCGTTGAAAGTCGGCAAGGTAGGCGGAGAAATCTCGCTTTCCTTGTCGGAGTTGATGTAGCTCGCGGCGGGCGGTGCCGAGAGGGTCGGGATCGCCGAAAGCTGTTTCCAAGGCGGTAATCAGATCGGCAGCGGAGTTCCAGGTGGTAGTTCCGTCAGGAAGGACGGAGTGGCGAACTTGTTCGAGGGCGGCTCCCTCGAGACGGCTGATAGCATACAACACCATGTTGTTGCTGTTGGAGAAACGGTCGGCGTTAACCGAGAGCTTTGATCTGAGTTGCAAGACGAACCCTGGGGAGTTTATCGCGAGACCCGTTGAACTTACCTGGGTCAGGCATTTTGTCCGAGCGGCCTCCTTGAGTGTGAGCAGGAGGGGGTGGCGGCGATGGTGCAGGTGGTGGGGGAGCGACGTTTTGGAGGCGGGCGATTTCTGCTTCAGCTGCCTGCAACTGGGATTGGCAGGTATTGAACCTAGCCGTCATGTTGTTTCTTTCTTGAGTGGCTTCCTCAAGTTGCAGGTCTGCGTAAGTGAGGTTATCTACTCGCTGTTGGTAGCGAGACGGATTTCATAGGCGGAAGCGAGGTCGGCATTGGCGGCGGCTTGGAAGTTCTCAAAGGTGGGGAAGGTCCAAGGGGCAGGGGCAGGGTTGCTCATGGTGGCGTCGAAAAGTAAATGGGTAAGGGTAGAGAGTGTAGATAGGGAAGCAACGTAATCTCAGGGGAGCGGGATTCTCGTCAAGCTCTCAGGTATCCCCCGAGATAAGCAGATCTTTCTTGAGCAGCTAGCGACAGGAGAGTGTGCGAGGATTCTACAGGCTCTCTGAAAGCGGTTCAAGTTGTGATGACTTGAAGACGGCGACGAGAAAGATTACGAGGTGTAATCTGAGTTTGTATTCGTGAGATACAATGAGTGTCTGATAGAAGACGTTCTTAAAGAAAGAAGAAGGAAAGTACAACAAGAGGGGGAATCCTCGACATATACTGCGTTCAACTCGTTTGATGACAAAGACTTGACTCACTGCAACGACACCAAAGAAACGCAGAACGACAACGTAACGCGATAACCCTATATCTGCTTATACTTAACGAACCAACGAAAACAGTTATCCATGAAACCGTCCGCAAGAGATTTCGATGGACTTTGTTACAGGCCTATCTAACGGTATGATGCTATCATGGTTGTTGTCGACCGATTATCAAGATCGACATCTAATCCCATGCAACACTACGGTTAATTAAGATGTGGCCGAGCCTCTATTTGCAACATATCTGGAAGGCTACACGGTTTGCCTACACATGTCACCTCCGATCGAGGCACCCAGGTTCACGGCTCATTTTTGGAAGGATCTTTGCAAACGACTGGGAATTCAAGCTCGGATGTCCACAGCCTTTCACCCGGAAACCGATGGACAAACGGAACGACTGAACGCAGTCATGGAGCAATACTTGCGCTCTTATGTTTCCTATCAACAGGATGATTGGAGTAAATGGTTGCCGATGGCCGAGTTCTCCGCTAACAACCAGGAATCAGCCAGCACTAAGGTCTCCCCCTTTTTCGCCAATTACGGCTACCACCCTCGTTTCGATACTACCCTTTTTCCTACTCGAAATACATCTCAAAGCTTAGATGCGGCTTCATTTAGTCAAACCATGCAAGAGTTATACGATTATCTACGGACGCAAATAAGGACGGCCCAAGATATCCAAGAAGTCGCAACGAATAAGCACCGAACTCCAGCCCCGGACTATCAAATCGGCGATCAAGTCTTCGTTTCCATGAAGAATGTCAGAACCGTGCGTAATGCCAGAAAACTAGACTGGAAATGGATGGGGCCTTACTCGGTCAAGAAAATCGTGTCTCCCTTTGCTTATGAGATTGATCTTCCTGTGTCAGTCAAGTATCACCCTGTGTTTCACGTTTCTTTGTTGAAACCCGCTGCCAACGACTCTCTACCCGGACAAGTTATACTCCCTCCTTCACCCGTGATAGTTAATGAACAAGAAGAATACTTTATCGAAAAGATTCTCGAACAAAGAACCTATCGTGGACAGCTACAATACCTTGTCGAGTGGACCGGATACGCCCATCCCACCTGGGAACCTGCGGAAGATCTACAAGAGACCTCTGCTCTCGAGATCTTCTTGAACCAAACGACGGCCATCACTCCTAGTATACGCAGGAGCTCACGCTTAAGAGGGGGAGCTACTTTCACGGATGGAATGATGGGTTAGGGTTCGGAGAGTAACGGTTGCAACGGATGATGGTTTCTTTATAATGTCTTTGTTGTTCGGCTGTGTTTCGGTTATGAGTCATGAGAGAAATTGCGGGGTATATAAGGGACGGATTTTAGACGGCTGTTATGGTTTTCTTCTCTTTCTTTAAGCAACGTTCTTACTTTACTTCTACTATATTGGTTTAAATACTATCTCGATTCTACCTCAGAATCCTCGCGGTCGCTGTCGCTGTAGAACATCCTCACACTTAACTCGCCTTGAGTTAGACCCCGTAGGACCTGTAGAAAACCTCGTTACCCTTATCGCGACGATTCTTGTTTAAGTAGCTCTGCTCACCTTCTGGGATACAGAAGGGCTTAAACTAGGATCGAACCGTGAGACAATACAACAGTAAACTCCAGAGACGTAGCTGATTTATACCTCCAATATATCTGGAAACTTCATGGGCTACCCTTATACGTTACATCAGATCGCGGAACTCAGTTCACGGCCCATTTCTGGAAGGAACTTTGTAAACGTCTCAGAATCCAAGCTAGAATGTCTACTGCCTTTCACCCGGAAACAGATGGACAAACAGAAAGACTCAATGCGGTAATGGAACAATATCTTCGTTCCTATGTATCGTACCAACAGGAAGATTGGAGTAAATGGCTACCGATGGCCGAGTTTTCTGCTAATAATCAGAGATCCGCCAGTACCAAAGTCTCTCCCTTCTTTTCGAACTATGGTTACCATCCAAGATTCGATACTTCTGTTATCCCAGCCCAGACTACCCCCCAAAGCTTAGATGCCGCTTCTTTTACTAGCAAGATGCAAGAACTAAGTGATTACCTCCGTACTCAAATTCGAATAGCACAAGATATTCAGGAAACGGCTACCAATAAACACCAAACCCCCGCCCCGGCTTACCAGGTTAACGATGAAGTCTTCGTATCCATGAAGAACATCCGAACAACCCGTAATGCGAAGAAATTAGACTGGAAATGGATGGGCCCGTATATGGTAAAAAGAATTGTTTCCCCTTTTGCTTATGAGATTGATCTCCCCGCTTCGGTTAAATATCACCCTGTTTTTCATGTTTCCCTTCTTAAACCTACCCCAAACGATGCTCTTCCAGGACAAATTATTCCGCCCCCAGCCCCAGTTGTTGTAAACGACCAGGAAGAATACTTCATCGAAAGAATTCTCGACCAACGAACTCATCGAGGACAATTGCAATACCTCGTGAAGTGGACTGGCTATGCTCATCCTACTTGGGAACCTGCGGAAGATCTTCGAGACACCACGGACCTCGACGTGTTTCTAAATACAACGATTACCACGGGGCCTAAGGTTCGCAGGAGCTCATGCTTAAGACGGGGGGCTACTTTCACGGATTGATAATTGGGTATAGGGTTAGGCGTTGACTTGTTGGTTGTTATGGTTTAGGAGTTGTGGTGAAGGAAGACAATGTTATTGTATTTCGGTTCTTTTCGGGTATTGGGTTTTGCTTATGGAAAAGCGGGGTATTTAAGGATGGGTTTTATGTCGTTTTATCTTCTTCTCTTCTTTCCTTAAGAACGTTCTTACTTTACTTCTACCGTATCGTTTTAATAACTACCTCAGTTCTGCCTTAGAACTCTCATGTCGCTGTCGCTGTGAAAACTCCTATACTTAACTCGCCTTGAGTTAGACTCCCGTAGGACCTGTAGAAACATCGTAACACTTATCGCTGACCTCTCGCTTAAGTAGCACTGCTCACCTTCAGGGATACTGAAGGGCTTAACGAGAGATCAAACCGTGAGAATACTCCAATTACGCTCCAAACTCACGGTCAATCGGGACCGCTTTGCAAACGAAACGACAATGATCCTCTATACAATCAATCGATTGGAAGGGGCCGCTCTGGAGCAAGTCCGTCACACAGTTCTTCCCTCAGGCCTCACAACCTGGACCAGCGCCGAACAATTAATCACTGCACTGGAAACGGCATTTGGGGACCCTGACCCCACCGGCACCGCCCGACGAGAGCTACACCAGCTTCGTCAAGGCAAACGGGAGTTCTCAGCGTACCTGGCAGATTTTCAGAGAATCATGGGACAACTTAATTTCGACGAAAATTCGAAAATGGATGCCCTCGAACACGGCATGTCCGAAGAATTAAAGGAAGCCATGGTGTTCGCCCCCGCCGTCCCCACGAACCTAAACGACACAATTCTCACCCTTACCCGCATGGACAACCGTATCCGAGCCCGTAAGGCAGAAAAACGAGGAAACACCCGCGATTCCATGGGACAATTCAGTGCCCCTTCTGCCTTCTCCCCCGTCTCCTCCTTTACACCTGGAGGATTAGCCCCCATGGACCTATCCTTTGGCCGTACTAGCAATCTCCCCCGACCTCCTCAAGACCAAAGGTATACCATCGTTAACGGAAGACGAAAGCTCTCGGAGGAAGAAAAACAGTGGCGCCGCTCCACTGGGAAGTGTATGTTCTGTGCGGCACCCGACCACTCCTACGCAAACTGTCCCTCCGCACCAAAAAAACCCGCCATGAGAGGAGCGTCTACAAATCTCGCCAATGCTCCTAATCCCCCCGCCTCCTCCGCTCGTCAACTTCCCCCTCCTCCGTTGCCTCCACAGTTTTTTGCTATTGATGCACCAGGCGCCTCAGACGAGGCTTTAAACTAGTTCCACCGAAGTCGATCAGTGACCCTGCTTCGGTTCCTTTTTCCTTACCTTTGTCTGCGTTTTCTATCTCGGGGTTTTCAGTATCGGATATCTGCATGGAGGATCAGCTAGATGGGGAACACTTCGTTATTTCTTGTAACATTTCCCATAGCAATAAAATTATTAAAACCCATGCACTATTGGACACTGGAGCCTCTGGATTCGCTTTCATTGATAAGGAATTTGCGAGTCACCACTCCTTACCTCTCTCCCCCCTAAAAAACCCTAGACAACTGGAAGTCATAGATGGACGACCTGTTGCCTCAGGAGCCATCACACATATAGCCAACCTCAATCTATCCATCCAACAGCACCAAGAACAAGCCCCGTGTTTTGTAACCCAGCTAGGTCATTACCCCTTGGTGTTAGGAATTCCGTGGATGAACTATCATGATGTTCGCCTCCATTTCGCCGACAAACGCATTGAGTTTAACTCTAAACTCTGCACCACCCACTGTTCCTCCGACACCGCTATCGTCTCCGCCCCCTCAATCCCGGCACCAGCTAAGCTCAACGTGTCTTTTATCAATGCCGCCAGCTTTAGGACCCTTACTCGAAGACGATCCCTACAAGCTTATGCGATGTCACTCTACGAAATTAACAGAATTCTAGAGGAGAAGACCACAAAAGAAGAATGGAGAGCCAGAATCCCTACCGAATACCACGACTTCTTGGATATGTTTGATAAGAAGAAAGCTCAAGGTCTATCTCCACGCCGACCCTATGACCATAAAATACAACTTCAAGACGGGAAAGAAGCACCATTTGGCCCTCTGTACCGAATGTCTCGGGAAGAGCTCATCGTCTTAAAAAAGTATATTGAGGATAATCTTGAGAAAGGATTTATCCGAGCCAGCTCTTCACCCGCCGGATCCCCTGTCCTCTTCGTCAAAAAGGCCGACGGTTCCCTCCGGTTATGTGTAGATTACCGTGGTCTTAATGCGATTACAGTCAAGGATCGTTACACCTCTCCCCTTATCCGTGAAACACTTGACCGATTAGCGAAAGCGCAATGGTACACCAAACTCGATCTCCGAGATGGCTACCATCAAATCCGTATTGCTAAAGGGGATGAGTGGAAGACCGCCTTCCGCACCCGTTATGGGCTCTATGAGTACCAAGTTATGCCGTTCGGCCTAACTAATGCACCTGGGACGTTTCAACGATTTGTCAACGACTGCCTGAAAGAATATCTAGATATATTCTGCACCGCGTATCTGGATGACATTCTCATCTATAGCGATACCTTCGCAGAGCATCAGATTCATGTCCGCAAGGTCCTCCAAACCCTCCAAGATAACGATATCCTGTTAAAACCGGAGAAATGCGAATTTGAGGTACAGACTACTAAGTACCTTGGTCTTATTCTCACCCCCAACGGTATCAAAATGGACGAGGAGAAACTGAAAGCCGTCCGAGAATGGGGGACACCAAAGAGTGTAAAGGATGTCCAAGCATTTCTAGGTTTTGCCAATTTTTACCGTCGATTCATCCTAGGATTCTCCAAACTCGCTGCCCCACTCACCGCCCTCACAAAAAAAAGCATTGTCTTCGAATGGACTGTTGAAGCTGATATAGCCTTCGAAAACCTCAAATATGCCTTCACCACTGCCCCCATCCTCATCCACTTCGATCCAGACAAGAAGATTATTGTGGAAACAGACGCCTCCGATTTCGTATCCGGAGGAGTACTCTCCCAATACGATGATAACGGTGTCCTACACCCGGTAGCCTTCTTCTCGAAGAAACATTCCCCGGCGGAATGCAACTATGAGATTTACGACAAAGAGCTATTGGCCATCATCCGTGTTTTCGAAGAATGGCGCCCAGAGCTTGAGGGATCAAAGCACCCGATCGACGTGATTAGTGATCACAAAAATCTTGAATACTTCATGAGCACTAAACAACTCAATCGACGTCAAGCTAGATGGGCTGAATACCTATCCCGTTTTGACTTTGTAATCACGTACCGACCAGGGAACCAAGGAGGAAAACCCGATGCACTCACTAGAAGATCAGGAGATCTTCCCAAGGAAGGGGATGAAAGACTGGCACACCAGAGCCAAATAGTGTTGAAGAAAGAGAACATTAATCCCAAGCTAAGTTTGTTGTTGGCTTCTTTGTCAAATGAAGCCGCTGAACTGGATGCACCCCTAGAGAAACTCTTTCTAGAAGGATATACCGCTGACAAGTTCCCTGAGAAAATACTTCTAGCATTGAAGAATAAAGAGCAACAGTCAAAGGAAATCACCCTAAGTGAGTGTACCAATGAGAACAATAAGTTATGCTATCGGGGAAGTCTTTATGTACCAGACTTCGACCCCCTTCGCTTGGAACTTATCAAAAGACATCACGACAGGACATTCGGGACGAGATAAAACCTTCGAACTTATAAGTAGAAGGTTTTACTGGCCAAAGATGAGGGAAACAATTAGTCGTTATGTACGCAATTGCCACATCTGCCAGAAGGCTGCTCGGTCACCCAACGTACGCAAGGTGTTCTCCGTCCTCTACCCATCCCTAATCGTCCATGGCAGGAAGTGTCTATGGATTTTGTTACAGGCCTCCCGGAGTCGAACGGTTATGACGCTATTATGGTAGTAGTAGATCGCCTATCGAAGATGCGACACCTTATCCCGTGCAATACTACTGTTAATTCACGGGACGTTGCAGACCTCTACCTTCAACACGTGTGGAAACTCCATGGCCTACCAATATACGTCACCTCCGACCGGGGAACGCAGTTCACCGCCCACTTCTGGAAGGAGCTTTGCCAGCGCTTAGGAATTCAAGCCAGGATGTCAACAGCCTTCCATCCAGAAACCGACGGACAAACGGAACGATTGAACGCGGTTATGGAACAATACCTCCGCTCCTATGTGTCCTATCAGCAAGAAGACTGGAGTAAATGGCTACCCATGGCGGAATTCTCCGCCAATAACCAGGAATCAGCTAGCACAAAAGTTTCGCCTTTCTTTGCGAACTATGGATATCATCCCCGTTTTGATACCTCTATTATTCCTTCAACAACCACGGCCCAAAGTCTGGATTCTTTGACTTTTGCAACTAAGATGCAAGACTTGTATGATCACCTCCGAACTCAGATTCGAATAGCTCAGGACATTCAAGAAACCTCCACCAATAAACACCGAACTCCTGCCCCGGCCTATCAAATGAACGACCAAGTGTTCGTATCAATGAAGAATATCCGGACCGTGCGTAATGCCCGGAAACTCGATTGGAAGTGGATGGGGCCCTACCCGGTAAAAAAGATAGTATCACCCTTTGCGTACGAGATTGATTTACCGTCCTCCGTCAAGTATCATCCTGTCTTCCATGTATCACTTCTTAAGCCGGTCGCCCATGACCCTCTTCCAGGACAAGTTATTCCTCCCCCATCTCCGATTGTTGTTAATGAACAGGAGGAATATTTCATTGAGAAAATCCTCGAGCAACGAACATATCGCGGACGACAACAATACCTTGTCGAATGGACTGGCTACGCCCATCCTACCTGGGAACCCGTGGAGGATCTTCAGGATACTACTGCCCTCGATGAATTCTTAGCTATGACGACTGCTACCGGTTCTAAGGTTCGCAGGAGCTCACGCTTAAGAAGGGGGGCTACTTTCACGGATTAAGGATTGAATAAGGGCTAGGGTTCGGGTTGACGTTGATTATAGGATATCGGGTTGTGGTAATATAATGCTATTGTATTTCGGGTGTTATCGGTTATTGTGTTTGTGGTTGAGAAAGCGGGGTATTTAAGCGACGGATTTACGATCACTCTTTGTTTTCTCTTCTTCTTTCTTTAAACGACGTTCGTTTACCTTCTTCTGTACTCGTCGGAATAACTATCTCGGTTCTACCTCAGAACACTCGCTGTCGCTGTCCCCTTGCACTTATCTCACCTCGAGATAGACCCTTCGTAGAACTTGTAGAAACACTGCTCGCGGTTTAGTCTCGTTAAGCCCTTCAGTATCCCGAAGGTGAGCAGTGCTTCTTAAGCGAGTATTAACACGTTTGAAGAGTGCAGTATTTCTACAGGTTCTACGAGGGGTCTATCTCAAGGCGAGATAAGTGCAGCGAAGTGGCCAGCGACAGCGAGGGTTCTGAGGTAGAACCGAGATAGTATTCGACAATTACAAGAGAAGGTAAACGAGAACGTTGCTTAAGGAAACAAGAAGAAAAGAGAACAAAAGCGACCCAAATCCTTCGTTTAAATACCCCGCTTTCCCGTAACACAATCAACAACCCGACAACAACCGAAACACAACCGAACTATAATAACATTGTAATGAAAGATCCGAAGTCCATAACAACCGTCGCAACAAACCCTAACCCTATCCCTAATCCGTGAAAACTGCACTCTTCAAACGAGTCGGTTCGCTTAAGAAGCACTGCTCACCTTCGGGATACTGAAGGGCTTAACGAGAGACTGAACCGTGAGAAACTACTACTCCGGCGCGTCAGGCCCTGCCATCGATAAACCAAATCCTGATCAATCAATGATCCTTGAATCATGCAACAACGCTATTTTATGCCAATTAAAAGTAGACTTACGAATACACTCGTCCTTCTTACTACGAATATTTTACCACCACTACTCCCCACCCATTCATGAAACTTTCGAAATTCATGGCTGGGAGATTTCATCAAATGCAAGCACACAAAAGTTACCTCAAAGCACACACATCCTGGTCTCACCCTGGACCTACTACATGTCCCCTCTGTGGCGACAGCTCCCAAGATTTTTCGCACGCAATACTATACTGTTTTGCTCATGAGATTGAACGTAATTTATTTATTCCCTTTATAAATTCACTAAACTCTGAGTCGCCCGTATGGCTAAATCCGATTATGTTAATTGCCCTTGCTGAATTTATTTCAAAGACAAGGACTAACTTTCCTACTAAATCTCAAATTGATATCTCATTTTTATCTTCATCCGGTTCGTCTGATGTTCTTTCATCTATTTCTTCTCATTCTATAACATCTATTACTTCTCTTTTAAACTTTTTTGAGTCAATGGAAGAGTAAAACTATTTGCACGCTGGATATACAATAGGCTTATGTTAGCCGTGGAGGGAATCTCTGGATTGAAATTTTCAGTTATATTTGTTTTAAATTCTATTTTTGTCAGGAGGGTTCGGTCGATAAGGGTTTTGTTCACGCTATAACTTCGGTTGCATGTGATATTCTTGTACCATTTATAAAAACAATGAAACAATGATTTAACAAAAAAAAAAATAGGAGGGTTAGGGCTTGGATATGGTTTTTGTGCTCTGCTTTTGATGCGACTGAGTTATTAGCACCTTAGTCTCGTAAAAGCCCGAGGTCTTGATGCCAGCTGAAAAAGGCATTATCCATTCCACATTTCCTCCTCTAAAACATATCATCATCACTATCATCCATCCGCCCCCTCACTATCGGCGGACTACTATCTGTTGCCCCACTCTCATCCGCTGCCCCTGCCGTCATCAGAATGTCTTTTACAATCCTCCTACTCGCCTCTCTCGCTGGCGTTGCCAACAGTTTGCTTGGCGGCAGCGAGAACTGTATTGTCACCGGCGGACTATATCCCCGTGGTAGGATCAAATCATCACTATCTTCCTCATCCCAGTCGTCGAGATCGTACCTCCCTGTCGCATCCCTACCGCCACCGGTGCCGCTGGGGCCACGATAGTTGTGTTTAACTGTCGTGGGTGTCTTCGGGTCGATATTCGGTCTTGCGGGGCCGCAGGCAGGGGAGTCGAATATGTGTGCTGTATGAAACTGAGGTTTGGGAGGAGAAGACATAGGGCTTTCGTCATCCGGAACACCAAATAGAGGGCCTCGCTTCGGGGTTGCGGCAGAGGCTTGCGTTCTGTATTTCGATGCTAGCTGCTTCCCGAGTGGGGTAGCTTGCACACGCCAATTTTTGTCGAGGACCCGGTGGAGCAACGCATCTTCGTTGGGGTTCCCGGGGGTTTTGCGCCCTGTTGTTTGGCGCGGGAAGAACGGGGAGGATTCTGGCGTCTCTGGGTCTGCGCCTGGAGGCGGCCGGCGGCCGAGACGAGGCCGGTTGGTGGGTGGTGTGGAGGGTGGGAGAATGGGTGAGGAGTGAGTGGAGTCTTGGGTTGGTGGGAAGCCGCCGTGTACGGTGTAGTCTTTCGTGGTGAGTTCTTTCTTCAGCGCTTCGAAGGGCGATTCGATGTCGGCCCACTGTGTACCGCCTTGCCCGTCGTTACCTCTTTGAGGCTGTTGGGCTTTTGGCGTAGACTGGATAGCTGCGCCGGTGAGATTGAGGGAGTCGAGGAGGGAGTCGTCGAGTAGGTATTCATCATCGGAGTCGTCGCCACCTCCAGCTTCAGCAAGAGTGTGTCGAGTTGTGTCTTCGCCGAGGCCACGACGGCTAGTATGTTGATTGTAATGGCCAGGAGAAGAGTTGGGAAACTCTGAAGAGTCATGGGTGGCATAGGTAGCTTCGCCTTGCATTGCTGAGGCGACGGTTTGGTCGACGTAAGAGACCTCTTCCTCCTGGTAATTGGAGAGAGCAACATTGGCTGAGGCTTCGAAGAATTGTTTCCAGAACTGTAAGCAGGGAAGTGGAGTGTCAATGATTGAATAACTAGAAATGGAGGATATGGACCCTTGCGCAAGGGTTTACACTGGGAAGGGCGCGTGTTATCTTACCTTGGACCCTTCCCAGACAGCCTCGGACTCTTTTGCATATCGCTCGACAATGGGGATGATAGATGTGGTGACTATTCGATGTGTTTTGCTGAAGTTGTGATCGATCTCTATTCGAGTGATACGTATCGTTAGCACAGGCATCCCCGAATACTGGGGGAGAGGAGCTCCACGCACCTTGCAGGGTCAATGTTATCGACTGCTCCAGCTTCTCAAGCTCGGCAGTCAGAGAAAGCGGTGGCCGTTGTGCCATTTAGACCAAATTGAACAGACGGGCGAATTATGCAGGTACCAGATGGGAGGTTGAGGGGCTCGCGATAACGGTTATCACTCGCAGAATAGAGTTTGGGAGTTGGGAGTAAGAATTGCAATCTGGGCTAGCATGACTAATCATCCCTGCAGCCCTAAGCTAATGTCGGCTTCACTATCAAACAACCTCCAACGACACCTGTCTATTATTCCACCCAACAATGGCGGATCGATTATCTCAACTTCAAGATGCAATCGATCAAGTACGTTTACCTGCCGTGCAGCTTCCTGCTCCCTTGCTAACTCCTCCACGCGCAGATGGCCACACAGCTCTTCAGCGCCCTGCGCTACATCGGCACCCACCATGATGCTGTTCCCGTAGGCGGTGAAGCTAAGGTCACTGACGAGACTGGTACCTTGCCCAATAGCCTCAATGGTCTGCATTCAAGACAATGAACCAATAAGCTAATGCGTGCTTTGCAGCCGTGATTGACGACAAGGCTACTTTCGATGGTACTCCCTAGGCCCTCCAAAGACACGGGGAAGGAACTGTCTAACACGAAAAACTCAATAGCTGCCAAGTTCGAACTTGCCCGCGACCTTATCTTTAAATCAAAGCAGATCGAATTTCTAATAGCCTCCCTTCCCGGCATTGGCGTCTCGGAAGACGAGCAGCAAGAACGGCTACGAAACTTGGAGCAGGACTATAAGGAAGCTGAAGCCAAGCGGAAAGAGGCCGTTCGGCAGAGAGAAGAAGCTGCAGAGAAGCTGGATCAAGTTATCCGCAGCTTACGGAGGTGCTGATGGATTGTATCATGCTATATATGGACTTTCAGAAGTGCTCATTTTGTAGGCTGGGTTCTTGATGTATTAGTATCGATGCACGGCGTTATTTCGGCAGCTACACACTTAGGATCTCAGTGGTTTATTTTTATTGTCGGCTCTCTTATTATTATTCTTGCTCTCTATTACTACTATACGTATCTAAAAAGTGTGCTGGAACTTTGTATTTCCACTACGTTATATTTTCAAAAGTAATACTGCGGGGGATCTCAATAGATACATACAAAAGAGATTTTCCAAGATAAAGCATTTTGTAGCAGGAGCCAAGCAGGCCCAGATAAGCAGAGTGCTACGGCCCAGGAGGGAACCTTTCTGTGGCATACTTAAACTTCAATATATCTCGAATAGGCTGTCCGACTAGAATATCCTGTGAACATGCCATCACGCGTTATCGTAGTCATAGCAAGAAAAACTAATATTAGCACTGGACGTGGGAGTAACATGCATCACGTAATCCCCGCTACTTCAGGGTTCAGTGACCAATATATTCTAAAATTTTCATTTACATACCAAATGTAAAATCGCTACCATACATCCTAGCCTCCTAGGGCCTATGACGACACCTCTATGGGCACGGATATGAGTGGCAGTTCGAGCCTGAGTGTTATATCAGGGTCTAGCCAAGATTGCGGGAAAGATATTTATAGGTTCGCTCCCATCCCCTATTACACGGTTTCAGCAGGTTGGTTGTATGAGACCAGACACGAGACTAGAATATTTATTGAATAGAAGGTTATTGGTCTGTGTAAATTAATAGATTTGGATGGAACCTACTGTGTTCACCATATATCACTCGATTTGTAACTGGGGGGCAGGCTGGATTAGAGTTAAAAGAAAAAAGTGTTCCGGAAGTTCTTATGCGAGAGCGTCTTCACTTAAATACGGGCATACAAGCACATGGATTTTTAATATATCTCGATATTCACCAGTAACCATCCACATAGTCATATCAATCATAAAGCATCACTCGTCAGTCCCCCACAACCCTTTCATCTCATTTCCCCTTCCCAGCCACACCCACGCCCACATTCTCCGAATAATACCCCGTCATCTCCAACTTCAGCAGCAACATCCCCAACAGATTCCCCTCCTCTTTATACCCGGTCCCAAAGATTGCATCAACAGCCCTCCGGCCCTCCAGATCCTTCCTCCCGTCGCCATACCCCCTCTTCTCACTCAGTCCTCTACAAACACTAATAAAGATACCCACACGTCTTCTGAACACTTTATAGAGTTCCGCAACCTCTCTCTCGTCCATACCCTCCCTGCCAGCCGCCCGCGCATGCGAGTACTGCGCAAACGCCAACACGGCAACAAAGATATCTTCCACGAGTTTCATAACAGGGGCCTGTCGTTTCCTAGTAAGGGTAGCAAACATGATGCGGTCTAGAATGCTCTCGTGGTACCCGCGCAGACGTTCTAGTCCCTCACCTTCGGGTCCCTCGGGACTGTCGAGCTTCCGCTCGATTTCAGAGAGTTTTTCATCAAACTTTTTCCAGGTGCTGCCGACACCGGTTTCAAACACATACCCGCACACTGTGCTTACAAAGTGGTGGGCTTCGACGCGGAAGCGCTGGGCGATCGGGAGGACGTGGGACCAACTGCTGGCACGGGAGGTTGCGTCGCGGAAGAGTTTGTTGACTACAAAGAGCATGCGGAGGACGCGGAGGAGGAGTTTGAAGAGGCGGTCGTAACGATACAGGGCTGTTGGGGTTATGATTGCTTCTAGCGGGGATGGGGGTTTGTATTGGAGTTTGAGAAAGTCGAGGGCTTCGATTCCGTTGGGGTCCATGCAGCGCTCGAGTTCTTCTTGTGTCATGTCGCGGACGGCGAAGGATAGGCCGCCAGGGAGTTCGCCTTCTTTGCCGGCGAGGTGGATTCCGGTTCGGTGTGGAGTGTCTTCGCGGGGGCCGAGACTATCGGTGAAGCTGTCAGTCAGAACGCCCATTAGTGCGAGACGGAGTTCAGAGCTGGCGGGGGGCCAGGAATCGCGGGAGCCGAGATTAAGACCCATGGTGCCGCCGGACCGGTAGGTTGATGTGCGGCGCTCTGTGGCATCCAGCTCGTCGGAGAAGAGGGCGTGGGAGAGGCGGGAGGCAAAAACACCGTTACCAAATAGCTGGAAACGTCGGAGGAGGGTGAGGTGGGTGCGGATCTTGTGTTCGCGGAAGAACATGCGGAGGCAGGCGGTGTTGATGAGTTTGGCTTGGACAGAGAGGATATGGGAGAAGGAGAGCATGGGCGTGATGGATATGGGGGGCGCAAAAGTTGTTAGATGGTCATTCCCATCGTGGCTATCGGAGAACCCCCGGCGAGAGATTCGGAGGACAAGCTGGCGGAGGAGATCCTCGCTATGTGTAGTTTCGAGCGGGGGAAGATTGCGATTCATGGCCGAGGCGGAGGTGTGGATTAATTCCCCCAATTCCTCCTTGGACTTTCCAAAGGTAGGGAATTCCTCAAGCTCCTCTGGCTTATCCTGGTGGATTACACCACGATCCTGAGCGGTAGATCCGTTACTGGCATACTTCTCAATCGCAGATCGAAGCTGTTTCTCATAGTTCTTTGCCTGGGTCTGTAAACTGCGACATGTCAGTATGACTGAATTTCCAAGAGTCTATAGGCCATCTTACTTGTCCAAATCCTCCCACGAGAACTTCCACTCCAGCTTCGGCGCCCTCACGCCCTTCACCGCCCCCGGCTTCGATAGAGGATGTCCCGGATGAAACTTCTGCAGAAACCTCAAACTTTTCCCACTCTCAAAAACACTCTCTGCGTTCTCAGAGCTCGTGAAGCTCGGCACCTTCTTCTTATCGAATATAAAGCTTCGTTTCGTTACCTCTTGTCCTCTCTCGTCCACCTCCCTCTCTTCTTCCACCCTCACGAATACTCCTCTCTCCGCTAACCCTTCGAACCCAATCCCTTCACCCCCAATTGGACCATCTAGCCCAACCCACTCTTCCACGAAGCCTAGCCATGGACGGCTGGTCCTCGCTAGCGTTTCCATTAGCAATGGCTTCAGCCACCCGCTGCGGTGCTGCTCCTGCTGTACTGCTTCGAATAGCTGCGTCAGTAATTCAGAATCATTGCGTGCAGACCGTGTCTGTGCGATGATGGAGTGGTAAGTTGCAACTATGAGTGCTGGCTCGCGGATCAAGCTGTGGAGGTGCAGAATCGAGGCGATAGTCGAAGCCGGGATGGAAAGGCGCTGCTGGAGTGCTTCAAGGATCGAAGTGATGCACGACGCAAGAGCGATAGTAGAGGGTGTGACAGAGCTGGAGGAGTTAAAAGTGAAGTGAAGCAATTGGTGGTAGAAGAGGGAACAAACTTGGAACCCTTGTATATATCGTCAACGTAGGCTTGAAGAATTCTTATTTTTTTGCCAGTGGACGCAAAAGACCGGACGATACTGTTGGGACGTTAACCACCGTATAGAATCAGATGAATGGCTTCCCATGAACCCGCCTTTCCACAGTGCCAGCCGTACATCCCGATATCCTCAGATTTCCCTTCACTGGCCGAAACTCGCCGTCACGGCGGTCATAGGTGAATAGGACAGAGCTCCGACCGAGCCCCAGGTGCAGTAGACACTACGCATCACTCGCGCGTTAGATTTTCCCTTTCTATACCCTCAGCCAGCAGGACTAACCGTGCAGAAGACATCGCTCCGTACAACATCCCCCACGTCCTCTCCCCCGCCTCCATATTCTGCCAACGCCGCATCGAACACCCTCGACCCCGCCTCCGAGAAGTACGGGTTCACGGGCTCGTTCGCATCCGGGACCAGGAACGAATCCCACGTCTGGAACCGTGGTTTCTCCGGCAGCTCGCACGCATCGGGGCTGACCCAGAAGTCATCACTGGCGAGAGACGAGAACTCGCCCCCGCCTTCCTCGCTCGACGAAGGTGCTGTGTATTCGCCTCCAGGTTGCTCGTAGCTTGGCCAGGCACCGGAGGGAGCACTGAAGCCGGCGGGGAAGGGGAAGAGAGAGTTTTCTGCAGTGCCTCTGGGCCGTAACGGGGAATCATGGATCCTCTTTGTCGTCTCTGTTGGGGCTCTGGTTAGAAGACGCGGAATAGAGATATAGAGGTCAACTTACTTGCCTTGGAGCAATGCAATGGGGAACAGCGGCGATTCCTGCGAGAGGTCGGGGGCTAGGAGGGAGGGTCGCCAGAGATCGGGGATGGTGAAGGGATAGACATCGGCGTCCGGAGAAGCCTCGCTGTCGGCGAAGACGGCGGAGTAGTCGGTCATTGCCGGAGAGTCGCGGGTTTGGCGAGATTTGCGGGGGTGGAAATGCGGATGCGGCTTTGTTATTAGCGTTGCCGCAGAGCCTCACCGCCTTTCGTCCTCTCCACCTCACGACTCCACCTACGACTTCACGGCTTCACGACTTCACGACTTTACCGCTCTACCTATTCAGACAATTACTTCCATCCAGCTCCTATCTCGCCCTCAATGCCACCCAAGAAGAAGACCAAGGTTCCCTCTCGTGCTGCCCCTACAGATGCCGACTCGCCCTTGCCTGAGCCCGTCATCTTCGATGGCTGGACCGACGAGCAAGAAACGACCCTGTTCAAGGCAATCTCTGTATACCGCCTGAAGCCTGCTGGTAAGCTCTCTGAGGCCCTCCAGATGCCAATTCTCGCAGAGGCTGACATTCCAGCTGCAGGCATGCACAAGCACTTCCGAATAATCGGCATCTCGGAGCTCATGAAGAACCACGGCGTGTCAGACTCCCACACCAACATCGAGGGCATCTGGCGCAAACTACAATCTCTCTACAACCTCGAAGGGCTCGATGAACGGGTACTATTCCCACCCCCTCTCTCTGCCCTTCCCCAAGCTTACACGCGCGCGCAGGAAGACCTCCTCGAAGACGACGGCTCCCCCGACCCAGGCACTGACTTTGTCCTCCCAGCCGATGACTTTGGCACCCTCATGACCGCCCGTCGTATAGACCCTGACAGCGCCGACTCGCCCATGCGCGCTTCCACATTCACCTTCTCCGCCGCAGCACCGCGCGGGAAGAAAGGGCGAGCAATGCGGAGCGTATCTGCCGATGGCTCGCGGACCGCGCGCACGAATAGCATACTGGCGGATGATACAGAAGATGGTACAAACCACCCACTCCCTACTCCTTCTACTACGAGAACTAACACAATTCACCTACAGAACTATCCATGAAATCCGCCTCTCCCGCGCCCCGCAAAACCAAAATAGTATCCACGCGCGGCCGCAAGCCCGGGCCCATGAGCAAGACACGCGGCCGCGGTGGTCTAAAATCCAAACTCACATCCTCGCCGCGCCGCAAAGCTGTGGTAGCAGCAACCACGACACCAAAGACACTACAATCCAGCAAATCACAAGACTCGGATTCCGAGTCTGAAGAAGCAGCATCTACAGCGTCGGCCTCATCCTCTAGCGGATCTCCCTCGCCGCAGCCGGAGAAGCCGACTAAGGCGACGGCGAAACGCGCAAAGGACCGAGGCGAGGACCAGTCGGATGATGATGACGAGTTGTCGGATGTGCCGGATGAGCTGGATGACGATGATGTAGGCACTGTGGCGGAAACGGAGGCTGGCACTGATGGCGGCGGAGACGACGCCAGCGAGATGGGCGAGAGCGTCACGGCTGCGGAGTCCCCCGCGCCGACGGCATCAACGCGGGGGAAGGGCTCTGGGAGAGGCAGAGGGTCGCGGGGACGCGGCGGGACCAGGAGGGGTGGGAAGAGAGGGGGGGACGTCAGGAGGAGTGCAAGGAGGAAATAGTAGTGAAAGCGGGTGACGTGTGTACTAAACTATGCGCTCTTTTTCTGGTGGATATTTCTATTCTATGCGGATTGTAATTTTAGTAATGACAGCGAAATACCGTTTTGTTCGTTTGTTCCTTGGTAAAGTAGATACAATATTAGACAACTAATAATTCACGCGGTAAAAACCAAACCTCCCCTTCCCCCCCTCCCCTTCTCCGCCGGCCTTGTGTCCAATCCATTGGCTCTGCAGAACTCGATTGGGGAAATGTAGTAGCCGTTCTGGTAAAATTAGTCGATCGGAATGTCTCGATTGTGTGCTTAACCGGCCTTAAATGAACTCGAATTAAGGCAGAAAATAAAATAGCTGCATCCTGCACCCCACAGCAAGTTTTTATGTCATCCCCCTCCATTGTAACTAGACCATTGCAGCCCTCCTCCTGCAAGGCAAGGACATGAGATGTGTCTGGCGATGCATCCCCGCCTGTGGCCCAGAGTAAAATAATTCACATGCTAATACACTGTGGTGGTGGCGGCGGTGGTGGTGGTGAGATAAAATGCCTCTTCTGCGCTCCGTGGTTTGGATATTATATGTACTGCTACTATTCCAGCTATTCCACTAAAAAAAATGGGGATACGTACTACGCAGTCATTCCTGTGCGCAGGGGGTTATCTAATATATATAAAAATCTCAATTTAGGAAAAAGTCGGTAATGCATCTTTTATATTCTATGAAAGGTTTAGATGGGAGGGGGGGGGAAAAAACGGGTATTTCGATTCCATGATCCACGGTTCACGGCCGGCTCATACAATCCATGTATCGTATCGTAGCCTTATGTCCTCTTCGCACTTCAAACTCCTTATTTCTAGGGCGAAACCCTTTTTTTTTCCTTTCTTCTTAGTAATGTAGGACAAGTAGTGTCGTGACTCTCGAGCCTCGATCATGATGGTATCCCCACGGCTACTGAAGCCGTATCATAATATCCCCATTATCCAGGATCATCTCTCAACCGCGCGGCGTGAGGAAGAGGAGGAAGAAGTTGTTTTCCTTGTCTTTCTTCGTTCGCCTCGATCGTATGTTCCTTGTGTTTGGTGTGATTTGGACACGGGGCACGTGCGCCTCGAAATCGAGTGAGGCGACTTTCGTAGAACTGTTATCTCGTGCGCACCGGAGGTATTGTGGGAGCTAGGGAATAGTTGGGAATAGTTGCTGTTGGGATCAACCGGGTGCCAGAGCCAGCGCCCGTACTCGTGTCCTGTCTGTCTGTCTGTCTGTCTGTCTCCTCAGTTTTAATCAATCAATCAATCAATCTGGAGATCCGCGAGATCGAGATTCGTCTATCAATAGACAGCGCTACTGAGTAGACTCATAGTTAATATTGCCTCCCCCGGGCCGTGGGAATCGGAGGCCTTTGGAGGAGAGAGAACGACTCTAGATGTGGTTCGAGCTGGGTTTTATCCGTCAGCTCTGTTTCCATCTCCCTGGCCAACGCCGTTTGCGCGGATTTGCCAGCCAACGGCGAGAATCCGCTGCACGGCATATTCTCAGCCCTGCGCACCCATTCCAGAGAATACCCACCGATCTGATCTGGGAGGTTTAGGGTTGAGCACGGGCCAACGGTGGGCTGGATGCAGCCGGGAGAATAAGATCTGCACCTCGACGTCAACTCTTCTACCTGCCAGCAAACGGATTGGAAAGGATAAAACCACACCTCCTATGGGCATAAAAATAAACCACATGCGATGTTGCTGGGTATTAGATTTCTCTCTCTGCGTTTCTCTATCAGGAGAGATGACGCTCCTTCCCTCTGCCCGCCCCCAGCCTTGCCACTATCTAGCTACTTTCTCGTGTTCAATGCCATTGACTCAACCTGTATCTGGATAAAATAGAAAACCCAGCCCCTTGCGATCCAAGATCTATCCCATCAGCTAAAGTTGCTCAGGAGGAGGAGGAGGAGGGAGTACACACATGCAATTGACCAAGATGGGACGAAACCAAAAAAGGCATATGCTTTCGGCTTCCTTGGACGGAGCAAGCACAAGTGCCTGTTTAATCTTGTTTCAATTAAAGCTGATTTGTGACCAATCGTCACGACGTTTGATTCATGATCTGGGAAATAAAATATAAAGAGGATGTAGAGATGATGGACCGTGGATCGAGATTTATGCTTTCCATCCATCCCTCCACCCCCCCCCCAATTCCTTAATAGAGTAGAGGTAGGCGGGGGTTATGCATATGCCGTCCGTACGTTGAAAGAAAATTTTTCCTTTCCTTTTTATTTTCCTGTTTCCGCATAAAAACTCTTCTTTTTCAAGAAACTCAGACGTTGAAGCCTCCTTTCCCCTCGTCAACCGTGTGACTTGCTGTTTTTCTCCCGTTAGAAAAAGGGGAAAAAAGCAATCCTACAAAAGGGAAACAGGAGAAGCAAAGAAAAAAAAACCAAATAGAAAAATAACTGACGTG
Source organism: Gyromitra esculenta (assembly GCA_038503075.1). Lineage (NCBI taxonomy): Eukaryota > Fungi > Ascomycota > Pezizomycetes > Pezizales > Discinaceae > Gyromitra > Gyromitra esculenta. Next base: position 573,318 of record JBCAML010000001.1, read on the forward strand.
ACGTCGTGGCGGGCTAATATATTCAATGAGATCCAGCCGCCAGTAGCAACAACGAGTTTCATGATCGCGATCGCGGGCGCGCGGGGTCCCTGCATGAGGGGAGAGGGGGGAGTTGAATATGATAAGATACCAGTCACTCCACAGGGCTGGAATGGATTTTGCTTCGACGGGTACCGAGTGATCAGGTGTGAATATGTGAATGCGGACGTCTGCATTACCTCTTGCAAATAGGTCTGTTTCAGCGGTAAAGAGGGATGCTTGTGATATGTCTAAAACGAAGATTGATTCGCTGCTGCTCGTATTTCTTCCCTCCTCTCTCCCTCTGGTGGCTGCCTACCTGCCGGCAGAAATCATCGCGCATCCGCTTTCCGGAATTTCGGGTTGGATTAAGTGGATTGTGTTCCTTGGTAGACATTGAGAATGGTAGTGGTGGCAGAAGCCCTACCCTGAAATCGCCCATTGGCTCCTCATCTCAGGTCTTCAATTGCAGCTCGCTGGAATTGGTACCTACTTGCCTGCCCTACCTACCGATAGATATAGGACGGCATTTGATATTTGTGGTGTTGACTATCACGATGCATTGCATCAGGGTATTCCAGCTCGAGCGCGATGATCAAGTACCTGAGTTAGATGATCAAGTAGTTTTTAGTTTTTTACCAGGACTTACCGAAACGCTAAGTGAAGCGAGCACGATATAGTACAGGATGAAGATGTGAAGATGTGAAGATGTGAAGAGCAAAAGTCACAAAACCCTACACATAGTGATCACAGACATGGTGCAGAAGTAACGGTAGAGTCCTATGTGCTCGTGTCACATCTATAAGTGACCGGAGCGTTGCTATCGATATAGCCCCTAGTGGTAAACTTCTAATAAATTCTGCAGTCTTGGCAGCACATACACCCAATAGCAAGGTGCATATAGAACCAGGAACCATACAAGATCGAGCTTTCCAAAGATCGTAAAAAAGCCAAGCTTTTCCTCCTCTCTCTCTCTCTCCCTCCCTATCAGGGCCCCCTGAGCCTATCATGCAAGAGATGGAAAGGGCACACGTATTTCTGGAACCCAGTTCTTCGGCCCGAGATACCCTTAGCCAGAACCGCAATTCCAGGATATGGTAGACCGGAGATTATGAACCGAAACACATATCCAGCTATTTGCTTTTGCTTTTCTGTGGCCGATATCGTGGTTCTTGGCGTGTTATGGACATGGATGGGGAGGGAGGGAGGGAGGGAAGGGAAGTTCCCGAGAAGAAAACCCGTATGATGGGATCGACTCGATCTCAGTGTCAATTCAAAGCCACCTCACCCATTGTCACACCTGAAGGCTTGCATGGAAAAGAAGAAAAAAAAAAAAAGTGAATCTTGGTTTGTTTCAATTGATGTTTATCACATGGTTTTTATTTTATTTTAATCAATCCCCATGTAATTTAGCACGGGGAGAGCTTGGGACGGTATCTTTTCTTTCTTATCACTTATCACAATGGCCACATGTAACTAAGTACTGGTTCTATGGATTGATGAGTAAGGCTGGTGTTAATATCTTGGCTCATCTCTCCGCTCCTTCTGCGAGCCTCAGCTTGGCCATGTTCAGATTGGAATTTTAGACTTTTGATACTCGGGTTGTGGGTCGCGGCAGATATTGTGGTGAGCCGGCTGTGGGAGGATAAGCGCGAGATCGGATGAACCAGGAGGGAGGAGGAGGGAGGAGGGAGGAGGGGTCGTCTATCTCTCTCTGCGCACGGAACTGATATCAAAAGGCCTTGGACTGATGACATAAGAGAGAGGATCAGAGCCAAGGCCGGGTGATCCAATTGCATCTTATTATCGTTGGGCCCTTGCTTGCTTCGTGCCCAGGGACAGCAGATGCTCACCGGTGTGTACGGGTACTGTACATGTAGATACATACATCCACTCCACATACATACATACATCTCTGCCTTGACTTAGAATACAGCGAAAAAGCAATACCCAAGGAGGGGAAACGAAGTGAGCACACTCATGATGCAACCGCAGCGAGCACCAACGTAATAGGACGGCCATGTATATTCCAGAACTTATGCATCTACACACCACGGATCAGGACGGATTTCCATCGTGACCTCCCTGTCCCCTTAGCTAATGATCTGGGATGTCGTGTGGATGAGGCTGTCGTGATCGGTGCCGGCAGTAGTTGTGGTACTGGTACTGGTACGGTACCCACCTCAGTACCCTCAAGCCCTGTTGACATCTTCGCATTCACCACTCTACATCTCGAGACGAGGCTTCCTCCCGTATCGTTGACGAGACGAGGCATTTTACATTTGCTATGGCTTCTGTGGAAAAGACAAAAATAAAAAGGAATAAATCGTACAAGCACGTGCTCCCTTTCCCACCAGTATCTACTGAGGTTTTGAGAAGCAGAGTGAAATATTCACCTCGAGCTTACATGCTTCGTCAATAAACCCTCTCTCGGTAACCACAGCACCGGAATGGGAAAGAATGGTAGAGAAACATATGACTGCCATGTGCTTTCCTCAACGTCAGCTTACTGGATGGCTTCCAAAAAACAATTCCCATCGCGGAATTTTCGGGTTTTCCCTAGCGAAACAATGGGTGTCCCATCGTGGTGCGTTGGCCAATGTGGCCCTCATAGGTTACCGGGTTTCAGGATTACATATTCAGGTTATCTGCAGGGGGACCCAACTCTTGCTGTGCCCATCCGAGCTATCCTCAACTTCTACCCCTAAGATCCTCCAGAGCTTACTATCCGCGGATAGCTATCCCGAAGGAGAAGGTATAGTGAGCGGGGGGGTGAAGGTCGTCTTTCAGGTGTTTTGTTTCGTGAAACATTCGCTCCCTGCCTAGATTTAGTTCTTTTCAGCTCCTTCAGGCTTAAGGGTCGCTATATTAGAGCGTTTTAAAATTCATCATGGCGCCCTCCGACTGGTGTCTCGTGAGCTCTTTCGCGCTCTCTTTGGGATTTTTTTTGCCTTTTTAAGAACTCTAAGTCATATTTAAACATACCGCGCATTATGCGCTGTATAACCCACAAGGTACAGCCTGATGCATTGATCATTGCCCCAATCACCTCTTCTTACCCAGACCAAGGTAAGGTTCCATCCACAAGTTCACCTTAAATCCATCCACCCATCCATAGCCAGGCGAGAACCGCCTTTCGACAAAATGCGGTTCAAGCGGCAGCTTGAGCATCATGTGCGCAAAAAAAAGAATGGGCAGTGAATGATATCAGCAGCAAGATAGAAAAATAATCTTTGGGAATCACCACGAATTTGCCACGCGGAAAATAGAAAGCCCGGAACAAATGGAAGACAGCTTATTACGACAAATTTGTTCAAACTACGGAGTCATCTTCAGATACTACCGCCGAGCTTAACAAGTATCTCAATTTGTAGATACCCCAGGCGACCAGAGACCCGAGTCCGAGTAACAGGATGACGATGAGCGCGATGACATGGCTCGGGAGCATTGCGATACAGTCCGCTCGTATGGCTAGCTAAATGCCTTCCACCACATAACCAATCAATTAATTAATCAGTATACTAAACGGGGTCAATGCTTCCCTTACTTCTTGGGTCCCACAGTACACAAGTATCGTGGTTACCAGGATAGAATTTACTGCCCTTTGTAAGATATTTAGAATAAACGAGATTTGGGGATTGGATGAAGACAAGCAGGGAAAAGTGTTTGGCGGGGTATGAGGGTGCGGGACGTAACAGTATCGATCGACGTAAACGAGTTATGATACGACCGATATGCGAGAGGGGTGGGAGTCCTCGTGGGGTTCGATAATTTTTAAATTTTTTTTTGTTACGAGCCCCACATAAACCGCAGTTGACAGTCGTGAATTGTAGTTTTGAAGGGGCCTCAAACCGTTCTTGTGATCTAGCTGATTTCGTTCGCAGTGAAGACCTTATTTAGTGGATGGTGCGAGAGTACTTGTTATGGCAGGCCGAGTACAATGGATACCGTGGGGTTCTCGGAATTTGGTCAGCCTTCGGTGTTTTGATTATTTGGTGGAACATGATGCGGTGGCATGGTTGGTATTGCGGGGGGATAATTTGCTTTTTTCGGTTGGTTACCAACTTTGATAGGTCGTGGATAAATTCTGGGCCCACGACAACCAATTAATGTTGTTTTTCAAAGCGCTGTGGAGAAAATTTGACAATCTTCGACCATTTAAAAAGGTATCACAGAATAGGTATCTTGTTACTCTAACCACTAGAAGTCAATGAAAGGTATTGTGAAAATAAACAATGGTTGTGCGCCAGCTATTGTATCTGCGCACAAGCCTTACTTAGTATCTCGCAGATGCCTTGATATCTCTGTCAGGTTGTAGTTCCTGCGGATCCCTCTCCTCTTTGTGATATCCCCATGCCAATCCTTCGTTGTTCTAGGCCGTGGAGATACAAGATCGTCTTGCGAAGTCGTACTGTGAGGCTGTCTCCCCGACACGCAGCGGATGGACATGACCGTGACGGAAATAGCGCAGGAGTGCCGGATTCACGTTCAGCTGCGTTCGTCACCATCCATTCAGAGCAGCGACACCACAACGTTCGGGAATTTAGTGGCGGAGGTGAACTTTGACATGCGCATCGAGAGAAGAACCCATAATAACAGTGGGGCGGCCCGAGCGTCAAGAGCCTCAAGCTGCTTTATGATAAGAAGAGTTCGTTGATCCGCAGGAGTAGAGATTTCAATATCGACGGCGATTATCAATTTTGTTTTCCTTCCTGTTCCAGAACGTGACCTCAGGATTCCGACTCGAGAGGGTGTTTACTTTACCGTTAGTGTTAAGCCGTGCCATTAATGTTGCAGGTTTTTTTAGCTGTAGCTCGGCTGGCAGTGCATGGCCCAAATCAGTGCCTTGCAATTCGCCGCTATCACCACAACAGTCGTTCGTTTTGCCATGTCATATTTTCATTTGTTGGCTGCACTCCACACCGTCTTGACTTGCGTCAATCAGAGAAACGGGGCCGAACCAATCCCTCCTCAACTCGTGGTCGTTGTGTAGTGAACCGCATCTACTGCATGAACCAGTAGCGCCTTAGCGTCGGCGCGGCGCTGGTCCCCTCCTTGCACGGTCAGTTACCATTGCCAAACAAAATGTTAGATATAAGAAATGGGCTGCGACTCTCGTCTGAAGTTGAATTTTCCTCCTGAACAACGAGAATCTTACGACCGCTCACTAGCATAAAAATCGAACATCTCTCGGTTCCTGAAACACTGCCCCAAATTTTTTTTGACCAAACCAACAGCCTAAAACTCTCGCACATTACCGCTCTCAAACATTCCAAAGCGAACCCAAAGACCCCGCTCTTAGGTTCCAATAGTTTATTGGAAATCAACAGTATCCTATATACACTATTGGTTAGCTTTTGACATATCTTGAAACGGAACCAACCTGGTCATTTACTGACCTCTCACAGGGTTGCTCTCAAAAGAGGCACCGAAACAACAAGAACACTGGCGAAAAGATATATCCCAGTGGCAATGGCATCTCATCCAACAACCCCACCCAGCACTGCTGGATATTCCTTTATTTCCTATCCCACAGATTATATCTATGGCCCCGACCCCCGCAACCACGTAGTGTCTCAACCACAGCCGATACAAACAATGCAGATGCGTCCGATGGACCTTCCGGGCATACAAACTGGCGTCCCAAGCTATCCCTATTATCCATCAAACATCGCATATACCCATATGGCACCGATGGGTCAACAAACACCACCAAACGGTCCGAGCCCCATGCTATCACACTCACATCTACCTCCAAGCCCAGTTATGCACCATCCCCATGGAAACCCCCCACCTACACCACCAAATCCAGATCGGTGTAGCGCAGATACCAAGGTTATGCGACATATCTTGACCGCGATGACCAAGATGCAAAGCACCATGAAGGATTTGGCGGAGAGGCAAGAGCAAATTCTAGACCGAATGAGCCTACTAGAACAACGAGGTAGGCCATCTTCCGTGAAAGGTTCGAACATTTTTCCAGAGAGCTAATTTTTCTCTTGGTGAGCAGTTGGAAGAATTGATGATGGCGTCAGCACGCTATTGCAACAATCGGAGGTCATTGTTGAAGATGGAAAGAACATCAGAGCCCGAGTTGACGATAACGATAGGTCAGTTGGTCTGTCCAAGCATCCATTCCTCCATTCGCTAACTGATTTCTGATATTGATAGTCAAGACGCCTTCGAAAACCGACTGACTGCTTTGATGGACGGAGTGGTGGAGAAACTGATTGGTGGGATTGGTGATGAGATCAAAGATATCAAACGGCTAGTGAAGGACACCGAGAAATATGTCAAATTCGATCCTTTCAGTTGGAATGGCAGGATGGCCCTCGGTCAACGATATCGCGACGCCGTAATTTTGGGAGAAGAAGAGCAGAAGGAAGTAGAAATCTGATTCCGGCGTTATTGTTTTCCCTGCATTTTTTTTCTTTATTAAAGTCATCTGCGGTGTCGGACGGCAGCATATTTCAGGAGTGTAGTCTTACAGGGTTTTCTTTAGCGGTAAATTTTTTCTGGGGCTGGCTTTTTTGATTTTCTGCATTTATTATTTTCTTGTCCATGCTTTAAGGCCCTTGTCTTCTTTTTTTTGTTTTATTCTTCTTTCTTGTGTCCTGGTTACACTGAGCTTTTGGGATCTCTTTTGTTTAATACGCGTTACTGTACATCAGCAGTACTCGGTGGATGGTTTGCGATATTCCAAGAATAATATTGCTTAAAGCAAAAGGAAAAAAAACCTGTACCTCAATATTTTTTCCTGCTATGCACCTGCTTTGCTCCCGTTGCTTCACGATTCGTTCCCAGGAAATAGTTCACCAATGTTGATGGTGTAGCAGCCAGTGAATCAGAGCTTAGTGATGGGAAATATGTTCGCGTTCTGCAGTCAACCGGACTTAGCCCTCCGGGCTGCAGTACACGTTCCGCACCAGTCAAATGCTGCCTTTGCAAAACTGTGTGGTCCATTAGAACCTTTCGCCATCGTGGATCGAAACTCCACCCTGCAGTGTTGTACATCGTGTGCCCAATGCTTGAGCAGCCAACAAGCACCCGAATGACAGCTAAGCGACCCATAGCCGTTGCACAAATTAAGGAACCGATTGAATCGTGTCCCTATGCGGAACGTGCTCCAGTTGGAGAGAAACCACAGCAATTGTCCAGTAGCATCACGGTTATCGCAGAGAAAGGCTAGATAGTCTATCAGCACCAATGCCTTGAGGGTTTCGGGAATTGAGATTAAGACCCTCAATTTCCACAGATAAGTTATTCTCAGCACAGAAAATCAATCTCATTATTAAGGATCGTAATAAGTTGACTTCGTCGATTTTCGTCCAGAAGATGTTGGGAAATTGATAGGTACGAAAAGTAAAAGATCTGCTACGTTTCCGATTGTGCAATAGCTTCCACAAAACTGGTTATCGTACAAATAGAAGTCACAAATTCCAGTGAAGAAAGAGGAGAAGAAAAAATCTTTGGAAAAAGACTAACTCTTGAGGGTGCTCAGCTACCAATGACATCACGTGAAACATTGCGGGATAATGCCGCTCAGTTACCCGGATCTGTGTTCTTGTCCACCATGATCGAATCGTTTCCCCGTGATGCTGCTAGGAATTTGAAAATATGTCAGTTCCTTACGAGTTGTCTTATATTTTTAGTTAGTAACATCTGCAAAGAGCCAAATTTCTTCTGATTCACCCATTCAGACAAACGCCTAGGTCGGCTCCCAAACAGTGATCTGAGTGAGTTGGTGTGCTTGCCGTAGTCCTGGATTTTCTGGATTACTGATGACCTAACCAAATACTGCAAACAAATACAGACGTCCCCGGCCTAATGGTGGAACTGGCCAGTTGGCGGATATGGGAGAAACTTGGTAGCAACGAGCATGAAACCCTGGGCCTCTATCTGCGGATTGGGTCAGTCAGCCCCTTGTCCAGCAACTGACCAGTTCCGCCACCAGGCCGGAGATGTCTGTCCCCAATCCGAAATCGGTTATCGAGTGATATTTTGTGATTCGAGCTAGTATCGGCTGCCAATGATTGGATTAGCCGTTGCTTCTTCGCATCCTAGATAGACAACACACAATCCTAGGGTTGATCAGAAGCATTAGAATGGTTCGATACTTATCACCTCGGCGATACTTATAAAATCTACCGCTAGCTTTTTTTGGAGTAGATCACATACCCTCGCCAAGCAAAGCCATCAGAAAACCTAGAATAAATATCCTGAAGGATTTAAGAGATCTAGTTACGGTAAGAACAATATAGGGAGTTACCAATCATAATCTATGCAATAAGAACCTATTTTTAAAATCGAAACGTGCACTCGCATTTACCACGTGCCCGGAATAGTTCCTGCTAAGTGGAGTAAGCCATATCAACGTGAGGACTAAAGGGGGAGGGAAGATCAGATGAGTAGGGAAACAGTGCTTTTCTCTCACAAAACTTAGGATAACCCATTAAATTAACTTCTTCGAAGAAAGCATGGCAATGTAGCGAAAGAAAGAAAAAACTGGTGGTAGCGTAAAATGAAAAATTTGTTACCGCCCCTAATACACGATAGACACTAAAATCAATAGATAGAAATTATGCTACCAAAGCAGATGTCAAATAAAGAAAACCTTATTGTTGTATTTTAGTCTATCTGTCTGTGGCCTAAGGGCTATTTGGTAAGTTTTCGGAATACACCCAGCGCATTAATTTCCAATGCAATGATGTGGATAGGTCTGCGGAGTACCATTCGATGAGGCGAATAAAACAGCCTTTAAGGTCGTTGAAAAGTTGTTCGAAGTGTTATTTGGTAGGATGCAAGAGCCAATATTTGGCGAAAACCAAGGCAGAGATCTTAGATGGCGTAGGTTAGAGGAGTCGTTGGCTGAAGGAGAGTTTAATCTGTAGCAAACGCCGAGTAATTGTGACTATTCTTTTCCTCCCCTCTTAAGCCTCTCACTTTCCAGTATGCTATAAGAGTAATCATAATAACCGCGAAACCATTGCTATCGCTGAGTGACTATTTGTAAGACAGCTGAAGAACACTCTTCGAGGAGTTTGTTCGATAGCAGGGACCAGATACTCTTCCAAGATATCGCGAACTCCAAGAGAAGGTTTTGGTCATTTGGTTTATAATGAGTGTGAGATTGTTGTGATGATACTCCTCTTAGTGACCTGCAGCTAGGAGTTGTTGACCAAGGGCTTTATTGAGAGCTGATGCCACAAGGTCCCCTTGGATTGTGGTCCCAAAAACCCTCTCGCCTTGCTCGCCGTTTCTTAAAGATGATAAGGATGGAGATGGAGATGGAGATGGGGGTGAGGAGCTGTAAGAGAAGCGGTTTTTGTTCAAGGCGTGCGTTGAGGATACTGAGAGAGCTATGTAGCGCTGGGCAGGAAATGCCAACGACTCTAATATTTGTGTAACTCGAATACGTGTACCTGTTTCCACGGTCAAGCACAATAGAGAGCCTGTGCTGAACGTATAAGATGTTTGATTATAAATCTTGGCCCTGGCGCCGTCAAAGATGGGGTCTTAGTAATCCAACGCGTACGTTCAGCGCATGTTTATGCTGAGATCATCGATATCTCCAGCACACGATTGCCGTTTCCCGGTATCTACATGTGCCCAGCAAAAATGTCTCACATGCATCACACGCAAATTTACCTGAAATATCGCATCTGTGTTTCAGACTCAGCCCAAATCTTTTCTGCTTCTTCGGTTTTGTCCTCCTCCAGGATATTCCACACATCACAGATATCACTCGGTGATTGGCAAGCTCGAATATATTCCCAGCCCTCGCAAGAGTGTTTTGGGCTCCTAACTGGCTCGCAAGAAAGATAGTCGTGGTTTCTCATCCAGGGGTGATAGAAATCAACCGGGTGATTACCTGTGATGCAGATCCTCTCCCGATATATGGAATGCATGTTAAGTTTCATTTTTGAGAAAGATATTCGGTCTTTTGGTGCTTAGCGGCGAGGTTCGTACCCCACGCCTCTTTTACTCGGAGAAAAGCGTACATTTTTAAACCAACAACTTCTGAAAAATAGGCTGAGCTTGAGACAGGAGAACTGTCAGAAAGACATAACGGTGTGGATATTTGAGCCGCAAGCTCCAAATTCATAAAAGCGGGAGCACAGCCATATTTTGAAAACTGACTTAGACAGTTGATAGGGGTTAAGAGCATAGCCTGCCTACATATAGGCCTATAACTACATGTATGTACATGTAATGCTCCTCTCGCTGAAACCAATCTTTACTGAAAATTAGCTAATAATTAGCTGCTTAGGTCAGGGAGTTTTCTGAGTCACTCTTGGGCTTATCTATTCGGTAGTATGTTTATTATATTATATCCACAGCATAAAAAGCTAAATTTATCTTATATATGCTAAGAATCCTTCGATTACCTAGTCGGAAACCCACCTCCGCATATATACGCACAGGATATCACTCGATATCTGAACCCCCAAACCTGTTGGAAATGACTTCCTAATATGTAGGGCTCCGGTGCTCGACCGGAGGCCTGTGAGAAGTCTCGGGGAAGAGCTCTCGGCGCTCTCGGCGTTTCTCGGCGAGAGCTCAGGAAGGAAAAGAACGACTACCTTGGGGGCCCGAATATGTAGTATATAGAGGGGGGAAGGCGGAGCCTTCCCCCAGCAAGCAATCAATCAATCGAGCTTTTACAACGAAACCTCACCACCCGAAGACCCACCCTCCCCCGATGAATAGTCGGAAAAATCCCCCCATTCAGGTCTCAAAATATCCATATTCTCGATCCACCACGCCAAATTCCCCCGCTTGGCCATCCTTGAGTACTCCAGTCCAAACCAACTTTCTTGAGTTAACGGCTCCTATTACTTTATCTACCCCTCACCTCCCTATCCTTCCATTTTCTATCCTCCGCCTCTCTAGCCCTCTCTTTCCCCTTCTCGTCTTCGGCCATGTGTCCACGTGCTCTCTTGGCCTCGAAATCGGCGTCGGCCTCAGCGTTAATCGACATCTTTGCTACTCTCACCACTACCTCACAATCTACAAGCTGAAACGCTCTATTCAGCAGCGTCCCATTCTCACCGCTTATCTTCTTCATGTCGACACCATTCTCCAACAAGACTTTAACCATGATCTCCTCCCCATTATCAATCGAACACTGCAGGGCGGTAACATTATCACAGTCTCTTCGATTAACTGGACAGCCATTCTTGACCAAGATTTCGACAGCATCTGCATACTCCCCATAGCAGATGGGTGAATATTGGCACTCTGAAAAGCGACGGGGATCGTATCTAGCGACATGATGGGCAGTGTACGGCATAGATCATCCGCGAGGCCCACGCCGTAGGTAAACAGTAACTTAACAATAGCAGCTGGATCCGGATTTGTCGGCTCGAGTCTGTAACTAAGTGTTAGATGTATAGCAGTTTTCTCAAAGATATTCAAAACTTTTTAATCCACACCGTTTTCTGGTAGAGCCTTCGCCGTGACTCCTTCGGTGACTGAAGCCGCGTCGTGCAGCGTTGTATAGTCATTATCATCTCTTGCATCAACACAGCATCCGCTGGCAATCAGCAGCTTAATAACGGCCTGTTTACGGCTTCGACAGCGAGTTTGGGGAATTCTGAATAGACTACCCTTTGGGGGCCGCAGCTAGCTACGTTGTGAACCGCTGTGCGCCTCATTTCATCAACCGCTGTTATGTCGGCGCCATACTGGGGAAGCATCCTTATAAGCGCCAATGGGTCAACACCGTGCTAAGCAATGTTACTGCAGTGGAAGCCAATGACCACGAGTGGTGTAGTATTGGCTACGGACAAGCCACGGGAGGTTCGGGCGTCGACTTCTGCACCCCTCGAAAGAAGCAACGACATGCTTGATCCGTTGCCTTGTTCGACCGCGAAGTGAAGTATTTCGCCGGTGTAGACTATGGCCGTGGTGGGCACGCCGAAATCGAGTAGTATGCGGACTATGTCGATATGGCCGACTCGGGCTACAGTGTATAATGGAGTATCATCCTTCAGCTCTCTGTGTGAGTTGAAGCTTGGCTCGCCGGGGGGGCCACCCGGCGGCAGCAGGAGTATGGCTATATCGGTGTGTCCATAATCTGCGGCAAGACATAACCCGTACACTTTTGTTCCCCGCAATACCATACCGGGGAAGCCGACACGCGCCCCCTTTTCAAGGAGAAATTCAACGCCTGCTTTATGGTTGTATCGGGCGGCATAGGAGAGGTATATAATTTTTGCGGCAGTCCCAGACACCAGCGCATTCGGAGGCGTGGTGGAGATGTGCGTGAAAGTCCTGGCAGTGGACATCGATGCCACCTTTCAGCAAGCGCTCGATGATTGAGACGTAGCCATGGAAGCATGCCCAGTGAAGGACGGTGTCATATTTTCTTTCGGGGTTTTTAAAGCGGAAGCCGATGGCTAAAGCGTCGAGGCGGGTGCATAAGAGGTAGTAAGAGTGTAGGTCGCATTGGAGGAGGGAATTATGGTCTTTTTCAGGGAAATATTGGGCAACGAGGAGGAAGAGCTCTTTGGCGAGGCCAAGGAGCACCATTTTTCGTATGCCGTATTATTTATATGCTTACTCGCCTAGTGTTATGATTTCACGATACCCACCTCCCACGTCAATTTAGGGCTTCAGAGTGTAATGAAGCTTTGTATTTCTTACCAACCGCTCTTGCCAAGATGTTGTCATTAAAAGCACACTCATATTGAGGTACTAGAGTATTTTTTTTATTAGTAGCTTTTGTAACAATCATTCCTCCCTCGGCGCCGACTTTTGAACCACAGAGGAAACCCATCAATCATAGATAAGAGTTACGGACGCGGTCTAATAAGCTAGTTTTAGCCTCCTTCCATCCTAAATCTATCCATGTGGTTAGTAGCCTGTACTACATGCAGCTATGTTAGATAAATAGTTTCGATAAAGAAGCAAAGAAGCTTCGATTCCAGCTCCTATCGCCGCATGTATCTACATGTATCCCTTTCCCAAACCCATCTTAATACGGTTGCGGGAAAAGCGAGAGACATGGGGACTCGGCCATACAAACGCTACCTCTTTACGAGGTAGGTCAGGTCGTATTCCGACAGTACATACAGTAGCAAGATACCCAATTTTATACTCTACGCTCTGGCCAACTCTTGTTCTCAATTTGTATTTACAGCTACGCAGGACTGGTTTTTTTCCCCGAACAGACTACTAAGAATAGACTGTAGTCCACTTGACAGTCCAGACTGTCCATTATTTGGGCGGACTGGCTTGGTAAGAAAGACTGCCGGTCCAGCAGGTAGTCCAGCTGCGGTTACCCTACCTTCCGGGCGCAGGGAGAAACATTGCTGCATCCATCCATCCGCAAGCATGTGACACAGTGGAATACACGTATTGAAGCGGATGTCTTCACGAGGTATATCCAGTCGTAGGTTATGGTACATGTATTTTTATATACCCTCTCTCCTCTTCCTTCCAATACATAAAATCGAAAAATAAATAAAGAAATAGTGATACACCTCAAATCTCCCCCGCACTTCGAACACAAACTACAAGGAGAAATGTAACTGCAAGCCTATCGTTCATTCCAAGACTCCCCAGAGATCGCTGATATTTTCTCTGGCATTCTGTCATCGATCTCTCCATCGTCCCCCCACCCCAAATCATGCGTGCCCTCCACAGTGCGCCACATCCCACGAGAAAAGCGATATGGTCGAGAAAACGAACGGAGCAACCGCTGGCCGCTGGTTCAGCCTGGTGGTTGGTGATGCTAGGAGAGGCTAGCTAAGCAGAGTTCATATTCGAGCTCTCAGGCCTGTGAAATCAACGAGGAGCAGTACAACACCGTCTCCGAAACGAAGATCTGAACCTGTTCTGGAAAGCCCCAAGTTATGTGCAGTCAGATACAGTGAGATGTGCAGTTTCTTGTGTTCAACTGTTTCGTTGCTTTTTGTAAAACACCACACCCGTCACCGAGAGCGAGCACATGTAGGTACGGTGCAGGTTGAGGCTCCAGTCTCAGCGCAACAAGCGAGCCAATGGAGACTGAAGCAGCAAAGAATGCCATGATGCCATGATATCCTCCTGCATTCCTGTCTTGCATGGACGCTCTCCGCAATACATTCAACCCCACCAAGCACATGTATCCATCCCTCGATCCGACGATAGCCCCTCGTCCCACGTGCGCTCTCTGTGGCTCTCCCGCTGGACCGAGGATTAAAAATATAAACCCTCCTGTTCTGCCCCTCAGTGCCCCTTCCTCTGCTCTTCCTCTGCTATCCGCTTTCTGCTGCCCTCCGTCTCGTGGTGTTCCACCATCACTAAACCCTCTCGCATATGTCTTCTTCCGCCCTTTGCCGAGGCATCTCAGTCCGGGCAATAGCCTCGGCCTCTCTGCGTCGCCCAGCATCACAGGTTAGTAGTCGAGCCTTCCTTTAAAAAAAAAAAGGAAAACCTCTCCCAGACAGGCTGTAGCCATCTTCATTCGCTAAACAGCTTCTGCGCTGCGCTGTAGTTTAGAAAAATGGCCCCCATAATAACAAGAGCAAATGCCACAGCTGTAGCTGGAGGTATGAAACCTAGCTTCCCTCCTGCCACCACCACCACACGTATTAATCCACTCTGTGTTAGGCTATAAAGAAGACACCAGCAAAGGTCCCATGCTTCGATTCCAAGAATCTCTTCCCCGTCTCCCAGTTCCAACTCTCCAGGAGACTGCCGACCGCTACGTCAAATCCGTCCATCCGCTCCTCAGCGCCTCTGAATTCGAATCCACAAAGTCAGCTGTCAGCGAGTTCATCCGTCCCGGTGGCATCGGTGAAGAGCTTCAGAAGAAGCTCCTTGCGAAAGCCGAAGATCCTAGCGTCAAAAACTGGCTCGCGGACTGGTGGAACAACGCGGCGTACCTAGGATACCGCGACCCGGTCGTACCTTATGTTTCGTACTTTTACTCCTACAAGGACGACAAGAAGCGACGCAACCCCGCCAAACGGGCGGCCGCTATCACGGCCGTAACCCTAGAGTTCAAGAAGATGGTTGACGCCGGCACGCTGGAACCGGAGTACATGCGGAAGGCGCCCATGTGCATGGATTCGTACAAGTGGATGTTCAACGCCTGTCGGATCCCAAAAAAGCCTGCCGACGAGCCCATCAAGTATTCTGCCGATGAGAACAAGCATTTTGTCGTGATCCGAAAAAACCGTTTCTTCAAGGTGCTCCACGAAGTTGACGGCGTCCAGCTAAACGCGAAAGAGCTCGAAGCCCAGTTTACACGCATCTACGAGCTCGCTAACTCCGAGAAAGTGCCCGCAATCGGCGCGCTCACCTCCGAGAACCGCGATGTCTGGACCGACGCACGTCAAGCCCTCTTCAATGCATCCCCCGAAAATGCCGGTGCCCTCGCCGCAATCGAGTCTGCATCGTTCGTGGTCTGCCTCGACGACACCTCCCCGGTAACCCTTGAGGAACGCGCCCACCAGTACTGGCACGGTGACGGCATGAACCGCTTCTTCGACAAACCGCTCCAATTCATCGTCAACGAGAATGGCACCGCCGGCTTCATGGGTGAGCACTCGATGATGGACGGAACCCCCACTCACCGTCTCAACGACTACATCAACGAGACCATCTTCAAACACAAACTTGACCTCACCACCGGCAACATTCGCTCTAACCTCCCCGAACCTACCCCCATCAACTTCACAATCAACGACCAAATCCAAACAGCAATCGACAAGGCCCAAACCTCCTTCCGCGCCACCATAAACCTCCATGATCTACGCGTCCTCGCCTACCACGGCTACGGTAAGGGCCTGATCAAGAAATTCAAATGCTCCCCCGACGCATACGTGCAGATGATAATCCAACTTGCCTACCATAAAATGTATGGCAAGAACCGACCAACCTACGAATCTACCGCAACCCGCAAATACCAGCTCGGCCGAACCGAAACCTGCCGTACTGTCTCTGATGAATCCGTGGCATGGTGTAATGCCATGGCTGACCCAGATGCAGACCCCAGTACCTGCATCACCCTGTTCCGCAGCGCCATAGCTGCACACGTTAAATACATCTCTGAAGCCTCCGAGGGCCACGGTGTTGATCGACATCTATTCGGACTGAAGAATCTATTGGCCCCTGGACAGGAATTGCCGGGGCTTTATAAAGATCCTGCGTATTCGTACTCTGGAAGCTGGTTCTTGAGTACTTCGCAACTCAGCAGCGACCACTTTAACGGCTACGGGTGGAGTCAAGTTATTGATGGTGGCTTCGGTATCGCGTATATGATCAATGAGACGAATTTGCAGTTTAATGTTGTCAGTAAGAAGCTGGGCGCAGATAAGATGCAGTTCTATTTGACGGATGCGGCGAATGACATGAGGGAGTTAATGGAGAGGGAGTTGGAGCCGGCGAAGGCGAAGCTGTAGACTGTTAAATGGACAGAAGTGGAGGGGGTATTGAGGAGGGGGTTTCTTTTCTTCCTTGTGTTTTTATTTTTTGATTAGGGCTGTGGCTTTTGGGCTTAGGGAGTTTTTTTTCCTTTCTCTTTTTTTATTCCAGGACAAGGAGTTGTAGCTTGTTTGAGGACTCTATATATGTGGTAGCGCATTGATACACACTAGATCGAGGGGTTGCTATGGATTGGAATAGATATGCATTTCTAGATTATCGGTTTTGTCTTCCAGTTGCTTTTCGATAGTGTGGGTAAGCGGTCACGATACATCACTCGCTTCAAATGAGGGCGGGATTGACTACCGCATCGTATGGCACATACTGAGATAGCTGTGTGAAATTGTTTATATAGTGTATTCGCCTATTGAAGATATTTCATCTTATCGTGCTTAAGGTTCTACTGTCACGGTTTATCACCCGTTCTTGAAAGATTAAGGTTGTTTCTGATTTTTGGTTTATCTCATTGGCTGTAACCAGCACATAAGCTATGGCAATACAAAACCAAATTTAAACCATCTTCTTGGCCACATAATCCAAGGTCTTAGCCTTCAGCTACACACCCATAACTCTTTAAACTTAAACAACAACTACAAACCGCATTTCAGCAACGTTGGGCGTCCACTTTCTCTGCCCAGAGTGGTAAACTCAAAACAGTTTATCTACTATAAACCACGTTTACAATCTTCTTTTCCACCACCACCACCACCACCACCCGACTCATTTTTATCCATTCTCTCCCCACCTTCAAGTTCTCTTCCCCTATATTCTCCTCCAGACATAGCCATCCATCCCATCTTATCAAATATGGCCAGCTTCACTCCCGACACCTCCTCCATTGGCCACCACCCAATCTCCTCCTTATTTAACTCCATATCCCCCAACATAGCTCTCATAAACACCCTTAATTACTTTGCCTTAAATAACCAGCCCCTCGCCGCTCTATCCCACTAGGTTATTTCCGAGTGTATGTACTTAGATTTCACCTACTAGCTGCAGCACTATCTTGTTGATTCATTCTATCTAGCCTCCGACTGACCGCAGTCTATAACGATGCATGCAGTCGGAATCAAACCGTTTGTGGCGCTAGGAACATCTATTCTATATACCACCCGACGAAAAAGTTTCTATAGCCGTAAGTATATTCCGGCTGAATAATCAGACGAACAACTGGTTGCTGATTAAACTCTGCTAGAGGAACTCCCCGACATAGGTAGTGTATCTACAGAGATGAAAACTAGTGAGACACAGGCCTGGATATACGAGTACTTGGTTAGGTACTCGAATGATGCAGGTACGTAGACGGACGGGAGTGTACACTATTGAGGGTTAAGTAATCGGCTCTGCACGCCTACCGTTCCTACGACTTTTGCTTTTTTTAACTTTTATACTACGGGTGATGGGTAGTGATTTGTTAATACTGTGGAGGTAGCTAGAGGGAATTCATATACTTGTGACCTTGTATCCACAGGTTCTCTCTCTATCTATACACGTTAGTGTAAAGTAGCGCTCTAGGAGCAAAAGATAACTATCTAGCCAGTTATTCGTAACTGAATTAGCTATATATTTCTCTTAATGGGTGAAAACACTATGCTGCCACTCCACGCCTCAGAGACTTTCTTTCTGTCAAAGCGTTTCATCGCCTGTAGCAGTATATTTCTAGCAACGATATACAGTAAGCATTCAACTTCAGCCGAAGCCATGGCCGAATAAGGAAGTGCACCACTGGCTCCTCCTGCCTGAGACATCTTATTGGGTCAAGTATCCAAGGGCGATTCCGGGAATTTTCACTGCTTTATTGCAAGTATGAGTCTGGTTAGCCCAACCCTGATGTTTATCATCACTTCCAAAACGGCGGATTAAATTCAGAAGCCAGACAACGGGATTTTTGAGATCTATGGATCTCTCTTGTCGGCCGATGTGGTGGGCTTATGTACGGGGAAAGACTGCCCATTTAATTTTGATTACTGATCTACTTATAACCAGCGGATCTTTGAACCCCGAGAAGAGATCATCCTCAACGAGTAATAGTCGTTCGGTCCGATCAGACCTGCATAGACAACGCTGCTGAGCGGCCCAGGCAAGCTGAGAGGCGGTGTATGGGTATCAGGGTAAGAGGATATAGAACTTTTTATATGCTGCCTAGAATTAATAATACTAGGCCACCACCCATGAACCCACTTTTTGTTTTGCTTTTTTGTAGTGCTAAACCCTGGCCCTGATTCCAAGTTTCAAAACACAGTTTTGTTCAGTATTCCAGCTACGAAAACCGTCCTATGAAAAAAAAAAGTAGTTTGGTAAAATTATTCTCCATGACTACCTACCTATTCCTACTACCAACCAATATTTCCCCCCCCTCCCGTAGCTACCAGCTGGGTAGACGATCTCCATTAACAAACCCCGTTATGCCTTCAATGCAATCGGTAAGTAATCCCTGGATATAACAAACCCATCCGCCCATCCGCCCCATCCGCCCCATCCACTACGTACGCCAATGCTCTCCAGTCCCATCAAACGCACCACACCAGATCGCACCACAAAACGTAAACCCACCCGCATACCTAGCCCGTAGCTTCCCCCCCTCCCCTTCCTCGCTTCGCCGCAGGCACAAGAAAAAATAAAAATAAAAATAAAATAACCCTGTAAGGATGGTTGCGTGGGGTGGTGGGTATATGCTTTATGTCAGCCTTTACCGGCTGCACGGGCCCAGTTAATATCTAGAGGTCACCTGATTCTCGTTGAACGTCATGCGATGATCATGGGCGAGCACTCGGCACCGTTTATCATCGTAGGGCGGGTGAACGGCACAACAGCAAGGGTTTGGGGGGTACATTTATGTACATACGGGATACTGAAGTGCTGGGATGGATAGTGGGGCAGGCCGCACTGAGCGGTGAACTTATCGACAATTATAACTGTATGTACATATACCCCCTTTCCTAAACTCCAGGGCGGACTACTAGATGGAGTGCAGAATAGGGGGGGAAGACAATGGTGTAGGTTCTGTCTTGATGGTTGGCCTATTCGTTTGGTTACTGCAGTTTCACTCACACAGTCCTATGAACCATCTAAGAAATGATTCTCCGATCTTGCAGCCAATCGAAAGCACTCACATAGCGAAGGCCATCAATTCAGCTTACAAAAATACACAACAACGCCACTACTAAACTCATTCCTAGAAAGATAAAGGAGGTAAGAATTGGATCGAGAAAAAAACTAATTATCATAAAATCCACCTATGGCCCAAACACATCAGACCACGTCCCTTTCACACCACCACACCCATCTCCCATTTTGATTTTCCCCACCTCCCCAAAAAAGTGAAGCAAAAAAAAAGCCTCCAACTCTATTAACATTCAAACACATTCCATTATTCGTCTTCAAATTATTATACGCCCTCCTGTACATGCCTCACAATGGTGTAGGAGCCAACCCTAAAACATGAAAAGAATAACCCCTTCCCAAACCAAAAGTGTCTTTTTTTCTATTCGCGATGGATGGGGCAAAAATTCGCACCCAAAGGCAACGCTAAAGAAATTAGGTGATAGAAATAGTAACACAAACAAACAATTAAAAACAGATACGTCATTTACAGATCAAATAAAACTATCATGATGATGATGATGATGTTTGCAGAGGAAGGCGCTGCTTGAAAACAAGATGGCAATCGTCCTATTTTGAGTGGATAAGTCAGCAAGTTTCGGATGGGGGGTTGGGGAGGATTTGACTAACCATTGGGAAAATGGTCGCAAAAACCTTAATATCTTCGGATTTTGGTGTAGTATGATGTTCCCAGTCCATCATGAGAGAGGCCTTACCAATCATGCCCATGAAGTTCATGATGGCGTAGTTTTGGCCAAGACAGACGTGAGGACCAGTACCGAATACTAGCCAGTTCTTCTTTGCTGCCTCGGCTTCACCTCCCTCCAACCATCGGTCAGGGTTGAAGGCTTCAGGGTCGGGATACACCTCAGGGTCGTGGAGAGCAGGGTACAGGGTAGGGATAACCATGGCGCCTAATTCATGTTAGAACCTTCCAATTCAGTCATAGCTAAAACGAATGCATCATGTACCTTTGGGAACAGTATATTCAGGAGTAAGCTTGAAGCTCTTCTTGACCTCGTACGGGACCATGATGACCGGGGGACGGTAACGGAGTTGCTCCTTAACGACTGCACGGGTATAAACCATTTGATCGATCAAATCAAGGGTAAGACGCTTGTACGGGTCACCTCCTCTAACACGGAGTTGTTCCTCGCGGACTTTAGCCATAACATCGGGTCTATCGGCAAGGAGTTGGAATTGCCAAGTGCTGGCGCTTGATGAGGCATCCTGAGAAGCGAAAAGGAAGGTGAAAATAGTCATGGCGATTTCAATATTGGAGAACATTTTGATCTTTGCAGAGGTTTTCTGTTCACTCTGGACTTCACCAGACTCAATCTTTGCGGCAAGGTCTCTGGCCTCAATCATAGATTTAATCCACGAATCCATGGTGCAGTTGGGTTCCTTTCCAGCCTCCATTGCAATCCTAGATTTTGCGGCACATTTCGAGAATTCGTCGAGAACGTAATCGGCACATTTCTTCCCATACCAGGTCTTGGTGAATGGAATGATGATGGGGAAGTTGACAAGTTCGAGGGCAGCGGTGATTTTGTAATAGTTTTCCGAGATTTCCTTGACAGCTTCATCGGTGATGTAGTGCCCAACAAAAGTACGCAGAGAAACAGCGCAGTTTATGTCGCGGAACTCGCTCATGTATGGCAAAGGCTTGCCGTCCTTAGAAAGCTCTAACCACCTTGCGAAGTATCTGTCGTAAATCTCCTCCTGTCCAGGCAAGTACATGCCCATGGCTTGGCGACTGAACAATCCATTGAGGCCCTTGCGGTACTCGACGTGTTGCTTACCATCCAAAAACACCCAATTGCTGGGCCGAAGGATTTTCTTCGCTACATCAACGACGCAGGGGCTGACATATGCCGGAGAATTGAAAACCTTACGTGCTAAATCTCTAGTAGAGGCAATAACAACAAATCTAGCGACCGATTAGCCACAATCACATTTAGAGCTGCAGTTGAGTTCGGACATACTTGTGAAAGACAGAAACACAACTCAGGGGTCCACTGTTCCATTTCGCCAGATATTCAGTGAATTTTGGATTCATGGATTCAAGGAAAGGCCCCATGAAGGGAATTTTCATTGAGGGTCCTGCAATGCATCCCTTTTGCCAGATATACCGGGCTGCAACATAGAAAAAATCAGCTTGAGAAGTCCCACACCAATTCTGCTACAGAGCCATCCAAACCTCCTACTCAAAGCCTACAAAAAGGGGGGGAATATCACAAACCTTGATCATAGGTCACCAGTAGCAGTATAATTGTAATGACAATCTGCCATCCGCTGGCCTCTTCAAGGGATTTGCCTAATTCACCTACAGAATTGACCAGGCTTTGAAATGGTTGCTCTGCCGAGTATACGGCGGAGGGCTGCGTAAAAGATGAATTTGATGTAATTTCGGCCATTTCGTCAGATTACGGATGCCGAGTTGGAGGTTGTAATTGCTGATGGGGGATGCAGTCGCGTGTATCGGAGCCCCTCGGTTCCAATTGACACACTACAAAAAATGATAAACTCACACCAGCAGCGAGGAGGAGCCCAAAGGTAGAGCCTGGGAAAAGAGCCGGGTCGTGCAAACTAACTCGGGTAGCGACCGCAATTGACAGCCCTGGCACCAGCAACACTCGCTCGGGGATGAGGAAGACCGAAGGAGGGAATTGTGTGGAGAAGAAAGAGAAGAAGGGAAAAGGAAGAAAGGGAGGGTATGATAAATCAATTCCGGGCCACTGGCTTTTTCCCTAGCACAAACGAGCGACAAGGAACGACAATAACAAACGGGGGAGGCCTGTGGCTAATGGGAGTACTTGGAGCAACAATCTGAGTTCTCCATCCAGGGGCCCAAATTGGGACGGAACACTGCGAGAAAAGGGCTGCTTTCCCTGCCGCTAGTTGCTTGGCTCGGCAACAATCAAATTATCGAGCTTATCACGGCGTGGCGGAAAGCAACACATCCGAATTCGGCCACTGCCCAATTATCGCCAGGGGTAATTTCTTCGCGATGAGTTGCTTTGCAATGGCTCAATCTGCTCCCTCTGTTTAATCTCGCAAGCGAGCAGCAGGCTGCCAGAGAGAGGCATACCCTGTTTGGTGGTCTCACACATACATCTACATGTACTCTTCCTACGACCAAGTAAGTACATGTACTTTACTGATGCTCTCGATCATGCGTGCTCTGCAGAAGACATGGCAGATCCTGGGTAGCCAGCTGCACCCATCCATCATTCCGAGTACTCGATCCCTAGCCACAGTTCTTGCAAGGCATGGACGATTGTGCAATCTCTGTGATACGAATCATGCCAGATACGCAATAACCAGCCGATTGCCTGAAGTTCACGTGGTTTATGGGATCATTCCCCAGAGGTCGCCCTCTGGTTCAACGCCCAGCTCCGGTATTTAGCGTCATCACCACGAGTTCGGATTTCGGCTCGGTTCGCTTTCTCTACCGAGACACTCACTCACTGTATCAGTGTGTCACATAAAACCCCAGCCAGGTAATTGAAAACATTTATTGCGCACACCGGCGACGCGGGGTACTTAAATGATAGGGGGATACGGGGGATGCCTCGGACCCAATGCCAATGCGTTTAAGCAATTATTTTTTTTTGCTTACAAATGGTTGGGTTGCCTGATTCGCAAATGTTGAGAAAAATCCGTCCCTGAATTTCTGATACTATCCGTGGTTCTGGTGACCTCTCAGTCCACCACGGTAATTGGTTTTCGAGATCATTGACATTCCCTTAATCCTACGCACGGATGTCCAATATTCGAATAGGGGAACTTCTCTTTCGCTTCTCTTTCGCTTCTTTGCTTGTGCCGCGAAGCCTTATTCACGGACCATTTCTCTATTAGGTTTGTAGATCATAGATCATCGGGGGGTTTTACCACGTTTTTTCGACCCACAGCTGCAGGCCGAGTACGTTAATACATAAAGTTATTAGCCATACTCCTTTTTTGAGAGAGAATGGATCCAAACTATGTTCTTCTAGACATATACTAGGACACAGACTAACACTATAAAATGATTATCAGCCTACCGTATTTACTCGGATAATTGGCTAAGTCCGGTATCTCCGAGGTACTCATTGCAGCCAACAAATTATATATAAAGCTTTTATGCTCCCAGAATTCAGAACACGACGTTGTAACGACCAGCAGCCTCTGAAGTACCTGCGCACAACGTGTAGTTCGCTGGTTGCTACAAGTACCCTAGAGATACCGGACTTAGCCAATTATCCGAGTAAATACGGTACGAGAAACGGTGCCCACAGACCCCTCGCGCTCTACGCGGAAACAGGATATAGGATATGATCTCATTAAGCTGAGGGTCCGGGACTGAATAAAGAAATGAGAGATCCGACGACCCAGGGCCGGCGTCCCTTCTGGCGCAGGACCCACCATTGCTGGGGCCGTTGCACCAATCCAAATTATAAGACGAGTGATCAATCGTGATCTTACGGGCGTCCTTTTTTTTGAACTCCATTTTTTTTTGTCTGTTAAGCACGACTACGAGAGCAGTAGTTTATTGCCGTAAAGGTTGCGCAAAAATACCCACATGGTGGGTTATAAAATTATGATCACCATTTACAGTACATGGGTATCATGAACTCCGTTGGGAGAAACACCTGATTGGTCTTCGTGGCTAACATTTAGTAGGTAGGCTTACCGGTTGATGTGGTCCAATAAGTATAAAATGATAGGCTCCTGTTTATGCAAAATTATTAGGCAGTACTGTTTTAATTAGGTAGTCGAATGGGAAACGAGCAGTAGAATTTCACCAGGCATTATAGCCTAGCAGGCTAGGTGCCTAGGTCCAGCACAGTAATACTCCCACACAACGCCCCAGCACTGTAATCCCACCAAACGTAGCTACCACAGTACGGCGGCCTATGCATATACTACCGTGTAAGAGCCGAATTTTATGCTGCTTAATTTATGACCAAGCTATTTTTTTTAGAACATGAGAGCTCGAAAGCAGAATGTCTTGTATAAAGTCTTGATCGGGACCTTTAGAGAAAAGCCATGGTTTACATGTGCAGGAATATATAATAATTGGTTTAATTTTAGTATACACAAAAGGTATAAACGGTAAATACTTCCATCACTTCATTACAACTTATAGACGACGTTACCACCCGTGAACCTATTCAACACGCGTTAATAATCTCTAGGTAAGATCAGCTAAGGAAGGGGTGGGGCCCTACATTATCTGATTCTTGTCATTCATTTTCTCTAACGCTGTCTCCATTTCAGCCCTCGTGAACCTAGCCTCTTGCCCGATGTTATTATTAATTTCCACCAACAAAGGATCTAATTCTGCCGCATCGTCCGAGAACAGCGCCGAATTAAGCAGCCTTGCAAGAGCCGCCTGGAAAACCCGCAAACGTGCCGGTGAAATATCACCCGCTTGCGTGACTGCTGCTTCTGAAGATCCTTCTCCGGTTTCCTGCGACTGGATTGCCGAAGAAGCACGATGAGAAGATGCCCATGAATTCTGTGACTCGTCTTGTGATTGTGAAATTGCCCCATTCCGCGTAGATCTTCTTCCACTCAAGGGGGCGATTGGGGCAGAGTAGAGATCATCATCATCATCATCTGCTCCCATTTCTTCATCCTCAACATCTCCGTTGGCTTGGGTGCGGCTTCTGGCTGATGCCGCCCGCCGTTTGGATGCAGCGCGGCCTGTAGGCTGAATATCTTCTACTTCGTCTTCTTCTTCGTCGCTAGAATCCATGGGAGCATCGGTGCCAACCCTCCTCCTCTTGCGTCGTTCATCTTCCACAACTTCCTTAAAGAGGGCAAATCGCAAGATATCTTCTGCGGCGATCGCATCTCTTTCGTCGACACGGTTGGAAAGCCTGGCCTTTGCGTGGGCAGTTGCCAGACGAATCAGAGTTTCTAAAGTACGGGCAGTCATGGGTGACGTCCGTCGCTGGCTTCCTTCCAGTTCATCGTTGCGGAGAGCCGAATAAGTGGCCACGATATGGTCCGCAGCACTTTTAGTCAGGACGGGCTTTATACGGTTCTTGGCGTACTGGATGTACTTCTTAACGAAGCCCATGCTCAGTACTTCCACTTTCCTAGCGTTTCCTCGGCCAGTTGTAATAGTAACTCCAGCGTGTAGCAGAACATCATACTTCTCGTAGACTTCGGTAGGTCTTCCAGATTCAGCGTTGTCATCTTCCAACCCAATACCAAGTGACTGTCCAGAACCCTCCCTGACTGGTGCACCTTCCTCGGTTCCGGGTTGGCGGTATCTGTGCATTCTTAGAACGTGCTCTGAGACTTGGCGATCTCGGAAATCGTCAATGTCATCTGTGACTACGAACAATAAATCGAAACGAGACAGAAGGGAGTCAGGAAGTGCGATGTTGCGGTGAGGATCCTTGTGAGGATCATATTGTCCATAAATTGGGTTAGCGGCAGCAATGACACTACATCGAGCATTAAGGGATGTGTGAATGCCAGCTTTGGCGATAGTGACAGTCTGTTGCTCCATGACTTCATGGATGGCCACCCTGTCGATATCACTCATCTTGTCAAACTCATCGATACACACCACACCGCGGTCAGCGAGGACCATGGCACCGGCTTCTAATCGTCGCTCGCCAGTCTCCTTATCGGATGTCACCGCAGCCGTGAGACCAACACCGGAAGACCCACGACCAGTAGTAGCAATGGCAAGAGGCGCTGTGTTGAGAACGAATCGCAAAAGTTGTGATTTTGCAGTCGATGGATCACCAACCATAAGTATATTGATATCACTAATACCATCAGTCATGGGGAAAAGTCACTAGAAAGCGAGGGCCAACATACCCTCTCAAGTGCGTTCCGTTATCCAGATTTTTCTCCATGCCGCCAAGAAGCATTAATAAAATTGCCTTCTTGATGTGATCATGCCCATAAATACTGGGTGCTAAAGATTGGGACAGCAGTTCGAAGATATTCTTCTTTTTCGAAATTTTGTTGATATTCCTAATGTCGGTCTCGGTAATGGTTGCCTGAGCAATTCCTCCCCCAGCTTTCGAGGACAATAATATCACGTTATTGGCGATCAAGAGAGTGCGAAACGTCGAGCTACCGTTACCAGCATTTCGGTTACCAAGAGAGCGATAAAGCCCTACTAGTTGGATACGATCCCCAGGCTTGACTCGGTCAACAAGATCGTCATCCATGATCACATCCACGCCTCGGGGGAGCTGCCCAGCAGGGGCGCGCTCGGGCATTTCCTGTATAGAAATTGTTTGATGATCTCGGTATGTAGAGTGCCCGTACTCGGTGATGAGTGGATTCCCCTTATCATCCTCAGTAGGGTAGACACTTGATGAAGCCGGCGCATTAACAGACATTGTCTGGTCCTTGTATTCACGCCATACGAAATGCTTCTGTACTTCGCTGTAGTGTACACTTCTGACAACCTTGGGCCTTACTAGCGAGCATCGAGTGACCTTGAGACAACACGATCAGCATTCACAGACAGCACAATAAGGGTACTTTTTTAGCTTACAATGCCTTCAAGCGAAACGAGATGGTTAAGATGCTTCGAGCTCAACGTCCTTGGGTTAACTGCGAATTCACCAAAGCTTCCTGTCAATGCAGAATAGAACTCCTGATTTTCATATCAGTACAAGATTTTTATTCCAAACTCCACAATAGTACTCATACCGTCTCTTTGGTAATTTGGTGACGCTGGCGATCCCTCCTCGCAAGAGCAACATCCTTCAAGGCTCGATCCAAAGTCGGTAGATACTCGAACGGAGAATTCAAAAGCCTTTTAATAATTAGCAGATGCTCTCCCAATACTACCCCAAGGGTGGGGTATGTACCCCTCCGCAAGGTTTCTATTGTGGTTCCGGATCTCGTCTAAGTTGATCGGTAGGCGTCGTTCTCCGCGATCAAGCATCAGATCCACCGCATCTCCGTAGCTCCTTGCATCGTTGTCATTTGGGCTCAGGAATTCGGTAAACTCTCTCACGCGGCCTTTGAACGGGTTAGTGTAAGCCTAACTAAAAGAAACAAAAAGCAAAACTACCAGCAATAACCTCATCAAGAATGGGTTCTGAATCCATGATTTATAGGGTAGTTGTTCGTTATGGGCTGTGAGATAGGTAAATGCTTCAAGAACAAAGTAATAGGTATAGTTGAGGTCTCAATGGACAAAGGGGTCCAAGAACTAGAACCAATCCACGCACGAGGTTGTAGAAAACTAAACAAATGTGTGTGATTTTAGTGTACCTTTCTTTCCAAGAGGCGTAATGGAGACAGCAATTCGGCAACGCGCTGTGGAGATGAAGAGGGGCAGGGCTGAGGCGGGGACGCGTAAAGTGGTGGCCGGAGCGCGATGGAAAAGGGACGAGGTTCGTGGTGGTCGAGTCGCGTCAAAGGACAATAATCTTTGCAGGGATAAATGTCTTTGATTAGTAAGCAAATACGAGTGCTCCTCTGTGATCCGTGATCAATGATCTTTGGGCTGTTGTTGTTGTTGCTGTTTATTCACTAGGCATATTCAACCCGCAGGTTATGGTGCTATGGCATGGCCACCGGATCCAATCACTTTCTATACGATAGAAAGAACCTAGCACAGAGTATGCTATAGAATTGGTTGCGAAGTCCATAGTTGCTTCGTGGGGATGCGTCCTTTGTATCTTAGGATGAGCCACCAGATCTCCATAAACCAAATCTCTCCCTCACTAGCATATTTATGCGATTTCTAGGAACGAAATTTCATCCAAGGACCGACTCTAGAGCCAGTCCGCCCAGTGAAAAGCTGGTTTTCAGCCCAAAGCAAAACTAAGGCGGAAACCAGCCGAGCTGAGTTTTTGAGGGTGTGGGACGAACGACTTCACAGTTATGCAGAGTTGAGAGCATTTAAATCCTGTCATCACTGAGGAAGGGAATACTTGGGAATTTATAATCACAAGCCAGCACTCGGTAAACCATTCGCCGCCCATGGTCAAGAAAGCATCACAGGTGTGGGTTCTCTATCTTTTAGGAATATTCAAGATGTTTCTACGGCTTCTATGAGCCATTTTATCTCCACAATAGCCGAATCCACGATCGCCTCGGCTTGATGAATCGATATCAACCCACTTCAAGGTTCGAGCTGGCCAAGCCTTGCCAAGAGACCAGGAACCAAGTTTCAGCTTTTTAGCAGCAAAATCTGTCCTGATTCCTGATCCCGCCCGCCAGGGGAGGGAGACAATAGCGGGTTTGCTGTGACGTCATCACGACGAGGGGCTTAAATCCGCCCCTCCCCTCCTCAGAGCCGCATACCATCGAGCATTGTGGCTGACGTCTTTACTAGCACTCCCGCTCGCTCATCAGGAATTATTCCCCCCCGCCCCTGCATTTAGTGTAGTGCTGCTGTAAATACGTCTCGCATCATATATCATACAAATACTCTGCAATTGCACATGTCTGGAAGAAATTTTCTCCGTCATGCGTTGCCTGCCCTCGGGATCACATCGCCTGCTGCTCGGTCATTCTTTACGTGCACCTCGTTCACTCCGTCGTAGAAGCCCATATATTCGACTCGCTCCTTCCTCAACTCCAGCTTCGTTGCAGATCCCTCGCTCCAGGTCCTCGGCCATGCAGAACTCCACAAAGATCGGCCTTGGGGCTCTTGTCACAGCCACGGTCCTCGTAACCTTCTATCAGACTCATGCCCGTCGGAAACGGTTTTTGGACGCTGGAACTCTTCACTGCGATAGCGACATAGAGTTTCCACCACTTTCAAAAGTGACCAAAGAAGTGAACAAACAACTGGCAGCGGAGAAAAAGGCTATCAAAGACATCCCAAAAACCGTTACGGAGGAAGATCAACGCAACAGAGATGTTAATATTGTCGCTGAAAAGCCAGACCACAAGAACCAGAAGGACGCATTAAAGGATCACAACTGGCTCAACTTCTCCGACAAGCTTCTGGGTGCGAAGGAGTCCATCCTCTCGATCGAATGGGGTAAACTTACCGATCTCACTAGTGTTTTTCCCGATTGGGCTATAGGGCTACCGGAATGGATCACGAAGCTTCAGCGAGAACTCAACATGGAACCTGGATCGTTGGCAGACGAAATCTGGAACGAGGCGAGGGATCCAAAGTTCAATCCAGAGGTGGAGTGGGATGCACGTGTAAGACAGGGGGCCGAGCTGTGCGATGAGGAAAAGGCATTCCTGGAACGGCGGAAAAAGCACACTAAAAAGGCACTCGCCAAGTACCTAGAAATCACCGAGGATAACATTCACGACGACGATATACCAGTAATCGCAATTACGGGCTCGGGTGGGGGTCTCAGGGCCATGGTAGCTGGTACAGGATCTTACCAGGCACTAACAAGAGCAGGACTATACGACTGTGCGACATACACGGCCGGCGTATCTGGAAGCTGCTGGCTACAATCACTCTATCTTACATCTATCGGCAACTGTTCTTTCGAACGAGTGATACAACATCTTAAAGATCGTATCTGCATTCATATTGCATATCCGCCCAAAGCACTGGAACTCCTCACATCACCACCAGTGAATAAGTACCTTCTCCGCGGAGTCGTGGAGCGGCTGAGGACGGGATATTCTTCTTTCGGGCTGGTAGACCTGTACGGATTGCTTTTGGGAGCAAGACTTCTGGTTTCGTCAAATGAGCTAGATGTGTGTGACGGGGATCTGAAATTAAGCAACCAGAAAAAATACATCGAAAATGGCGAGCAGCCATTGCCAATATATACAGCTGTCAGACACGAGATACCTTTTGTTGGCGGCGAGAATGAGAAGGGCGAGGTCATCAGCGAGGAGACCAAGGAGCTAGCCAGCAAGACCGGTGAATCCTGGTTCCAATGGTTTGAGGCTACACCTTATGAGCTTTTTTGCGAAGATCTTGAAGGTACAAAAATCACACCGATTGACATTTCATGATCCAATGTCTTAGAACTACCATTATTGATAAAAGGCGTATTATAGCTGGTATCCCAACTTGGGCAATGGGCAGACGCTTCGAGAATGGTGTTAATATCGACCGCGATGTACCGGAGATGAAACTGCCGCTACTATATGGGATATTTGGCTCCGCATTCTGTGCAACACTAAGCCATTACTATGCCGAGATCCGTCCATTTGTTACCTCTATTAGTCTATTCTTGACTCTGGATAAGATGGTATTAGATAGAAATGATGATCTTTCAAAGGTGCATCCTATCGACCCGGCCCCGATGCCGAATTTTGTCAAGGGTCTGAAAGATTCGCTTCCTCACACTTGTCCAGAGTCATTATGGGAGTCAGATAGTATTAAATTGATGGTTTGTAAAAACAACAAACATGTTTTATTTACTCTGATGTATGAACTGCACTCTAATGCATAGCTATCAGGATGCCGGAATGAGCAACAACCTTGCTTGCTACCCCCTCCTTCGCCGCGGCCGCAACGTTGATATCCTCCTCGCATTCGACTCCTCGGCTGATATTCAAACTGCTAACTGGCTCGGCTTCGCCGAAGGTTATGCCAAACAGCGAAAAGTGCAAGGTTGGCCTGTGTCCATTGGCTGGCCGAAAGAAGATACCCCAGAAGAAAACATCCAAGGCGAGCTCGAAGACGCACAAGCTCACTCCGCAGCGGAAGCTACTGAGAAGCTTGAGGAGGCGAAACGAGAAGACGAAGAGGTTGAAGCAAACAAATCCATTGCTCAGAAAAGGGTCGAGCAAAAGAAGAAGAGCGCGTTGGGTTACTGCACTGTTTGGGTCGGTAGTAAAGAGGAGAAGAATACTGACGAGGAACCCCCACCAAGTAAGGCGGTGGAGGAGGACTGGGAGTTGATGAAACCAGATGCAGGTTTGTAGCTCTTCATTTCCAAGACCCACACCTGCCTTCACTCAGGGTTTTCTCTTATCGTGGTTTGGTCATGAGCTTGTGTCATCGAGATTCGTTGACGTGTGCGGGGTCTGATGGTCTGGTACTTTGCATGTGGTTATGCAATTTCTTTGGTCGCTCCTTGAGCGTCATTGGTTACAAGCCTCATGGTGGTCTTTGATTCGAAGAAAAAAGCACCTGCAGCAAGCCGACTCCCAAATAACCGATAGGGCTGACTGACAGGAATTTGATATACAGGGATCACGGTAGCTTATTTCCCGCTCATTCCTAACGAAAAGGTACCTGGTGTTGAACCTGAAATCTGTCCATACTTGTCGACGTGGAATTTTGAGGTGAGTTGTTTCGTTTCATTTTCTTGCAATCCATGCCCTTCGTGGGGAATCGAAGATTTGGGGGCTGGTTACTGTATTCGGTGTGGATCGCGGTAAAGCTGAACAAGTAATCGGAAATACAATCTGACGGGTGGACTTTTGGGGAGGCGCAGTGGACACCAGAACAAGTTGACCAGACCGTTGCACTCGCGAATGCAAATTTCGAAGAGAGTGCAGACAAGGTTAAGAGAACAGTTATGGCTGTGTACGAAAGGAAGAAGAAGCTGAGGTTAGAGAAAGAGGCGAAGGAGTCAGACAAAGAGAGTGAGGTCGAGGAGGGTGTTCATGAGGAGATTAAGAGACGGCACGGGATTCATGATCATTTTACGTGATGAGTGATGTGGAGATGAAGAATGATTTTGTGATGGAGTTTTCCTATTTGATATCAAGGACAAGAAGTCTTTTTTTTGAGTTACTAGGTACTCTAGAGTGTTCACCGTTTACATAATTAATTCATATTAGATTTTGCCTTTTTTTTCTCTTTCCTTTTTCTCTCTCTTTGAGATGTGCTTTTCTTTGTTACTCTATAATACTAGAACAGGTATAGCCCATATCGGTGTGTACCGGTATGTAATACAGTCCAATCTCAGTACCGGAAGAGGGTTACCGGATGAGGGCTATATTTCTTTCGCCTACCATTGTTGGTCCAATGCACGAGAAGAATATGCAGGCAACACATGCGGTCAACCATATCGGTGCTGGGGTGAAAAGTGAGTGATGTGGTGTGAAGAGCAGGCGCCAAGTGCAGAGAGAGACCCTTTCTGCAATAATGGCACCAGCATCCTTGTGAAGCACGTTCTCAACTGTCAATGGTCGATCGTACAAGCACTTCAGAGCACATTTCGAATGTAGGATTCATCACTCTAGTCTCCGAGTGGACCGGCGGAGACCACGGGTCTTAGTGTGTTGCTTGGGGGTCCCGAGACTGAATGCAAACGCGTTGATCTGGGGATCGAAAACGCTCCGAGAGTGAGACTTTTTCTTCGATAGGGTTACATAGAATCCGAGACCTCCCAGAACCCATTCCACTGGCCACAGATCACCAGATCATACCATTTTTTTCTTCCTCTCTTGTGATGTGAAAACCTACTATTGCAACAACAGCAATAACGGGAGTTTGCCGGTTATCGTCGTAGGAATAGAAAGGAGAAAAAGAAAAAGAAAAAGTAGCTGGCGAATGTGAAAAATGACGAAGGTCTTGGGGTCTATCTTGTCTTGGGGTCATGCCGTTTCCGAATCTGTGGTAAATACAGAACTGGGTTCTGAGTGGCCACGCCAGCCAAGGTAACCCTTTTCGCCAACATCTCGCCATTGCATCGAGATCCTAGGCATGATATAGGGTAGTTAGAGCGCTTGACTATCACCATTGTGGTGATAGGAGGTGGTGGGGGAAGTTGGCCACTGACCAGCGTTCTGGGGAATCCTGTGGTGCCCGGCGGCCACGCCACGAGTGTTCTAGATGGGAGCTCAAGCCCAATCCCTGCGTCTGTAGGCTGAATCACCATCAGGGTCGCTTGCCGATGCTGGAAACGTGCTAGGTCGACTTCAGCCGCAGCGGAAATAATCGTGGGAAGCGATCTGCACCCGTTTGGGGGAGGGGCTGTGAGGCGAGGCACACATTTTTAGCGGTGGCTTGGGATTTTATCCTTTTTTTTTCTTACTGTTGTTTGTTGGTGACCTATCTCGTGCTGTCCGCGGCTGCCTATAGGTGCATACACACGATACAAACCTGCTGAGTTCTACACTTGGGTGCAGTACATAGAATCCAGCACTGCTGCTTGGTGTTGCTTGGTGTTGCTTGGTGCTTGGTGCTTGGTGAGATCTTGGTGTGCTCTTAGAATGGCAGTCTGGTTCGTTTGGCGATGCGCTTTCTCCCTGGTCGCGTGTGCCAATGCCTGTTTTACTTTGTTTCTATGTTTACCATCACTGTTTCTCTACCACCTGTATTCCCTACCACCTCTCTGTTATACCTCCACCATCCTTGCCTGTCACTTCCAGCCTACCTAGAATTCGGGGTATAAAATATGCGTCTCCCGTCCCTCCCAACGCAGGAAGCAGCGCTATCGACATACGTCACATCGTGAACTCATTTTACTCCTTATTCCCGCATATATCTCGTTCTCGATCAAGCTGCCTGACCACTGCTCGCATTCTTACTGGCAAACAAGACCAGAAAATCCCAGAGAGGAGAGCCAAAGAAAAAAAAGTCGACTGTGATCTTTCTCTTTCGTCCAGTATATCAAGTCCCCCCCCAATTGATTTCGCTCTTACCCGTGATCGGGTTGCTATATTTGTTCTGCATACATCGAACGGCTCGGTGCCTAGTCCCGAACAGAAGCCCAGGGGTCCAAGCGGGTGGATCTGGGTCTCTCGTACCGAAGAAGAAAAGAAAAGAAAAAAAGAGTTTGGCCTGATCTGGAGATTCACAACGAGGTTGGCCCAGGAAGGAAAATCAGGGGATATCCGGCACCGGAAGAAGGGAAGAAGGTGGAGAGGGCTGAGAACAAGACCCACGGGCTATCTATATGTCTGGCACAAGCGTATTGTGCCCATTACCACTGCATTATTGTGCACAGTGCACGATCCAACCCAGGCGGGATCTCGTTACGGCGTGGTGTTGGTGTTGAGCTGGCAGTAGAAGCCCTTGCTCGAATCCGAGATAGGTAGAGCCTCTCTCTGCTTTCTGCTTCCTCTGTCTCAAGAAAGAAAAGCTTTCGCCCAGAACGAGAGAGACCTGTTTGAATACGTGTGTACCACTGCGGATTCTGTTTCCGTCCCCGCTATCGTATTCCTCATCCCACCCCCCGCCCGCTCCTGCTTGCTTGCCCCTGTTTTTTTTTAAAAAGAGTCGGTGAGTTCCTCGGCGTCCCGATCTCGGCCAGGGTACTTGAGAGACTTCTTCACCACCTGCAGTGCTATTGCGAATTCTTGCTCCACCTAAGACCCTCTGCTACTTGTACCATACCATACCAATACCCATACATACCATCAGTACACATATATGTGTGTACAGAGTTACATATCTACTCCACCTAGCCAGCGGTCGCAGCACACGGATCACACTTAAAATACGCAAGACGCAAATACTACATAGAACAAACCAGGACCGTGTCGTTGATCATGTCGAGGAGAAATACTCACTCTTTAGTTCTGGTCCTCCCACCTCGCAATTCTATATGTTCATCCCCACCCTCCTCATCCTCACCATCATCCTTCCCTATCACCCATCTTCCTCCTCCTCCCGCTCAATGCTCTGCACCTTGCTCCAGACCACCCCCCTTCCCTCTCTCTGCATCACAGCCTCCACCTACAGACGGCCATAGCTTTGGTTCCCAGTCTTTACCGTGTCTGCCAACGGTCTTGAAGCTAGGACTCGTGACCCCAGATACTCCAGCCTTTCACTTCCACGCTAGTAAAGACAGCAACCTATCCAAGGATAACCACAACCACCGAGCAGAAGAAAACATGGAGTGCCATATCCCCACACCGAACCTGACCAATTCCCCTGGTTCCCCGCTGGATCTTGATTTGGACTGCTCGTTTGAAGAGTTTGAGCGATACCTTCCACTCTCGAACCTCCCCACGCCACCACCGTCCGATCAAGCATCCCCAGCAATGTTGGTAGAGATCGATTTTGAGGAGGAACTGAATCCGGAACTTTTTGGTAGGTCTTGTCGATTTTTTGAAGGGTTGGATTTGGAGACCCAAAGTTCGGATGAAAGGCTAACGCGTGTTCTTAGGCCCCGCTACCTACCTGTGCAGCATGATCCCGAAGAATGCTTCACGTGAGGCTCCTTCAGCCTACCTCCTTCAATCGATACTGCAGCGTGCAAACATTTCCATGGAAACCGTCGGTTTGGGAAGCTGTATTTTGGATTGCTTGTCGTCGCGTTTTGTACGTCGGTGGAGGGAGGAGTGGTGTGCAGAGAAGGGATCGGTGGAAGGATGTGAGGTTTTGGCGGTAGCTGCATTATCAATTGCACTGAAATTTCTTGAGGACACGGTTAGTAATTTCTGGGAGATAAGCTCTTTCGTTGATTAACATGCTAATTTAAAATTAGTCCTTCTCGGCACGAATGTGGGCAAGGGATATTGCCGGCGACCTTTTCTCGTCGCGTCTCCTCAGCAAAACTGAGATGCTGATCCTGGACGACATTAATTTCTCTGTCGCGTCGATCTGCACCACAGAGCTTATCGAGTATTCCTTAGCTGAGATGAGGAGGCACTCTCAGGCTGCTCCTTCGATGAGGAAGACAAGAACTGATTACTCGCCCACCAAAAACCTTTCAAAGACATCATTTCCGCGCCTTTCTGAGCTCGAATCAGCTGTTGATGATATCTTTGAGCCCCTGCAAGAAATCGAGAATCTGTCCGTCAGGTGACTCCCGGTCGAGTCTCCTATTCATGGATACTGTGTCGATTGGTGATGTGTGGATACGTGTAGTTCCGATATTTTCCGTTTGCATATTTCTTTGAATTATTGGAGAACCGGTGTTTTGGGGCGTTTTGATTTTATTTTCCAAAAGAGTGGGAGCATCGGAGCGAACTGAGGAACCTGACATAAGACCTTTTATTTAATTTTTCGTTTTTATCTATTACTCTGTTTAATCCGACAACCAACATGTTGTGATGGTATTCTGGGGGCGGGTTTGCTTTGACCATTTCTCGTTTGTTTGTTTGGAATATTCCTTTGTAATGTCTGTAGGGGAGACGGGGAGGCGATTTTTTGTCGAAACTTCTGGTGTTTCGTGAACGATGGAGATGGAGGCACAGAGCACTTTTTAATGGGCTCATTTTGGCTTGGCGAGCTGCGGAACAGGGCCAAGGGGGCCAACAGACAGTTTATATAACTGAATAAGACATCGGATTTTGTGAAGGCTTGTGCGATAGAATTCGAACTGACAAAATCTTGACCCTTGAGTGTGCTGCAGCGATGTTCGTCTGATAACCAAAAATTCCTGGCTGGCGCGGGGACGAGATCGTCGATAATCCCTGCAGCAGTAGGGCAAGCAACCGTGAACACTAAGGTTCTAATATCGAAAATCCTCGTCTCCCAACTCACGACCCACGACCACTGCAGCCCCAATATCAAATGCAATGACCCCGCGGCGCACCCTAATTGACGGCCTGCATCGCTGCCTTTGCCCGAAATACTTCAATTCTCCCTCGCCTAGGAGCAATGGTCCGGTAGCCCTCGTTATTGCTCGACTGTCCCCACTATCACCACCCACTAGAAATTTCTCATCCTCAGCTCTTCGCCATCAATCCGACACCACTCCTCAACCCACACACCAAGGCCCCAACCACCACCCAGGGCAGCCTCCGCCACTAGCCCCCGTGATTCGGAAAATCTCAGCCTCAACCCCCAGTGCCTCTTCTGCACCTAGACGTGTAGCCTATCAACCGTACAACGGCGGTTCTGCCATACTATACCGGTCACAGGACAGTGCATACACCGGCATCAACAGAGTTATCGATCTCGCCACGAGGGCGATTTTTCCTGATGTGTTCATAGCAGCCCAGAACCTGGTTAGAGAAGAGGGTTATGAGCTAGATCGTAAGCTATTTACAGCACTGATTGAAGCATGTGCGAACTTTCCGGGGTGCTTGTTGCAGAGTATGGCTTTTAGGTTGTTGGATGAGATGAAGGAAAGGGGTCTGGAACCTGATTCGGTTATATATCATCATCTGCTGCGGGTGGGTTCCCCCCCCTAAGGGTTCAGGCGTGGGAGAGAGAGAGAAAGAAAAAAGCGTTGCTTGATTAAGTTGGAAAGAAGAAGAAGAGGAGGATGCTAACTTGTTGGGGGGGTATAGCTTCTTGCTAATTCACCGGATTACCTCAAACGGTCGCAAATCCTGAGTGAGATGAAGCAGAGGTGGTTTAAGTTGACGGATGAGGGCTGGCAGCATGTTATTATGGGGCATCTTCTTGATGGACAGCTGGAGATAGCATTGGAGATCGTGGAGAAACGGAGGATGAATGGAGAGTTAGTACATCGGAATACCTACAGGGATCTTATACAGAAGCTCTGCGCCGTTGGGGAAATTGATGAGGCGTTACGGTTGGTGAGGGAGTTGGAGACGGAGCTTACTTGGGTTACACCACCGGCGCTGGCATATCATTTGCTGGCAGCAGCAACAGATCAGCTTCATGTAGGTTGTGTTTTTACTTTTATTTATTTATTAGTATTAATGATGGAGATAAACTATTCTAATATGCTTGTGCGTTTAGCTTGAGGCAACCTTGTTTTTCTGGAGGAAGATCATTGATAAGGACATGTTCAACCCTGACGACGGCCTGTGTCTCGCAACTCTCAACGTCGCAGCCCGCTACGGCGACCCTCCGCTTGCAACCGATGTTTTCCGCGTCCTCGCAAACCGCGGGCTACAGTTCGAGGAGCAACATTACGCCGCGCTCCTTGAGTCCTACGTTGTCGGTGGTGACTTGGTGGCTGCATTTTCAGTTCTGGCTGTCATGGAGAGAGCCGGCGTTGCAACAGCTGAACACACCACCAGGCCGATCATTACCCAACTCTTGAGTTCTGATGAGGCTGCCACAGAGAAAGCTTTCGCCATCCTACAAAAGATGCGGCGCACCAATAAGAGCGTTGGAATCCCCGCCCTCAACGTGCTCATAGCTACGCACGTCAAGCGTGGTAACGTTGACGCTGCTTTCGAAATCTATAATGCGATGCCAGACTTTAACCTACGCCCAGAAACAAGCACATTTAACCTGCTTCTGAAGGGGGCCGCCCTACAGGGGAATAAAGAGTTCGCGATGAATATGGTGAGTGAGATGAAGGAGGCGAAAGTAAAGCCAAATGCAGATACGTATGAATGGCTTGTCAATGTGTGTTTGGTGCAGGATAATTACGAAGATGCGTTTGCATTCTTGGAGGAGATGAGAGGGGCCGGGATGGTGCCGAGGATAAGGACGTTGAGGGCATTAGCGAGTAGGTGCTATTTGTTAGGGGATGGAAGGTACAGAGTTGCGATGGTGGAGATGGTAAACAGAGGGGTAAATCTAGCCGGGTTCACTGCGGAGCTAGATGTGCAGCTTCAGGAGCAGCGTGAGAGAAGCGTGCAGATGTGAAGCACTTATAGACCAATAGCTATTTTATGAATTGTGTAGTAGATAAATACCTAGGTACATCGTTTTTTGTACATCTTTAGGAGACTTGGTGGAATCCGAGAGAGGCTAATCTTCTGGGATGTACTTATTTTTCTCATTCCCTATATGGCTTATAATGACCTTTCAAACACGCCAAAAACTGCATAATAACAAAATATATAAAAAACCACCGGATATCTGCCTCCATATTGGCGCAGCAAAGTCAATTATCATTCTCACCCACTGCTCCCTCCACTGGAGCTGGTGGTAGATTTGTCTTAACAATATGCAGCATCTCTTGTGATTCTTCCTCAGAAAATCTTGTGTCCATCTCCTCCACGATACAGTCCAGTTCTGCGATACTACTCGGTCTCGAATTCACCATCATCAACAGCTCCGCCTTCTCTAACGGGAACTTCGAAATAGCGCCCATAAAACCATCGATCGCCTTCTGGTCCTGCGTCGCGGCGGGCGTAGTGGACAGGTAATCCTTCACCTAATTCTCTCGTCAGCTGAATTGAAAAGAGAAAGACAAGTATGAGGCGGGTGGGAACCTCTTTCATGACAGTCTCAAGGTTGCCGGCCTTCATGGCGTGGACGGCGCCCTGGGTCTCGTGGACATGGGTGTAGCGCGCTTTCATAGCAGTGATGTGTTGGAGGACTTCATGGTCGCAAAGATAACTCTCCATGGGGTTGAGAACCTTCATTGCGTGGGTGGTCGGTGGTGGTATTACTCAAACGCAGATTTGGTGAGACGTTGGTGTTGATGTTGGGGCTGTCTGTGACTGGAGAAAATAAATAAATAAGCTTTGAGGCTCGGCGGACAAGCAAGATCTGGCTTAGCGCTGTTTTCCCCACCTGGAAACGACGACGTTTGCTACCGTGAACCTCACTTGGCCTGCAAGAACCACCAGCAGCAGCAGCCTGGTCGATTGTAGACAAGGATCCACGTCACAAACATGCTCACATCGGCGACATGAGCACATGTATCGCATTGTAAACATCAGTTTGGCATGGAGTGGATGGCTAGTGACTGGTCTGTTTTGGACCCTGAGTATGGCTACCGGATAACCTCTTGAACAGTCATGGCGTTACTACGTGTGTAACCACTGTAGTGATGAAGCTCATATCTGATTCGCTTATAGCTATATAGAGGGGAGATAAATCAAGTCACATTTGTTGATATATCCCAGAGATCTTATACGAAAGCATCATCGTGCAGCGGTTAATGACGAACTAAGCAGGGATCTCACATGACATTAAATAGAAGTGCTCAAGTGACCAGTTGGATGTATTTATGTTACCGATTCTAGGGCCCAATGGATGGCGGCATCAAACATTTTGGGAAATCTATGGAGTGATAGGCAAGATGTAAATGGGGCCGGCATAATAGGCTTAATAGAGAGGTTAAAAGATGCATATTCACACATCTATCAAGTACCTCCAAAGTACACTTGGGTACGACGCTGTGGCAAGCTGATCTTCAATGGCTATCTTCAGAGACCCTGTGGTGCACGATCAATACGTATCCTTGCTTGATATCTAGACAGAATACGCTCCAATCATAGTAGGCTTTACTACACCTTCGACAATGCCATCCTACGTCAGGGTCCACCGGGATTAGTAACCAGGTCATTCATTCATCAAGCTAAAGGGATCGGCCCTCAAGATCGATGATGGGCTGCTAATATATCCCGAACTTAGATATATATTTACGACTAGCTAATCGTGTAACGAACTCGGTTCTGCCTTCCTGAGGTTTGTGTGTATCCCGGTGTGCGCGCGTCTTATTGTAGCGTTTGATTTGCAATTGGGATCAAGTGTTTTGAACTATGTTTTGGGTCTATTTGGAATAGTGTATTCAGGGATTATTCGAAACACTAAGAGGCTGTGTTAGGAGTATAGTAGATCGATACCCTCTTCATGCTGTGCTAAGGAGGATCACTCGAGGTCGGTGGATAGCTAAAAACGGGTGGCCATTCTTCGATGGGCTAAGTACGTGTGTTCAGAGAGGTTATTCACTGCACTCGTCTTGGATACATAAGCTTAAGAAATATTAAACAAAGACACATATTAGCTAATAGCGAGACTAAAGCCCTCGGTAAAAGCCACCATACCTGTCCATATCCTAACTGTGATATTTTCCTATTACTGTCTAGTCTTGATAGATTACATCTCGTAATAAACACCACGATCCAAGACTTTCTAATTTTATCCTTATATCTATATGTATTACCCGGGCGTACTTTCCATACCTATAAAGTTTTCGTTTGATAGGGAAACAATTCAACGAGTGATAATTCATGATTCGATACTTGAACTGGCCCCACATCGCCAACGTCAATTCTTGGCACCCGCAACCTTCGACCTCCAACTTCCCCATAGCTCGCGCTACCCAAACGCCCAACGTCCCAAAAACCACTCCTCTCCCACCTCAATTCTCCCAAAAATATATATATATATAAAATGGTACCAATTCCCCAATACCCATTACGGTAAAACCCTAACTAACGAATTAAACAGGGTGGCGGCGACAAAATCCCGTAACGAACCCTCCCTCCCTCCTCCCTCCCCCACCTACCCCTGTCCCACCAACCACTATCCTATCCCCCTACCCTGGGGAAGAGGGGCCGCCAACATACTAAATATCTGTTTTTAACCTACAGATACCCAAAGCACGTCTGGTCTCCGTCCGGAGGATGGTACTCGCGACCTGGAAACTGGAAAGCCAACACCGCAATTATGGCTACGGTGATTGCCGGGTGCGTTGCGCTTGTCTGGAAGACGAGCGCCGAGAGAGAGCGCCGTACGCGCATGCCGGATCCAGATCGGTTCTTTCCGAGTCGATGTTAGTTTTTGTTCCTTCTTTCTTGCGCTCCTCTATGAATGACTTCTCGGGGGGGTTATGGGTAGGGTTGTATAAATTATGCTTGAAACTAGAAACTAATGATGGTTTGGGGGAGGGGGGTAGACTGGAGCAGGCAGATCATCGAGTTTGAGGGAGGGACTAAGGACTCTAAATAGAGAAGCACTCAACGGGATTGTAGACGGATGGGTGGAACCGATGTCGGATCTGGAGATCGGAGTTCTGTATATATATATATCAATTATCCCCGTGAGGGGGAGGAGGGCATAACCTTGTGAAGATATATCGCGGGAAAAACTTGAAGGGAATAGAGTAAATTTCCTGCGCTGCACACCAGGACAATGGTGAAGCCAATCCCCAAACCAGTCTCTACCTTCTTCCATCTTATAAGATTTCAGCCCTAACCCTATTAACAGGCATCTTCTGGGACGGGTCTTCTTCACATTATATTTAAGCTTGAGCTACTATCTAATTTCAAGGGATTTACGAAGCTGTTGGCATCCCCATAATCTGATTTTAAATTCGCTGTTTAACTTAGGAAACCTTTAAAAGAAACTTTTGTTATAACTATGAAAAGAACAATTAAACGCCCCCTATTTCCACTGTCCCTCAAAATATAAAAAGACCACGGCGCCGCATGGGAGGAAAACTAAATAAGAAGGTATACGAACATAAAGTAGATGACAAATGAGGAGAAGCGGAAAGAAGAGAGGGACAGAAGAAAAGAGGAAGAAAAGAAAAAAAAGGACCAATAGCAACAAGAAAAGAATAACAACAAAAAAGAAAGTCACCTCGAAAAACACCACAAACATAAAATAAAAACAAGAAGGAAAAAGAAGCAAACTCCGAATAACAGAGAAGGTAATTAAAAAAGAAACAAAAAAACCAACACTCATACACTAATCCGCCCCCCACTCCCACCCAGCCATTTCTCCGTCCCAATAGCGTAGCGCCGCCCGTTATACTTGATATCCATACAGACGGCAAACCTTTTCATATGCCCCCTAACCAAAGAGAAGAAACAGAATAACCGCCATCCACATGCACATAGGATGTTAAGCCGGCTAATATCATTGTCTCATTTCGCCTTCCCTCTTTGCGAAATAATACGTCAAAAGATTCTGATGCCCACCCTTCATCCCCTTCAGGATATCATCAAATAGTCTTTCGTCGTTTCGTAGCTTACTGTGCATCTCGATACACATGCTGACACAAGCCCTTCTCACTTCTGCATCTTCATCATCAAGTGACTGTTTAACTCCAAGTTAGTTCCGATTTACCCCATTAAATAAATAAAAGTTGAAGAATGACGAACCTTAACCGCTAACTGTCCTAATTTCGTAAACTGTGGTTCTAGCGTTGACACCTTACTAGCCCTGACAAGTGCCGCCAAACAGCTTAGGCTCATGCACCAACTCTGAGTCGGTGGTCTGGCCACAGGCTTATCTTTAGGCAATAACATCATATTCAAGATAGCCTCGATTCCCGTCGCTGGGTCCGCGAGAGCAACAAACTCTTCCACGATTTCTTCAATCCCTGTAGTGACATGAGATTGCGTAGGATATTTGCCTCGTAGGTTAATTAGCGTATGCAAAACTGCTGGCTCGTGTCGTGAGAAGTAAGGTGCTGTTTTCGAAAGCAGCTGTTTCAGCACCAACAGGCCCTGAACTCTAAGATCTGCAGCTCTCTCTATATCAATCTGTAATGGTAATTGGTTAGTAAATATGCATCTCCACGATCTTCCTCGAAACAAATTAAACATACCGAATCATCATCTAGATACTCTAGTAGGGCAACAAGAAGCTCATCAAACACCTTTCCACCTTCCCAAATATCACGCAGACACTCTCCGTTATTCTCTTGCAATACAGATCTCACAGGATTCTCCCTCGCGATCCCTATGAGTTTCCTGAAGGCCTGAGTATCGATCTCACGGTTTTGCAAACGTGAGATGAGCGTAATCAAAAGCCTCGTAGAGTGTTCTGGAGTCTTCGGCAAGTTCGAATTGCTAATCTGCTTCCTCATCTTTGATCTATACCATTCACCCGATCCGGGACCCAAATTTTTGTCACCTCCGGTAGCCACAGCTCCGTTGG
Organism: Gyromitra esculenta; assembly: GCA_038503075.1. NCBI lineage: Eukaryota > Fungi > Ascomycota > Pezizomycetes > Pezizales > Discinaceae > Gyromitra > Gyromitra esculenta. The sequence goes on from JBCAML010000001.1 coordinate 617,164, forward strand.
ATTCAATCACCGGGTCTTGATAGACCTTGATAGTTGGTGTTTTATCATCGCGTCCGGCCTTTCTTACTGAGATGATAGGATTACTAAGGATATCTGGAGCACTTGGAGGCGTAGAAGGAAGAGGTGGTAGGTCCTGAAGCTTGCTATCATTCTCCTTTGCTCGTGTTGGCGTGGATGGTCTAGGGGCGGGAGGTAGGGGCGGCAGGCTGATCATTGTAATATCCTCATCCTCAAGATACGAAGCATCGTCCCCAGTATAGGCTCCTTTCTTCGTGGAAGGCGAAGTGGCGTTGTTTCGCTGAGGGCTCATGGGACCCTTAGCACCACCAATTCTCGGAACAGATCCCAGAACCTGCTCAACATCTGCGACCTTCTCTTCGGCCACAATAGGTTCCACTTCTTCCTCAAAGTTGACTCCCCAGGCTTTCTTCAATTCTCTGATGGTCTGCGACTCAAACGTATTCAGGATCTTGTCGAAAGATTCTGTGTCCAATCTCTGGAGATTCTTCAGCAATGCAGCCAGCGGGTTGTAATTTGGTACCCTCGTGTTGTTCAACATCGCGATTAACCGATTAGCGGAGAGCTTGAGATTCGCAGGATCACTCAGGAACTCGTTCTGGGCGCCGTTGAGGTGTGATTCTACGACCTCGTTCATCCAGACCAGACACCCATGGAGAACCTTCCGTTTCTGAGTCGTTGTGAACGACCCAACAGTAAGTCTCTTTGGTACTACGCCAGAAATGCCCATGCTCGTAATAATCCTGAATAGCATGTCTGCAGCTTCCGATTCGGTCATCAGTCGCTTTAGTGCAGGCATGCTGTGGGCAACGATGGGCTGGGAATGTTCCAAATCATCGCTCTCACTAAGTAGCAACACCTTCGGGACAATCTGATCCATAGGTACTACTTTTACCAGTTCTACCAATACCTCTGGGGCAACTACATGCTCGACCACTTCCGGCTGAGGATCGTTAAGCAGCTTTGCAAGGGTAGGTGCAAACACATCGCTGGGTGGAAGAGTAGGCATCTTCTGGCCGTCGTAATTCGGGGGTATCTTTTTCGCGAGCAAACAAGCAACGATGACTACGCCTTCGACTCTCACTCTCCAGTCTGTGTGGCTTAGCTGTTCTAATACTGTGAGCTTCCTTGGGCTACCGGCTAATGGGCTTTGCTGGCGCTGAGGTGTCATCCCACGACCAATACGATCATGGAAATTTCTTGCAGGAGGCGACAAAGGGGGTGATCGAACGCCATTTCCACGAGGTGAAGTCCTTGAAGATGAGTGCCCCGGAGGACTGAGCGCTCGTGCCGAAGATACAGGGTCAGTGTACGATCTCTCAGGACCAGGTTTCATCTTAACGTGCGGCCTCTGAGGCCGAAGAGGCGCGGATGCAAGGCTACTTTGTACAGCAGCGGGAGGCGCCGTAGGTTCGTAAATTTCAGGCTGGGGAGCAGCCCTCAAATTACCCTTGCTTTTCTTTGATGCGAGGATTGCTTCCTTTACTGATGGTCGTCCTGGGCCAGCTGTAGCGGCTCTACCCAGTGGTTGTCGTAGGCTTGCAACACCTTTTGGCGCTGCGGTTGTGGCCCCATTGGGGTTGACTTTTTGAAGCAACTTCTGCGAGCTGGCATCAAGATTATCTAGGATTCTGCAGACAGTCAGTATGCTTTATATCTCCTGTTTCCATTATTCTAGGAATCCTCACATTTCAGCACGTTCCGGCCAGATACTTGCGAAGAACCAATAAGTTCCTCTCATCCCTTCCCTCACTCCCGGATTTGCGTCCGCCAAACCTCTTTTGATGCACTTTTCAAGTAAATCCGCCCCTCCTGAATGTTCAATGTACCCCTTCTGGTCCATATGGGCCTCCAACATGGTACGAATCCATCCAGCCGCGTAACTCCTGGGCTGGACGTTTTTATCGCCGCATGCGTTCAGCAAATGCTGTACAAGCTTCACATGGTAAGAAACGTTTGCGATCAGTACCGCCGTTGTTACGTTTCCTAGTTGCGACGTAATCTTCTTTGTGCCGGCGCAGAGTTTAATAAGATTCGACATGAGAATCTCCATCATTGGATCCAAGCCAGGGCCTATGACTTTTGCTAGGTCCTTCACTAGCTGACCCCCATTCGTCGCCACTGTTGTTCGTAGAGAGTTCACTGTCTTTAGAATACCATCCAAGAGCGCTTTCAACCCGGCCAAAAATGTAGTCTGATAGTCTCTGTATGCGTTTCCTCGGATCAACTGCCTCAACTTTGTGATGTTCTTATCTCTGGCAGCCCAGTTTCCCTCTGATTCTCTACCCTCAAACGGCCCAACCATACCATGTAGCATCTCCTCCAGCTCGCGGTTTGTATTAACGTAAATTGGATCGACGTTATCCATCTCGCTCCCAGGCATACTTTGCACGTAGTTTGACGAAGCCATGCTTCCGCCAATGCTACCGGCGACACTCTTCCCCTTTGTGTTCACTACTTCCTCTTCTTGTTCTGGGGATCTCGCGGTATTACGCATTTCTGCCTCACCGCCAGGGAGACCAAGTTGGCTCACAATATAGGTTGCGATTCCTTTTCGAACCTGTCGCTTCTGCAGCTCTCGCTTGAGGTCTGATTTTGCGTGATCTGGTGCATTCCTGTTTATTCATTAACACCAACGCTGCATTTCGAAAATGGGCCATTGAACCTACCTGAAAAGCTCCACAACAACCTCCTTTGCAGTTTCTCTCACAGGCTCACTCGCGTCCTCTAGCATCTTAATCATGGAAGGTGTGAAACTCCTAAACGAGAACCCTTGTTGTGAACGGTGTATCTGCAGCAACCAATTCAAACTTTCCTGCCTGCATTTGGGCACTTTGCTCCCAAAACCAAGCTCCTTGATCCCCCGCTCAACATCGGGCCCAGAACTCTTCCATAGATCCAACAGCCCGGTTAGGGCTATCGATCGATTCCTATCTTTCTGGTCACCGAGCTTTTCGATGAGGACTGGGAGTGTATGAGGCGCCTGGGGACGAATACGGGAGACATCTTGAAGTGTTACTCGCTTGATCAAGTGGCCGAGACACGAGAGCGCGTGTAGAGAGAGCGTGTTATTCGAGGAAGCAATTCCTGTACGGCAGGCTTCGAACAAGGGGTTTATAGCTTCAGTCTAGCTCATACAATTAGCTTCTTTTTTCTTAATATGCAAACTATAGAGTGGATGATAAGTTTGCAGGGAGTTGCAGGACGTACCTGGACAGTTTGGTGCTTAACCTGCGACTTGATGGAAGCAAACTCAGAAATCTTCTGGTCCGTATCTGCATCACGTATCAGCACGTTTCCAATAAAGACTTCGTGGGGCCAAGACTACTCACCACTGCCTTTCAGCAGAGCCAAAAGGTGCTCTGCCTGTGAATTTACGACAGACATGATTCGCAACTGATAACCGTCAAAGAAAGCTGTATGGCAGGACAAAAGACTGGGGGGGACGGGGCTGACGGGGTGACCGAGGCTTTATGGACCAAATGGGAGATATGGGAGGATTAAATTACCGAGAAGGCCCGTGCAGAGCTCTCGAATTACGGTACTGGAAATTAAAGCAGATGCTCGCGTGCGGAGAGGAGCCGGGAGCGCAAGGAGGTCGTCGGGGAAATAGAGTAGAAGCAGGCTGTTTGTCTTCTCGTGCGACTTGACTGGTGCGATAAGTAGCAAGTGCACGACGCCGCCAGCAAACAAACTGGCGAGAACGGGAGGCGGAAGAAAACGAGCAGCTGATGATGGTTTTCTCCCTCCCGAATAGGTGCGAGATGGACGAGAGACGAGCTGGCACAGGGGATGAGAGACAGAGACAGAGAGCAGACGGCACAAACGAAATGAGGGACCGTCCAGCGAAGGGGCAGGCTGTTCCGCATTCAGCGGGAAAATAAATGTTTCTTGTTTTTGTTTTTTCTGGCCAAGTTCGGGGGGAGCCAAAACAAACAACGGTGGACCAGCGTTCACTGCTCCCCCACCAACCGTCCCCAAAACCGACCAACCCCAAATCACTCAGCCATGCTGTCTGGGCCAACCACCGTTCGTTCCGCTGGAACTTTCTGGCATCCTGGTCCTCCGCCGCGCTGCAGCCCCGCCATCTTTGCATGCTCCTGAGCTCCGCTCCCTGCAGTAGAGCATCATAGGCACCCTACTCGCGCAGCAGAGCCTCACAGTTGCATCGTCAGCTGCACTGGCGCTTTGTTGTCGTGGGCCGATCAGATCAGATAAGATTTGAGCTTCTGGGTGTGGATGAGTGATAGTCTGTGATGGTGGCACATGTAGTCAGGATACATGGAGATATGAACGTCAACCGAATTGAAAACTACTTGTACATATAAATGCTCGTTGATTAACTATTACGAATTACATGCACGGTACCCATGTTAACCCAGTCTCTAAAGCCCTCGATATCTGATCAAAAACAAAACCAACACCACAACCACTGAAATCCCCAAAGTCCACCAGTTTCCCACAGGTGAAAGAGCCAGTCCAACCGGCGGGACCACCAAAAACGCCAATTCCCTAAGCTCTCTGCCAACAAATCTCGCCGCCCTTACCGCCAAGCCGTTCTTCGGCGCAGTATTGTTATCCACCAAACCCGTCAAGTATGCAACGCCATCGCATCCCTCAACTTCCTCCCATATAAGTTCTCCCGTCTTTTCGTCCCTTATATTTCGCCAGTCTCTCCACCAGCACCATACCCCGGCCGGGAAATCATCGAATGGATTCATGGCAAAATAGTCTTTCTTCTCAACCTTGCGGCCGTTGCTGTAGACACCGTGGACCCTCTTCTCGACCATGTCAAAGAGCCACAGTCTATCGCTCATTGCAGCAGCCACAAACCGCCCATCGGCACTCATAGATAGAGATGAGTACAATCTTGGAAATGATGCCGGTGAGCCATCGAGCTTTATGGCTTCAGAAGTCATGGGGTCAGGGATTGTATATATTGGCTCATCAAAGCCCTTGGAATAATTCCAGACGAGTAAGCCACCCCCAGCACCTCCGGAGACGATATATGTGTCCGTCAAGAGAAAATCATGGGTAGAAGCGGTTGTGAAAGGGGCGCGTGACCCGGTTCCGGAGGGTGCAGAGGACGATTTCGTCTTGAATTTCATCGTCTTAACCACTTTCCCTGTTTCCAGTGATACCACGACAAAATCTGTTCTTGTGAGTGTTCCGAGGGTTGCGGACCGGTGACGAGTTACGAGACAAACAAGATACTTTCTGCAGAGTGTATGCACCAGTTAGTTTGATGGTCTGGCGATTGCCGGGCTTACTGGAGTAACTTGCCTTGTGACATGGAAATTCTTGAGATGCGGAAAACTGTAGTACGGCTCTTCTTCCGCCCACTCTATGTTGAGATCAAACTCCCAAAGCACCCTACCCTCGGCCTCTACCGTCTTCCACTTACCTTTCTTCACTCCCACCGACTCCATACAAACTAGATTGGTTGGCATGAGTGGTGTGGGCTCTGACTCCAATGGCTCCGGGAAAGTGACAGCCACCAAAACCTCTTCAATAGCAACAAAACGATCCGGCATCCTCTTCCCTAGATTCCACGAGTGGGACAGACCCGCTGTCGAACCATCCACCGCGCACACTCTATACTCATCACTCCGCTCCTCGACAAAAAGCCCAGCCGCCATAGGGAGCGACGTCGCAGTCCATATGCCCTGCGACTTCCACTCAGCGACTTCCCTTGCCCTTCCCAGGCTAGGGTCTAGGGTAGCAGCAATCCATTTACTCAACGGGCTAGTATGAATAGCGCTCCACTGAGGCATTACCTGAAAAACAGCGCACCCGTCGTCCTTCACGTTCGTGTGTTTGGTTTCGTAGCGCGCGCCTCTGCGATTCCCCTCGCCGCCGACAACCAGCTCGATTGTTCTCCTGCCGAACCAATCCCCCCTTTTGCTCTGCGGCGATAGCTCCTTTCGCGCCTTCTGGAGTCGCGGAACTATGGGTGTCCCAGGATCAAAGCGACGCGACCATCCGAGGTTTAGCTTCACGACGTTGCGCCAGAGGCGGCGCTGGACGGCGGAGGTGCCTGGGTATAGGACTTGGTCGAGATGCAGCGATTCTGGGATTCCGAGCGCCACGGCGGGACCGTGCCATACCGAGTCATTTTCGGAGCAGAATATGGCGTGGTGGAGAGTAGTGCATGTTTGGGAGAGGTTTACGAGGGTTATGTGTGGCTTGGAGTCCTTAGAAGAATTGCAGGATGCTGAGAATTTGAGGATGCTGAGCAGGATTTCGGTGGGGAGCTGGAGGAGTGGTGGGGCATCCATTGTGCAGTGAGGCGTTTGCTTGGGAGGTGCAATAGGTAGGCACTGGAGCAGAGCTGGACATGTTTAAAAGGGAATCTGTGGCGGGCTGTGCAGTACAGTTGGTCCATGGCCAGTTATGTGGCCTTTGCGTCACTCGTTCAGCCGCATCTACAGCTTAACGTGGCCTGTGGTTTGATATGACTCGAACAGGTCTATCCACAGATCCTCTGCATGTATTTCCTGGTTCTGGTCTTTTTTTGGGAGGCAGTTCCATCATCGCTGGCAGGCAATTGGTCGCAATTGCCGGCTTCCCTGGCACCCAGCTAACTATAATCCTGGGCGGTGCGAGACAACGTCCCCGCTTCCAACTGAATTGCATGTACCCCATGTCGAATGTACAAAGTGAAAGCAGTCCCATTGAAGTTGCACATAGCACGCTGACATACGGAATAGAACGAGCTAAGAGCTGTTGGGCTATTGGACTTAGAAGTTGACTTGAGCCTGAGCCAGGAACGGGCCTAGCTAAAGCGGACTATTAATTACATGTAGATATCCAGAACATAAGTATTTTAATGAGGAACAGTATGAACTATGTATAATAAGATATAATAGATAAATACCTACATGTAACTAAAGGAAACCAACAACCGTAAAGCATCGCATTCTGAGTTCGGCAAAGCCTTCGTTTACAGAAAAAGATACATTACATTGTTAGTTCACTACCAGTGCATGAGTCGCCTCTGCTTATACTTGCCTAAAAATCAAGTCTGTGTGCGCGATGCAACCGTAGCAGATATACGTGCAATCCCCCACGCCTGATCCTCCTCCCAGAGAAAGACTGACTATCGATATAGATAGGGAAATTGGGAAGCTTCTAATGATCGTGTCAATATGACTTAGTTTAGTGAGGGACAATAATGTTAATTGTTAGTTGATTGAGCATGGTTGCTTCGAAATAGGTTATGGCTGTGTTGGAAGTACTCTCGAGGCAGGCAAAAAGTACCCGGAAACGCAACCTGTATGCACGTTATTCTGGCCAGCCAAACAATAGGATTCTACTGAACCACCCAACCAACTGAGCCCTCCAGCAACTTGCATTTACGGATACATGTACTTATTGTCTGTCCCGAGCACATGTGTAATCGACAGACTTAACTTTTAGGCGAGTATAGACATGGAACCTATGCCGGGTAACTAGAAGTTGCCACTTTCGGCTCCAACGCACGAGCTTGGTGCCTATACAGCTGTGTAGGAAAAGTATCGACACCCCGCCTAACTGGTAAGACGATCACTGGGATGTCAAGACTTTTCTTACACGACTGTACAGTGTCAGTGAATGGTTTCAAGGGTTAGATCCCATAATCGAGTGTCTGACGCAGAATTCATCCTGGTGTCCAAGAACTTTCTTAACATAAACCGGAAATATTGCGTGTGTTCCTTGGAGCAATGGAGGGGATAGTAGTAGTAGTAGTAGTAGTAGTAATTCATTTACGCATCCAAGCAGTGGAGGGGATCCTGAGGCAGAGGGTATAACGAGGCTTGGATCACAACCTCAATATTTCGCCACCTAATGGAGATCAATTTGTTAGCCAAGCCTGTCGAGCCTCGTTATACCCTCTGCCTCGCGATCCCCTCCGCTGCTCTGCCGATTTCTGGCTCTACAAAACTATAGGGAAATCACAACGTTTCTGACAGTAGAATACTGCCACTTGCAGATAAGAGGACGGAAGGTGGTCGATTAAGTAAGGTGCGATATTAGAGGTCGTTAGGTGCGTGTTCGAAGTTATCAAAGTGACTTTTCGATACCCATTCATTGAAGTCCAACCAACCAGCTAACTGGTGTACAAGAAACTGCAGACCACCAAAGGAAAATGCGTTGGAAAAATCATGACAAAGTCTCAACCTGACAATGATATTGAAAATGCTTCCCAAGTAAAAAGTAAATCGTACAGAAAAGAAAAAAAAACTTTTACAGCAGACCCCTCCGGAAATATATGACAGCAAAATGAAACATACTAGCCTTGCGACATATCGTAAAATCCTGCACTATGTTACAGAAACCCCAGCAATATTGGGGGCTAATTATCACATCATCTTTCGGGTGATTAAAGAGCTTTCATGCAGTAGTTTCAACCTTTGGCTTCTTAACCTCGTGAGTGCCTTCATCGGTAGCTTTCCTCTTGCCGGCTCCTTCATTTGCAGGGGTAGCTGTTGGTTCGGAGCTGCTCTTAATCTTTGGAATACCATTATCCTCTTTCTTGGCCTCGCGTTTATTGTCCCGATCACCGCGTCTGTCGTGACCCCCACGTCCCCGTCCGCCTCGGCCGCCGCGTTGACCACCTCGGCCACGTCCGCCGCGGCCGTTTCCACCACCGCCACCGCGGCCCCCATGGTGTTTGTGCTGACCGCCATTCTGATTGTTACCCCTTTGGTTTCTGTCTGGCTTGCTCTTTGCCTGAACCTTTCCATCCTTGATATCTTGGATCTTTCCCTCAACATAAGCCAACTTGGTCATCCATAAAAGCTCCTTGTCATCCCATGTTGGTTTTTCCTCCAGCGCTATGAACTTCTGGGCGAGTTCATCATTGGCGAACTCGACAAAGACCGATCTTTTGAATGTCTTGTGATCAGTGCGGCGAAGACGGACAGCATTAATCGGGCCATAGGGTTCGAAAAACTTTTCAATGTCTATTTGGGTTGTGGCATTCTCGTCACCGAATCCTTTCTGTTTGGACAGAAGAAACGGATCAGTCATACATCTCCCGGGGGTAGGCATCACACAATGGGTGAGTCAGACATACCGCGTAAATGCTCCTGGTAATGGCTTGGTCCTGGGTCGGGTCAAAATCAATAGACTTTTGCCAATGGCCGCCCCCGTTCACGCCGTACCGTTGATTTCGTGGGATGAGTTCGGTTATTTCCAATGCGACTTTCCTCTTGACTGTCTCATCTCCGGCATCTCCGCCGAGCTCTAATTCTGTGCTTTCTTTCAAAGCACCGAGAACTGCTTCCTTGCTGGGGAAGCGTTTCATCCTCTTAAAAGACATAATGAGATTAAGCGGGACCGGTTTATTCTCTTTGCCACCGACTAGGCCGAAAAGGAACTTGTCAGAAGATAAGTTAGATTGCGAAAAGTAAAACTCGACCTGCAATTCAAACGGGGAATTAGTTTTTTTGGCCAAAGTTCAAGGCGCGCTATGCGAAAGTCAACAGAATAGAATAATTCTCACTTGTTTACGGATTTCTTCCGGGTCATCAGAATCCGGAAGAACGGTTGGGTCAAACTTGCTCTTGTTAGGTTTTGGGGCTCTAGGCTTTCTCTCGGTGGACTTCTCATGAGTGACCCCCAAGTCACCCTCCATCTTAGCGTCACCAGCAACTTCATCTTTAATCTCACTCTCGTTTTTCACATCGCCGACACTTCCCTCTTCCTGCTTTGTCACGTTTTCTGGTTTCACATCGGTAGATTCCTCTTTGACAGGCTCTTCCTGCTGGATATTCTCTTCCTGCTGGATATTCTCTTCTTGCTTGGTAGTCTGTTCTGGCTGAATCTCGTTCAATTGTTCTTCAACCTTCGCCTCCTGCTGGGCTTCCCCGGCCTTAGTCTCCGCCGGAACATCAGCGGCGTCAGCCATTGCGACTGGAAAGTTTGGCGAAAATGCAGGAAGAAGGGAAAAAATAAAATTGATTAAGTGAAAGGAGCAAAGAAGTCAATGGTAGTAAGGTTCAATTGCAATTGTGAATCGGTAACGAGAGAGAATCCGAACAAAGTACTGGTAAAGAAGAGAAGAAGACGGTTGGAGGGGGGAAGAGTCAACCTCTTATTTTGCGCGCGGTGCGGCGGGAGGGGTCATCGATTGGGGCCTTGGCGCATGACTGTCCTGATGCCAAGAGAAAAGCTTGGACAGCCATTGGCAGAATCACGACTTTGCCGACTGGTAGCCTGCATGGGCTTGCTGGGATGCCTATAAGCTTTGCTATTCAGGTTTTATGGTCTCTCTCGCTATGAGGTAGATTGCTTCGTGCGTGAACAAATTCTCGCTTCGACTAGAGTGGATTACATGGATAGATAGTCTTACGAGCTGTACCTTTTCGAGCGAATGCTCTTCTTCCACGACCATTGGGTTGAGGCTGAATACGCACACCGTTGAACTCCGGGCAGAAGGTTGTCGTGGGAAGTGCTGAAGCAGCCTTGCAGCATATCTAAACAGGGCGAGTAATGCCAGCAATCTTCCTCTGGGGAATATGGGGCGCCATAAATAACTGGCAGAACCAAGTTTGGCAAATCCAACAGCCCAATATTAGGTGTTGGCATTCGAGTCATGCAGCAAGGTTAGGGTTGCTTCACACGCTCTCACGCGTTGCACCTGCTCGGCGATCACGAGTCGTGAGTCGTGACTCACCTGCCAGGCGAAAGCCCCAATATATACAACCACCGTGTTCGTGTATACAGACTTGCTTGTCTGCGTGTGCTCGAGCTCTTGGAAACCCCAGGCCTGGTGAGTCGCTGCTCTAGGCAAAAGTACCTGCCTGTAATCTTTGTCCCGAATAATACCGGGTCGTGATCCATCCAGAGCCTCCGAAACAAAGGTCTCTTGATACTTGCCACACCGCGCGCCGCAAGAGTCAGCTGTTGCCTTGCGCGTACAAAGGTGGAAAGTGAAAGAAAGGAACACGCAGCGGCAAACCCAGCCTTAGCATACACATGTACCCTACGCCATGACCACGCCACGTGAGTGGCTTCTGGGATGGTATAATACCGCCTGATGGACGCAATTTTTGATGCCAGTTTACTTTGGAGCATCACATATATGTACCTACCGAGACAAAGAAATATACTACCAGAAAGGAAAGAAAAAAACTACTTTGGAAGTACTTCCTAGGCTACGGATCGAATATCCTAGAAGAAGAGCTATGACTACCGAAGCGGAAGATAGTTTACCTGCAGATTTCTCAAGGACTCGGAAAAAGGGAAAAAATTGTAAGACTATTATTCCATTTACACTCGTCTTCCTTTTCTTCGGCCAATACATGTGCTAACACCCGCAGTGACACTCATCCACACCCCCAGGTTCAGCCACCACACCCCATCCCATATTCTTTCACCAGCTCTCACCTCCTCCTTCGACCGCAATCGAACTTATACGACCTATGAGCTCCGCTACCGCTTCCACCCGGCAAAACTCCCCACGCACCCCCCGTTCTCATTCCACGTTTTTATTGGCCCCATCCCAGTCGACACCAGCAAAGAAGCTTGGTTTAACAGTGCCTCACGAATTGGTGGACATGGCGTATCAGCTAGTCACGACAGGGGCGTCAACGGTACTATACCACTGACAAGGACGATATTAGAAAAATGTGGGACCCTGGAAAAGGAGAGTGTAGTGCCCTATTTGAAGAGGGAGTTGAGATGGGTTGTTGAAAAGGTTGGTGTTTCCCTGGATCCGGCTTGGGTTCGTGGCTAATATATCGGTAGGATGATGGAACTGCTACTGTCGATTTATTAGCGATGTTTAAGGTTAGGGTTGCGAGCGCGGAGGTTAGCGTTGAGGAGGAGCGGGCGTTGGAGTGGACGTTTTATGAGAGCGTTGTGGATGGGGTTGAAGGAAGGCTTGTATGACAATGGTGTGGTGTGGTGTGGTGGAGGTTCTTGTATATATTGCCTTGGGCACATACATGTGCCCTAGTAATTTATTTTATGATTTATGTCCAAGTTATTGTCGAGGACGGAGTTTCTGGTAGGTGTTCGCTAGTGAGTGATTTTTCATGACACGAAGCAGTTGGTATATCGGGTGGGCGTTTGTACCCAACTAACGATACGTAAATTATACGAACATCTATAAGCGTAGTACATCAATATCAACCCAACGCCAATATCTATATTTTCCTTTTAACATACCAGAAAACTAACCTTAAAACCCCACCATTCTATTGCAACTTCATAAACCCTGTTATGGCCTCCCACAACCCCTCAGGGTTTGGTCTCTCTGCCACCGCTTCAGGCCGCCGTTCTAATATATCTACTAAACATTTCTCCGTCGTCGGCCCGATAGCAGCTATATACGACCCGCTCCCTACCCCACTTTCTTTGTGCTCCTTCAATACATTTACGGCTACATCTGCCCCGGCAGGGGAAAACACCACAATCCACTTTTTATCACCCTGCATCTCCTGTACGGCCTTAACAAACTCTTCACGGAATGACCCCACAACAGCAGTCTCGTACACGACTAGTTTCTCTACTTTGATGCCCGCCGCAGTGAGGGTCATCGGTATGACATCGCGATGTGTCTCTCCAACAAGGAAAAGGATTGGTTTCTGCGGGGTGCCGTAGTCATTCACTATAAACTCCGCAAGAACCTCACCACTGCCACAACCCGCCCCGAGAACATTGGCTTCGTTGAAACCGAGAAGCTGCACAGCCTTTGCGGTTGCTGGGCCGACGACATATGTTTTTGTATGTGTGAATAAAGAGGTGATGTGGGATTTCCACGGATGGTTTCCTGCACCGCATCAAACGCCGTTATCACCACAAGGCGTGTGGAGGGGAGGGCAAACCTTTAAGCTCCTCAAGTACAGCCCCGAGAGCTTCGACGGCGCGCTGTGAGGTCACTATTAGGGCACCGTAGCTACCCCCTGGCCGTTCGAGGCCATCTGTGGGTTGGTCGAGTTTCCCGGAGACGATTATGGATTCGAGGACGTCGGCGTTGGCGTGACGGTGTTGTAGTACGGGGACGAAGAGTGGAGCGAATGGGACTGGGGCTTCGCTGTTGGGGGGCTGGAAGGGGTTAGAGGCGAAGTAGGCTTCGTAGGGGTCACGGGGTCTTAATTTGGTCTTTAGGAGAAGGAGTGGGATCGGGGTGGGGGTCATTGTGGGGGAGCGGGGAACATGTACTACTGTGCAGCAGAGTCGACAGAGCGGGATGTGAGGCAATGATGGTAGCGAATGGATAAAGGATGATCCGCGATTAGATAACACGAGAAACCTTAATTTACCATGCAACGTCACGTCACGCAGCTGACACGAGAGTGTGACAAGAGTCTCCGCCCCTCTGTCCATTCTCTGGCCTCTACTCTCTGCTTCTCCCCTTCTCCCCCTTCCCCCCCCCCGTCCCTCCTTCCTATTCACCACCATCTTCTTTCCGATACAACTACACCCCCCCAATCACAGGCAGGCTATCGCCATCCCAACTATCATCCCAGCACCATGCAACGTTATCCAGCCAAAACCCCTCCGCTCCACCATCCAGTGCCCCAGAAACCCGTTCAGGTACCTGTGATGCACTCTCCACCGCCACCACCCTCGTCCTCCAACTCCTATAACTCCCCCTACGACAACCCATCCTACGCGCAACCCAACCAACAGCGGGGCGCCGCAGGGGGCACTCTTCATCCAAACGCTGCATTCAACTATCCAACATGGGGTGGCCCCTCGAACGGCGCTATGAATAGCACATTTCTCAATGACCCGACAGCAGCTATGGGAATCTCTGTAGCTAAAGCAGCCATGTTTAGTGGTGGAGACTATGCTGAAAAAAATGTACATTCAACTTATCTTCTCCAACTGCTTGCAGCTATGCTGATATGTTACTGTGGTATAGCTCAACCGCTACATAGCCGCGCTCAAACCCTATTTCGCGGTCACCAACAACTATGTCCTCACGAAGCTCCGTATCCTCCTCTTCCCGTTTACACATACCCCCTGGTTTCGCGTGTCTACTACCCGCGCCTCTCCCACGCCTGGGGGTACGTTGGAGTATCACTTTCTTCCGCCCCGTGAAGACGTTAACGCGCCTGATCTGTACATCCCGCTCATGTCTTTTGTAACATATATCCTCTTCAATTCTCTCCTCACTGGAATATCTGGCCACTTTCACCCAGAACAGCTCGCGCAAACCGCATCAACTGCGTTCGCGATCATCTTTTTCGAGTTAGCGGTACTAAAGTTGGGGGCATATCTACTGAGTATTGGTAGTGGGGAGGGGCAGTTTCTGGATTTGCTAGGGTATAGCGGGTATAAATTTTTTGGTGCGATATTAACCATATTGGTGGGAGAGTGTGTTGGGATGAAGGGGGTCATTGGATGGGGTGTATTTGGATATTTTTTTGCGGCGAATGCGTTTTTCCTCGTAAATCCTCCTATTTCCCCATCCCTTTTGTAACCCGATACAGTAACTAACAAGTACGAACAACAGCTCCGAAGTCTAAAGTACGTTCTTCTCCCCTCTGAAAGCGACGCACAGGCATTCACGACCTCCGGCTCGTCGACTGTGCCCCGAGGACAAAGAAGGAAGCGACGAACGTGGTTTCTGTTTTTCTATAGCTACGTTATACAATTTATTTCGGCATTGATCCTGACTAGTAATGTCGGGAAAGGGAAATAAGACTTCTACCTCGAGAATCTCGCTTTCTATATATTTATTTGCGGGGAAGGGCGCGGAATATATTAAAAAAACCCCATATTTTCGTCTTTTGTGATATGCATAGCTCAGAATAAGATATTGAGGGTAATTCAAGGAGGGACTATATTAAAAATGGTGGAGTTGCATTTGGCTTTTTGATATTTTGATTGCATTTGGTTCTTGTGTTTTAAGGAGGAATGGAGGAAGAAGATGGAGATTAAAGGATATGATTTGAATAATGTATAGATGCAGTAGAAGTAATAGAATCCTAACCTTTCCGTTTCTTCATAGCTTGATAGTACCAGAGAGTATGATATTAGCACAGTATTCTAGTAAATTTTGAATGATATAGGTCTGATCTGCTGATAACACGATTCTTCAGGATATGTGTTTGTTTTGGGGGTGTGATAGCGATTTGCTCTAGTTTCCGTATATGTAGCTCAGAACTCCATCTGGCCACTTCCCCGTTCCCATCTCTTCCCGCCATGCTTTATGCTTTCAACCGCTACGAAACCAACTCCGATGTTTCCCTCAAATCAAGGTACACGAAATACCATCAGGTGCCTTAGTACATGATTTGGGTTACTTTTTTGTTTGTTTGCTCGGCCGTTCGGCGTATGCCATTGGATTTAAACACTCTACGGAGCTAGGCCGGCGCAAGCCAAACAAGCCCAAGAGATGAAGAGCGGTGAAATTTCCTTGTTTCTGGGTCGTCTCGTCTTATCGATATAGCTAATAATGTCTAGTATTATCTTGCCTATTGACTGGGATAGAAAGACCCACGAATAGAGCTTGAATCCTCGAGAGAGGTCTCCAGAAGGAGGCGTTGAGAGGCCGTTGGCTTTGTGAGAAATCCAGCTAATGGCTCCAGTAAAGCAGATTCTAGGGTCCTTTTATGCGCCTTCGAAGTTGGCTTCATGTCCTTAAAGTTTGAGAGAAGCACCGGCTATTTTGTGCCCCTGACACTAGAATTAGGCTTGGCGGTGCTCAATGGCTACTAGCTGGACACGAGTATCTTGCAACTTCCGGATTATGAAGGAACTCGAAGGCGGCTGTCTTTACTATTAAATAAGCGGTGACAGTTTACGGCTGTTAAGAGCTAAGGGAATGAGTACTAGAGTTGAGCTCCTCCATAAATTGGGCATTTTTAAGTCTCTGCTAACTTGAAATTTTACTTCTCAGCAGACGTAAAAAAATAAATACACCAAGTGCTAACGACCATTACTTTCTTTGGCTTGATATAACACCACCACAGAAAGCTCAGATATCTGTCTTCAACATCTCGTGTTTGCTCGCTTCTGTAAGCTTAGCGATATTGATCACCAACTAGTGAAAAATGTGTCTCTATAAGATTATTGAATATCCTGCTTGTGGGGTGGATGCCGAGTTAGTGGATTTCATGGATTTGACGCTGGGTAATATGCACCATCGTTTTGTATCCTCCTATCTTTTCCAAAAAATTTCTGCTAGGTTGGATATAAATAAACCCTACGATTTTTTCTGCCAAATACTAAATTACATACTCGTTTTATATACATGCAGGGCCTGACACCTGCAGGCTATACAGCCCCACCCATTTCTGTCAAGAACATGCAAAAACCGGAAAAGTTTGTGGTAGCAAGGTCCCTCGGAGAGTATTACTCAACCACTGCGAGAATGAGCAGAGACATACCTTCGAAGTTGTGCTTAGAGACTGTAACCTTGAACGTACGAACACTTGGCCTTTAAACTCCTCATTCTTTTTGTTGATAGATGCAATAAGATACTTATGTATTTGTTGTCTATAGCGGGTTCAGGGGGGTGTAGGAAAGGCGGCGCAAAAAGACCCTTGGCGGAAGTTGTTCAACGTCAAGGAAATGGACTAGTCGGCCTCTGGATGAGGACTAGAGCGTTGGTCAACAAATCCGACCCCGAAAGTGCCGAGGGAAAGCCGCATCATTCTGATGACGATGAAGGTCTGGCATCTGAGTATTGTTTCGGTGAGGGTTTGAGAGACGATGGTGATGGCGAAGATTCGGATTCGGATGCCGCTGAGGGTACAGACATCGAGAGAGAGAAGAAGTGAGAGTGGCTGACAGAGTGAGATCCTTAGCAAGTATCCATAGACTAGAAGTTTTGATATTAGATTTATCCACTGACACTGCATTCTAGTTGGAATTCTTACCGTATCCTCAGATACTAATTATATGTGGCGTATTTCCCCTAGGTTATCAGTATATATATGTGCCTATCTGCTGGTACTATATTCTGGGGTTTGTTCACGCCTTAGCTTCAACTGTATGTGAAATTCTTGTACCTAGATAAAGTAACGAAACAATGATTTTTTTCAAAAAAACTAGTACTATATTCTATTATAGCCCTCATTCTATTATTTTATAGTATTCTTCTTAGCCCTTATATTTGGTAGCATTTTTTATAACTAAATGTACATTAGATTACTACATGTATCTTTATTTTTATCCACTTGTATTTTTTACCCCTACGCTTGATGGATAATTGATTCCTTCTCCTGTTTACGCAGTGGAGAACCTCAGTACACTTATCTAGGCTGAGATTCAGTGGATTAGGATTATGTAAATTTAGGTAAATATTAGAATATACAATGTATAGATATATAGCCATATCTAAAAGGTCTTTAAGTACTGGGGACGCCAAGAACGAGTGCAATTCTATGATGCGTTTGGCCGACAATACTACGGAACGTGTTTTCAAGGACTTAGTAGATAGGCGAATGATCATGGTGCTCGTAAATTTTTATATCTATCAACTATGGTTGGGGGTGGACCCCAGGTTTATTTTTCTCTAACCACCAGTCAAGTATACAGCTATTAATGGAGAAAAAGATAAGGTTCATTTTTAACCCATAGATCCCTGCCACTATTTGGATCCTCTACGTCACGCTTAATGATCACCATGCGGGTCTTCCTGTTGTTGCTCAGCTATACAGGATATTTGAATTAGTGTTCTAGGCCCTAATGAGGAGCAGGGTTAAATATGACTTACGATCCAGTTTTATCATTGTGTCAATTCTCATGATTGCTATACAAGCCTCCACACCGGATTTCTGTAAACCGTTAGAATCTTGATAATTGGAGGAGAGTAGGAAGAATAGGTGCATACTAGACTTCTGACTTTGCTCATAGTCGGCTCCAAAACTCCCGCCTTGACCTCGTCCGTAACCTTCCCTCTTAGCAAGTCCAACCCATAGTTCTTGTAGTTCTTCTTTTTCGTATCTGTCTCATTGGCTGTCTGACTAGCAGCATGGTACGAACGGAGTTTTGCAACAAGGTCGGAAGAGTCCTTGGCAGCATTAACGGCGAGAGTTTTAGGGATAACAAGGAGAGAGGAGGCAAATTCGGCGATAGCCAACTGCTCGCGGGATCCGAGGGTGGTAGCAAAATTCTCGAGGTAAATGCTCAATGCAGTCTCAACAGCACCACCACCGGGAACGACTTTTCCACTTTCTAGTGTTCGCTTAACCGCGGACAGCGAGTCGTGAACAGACCTTTCCATCTCATCAAGCTGATAATCGTTCGGGCCTCGCAGAATAATAGAGGCAGAGGAAAATGCTTTGGTACCCTTGATCAAGATACACTCATCGTCCGAAATGCGCTCCTGGACAACTTCTTCGGCCTGCCCCAGCGATGAAGCCTCGAAAACTTCATCACCTTCCAAGTTGGAGAGCGAGCTCACAAGAGTTGCACCGGTGGCCTTAGCTACCCGTCTCAGGTCCTCCTTCTTGCAACGCCTAACAGCCATAGCACCCTTTTCCACGAATGTCTTCAAACACAGATCATCGATACCTTTGGTGGTGAAAATAACGTTCGCACCGGCGTCCAGTATCAACTTTATGCGATCTAAAACCATCGATGCCTCACGCTCACGGATGGCCTCCAGCTGTTGAGGGTCATCGATCGTGATGTGAACACCAAGAGCCATGCGAGCCTTCTGAAGATTAATATCAAGGCAAGCAATTTTCGCGTTCAGGATACGGGTAGGCATGGCTTGCGAAGCAACTGTGCAGTTCAAAGCATAACCTTTGACTAGCATAGATTCTAGGGCACCTTTCCCATGAGCCTTCAAGATATTGACAGCTTTTACTGGGTACTTTATCTCTCCCCGGTTATTTGTAGACTTAACCGCCTGCATTGCTTCAACTACAATTTTGGCGAAGAAGTCGGAGTCACTGCCGATGATCTTAGAAGACATGGAAGTCTTCGCGATGTTGATCAGTGTCTCGGTGCCGAGGGAATCAACCTTGATAGACATAACATCCTGCATGTACTTTACAGCCTCTCGGAGAGCGAGACGATAGCCGGTTATGATAGTAGTGGGGTGTATCCGGTTGCGGACAAGGTCGTTAGCTCTTCGAAGGAGTTCGGCGGCGATGATGACGACTGATGTTGTTCCATCTCCAACCTGTGTAGATATTAAATATTAGCAATGAGTTGTAAGAGACATTCAGCCTCCGTGGAGGAAACGAAGCTGAATTGTTTATCAAAAAAACTAGAGTGATTTCGCACTTCTTTGTCCTGCTGCTGTGCGAGCTCTACCAAGATCTTTCCTGCTGGATGCTCGACGTCCAACAAACTTAGAATCGTTGCTCCGTCATTTGTCACCGTAACATCCCCAATGTCATCCACCATCATCTTATCAAGGCCGGAAGGCCCATATGAGCTCTTTACGATATTCGCGATCGCTTGAGTTGCAAGAACTGTAATAGCACGTGTTAGTAGGGTTTCGTTGATTCGTTCTTCGATAGAGGATGCCAGGCTTACCATTTTGATCCCTCACTTCCGCACCAGTGATTTTCTCTCCTCCCAGGACTATAGCATGTACATCAGCAAGGCTTATGTATCCGATAGGTAAGCAATGGGAGTATATAGGACATACAAAGGGTTCCGTTGTTTCTTGGGGCTTGGAAAATGCTCGTCATTGTGAATGCTGATGGTGGGGTTGGAACTGACAATCGGAGATGTTTTTTGGTGGGACGAGTGGTTTGGCCTGCGGGGCTCTTCTTGGTAAAGCGGCGCCAGAGGGTCTAGCATGCTGACGAATCCGCCAAATGCCAATCTTTGATCACCGTAGCAACAAAAATAACTAGATATAGATTCCAGATTCGTTGGCCCACACGTTTATTTATCTATCAAAAGTTAAAAGAAGCGAGCTTCATTAATTTAAAGCTCAGACCCCTTGGTTTTCTCAATTCGTAACGCCTTTCCTATCCCTTGCATTAAAAGTGGCCCAACTATCATTTACACACGGGAAGCCTGAGGATAGCTTCAACTATATTATGATGAATATTGTAGCTCAAGTCCCACAGCCTTGAATGGTTGATCCCTCCTCTTCAAGTCGATACTGGCCCCCACGCTAAATAGCAAGTGTTTAATTCTCCCCTCCCACAATAGTCCAATCCCCAAGTTCTGAGAGACTCTTGCCTTAAGGACCCCTGCAAAGTTGTCTTTGATTTGCTCTTCCTCCTCTTCTTTTTGCTGAGCCCTCTTTTCATTTCCCGTTCTATTATCTGGATTTTCTGCAGTTGCCGCAGGTGGGCCTCCTTTTGACCGACGTCGCCACAGCTCGCATCCTAGAGACAAATCACTCTCGTATGAATACATATTGAATTCAAAACGACTGCAGAATGCCGCTGACTCTCCTGCGCGGATTGCGTAGGCTGCCGAGAGGTGGCCCATGAGGGGGGTTAGGGTTAGAGTCATTGTTACTGGAGTGCCGGGGTGGGTTGGAAGGGTAGTGTATCGGAAGCCGGTAGACACTATTGAAGTGTTAGGACGAAATGCCAAAATTTTAATTTGGAGAAAAAGGAGGGCTAACTTCCAGCACTTTTGTTAAGGATTCCGTAGTAAAATTCCGCTCCTGCACTAAAGAGTCCAGCAGATTTCTCATCTGCGCACTTTTCTGTCGATGCTGAGGGAATATCTGGTTTTCGGGGGTCACGACCAAAGTTGTAGAGGCCCCGTACCCCAATTAGAGCTCCATCTGTGCTGTAGAGGTATTCTGAACACCATTTCCCAACATCTTGTTGGAACATGGCCATGATCTATAAATCTCCAAACAAAAAAGTTAATAAACCCTACCCAAGAATTCACTCAATAAGTAGCCCATACCGTTCCGCCTGATTTTAGTCGTGAATCGCTGACTGCCGTAAGTCGAAGCTGGGTCGTAGGTGTCATGCGCCGCAAATAGAGGGCTTCCAATGTTGAAGCAGGCAGATACATCTTCCCATATAGCAACGTATCTTCCCGCAAAAGTTTATTCCCATCAGCTCTCTCTCTCATTGCTCAAGCTTCGCAAGAAAAATCACTTAGCGCCCACTTCTTCCGTCAATCCTATTTCCGCCCTGCCAAATCTCCCAATACCTTGGATCATCTGGCCGCCGCAATTCCTGCAATTGTCGGTAGCCCTGCGTTACAGCATGAAGGTCGACATCGCAGGTCTTTTGCACATTGTCAAATGGGAGCGACGAGGAGAGATAGGCTACGGAACCGTCGACAACACCGAAGTTACCGAGACCGTACGAAGTTGCAAAATTTAAGGAGGAGAGTGAGGAGAGGTTCATTCTCAGGCCCCGAGGGGTAGGGAAATCGAGCAGAGCTGTCTTTATGTTAGCATTAAGTAATTCTAGATTTGGATTTAAAGTAGATAGATAGACCTCTTGCAGTAGCGGTTAGAGTTGCATAAGAATTGTCCTGGTTCCATTCTGTAGCTTCAAAGAATGCATTCTGCACATAGTCCATATAAGTGAGCATATTTTTTTTGAAGCAAACTGTGATCACTTTACGTGCTTCTGTGTCTTGCTAGCTAAGAGCTCTTTGGCAAGTTTTGAGGTTGGAGAGGCTCAAAATGTTTCCTTGGCTGGTTCCTAAACGGGTAAAGCGCGCAACCCCACACACAGAAAATCTGACCGAGAAAAAAAAGTTCCGCGACAGAAAACCAACCACCATACAACTCGATAGCGAGCTCCATATCAACCTCACCACCACCACCAGCAATGCCTAAAAGCAAGAGATCCAAGGTCATTTCGCTGACAAAGACCGAAAAGAAACCTGGTCGGGAAAACAATGAGCGCCTCTTCAATAAGGTCCGGGAATGCATCGACGAGTACCAAACATGCCTCGTATTCTCCATCGAGAACATGCGCAACACTCATCTGAAGGAGGTGCGGACAGACCTTAGTGATAGCAGGTACGTGCTTACTTTTCATCTGATCCGGTTCCTTACAACTTGGGCAGTTTGCTAACTTATCGCAATTTGCACAGATTATTCTTTGGCAAGACAAAAGTTATGGCGAAAGCTCTCGGTACCACACCCGCCGAGGAATACCGCGAAGGCCTCGCTCAACTATCTTCTCACCTTTCTGGCAACGTTGGACTTCTCTTCACTCTCCGCCCTGCTCATGAAATAATTGAATACTTCCAAACCTTCGTCAAAGCCGACTTCGCGCGCATGAACTGCATTGCGCCATTGACGTTTGTTGTTCCGGAAGGCACAATTTATTCGATGGGCGGACAAATCCCTTCAGAGGAAGATATTCCACTTGCACATTCACTGGAGTCTACCGTAAGAGCATTGGGGATGCCAACAAAGTTGGTACAGGGGAAGGTCCACCTGGACCAGCCGTATACCGTTTGTAAAGAGGGGCAAAAGCTGGACTCGAAGCAAGCCAACTTGTTGAAGCAGTTTGGCTGCGCCGTGGCCGAATTCCACGTCAAGCCTGTTGCGTAAGTTATCCCGCTTCCCCAGTTTCATTACCTCAAATACACGATTCTAACAATTCTAATTTTTATAGATACTGGACATCCGTCGATGGCAAAGTAACAGAATGCGACGCGATGGAAGAATAAACCAACTAGGCGTAAGATGTGAACTATAGTAACGAATCTCTACGAAATTCTGTCCCCTTGCCACCGGAAGGGGTTCTGTGTGTACATTAAACAGTCTATGGGAAGGAGCAGGAGGGAGAAAACCGTTCGAAAGTAATACGGCGTTATTTGAATTTAAGGTTTATTTTTTTTCTTATTCCTATTGATAAAAGCAACAGATATATCACGAACGTTTTTCTCCTGGTTCTTTGTAAGAATTCGATCGCTTAGTTACGTTTGTTTCCATTATTTATAAGGCATAAAGCCTTTATCAATTCACTGAGATCTATGTACTCGCCATACCAGACATAATTAGTGTTAGTCAGGATCATAGCATCACGAAGCTGAATTCAATCATTGATCATGATCTCTCACTCGGTACTATATCCCAACAGGTAGGGTTTCACCAGCATACTCATCCTAACTATCCCCGCTCAAATAATAATAATAATGCTTTCGCAATTGCACGAATCCTGTAAACCTAAAAAGCATCAGGGAATCGGAGTTGAAGTATAATTTATAGAAAAGTTTGAAATGAAAGAGCCAAATACACTTGAATGATCAGTCATAACGTCTTCTAAAGTGTACCAAGTAAAGATATTAGCGATACATGTAGCCAGGGAAAAATATAAACGCGGAAGAGAGGAAAGGAAACTGGTGATTCAGGTTTTGAAAATAGATTTATTGAAACTCATATCGACAACTCCTTGTGGAGTCTGTCCATCCAAAAATGTCTTGATCATCATTTTACCAGGAGGAAAATGTGGGAAATTCAAGGAAGAAAACGCGTAAAATTGATTAAGCTTACATGTATCTCAACTTAGCTATTCTTTTTTTTTTCTTTTCTCAAAAAGGGGGATATCTTCGAACTATTCCACGGAAATGTTCTGGCCACTATAATACCCGTGCTTTCTGTGATAAAGAGCATGCCTGTGTATAGCTATAAACCGATAACATGGCATTGGCTACAGATGATGCTGAGGCGACATCTAGTAGCCAAATAATCCACCATACTTGATCAAATTGTAATTGACTGTCTAGGTGGCAAGAATGCGCTCTTTGTTAGCGAGCTCTGTAGTCTTGCATACTGTAAGATAATTGAGATGGTAATGAAGGGTTTGTTGAACACCGCGAATTGTAAGAGGATGAGCTGTTCTAGGAGCGGAATTTTGGGTAGTTGTCGTTGGAGGTGAAAGAGGGGTCATTGGTATCAGCGCTGCATATGGCTCGACAAACTCCGCCAAGAAAACCCGCAGCTGCAGGGCCGCCATCCGGACTGCCCATACTCTATGTGCACGTAGCTACATGTAATACTAACTGATCTAGGAAGACGCTAGAAAGGCAGTGAAGCAAAATCCAATTGACTTTATTAAGGCTGGGGATCAGCAGCATCTATCTTTCTTTGCCCAGCTTCGATGGCCAGGAAATTGCACTCCTACTAGGCCTAATTATAAAACTAGACTAAGTAGCTAATTTTTATTTCTATCTAGATAGTAATATCATAAAACTAGTTAAAGACTCGGAAGAAATATGGCTCTCGATTACAAAGAGTATGTCGATCCAGTTTTTGCAAGTGCGTATTATGAAAGTTAGTAGAGAGCAGTGATGATGATGATAATAATAATGATAGACCAATTAAAACAATTCTATGGGGTGAAGGATACGTATACGTAAAAAGAGAACTGTAAGACGCCTCTCCATAATCAACTATGCCGCTTCTAGTATATACACCCATTATAAGGAAGGGGAAAAGGAATCCCAACTATTAGCCGTCGCCATGCTCTTCCGAAAGGGAATCTTCATCCCCTTGTTCCCGCGCAAGGGCCTCTATGTCGCTCTCCATCACATTTTCAATAGTAGAAACGAACCCCGAGAAAGCCTTCGATTGGCGCCGTGTACGGGACTTTCTTGGAGAACGTGTGATAGGTGTTGAAGGCTTTTTCGGCCTTTCCACCCGCTCCTTTTTCTTTTTGATAGAGGTCTCTTTCGGGCCGATTACCTTAGCCATTTGTGAAGCAATGATCCTCTTTGGCACTGGTGCCGATCTAGCAGTTATTGGTGTACGCTTTGCGATGGGTATTGAACTTGTCACTTCCTCCTCTTCCTCTTCCTCCTCCTCTTCCTCCTCCTCGTCTTCACCATCCTCCATCATCTCATCTTCCACTGCATCGTGCTCTATTTTTCTCCTTTTGATTGTTTCCCAAGGCGCCAAATATTCCACGCCATCTCTCCAGCTCAAAACATCTGTGCCTCTCTTCCTCTGCCGAAGAGGCTCTCTTGGCAATTCTATTGAGCTAGGTAACGGCTTGCTAGGCTCCTTCCCTAAAATTTCCCATAGCGCCTTCTCGGCTTCTAGGCTCTGCTTTTGATCTAATACCTCCATAAACGAGTCTTCTTCATCTTCAAGGGCTGTTATAATTGTGTCTCGTCTCATCTGTGGCCTATTATGATATATCCGTCCAACCTCGTCTACGAATTGGTAATCTTCGTTTTCATCCCTTGTTTCTGAGCTTGAGTCTTCGTCCTCAGCGTCGGTTGGATCATCGATACTAGATATTTCATCATCCGCGACTTCCTCTTCTCCACTTTCCTCATATGCGGACGTTATTAGTGCATCCATGTCGATTTTCGACTCCTCATTATCTCCGCCAATTGTAGCTTTCTGGCTAGGATCGATTCCTTCAGATGAGCCCCAACGCCCAAATGTTCGCCCCTGTTCGCGCTCTAGGTACTCCTCCACTTCGTCATACGGAATAGCATTCTTGTCAGACTTCAATCTGATTTGCTCCACCTTTCTGTAAACCTTTAACCCAAGCTTCCTTGGAAGTTTAGCCCAGTAATCTAATTTTCGTGGAACCCCTAGACAATCAATTGCTGCTTCAACGTCGCTCGGGCGTACAAGTGATTGCACTTTGAAGACCTTGTCGTCCATACTGCGCACCCGCGACATGGCCATGAATAGGCTTGCGTGGGTGATTCGTCTAGTGAGACTGACGACTAGTGTGTGCATGTCGGAGAGCGCGGTGCGGCGTATTGAAGGTAGCTCGTCACCCAGGTGTTGCCAACTCTCTTCGGGTCCGTACATGAATACGCTGTGATCGATGCAAACCGTAAGGGCCAGAAGCAGACAATAAACTTTAACGGTGAATGCAAAACACTACTGCGCAAAGACTTGCAAGCATTGAGTACACAGGATTGGATAAAATGCACATACCATTCAGAGAGATCAAGCATCTGATTCACATTCAACAGCTCTGCTTCTGGTGCAATGTCATGGATCTCCTTAATACGTTTATTTCTGTATAAGTACTCAATATGCTCCGCTGTTTCCAAGTCCAAGAGCCAGGAGTCTCCCCATATGGACTTTTCCATCTTTTCTTCGTGCTCGCGGGTTCGGCGCTCCAGGAAATCAGCGTGCTCATCCAACACCTTCACGCATTCGTCGGATAACTCTACGGCTGCCGGTATATCTCTGACCGAGACTAAGTCCTTGCCACTATTAGACTCAGTGAGAATAGGAAAATCAACAAGATCCTCTCTCGCATCCTGCAACGTCTTTATGAACGCACGGCACTCAACGACACTTTTAGTACCAACGCCCTTTGCTAGCTCGGGAAGATTATCCTTCCCGACGATCGGAAGGTATCTGAAGAATGCAATTTGTTCGTCTCCGGTCCACACAGAACCCATGACCATCCGAGACCTTCGCTGCGATTTAGAGTTTCTTGTCAAATTCTTGTCGCGCCTACGTGAGGTAGCAAGAAATATATCCTCATTTAAAAGCCTGACATAATCCGGGTTGACTCTGAGGGCCTGGTGCTTGCCTTTGTGGAATCTTTCACTTCTAGGCTTCTTAGCCTGCGTAGTCGTTGAAGGAGGATTATAATGACTATTAGACCTGGATTTAGAATCCGAGTCGGCATCAGATGCAGCCGACTGCCAATCTTCAGACCCCGATTCGTCAAAATCTGAGTTAGAAGGACTCTCCAGAGATGAATTGGGGAGCGCCGGTTTTTCAGATGACGTAGATTCCGAGTCAGAACGACTCGAAGATTGCGATTTCGAAGGTCGCTCCCCCCTAGAGCCATCTCTAGAAGCTGTGGGCCTATGCCTCGAGGGCGGATGGCTAAGCCTTGGGCTGGTCTCTAGTCCCGGTTTCTCTTCTATGTCGTCTCCCGGATCCGTTTCCTCTCCCTTCTCGGCTTCCGATGGACTGTCGACCATTATTGGAGGCGAGTCTAGAGGTATCCCCCCCGCTGGTGGGCTGAATTCCGTATGCAGGTAGCTTGGGGAGCGAGGTTTTGGGTGTCTTCCTCTAAGCGCTCCGCCACCGGGAGACACAGAACCATGTTTTGAAGACGATTGACCAGTCTGAGTATCATCTTCGCCCGAATCTAACCCCCCTCCTCCTGAATCATCACCGGAACTCGAATCTAGAGCAGACAAAGACGGCGACACCGACACGCTCCGACCCCAACTTCTTTCACTCGCAGCCCCCGCACCTCTTATCCTCCCACTCTCCCCCGAATCAGACCCATGCGCCGAATCAGACCCAAACACAGACCCCCATCTCGGACTCTCTCTACCAGTAATTGAACGCCCAGCCGTGAAATTCGCAGCCCTTGGTATTGCTGGAGAACGGAGACGCTCAGTAGATGATCCACTTCTCATAGAACTAGATATCCTTTGTTTTTGTTGATGCCTAATGGACCTGTTATCTGAGTCCGGGTCAGACCCTAGTCGACTTGCATCCTGGGATGGAGAAGGAGAAGGAGAAACGCTCGATTTAGCCCAAGAGGGTGTCTTCGAAAGTGCACGAAGCACCTGTGGACGAACCAACTCAGG
This sequence comes from Gyromitra esculenta, assembly GCA_038503075.1. NCBI lineage: Eukaryota > Fungi > Ascomycota > Pezizomycetes > Pezizales > Discinaceae > Gyromitra > Gyromitra esculenta. The sequence continues at coordinate 644,566 of JBCAML010000001.1, forward strand.
TTCCTCATCCCCATCCTCATCCGACGAAACGACAATTGGTCCGCGGCGAATTGGAACAGAGTCAGAAGCGGAGCCTTTGGACGATTCCGAAGAGCTAGATGTTTCTAAGCCCGAGAATTCTTCGGAACTCGGCTCAGATACCATGAGAACTCTGAATACTCTGATTGAACAGCGTAAAAGGGGGATGAGGGGGGGAGACGAAAAGAACTGTACGTTGGGTTCGTGGCTTTCTTCGTATACGCGTGAGGTTGAAACAGACTTGGAGAATGGAAGCTTTGTTGGAAAAATCTAATGCGGTAGGGTAACGGTACTACGCCTAACGCGTGCACGCGCTCACGGGTTCGACTTGAGGGAATGATCGAAATACATATTCCTTTTAAATAAATACAGGTATATATCTCGTGTATAGTACGGAATCATGAAGAAACGGATGGAATCACTATAATAGTACTATGGTATTGATCCTGGAATATAATCCACGTTATCGGTCATTCTAGGTATACAGACCCACTAACTGTGCGAGCAATTCTCCTACATCGAAGCCAATGATCACCTGTAAAAAAAAATCGAAATAAAAAATAATGTAATACAATTACCCGCCAACCACCCCAGCTACCCCGCCAGCCCGCCAGCTCACAAACCATCAAATCATTTTTTCCCCCACCTTCATCCATATTCTCTCATTCTGATACTACCTAATTTGGACGTATTTAAAAGTAAAAAAAAAAATAGGAGGGGATACAGGGAAAAAAAAGGTAAAAAAGTAAAATACAGAAAGAAATCACGCCAAATGTAACCCTTTTTAAAGCACAATGAAAGCGAAAAAAAAACAACCGAAAAACGAAGAAAAGCAGAAGCTCAACATTTACGCTTCATAACCAACATACCCACCCTGTGCCTCCAACGAAACTGGCCTCATCCCAGGCTGGGGAACACCCTGAACGCCGCTTTCAAAGCCCAACTTTGCGCCCTGTCCACCCATCTGCGCTGCTTGTCCGGCCAATGCATATCCCTCATGACCACCTACCACTAGTGCTCTTTTGAGAGTCTCTTGGACGACGACGCACTGCTTCTTCATCGCTAGTCTGTCTAGGAATAGCTGCTGGCGACCTTTCTCGATCTCGCGCCTCTCTGCCTGTAGGACTTGTTCGAGCTCGTTGAATTGGTTGAGTTTGAGTTCAAGTTTGCGGAGCGAGCAGTTGACGACGGCATTCACAAGACGCGTCATTTCGCGTTCTTCATTGGAGGCAAGGGCGTGAGCGCGGGCTGCGGAGGTCCCAAGTGCGATGGATGCGGCTTTGGAAACGATGTTCTCGGGTGTATCGGCGGTCTCGGTGGCGGCAGTAGGGGAGAGGGGGCCGTCGATGATGGTAGTTGCGGCTTCAGGCTCGTCAACATCCATGGTCTCGTCGGCGGCGGACTCGGTTTCAACGGCCGGGGTTTCGGAGGTTGCAGCAGCATCGGTGGGTTTAGGGGAGACGGTCTTTTCATTTCCGTTTTCGGCTTCGGCTGCGGTTTTTTCCTTCTTGATGGTGTCGGGCTTTTTTCCTTCGATCTGCTCGGAGAGAGACTTCGTCATTTCGCCGATCGAGGATTTGGCTGCGGCGGCGGCGACTTTGGGGTCGACGATAGATGCTAGGAAGGCGACGACGCTCATGACCGGGTTATCGGCCTGGGTGAACGGAGTGCGATTATACTGGAGTGGTCCGAGCTGCTCAGGTTTCTCCTCGAGGTAGTTATCCTCGATGGGTAACTGGAGGAAGCGAACAACACACTGCTCCCTCGTCCTGGTTCCAACATGGTCCGCAATCTGGTTCCAGTCCTCGTTATACAACTCCAATCCCTCCAACAACAAAAGTGTTTCCTGGTCTGTCCACGGGGCATCTCGCTCAACAGTAGAGTAAGACGGATCTTCCATCCTCACGAAGTCCGTGTTGGTGCTTGTTGCGGGGAAACGACCTTCGAGGAAGCAATTCGGGCACAGCTCGATCTGCTTCTGGGATCTCGCGCTACGAGCAGAATGATATCGCACACGGGTGCAGTCGACGCCGCAGGAATAGCAGTTGTACTGCTTCTTGGAGGCCCCATCTTCGGAGTCGCCAGAGTGACCGTTGGCTTGTGAAGAGCTAGCGATCTTGTTGCCCGAGGCGTCATAGATATTTTTCCGAATTTCAAGGTTGAGCTCGGCCTTCGAAGGACCAGCGCTAGATGCGCGCTCGGTGGTGGGGTGTGGCTTGCCGGTGGTGGTTATAGCGCCGGCTGCGGGCTGGAAGGGCTGCAGGCCACGGGGGGTATCGGCGGTGATGCGGAAGTGACCGGTGAAAGGAGGGCCGATGTTGGAGGGTCGGGTTTCGGGATCGATCTGTGGAATGTTAGCACCAACGCGCCCATAACGTCAGTCAAATAGAAATATGCCGACCTGATAGTTAATAAGACCCCATTGCTCCAAAAACGCATGAACGCGCATAATCGAGCAGACGTCGCCAGCCAAATTTCTTCGGCACGCCGTAACTGTAAGATACTCTGATGGGTTCAGACGGTACGTGTTTATCATGAAATCGCGATAGTCCTTGTACACCAAGTGTGTTTTGCTCCTATTGCGATTATTAAAGAACTCGGGTAACGACTTCTGTTCGATAGGCTTGATCCTGTCGATATCGAACCACGTTGAGTACGACGGCACCACGACGGCGTGGGTCTGCTCGACGAGATACCCCTTCGCGGCGTCCTCCAACTTCCTCTTCTCAGACGCAGGCGATGCAGGCGCGTTCGCTGGCGGATCCGTAGCATCACCGTCACCGTTCTTCGAAGGCTCTGCGCCGTTTTTATTAGCCTCGCCGCCTTCCTCCGTCCCCTGCATCACGGAGTCCTCGTCTTCAGGGGCGGCACCAGATTGCGCATTCGCGCGCCCAGGAGAGCCCGCATTAGAAGGACCAGGAGAGTTTTTGAGGATATCCTCAGAAGGTGGCTGGAGGTTGCTGCCATTCCCAGGGCCGTCATCGTCGTCATCCATGCCGAGTCCCGGAGTGAGGCCGATAGGAGTGTTGCCCTCACCCTGGACATTATGGGGCTGGCTTAACTGGTGATTCACGGGGGTGCCAGTGTTTGTGCCTGATAACGGGGAGTCCCCGAAGTCGATGGTTTCGTTATCCATCGTTAATCGGATTAGAACTGACTTGTTTTTTTTTGTTTTTTTCCCCAAGAAATTGCTGGGAAAGGGGGGGATGGACAGATGATGGATGTGGTTGGGGGAGCTGCTGGCTGGTGGCTGCTGGCTGCTGGCTGTTGGGTGAGAGCAACGAGAAGAGGATGAGAGCGAGTGCTGGACTGTGCCCAGGAGATCACGACGTTCTGTTGTGGTTGTGGTGTTGCCCTGTCGTTCTGGCGAGCGCGTCGGGAATGAGCGGATGCGATGTGGCTGCCCAAGCCCCGCTGTGGCGCGTGCGAGTGACTAGCTTCACTTCGCTATTGCGTATAACCCGGCCCGACACTCATAATTTGGATCCCTTGCGGCTATCCTTACTCGAAGGCAAAAGCAAGATACGTGTAACCTGCACTCAAATCTGCCGTCCACACAGTTTCTCCGATCATGTCTTCCATTTACAGCTAGCGCGCTGGGTTTTGGTCTGACCTGACGTGATTTCAGAGACAAAAGTTCGCTATGATCGCAACCCACAGAACAACATATTTATGGCCAGTTCAAGCCGGCGAAATTGTAAAAGACAAGATGCAAAATTTGATGTGGGTATCAGGAATCGAACCTGAGTCCTCTCGGAGCAGAGGCTCCACAACGAGAAGTACTAACCACTATACTATACCCACTTTGCCTAATTGCTAAACCTTACCCTATAAACTCTGTATTATAATACCCTAACAATCTAAATGCCGTCATGAATTATCACTCGGTTTGTTTTTTAACTTCTCTGCTGAAGCTATTGATATTGCGTCCTACTATTACTGAGGGCCCCCGTAGCTTTCTGATAATCACTCGAGCTTGGGGAGCCTTTCTGTCGGCCGAACTCCCGTATATATAGTGCCTACCTTGCTTGTATCTCGTTCGGAATCCCAAGCTCAAATAATACCCGATCGTGGTCCAAAGCTCCAAAATTATCTGTTGAAACTCTATATATCGGTAGTATTCCCTAATAGTAGTAGTTAGCTGGGGCTCCTTGTTAGAGTGGTTTTGTTTCTAGGAGAACGGAGGGGGGTAAATGTCATAATTTTTCTTGAGATATTTCCCACTGAATCTTTGCTATTAAGATCGATATATTTATAAAAAGAAATATATAGCATAATACCCCTTGCGTATATTCTATCACGCTTATGAAGAGAAGAATTTTGTATTTTGATTTCCTTCGCTTGGTGCAATTGGATCGATTCTTTCGTAAAATGGTTTCTTCAAGTTTTTTACGTCCTCGGAGAATTCAAAATTTGGGAATTTTTTGTTCTGGGAACAAACGACATCAAAAGCTGTTATTTGTCAATATTAGGCCACTATACTGTGCCAAATTTTTCTGAACCTAAACAAAGTCTGCGCGCTAAGTCTTGGGCAGCGATAACTCGGCCACTACTTTACTCATTCCGCCATTTTGAAGTTGCAGGCAAGTTCTCGTGCGAGAGCCATTTCTATTGGCTGAAGCAATCTCGATGTCTTTTTGATGTCTTTTCAACCCTCTTCCTTCTACGACACCCTTAGAATATTGATTTAAAATATGATACCACTATTGTCTTGAGTTAAACTGGTTTGAAGCCTTTTGGTTCAAGGATAGAAAGTTTCCGGTTTAGGCTGCACTACTTCAAAAACGGCAACTTGAGTACAACCGCGTTCGCAAAGTTCTAGCACCCTTCTAGCCGTTGGTAATAAGCCAAATAGTAGTAACTTAAAGAGAAGGGAACTATGAAAATCCTGGGATGCTATATAGCATCTAATACATTCACATAATTACCTTCTATAGTCTCAATCCGTCGGCGGTCGTAGAAAGGTACATGGTAGTCAAATCGATAAGCGTGTACCTATATGTGGCCATAGGACAACAGTAGCACGTAGTAATTTTTGACGATTGGAATAGAAACAACCCTGACGCGGCAGAGACCTGAGCATTCTGGCTAGATGATTGCCTAGATAAGGCTTAGGGCTCAGGATATTGAGCTAAGGAGTAATTAGGGTTTTAGAAGAGGAAACGACGCGGTGAAGAGAGACGAATCTGAGAAAGACAGTTATCATCATCGCGGACGAGAAGAGCTCCTAGTTCCTTAAATACTATTGGCTATAATCCCTTCGAGAATCCCAAAAATGTTGAGCCCTTCTGTTAGTTCGCCAACATTCAGGTCACCTAACTCCTCCGCCCACGCCCAACTCGTTCTCAGGGATAAGAATGATGGGTGCTGGGGATGTGGCAACTAGTCGAGTGATGTTGTCTAGGTTGCTCACCAACTATTTGCACACGAAAGAACTGGATTCTCACTATACTGCGATGAGCCACTAAATGTGATTTCTCAAAATATGCCTCACTTGGCACATCTTGGAAATCTCTTCCTTCTCCGTCAAAACTGCCACATTTTTTTCGATGCAAACTCACCACCTTGGGTAATGGTTCCAGAGGACATGGACTTTTTAATCGATTGGGAAAATAGTGACTATGATAGACGGATAGCGGCCGGAATGCAAGGGATGAAAACGACAAGAAACGTACCCACAGCCGTGGATGTGAGCTAATCATGCTCTCCTTCTTTGAGCTCCTTGGCCTTTTTAACACTGCTAGTATACCGGAAATCTCTACAACGTATATAGCGTTCGACAGGAAGGCCTGGCACCTGTTGACGAGAGCCGGTTTCCGAAGATATGGGGAGGCGAGCCAACTGCTGCGTTTCTGGGATCTGTACTTGGGATATGTCAGCCGTCCCTCACCGTTCCTCGTGAAATCCGAGAGAAGACGGTCGAACTTGTTAATCTATACTCCCGGCCTATGCCGTGGGTGAACCCCGATAGCGGAGAGAGGGAGATTCCGGATGTGAAAGTCAACGTTCTGGAAGGGAATAGAGATGGTGTGGGTGGGAAAGATGGAAGTGGGAAGGAAAGTGCCAAAGGTGGGCAGAAGGGCTACAGAAACCGAGAGCAAGAGCAATCGCCACCACGTAAGAGAACCCGCTCTGGGCGAGTATCAGGCAAAAAAACAAGGAATATCAGCCAAGGAGAGGCCTATCACACACCACCAACCTCTCTCTCAGTTTCACTGAACCGTGGCGCTCCCACCGTACCAGTTGGCCAGGTGTGGACATGGGACCCACAATTTAGTGTGAGGAACATGGTGAAACAATTCACCACTTTAAAAAAAGAGTAGGGTATGGAGAAATCTAGGAATAGCGGGACTGAATATAACTCGGTACGTGTATACTGGGAGACCTTTATTATTTATAGTGATTGTCTTCTCTACGTTCGGTCCACTATCTTCATTTCTTACATCCTTTATTTGATTTTATTTTCCTTATTAGTATTTCCCTCACTGTGTACCACCCTCAACCGATTTCTCTTTTTTCTTTATTTTTTTGTCGCCATTATAATCTTCTGCTTCGACTACCGATTCCATGAATGAACACTCGAGCAGTAATTTTCTTGGAATGTGTCGTTCTGATCCCTTAGTATATAGCAACCATAGGGAGTGTCGCGCCTTAACTGATACCTGTGTAGAAGTCAAGCAGTCCTATTTTAAATATCTATATGTGGTAACGGGGTTATACGGGGAACTCTAACCAATAGGATCACTTAACTGTTCTAGTATTAGTCAAGCGTTCATCAACTGTATAGTAACTGAATACACCTTTCAATTTCTTCTAATTGCATTTGGGAGAAGGTGGGTGGCAGGCAATCAAGGTTGGTAGTGTTCTATTATATTTACAATTGCATATGTCTGCTTAATACGACTACGTATTTTTGTTAGATTAGCCTGCGTGCCTAAGCCCCCAAAAAAGAATAGCAACGCGACCCCTGAACTAGCATGTAGCATTATCACGGAGTCGACCATTCTTGCACTCCGTGAGGATGGCGAAGAGTTGTTCAGGCAAAACGCATCGAGTGACTATTCATGATTGCTTACATGGGACGGGTACTACGATGATGCCTGTCAACCCAAAATAGATTAGTCGCTGCTCCCCTAGGGTTTCCGGTTATACTCAACTATACTATACCCACTTTTCTAGGGCTTAATCAAATATGCGTGCTAAACCCTGAACAGTGATACCCCTACCACTGCATTAAACCCTAGAACTCACGTGGAAATTCATTAAATAGCACTCGATTCCCTCCCACGCTCGTGTAGTAAGTGCTGCAGCAAGTGTAGCCGACTGTGTTTCTCTAGGCTCGAGTCTCACGATATCACTCTTTTCCCAAGTGTATACAAACCAGGAGCTACACTAACTTAAGAATGACGGAGCAAAAGTACCGGGCTGGGGACTCAAAGAGACTTTATAGCCGCTCTGTTTCACGACCTACATATTTATCTACATGTGCTGAAAACTCGTTCGCCAGGCCGATCTTACTTTTTAACCCGCATGTTAACCACAAGGGGTGATAGGAGCAACGTTTTAGATACAGGCGACCCCCTGTCTCCAGAACTGGGGCATTACTAAAAGAATTTCATGCCTCATGGTGTAAAGCAATAGTGGGTTGGCTAACTGTAGATGAGGAATTAATTGTGGTTAAAAGGGCTGCAAGCTGACATCCTCCGACCCACCCTACGCACGATGATGTCTCAAAGAACTCATCTTTTTAATTTACTGAAATTTAGGCGGATAGGCTCCGTTATTTGGATACCGTATCGTACATAAAAGAGAAGCCTTGGGTATGCTGATTCCTGCATGAGCTGGTGCGAAGGAGCTGAAAGAGAGATGTTACGATCGGGATATCGTTATGGAGCGAGTCGAGAGAAGGGACGACGTTGGGATTAAGGATATCTTTAAGATGGAGCGGATCAAGAGAATGGATGGTGTTGGGATTAGGGATATCGGTAAGATTGAGAGAAGAGGTGGTGTTGGGATATTAGGAGGAAATTAGATGGACGTCAACAACAGACTTCCATCTCCTACTACTTGCGACTACCGCCCTGCAGTACATAGCGGGGTTGCGTAGTAAGTTGCGTAATATGGCCAAGGCACGAGACTACATGTACCTATAGTGATATAATTGACGATTGAGGACTTGGTGAGATGTGACTTAGAGGTTTCTATACCTTCGGAGTTTAGGATATGGTGTTAGTGGACCGGGACTAACCCTATATTTCGGCATGGGGATAACATCCACAACTCCTATAGCTAGGCAATAAGGAATTGATACATATCAACCCTGAGACGCTTTTGGAGTCCCTTTGCACTATTGTCACATCAGTGAGTCCCAATGCCGCGTAATATAAATTAAAAGTTGATTTCTTGCATCGAACGCATCCTAAGTATATTTGAACCCATGGCCATCCAAGCTGATATATAGCATGGTTATTAAACTCTAGAGGGCATGCCGTTTCTATTATGATTTAAGATCACGAATAAAGAGTAAACTTGGGCCATTCGAGGGCCACTTGCCCTCGCTCCGTTCACGCCGCGTCCTAAGGCAAACGTTAACCGAGAACATGGAAAGTTGACTGAAATGAGCCTGAATTGGACAGGAGCAAAGACACCTGTTGTGACTCTAGAGAAGAGGTAACATTGGGCTACAGTTATACTAACTTAGAGAAGAGCAGACACAGTTACATATAGCTGGGATAGCGTAATTCTCAACTTCCATGTACCGAGAAAAAAACACATCATAAGAGTGTGCCTAGCGATACAATAAATCAATTAGCATGAGAGACACAGCTACAAGTAAGAACATCAAGCGACGCTCCGCAAATCAAAGCTTGAGGAGCTCAAGCCAAATCGAGTGATGCTCGGCGATACTTCAGCGACCCAAAATAACGTGTGTCAGCCCCCTTGGAGCTTCGGGGCTCTAATGTAATATATTAGACTGCTGTACTGTACCCGCTTGTTCTGAAACCCAACCAAGTCTACGCGCTAAATGCCGTTCGACGATACATCAGCCATCTCGATACCAACCCTCAATCAAATTAAAAAACAGACGGGATTTTTGAGCGTAAGAGACTATCATAGGGCATCAAATGATCTCTCCGTGCCAGGTTGTCTAATCCCAACGAACAGTCTTTCATTCTTTCGCTAGGCAAAGTCGTGTTCGCAAAGTCCTAGCACCTTAGTGCACCCTACTATGTAATATTAGCCCACGTACATGCAGCTGTAGATCGATATAGGGGATAGCAAATCAAATGCAACGCAAACAGTGAAAATACTAACACGTCAGAGAGGGAATGTCTCGTATATCACGCAGAAAAAGTCACCCCATGTCATACACACTAGATACCATGACCACACTTGGTTATGACCACAATAGAGCCCAGTTGGCTAGCACATGCTCGAATCCGTGCTCTTGCACGAAGGCAGGGTAACTCAAGAGAAACTTGCTGCCCATCATCCAAGACATGGTTTGCCTAACTTGGGGGGGTCTCCTTTACGCAGCTGGCGATCATATCCACATACTTTAATTTTCGGGAAATCGTTCAGAACAAACAAAGCTACTTGGGCTGTAACTAAAACCCCGAAACGTGGTTTCAACCACGTGCTTCTCCTAGATCTTGACTTGATGCAACTCAACATCTAGAAATCTTTCTCAGAGCTAATCCAATATTTTATGTTACATAGCTAATTATTATGATCTTTACTTTGGCCATTGTTGACTTTATTGTCGCTGAATTGTGGTAAGCGCGGATTCGTTGGCAGTGTTGGCAGTGTTGGCTGTCGGTGGCTTATCATGGTGTAGATGTTGGATCAAAGCAGTCGCCAGAAACATGGTATCTCAAATTTACAGTAACATGTACATGTACCTCAGAGCTACGGCAAGCGACGATGATCCTGTGTGAGAATATCTAGAAATGCACACTGAAGTGCCAAAACTGTAGCTGTAACCGGTACCACCAGAAGCTCTTTTGTCAGAGAAGTTGAACATGCAGAATAAGTCATGTATCTACATGTATCAGAACATCACAAAGTGTGTTGTGACAAGCCGATCATATCCCGGGGGGCTGGCGCACAGCGACCCGTCTCCGAAGCAAGACATCCACTTTGCAAAAAACCTCAGCTGAACTTCATCAGCTTTCCTGATATCAACGAAATTCCGGGGAAAGAGAAGTTCAGCACGGACAAAAATACGAAATAGTTGCGATATTTCCGGAGAACTAGCCTGGCCAATGAGGTGCTGATAACTAACCTTCCTTCGTCCCGTACAGAGATATCCTATGCGGTTCAATACGAAGGGAAAGCCAATGGATATTTTCTCCAAATTCTCTTCCTGTATAAATACCATCCCAATTACCGCCTTTGTTGCTCTCACTCCCATCATTCTCATCGACATCGATCTCCTCCGAATACCACACTTCCACACTTCCAATATTTCTCACCCCAAACCAAACCAACCCTTTCAAAATGCATTTCAAATCCGTCATCCTCGCCATCGCTGCTTCCGCAGTTGCCATCCAAGCAGCAGATCCTCCTGTTACTGTGAGTATTTCGATCTTCATCCTGAAATTTCGAAGATACTGATACTTTTGAAGTACGACACATGCCTCAACGAAGTCAGCGGCATCTTCCAGGAATTTGGATACAATCCATATGCCCTTAAGACCGTTAGCGATACTACTCGTGTAATGGGTTGCGGCGATTGCTTGTGAGTTTTATTCTGTTCCTGTTGTGCTATATAAGATGAATCCTGGAAACCGACTCTTAACGACACTCTAGTGTATTCGCTGTTCGGCAGTGTGGCCCCATTTACGTTACCAGTACCAACACCGATGAAACCCTAGCAAAGAACTGCTACGCCAAAGTAATCGCGGATTGCAAGGCCGCTGGCAATTTTGTCCCAGGTCCCGCTCCCGCTCCCGCTGCGGCCTAGAGCGGGCGATGGTGGCATTTGTTAGTATTGAGCTACAGTAGGATTTATTTCGTGTGGTGGATACCGATATGACAAGAAAGTGGCTACAGTATTTAATTAAGAAAAAATTATAATTTTTATAATCCCCCAAGAAAAGAGAGGAACCAAAATTTCCGAACGTATGTAATTTCTCAAATAGCAATAGAAAAATCGTTATGGTACTAGGGTTTGTTTTCATTATCGATCTCTAAAATAATCCATAAGTACATGCAGATATCTCACTAGCTACTACCATATATAGGTCATGAATCCCATGTGAGGATTCACGAAATAGCGCTCGATGCCCTTCCATGCTCGTCTAATAGCAAGTGTAACCGTATTCACCTTACGCTCGAGTCTCACGAAATGATTCCTTTTTCTAGTTGCATGCAAACTAGAAACCACGTTGATCTCGAGTTCTCACAGCTGTAGCTCTGAAGGTCACTCATAGTACTTGTTATTGTGATTATTTATATCAATTTGATGCTAGTAAGAGAAATTGTATTTAAGGGTATGTAGAGGTACTAACAAGTTCTAATTCATCAATCGCTTTCCGAGCTATTTGGTAAACAAAAGCTACGCTCATGTTTACTCAACATAGATACATGTATTTTAGGGCGCTGATGAACCCTAGTGTGTAATATATGCTTTTATATATATGGCAGTACAATACCTCTTCTGTATATATAACAGTTTCTCTTTATTGATCCCTCCCTTCAAGTTATCGGCCGCTTTCCCTCTCATTTGTCTCGCCCATCCACATTCTATTATCTGAGCATGGCCCACACTTTGCTCCCCTACTCCTATATACATGTAGTTATATAAAACCAACCAATCGGAGGTGTGCATAACTTAGGCCACTTATATTGTGACGTAGGGGCTCTTTAGCTTTACTACCAGCTTACCCCAGCGGTCTAGTTTTCTGGAAGTCGCCTATTATAGTGATTTTCTTCCCAGCGTCCATCCACCAAAATCGAAGAGTTCAGAGAAAAAATGTACGCGAAGGCGCCTGGATCTTCCCAAGCTGGCCGCGAACCACCTTAGCCGTAAACCGAATAGAATTTCCCCCGATGGGATACCTGAAGTTATGATATTTTTGAGCGCAAGAGACTACCACAAGGAGATCATCTCCAACATCATCAAATGATCCCGTATGAGGTTATCCAATCTCTACGAACTACCTGTAGTCTTTCATTCTCTTGCTATGTGGAATTCTAAACGGAGCGCTGTGTGTAGCATCTTTAAATTCTTCCTATTAGGACTAGTCTTAATAGAGCCACAAGAGGATTAAGCAAAATCGGGATGATTCAAGAAGGCACGGTTTGAATGGTACTTCGTTAATAATAGTCTTGGCATACAAGATTGCTGACTACTTCTTGTGATATAAACCCTTTGACCGTGGGGATTTTTGGGGATAATATCATACCATGCATTCGAATTACATGTAGTCTTGGATGTGTGGCGGTGTTTTCAACATCTAATCAATGTTGCTCGCAGTCGAAGTATTTGAGATCTAGGCGAGGGCATTTTCGTGGTAGTTGACGGAGGGGGACTGTGGTATTATGCGGGAATGTGTAGTAGTAGTTATAGAAAGCTATAGGAGCGATACATTAGACTTAGTTCACTTCACGATTTTCTCTATGATTCCTAGGCAAAACCATGTCTTGCTAGGGGTTTGGAAACCTGTAGAGCAGTGGAGGGGATCGCGAGGCAGAGGGTATAACAAGGTTTGACAGGCTTGGCTAACAAATTGATCTCCATTAGGTGGCGAAATATTGAGTTTGTGAGCCAAGCCTCGTTATACCCTCTGCCTCGCGATCCCCCCACTGCTCTAAGTATTTTTGATTTGCCTGGGCACATTTTACTTGTTGAGGGCTTGTCTCAGATCAGTCCCAGTTAGGCTTAGCTTGTTTGTACAACCTACTTCACCAAGTCATTGGTCCAGAGTCTGGTTCGAGACAAAGCTTAAGTAAAAAGCATCCCTTAAGCTTACATAAAACAAAAAAAAATAAGCTTGTGAATATATATAATCTAGATATCATCTAGCTAAAATATTTATTTGTATTTTACTTATAGACAAACTACCGGTGATACTGGTTTCACTACTGGTTTTTAGACGAGGTACCCCCCAATTCTGATTAGTTGATTAAATCTGGCCAATGAGCGCGCGGTGGGTTGGTGCTGCGCACGTATTTGTAGATTATGGTACCGCAATACACGCAAACTGTAGCTGGCATGATTTTTAATTGCTCTGGAATTGTCTTATCGGAACCACTGTCATTATAGAAAGATCCTACGATCCAACCTTCAAATTTCTTAATATCTAGTCGCCGGTTTTAGTCATCCAGTCAATTTGAAGTGTCAACTAACAAGTACAAATGTAAGTAGCTCCAGATCTTCCCTCAAACCCTAGCCACTAGCAGCTGCGCTATTCTGCTATTGCACGTTCTATTACATTGGTTAAATTGGCTACAGTCGTCAAAATATTCGGATTCCCTTTCGGTAATTCCTCTTCCATCGCCTCTACTAACTTTTGAGGCATTTCCCTTGCGCTATCTCTTCTTCCCTGATTGGCGTAGATCACTACCAGGTCGACCATAGCGTTCCAAGAATCTCTATTCTCCCAGGTATATAATTCCAGCCTTCCACCACTTGAAGCTGCACATCCTCCGCCGCCTCCCATCGCTTCTGCTCCGTATAGATCAATGTCAAATTGGCCATAGCCCTCAATCTGTCCGGGTGTGTTTCTCCTAGAACACCCGCCATCACCTCAACTACCCGCAAGCTCAACTCCTCTGCTTCCTTCAGCCGTCCCAGATCCCAGTGGGCTTTTACGAGGTCGCTCTGTGCTTTCAAAGCTGTGGGATTCTCTCTTCCGAGCACCCTGGTGCTTGCCTCTGCTACCTGAAGGTGTAAATTTTCAGCATCTTTCCATTGTCTTCGAGAAGCATAGCTAAATGCTAGGTTGGACATGGCCTTCCAAGTATTAGGGTGATCTATTCCGAATACTCTCCCCGCCGCTTCCATCACGCATTCGTGAAGCTCCTCCGCCTCCGCGAGCCTCTCTTGCCTCGAAAGGGTTGTTGCAAGGTTACCTATGGCAGTTAGGGTATCCGGGTGATCCTTTCCAAGTTTCTTCTTCCTTGCCTCCACAACTTGCCTCTCTAACTCCTCCGCTCGCAACACATATCCTTGCTAGGAACAAACCGCCGCTAGGTTACCCATGCACCTTAAGGTATCTGGGTGTTCCGTCCCGAAACCCCTTTTAAACGATTCCAGCACTACTATCCCTGTATCTATCGCCTTTTGTCGAAGTCCTTGACCCAAGTAGATCTCTACCAAACTATTCATCGCCATTAATGTGTCTGGATGGTCTTCTCCTAACACTCGCTTCCTCAAATCTATCACTTGCGTTTGCAATTCCTCCGCCTCGCCCCACCTTTCTTGCTTAGAATAGACAATCCCAAGGTTGAACATGTTCATCAATGTGTCCGGGCACTCTTTCCCCATCCCTTTCTCTCCCATCTCCATCACCTTCAACCTGAGCTTTTTAGACTCTCCAAATAGACCCTGCTCTTTGTAGATCGTAGCAAGATTCTCCATAGCTACCATGGTGTCCGGATGCTCCTTTCCTGGTGAGATCTGTGCGCTCTCACATACCTGCAGCTGCAAAATTTCTGCCTCTTTAAACTGTTCTTGATTGAGGTAACTCATCGCAAGGCTGCCTGTGGCTAGCAATATGCGTGGATGGTCCATTCCGAAAATTCTCTCCATTCATGGCACTACAGATAGTCCTAGTTCTTCCGCTTTCATCCACTCTCCTTGTTCCAATATGATATTGCCAAGTTAGACATGGCAAGCAACGTATCCACATCATCTTCCCCAAGGAGTGTCTTCCTAGTTTCTAATACTTGGAGATTTAGGGCCTCTGCGTCCCCCCACCGGCCCTGGTTCGGGTAAGTCAATGCTAGGTTGTTCATCGTACTCAGTGTGATAGGGTCGTTTTTTTCCGAGAACCCTTTCCCTCGTCTCCATTACGTGCAGTTCGAACTTCTCTGCTTCGTCCGGGAGTCCCTGATTCCTATAGGTCTCCGCCAGGTTGGCTATGGCTATCAAAGTATCAGGATGCTCTTCCGGGAGAATTCTCTTTAACGCCTCCACAACCTGCACCTCCAACTCCTTGGCCTCATTTAAACGTCCCTGGGCTCTGTAAACCCTCACAATACGTAGAATACCACCCATCCACAAAGATTCGGCCTCGCTCCATGTGGTTGTATTTGAGTGATCGATTTCTGTTTTTAGATATTTTTGAGTATTTCTGAGTATCATCTCGATGTGGGAAATAATTCGCTGTTCAAATAGGTAGAGATTCTTCGGTCTGTAGCCCGAATTCTTGACCGCCTGTCCAAGGAGCGCAACAGCTCCTTTAGCTCTCGATAAACATTCCTGCTAGTTAAGACGCTCTCGAGCCCATTAGTGAACCATGGGATGGACGTGGAAGCTTTCTTCCCCTTCTCTTTAGCGTCGCATGCGCTAGGCCAAAGAATAGGAAAAGATCAATCTTAGGGAGTTTCCCAAGGTGAGGTCTATTCAAGGGAGACTGTTAGTGACTTGTAGAATGGGGATATCAACGTCAAGCGCACCTTTACCACCCAATTTTTTCCCACGGCGCAACATGTCCTCCCAGATGTCTTCGTTGGAGAAGAATGAACATAATAGAAGTAGCTCAGCAGCATCTTCGTTTTCGCTTTTCATTGCCTCAAACGAGATTTCCCAAGTTGTAAATGCTGCTCGGTCCCCATAGCTCCAAACTGAGTCTGGGGGCCTCTCATTGGAAAATTTTCTGAAGTTCCTTTCGAAGATGTCGAGGTACTTTTCAAGAGATATAAGTCTCGTAGCAACATATGCACCAGCCTGATCGATTGAAAGAGGAAGATACCCAAGTCTTTTCGTAAGCTTGACCGCCATTATCTTATCTATCAGGAGATATTAGCAAGGCTTTGCACTGACTCATGGTCATTAAGCTTCACAGTGACGCTTCAGGTTTGACTTGCATTCTGGGGACTCCGGCACCTCATTTAGCTGTGCGATTTTAAATAACAAATGCACTGCCTCTTGTTCGGACATTACTTCCACCGGTACACCATCTCCAAGACGAACACAATCACGCCTCCTACTTGTCATTATCACCGTACTATGGGAAGGTGATAGGATAAAAGACACTATGTCGAACGAGTCTAGATTATCAACGTTATCGAAAATGGGAAGCCACTCCTCATTCCCTTTCTAGCTAAACCATTGCTTAACCCCTTTGATTATGCGTGGGAAATCTTCTTTCTTGATC
This sequence comes from Gyromitra esculenta, assembly GCA_038503075.1. Lineage (NCBI taxonomy): Eukaryota > Fungi > Ascomycota > Pezizomycetes > Pezizales > Discinaceae > Gyromitra > Gyromitra esculenta. Next base: position 660,912 of record JBCAML010000001.1, read on the forward strand.
TATATATCGCTAGGTACTCTACGCCAGAACAGATACTGGCCTAGCACTGAAACGGCTTGGAATTTATCATCCATATACCTATTGACATGGCGAGAAAAAAATTAGACTAAACTATCTTATGAGAACTATATAATATCTCCAAAAAACACCCTTAGCGTATTTCGCTCTTTTTCATCTAGGCCATCTAATTCAAAAATTGCCCATTTGTGACAATCCATGTAATTTTCAGGTTCAGTAAGGTCGAGGTTTTTGATTCTTTCCTCTAATTGCAATTGCAAGAGTTGAGAAATTCCATGCAATAAATCTCCTCGAAGTCCCCGAAATGTCCATATATCTTCACCATCCATATAACTTCGAGTTAACATTTTCCCAGAAAGATATAAATTATACCAGCGTAAGAGCTCCTTTGGTCCACCTCGAAAAACAAAACCATGAAGTTGGCCTGGTTTCAAATAAGTATTTTAGTTTTTAAAACTAGAATAGGACTTACTAAAACACGTCTCCCTAACCTGGCACTCTCCACAAATAAGCTTCATGAACCGGGGCATAAAGCACTCTTCAAAAAATGCTATGTCTAACCATTCCCGGACGAGGAGTGGACGGTAGAACTCCTGGAACGTCGCTCTGTCTAGGCAGCTAGAAAAAAATAACCTACGCTGTGGAGCAAATTCACGATAGAGCTGGCTGAGAATCTCGTAGCAGTACATGGCCTTTTTTATCTTGGATTCAGTGTGACAGAAAGAGCCCGGGGGCACGCTACCAAGAGTTTCCGCCCAAATTTCTGCAGCCATATTTTTGACGAAAATACGGCTAAGAGTTTCAACAGCCTGGCCGAGCTCAAGCAGTCTCCTCAGTGTGCTGGAATCGATTTGGTAGCTGGTCCATGAAAACAAATTGAGCGATTTTATTTTCTCCACTCTTTCTTCTTCGGAATCTGCTCCCAAAGCCTGTTCAGTAGCCGCAAATACCGCTTGCTTGGCAGCATTCCCGAATTGGTTTTTGATAACTGATCGCAAGACTGAAGACTTGTAATTAAAGAATACATTGAAGAGTCTATTAGATAAGACGAGATTATAAAGATCGGGAAGTGATGGAACTGTTTCCATGACCATAAGTAAAAGCTCTGGAGGTAGCCTGTTCATGTTCGCAGATGATCGAGGTAGTGCAGTGTAGGTGAGATATTTGCTCTCAAGAGAGACGAAACAATATTATATATATCGATATATCTATAGCTACCTAGTTCTGGGGTATAGAAATTAAATAAAGAAATACACGGAGCAAGACAACGAAACAGGTGAAACAGATCGCAGAGCCAACTATAACTTGGCTGGAGCGTTTGACCTACATGGCTAGCTTACTGTGAATGCATGATAAACCTTTGTTCTTTGTATGCCAAAAACGTGCCGCTCTACCACTCAATAAATTACATATTAAAATTAAAATTAAGGGGTGGCCATTACTCTTGCTATCTTGACCGCAAGCCATAAAATACATTCAAATCAATCATGGACCATCGAAGGTACAAGCGCCACAGTAGCACAGAGACGATGGTGAAGCTATGAGGTAAAAAAAAAAAAGAATACTGTACGAGTTCAGTACCTGGGATTCCCACATGGTCACCCACTGCAGTACTAACCAGGCGATACGATACTTGGATATGCCAGAGCGGACGGGATGGCTCATTCTCATCGTTCTATGACCGAACACATCATTCCTGGCCAGCTTGTTGACTATAATGACATTTTGAAAGCACAACTAAATGAAGTCTAACGATCGGAGGTAAATCCTGCTCCAACCTCAAGTTATTCAATCCGTATCCACCAAATTTAGCTCTTTGAAAGCTAAGACAAGAGATAAACAGGTGGGTATGTGGGTATTTGATCTATATCACATGTGGTGAGATCTCGAATAGGATTGTATTCTTCGTCAAGCTAGACCGGGACGATGAGGGCCCTATCTGTATCTTTTGAAACTTTCCGAAGCGATACATGCACAAAGGTTCAACCGAAGGAGTCTTTGATAGATCGTGTGCATAGGTAGAAGCGATATTACTCTCCTTGATCTTCCAGGATCCGGCGAGGACAGGGAATCACGGGAGGTAGAACGTAAGTGCGCCTCTGAGGAGTATACTAGTAATTTACCGTGACCTATTTCCTCTTAGAGCCTCTTAGAGATATTTAAGGGCTCTCCAGGACCACTGGAGATGCTTTAAGCCGTGATATACCGCGCGTACCACGCTCTTCACGTCACTTATTTAGGATAGTGAGCCTCTATTTCGCGAAGATGCTTATTACCAGTCTATCTACATCTTCTATGTACATATATACCAATCAGCCATCGCCTCCAGAATGTAGGTAATCCCATAATACAGTCCATTTCCGAGATGCTGCCCTTCTCATGATCCCAACAGAAGATGGTCTAGCAGGCGTCACTCTGAGAGTCTTTCGCGGGTCAAGAAGATGTCTATATGGCAACCTATATGGGGGTCGTAAGACGTCATATGGCAGTCTCCTAGCAGAGGCTTTGGGAGGTCAAGAACGCACCGACATGCAGTCAGTGAGCAGTCCAGCATGTATAATAGAGAGCAGGATGGTTTCCTTTACTAACGCTAATTAATGCCTCGAGCTCAAAATAAACGCAAAAACACGCATAAACACAGAGCCCGAGCTTGAGCGACTACTCTGGGAATGGATGAGTAACTAAACTTGAGTGTTGAGACGGGAATAAGGATCCCACCTACTCTAATTATCATTTTTACAGACTCGATCACTAAAAGTGAATCATATGAGTAAAACGCCGTCTTAGCAAGTTCGACCTAACTAAAATCACCCTGGATGCTGCTGGCAAGGAAAATATATGGGCATAAGTATGCTGATTCGGAAGGTTATGACAAGGGCAACTAGGATTCGCATTTTCCTGAGGACTTGGTTTTGTTGATGGCTGATACGTATCAAGCCACAGTCATGGTTGTAGTTGGAAAGGCAGAGGACGATTTGGAAAGACAAAGGGCGACCGTGGATGGCAGAACAAAAAGCTGACTACTGTGCAGCAAAGCAAATCTCGACCATTACCTAGAGATGGGCCTCACTAGACTTGGTGCCATTGCCCCACAGGGTTTATATACCCTAGACGAAGAACCATATTCCGTGTACCTAGATAAACAGTGCGAATAAGATACTTGTTGGTATAGATACCTGCACATGGATGTTGCCATAAAGATACATATAGATGTCGAATAAATCAATAATATTTTCGCAATTCAGAGCGCTAGAAGCAGCGACCGAAAGCCTATATGGCGAGGCCGAGAGAGTGTGTGAGAGCTTAATCCGGTCTTGTGGATATGAAGAACGTCGTCCTGCACTTTGGGGAGGGAAGCACGTCGCCCCACCCCCTATGAGATGAAGAACTTCGCTTTGCTCTAGATCTCTGTGGAGGAAAGCACGTGGTCTTGCTTTTTCCAGAGGTGAGGGAGACAAAGCGTTACCACAAAAGCGGTAGTGGGATCAGCGAGGAGGCATGGTGAGACATTCTCCCAGCGAGGTAGTCGAGACACGAGCAATGCTCTAACCCCTGCCTGTGGAAAATTGGATATGATTGAGAACTGGATTCTAGATAATAAAGAGCAAAATCAAAATAGTCGATCGCAGATGCGTGACATATAAGAGACGATGTGCACGGAAAACCCTTAAGCGGAAGGATCTCTCCTATCTTAACATAAGATGCATCAAATTCCCAAACAGTAACACGTTGCAGCGGAATCAAGCAGTCCAAATAGTTGTCTCGTTAATCCGCAAGTAATGGTATGCTGTCAAGGCTGCCGGCCATGCAAGATAGAAGAAATACATACTGCTACTGGTGATGTCTTGTGCGTGTTTCGGATGTTGTAAATCGATGTGAAGTAGAAGCGGTGTAGGCAGAGCTGAATGTGTAAGTTGATAGGGCACCTCCTGTTCACGTGCGCATTCTTACCGGCCAGCAAATTGGTCATACAGTAGACTCTCGATATAAGCATACGCTCGGGACCAAAAAATGTATGCCTATATCGAGGTTATGCTTAGATCGAGGTAGACTTTATATGTGCGAGTGAAAACGGGACTGCCGAGCTAGATGCCTATAGCACGAATATGCTTATATAGAGTATGCTTATATCGAGAGTCTACTGTAATAGCAAAATTCACCTCAAAGCTTCAGCATCGCAAAGGTATCGTATTTTCCCATAAAGGCGGCATAATCTCGATAGGTGATTTTACTGCAAGTCCGTGAATTTTGGGAAATTCATCGAAACCTAGTTTCAAAGTGAGATCGATTGCTTAATTCTCTACAGGCTTGCAGCGCACCCCCCGTCTACCTATATACTTGGAAATACCTTTCCAGAACACCCATGGCCTGTGATCTTGAGCCTATGTCTCTCACTAATTCCTAGCCCCGAGCCTTCCCCGAAGGCTCCCTCGGAGCGCTCCCATACTACGAAGCTTTTCCAACACAAGACACAACTGAAACAGCGAGTGATTTTTTGTGATCCACCAGTAACATAAATTAGGCTTGGATAATCCCCGACCGTAAGCCCTACCACGTTGCCTACTCATTAACTAGTATACGAACGAGTAGTTTTAAGCCCGCTTCACGAACTTAGTCTCGTGTCCAGATCTAGTCTAGTACCTAGCCCCAGCTGTGCAGCGTGCTGCTACCGCAGGGAGATACGTTCAAATTAGGTCATCACATTTAATCTACTGTACTCTTTAATTTTTCTCGCACTGTATTCATTGTCAGTTGCTTTCACCGGAGTACTTATCGCTTCAATACTAGATGAGCTAATGGGTGAATAAATAAACACTGGATGAGCAGAAAATCGAGTGATATTTCATGATTTATAAAGTGAGTCTTGGATGGGCAGGTAATCAAGTGATTTTCATAGACTCTCACGCAAGATGGCTGACCCCAGGCAAGCCGAGCGGCGCGAGAGTTGCTTTTGGTAACATTGAATATTGTACAAATTATGTTTCTAGCCCCGATCGTGGAAATATCAATAAAAGGTGCAATGTAAGTTTTTTTTCTAAATATTATTTGAAATAAAAATCTATAACTCTATTAATGTTAGAGTATCATTTTTGAAAGGCCGTCGAAGCTAGCACACCACAGTTCGCCATATTTACCCCTACACCCGTAGCACAAGTATCCAAAATACGATATAAGATATACCAATGATCCAACCCCGTCAAGGACCCAGAAGAAAAAAACTCACACTCTGATAGGAAGTTTCGATCAGAGCTTATGCATCTACTCATATATGCTTCACCTATTACAACGTTCGCTAGCTCTCCACAATTAATCGAAACTCTGTGAACCGCCCAAAAAACCCCCCACAAGAAAAAATCCCTTACAAAAAATAACTAGCACCCGACCATGCAGATACGCGGAATTATTTGTTTTTACAAGCCATGGAATACTCATGTCACAAAAAAAAGGCAATAGAATAGAAGGAAAACGAAAAAAAACGAAAAGCAAGCACAAAAAGAAAACCCCCCGACCCAATTCCCAATGAATTTTCGCGCCGAAAAACCTTAGTTGTAGCAGAAATAGTAGTAACATAGAGGTAGCAGTAGTAAAACCGTCCTCCAGTCATTTATCATGAATCGTGGCAAATAAGCCAATCAGGCAACGTACACTTCAACGCCCCTCTTGAGAACGGTCGCTATCTCTCCTTCGGAATAACCCACTCCATCTACTGCTACCACTACTACTGCCTCCGTTACCGTGCTCACCCGACGGTGCCGGCGAGGGTCCGGTCGATGAGGAGGGACCGGATGAGGAAGATCTGAATTGTGGAGGCATCGAGTTTATGAATGGGTATGGCGCTGTGTGTGGTCTGCTTGACGTGCTGGGCGATTGTGGCGCTGCAGAGCGTTGCTCCTCGGGGGTTACAGGGTGGCGGCATATTGGACATGTCTGCATCATTAGTCAGTCAATGAGGTTTCTGATTATAATCAGAGGTATGCTTACGTCATGCGCTTCAAGCCATCTACTGACGCACTCAAAATGGTACATATGATTACACGGCAGCTTCCTGATCTCCTCATCCACTGCCAAGTCCTCCTTACAAACTGCACAATCTTGCCCATCTCTCACCATCTGACCGGTTACTCTTATTTTTGGCAGTGACTCAATCGTATCTTTGGAAGCTGGTGGTGGCGCGTTCCCTTGATGCTGCTCCATAAGTTGTGAAATCACTCGGTCTAGATCCGCTTGCGAGTACACATAGTCGCTACCTGCGCCTAGTGGAATACCGAGGAAACGGGCAAGTAAGCCACCGCTATCGGGAGTCCCGGGGCCGAAGAAGGAGGCGAGTAGTCTGGTTAGGTCACATAAATTAGCAATGTAGCATTATAAACCGATCTTAAAAGCCGGTTCTAGGGAAAGCGAATTAGTAGGAACACTTACGTCGGGAGATCTACTACATTTTCCCCATGTGGCTGTGGTGAATCTGCATCCCGAGGGTTCAACCGAGCACTAGGATCGTACGGGAATCTGAACACTGGTGGTGGTGGTCCAAAAATCAACGGTAGTGGTGTACGTGCATGGGGACTCCCGGTTGGACTCCCCGTAGTCTGACCCGCACCTAACCCCCCCGCCCTTGGCGACTCCCCTGGCGTCCCGGCCCCATCCCCGACTGAATCCCTTAGGGCGCTCCTCAACATAGTTGCAAATAAATGTATCACATCATCCTGATGTCCGTGGCCAGCCTCCCCACCGGCTTCACGGTTTCGGTTTGCACGAGGCCCAAAGTTTCGCTGTGTGCTCGTGTAGCTAAAGTTGGGCCCCTCGATGCGTACAAAAGCCGCAGCGCCGTTGTGCGCAGACGAACCATCGTCGTCATCGATATCGAAATCTTCAGGAAGGTCGTGTTCTGGAACTGAAGGGTCGCGGGGGTCGTTAGTATTTTCGATCTAGTGGGCCGGGTGGTTTGTTAGCAGGGCTGGAATCCTTTTAGGCGAAAAAAAGAGGTTGGATGATAACGAAACGTAGAACAAGGAGAAGAAAAGTGCTCAGAGAGAAAGAACTACTGACGATTTCAACAAAATCGCCACCGCAACGGGGACAAACAAGGCCATGCTCGTCTCGGTACCATTCTTCACGGCAGCTATGGCAGTAGACAAGATCCCGCTGGCCTGGTGGATTGTTCGTTATCGAAGACATGGGTTCAGGCCGTTCTCCGGGGGAGCAGGAGCAGGAGCAGGAGCAGGACGCTTTAGGGGGGAGAGTAAGAGACGATTAGAAGGAGAGATGAGAAAGAAACCACAGCGAGTTTGTTCGGTCAACGGTGCCGTTGGTGGAGGTGGCAGCAGGTGTGGTGGTGGTGGTCACAATCACTTCCTGGAGATTAGAGAGGGGGAGCTAGAGCGGGATGATGTCGGGACAAGGGATGCACGGATCGATGAGGAAACAAATCAACCCACACGAAACCAAAGGTGGGGCAGAGGGAGAGAGGGAAAGAGAGATAAATATATGTTTTCCAGTTAAGGTAGCAGTTTCCAGCAACCGGCGTTGTGATATCGATAAACCTCAAGCTATACGCGCAGTGTTATACATATGTAATGCAATAAACAGATATATCTACTCCACTACTGTGAGTGCTCAGCCGCAGCAGCAATGGCAAACCTGCCGTGCTGGTGTCTACGGCCCAATATCCGACACGATACATCAGGTAATGATCCAGCAGCAGTGATCATGACGGCAGCAGGAGAGAGCGAAAGAAGGCGTCCAACTGGCAGCTGAGCCAGCCCTCTCTCTCCTCTCAAGTTAACCCCTGCTGGCATCCGGTGGTTGGGTGACTGTGGGCTCGACCTTTAAGGCCGGACAGAGACAAGACAGCCTGCAGCGGGTTGCTAGAATGTTCTGCAGTCGGGCTCGTGTCATTTGCAGGTGCTGGTTCAGTGCTGTGGCTGGGGAACTGAGAGCAGGAACCGCCACTGTGGCGCTTCCGCAGCCCAACCCGATGTCAAAATACAGGATCCGGGACCAGACAGCCATGCCCGTTCCTGATTCACTCTTCAGAGATGCCGTTCCCTGGATGCTTGAAAACAAACCGAGGCCCAGAAGAGAGTGGAGCACATCCGTGAACCGCAAAATAAAAAGAGTGTAACTATTCATCAAACACCTGGAACACACTCGGCGAGGGAGGAAGAGAGGAAAACAACAGAAAAAAAGCCCGATGAATGGAAATCCCATCATACAAAAAAAAACCTAAAAAAAAACCTGAAGATGAAGAAACCCAATTTCCAACGCTAGAATACCATGCTCATTACTTCTCCCAGAACCGCCATCGTAACAAACGTGTATTCGTACACAGTCCTCGTATTTCCGAGAAAAAACCCCCGTCAAACGGTAACCCCCCGTTTAACCCCATCTAACCCTCGTTATCAAAAAACAGTCTCACCGTCTCTTTGCCATCCCCCTCCATAGCGCTGACCCAATCACACCCGCTGCCAACGCCACACCACTGATAATCGCCACACCGAGCAGGCCCTCTGAGCACGAATGAAAAAATTAGATCAGTAACGTGGTACATACGAGGGGAAGCGGGAAAGTTCCAAGTGGTAATGATGTTTAGGCAGCCCACCTCTAGCAACTTTATCATCTATCAGAGTCCTCAAACTCTGGCTCTGCAGATTCTGCGGCTCATTGTCCAACAGCGCCTCGTTGTATCGCCGGGCTTCCGCGTAGTTCCCGAGACGGTAGTTCCCGAGGGCGAGGTAGTAGAGGCACTCACGACGACGCTGGGGGTGGGTGCGGAAGATGTCTGTTGACGTTCGATATTAGTGAATGTTTCCCCGATAAGACTAGCCTTAGCCTTATCCCCTCCCCTCTTCCTCTTGTTCGTCCTCCTCTCTATCCTCCCTAGGGCGAACTAACCAGTCAACAACCTAACCCCCAGCTGCTGTTCCTGCCTCTTGTCGCTCTTGATCAATCCCCACGCATAATTGAACTTTGTCTGTACGCCCACGAACTGCCCTTCGCCCTCGTATTGTTTCCGCAGGACCGCGAGTTCAGCTTCTTTGAGCGGGCTATAAGAAGCAGCAAGTTAATGCATCAGTAACGAAAGAGAGAGGGGCGGAAAACGGCCTTGGGAGTCAAGCGGTACCTTTCAGCGTCGGCAGCATCTGTCGCGTGCGGGGCATATGTTAGCACTTTAACCACGCCCCACTACACAAAATCCCAGATCCTGGGTGGAAGATCGGAGGGAGAAACTCCTTACATGGCAGACTATCAGATGGCATTGTAAAAAGGTTATCTTGTAGGATCGAAAATGGGAATATTTTTTAAGAATTTTTATTGGGTGGGTTGTGGGGGGGGTCGCAGGCACAGGAACTGAACTTGGGCGAACGAGCGACTTTTTCAATCCTTTCTGGCGGGATGGGCTACTTGAGGGAAACAACCAACGGATAGCGTTACGTAGTGCCTATGGGTGAGTCCATGCTGTGGCAAACTGCGAAAACTTGGTGTGGCTTGCACACGTATCCCTACTAGGTCTCGTGATGCCGAGGGTTGCTGCGGCAACGGGGGATCGACAGTGCTCGGCAAAGCAGACAACAGCACGAACTTTAAACACCTCACTTCATCAATCACGAACATCACGAACTAGGCATCAAGCTCAACCACGAGAACCCAGAGCAACACTCATAAACACCCCCCTACAACTGGCTCACGATGGTTCTCCTAGAAGAAGCACCCGGTAAGTGCCCTTTCATCCCATCTCTCGAGAAAGCCACCCCCACTAACACCCCCCCGCCTACTCCAGACAAACTAATCCATGAAGTCCTCTCCAACTTCAACATCTCCTCCGACATGCAAGCACATTCCCGCATCTCCGAGACGCTCTCCGCAATAACTGCCAACCGCGCCAAGATCCTTGACGACTCACGCAACGTCCTCCGCGCGCTCTCCCGCAAAATGGAGATCTCCAAGCAATCCATGGAAAGCTCTGTCGCCGCTGCCTCCCAGAAAGAACACGGCAAGAACATGCTCCGTCTCGACCGCGAGAAATTCTCCCTCGCCAAAAATATCAATGAGCTCGAGAGCTCCTCGCATCACCTCGAGGGACAGTTAGCGCGACTTAAAGAGGAGCTGGAAAGTGTGGATGGGGAAGATGCGATGCAGACTGCTATGATGGAGGCGGAGGATGGGACGCTGCTGAAGTTGAAAGTTTATAGGAGCTTGGGGATTGAAATTCAGGAGGATGGCGCAGGTGGTTATAATAAGGCGGTTATACGTAAGTTATTTGTGGCCTTTTTCTTGGTGGGGTGGGTCTGAGTGATATGTGGTGACTGACAGTCTGCCTTGTGTAGGAAATCCGAATAAGGGTGATGTGCATGTGGTGAATATCGAGAAGAAGTTCTCGCAGTTCTTCTATGCGAATTACTTTTGGAATACTATGTGAGTGGAATACCCCTGGGTTGGAGTTTTTTGTTTTGCTTCACTCGCTTTCTGCGTAGGGCTAGGTTGTTTATTTGCATCGGTTTGGCTGTAATGAGGAGTTAAATTGGTATATATTTGAATTTAGCTCCATGGCTTAAAGAGCTTGTTCAGATCAACGGTTGAGGTTTATGCGCTACGCTGGCTATTGGATAGGGCACATGTTCTACTTGAGACTTTGCAGGTATGCTACACGACATGCTGTGTTCGGTTAGCCTAGCTACGGAAGTTTAAATAAGGCTTAACCTACGGGGCTAAGTACATGTATGCAAGAATCCCGTAGTACCCGATGAAGCACACATGACATATATTCATGGCCGCAGAGATACCGGTAGCTCGGGATGTAGGGCTTTGGTGCACCAAAAATCTCAATCTCAGGTCCTCCATTTTTAAATTCCTTCTTACCTCACACAAAAAAGCTTACAAATACATATAACAAACTCTGCCAACCCTAGTACGTGTAATCAAGAATACATACGTCTACCAAACCCCCCAACTCGGACAGAGTAGACATTTGTCAGCACCATCATATACATACATGTATAGTCGAAATTGACTGTTTGCATATGCCCCTCTTATCCATTTCTTCCTATCTTATACTAAACACCGTTCCTGTATTCCAAGCTTACAAAACCAAAACCTTTGCTCAATAATTTCTACTTCTACGTATACGTACAGTATCGTACCACCACCTTCATGCATATGATGAATCAGCCCACCCCCTTAGATTTAGGAATCTTGATAAGTCTGCCATGTCGAATCTTATCTACCAAAATACCGGGGTAGTATATTGCTTACCCCTTAAGCTTGAACATCTCCGCTTAATGTGGGGAATTCCGAATAGTCAGCGGTCTAGAATTCAGTCGCCAGAACCCAGCGTGGGGTCCGGTCACGAAACTAGTATCAGTCATCAGAATCTAACTGAATAGTAGATTAATGTTGGTAGGGAAGTGGGAGGGGAGGGGAGGACGTTTTTGTTGCGACAGTTGCTTGGAAAGCCCAAAACGCCGGATGTTTCCGCACGTGATCCTGCATGCCTGAGTTACACGCAAAAAAAAAAATACTAGGTTTTGACAACGAATTGGGGGGTTTTTCCCCCGTTATGTCTACGGCATCTTTCGGCGGGGGAAGGGGGGGAACCTTTTTATAGATTGCTTGCGTGTCTCCACGTGCTGGAAAAGATTCGATTTTATTTTTTGATGTTACCTGTGATTATCTTTTTTAAGGGGTTCTCAGGGCTTGGCTGGAATATGTGATTTTCACAAAGATACGTGTAGCATCCTTCTGTAGAAACTGAGGATTGGAGTAAAAAAAAATTCACCAGTGAAGCTGGGCGGCTCGCTAGTAATTGGGTGCTCACTAGCTTGCATGGGGTAAATAATTTATTCCACGTACCGGTAACGGGCATCTTGCTCGCGCCTGGGAGAGCTGGGTTCGGCCCAGCGACATGAAAGCATAGGTAATCTACCGGTAGATATTCTCCATGTCAAATAGAAGTTACGTGAAGGTAGTTACTCGGGGGCAGGTAGAGCCTGACAATGGCTTTTGCTGGTAACGGCTTCCGATTCGCGTTAGCCAGCCAATCCCAGGCTTGCAAATTTATTTTTTTCAGGCCCGTTCTGGCTGAGGGTAGATCTGTGGTGTTAAGCAATGCGGATCATCTTCATGTCTCAGATCATCGTACACGCTGTAACTGCGGCTGCACAGGCACTGGGGCGGACGGAATTTAATAAAACACAGGCACTGTTTTCTATTATTTTCATGGCGAGAGAGAGTTTTTGCTCCCCTTGCCGAAGGGGGATAGAGATGCTGTCCAACCTACCGCATAGACTCCCGATGCCATGGATACAGAAATTAACGAGGTACCGCGCTTGCCTCCCGCGGGAAATCCGGGTGATAAGGCAGGCCTTCGGTGGGCAGCGATTGGGGGGACTGCTGGGGGAGGGGTGAGTGATTACACAGAAGTTCCGCCCGAGCCGCGGCTTCCGCCAAGAACGCAGGGCAGGGGGCTGTTCAACCGCCTGTCATAAGCTTCTGTGAAATGCACAGTACATTCATGTACAGTAGCCTGTGCCTTACGCCTCTCTTTCGCTCTTTCTTTTCTCTCGCCCATGCTCCCCCCGTTCCGACGCCGGTCTTCGTTCCCAAGACCCAGGAGGTTGCCTGCTTCTTCGCCATAGCCTCGTTAATAATTGCCATCCCACAAGTCCTCTTAAGCTCGCTTCGCCAACTCTGTTTTCTTTCTCCAACCTTATCACCTGCTGTCAGTATCTCTCTCGTCGGCTTGACCTGAGGGAGTGAGGGAGTGAGAATATATATCCCTTTATCCATCTCAACGATGAACACCCACTATGGAGCTACTAGCTCCTCTTCGAAACGACCAAGGCTCGAATCCGCTACCCCACAGTTGAATACCCGTCCGTCCGTCAGTGGCCTAACTCCCGTACCCGCATATTTACCGTTCACCTTACTCGATCACAGAGCTTCCCTACAAACGACCAACAAAGTACCTCCGACAGAACCAGATGTGCTGGAATCTACAGGGCAGGGGAGCTTCCTGGAGCGTCTTCACGGGGTTCAACAGAGATCAGCATTCCCGCTGAAGCGACCAGCAAACAACGATGGGAAGGAGCAGAATATGCCATACATGGGCGGGAATGCAGCAGGGCCTTTAGGCAGCTACATACGGGAGCAACGGTCGAAAGGGTTTGAAGGGAATGGGAAAAATATTGCTCCTACGCTACTACAACGGCCTGTGGGTTCTGTTATTGATCTAACGGAGGATGACGATGACGCTGTGCAAATAGTGAGGACGCATACAAGGGAGGTTTGTTTTGGAATGATCCACAAAGCGAGCATTTCGGCGCACACCGTCCCTGCGACTGCATTTGGCACCGATACTTTCCCGGACAACTGGCCGTCGATTCCAATCACGTTGCGTCGAGGGGTTAATACGGGTACGCTTATTGTGTGTGCGTTAGACCCGACTGGACGGGAGTTCGGTTGCGTCGATATTAACACGGCAAGAGCCCTTGTGCCGTTGTTGGATTTGAAGCTTGTCCGGGTTCAAGCGAGAATTATTCCACGCCCAAAACGCCAGGGCGAAGTTGTGGGAGCCCAGGTTTCGGCAAACGTATGGATATACATCAATCTCTACGGCCCGGAGGAGAAAGGCATCACCGTCGGGAATCTCCTTTCCCAGAAAAATGTGTTTTTGCAGAACCCCATGGGCGCCGATAAGGTGGAATACAGGAATCCGCATTACCGAGATAGCTGGGCTAAAAATGGTGGCGGATCACAAAGAACAAGCACTGTTGGATATGTCTCGAGGACAGCAGAGGAGATTCGTTCAGACGTGAATGGTGTCTTTGACAATCTTGAGCAGTCGGACAACTTACCGGAGATGGATCCGGACCCACGGATTAAGACGCCATTGCTAAAACATCAAAAACAGGGACTGCATTTCATGACAAATAAAGAAAAAGAACGAACATTCGGCGAAGGGGATAAAGGGAACTCGTCGCTTTGGCGGTTACGAACGCGCCCTAGCGGTCATAAATACTACTATAATGTTATTACCGGTGTTGAGTCTCGAGGCAAACCCACCGAGGTCCTCGGTGGGATTTTAGCGGACATGATGGGGCTGGGGAAAACACTCCAGATCATATCTTTAACTGTCAATTCCCTCGAAGAATCCAAGGCCTTTGCAAAAAAGAAATACTCTCCGCCAAAAGATCAAGAGAAGACAGATGACAAAGAAGATTCTCCACTTCAACCCGTGAAGACAACTTTACTAATTAGCCCTTTAAGCACCATCGGCAACTGGGAGGAACAGATCCTGGCCCATGTTCACCCAAATACCCTCAATACCTATATCTACCATGGTAGTAAGCGCGAGACCGGTCTAGCGAAGCTTGCTAACTACGATATGATCATTACAACGTACCAAGTGGTAGCGAATGAGTTCCAGAGACATACGAAGGATCAGAAAAACACAAGTCCGCTACAGCAGATGTATTTTTTCAGAATCGTTTTGGATGGTCGGTATCCGAGCATTTCTGTTTACTCAAAAAACAGGCTGAGCTGACGTATATTCAGAGGCCCATATGATTCGCGAGCAAAGCACTTGGCAATCGAAAGCGGTCATTGCGCTGAACGCGCAAAGACGCTGGGCAGTGACCGGCACACCCGTCCAAAGTGAGAAATATTTACCTCAAATCATGCGGCTTGGGTCATTGACTAACTGTTTCGCTTTTTACGCTTATTTTTTCGCAGATCGCCTTGATGACCTTGCAGCTCTAATTAAGTTTCTGCGAGTCAAACCATTCGATGAGAAATCTCTATTCAACCAGTACATTGCGGTTCCATTTAAGGTGAGTTTCGTATATACTTTGCATGATCTGAGGTTGATGGAGCTAATTATGGACTAATTTAGGCTGCCGATCCGGAGTGCATCCCTCGTCTCCGTCTCCTCGTAGATAGTGTAACCTTACGCAGACTAAAGGATCGAATCGACCTCCCCCCTCGCAAAGACCAAACTGTCTACCTAGAATTCAGCCAAGACGAACGTGAAATATACGATGCTACTGCGCGTCAATCAACAATGCGTATGGATCTTGTCGTCAAGACTGGTCATGTCGGCGGTAAAGCCTACGTTCACGTCCTCCAAAGCATCCTCCGTCTTCGCCTTATTTGCGCTCATGGTCGAGAGCTACTTGGGAATGATGACACGGCTGGGCTCACTTCCTCCGATGCAATCGATGTTGACGAACTCGAAGATAAGCCGCGCTCTTCATGGTCGCCGAAACAAGCATATGAGATTTTTAAGTTGATGAAGGAAGCGAACGAAGATGTGTGTTCAGTCTGCCGGAAGAAGATCAATAATGCCGCGGTCGTTAACAGCGATGCGGAAGTAAAAGCGGCAGGCTCGAGTAAAGGGCAGGTAATGGGATCACTCACCCCCTGTGCGCATCTACTTTGTGGGTCATGTGTGGGAACCTATAAAAACGCCATATCGAATTTCCAGGAAGGACAGCAGGCGGCGTGTCCCATTTGTGGGCTGTTTATTCGCGTTGACCTCTTCGAGCTAAAGCAAGAAGAGGAGGCTGCGGAGGAGAGCAGCAAGGAAGGCGCAAAGACACTAAAGAAGAATGTGCAGTATCGAGGACCAAGCACAAAAGTGAAAGCACTGCTGAAGGCACTGTTAGAGAATAAGGAAGAGAGTACACCAGAGGATCCAGTCAAGAGTGTTGTGTTTTCCTGCTGGACTAGCCACATGGATCTTATTGAGATTGCGTTCAACGAGAACGGAATTAAGTTCGTACGTCTGGATGGCCGGCTATCCAGAGCACAGCGAAATCAAGCTATCTCTACCTTTCGTGAGGATCTAGAGATCGAAGTTATCCTGGTCTCTCTAATGGCTGGTGGTCTTGGGTACGTCCATCCTCTTTTTTCTCAAGTATAGGAAACCTGTTGACTCCTGGACTAGCTTAAACCTGACCGCAGCTTGCAAGGTCTACGTCATGGAGCCGCAATTTAATCCTGCCGCGGAGGCCCAAGCTATCGATCGGATACATAGGCTTGGACAAAAACGTGCCGTTACGACGATCAGGTTTATTATGACTAACTCATTTGAGGAGAAGATCTTGCAATTACAGAAGAAGAAAACAGATTTGGCGAATTTGTCTATGAGTCAGAAACTCACGAGGAGCGAGCTTACAAGGCAAAAACTTGAGGTCTGCCCTTTCTTTCCTTTTTCCAAGTCCGTGCGTAGAGTGTTTTGGGGGCTATGGCTGATATGTGGTATAGGACTTAAGATCGCTTTTTAAATAATATAATTAAAAGGGGTAAGAAAGGAGTTCAACATACAATTTCATTGTGATTATTTATATATATATATATCGAACTCTATTTTTTTCATTCGCTGACTTTCTTTTTCATCCCTATTGTCCTTACTCCACTCTCTCCACATCAATATTTATTACCTCATCTCTTTTCTATCTGGTGTCTTTTTTTTTTCAATAGGGTTTTATTGTTTCAGTGGTTGGGTGTTGTCACGGTCTAGTTGGTCAGGCGAAAGGCGTTTTCCTTTTTTTTCCTTATATTTTTTTTACATGCAAAAACGCGACCTTAACGGACATACATACTACCTATGACATTACGATATTGCGGTAGAGTAGAAAGCTGTTAGCTTTTAAATGAGATATATATTAATTTCCCCTGATGCTGTGGCTTCCAGTGATTCTAGGCTATTAGAGATTGCTACGCACTAGTGTGTGATCTTCTGCACCAAGCCACCTTTAACCGGAGTATTTGGTTGCAGTAGGCTTTGTTACAAGAATGCTTCTAGGAGATATGTCTGACTACTCAAATACTGCACCTCAACCGCCTTGGGTACCATATTGTGATTGGGCAATCCAACCTCCCACACCACCTAAGCATCCGACGTCGACGAGAATCGAGATCCGGAAGCTTATAGTGGATGAGTAGTACTAACTTGATGAGAAAGCGAACGATTAATCATTACGAGGGGGAACTCTAAGGGGTGCAGACAGTTTTAAAATGATATTCCAAATGTAGGCTTGCGACAAAGCTCCTAAACTAAGATAATGCATCCTAGGTTTGGGTCCGCCCCCGGAGAGATACTGTCTCAATTATGTACACGTTCTTTCCTTATGTGGGTCTCCAAAATCACTTTCAAAACTTGAGGATCTTAATAGGTACTGCGTATATTTGATCACATTCTCGGTATTGCTCAGAACGTTCCGTTTTGGCTCGTTATAGTTAGAGTTGAGGGGGTTTTTCTTTCTTTCTTTCTGTCATGGCTGCGTGTGGCCTTGCTAACTACTTGTAAAGATATGATGAGTTTTATTACTAAAGCTTCAGGCTCTCTGTCTCTTGAAGGCAATTTCAGGAGGTGCACGGTGCGAATACGTAATTTTGTTGGTTTTCCCGGGGTGGTAGGGATGAACGGGATCGATTGCCTGATTCTCTAAAGCTAGGCTGGCAACGCATACTGTCTATATACGTGCGTAATGGCCTCCAAGCGCCCATGTACTCGGGCTCGTGTCTCTCGCTAATTTCCGGCCCTTGAAATCACACACGAAGAATTTCGTACTAGGAAGCTTCTCTAACAAGTGCGTTAAATGGTAAATCTATCTATCTTCTCTAACAAGTATGTTGAATATAATGGATAGATATGTTATATATTGTCTCGAGTAAAGAATAGAAGAGAAGAGAAAATAGACGAGCGGGAATAGAGCTCTATATATATACTCCCTATGGAGTCATATAAACAGGTTTATGGGGGCTCTTTGGGCGCCGAATAGATCGGCCCGAGAAGCCCCCATTAGTAGGTGAGACTATAGACCGAACGATATCGGTATCCCGAATAGTGACGTACCAATGAAACACTAGGAAGCCTATAGATATATACCATATATCCAACGAAGTAAAGGGGAGAATTACCGAGTGATAGTTTATGAATCGCTGTTAATCACTAAGCCCCCAACCCCGTCTCGTAGCATAAGAACGAGAAAGATACTAAAATGGAGATCTACAAGTGATATTTAGGTTTCTTCCACTCTAGAATTTAGGCATAGCTTGGACGTGGTTTAGAATTCTTGACGGAGCCCTTTGAGTGACAAGAATCACATTGCTACACACTTTACGCCACCTCCCTTACATTGGCCTCAGGACTGTTCATCTACAGACGGCTAACGGAGAATACGGTGGCAGAGGCTCCCGGGAACATCCGTGTTGGCCAACAGCCGGATATCGAAAGTCTAGTTGGCCACATGAACGCTACCATGCAAGAAGTCTCCCATACTTACGTGTATCCCCAACCTCCTTTTGATCGACTAAGGCAATTCTATTATCCAATCTTCGACGGTATTCAGGCCGAAGTTGAATAGATACAGTTCAATATCCAATACACCCGCTCAGAGTAAGTATACTTGGTGTTTTTCGGTTTGAGTATCCTCTCCTCTTGTCTGATTCATAATAATACCAGACAAGATCTGTTTCTCGCTATAGCAAGATTGGTAACAGCGCAACCCAGATCCGTTAGCGTGGACATCTTAGATACCCTCAGGGGGTAGCTGCCTACAAGTTTCTCTTCCTTTCCGGAGACAAGGAGCTCTTTAGCCACTATGACGTGCAGGCTCACCGATCAAATTGATATTACTCAATGCATATAAACAAGTAGCTGCCGAGTGTCTATCGGCCATCAGCTACCTAGGGTTGCCCCTGCTCTCCACTAGGTACCTTGATAAACGATAGGAGGAAGCAAGTCGCTGAATATTTAGGGGCCCTGTTAGGTTAGCCAGTTATCGAGGTCGAAATGATACCGCAAGCCTTTGTGATCGTCACTTGATCTCTTCCACACGAAGGTATGAGCACTTGACGGCCCGCATATTTTGCTAGCGATGGAATGTATACCTATAATAGTACTAGCAAGGGTTCATGTTCATGAAGCAAGATAAAATAGTGTTTTTAGACTGGGCAACGCTAGTTAGTGTGCCTAAGCTCTAAATCTAACCTCATTTCTTAACCGAGTCCCCCAGCGCCCTAAAACACCTATGCTGAGAGAACAGGATCCTAGGAATGTACTTTTTGTTTTACTAAGTGGCTCGCTCAACTGGGTTCGACCCTCCTCCTTTCTTGCAATTTGAGAAATTTATGGCAGGAGGAGCCCTAGCGAAGTACACATCATAGGGGGATGTGGTGATGACATGTATAAACCGATATCATAATAAATCTCTATATTTCTTCCTGCTAAAGATGGCGATTCAGCTGTAGTACTTTTCTAGGAACGGGTGTCTTTCTCGATTGTTGCGAAGTGCAGAACGGTATATACTCTCCCTGCGAGTAATATACGTACCGTATAAGTATTCCAGTCTGAAATATACGTCGCTATGATCTAAATTACACATGCTTAATAGCAGCCCCACTTAGACCAATTGCAATAGCAACCTCCGTTTCGGGCATTTAGTCTCTTGGTCTACTTGCGATTACCTGCAACCCTAATCTCTCTCCGTTTTCACTATGTTTCATCCTAATTACCATCTAGTCTTATCCAACCACATCATGTACATTCTGTAGTGATGAACCGGGAATAATAATAATAGAATATCAACCGTTATAAAAACAAAAGCACCAAATTGCTAGAAGGCGGACAAAAACGGAAAAAGAAAAAGAAAAGCATCCTATCAACGCCACAGAATAGTAATCATCAACCCAAAACCTTATTTCATCCGCATGAAAAATCCTCAAGCCATATCATACTCCATGTAGTACGAGAATATATTAGCTTTAAGTTACCCAGCCACCGTCTCGGGCTCTATTTTTTTGCATCCTCTCTGTCAATAAAAACAAAGTCGTCTTCAACCTCAGACTCTGCATGATTTACGGGCTCTGATTTCGGAGGGAATGTTTCCGTCTGAGGGGTTTCTTTCGTCTCACCACCCGGTGAAGTTTCAGCAATTAGAGTAGGCTCGGTGGGTTTGATTTCAGCGGGTTTAGCGTCAACAGCGCCATCAGCGGTCTCAGTAGGCTTGGCGGTCTCAGTGAGTCTAGTGTCTTCGACGCCCTCGGTGATGCCCTCAATCCCAGCTGGGGGCGGGAAATAGGTCCTTCAGACAATCAGCACTACAACCGGCTGCAAGTTCTCAACAAGACTTACGAGATCAGGTCACAGTAAGCAACCTCATCTTTCCTTTCAAAATTACAAAACACCACCAACTCTATCTTCGCCCCATCATCCGATTCCAAAAACTTTCTAACTGCCTCAATCGCCGTTTCTGCAGCTTCGTATGACGGATATCCATAGATACCAGTACTCAGGGCACAAAAGGCGATTGCTGTGAGTTGATTCTGCACAGCTAACTTCAGCGCCTCAGTATAGCAGCTCGCCAGGAGCACCGCGTGCGAATTTCCCTGTCGCTCTTTCCAGTAGACAGGGCCTACCGCGTGGATAATGTTTTTGCACGGTAGTTTATAGGCCCTTGTTATTTTCGCGTGGCCAGTTTGGCAACCGTCGAGCTGGTAACAGGCTTCGCTGAGTTCGCGGCCAGCGGCGGAGTGGATGGCGCCGCAGACGCCGCCGCCCGCTATCAATGACTGGTTTGCGGCGTTGACGATGGCACCGTTGGGCAGGTGCAGTTTAGTGATATCAGTGCGGATCAAACCAATTTTAGCGTTCAGGGCGGCGGAGTAAGGATACAGGGGTTTAGGGGCGATGGTGAGGGTATCGCCATCGTAGAGGAAGGGGAGGGTGAGGATCTCTGACTGATTGATTACGGTAGGCATT
This sequence comes from Gyromitra esculenta, assembly GCA_038503075.1. NCBI lineage: Eukaryota > Fungi > Ascomycota > Pezizomycetes > Pezizales > Discinaceae > Gyromitra > Gyromitra esculenta. The sequence continues at coordinate 681,691 of JBCAML010000001.1, forward strand.
CTAGGTGGGAGCTTGTGGGAGCTTGTGGAGTAGGTCTGGAAACGCCTGAACCAGCTCATTGGGGCGGTGGGGAATGTTAGTGCAGCTTGAACAGAGATAGGGAAGGAGTGTTTTTTTATACACCTGATGGAGAGATGAGTTTTGGGTTATCTGGCAAGTATCTGCACTTGTTTGCGTATGCGTGGTCGGAGGTATTGTGGAAAGCTGGCCTTCCTGATACTGTGACTCCACTCCAAGGTGTTGTTGGTACTGGAGTTGGTTTGACAAGGATATGCATGGACCGCGGGGTCATAAGGCAACAGCGGCGCGCTGACAGGGATGCAGCCGGGTAACGAGACAGCGTTACTCTGCTGCTGCAGGATGTTACGGTACCGCTGTGCAGGGATGTCACGCTTCAAGTTGTACAGCCTTACCCGTCCTCAAACAACACGTTCTCCGCGTGTAAATTCCCACTTTACGCGCTCAATCCACCACCACAGTCAATGGCCACCATCAAACCCATTGAACGCAAATCTGTCCGTACCCACGTCTACCCTACCCCCATACAACTATCTATACTAACTACCCTTCATTCTCCAGGTCCACCAGATCCAATCCGGCCAGGTGATCGGTGACGGTCTGACTTCAGTGGTCAAAGAACTAGTCGAGAACAGCTTCGACGCCAATGCAACCTCAATAGGTACATCCACCCCCAACTACACGCCAGCATCACCATCTAACCACTCTTTAACAGAAGTCCGATTCAAGAACTACGGTCTCGACGCTGTCGAAGTCATCGACAATGGTTCTGGCATCACCCCAGACAACTACGAGTCTATAGCCCTTAAACACTGGACCTCGAAACTCACAAGCTACGAAGACCTCGATAATGTTACAACCTTTGGGTTCCGCGGCGAGGCTCTTTCCTCCCTATGTGCGTTATCAGATCTACAAATCACTACTGCCACCGCCAATGAAGTTCCAAAGGGCACCCGTCTCGAATTCGAGACCTCGGGGAAGCTGAAATCTCGCTCCGTTGCGGCTGCACAGCGAGGGACGGTGGTGTTGGTGGAGAATATATTCAAGGCGCTCCCCGTGAGACGGAAGGAGCTGGAGCGGAATGTAAAAAGGGAGTATACGAAGGTTTTGGGTGTGCTGCAGGCATATGCAGGGATTTGTGTCGGTGTCAAGTTCTCGGTTTTTAACCAACCAACGAAGGGGAGGAGAACCCCAGTTTTTGCTACAAAGGGGAACAAAACTACGAGGGAGAATATCGCGAATGTTTTTGGTGCAAAGACTCTCTCTGCGCTTGTGGTTTTGGACCTACAATTTGAGATGAAACAGACGAGGAGAGGGGTTCGAGAGTCGGAGTAAGCCCTTATCCTTCGCTGTGTAACAACCCCTCAACCTGGAGCTCAATTCTTACATCCCCTGGAGTTCTCTAGAAGTAAGGAGGTCAAGATAGTGGGTCATATATCACGCCCTATTGTCGGAGAAGGTAGACAAGCTCCAGATAGACAGATGTTCTTTGTCAATGGCAGACCTTGTGTGCTCCCCCAAGTACGTATATGAGAATGAGTGATAATTGATGATGCGCACAAATTACTAACAAAACCCAGATAGCCCGTGCCTTTAACGAGGTTTACAAAACCTTTAATGTTACTCAGTCTCCTTTTATCTTTGGAGATATTCAGATGGATACAAGTATGTTTTTTTTTTTCCTTGAGCTTCAGACATAAACGTTATTCTAACTCTGAGAAGACTCATACGATGTCAACGTCTCTCCCGATAAACGTTCAATCCTCCTTCACGACCAGACAGAGTTATTAGAATCACTAAAAACCTCTCTCATAACAATGTTTACGAACCACGAACAAACCGTCCCACACTCACAATTAGGCACCCAAGCAAAACTACCGAGTTACAAGCAGCTGACTTTCGGCCATACTACCGCACCGTCTATAGCTAGCGCTTCAACATTATTAACAAAATCCCCAGATCAAGATACTCCGGTTCAAACCGATGGCGATGCCGACACGGAAGCCCCACCACAAATCCCACAAGATGGCGACCTAGAGCCAACAGCCAACAACTCCACTAAAACGGCAAACAGGAATAAAGCACCTCCAACTTACACCGTTGCCCCCTCTAAAAAACTTCAAGAAACTATATTCAAATCACCGATAGTCACCGACCCAAAGCCAAGGCCGTTTGCCACCCGAACAACTGCTGACGAAATCGCGGATTCTATTCTCGAAGAAGAAAACGAAGAAGTCGCACTGCCCCCACCTACCCCCTCAATCCCCCTTGAATTCTCGGTCCCTCCGCCCTCGACAATGACAAGCCCCTTCTCAAAGTTATCTTACCGTTCCCCGCGGCGGCAGCAGGAAGGGAAGGCGACGATCACGATTGGAGACCGGGAACCAGTGACGACAGGGGGGAGTCCACCGTTAGGATCACCGAGGAAGAGGAGGAAGGTCATGGCGAATGAGGAGAAGGGGAAAATCAGACAGCCAAAGTTTGGGGCGGGGGTGTTGAGCCGGTTCGCGGCACCGGGGACACAGGTAGTTGAGAAAGAGGAGACAGCGGATGACGATGATAACAACGACATTGATAACGTTGAGGAGTTCAGAGAGATAGAAGAAAGCACGGATAAGATGATGCAGGATGCCGAGGAGTATGCGGATGAGGACTTAGAGGAGGTATTTAGAGACGCTAGTCAAGTGGAGGTAGTGGATGACGAGGAGGAGGATCGTGGAAATATCAAAGTTGAGGCAGAGCCAATTGTGTTAGATCAAGGGAGTCCAGGGCCGCTATTTCTTCCTAACCCAGAATTGGATGCGATGTTAAGTGGCGAGGAAGTTGCGGGTGAGGAGATAGCTCCTAAGGCAGTGGAGGGAGCTGAAGTACCCTTCGACCCACAAGAAGAGGAAGACGGTGACTTTACGGATCTCACTGAAAGCCTCAAGCAATCTTCTCTTCGTGCTCAGGAGCTTCTTCTCGAAGCAGAGGCTGTCATCTCAGCGCCTACTTCCAAGGGCCTTGAACGAGCATTCAAGATGCTCGAGGGGTCGCGAACTCACTCAACCAAACACTTCGTCCGATTCTATAGCACTTCCATCACTAGGCTACGACAACAGGCAAAGGCAATTTCTAAATACTCTGCAAACCAAATTCAGAACATCTCCTCTTCGGACACAACCTTAACAGAAGACGATGTGTCCGCCGAAGAGCGACTTAACCTTACCATCACCAAACAAGACTTTTACTCCATGCAGATCAAGGGCCAATTCAACCGTGGCTTCATCCTCGCGACCCGCGCCGATGACCTCTTCATAATCGACCAACACGCATCCGATGAAAAATACAATTTTGAGACACTCCAGCGAAACACCATCGTTCAGCACCAACGCCTTGTAGCGCCAAAGACGCTCGAGCTCATGGCAATGGAAGAAGTGATCGTTACGGAGCATCTCAACGTGTTCAAAAAAAATGGGTTCGTAATTAAGGTAGATGCAGACGCGCCGACAGGAGTACGGTGCAAACTCATGACACTACCACTAAGCGGGAACACAGTGTTTACTATCAAGGATCTCGAGGAGTTAATCCACCTCGTGCATGAGAACCAGGGAGATGACACAGTAAGATGCAGTAAAGTGAGAAGTATGTTTGCCATGAGGGCGTGTAAGAAGAGTACTAAAGTAGGAAGAGCACTCACGCTCAGCAATATGGAGAAGATCGTAAAACATATGGGTGAGTTGGATAAGCCGTGGAATTGTCCGCATGGAAGGCCGACGATGAGGCACTTAATGGAGTTAGGGAGATTTGTGAGGTGGCGGGAGTATGATGAAGGGGTTGAGGGGTTGAGGGGGTTGCAGTGGAGTGGCCAGAGTTGGGGAAATGTGATAGGGGCTATGGCAGGAAGCTATGGAGAGGGTAATAATGGAGAGGGTAGCAGTGAGGTGCAGGAATTTGTATGAGTGAGAGTGAGCGAGTGACATTATATGATTGGGTATTGGAGTGTTTTGTTGGGGTGATGTCAAGAGTTTATAACCAAAATAAGTACCTGAAAAGGTTACAAAAATATTTTTATTTCCTCGGTATACTCGCCCAGTATTGGTAACGTTTGCCTTTTAGGTGTTCAACACATAATTCTTCGCTTTAAAATAGTAGATCGATATACGTGACCCAGTCTGAGGATTGCATGTGCATGACTCAGTGGCTTTTTTTCTTGTTCTAAAGTTATTACGGATCTATTCTGAACCGCTCACCAACCCAGCGATTTCGCGAATAGACCTGGTCCCTCGCGAACGAACTGCTGCTCACATACATTGACGATTCGCCCGGGCCATCCACGAAAGGGCTGGAGCTTTGAAGGGTGGAGCTTCAGGGAGAAACGCTTAGGAGGTTGGGGTTTCGGGGGGGGGTTCGGGGGAGCTGTGGAGAGTTGGAGCTTACCATGTAAAGGAGGGGAATGAAGCATACGGCGGTCTGCAGCAGCCGACCCGCCATAATTAACGAAGTGAAAATCGGTAAGTAGCCTCGCAGTACCCCACTTCACAAGCTATCCACTCATCTCATTTCCATCAGACAACCACCACATCCCTTTTTTCTAGCCTACCATCAATATGACAGATCTTTCTCTAAATGCTGCCTCCTCTTGCCAAGAGATCCATGACTGGCTTGCCACTTTAAACCTCTCGGGATGCTATATACATCCAAAGTTGGTTTCTTACACAGACCTGCATTGCAAACGAAACGAACTCAAAAGAATCAATCAAATAAAGATTCCTGATGACCACAAAACTGCCCTCCTTAAAGACTACCAGCTGTCTGACATCTTAGGCACCTTGGTCCCAAAAATTCGGAATTCCGGTACTTTAGTCATGATGTCTGGCCCTTTATATTTAGCATCTGATTTAAACCACAACCCCGCCGCGTTTCATACCTTTGTCTTTCTTTATAAAGATAATATTGCAGCTATTGTGGACCCTGCATATGGTATATCTGAGAGTGACGGTGTTGAAGGAGCTAAAAAAAAGCGGGAAAAATAAGGTTTTCCAGTATGGGTGGTGGATTGGGATTGGGAATAAGTTTGTTAAGGAAAATGAAAGGGAAAAATGCAGTGGACAAATACTGGCTAGGAAAGGGATCTGAGTTGGACTATGATGATATAAACGGTAATACACTGGCGCAGGATTTTGTACTGAATTTCATCAAAAGAGGGGGAGACATGAATATCGATTGGGAGAGAAGTGGTTTTGAGGAGATGGAAAACTAGTAAAATAGTTGTAATTGGATTCATGGTATAGCAACTATACATTATGTATTACTAGATGTAATAAAAAACATTTTGGGCTTATCTGCCTATTATCACAATCATAACTTGTACTGCTAAAAATAAAGTGCGATAATCTGCTTAATCTCGAGACGGCCTCGATTAAACAGGGGCTATGATATGCCGACTCATAACTACCATGTATACGGCTAAACTTTATATGTGTTCCATAACAACAACTGATCCAATGCAGATAAAGGCCTTACTACATTTTTTGCATGCTTGTCATATTTTCTACAGCCTCTTCAATATATCGCCATAACGTAACCATTTCCGGTCTTCTTATCGCCAAGCGTCCATCAGGCCTGGCAACGATTAAAAGGCAGGCAACCCCCAGAGGCTAAGGCTAGCCGGGTAGTCACATGGCTTTGTGACTACGCTAGAGGCCATCGTGAAATTAGAAATTGGCGAAAGGCCCAGTCTACCCCCAACTACATGTACATGTACTTAACCCCCTGTAGAGTATTTGAAATCGAGATGCTGGATCCTTTAGGCGTCAGGGCATTACTTCTCCCCTAAAATACATGTAGCTTACCTCTCTTCAACCTCCCCCAGTAGGTAGTCGATAAGTCTTCCCAAGCCAACCTATCAGCAGATCCAATCTCATGTGTATATGTACTCTACAACCCCTGCTACCGCCACCAAAGCTTATCTCAGAGCCTCACTACCCCCCCTTTCACAACCAAATCTCAACCACAGATCCCACACCCCACACCCCACACCACACGCCACACACCACACATCCCTCCACAAACGCCATGACATCCCGTTTTGCTCGCCTATTCTCTCACGACGCAAAGGCATTCCGCAACTACGCAGTCGGTTTTGCCCTGTGGGTTCCCGCGATCGTCTTCTTCGTCGACCACATCGCGTCATTCCACGTCGTCCGTGGGCGCAGCATGAGTCCAACACTGTCGCAGGACCTGATCATGGTGCGTAGGTGGGGGGTAACAGAGGGGTTGAAGAGGGGACAGGTTGTTTTATATCGGTAGGCGACTTCAATCCCCATCCTGAGAGGGTGTGAAGGGGGGGGTGAAGGGATGGGGGGGTGAAATAAAGGCATCTGATACAAAGAATAGATCCCCATTGGACCCAGAAACAGTAGCGATAAAGCGTGTTGTTGCGTTAGAAGGAGATGTAGTCAAGACAAGAGAACCTTATCCGGTGGGGGTCGTAACTGTTCCAGAAGGACAGGTGTGGGTTGAAGGTGATGAGGGTTTCCATTCGATGGATAGCAATTATTATGGACCTGTAACTACCGTCCCCCCATACTTCTATCCGAACTGTATTGCGGAACCGTAGGCTTATATCTGGTTTGGTGGAACAGATACCAAAGGGCTTGGTGACTGCGAGAGTAACTCACGTATTGCTGCCGTTCAAAAGAGCTGGCCGGATCATTGAGGAATTCAAGGGCCGACGAGGGGCACTTGTTCATAAAGCGTCATAGCAGGATGCGAAAGTGACATTCCATCTTTTGTGCATACTAATTATGTATTATATCCAGCCCGTAGACTATTGGTGTGACATGAACGAAAGAAAAAAAAGGGCTCCCTTCCGCAATGCGTCCGAACCAGAAAAGAAAAACTCCAGCATGCTAATAAATACCCAAACCCGCGCCTCGCCAGAAGTGAAAAATAAAAATAAAGGGGGGGCAATATCAAACCAAGGGAAAAGTAACTAACACCCGCTTCCAAACTAATAATCAACCAAACAAGCCAGGGCTCTGAGCGGTAACCCTAATCTCCTCGCTTGTATTAATATTCAACCTCTCAATCTCCATCCCAATACTCATAACCCACGCATCTCTCTCCAACCTACTCCTCGCCTTAAACACAATGCTTTTCCCCGAAGCACCCAAGGGTGTAACCCTATGCCTCACTGTCCTTCCTTCCTCGTCCTTCATCTTAAACAAGCTCCTTCTCATTCCATGCCAAAGCACAAAACACGTCATCGTATCCTCATCATGGCTCGTCAATCCATCTTGATACACACGCGGTAATGCATGTCTCCCGGGAGTGCTGGAATCGAATGTCTGGTTTTGATACAGAAGGTCATTCTCGGTGATGAGACCAGAGTAAATATAGCAGTCGCGGAGAGATAGCGAGAGGTGACGTTCTTGGTGCACATGCGGGAGTTCAACACCAGTGCGTGAGCGGTAGATGTTGTGAAATATTAGCATTTCGCCGTGGCAGAGAACCACATTATAGCGCTTAAAGGTTGCGTGTTTGCGAGGTTTACGATAAAGGACGCCAGACATCTACAGGTACCAATTAGAGTATATTCAAAACGCCAATCCAGCTCCGATGTGAAACGTACCGTGATGGCCCTGCAGGAAGACATCCCACAGACATTAAAGATCTCCCCCGAGGCAATAGACCTAGACACTTCCCATTTCCTTGCGTACTGGCCAATGATAGACTCCATCTCCTCATCAATGTTAAGCTCCTTCAAATTCTCATTCCTCGTCTTCCTGATGATTGCAAGATCGTCTTTATCTCTTGCTTTCCAGTACTTGATCAAATCCGCCAGCCTAGTCATCCACTCATCTCTAGTCCTCTCGCAAAAACTCTACACCCAACAAGTCAGCCATCCCTCCTCACAGTATGGACTCAAAAAGAAGGAATTCGTTACCTGCAACCTCAACACAAGCCCATTCTCAAGCACAATTTCAAACGCTCTCTCGTCATTAAACTCCTGCACCCTTCCATCTTCTTGATTCGAATCTGGAACAGATTGGTGAAAATCCGCCGACTCACCATGCCCGACCCCAGCATCGTACCCCTGCGGTTGGCGTTTTACATGCCGCACTTCAGTCGCTTTACAGAGATCCACAAACCCATCTGCCCTTAGCAACGTATTGACCTTCCGCTCAGCTTCATCGTAGGCGTCTCTATCCCGCTTGTCGATTTCCGCAGCAGACTCTCTAAGCCATGGAATCCTGCCTTCTGCATCTGAGACATACGGTGCCACGGCGTAGATGAGTGGGATCTCGTCGATTATCTCGCTTGTCTTTGGGATAGTGCCATTATGAAGAGGCAACTGCGGAGGCGGTGGCGGCAATGCCCTTGCAGGTTTGCAGAAGCAAAGCAGACTATCATGGGTGTAGAAATATAAGCGCTTAAAAAAAAGCCTCCCCAAACGCTCCTGGCGACCAGTTCCTGATGTCAGTCGGAGCAGAAATCCTTCTACCGGCACCGGTTCGACCATTTTCTCTCCATCATCCATTTTAGTAACTGTTGGATAATGCGTCTTAGGCCTTAGCTCCAGCTGGTGAGTTTTCTGCATCGCGATCGTCCCGTACATGCGTTGTTCATTAGCCTATTTAGCAATTAGTATATCGCAAAATCTACAAATATGCGACAGCGGAGCCTACCCCATGAATCCACTCCAATCGATCATACCGTCTCCACGCAAGGCCCATACGTTCATCTGTTTTCCAGTACTCAACGATATCTGCCCATTCTTTAACTCCCTCTAGCATGCTCATACTCTTATCGAGAAGATTCTTCGCGACAACCTTTTCCTCTTTTAGCGGCTCCTCGTCATTGTAGTCTTCCGCTCGCAACTTCTCTTCAATCTTCTCAAATGGGTTTTCGATCCGTAGCGATAATGCTAGATTCGGGACGTGGATATGGAGCACATCCGGCCGCGCCCAGCCCAACGCGTTTCGGAGAAACGTATACCATTCTACAGACGAAGAATAGCACCGCGGCCGCATGATATATATAATATTCCCCTTCCGCCATGGCAGCCAGATAACTAGCGTCTTATCCAACGACGAGTAGAGATTAATTTTTGTACTCTTCGGATTCAACGGGATCTCGCGTGTGCCGTGAGATGAGACATGCGGTCTATCAATCGCCGGGATCACTCGGCTCTTGTACAGCCGTAAGGAAAAGGGAACTTCTTCTTCACCGGTTTCTCGGCACACGACTACGTACTCTCTCCATTTCTCGGCAGTGCGAGTTTCAATCTTCATACTCTCGTTTTCGTCGTAGTCGTTCGGGACATGTTTCATTGTAGTTTCAACCCGGACAAGCATATTTTCCATTTTGATGATCTCTCCTTCCCTCTTGCGGGCACGCGGATAATGTCGTCCTCCATGGCGAAAGCTGCGACTCCGGCTCAGATCAGCGAGTTTCAGCTGCATCAATTTGTCGCGCTCGCGTACATCGACAGCGGTATTGAAGCGAACAAGGCCGCCAGAAACCCGGTCTCTATTTGTCGACGTTCGCTGAATTTCGGCCGAAGAGATCCGTACCGTTGGCTGCTCCGATTCAGTCCGATCTCTCTTTTGCGGAGAGCTGGATTTTTTCCGTGACATCGATAGTATCGAGGGCCTTAGGGAGGCCCTTTGCACTAATGGGGGACGCCCTCGACTTTCACTACTCTTCAGCTTCTTCCGTCGTGCCATTTCATCATGCTTCAAGAGAGATGCTAACGAATTGGAGGCCTCGACTGAGGGTGGTACTGAACCTGATGCACTTCCTTCCGTATCACTATTCGTGATTGGAATTGGTTCCGCGGCCGTCATATCATCAAAATAACCCGTGTGCGGCTTCGATAACCCCATTTTGATCCTCAGCGGTGCTGTATTTGGTGCTATCGCACTTGGTCTCGGCGGTGCTGTATGCGCTCTCGATGGTCCCGGCCGCGAGCTCTCACCATTGCGTTTCGGCACAATTTCCTCATCATCATCATCCTCTACAATCAATTCATCCCCCGAACTCAGTCCCTCGCTCGCAGTAGCAAACGACTCACCACGATTCAAGGACCGGGGTTCAGTATTCCTCCTCGAATTCCTCGTAAACGGTTTTCCGGGGTGTCGCTCAGGCGGCGGCGAAAATCCCGCCGGCGACTTTGATTTTCCTTTCTGCTTCCCGTCAATTTTAGATTCCACCGTCCCACTAGCTCTTGGTATCGGCACGGGTCCCGAATTCTCCACAGCCTTCCCGGCCAACGGCAATAGCGTCTCGGATTCTTCTTCCTCATCTCCGTCTCCCAGTCCCCCTATATCAGTTCTCCATCCGTCCTGCATCTCTAGAGGCTCCAATCCAGTAACTCGACGTCTAATCCCGACATTATCCTCCTTCGCGAACGCAGCCTGCTTGGAGGAGTAGAAGACATGAAGATGATGTTTGTACCACTCCGAACGATGATTCTTGAGCCATCCTACTGGGATCGGGCCGACGAAGCTATATTCGCGTTAGAGCGAGCCCAAGAGCCTCGTCGAGAGGGGGGGTTTGGGGGGAGGGGAGGGTGTTAAAACTTACACACGACGGGTGGTGACGTGCAAATGCTCAGGGGTAGCATGATGCTATAGTAGGGGAATCGTCAGCCTTCCCCTTCGAATCAGGAGATGACAGGAAGAGAGCCACTTGCCAGCCTGTGAGCAGTATATGATTTTGGATCTAGACGCCCTGGAACCGTGTCATTGGGGGGTTGTTCGTCAGGCAGCTGGAGCGCCTCCCGCTCGACACTCATCCGGCCTGGCTGCCTGGATAGACAGATAGACAGTTAGCAACCGGGGGGGCGAACCCTAATTGTTTTTCCCCGTTCGTTCCTTTTCAGAGTGGTTATTTTAGTGTGTAGGGTGTTTTTCTCGCTTTATTTTTCCTTTCACCTCGCTATAAAAATAAAGGTAGAGAGACGCCGCGTATGTCGTTGGATCACCGGTTTCTTTCGATTCGTGGAATAGAGCACAGGCAGGTAGGGGGAGCTCGCTTGCTTGGTTGTGGAGATCTGCATGCAAAAACCCTGACGCCAGCTGAGTCGGCAGTTTGCCTCGATGCGGGCCTTGTCCGCGATTGAAGCCTGCAGCGCCGCCTACGCCATTGAGCAAGGTCTGCCTGACTGTGGAGTAACCTGCTGCCCTGCCCTGCCCAGAGCAGAGGAGTAGAGTATCACGACTTCAAAATGCCTAGAGTCCGGAGCAGACGCGATGGATGGCAGGAGCTTATTCTCGGATCCAGCGGCGTCGGGCCAGGCTGGACTCGGACACACGCAGCCAGGTACTCTAACTACCCCCTGCTACGTGGGACTGGTCATGGCTCCGCACTCGGCTGCCAAGACTGCAAGCCACCGACATCAATCGTAACGGCTCACAATTGCTCACTCGGCCCGTTCACCGAGTCCAGGAATAGAAATCCGAAAGATAAGAAATCCTCTCGCGGCCCCGCTCCGTTTTTCGGTCTCCGACAAATAATTATCTAAAATATACGCTTGCTCTTATACACTACGTAATCTTACAATAAAAATATAAATAAAAAGCCTCTCCAATGCGCCGATCAACCCATAAACATCATCAGAGAACATAAGAAGTACCGCAAACCCTCTCCAGATTCCGTTCCGTTTTTCCTAGGGCCCACCCAATTCAATCAAAAAGGAAATATAAAAGGAAAAAAAACAATCCCCCTGCCCCTGGCCCAGAACGAAAAAACGAAACTCCTCCCCTCCAACCGCTCGCTTCACTAAACGTGAATGGAAAAGCAGATGAATAGCTCCCCTCTCCCCAAAAAAAAAAAACTTGAGGAAAACAAATAATAAAACAAAATGTACCGAGGCCCAAGTTACTGAACTGACTCAGACAACTCCCTCATAGATACATTCAAACCCCCAAATCCACATTTGCATTTTCCCCTGTCACGAAAAAAAACCCCGTTCGAGAACACCAATGGCAATGCCAAGATACCCTCTTTCTTTTTTTTTCGACCCCCCAACATATCCGCACAAATACAAACCCCAACCGCAAATGAGGTTATAAAAATCAAAAAAGCGCCGTTAAGAGAAAATACCCAACGTCAAAAAATGCGGTCTGATAAATGAAAACTGTAAACAAAAGAAAATAAACACTCATCATATCTAAACACCCTCCATAGCTTTCCGCAAATTTAGGAAATTAAAAATCATCAACAAACACAGCAAATGGTAATTCAAGCACAAACATAACGTGGCACAGTAGTCATTATACATATCTATCCTTGCGAACACCATGGAACGAGTGACGGCTGCCTAGTGAGCGGTACGCATTCAGCTGATGTTGAGGCTTCGGGGCCTGCTGAGGAAATTTTGGCGGAGGCAGCTTTCGATGAGGCGGTCCGTTGGATAAGTAGGACGTGCTAGGCAGCGATGAGGAATAGAGGTCATCGTTGTATGGCTCTGGAGGTAGCTGGGGAAGTGGAATGGATGGAGGCGGGTGCAATGGCGGACCTGCTGATGGCCCGATAGCAGTCATAGATTTCCTCCTAAGGGATTTTTGCCGAGGCGGGATTGCAATGCCGGCTTGTGAAACTTTTCTTGGGGCTGGGGATTTGTGGGGTTGTGCCTCCGGTGACGGAGATGGTGTTGACCGCGTATCTACCATCGACACTGGACGCGGTCGAACAAGATGGCCTGTCACTATTTTCGGTGAAGCTGGCGTTGAGTGTGATGATTGTCGATGGCGCTGCCGTGGAAGCGGGTATGGCGGTGTGTCCGGAAGTGAATCGACTATAGATAAAGCAGATAAACTTGGACGAGTAGATAGTGGTGGCGTTGGCAAATACGGAATAGGGATAGGGTTAGATGCCTGGGTAGCCATTCTTCTTGGAGGAGGTTGCTGTACATTCGCATTTGCCGAGGTGATGGGAAGCGAGAAATTTGGGGCAGATGGCGAAGGCGTGCGTGGAATCCAATAAAGATTTCCATCACGATCTATCGCGGAAAGCGGCCGGAGGGATGGTGGTTTAAGCTCTACTGATGAACGGGATCGTGCAGATGCGGTTGCTGTTGATCTTCGTTTATTTTTCGTGCTAGATGATCGTTCAGGACTTGTATCGGGAGAAGCTGTCGACACCTTGGTGTCGGCCACAGACTGCATAGACAAACGCGACCCCCGAAGCTGATCCAACATCATCTGATCGTTAGATGTAATTGTTGTGAATGACCTGCCGGCTTCCGTCGAGGGTCGACGATAATACGTCGTTGATGTCCGCTTAGAAGCAGTTTCATCCGAAGACGACTCGTGCCTACGCAAGTCGTCATCCCTCTCGATAATATATCTCCTCGAATACCGATTTTCGGTCTCATCATCTGTCTGCTCTCCCTCCTCCTCGATATTTTCCGTCGCTCTTTCCGGGTTCATGGTGGTTCCACCGCCTAGTCTAACTGCCTCGGCTCTTATAGCACCCATCCAAGCATCCATTTCCTCTGCGCCATCGAATACAAGCAAAAGTGAAGTCGCGGGACATTTTACAGTACCCTTGAACGTGATTTTTGATATGAAAGATCCTCTCCTTTCGGGGAGTGGTAACAAGCTCCCATCAGGGCCTGCACTTTGATATACCTGCAATACCCAAGGTCTTCCAGGAATCACATCACTCGCAAAGGCGACAGACGATGCCGTGAGCTGTAGTGCCTTTTCAGGAGTTCGATCTGGAATGCCATCTCCAGAATACTGAAGCAAAGACCCTTCTACCAGGACAAACAACTTTGTTGTCCAATCCAAATCCACTGATTTCGTCGAAGCATGGCTTCTCTGCAAGTAGCGACCCCGCCTACTCCTCATACCCTCTTCCTTCTGTTCCTGGTTACGCTCTTGGTTACGCCTCAGAATTGTTTCCATCGAAAGTGTGGTTGCAGCCAAAGGCCCGGACCGGATAGCCCGAGTGCAGGCTTCCCAGAATGGAATCTGCTCCCATGTTGCGTGAGTTGGAGATAGCAGTGCTGGGTCGATATTCCTTGAAACTTGCTGCGAGGTAAAAAGCGGCAGCGACAGAGAGTGTTTAACATGAGGATGCGGAGTGGTAGGTGCCATGGGCGTCATGGGCGTGCTTGGAACCGAAGCCCCAGAGGCCTCTAGCCTCGGAAAGTCGCCGGATTTTGTATTTATCCGGGACAGAGAGCGGTTCTTTGCACCAAATCGTGAAAACAACGAAAAGAACCCTCTCTGTTGCCTTGGACTGTGTATTTGGTCCGTGTATTCCATACCTAGAGGTGCAAGTGGAGGAGTTACCATGAACGAAGTACGGGTGTTGTTGTTGTTGTTGTTGTTGTTGCTCGACGGTGCGTTACCACCCAAGGGCATACCCGGATTTTTGTTGTATCCATGGCCACGTTCGATCATCTGAGCGGATTAGAGGCATCCAACCAGGAACGGCCTTAGGAAGTGAAAATAAAAATACACAAGCGAGAAAGTTCGCCTGCGGGGGGGGGGGAGGTGGGGAATGGGATTGGTTTTGAGAATGAGAGAACGAGAGAGAGGAAAGACAGTGCCGACAGGAATGCAAGATTCGAATGAGTGATCAATAACAAGGAACGATATGAGAGGCTAAAGAAGGACCGACAAGGACGAGAAAGAAAGAAACGAAGGGCGGAGCCGAAACGAAAGAGGACAGGCTCGATGCGCAGCGACAGAACGACAGGGAAGAGAAAGAGGAAGGAGGGAGAAACGGGCGAGAAAGATGAGGGAAGAGACCGGAATCTCGGAGGAGGTTGGATTCCTCGGAGGGAAAGGGGCTGACCACCATGATGCCTGGAGTGGAGGGGTCCCCAGCAATTGCGCGGATTCCAACAGCTTCCCAGGCCCAAAACAAACAGACACAGGTATTTTCGCCTGAGAAGATTACTTTGGGGGCAGCTGTGCCCAACTCAGCAATTGTTATGATCCATCACCGGGTGCTGTACTTTTCCCAATCCTCCTGGCTATTCACAGCGCTGCTCCCCAACTGCTTTCGTCTAATTTGATATGCCCCCCTCATCCGCATCTCGCGCCCCTCCTCCTCTCGTGCAATTGGGGTTCCCACGCGTGTTTTGCTCGTGCAGCTGCCCGCCCAAAGTCAATGCTCATCTCGTGTATGTGCCTACATACATGTACATATTCTACATACGTACAGACGCACGTCTGCCCTGGAAAATGCAAGCGACGGGCCGTGCATCATACCCAGGGACAAGCAGGCAGGCAGGCAGGCAGGCAAACTGCAGTCCCACCAGAACATCGTTTTCGCTCTTCCCCCTGAGGTTGGTCTGGTCTGGCTCTGAGACTATTTCGAGACTCTGGTTCGCGCATCTGGTTGGCGGACAGGCGGAACGGGAAAAAAAGCGGGAACCAGTCCGGCCCCGGCACTTTTCAGTCCGCGTTCTTAACATACCCGAACGCCCCGAAGCGAGGGCTGAGGCTAAAACCTGGCGAATTGGCAGCCCATCTGCACGGATTAACCATAGCGACCCCATCGTCGGGTCATGCGATAACGATGCAGGTGATTTTGGAAGATTTCTGCCGTTTCAACCTCCTACAGTCAAGCTCCCGAGCGTTCGCTTGTGAAACCAACGAAATAAATCGCGAAGCAGCTTTGAAATTTTCACGTCGTCTTGTTTGATGTACCCCTCAATCAGTCCCCCCCATCTCTGCGATAGAAGCGCGATACATTTAGTCCAACACTTGAAGCAGGCAGCAAGCAAGCAAGCCTCGAAAAAAATATGCACTGCAGAAAGCGATGAACTCTCCAGAAATACATGTGTGATATCACCCAGACAATACCCACTTGGGAGGGTATCCGGTAGTTGTCTAAGGCTCTAACAAAAAAGGACTGTGGAAAAAACAAACCGAAACAAACCGAAACAAACGATCTCGGCTTCAAGTCCCCCTTTAGGGCTTAGGCTGACCCGGTAATTCGGATTGTCGTTTGTGGAAACCGGTAAGCAATAAACGACTGATTCGCTCTCCCAGGCTCCTCTAATCTTTGACCTTGCGGGGGGGAAGGGAACACATCCTGATACCAGGATACCTGCCTGGCCCTATATATAAACCTAATAATACGTACGACGCTTGGACTGTAAACGTTTCGAGAAAAGATCCGAAACGATGCCGAAGATTTCGCGAGATTTACCGACCGAAGATATCCCGGATCCATCCGTCCATCCGTCGGTTGTCTGGACGACTGGGACCGAGTGCATCTCGGCAAAGCACTGACTGCCGCCGCAGCCAGTGATCCGGATGCGAATCTCGATTCAATCTCCACCGCAGCACAGGATCACGAGCACAGGGCTCTGAGAGCAGAAGGACAATCTAAAAGAGCATAACTCTCCACGGAGCACTGGTGTTTGGGCAGGTGGGGGTCCACGGTTGCCAGGTCGCGGCCTCGAAGGATCAGCTACTAGTCCGTATGTAGGTCGCAGTTTCGTGGCATATGTCAGTTGTTGGAATGACGCCCAGCCAAGATTGTCACAGGGAACTGTCCAGCGTATTTCCGCATTGCTGTTGTTAAACTGGCGCCGAATGCCCTGTGCTGCGCAACCTGTGCTTGTTTCCCAGCAACCGTCAGACTGCTCGTCTCCTGGCAAATGTTGCTGTGGGCTCCAAGGGCTTCTAGGCTTGGTCTCATATGCACGCAGAGACGAACCGAGTTGCATGTCCTTGGTCGAGTTCACATACTATCACTCGCCAGAAATGCATATGCAATACAAAGCGAAAGTTAAGACGTACAGCTTCGATCTTGCATTACAAACCGTAAACCCAAAATTAATCCTCTTCGCTAATCTCACTTGCATGGCCAGCTGCCAACGCATACAAAATCCACGGACCCGTTTCCATCTTCACGATTCCTATTTCCCGTTACCACGGCAATTGATCGACACCGGGTATCCAGGGCGCTTTCACCAAACGACCACACGTGTCAACCTCGCAATGTTTAATTAATCGTGAAGCCACGTTGTCAGCCGGGCCTTAATAGCCCCATTAACTGTGGGGAGGGCTTGTTCCCAGAACAGAATCTGGGATGCCAGGAATACGGTGGATTGATGACATCATCCTGGCTACATCATCCCTCGATGGCATGGAGGCTTCTTGCGAGAAGCCAGCATAGAGCCAAGCGATTGTTTTTTCTTCGTGGTGCTCGCACTGGACTATCATGAAGATTTACTCTACAGAGTTAACACATGCGCGTATTGTGGCTGCCCTATTCCAGAAAGTTCCACAGACCACGGTTAAGGCTGCATTCGGCCGATCTTATCAATCTTATCTTATCGGACAAGCTGGCACCCGGGGATTAGCCGGTTGGCCCTCTCGACAGCAACGGCCATCACGCACCTGTTTAGAATAACTACACACCACCAAGACCACGACGCCTGATCACTGATCACAGTCCTATCTCCTCTTGTCTTTTCTCCCTCTCTCCCCTCAACTCTCCCTCCCTTCCTCCTCCTCCTCCTCCTCCTCCTCCCTCCCTCCTCCCTCTCCACTGATCTGCCAATCAACCTGGGAAAAGGTTCAAGACAAGACAAGCAAACGGCAAATCTACCCTACGTAGAATACTGCTTACTTTCTTGCCAGAATGCCAGACGTCAGCAAGCTGGAGACGGCTGTCTCTGGGACCCAATCTGCCCCCTCTCCTGCTACCCGTATTCCAAGTAACCAGTCACCAGCACCATCTCCCACCATCCAGACCTCTCGTCCCACCACCCCTTCCCCCCGTGCATCCTCTAGCAATATCCATCAATCTGTCCACGTCCGTCGTCCTTCTTCGTCACTCTCTATCGGCTCGGCATCCTCCCGTCGTGCATCCATGTTGACCCCACCCGACTCCATGCCGCAACGGCTCCCGCGCCAGCAGAGTCCCCAGGAGACCCAAGCGTTCGCCGAGCTCCATCAGGAACTCGAAACGGAGCAAGAGGCCCAAGTCAATCGTCTCCTCAACTTGATCCGTCTTCAACACCTGCAGTCCCAATCGTCTGCAATTGATGATAATAGCTCTACAGCAGCCACGATCGATTCCGCATCCACGACGACTGGACGTGCCCGCTCACCAGTTTCGGCTTCCTCTATGAGCCGTCGTGGTTCCGGACGCCTTTCCCGTGAGAACTCGGCTCGTCGTCCGAGATCGGGTTCTCGTACTAGCAGCGCGTCGTCCCCTTCGTTCCAGGCCGCTAACTTTATCAATGACAATGCCAGCGAGAGTTCGGCTAGTGTGCCGTGGCTTGGGTCTTCGCACTCTGACTTGGGGTTCTATATGGCTGAAGCCCAGATGTTGACGAGGGAGAATGAAATGTTGAAGAGGAGAATTAGAGAGTTGGAGAGGCAGGTCACAGATTTGAGCTCTAAAGGATCTACGGCTACCGACGTTACCCCAACTTCGGGAACGGCTGTGACCGAGCCAACTGAAGCTGTCGAGGTGCAGAATAAGGCGTAAGGGCTGATTAGAAGTCGAAGACTCCTAAAAATTGTTTGTAATGATCGATAGGGAAACGATTGGATGGTGGGATAACAATTAGACGAAAGGCGTTTTTCTATGGGTACAAGGGATATCTCTTCTCGTAATTGCTTTTTTTCCACAACATGCTTAGCTTTGCTTTTTCTTGTTTTTCTAAGCATGAGCGTTTTATGAACGGCCCCTGCAGCGCGTCTGGTATTTGGGGCTAGGCTTTGTATTTTGCTTGAAATAAAACGAGGATGTTGTATGTGAGGATACGTTTTGCAATTTGATCCTGCTTATCTCTTTTTGGCTGCTGGATGTGTCTGTGAGCGGTTATTGGGGATATCGTGTGAAGATGGGCCGGAGAGATAAGATGTCTTCTCTTCGGGGATTTCAAAAGCAGCTGGCTTGTGCTTTTCCAGGCACAAACACATCGTACGAGTTCCCGACCCCGGCCGGCCGATATCCAAGACAGCCACCACATGCAGATTGTTGCCTGCTGCTGGGATAAGTTCACGGCGGAACGCCACGGAGCTGCACCAAAGTGGCTCAAATGGAGATTTGCCCGTGAGACAGGCAGCCGTTTCTCATAGCCGTGCTATCTGCTGCAGGCCGAGTTTAGTTGGATAATGCGATAGGCTTGCTCCCTCCCCTCTTGGCACCGGTGGGTAGCTACTCTAATGCAGCCCCACAGTGTTGCGAGTTGCTGTGTTGGAGGCCGCGAAGCACAGGAGATGTTGGGTTTTGTGCGTACATGCTGGATGGCAGATGTTTCAAGAGTGTCTTACTATGCTCTAGAGGTATACAAAAGCAGCCCTGCAGTATGCAAGTGTTTACACAGAAGACAGTAATAAAAACAGCTATAGCAGAAACCAAGCTCATCTATACAATATCCCTTCCACCATCTCCGCAATAGCCAACGAACTCGTAAGCCCTAAACAAAGTTAGCCAATCACCCTCTCTCTCCCCCACAGGACCACTCCTAAAACGTACCAGGACTCTCAATCCCCAGCAGATTCACAAACCCCGCAAACCCTTCCTCCTCCCTGACGACGAAATCCACCTGTCCCACGCCCCCCTGTCCCTCCGGCGCGATCTTCGGCCTTATCCCGCAATAATCCGGGGCGAGCGCCCTCTCGTCGATCCCAGGCAGGTAAGTCTTGATCGCCCGCACCGCCGCCGCCATCCTCGCCGCGCTCGGCGCCAAATCGCCCGGCCCATCGACCCACTCCACGTCCGGCCCAAACCGGATCCGCCCGGTGATATCGAGCGTCAGGTGCGTTCCGAGCCCTGCAAGCCCCTTCACGGGCGCGGGGTACAGCAGCATGCTGACGCTCGGGCGCGACGCAGAGTAGGAGAAGTAGGTCCCTTTGCAGAAGTACGCTGTGAGGTGGCGGTGCTGCGGCAGCACCATGTTGCTGATGGCGACAGCGCCGTGACCGGCAGCGTTGACGACCACGTCTGCTGTGATCTCGGTGGTTTCTCCCTCTCCTCCTCCCCCTCCTGCTCCTCCTGCTCCTCCTCCTTTTTTGGAGGGGGGTGGCGGCGCGGCGGAGATCCTGTACCCCTGGGTGCCGCCCGCGAGCGGGGTGATGGCAGACACGGAGGACGCGAGGGCGACGTCGCCGCCGGCGTCTTCGAACGCGAAGCGGAGGAACTGCATCAGCGCGTGTGAATCGACGATCCCGGTGTGCGGGGAGTAGAGCGCGCCGGCTCTGGCGACGGCGGCGGGCTCGAAGACTTTCACGACTTCGGGGGTGAACCAGTGCGTTTGGATGTCGTGCGCTGCGGCGTGGGCGTGGACACCGACGAGGGCCTCGAGTTGGGACTCGTCTTGGGCGAGGATTAGTTTGCCTGTAGAAAAAGCCATGTATCTCATTAGTGCGTACATATATCTCCCCCCCCCGATGGGGGGGGAGTGGAGTGGAGTGGAGGGGTACCGGTTTTCCGGTGCGGTATATGGTATTTCTCGCACAGCTCGTACAGCATTGCCGCGCCCTTGATGCAGAGCTCCGTTTTCAGGGATTTGGGCGGATAGTAGAGTCCCGCGTGAATAACCTGTTCCTCCCACCCACCCCGTCAACCCAGCTTCCTCTGCGTGTAGAGAGGGACTCTCCCGCACACCTCTGAATTCCGCGACGAGGTCTCGGCCCCGAGAGCGCTGTGTCGTTCTAGCAACACAGTGCTCGAGCCATCTCCTCTCTCTGCCAATCGCCGTGCTATTGCGAGTCCTACTACTCCCCCGCCGATGACCTGTTTGGTGGGGTGGGGTGGTGTTAGCATTTCTGTCGCTTGCTTTTTTTTTTTGGTGGCGGATAGGGCGCGTACACAGTGCGTGAAATCATTGTTTCTGCCAGAAACCGAAGATGCGAAACGGCGGGTTTGGGTGCGGAGCATTTGGGTGCGGGAATGAATGAATGGGTGGGGGGAAAGCGGTGGAGCTTGGAGGAGGGCTGATAAGGGCTTCTTGGTGGGGCTGGGCTGGCTTATCGGCGCCTTATCGATGATCTGCAGTAGGTATGACGTTGGATGCAGGGCCGGGGACCCTTGTAGCGGCGATCATGGAGGGTTTATAGATATTGGTGGTTCTTCTTGACTCTGTGTGGTGTTTTGTGTGCTGGAGAAGAGCGATTGGGGTTGCTGGAGTTTGCTGTGTTTTCGTGGAGTTGGTGGTTGGTTTTTGGTGTGGTGAATGATCGGTCATGGAATATCACTCGGGTGCGTGATATCTGTGGTCGCCTTTCTTGAGGGCTGGTTCTGCTTCTGGTTGGACATATTCCTTATAGGTGGCTTTCTTCAAGTGGGGTTCGATTCACTGTGCTGCGATGCTGGGCATTAAGGTCAATGATAATCCCAATTGGCAATGCGTTCTTTTTTGATTGCTCTGCTCCCTCCACGTAAATGTTCTTTGAGGATATACAGTGCTTCCGTTGGGTATCTCTCCAAACCGCATTTCCCCCAACAAGCCTTCTATTTTTCCCCACTCTTTTCGTCCCTAAACTTCCTCTTGACCATCCCACAAAAGCTCTCAAACAGCACTGAATCCACACCCCGAATCCACCTCACCCTCACTTCACACCCCTCGCCCTCGCCCTCGCCCTTCTTCCCCACCTCTACCCTAAACCCCAGCTTGACCCCTTCCCCCTCCACCTTCTCCCCCCTCGCCTTCGCCCTTCTCGCTGCCCGACTCCACACATTCCCCTTAGCCTCCCCATTCGCCACCACCCTCCCAGCCACCACATCCACCCTCCACGCCTCCAGCTCCAACTCCGCCCCCAGCCCCTCCACCACGCCCCTCGCCTCCTCCACCGTACACCGCCCAACCTCCACCTCAAACTCCGTCGGAAAGGGCATGAGGCCCTTCGCGTGGTGAAAGTTGACATACCGCTCCGCCCCCAGGCTCGGCCGGCGATCGCCAAAGCTCCACGCGACCCCCCAGCGCCGCGTCGAGCCCTGCTTGAACTCGGTCAGCGCGTAGTTGGCGGTGTGGGGCTTGAGAGCGGCGACGAGACACGCGACGGAGGAGAGCTTGCCGAGCATGGTTGTGAACCAGGTTTGCTGTGTGTCGGTGTGGGTGTCGGTGTGGGTGTGGGGGAGGCGGAGGGATTCGTGGAGCTGGCGCAGGGTGAAGGATACTTCGCCGCCGGGGGAGTGCACCATTTCGGTTGTTGTGCCGGTGCATGCCTGTGTGTGGTTGTTTAGTGTCTGTCTGTCTGTCTGTTTGTTCGCTGGGTGTATACAGATATATATAGCTATGAGGATATAGGTGGAGGAGAACACTTACAGAGGAGGGCGGGAGTTGCTTGGCTTTTGCAGAGGCGAACATTTCGTCGATGGATTCGTAGAACGGGGGATTACACATTGTAAAGTCGACGCTGTCGACGCCGAACTTTTCGAATGCGAAGAACGGGCCCTCGGGGGTGCTCTCGAATACTGCGATCCGGTCGCCGAGTTTGGCTTTGTTGCGGGATACGTTCTCTCGTGCTGACTGCAGAGATGCCGCGTCGATGTCTGTGCCGATCATGTTCCATGATTCCCGAGAGACGCAGCCCAGGAGAGGGTATATGCAGCTTGCTCCGGTGCCTCTGTATGCGATTTTTGGTTTATTAGCTGGCGCGGGGGGGGGGGGGGGAATCAAAGGTGAGGGATGTGGAGGAGGGGGCAGCTTTTACATGTCTAGTCCAACAACCTTCCGAGTAGGATCGTAGACATCTATAATGCCGCCGCCAGTCGAGTCCAGCAGGTCTTGAATCCACAGGATGTAATTAAGCCTGCAGTTGTCTGGAATTAGAACAAGACGAATATGCAATTGGTGTTAGTTATTCCAGCACCTGTTGGGCACAGTAGGACACAGTCTATCCTCCGGCAGCTCCACCTGTAGGCCAAAATCGCGTTTCAGAAGACTCTTGGTAAGCTCACTGTCTCTCCGTTCAGCCTCTATTTTGTTCCCCAGTCCTATAGAGAGGTAGTTTATTTAATCCACTGAGAGTGCCATGAATACCGCACTGCATTTGGGTCCTTGAAATCGATATACTGTTCCTCGATCAAGCTGGGGGACCTGTATCAGCCCACGTTTATTTCGCTGCGAGAAGCCCGGGAGGGATAATTCTTACTATTTGGCAAAGGCGGGACAGTCTTTCGCCAACTGGGCAAAGTCAGTGTATTCGGCATAGGGGCTGCGGGGGTGCATCGTGGGGTAATGATCGGTGCCGGAGCGAGGCCTCGGGCTGCGGTGGGGTTGCGGAGGTGCAGATGGTGGCGGCCTGATCGATAAGGATGGATGCGGCTTAAGCCGCGCGGAACCCGCATGAGAAAACACCAACTCCCACAAAGCTCGCCACTCTTAATATGAACCCCCTACGACCAACCGCCCTACGATATATTCCCCGGCCTGTCCAAGCCCAGGCTCGATGTCGGCGATACCTTCAGACCGCGAGAGGCGACCGTCCGCTTCGGCTCGCTGTAATTGGCGCCGGTCCTGCAGGATTCTATACAGCCTACCGGGTCCTCAGCAAACTGCCCAGTGCCAAAATCGACATGTATGAGTCTCTGCCCGTGCCATACGGCCTCGTACGGTTCGGCGTGGCTCCAGATCATCCAGAAGTCAAGGTATGGTATGGGCTCTCTCACGCCTTTCTTTCCACCCTACCTGCTGTAGCAATCAATGGCTGAAGGATAGAGTCTAAACACAGAACTGTCAAGACAAATTCAACGAAATAGCTTCAGACCCCCGCTTCACGTATATCGGTAATGCCCCAATTGGCACGTCTTGGCCGCACCCGCCGCACCAGTCGTTGCCGCTTACGACGCTCGCGCCTCATTACGACGCACTGCTACTGTCGTACGGCGCGAGCAAGGACCGTGAGCTGGGGATCCCCGGGGAGAGGGAGCTGGAGGGCATTTTCTCGGCGAGGGCGTTCGTGGGATGGTATAACGGTCTCCCCGAGTACCGGGGGTTGAACCCGCGACTGGATGAGCTGGGTGAGGAGGCTGTGGTTATCGGACAGGGCAACGTTGCGCTGGATGTGGCACGGATACTGGTCATGAGTCTGGAGGAACTGCGAAAGACAGACATCACCGCATATGCGCTGGAAGCGCTGAGCAAAAGCCGAGTCAAGAATGTGAGGGTTGTTGGCCGACGGGGACCGCTGCAGGCTTCATTCACGGTCAAGGAACTCCGAGAACTACTTTCGCTACCAGACGTAGGGTTCTCGCCGGTAGACCCCTCGCTCCTCCCCGACGACCCGTCTTCGTTCCCGCGTGCCCCGAAACGGATAATGCAGGTCCTCCAAAAAGGCCCCAAAGCCTCCCCCGAGACCGCAAAAAAGTCCTGGGAACTGACGTTTCTGCGCTCCCCAACCGCGTTTCTCCCCTCCCCTACAAACCCTACACGGCTCGGCGCAATCCGGTTCGAAAAAACCAAACTCGAAGACCCCATCTTCTCCCCGACATCCCGCGCCATGGGAACCGGCGAGACAGAAACTATCCCCGCAGGCCTAGCCTTCCGCTCAATCGGCTACCTCTCGGAACCCATACCCGGCTTCGAGGAACTCCATATCCCATTCAACCACCGCCGCGGCCTCGTGCCCAACGAAGACGGCCGCGTCGTCACCCCGCTTGGCAGCAATGGGGACCCTGCAGCCCCGGTGCCGGGCGTGTATACGAGTGGCTGGGTAAAGCGCGGACCTACCGGCGTTATTGCAACAACCATGTACGACGCCTTCGACACCGGGGACGTGATCGTCGCCGACTGGGCTAGCGGGCGGAAGTTTCTAGAGTTTGGGGGAGCAGGGGAGAAGGATGGGTGGGATGTACTGAAGGGGAAGACGCAGAGGCTGGGACTGAGGACTGTGTCGTGGAGTCAGTGGCAGAAGATTGATGATGCGGAGAAAGCCAGGGGTAAGGCAATTGGGAAGGAGAGGGAGAAATTTGCGAGTGAGGAGGAGATGTTGAGCGTTTTGGATTAAGGGTCGGGTGGATGGTGTCGTTGACTAGTTGGTTTGGTGGGTAGGGGTAATGATAGATATGTAAATTTTGTAGAATATAGATTTGGGGTTCTCTGCTATGGTGTGTAAGCATGGGGGAAAATATTGCACTCTGTGTGGAGATTTTTTTTTATACCAGTAATACATATCAGTATCTAGCACACGTACAAATCTTCTCATCGCGTTGGACGCACTTTCTACATATTTTCGGGTTTATCTAAGTATTTTCTCCTTGTTCTCTGATTGGTAGTAGCTAAAGAAAACCTTTTATCAAAGCCTTACTCGAATTTATCAGTCTAAATAGTTCTCATCTACATGTCGTAACATCCTATAGCCTGCTGGGTAGATATATCGCGATACATAACTAGATTGGGTTGTGTTACTAGTCATAATATATCACTCGAGCGGCTAAAACAGACAGGTACATGTGCTTTAATGTTAATCTAGCTCCTACTACTTGTAAATAGAAACACTATACAAAAGCCCACATTAGTAGAGCCCTAGTTAGCTCACCAATCGTCCGCTAGTATAGGATCGGATAGAGTTCATCCCACTATAGAAGTTGGATAGCTGCATGCTAAGCGTAAGTTCAATGGTGCGAATAAAATCTCTTGATGTACTTAATATCCTCATATGGGAGGTGCTTCGGAATAGCAATGTTTATGGAGAACAACTTAAACACGGTTTCCCGGATCATCACGTATATCACCTTTGATAGTTCAAGTGTATTCTGCTTAACACATATAAAGGTCCATACCCCTTGCTAAAATAGTTCGCATCCATATGGCACCATCCTACGATACCTAGAGTCAGCTAGACTATCAAATTATAAACAAATAGCGAGGCTCTACTAGGCACAGTCTAAGTGGCCAAACTCGACACAGCACCCTGATATAACTCCCCGCGTTCGAACCCAACCAAAAGCGTAGTTATCGCAATGCGGCCATCTACGCGTATAATACCGCGCGGAAGACCTTCTGTTCAATTTTATTATAGGGCAAGCTGTCTTTGTGAAGGACATTGGAACTTGAAAGCATAACTACTTTTATAGTAAGGCACCATACCGTCTAATAAACCAATAAATCCTTTCTACAAATATACACACTGCAAATCTAACTAGCAAAATTTATCCCAACTACGAAGGCACCCCCTCATACTCAATTCCCTCTAAATTCCGCTTTTTCGCCATCTTCCTCCTTCGTCTCCTACTTTTTTCCACTCTCCAGCTCCCCACTTTCGCAAACCACATAAGTCCAAACACGATGAGTACTATGACCGCTGCAACAGCACTCACAATTACCTCTCTATTTCCGAAATTCGTCGCCTCGTAAGGACAAGACGCATTTTCGCCGCCCGTAACCCAGCATCCATTAACAGCGAGGGAGTTGAAGTCTATCCAGATCCTATCATCAAGATCCAGTTGCGCATTCTTCATAGCTGCGAGGAGGTAAGTGTTTTCTAGTGCCGTGCGAGGAGCGTCGAAGTCGTTTTCATCGCATGTGGCTGTGGCATCGTAGTACGTCCCATATCGGTGGGTGATTATCCACTACACAAGGTTAGCTAGGTGATCACGGATCTATATTAGGAAATTTTAAAATCGGTATCACTAACATCGTATGGTTTGCTCTTGGCTCTACATGCCGCCCGTTTACGTTGTCCACAATCAGTAACCCTCCATCTACCATCGCTAGCAGACATAGACGCGCATCTGAACGTGTTCTCCCTAACCCCGTCTGTTCCGACGGTGGCATTTGCAGGTTCATTTACATCCCATGCCCACGCTAATGCGTCCTTGATCTGACTGAAGTAGTATTCGATATTTGCTGTGATATTCGAAGAGTATGTTGAATTCAGAGTTGCAGAGTACCCACAACTAGCCAGGCCCGTGATAGCACTGCGATTATTCCTCGGGAAAGACTCTGAGGCAGTATCTACAACCTGGGCCCAGGACGAATTTACATCTTTCAACTCAGGATTCGAACCAGAGAAGAAACATTTTAGTGCTGTGGGACCATTAAGTGCAGCAGGATCTCCAAGGTAGCCTACAGGAAAGATGCATTTATCATCACCCGTAGCTACCGGATCATAGCCGAGTTCCGCTGCTATTGTACCAAATGACACGAGCACTCGTTTCTTGGCCAAAAATTCTAGGTACGACTCGCTCGGCCAGCCATCTTCAGTGCTTCTGAGCCCACCAGCGATGTTTTGGATAGTGAAGTACTCTGATGTGTTGTCATTGCCACTGGCTCTGAACCACGAACTGTTGAGATTAGATCGATCAGATGCGAGCTCAGCTGGCGTATATGCATCTGCAAAAATACCAGTGCTCTGAAGAATCGGGAGCAAAGGTCCCGGCTCTGGCAGATTCGTACTATTTGAGGGTGGGAAGGTCTCATGAAGGTTGAAGTCAAGGAGTATGATGCGTGTTCCTAGATTTGTGTCTGTGCTAGTTATCCAGGATTCGAAAACCGAGAGTAAAGTAGTAGCGTTGAAAGATGAATCACATGTGTATTCAGTGAACGGCTCAAGGCCACTGGGACTGTTAATGGGCTGAGCTGGTGTTTGCCGGGCCAACAGGTTTGCAGTAGATGTTGCCGGATTAGCTACAGGCAATTCGTCGAAGGAGCTCGCATTTACAGCTAAAGACTCCACGTATACAGAGGCTATGAATTACCCAAGTCAGTCTTCCGCGCATTCAGATTTCGCTGCAAATTATACATACTTGGGCAAATATCCCACCGTCTATGGTCCCTATCAAAATACACATCTACTACAAACCGTTGATAGCCAATAGCTGCCAAGTTCACAACGCAACTCGCTTTATCATCTGTATACTGTTTGTCCGAGAAACAAGCAGATGTAAGTGCAATTCCCGGGTATTGGTTATAGTTTATCGGTACATCGCGTCGAAGATCTCGAAGGCTCTATATAAGTAACCGATGTTAACGATTGAGCGTGGAAAGGGCAGCAGTGAATTATTTACTAATAATATGGTATTCCAATTCTGATTAATGGAATTGGGGTTGATCGTGGAGGCCATTTTTAGAGATGATGACGTCCGCATGGATTCGTATACTCGATTCCGATCGTGTTATATACAAATTGAGTTATGTTACACGAGCAAGGGGCGATTTCCACATATTAATAGGTGCATGCATGATAACCTCATCCCTAGTGGTCCGACACCCAGAGAATTCAACGGTTTAGAGCATCAGTCAAAATTTGCGGGATCGATTGGCATCCACGCATTTTTTTATACAATCTAGACCCTTTCAATTAAATGTGCAGCGAACTATTTACTGGAGCGTATCTAGGCTACTGATTAATACAAGAAGATAGCCAACTAGCCCTGCAGCATTTTAGGTTAGCTTAACAAGTGGCACGTGCAGTTTCGTATTACGCAAAACGTCTTTGGCTCGTAATCACTTAAGACTTCAGCCGAATATAGTTACGTCACACCCAGAATAGTCTTCCTTTATTCCACTCTACAGATATATACCCAGGATTGTACTGGCCTCCAAGGGGACAGAGATGAGCAAATGAAGGGATTGAACGCAAAAAAATAGTCAAAACGAAAAGAGATGTTGTACGAAAAGGATAGGTAAAGCCAATGCTTGCAGAAAAAAATTAACCCCCCTTGCCAGTATGGGTATCAAATAACGTTATCCTGGCCAGTACATATCGTCGCAGGAAACCTAAGAATGGCACATCCGTATGTCTTTCACTCTTGAGTCATACAGTAAAATTACACCTCCAAGCTACAAAACCAGTCTTCGTTAGCAGAGCGCTTCCAAGTCTCCTAAAAAATACCCCAAGACTTAATCACTTACACAATCAACTCAAACTCCTTATATTTTCGTAAATAATTCATCCTCCTCCTATAGGCTCTAAGCAACATTCCTGAATCCAATCGCCCCCTCAGTCTCGCACCAATCAAATCTTTCATTGGTGCACTTGGGGTAAAAAATGGATCAAACACAAGCAAATTCCGCGTCCCATCTAGTGTCCTCTCTATCCCTACGATTGTCATAGAGTGCCCACTATGTTGGAAATATATTGGTGGCTTCTGTGTTTTCGATACTTTAGGGCTTAGTGGACCATCGTGTACACTACCTTTGAAGTAGTGCTCGACGAAGTCGAGAAGACGGTATTGCGTTTGAAGACCATCGGATTTGTTAAAAGGGTGCGGGCAGCAGGGTATACCAAGTGATGTGAACATTGTTTGAGCCTGGGGGATTACGTAGAAGTGTTAGCTAGGGTTGCTTGAGGTAGCAATAGGAATGTGATATACCAACCTCTGAGGTTCCAATATACTTTCTAGTTCCTTTGATACCGCCTGTTTCTAGCCTCGCATTAACATTGATCCCTTTATCCCACCCCTCCTCAATCCAATCTTGTAACTTCAATATTGAGGGTATGCGCCCATCAAACGGATGGCTTCCCCTCGGAAATGCAGCCTGGACATAGCTGATCATCATCTGAATATTCCTGTAACCGCAGAATCCACCCTCGCCCTTAATTTGTTTCCCCACATGTTTTACACCAGGATGACATAACCATGCACGGGTAACATTTGGGTCCATTTCGCATAAAAATGCGATTACGGGGAGGATATTAGGGGTTTCGTTGGATACATATGTATCTCGTACTAGTGTGCCGGTGGCACCGTCGATCGTGGTATGTGTGCTGACTTTACCACCACTTTCGAGTTCTCTGCGGAGCCAGCCAGGCATTTGGAGCTCATGGGCATATGGGCCGAGGTCGGATTTCTACGCGGGCAGGTTAGTTTGCTGAATGATGATCAATGCAGTGAAATGATGTATATACGACGCACAAAGAAAAACGGGGAAAGCCACTTCACATACACCCAGACGCTTGACCCCGCCGTCTTTATAGGGGATAACGGAACTTGATCTTGCTGATGATTTTTCAAGTTTTCTTGAACTACCTGAGTCCTTATCTGACGATAGGATCCCGTAGAAAGGCCTATGAGACCGCTTCGGTGAATTTTGTGAATGCCTAGTAGATGGTGCTGGAGATGCAGGTGGTGATGGAGACTCAGGGTCTGCGTAAATTATTCTATGCCCACGACTGCCATAATCCTTATCCCTTCCTCTATCCCTATCTCTCTCCCTTTCTCTCTCTCTTTCTAGCATCTTATCCCTTTCCCTCTGGCCATCCCTATCCTTGTGTCCATCCCTATGGCCATCTCTGAAAACCAGAAACCAATCTCTTTCTCTCTGGCCATCGCTTTCCCTGTACCCATCTCTTGAAACCAAGGATTCTCTCGAAATCCCTCCGTCTCTAGAAATCAGGATCCTATCTCTTTCCCTATGCCCATCTCTCGAAACTAGCGAGTCTCTCGATATCACGCCATCCCTCGATATCGCCAACGTCCTGTTCTCTCTCTTTTCCTTCTTCACACTGCCACTTCTGCCACTCCGGCTCTCCTTGCTCTCCCTATTATCCCTTACTTCCCTTCCCTCCCTCTCCCTCCCCGCCGAATCCCCCCGCCTAACCGCCATATCCCTCTCCTTCTCCCTCTCATTCCCCCCCAACGGCGAATTTCCACTCGACCCCCAACTCGATCCCCCACTCGATCTTCCACTCGAGCTCTCCGAGCCCCTACCACCCGCCCCCAGCTCCTCCCCATAATGCCTCACATCCTCCATCGATATCTGCTCCGCCCCATGAAAATCCAAATGCATCTGCAGCTCCATCAACAACACAGGCTCCTCACATCCCGGCTCCGGGCACAACACATACGTAGTCTCCTCGTCGTCTAGCAGCGGACCCCCGAATTCGTAGTCTAGCGCGTTGAACTCGCCCGATCCGAGATTATTCGTGAAGCCGCCGGTGAGACCGGTGTTTGCTGGATCGTCTTTGACAACGAACGGAGAGTCGTCTGTGTGGAGAGCTTCGATGTGGAGTAGTAGTACATATTCGCTCTCGTCGTGGAACTGGCAGAACGGACATTCGAGGTGTTGGGGTTGCTGGGTGTCGCTTGCCATTTGGGGAGCTTGATACAGCTGCTGAGGGGCCGCTTATGGGGTGATTGATCAAAGCCAACAACGTAAGGAAAGGGGGGGAGGGAAAGGGAAGAAGAAAAAAACGAATAGGTCCCTCTCTTGATACTAAAAGGTGATCGAGGCTGATGTAGTTTTTGTTTGCTTGTTCTTGCGGAACCATGCACGCGTCTGGTGTAAGACCGACGACAGCAAACACAAATTCTAGACTGTCCCGACGCAGGGATCCGAAGGAAACAGCAGGGGGGAGCTTGAAGTGGTCACCCCACAGCCAAGCCCCTCCCACACGATCTTATCCGCCTGCATCCAACGGCCCCGGCCGTTCCAGTGTTTATTCACTACGTAGCATGTCACGCCCGCAATCCACAGCACTCAAATATCGTGACGCCGGTAAGGTCAACCAAACAAAGTCGCCCGCCGGATATCAAGTGGTGTGCACAATTCACTCCACCTTTTTTTGTTTCCACTCACACTCGCTTTTAATTTTTTTTTTTATGATACAATCCAATCCCCCGCGCTGTCTTGATCCTTTTTTGCCACGAAGAAGGAAGAGAGACAGAGAGGGAGGGCGACCCGTGGAAGAAATAAACCCAGATTCCCCGGAAACAAAAAAGCGAAAAGCAAAAAAAAATATGGATAAACAATGCAACCACCGAATACAAGTCCTTTCATAATCTCATCTACAAATACTTCTTTGGTGAGCTTGACCTCCTTCGCTTGTACACAACGTACGCGACGACAAGAAACACCTGGAAAGCGATAAGAATGCCAACCCCCATACCGAATTTGGGTCCACTCGAAGTCAGGGCTAAAGTAGTAGATGTTAGCTTCTTCGTTCTCTTTGTTTAAAAGAAATTCAAACAATGAAAAAAAGGGCTTTGTTCTACACAGACCTTGGTTGACAGTTTCCGGGACCGCATACATCAGGTTGGAGTGGTGTTCTTTGAGTGTCCTCTGCAGCGCATCGAATTGATGCGTATAATCTTTTTGGGTCATTGCGTTTCCAATTTGAACAACAAGGTTCTCAACGATGTTTCTGCATCAATCCATGAGCATTGACCAATAACCTTATCTTCAACCCATGAAGGAAAAGTCCTGTGATCCGGATAAAATAGCTCGGTAGGACCAAAACGACTTACATTTTGTTCTCCATGGTGTCGATTTGAGCGCGGGGCACTCTGGTTCCTCTCATTTCAGCACGCATATCGTCGTGTCTGTGGGTCAACGCATCTAGTCTATCGTAAAGCATACCGATTTGTGACTGGATGGCAGCCAAGTGATGGGTCTAGTTATCGCATCAGAAAATCAGCCACCGGAACCTTTGCACCCCATTTAAGCAATAAACTAACACAAGGAGACCTACTATGCCTTGCATCCGGTCGTGTAAATCTAAAAATTGCTGCTCGGGAGTCTTGTACATCTCAGCAGCTGTGTCTTTATACTCCGGAATGTACTCCTGGTAAGCTTGTTCATGAGGAGTTCGACCGTGCGCTTGTTGGGAATCGGTGGCTGGTGGGTCTACATTGTTGTGGAATCCCTCTTGCGTCATACGTTCTCTCTCCTCAAACTGAGTCTTCACAGCGCCGGATATTTCTGGAGAAGCTACAAGAACAGCGAAAAGCTCGAAGCTGTCCGGGGTGTCTGAGGTGATAGCCGAAACTCCGTAATGGTAACCGCCAGGAAGCTTGACCTTATCGGTCTCGAAACACAAATTCCCGTCAACTTCAACCTTGAAGGTTCTAGGCCCTTGAGAAATGCGCAACGACGTCAAAATCCCCTTGTTGCGGTAACTGATGCCGCAGTGCCCAAACGCAAGCGACGGAACGTGGTGGTGGATCGAGTAATCGGTTTGGCCGTCATTCAGATACGCGCGAACACTCCCAGACTAGATTCACCCTCGGTCAGCACCTAGCTAGTGGGATTCGAAAATTCGAAACGAAGCTGAGCCTACCCCGCCATACGAATCAACCACCAATGCCAACCCGTCGAAGGGCTTTGAGGTGTACACAGACTCCAATCCCCCCTTCCCACTAGCTCCACCAGCAGTATACCAGAAATGAAAGCTCCCACCAGGTCTTTCCCCACCAGTAGTTCTGAAATCAATGTCGACGGACCATTCCTTGTACGGACTTGCCTTGAGCGTGTACAAGCCCACGCGCTGGTTTCCCGGGCTCGGTGGGGTAAGGACCAATCTATCGGAGAGGATCTGCGGGTCGCCAAAGACCTGGTAGCCGGGAATTGTGTGTCTATCTTGCGAAAACCTAGATATGAGTGCCCCACGTTAGCGCAACTGCCACAACCACCACAACCCACAAAATCCTAAAATTCCAAAACTCGAGTGGAGAACATACGGATGGACCAATCCAATAGAAAGTTCAGTATCATAGTCCAGACCCCTCTCTGGCTCTGCAAGCGAAAATGCAGGAGCAAATAGTACTAAAATCCGAGCAACGGCGCCCAAGCTCTTCAAGAGCCCTGAGTTCGAGAGTGAGGACCTCATTGCATCTGAATGTGAAATTGAAGGAACGTAAAACCGTGGCAATAGAAAAATAATAATAAGCTCCTCACAGCAGAGCAGGCCACGTTCGTGTATATATAAAAAAAGAGAGAAGAAAAAAAACCAATCTCGAGACCAAACGGTGAGTGGGGGAAACGGAGAGCGAAAATATACCGTGGGACCAAAGGTGTTGCTACCTGTCCTCACGAGCTCCCAACCAGACCAGCCCTGAGTTTATCCGGCATGAAGCAACAATGGATTGTTCGCGGGACAGCTGCAGGCCTTTCCCCGGATTAACACACGGTTACCCGGACGTCGATAAGGCTGCATGGCGTCTCTGCAGCCACCTGACGTCGAAGAATCGCCCCGTTCTTGGTATGGCGCCTCTCGGCTGCCCTGCAGGATTAAGGAACGCTTTTGCCGCAATAAGTTTCCGTCTGCCGAGACGGTCGGGTTCGCGTCCCGAATTTAACGATGCCTTGGAATTAACCGGACCAATTTGATGCCTTTCCATTTGGGCGAGACTCGAGACTACGTCTTAGCTGGGGGCTAGTCGACTGCAGGGGTTTTAATATAAACGTCACAAATTGCGAGCCCGGCCCGCCATTATGCTTACCTGGTCTGCAATGGACATCGCTTGCGGGACTCGGAAAATATTCGCGAGTAGCTACACACAATAGGATCATTCACAGCAGTCATAACGATAATAATGATAAAATAACCACCTGGTATTCCGATATCCGATACCCGAGATCATAAAACGTTTAATGTGTTTGAATCGTGGTTATGGTTTTTTTTTTCTCTCCGGTACTACATACATGTAGTATTTGAAATTAACTAATGCCTGAACGGCCACTTTAACAACCTACCCGAGATTTCTTCCCCACGAGTCTTGTGTACAGTGCGTGCGTGCTGGGGCGCACAGACACGCTGGCAACCGAGCCCGAGTGACGTACTGTGATTACCCCAACCACGTCAATTCGTACTCCCACCTTCAACCCCACTACCACACACATTCCCTTCAACCACACAAAACACAACTATAAAAGTGCTAGAAACCCACATATATTCCACTACTCCCCTACCAAAATATCCTCCCCCCCCAGACCTGAACTCCTTCTTTGCCAAACGTCTTGAGATTTTCTCATTTCATCAGCAGCGCTTCCTTACTGCTTAATTCAATTTCCCCTGCTAGCTAGCTAGATATATAGCCCTGCATATCACAAAAGGGAAGTAAAATATCATACATCATTGAGGAAATAAGCATACTCTACACATCACCCCCGATCATCCTCCACATCCATAGGCCTCTTTCTCTCTCTCAACGGAACCGTAATTCCACATCATAACCAGCTGTCCACCTCTACTCCAACTAGTAAAAAAAGGGGGGGATAAAAATAGGAGAAAAAGGAGAAGAAGAAAAGAAAAGAAAAGAAAAAGAAAAGGATTAAAGCAAGAGATTTTTTTCAGCCCCAAAATTATAGGTAAATACCATCGCCATACAAAATAGCCCATTCATTATTTTTTGCTTCTTTTTCTCTCCATGTCATCATGACCGTAACATAAGAGGTAAACTGCTCAGTTAAATTACTCTGCAATTTCACCTTCTTCGCTTTCTTCAGCCTTTTCGTCAATTTGCATCTTCTCAGGCTTGATGGCAGCCTTTGGTGGGGGGGAGCGGGTCTCTCTGGGGTAGTCACGGTCATATCCACCCGGAGTCCTCTCGCCGGGAGTTCGCGCGCGAGGAGTTCTCTCCTTGGGTGTTCGTTCACGTCTAGACCGCTGTTGTTTGAATTAGTATTTTAATCGTGTCAAACTGGAATGATGTATAGATGCTTACTTTTGAGTCCCTTCTACCATCCTCGCTCTCTTCAGTAGGGCTCAAGGGCCTTGCGCGTCGTCTTGTGCGGTATTCATCGTCGCCCCTAGTCCTGTAAAGTCTCTCTCGCTCTTCCTCTCTTTCTCTCCGCTCCCTGTCATAAACACTCTCACCCCTGTCTCTATCATGCCTGTGCCTGCTCTCCGGCCTTCTTACCTCACCCCTATCAGAACGATGGTGAGAAGTACTCCTTGCCGTGCTCCCCCTATGCTGATACTGCCTCTCTCTCTCACCTGCAGCCCTCCTCCTCTCTGCCTCATACGCATCTGGCTCCGGAGACCTGCTAGCATGATGAGAGTCACGGTGGTGACGAGACTCAGTCGGCTTATGATACGACGCACCGCTGCGATGGCCATTACGGGCCTCAACCGCCGTCTCGCCACGGTAAGCTCTCCCATCTCTATCCTTCTCACGGGCCCTATCACCACGGTCCCTCTCACCGCGATCCTTCTCCTTCCGCTCACGCTCCTTTTCCCTATCCTCGTGTTTCTCCTTGAGACGACGGATAAATTTATCGAACGCGGTACGACGCAGCTCTTCGGGCTCCAGCGCGGCAAATTCTTCAAATTTTTGGATACGAGGACGCACCTGCTCCCATGTATCCGCAACCTCGATAGGAGGGTCGAGATGCTTCATCGCTGAACGAAGCGCATCCATTTTGCGGCGCGCGTGGCGCTCCTGTTGGTGTCGGTCGTCTTCAATACGTTTCACGATCTTTTCACGGAACTTGTCGAAGAGGGCGGTGGTGGTCTCACGGTCATACTGTGCTGTACGTTGGTCAGACTTCAGTACGGCTTCAAAGTCCTCGAAAGTAGTTTGCTCCTTAATTTCAAAGCGCTTCTCCTGTTTTTTGCGAAGAAACGATTAGTACACGTTTTAAGTATCAGATTTAGAGTGGGGCAGGCTCACTTCTAAGATATCTACGACAAAGTTCCTCTTCATCCTGATATCTCTCTCAACTTCTTCCATGATATCCCAAAACAAATCGAGAGGCGTAGAGCCAGGTTGGCCGAGCATGTTAAGATACCGTTCATCATCCTTAATCAATGGGTGAATATGTTTCCACTTTGTTCCAACTCGGATGTCACCTTTAGCACGAAGTTGATTCAACACCGCAGTGAAGGCTTCCCTACACCTCCTTTCCTTGCGCATCTTAGTGTTCTTGACCTTCTGCCTTTTATCGTTGAAAGCCCTCTCGAGCATCTTGATATGGTTCTCGAAAGCATTCAACACATCAAGTTTCGATAGTGCCTGGAACTTTTCTTCAGACTGGAAACGTTCATTCGCGTGGATGACCGCCTGGGCTTCTGACCAACGTGTATATGGCTCCAAATCAAGTGACTTGAGCAAGCTAACCAGCTCTTCTGATGCCTCCTTACGCGATTGCTGGTCACGCTCCTGCTGGGTTTTGCGCAACTCAACAATGTACTCGTCGAAGAGTTGACGACGCTCACTCTCGTCTGAGCTGGAACGGAAAATCGTTTCGCCTTCGATCATGGGACGCGCGGTCCTATAGATAAGCCCGATTAGCACAGATGCATCGCGGACGAGGAAGTTGTAGGTCAACATACTTCCATCTAGTATAGTACTTGATTTCGGGGTGACTCTTCAGCATGACTGCAAAGTCTTGTCTCAGCTTCGTGATCCTATCCTTTGCTTTCTCCTGTTCCTGCTGCTTGAGTTCGACAATATACTTCTCAAAAGCTGCCTTCCTGTCCTTTGGATCCTTCAACGCGCGATACTGCGGTTCCTTGATAATCGTTCGCATCGTCTGTTCCCATGTCCAGTCGGGTAGGACTCCAGTGCGGCGCAGGAGTTTGATAAACGCAGCTTCGGCTTCATCGTGGGAAGAATATTGCGGGCCATCTCTGTCGTTAGCTAGGGTGGAGGGGAGAGACATAGGCTTAGCAGCGCCATCAACACTGGTGTCCATGTGCGCGCCCTGGAGAGCAACTTGACGATCGCTATTTTCATAGAGATTGTTGAATGTTTGCGTGCCGCCAGCGACAAAGGTTTGTTGTCTGTGCGATCATTAGCTCAAGTTCTGTGGTTCATGATATAGGCCGTATAGGGTTCAATGATCTAAAGAAAAGGGTGATTTGAAATAAATCGCGACTCACGGCATATGGGACAATCCTTGTGGCGCTTGGGTTTTTTCGAGAGCGACCTTGTAGTCTTTGGGCATCTCCCACGTAGTCTCCCTGGTTTCTGCATGATACCTGGGCCGAACATAAATATTAGAATCGCGTCTAAAATGATATCAGAGATAGCAAAGCTTACCAGTATGGGCGTCCGTCATCGGATTTGTGTTGTTTCCACGGCAGATCCTGGAGGGCCCTCTTGGATATACGGTCAGCAACGATACCTAGAGGACATAAACATTGGCTATAGAGCGCCCACCTCGGCCGGGGTCATCATATCCACAGGTTTGGTCCATTGCGTCGCCTTTGTCTGGGTGTTGTAGTAGTAAACCCGTCCCTCGGGATTCTTTGCTTCCTGCCACAGAGCCGACATTGCCGATGAGGGGAATAAGTGGCAAAGTAGATAGAATGAGGGTTGGTGGTGGGGGAGGGTTGAGAGGGCAGGGTGAATTGGGGGGGGGAAGGAGGTTGAGGAGGATGGGAGAGGACAGAGGGTGGTGGATTGACGTTCAGTCTCGTCCTCTTTGAATTTTTCCCAGAGCTGCAGCGGTGCAAAGCCTCACGCAGCAGGAAAGGGAGGCTGGCGATCTCCACAACGACCAGAACCCTGACCCTGACCCGCCCAGAGAGGCAGCGCGGTCACGGGTCAGGTCACGGGTCCGCATCGTGTCACGAGGATCACGCCGTTCCACAGAGCCGCTGCTGCATGTCGTTTGCCCGGAGCCTCTGCACGTCACGTAGCCCCCCATTGGAGATAGAGTGGCTATAGAGAGGAACCAGGCCAAGGCGTGATTGACAGACATTGGCACATACGCCATCTATAGCCTTGGAGATCCGCGTTCGTGAGTGCGATTGCTCCTCTTCCGATTCACCATCCAGCATGACTGCTCCAGCAGCTCCCCGGGGAAAGACACACGCCCGAACAAACACCGTCGAAGTCCAGGAGTCTGCCCGTCTCGAACTCGTGATCCCCCAAGCTTCAGACCTCGACATTTCAGAGACAATCGCTAGGGCGCTCAGTGATGACACGAAGCCACCTGCCAAAGCTCCTGGCGGCATCCCCGCTGTAGCTGCGATTGTGCAGCGCGATTCCCTTTTCTATGGTTTGAGGTCCCCTATCCGAAGATATGCAACGAACTCTAATAGACTACCTACTTTTTGAAGATGAGACGCTACCAGTTTTTGTGGTACTCCAAATTCTGATCCCCTTGGAAGAGAGTGTGTACGAATCCTATCTCGCCCGACTCGCCGTATCTCTGGAAGTAGCAGCAGTGGATGGTCAAAGGCGGCAGTCGGATTATGGGGGGAAAGCTCACGAACAGCTTCACTTATTATTTCAGACGGTTGCGGATGAGAGGGAAACGCAGCGCATACTCTTGAAGGATGACTCGCAGCGACTGGCAATATGGAAGCTGGAAGTTCCTTTAGGTCATCCTCGGGCTCGCCTCAACAACCCTCGAGTGATATTCACAGCTTCGACCACTATACGCCCAGCTGAATTTCAGAAACCTGTGATCGAGGATGAGTATATCACTTCTAGGCAACCTGTTGGGCTCAATCTTCTCGAGTCTTACTCGAAGGATCCCTACCTCTCCTCCGTTTCCCCAAGGCTCTCTGCGTCCCGAGTTTCCCGAGTGATTCCTGTGACCCAAGCCCCCCAACAAACCCTTCGTCCTTTCGGCTATGCCTCAAAGCGCTCCTACAATATATATCCCGCAATTAATATCCGTCTGCGCTATTCGCGCATCTTCTCAGGAACTAAGCAGACGATTATCGCCTCCTTGGATCTTGAAATAACGCCTTTCGGAGACTGTGATGTCACCATAGAGAATGTTAATATAGTATTATCAGGCGGCAGGGCCGATGCATTGGAAGATATATCCTCATCGAAATTGCCAATAGAGTGTCGGCCTAGAGACGACATAACATTCCTCTACACCCTGACCCAGACTGATCTTCTCCCAACCAGCGACGTCCCCACACCAATTCCCTCCAACTCCCCCATCCGTCCGATATCAGTAAGCTTGAAGGCAACTGCCCACCTTTCTGATATTTGCCATCCAAAGATTTTCACAAATTGGACGACAACTGTTGACTTCTCTCACCCACAAACAACCCCTTCATTCCCTCCAACACCCGGAATACAGCGAGCTCATCGTCCACCTTCTCTAGGTAGCATAATTCATGGCGCAACCGTTTCTTCCTCTAGCGGCATTCGGCCGGCGTACCAGCCCATGCAACCATCACCAAATATTGCTTTCACCCCACCTGTTCTTTCTGCGCCCTCTTTCACGTCTCTGCAAGGCCCGGAACACGCACTAGGTTTGACGATAACCTTTTCTGGCCCCTCGAGAGTATATGTGGGCGAAGTCTTCCTATGGACAGTGTTTGTCGTAAATCGTTCCCAGCGTTCGCGAAAACTGGCCCTCATCGTTCCGCCGAAACGACGAAAAGTCGGGGAAGGGAAAGTGCTCCCTCCTCGTCCAGCTGGAGACGATGCAACGGAAGCGGTGTTGGAAGAGGGCGTTGTGTATCAAACGCACAGAGCGCAGTACCTAGAGCCAGCAGAACTAGTACCATTAGTTAATGATGTTAGAGTCGGGTGAGCCATCTTAAGACCCCTTGATCGCTCTTATGAAATTAATGGAAACCGCAATATAGACCGCTATTACCGTCTGCCTGCCATACCGCCGAGCTTCGGTTCATCGCATTAGCAACCGGTGTATTGAATGTCGAGGGCGTGAGAGTGGTGGATTTGATAACGAATGAAACGACGGACTGTAGAGACCTGCCGAGTATTGTCTGTGTAGGCAAAAGATAGTACAAATTTCGGTGCAGGTCTCTTTTTGTTTGTTCAAACAAATAAACCGAGGGGGAAAAGTAATCAAGCCTAGCATTATTTGTTTTTGCAGTTACGGCACTGTTGTGGAGAATGGGTTATGCGTACATATATGATAGAACGATTACGAAGGCTGGCAGCGGGGTGTTTGAAAAGGTGTAGTTTTTATGGATTGTTGATAGCTAGGAGAAAGGAGATGGAGCGGATTTTTGTATTGATAGATATATCACCGATACGACACGTTGTATTCTTCTTTTGATTGTGAGTTAGTTGATAGGTGTAGATAAAAAACAGCCTTACTGACGTGGAGTAGAGATAAATGATAGTATATACATATATTCATCGACTCTCACTCGCTATCACATTCACTCCAGAAACTCCCCGTGAGAACAAATACGTCTGATCTACATAATTACGTAGAACTCTTATTACATGCGTAATGTCTCAATCCACAGCAATCCACAGCGCACAGCGCCTTCACAAGGATAGTAGTACGAACCTGAGATTTTTCGGTAAGATTCTTGGATTCCTTTGCTAGTTTGATTTGGTGATCGGAATATCTTCTTCTTCTTCTTCTTCTTCTGCTGGGTGGGATTGGGTAGGTTTCGGAGGATTTTGTATGTGAGCTCTCTTCCTCTTTCCTCCTCTTCTTTTCCTCCGCTTTTGTTCGGTTCGCCTTTCTTTTCTCCTCAGTGCTTGTTTTGACTACCCTACTCTCCCCTTGCTCGTTTATCTGTTTGTCTCCCTTTCCCCCTCCATTCTGCCTCCTAGTTCACCTCTCTGCTCATATCCTCGTTCGCTGATTTCTTCTGTCTATACATCCACCCCCTCGTCTACCTGTCATCTACTTCCTCCTTTTTATTACCTAGTAGGAATAGATAATGTCGCACTTTACACTTTACAATGGCTCTTGTGCATATTTATCAAATCGCTAATCTTTTCTTCATGATCTTAATAAAGAAACTCAGATCCAGCTTGTTGACCTTTTCTATAATGGAAGCCAATACATGAAACATCATCACTCGAACGCCATACCGCGTTTGCCTGTTCGGGGCGTTCATTGATATATATGCTACATAGCAGTAGTTTAGTTCCGTCAAATTCCTCTCGATTCTGGTATCCCCAAGTGCGAAACGATTTCATCTCGTCTCAACAATTTACTGCAGATTCCCAGATGTTGGCAGTATGCCAATGACCTTTGGTACAGCGTATATTTTAGCACGTCACGGGCCAAAGTTGGTGGGGAACCTTGCCGACCCGATACAACGGAAACAGCCGAGAATCACGAATTTAAAGACTTTGAGGACTCCCGACTCCACTAATTTCACCTCCCCCTCATACCCCACACCCAATATGTCTACCTGTCTCTTCTCAACCCGGTCCTCGGTACTCCGTGCTGCCCGCGCCGCGGTTTCAACACGATACTTCGCGCTAACCCCTCGATTACTGAGCACTCTTGCTATCCTCGAACATAAAGAAGGCAAGGTCTCGCCACAGTCCCTCCCGGTTATCACCGCCGCAACGAAATTTGGAGGCGATGTCACTGCATTCCTCGCTGGTACAGATGCCAAGAGTGTAGCGGAGCAAGTTGCAAAGCTCAATGGAATCACAAAGGTCCTCACTGTCTCAAATGGGGCATACGACAAGGTGTGTACGCTTCACCCCACCCCCCCCAACTTTTCATAGCTCTACGGGAGGGGATGGGAGGCGCTCACACAATTCCACTCGCATAGGGGATGCCGGAGAATTATGCTCCGCTACTAGTGGAAAATATCAAGCAGGGAAGCTTCACGCACGTTGTGTCTGCGCACTCGGCGTTCGGGAAGAATATCATGCCCAGACTGTCTGCGCTACTCGACGTCCAGCAGATCTCTGATGTTGTCGAGATCAAAGACGAGGCTACTTTTGTTCGCCCTATCTATGCTGGCAATGCAATTGCAACTGTGAAATCACTCGACTCGATCAAAGTCCTGACTATCCGTGGCACTGCCTTCCCTCCTGCGGAGGAGTCCTCTAGCACCGCTGCGGTCGAAGAATCTTCGGCAGACCCTAAAGCTCCCTGCCCGACAGAGTGGATATCTGAGAGCCTTGCTAAATCTGAGCGCCCAGATTTGGGAACCGCGACGAAGGTCGTTTCTGGTGGGCGAGGGCTGAAGGATAAGGAGAATT
Organism: Gyromitra esculenta; assembly: GCA_038503075.1. Lineage (NCBI taxonomy): Eukaryota > Fungi > Ascomycota > Pezizomycetes > Pezizales > Discinaceae > Gyromitra > Gyromitra esculenta. The sequence goes on from JBCAML010000001.1 coordinate 724,210, forward strand.
TTGATAGACTCATGCCGGCGCTAGCCGACGCGCTTGGTGCGGCTATTGGAGCTTCAAGAGCTGCGGTAGACTCAGGTTTCGCAGATAATAGTTTGCAGGTTGGGCAAACGGGGAAAGTGGTTGCGCCACAGCTGTATTTGGCAGCTGGGATTTCTGGAGCGATCCAGCATTTAGCGGGGATGAAGGACTCGAAGGTTATTGCAGCGATCAATAAGGATGCGGATGCACCGATTTTCCAAGTTGCAGATGTGGGGTTGGTGGCGGATCTATTTGAAGCGGTACGTCTACACTCTTACCCGAGTTTCTCTACTTTCCTGTGAAATCGCAAGGCTGCTAACTTGAAATCTACCAGGTCCCTGAACTAACCGACAAACTGAATGCCGAGAAGAAATAAAAATTGTGCACAACGTTAGACCCTGTAATTTATAAAACATACAAAAGCCTGTAAACCTTACTCGTTGATCGTCTCCACCAGACATGCGATCGAACAAACCCCTCAGATCTGGAACAGGGGGCAAGAAGGCGAGTGATAAGATGTGCGCGGTGCCTGAACAATGCAGCCCACTTTACAAATTCTTGTGGCGACGCGAAACCCCTGAGACTCAACGCGTCGTCGCAACCGGAAACTTGACTCCGCTTTTTGCTTGTTCTTCGCTATTTCATAACAGTAGTGTTCAGCACGAGTTTTACAAAACTGCGTGCCAGTCCGCAGCGTGCAGACACCTTCAGCATACCCATAAACAAATTTATATTTTGCGAAACCAGTTTGTTTTGACCATGAAGGAGCAGACCAAAATAGCAAGCATGACAGTTTCGTCATCGGAGTCGTCAGGCGCAAACTCGCCTTCTGCATCTACGCCTGCGACTTCAACGGCAAGTGAAGATATCGATGCTATGGTTGCAGAGGGTGCAAAGATTGGACCGCTTGGTTAGTTCTCTTATCCGAGCAGCATTTCCCCAGATTCTCGGTTTCCGCGGTAATAGTCCAGTTTCACTAACAAACCGCCCTCCAGACGATCCCTCAGCAGTTCCAGTCGATAAGATGCGAGCTCGTCTTGAGTTCTTAATCAAACAATCAAGCGTCTATGCCTCCATCATCGGCGAAAAAATGACGAAACAGCAACAAGCGATGAAAGAAAGGGCTGAGGAAGAAGATCAGAAACGGACGAAAGAATCAAAAGCTTCAAAAGAAGCTCCGAAACCAAAACCTGGCCCCGCGCGGAAAAGCGGTCGGACTGGTACGGTAGCTCCAGCGAATGATGAAGACGAGTTATCTGCTCCCGCGAAAGATTCCAAGAAGAAGCGTGGCAGACCTGTGAAGGCTGGCAAGAAAGGCGCTGTCTTGTCCGATTATTTTACTAAAGCTGAGCTCAAGACTTCTGGTACTACGGCGGAAGCGCTAGCCAATGTTGCGGAGGAAAATAATAATGGGGAGGAAATGAAGCTTGGGTTGCAGAAGGATCTGAGATCTGCGAGACAACCGAAACTAATCACTGGGGGTGTTATGAAGGACTATCAGCTCCAGGGACTGGATTGGTTGGTGAGCTTGTATGAAAACGGATTGAATGGAATTTTGGCGGATGAGATGGGTTTGGGGAAGACGCTACAAACAATTAGTTTCATTGCGTTTCTTAGGGAGAAGGGGATGAACGGCCCATTTTTGGTAGCGGCACCTGTTAGCACGCTGAGTAACTGGGTGGATGAAATCGAAAGGTTCGTATACATCAGTTCGTCCGATGCTTTTGTTGGAACCGAGCTTCGGCGATTAACATGATTGTAGATTCGCACCCGAAATGCCCGTTCTCCTGTACCACGGTACCCCTAGTGAGCGTGAACAAATGCGTAGAACGCGCATGAAGAAACTCGGCCCGGACTTCCCTATAATCTGCACTTCCTACGAATTAATTATGAACGACCGCAAACACCTGCAACGCTTTTCATGGAAATTCATAATCATTGACGAAGGTCACCGTATCAAGAACCTCAACTGCAAGCTCATCCGCGAGCTCAAATCCTACACCTCGGCAAACAGGCTTCTCCTCACAGGTACCCCTCTCCAGAACAATCTTCCTGAGTTGTGGTCGTTGCTCAACTTCCTCCTGCCGGATATCTTCGATGATCTCGATTCGTTCCAGAACTGGTTTGATTTCTCGGCGGTCCAGGAGAAGGAGGGACATCACGCATGGCTAGAGGAACAGAAGAAGACGAATCTAGTCGGGTCGCTACACGCGATCCTGAAGCCGTTCTTGTTGAGACGGATGAAGACGGATGTGGAGACGATGTTGCCACCAAAAAGGGAGTATGTTCTATATGCACCGTTAACGCAGGGGCAAAAGGACCTATACGGCAAACTATTGAAGCGCGAGGGGCGTGGATGGGTAATTGATAAGTTGATCGGCAGCGATGCGAGCAAGAAACGGAAACTCTTGGAGCACGAAAGAAACACGCCTCAGAGGAAGAAAGCGAAAAATATAGCAACAGGGCGAACCGCAAGAGGAAGCAACAAAAAGAAGTCTATCTCCTACAAAGAACTCGAAGACGAAGAATATTTCGATAAATTGGAAGAGGAGTCCAGCGAAGAGGAAATTGAGGTCCTTGACGATTATCAGAAGAAGCTTCTCCAAGCTACGAAGGAAGCAGGCGGGAAGAAACTTCAGAATCTTGTTATGCAGCTTCGACTTGCATGCAACTCTCCACATCTCTTCTACTGGCCCTGGGCGGATGGCGTGGAACCGGATAACTCCATCGTTACCGAATCCGGGAAAATGATGCTTCTCGAACGTCTTGTACCGGCATTGTTTGAAAGAGGCCATAAGGTTCTCATCTTCTCCCAATTCTCGAAAATGCTTGACATCATTGAGGATTGGGCAAATGTACTCCGTGGCTGGGCTGTTTGCAGGATTGATGGAGGCGTCAGCCAGGTCGATCGCAGGGAGCAGATCAGGAGATTCAATAAAGACGAGGGGTGGAATCTATTTTTGCTGAGTACCAGAGCCGGAGGGCTAGGTATCAATCTCACAGCAGCTGACACCGTTATTCTATTCGATTCCGATTGGAACCCCCAGCAGGATCTCCAAGCGCAGGACCGAGCCCATCGGATTGGCCAAAAGAATCCAGTTATTGTATACCGTTTCGCTACGGCTGCAACAGTCGAACAAACGCTACTTGAGAAAGCAGACGGGAAGCGACGACTAGAGAAACTCGTTATTCAGAAAGGCAAATTCAAGAGTATTGCTGCAGTACCCGCAGCTGGTATTTCTAATGACCACGACGAGTTGAGTAGTATCTTGCTAAGGGAAGATTTTGAGAAGGTCAATGTCGTTCAAGCCGGTCAGCAGGTGCTCAGTGACGCAGAGTTGGAAACGCTACTAGACCGTAGTAAAGAGGCCTATGAGAGGGCGGAGAAAGGGGATGCTGGTGCGAGTGGGGCTTTTAGAGTTATAGAGACTCAGCCAGGCGATTTGAATGAGGAATAGAGACCATGGCTAGGCTATAAGAGTTATTCAACGGGTGTTGAATGAGTTGAGTCGAATGGAGCTAATGTTTTTTTTTGTTAGGTTAGCTTTTTGCTTTTTGCTTCTGTGTTTGGGTTAGGGGTTTTTCTTCTTTCTTTCCTTTCTAGTGAAGGTAAAGGCTTACTACCCAGAGTACGCTGTACACCATGCACTTACCGTTTTTTCTTTCTCTTTTATGCCTTACTATTATAGTTTGGCTTAACTTGCGCTCAGGTTGAGAGCATAGAACGATGATATCTACCTCAGAGGTATGCTGACTGGACCAGCTTAGATCTTATTTACTACGTGTAGATTTGCTTTTTTTTTCCTTTCTCTTTTCCTTAGTCTTTTTTCGGTTGTGTAGACTTAGCAGCTTATACATATACGTATAGCTAATCGCAAGATAGTTTAGAAAAAGCTCTATAGACGATGGCTATGGTATTGCACTCTTTGTCAGCTAGTCTTTAGAAATATCGCGCCTCCACCTGAAATCTCAACCCGTTAGCAGAAAGTTGTCCCTAAAATTATGGAGCACCTCTGAGAAGAGAAGAGTGAGTGATGATGACGAAGAGAATGAAATTGCCAGGAACAAGTTGCGAAGATGATGGTGAATTGGAGTAGGAGAATGGAGAGAATATGAATAATGAATTTGAGCTTGCAGTGAAGAAGGTTTGGAGGATAGTTTAGATTGTTTTGTGTTTGTTTGTTTTATGACTGTTTTGTGTTGGGTTTGTGATTGGTTTTTGGTTTTTGTTGATTTATTCTGATTTTATTGTCGAATTTGGTTGTGCTTTAGAATTATGTGGGGAGAAGAAAGCGTGGGCTTTGGACTATGGGGCGGCCGGGAAGATGGGATATGAGAAAGGAGGATGAAATTTGTGGTTGAGTTTGTTTTTGTATTGTCATAGCTTTAGCGCTAGTTTTAACGGGTCAAACAAGAAAAAAAACACCCAGAAATTAGTCATAATTTCTCACTCGGATTCCAGGAAGCCAAGAAGCGCGCCTGGAGAAGAAATTTCCTTACCTTTTAACAAGAGAACTTGGTCTCAGCAAATACAACCACCACGCTACCAGAACATCGCATAGGTATCCTACATTACACTATCCTTACAAAAAAAAAGTCTATAAACGGCACGTTACCAATTTAGTTAATCACATCCAGTCCCTCCCAATTGCAGAAACCTCAACTACGAGGGTATACAGCTCACATTTTAATTTACCCCACCACCATGTGGAATTAAGCCTACATATAGTAACACCCTCAGAGAATTAAAACCCCAGAAACTACCTAATAGCAAATTACTCCCTTTTTACGACTTCAGATACAGCAGTTCGTTAAGGTCGTTCACTACAGGTGATAAAATACTTGTAGTTACTTATATTATAAATGCTAAAACGAGAGACTCTAATACCCTAGGTAAATATACAAATTATTGATAGATCACTTCATTTCCTCAAGTACTAATCGAGTCATGGTTGACAAAATTGACACCATGAAATCCAACCCAAGACCGAAAAAAAACACATGAAGTGTTTGTGCGTGATTGATATTATGATTGATTTGCTGAATATTCTTTATCATAAAGAGGAATATATGAAGGTATGCCCGAGGGTGTGCGCACACAGGATAGGAACGATATATCTGAAGGGTAAATGGTGTAGGAACGAGGGCCGTAATGTAAGAAAGAGAAGAAAAAGGAAAGAAAAAAATCTATTTACAAAGTTAGACATTAAAGAGGAAAGAACCAAAAAGAGAAAGAACGTAATAGTATACAAGTAGCTTCCATGCTTACAAGGAAATTGAGATACCCAACAGAAAACATAGAAAAAGCTGAAGCGTAAAAAAGTCTGAAAAAATGCAAAAGAAAAAAAAGGGATACTGCACAACGCCATCCAAAAGAGTCCAACGCTTCGCTGCTATATGAATTTTCTAAACATGAAAAAAAGGTCCCTTTCGTGTCCTACAAGATATCTGTTTCTCTTGCCGGTCTACCTGCCTTCGTGTGATATAATATTTCCTTCACTGATGGCGCTTCTTAGAAGAGTCATCGTCTCCGTCGTCATTAAATAATTCTATTATACCCGCTAGTGTTGGTGGGGCTGTACTGAAATGAACAATAACAAGCCATCCGACAACGAAGTTGACCAGATGGTGAAGTCGGTATGCGTATGTTACACCGTATAGCGCGGCGTAAGACGCTAATCCGAGAAATAATAGATTCGTGACCAACCTTATTCTACTTCCCGGAATCTCTAGTAAGCAAAACGAATCTGCAAAAATAATAAAAACATAATCGATGGGGGCTGCATACCGATTGGGGATTCTCGGAATCATGTTTCCAGTCGTCAGTGTTTCTACAAGTAGTATGAACGGCATAATGGAAAGCAGATTATGGTGAGAAGAAAATGGTGTGAGCCAATGGACTGCTAAGTTGTGTATCCATACAACGAGCACGGGCAAGTTGATGGGTAAGATCCAAAGCATGATAACAAGGATGGAATGGGTATAATGGTAAAGATCCCAAGATGTTCCAGATCGTTCCGAGTATCCCTAAAGATTTGTGAGTTATGGCAGAAAATACGTCTTCGCGGGAAAACATACACTTTCTCGTGCAAACTTCAACGCACGAACACAGGTTGCAATCTGGACTATGCAAGCCACCATGTACGCGAATTGGTAGGGGATAAGAGTGGCAACAAAGAACAGGAGCATGAGAGTTGTCATGATTCGTCTTCGCGGGCTACTAGTAGAAAACGCTGGGGACATTGACCTCCTTTCCTCTAAAATCAGCTTCTGCTCATACTCCGGGTAGAGAAAATCATACCTTCGTTCATTGCTGACCCAATTAGGCCATCTACTAAATATAGAGTAGATGAATGTCAAGGTGTGTAAAATGATCATCAATGCGTAGTTCAAAACAACACACACTCCAACCGCCAACAACGCAAACAGCGGTGCTAGGAACCAAAAAAACGGATCTGAAAGCCCAACTAGAAGATCGTTCTTATCGAATTCTATTGCAGCAGAAGACTGCCCAGTTGAGGACTTCTGCCAAGAAAATGGCGACGGTATTCCGTTCTCTTGTTCTGATTTTGCAAAAGAGAGAGAGATAGCCAAAAATGACAAGGTAACAAGAACAAACGGTAGTGTTTTAGTTATTAGCAGTTCGAGCCCTCTGGTGAAGCTTATGAAGCGACCTAGGATGTCTTGTTATTATATAATTCCTGCAAGGCTAGGGTTGTGTAACATACCACCCTTATCGTACTCCACGAATTGTATTCGCATAACGAGGGCCACCACGAGCAGAGGGAAGGCTGCAAAAACCGTTCTATATCGCATAACAAGTTTCCCCAGACTACCGATAAAATCAAATTGCACTGATATATCGATAGATGCATTACAAGTTGGGTCGGTCCAAAACTGTAATGATAGTCCCTTTACATTGTTTGGGCGAAGGGCTGGGGGTATAAAAGGCGCTGTACCGTGGAGACTGATATCGGCTGTGTGTACATTGACGAAATACTTCGATTCGTGGGGATCCATAAGATATTGCCGCACGAGAGGGGTAAAAAGTTGACCATCTTCCCCATAAGCTTGAATACCTACATTAAGTTTGTAGGTCAAGAGACTGCTGTGCATTACAGGTATATGAACTTCAGACACAATAGGGCGCTCGGCTGGCAACGATGTTCGCACTCCATCCAATAGCAATCCACGTAGGCTAACATTTGAATGAATAGTTGAATCCTTCTTCTCGACAAATTCTGCAATTACCCAACCTTGCGATACTCTACTAGCTTTGTCGACAACAGCCACATACTGATGCTCGGCAAGATCCTCCAAATCATATTGTAAAGAAGAGAAAGGCTGGGTTGGGTCAAACGGATGTTTCGAAGTTCGGTATGATGTGGGCAATAGAATGACATCATCAGCAGCATTTTTGCATGCAAGGCGCGTTGATCCAGAACTGTCCCCAGATAAATCCATGTTCATAGAGAATATCGCTGCGGTTTGTCCGGCTTGAAGCGGGAAAACACTGCAAAATAGAACTTCCAATTTTGAATCCCGGGCACCATCCAGCTTCTGATCCGTCAACAATGTAAACTTTGTAGTTCCAGCTCCCCGAGATGGTGGCACAGGTATCAAATACGCGCGGGGTTTTTGTGACTCGCCAAGCTGACGCAATACAAGCCTTTGTCCGAGAGCAGTGATTGAATGCGAATTGTCCTCAAGAGTCAGTAGTGTGGTGGGTTCTGTTCAAATCAGCGAAACCTTAAATAATGTGATGCAGTGGTGGTAACGAACCTTTCTGCGGCAGAGTTTTCTCAGCAACTGATTCCATGCCCGTGAGGTACCATTTCTTAAATAAGCGCATTCGTTCCGCCCGAGGCTTGGTTTGACCAGGTCTCTTTACATCCACAATATCCAATAGAGATAATGAAACAACTTTCATGAGTTGGTCACACCATGAAATTGCTAGATGGTCTGAGCCTACCCAAACGTTTGGAATTGACGAAGTGAAAACCGTGAAACCGTGTGTATCCGGAACCAAAGAAGAAATACTAGCATAGTCCGAAGGTACGACCGTATCCAACCCTCCGCCCGCAATAGACACCAAAGTAACGTGCCATAGGGGGTTGTTGTTCGCCCATTTTTCTGAGAAAGATCTCCGCCAATAACTGTTGATATCATCATATGTCTGCACTATCTGTTTGTCGAATGATACTGGTGGCCGCGCATGGGGAGCCGACATGGTAATGATGGTGTTGATGGAATTAGATTGATAATTTGGCATGATTAACATCGTACGGGCGACGATTCCTCCCATGGAATGACCGAAAATTATTACGGAGCTGGGGTCTGGTAAATCTGAATCCATTGTGGCCTTTCGGGAATCGTGGTAGAGTGAAAGAATATAAGCGACAGCCTCGTTCAAGTATTCCGCCTGATCGAGCATAGTTTGGCCGTGGAATGCAGTTATATCCTCATTAAAATCAACCGTGAAGAAATCGAGACTACGTTGTCCAGCCCCCATGGCGTCATCTTTGGCTGCAGCCTCTTTGAAAGTGCGAGCTGCTTGAGCAGCTATCGATCGTACCTGTTTGTAGCTGCCGGCGTTTCCGGGTATGAATAGTACTGGCACACCTTTGGGCTGCGAGCATCTCAGCATATGACTTGGAACAACTTGTGATCGCGAGCAATCAATTGTACGTGGATCATAGGTATCAGATCGCCCATTTTTCTTGGCGAACTCGCTTCTTGCATCCAAAATGGGCCAAAGGTCCTTTACAGAACCAACAACGAAAAAGTCAAGGAGGGTTCGGAAGCGCTTAAGGAAAAGGAGGGACCTACCGGATAGTCGATATCAACATTGTGTTCTCGATACAGGTAAAGGCTATATTTGCTGGCAAACCGGGTATGTTCCGTGTCGAAATCTTTCTCTCGGATATAAACAGGCGACATACGAGGCATAATACATCCTACGGAATCACATTGCCGAGCCCTAAAAGATGTTATGGTACTCCAGAGGACGAATGCCGAGAGTAACGTGACGCCGAGCATCGGTAGCGAGCAGAACCATGCCGAGCGTAATCGTGGTGACTTGTAGTTCCGAGTATCCTCCATCTTGTCCTTCGTCAGTGTTGGCGTCGCGTTCAAAGGCTCTCGATCTCGATCCCGACTCCGATCCCGCGGGGGAATCCAGAGAGGTTTTGTAGGCGAATGCACTCCTTTTGTCTCTTCACCTCGATCCTGAATATTCAAAGCAGAGGAAAACTGGCATTCCTCGTTCCCTTCTACCGGGGAAGGCTCGCTATCTTCACCGTCTTCCGTAGTGCTGGACGGCCTCGAGTCTCTCGAAGAGCGTCGACTCCGCATCAATGGCTTTAAATTCTCGAGCCCAGGGTTCCGTTAGGATTAACAAGCGATTGCCGAAGCCAAAAGAATTAATTTTGTTAACGGGGCGGATAAAGAGGTAGCGGGTAGAGATGCAGTGAAGCGAGTGAAGTCTCGTTGCCTCAGGAGCTATGTAGTTGGGAAGGTCAAGTCAGTGACCCACGTCGTCAGCGTTTCTTTGCACAACCAAGATCGACAGCCACGTCCAGCCAAAGGCTCTCGACATGGACAAGAAACCAAACGAATCCCAAGACACGGACAAGGGGGGTATGGAGAGGCGAAAATAGTTTGATGGGGTGGATTGGGGAGAAGACGACTCACCACGAGGCAGCGAAAATAGGCTAGGACAACGACAGAGACGGGAGAGAGGAGACTCGGGGCGAGAGCGAGAGCGCGGCGATGAGGTCGTCGCACTACGGCGGCGGCAATGGGCAGGATGGTTACGGAGGAAAAAGACGGGACGTTGGGTGGTAAACGAATGGGTCCAGGGAGGGTAATATCTGCTGGCAGCCAGGGTACACACAATACCTGCCTGCCTCTGCTCAGCAGTACATACAATACATACAACCGCGTTTCTGGCTGCCCGTTGTGTCCGGCTGCTCGCCCGCCACCGTGTTTTTCCCAACCCGTCCCCAACCAGAAGCTAATCTCCGCCCGACAGCGAGCCTCAGATTTGCTCTCGGGCAGGCTCTAACCTTTCTTCAGGATGGTCCGAACCTTTGCAGAGCGTTCAGGCCATCCGATCATCCACGAGGATTGCTTTCGCCGTTTGTCACATTTCCAGTTCGGGGTTTTGGAAAAACAAAAATAAAATAAAACTCCACTCCCAAAACAATTGCGTGTTCAGCCGTTGCGTGGATTACCAAGTATAGCCGATGTACATGTACATAAACTTGTGAGGTCATCATTATTACTGGTGCCCCGCAGCCCTCGTGGCCTCGCCCAGGCGATGGAAGTGTATCCGGATGTCTCGCGTTTCGAGAACACCGACATAATGCTCGCATGCACCTTATGTGTCCGCAATTCGGTCCGCATTTTGACGACATTCGATGTCAACCTCACAATTTATCTCCCCTCCGAAGTCCTGCTGGCATCTTGGTAGATTTACCACAATACTTTAGATAGGGCAAATACAATAAGAACTCGATGATCCCGCCCCTATTTATTATTTATTTATTTTGATCCCCCCCCTAGAACAGTATCCGCGGAGACTGCTGATTATTAGAATGCAGGTACGGTAGAACCTATCATAATATTCGGTAGTACCCTGAAATGGTTAGAAGCAGGAGTTTATTAAGCGAATACCGATCCGGTCTCCAACAGCTGCTGGGAGAAGAAAAAAACGGGGACGGAAAGCTGATAGGACGGAAGTATGATGGGGATTCATTGCATTATTCATCGAAATCTTGATTTTCGTGACTTTTGCTTTTTTTTCTTTTTTTTCGTCGGCTATGGAATCGGCTGGGAATTTCAAGCGTCATGGCCTAGCACTCGGGTGCAGTGACTCCCATGCTGGCTCGACCCATACATGCATCTCTCAACACACGTCACAGGATCTCAGCAAGCCGTAACGTAAATTCAAGTAAACACAAGCTCGAGAATAACTTGATTTTCGGGAAGTTTCATGGGTAGGAGAGTTTTCAGAAACGTTTACCTAAGATCACTCTAGCCATGCCATATGTAAGAAATAGTTCCGGCGACAGATACTCAAGTACATGTACCTTCTGGCAACTCTCCTTTTGGCGCAGGGGCTGATCCTTCTCCCTACCCCGCATAAATCACGTTTCCATTTGTTTTGGAGGGTATCAAGCTTTCCAGCTCGCCCCGATTAGCAACTAGGTTAGGCTGTTGGTAGGAGGGTTGCGTCAACACTGTAGCTTTTGTACTAAAGTGGATTTTAAATGCGACGGGTGCGATCATAACAAGGAAAGGTCTCTAATCGGAGTGACCTCCTATTAGACTCACTATCGCCTTCCCTAGTTTTATTAAATACCTATACACGTAACCTCTTGCGGGTGTAATTGCAAAATTTAAGAACCTTATCTCTGGGGTATTCGAACGGGCATAATTTATCGAGACCAGTCAGTCTCCATTCGACTGACCAAGTTTGCTTATAGCTTGACCATTTAATGTGAGCACAACTCTTCCCTCCCCCTCCTCCCCCTCCCCAGGGGTATGTCTAATTGAAGCCCCCAAACCCTGCAAAAGCACACTGGCAGGTCTGTTCCAAACAAATTGCGATATACACCCCCCATCCGCGTACGGTTTGATATAGCAATATGCCAGAGCTCGCGGTGACAAAAGCATCTGCTGTCTTGCGCCGCGCGTGCAATGTGATACGGTAGCCATTACGCCAATTGTGTTCCGACTCTCTGCCCCAATCGCTCCCTCCAGCTCGCGGATCCACTGAGGGCCACCTTTTCCCTTTGTGGCCTTGCACGAAACGACGACTGGGAAGATCCTCGGTGTGTCCGGAGACTCGCCAGTGAGGCTTGGGATGGTCCAGGTCCCACGGAGGTCTATGCCGCGGTCGCCACTACCGCCACAGTGTTCGAGTGTCATGTTGAGAGACGAGAGAGCGGAGAGAACGGTGTACCTTAATGATAGGCACGAACCTTAACGTCTGCGATGGTTGCTAATCATTGTGCGTATAGAGTACAGGAGGAGGCGGGGGACATACTCGTAAAGGGTTCCGACGTAAACCGTGGTTTCAGGCGACAAGGATACAGATTCTGCATACTGAAGAAAAGAAGCGGTATCTTGATGCTGTAGAGAAAATTTGGTACTATTGTGTCTTGCGTGACTCGCGAGCCAGCGATGAGCAAGATGGCGAAAGGGATGTAGCCGCATGCTTCAGTGTGTAGTTCATTCAGTTGGTTTTGCAACCTTCACAGAGCAAAACTCAAGCGCATATGCCAGATCGCGTGCCAGCGCGTCAAACCAATTTTCGGTGTTGCGATGAGGTTGGATGGGGTTGAGCCCTGACCGCTTTCCGTTCTAGTTGGTTGGATCCAAAAGTAGTCACCGCCAATCATATCTCGCGAAAAAAGAAATTGTTTCAAACCCGCCCCAGTTCAAAGAACGAAAAGTTGAAAAAGGAAAAAACAAAAAACCAAGTGGGGTATTTTTCTGTTGCCCCTCCATCAACCCCAAGCCCTTTTTATCTGGACTCCCTATCCAACCCTCACTCTCCTCTTTCTCTTCCTTCCTCCCTCTTCAACCTCACTGTCGCCGTTACTATTAATCTGCTGCTTTCTTTTTTCCTCCTTTCAAAAATCGCTTTTATATACCTTTCCTTTCAAAATGGCCGACAACGATGAGCAGGTGGGCACTTGTTTTCCTCTATATTGATTCCATTCACCAGCCGTTGCTTTCCCCGCTTCCGTGAATTTTTCCGCCTTTCTCCACCCCGCACAGAGCAGCCCTTTCGCAAATCAGCACTCGCCTCAGCTTTAAGCTATCACCAAATATCAAGTTAAGAGAAAAGAACTTAATGGCTGACATTTTATGCTTTTCAGCACAACCACACCTTCGAGGAGGCTTCGGCCGGTGCCTCTGCCACGTTCCCCATGCAGTGCTCTGCACTCCGCAAGAACGGGTATGTGCTATGCAGTATATTGTTCCTGCATCTGTTTGGTGCCCTGTATACGTTATATATGTATTGACGTCTGGGGTCAAACCTATTATAATAGACACGTCGTTATCAAGAACCGTCCTTGCAAGATCGTCGAAATGAGCACTTCCAAGACCGGGAAGCACGGTCACGCAAAGGTCCACTTGGTCGCCATTGATATCTTCACCGGAAAAAAGCTTGAAGAGCTCTGCCCATCCACCCACAACATGAACGTCCCCAATGTCTCCCGTACCGAATTCCAGTTTTCACACATCGAGGATGATTTCCTCCATCTCATCAGGGCCGATGGAAGCGAGAAGAGTGACGTTAAGGTTCCGGAAGGTGAAATTGGTACAAAGATTCAGGAGTACGAGGATGCCGGCACTGATATTCGTAAGCTTTCCCAATTTATATGCCGTTTTTATGTTATGTGCCCTGACGGTTTTTTTTCTTATTGTAGTCATCACCATTATTGCGGCCATGGGCGAGGAGGCTGCAATCTCCGTTAAGGAAGCCCCGAAATAAATATCTTTCCGCTCTCCTTTATCGTTTTGTGGATCAGTGATCTCGCTTTTTTTTTCTGTTCTGTTCTTTTTTTTTTTTCGGGAGCGAGGGCTTGTTCATTATTTTTTCACCAACTCTGATAATTGGAGAATCTGGGTATGGAAAGGTGAACGGGGGGAAGGGTGGGGGCCGATCTAAAACACGGATTTGTCCTTTTTTTTTTTTTTACCGCGACGAACCTGAGAATCAATGAAAAAATGAAGAAAAAATGAACCTAAAGGTTCACTTCAAATTTGCTGTCGATTCCACGTCTTTCGGTTACACTTCCCCCATTATTAGGCTCTAGCCTTGAAATCCGCCCCCTGGAACCCAATTTCAATATTGTTGTTAAAAGTAAACTGTTGGGATAAAATCAACCTGCGATTGAGCATTTTTTAAGTGACTACCTGGTCCTTGTGAACCAGCAAATTGTAGCGATGTGATTTTGGAGAGTGGAGAAGATGAGGCTCAGTACAGTACTAAAAATTGGTGTTACTTTTCTTCCCCGCCATCACGCAACGGCTCATAAAATAGTTGCATCATAGGGAGGCCTGAACCATACATTCTCCTGGGATTATGGACTACAAACGCCTTTCCCGCTGCGGTGTCGATAATTGCAAGCAGACACAGTTCTACCTTGACGACGGCCAATGGTTCTGCAAAAATGGGCATTTGAGAGAGGTAACTCCCTACTGCTAAAAAAAAAAGGACACTACTTCGTGTATGGCCTACTAAAACTTGTGGAATTTATATAGGGTGAGCTTGAGGTTGAGGCTGAAGATGAGGGCTTCGGGCCACAAGGATCCAGGGCGACGAAGAAAAAGCAGGACCAGCAAAAGGTCTGGAAAGGCATGTTACGTTTGGTAATTGAAAAAAAACATCACAAGTTCTATTTCTTACAATGCGATACAGTTTTACGTGGAAGACGGGGATTTGAATTGTTCCTGCAATGTTATCAGCTGATCCTGCAAAAGCAATTGCACTGGCTCATGAGTGAGAAAGGATTCCCTGCGGAGCTGGAGGTAAGTACCTGCCCCGTGTTTGTTTGTTTTTGTTTATCACGGGCAACTAGGGCACAATAGTTAATGTGACATCAGATTATAGTTAAAGATTTATGGGCCCTTCAGCTAAAGAAACTCTCCACTACTATCCCCGGAATGGCTGATGCTGCTCCTCCGCAGGAGGAGGACTTGGATGGCGAGGAGTCTATCGCTGGAGGATCATCAACAACTGGCTGGTCTAGTCAATCTGAATACCTCTACACAAGTGATTCGGAGTCTCAAGCTTCCACCACTCGGACGAACAATCATCGTGTTCGCCGTCGGCGACGCAAGGTCCCCAAGGCTAGCGACAGACCGAAGCTTATTGTTTCTGTTGGATTATGTTATCTTGGTTTGGTGCTACTAAGAGTTGCGATTTCACTGGGAGACTTGCATAGGTGGATAGAAGAGCAAGGACTGCTGTATTTGAGAGCTATTAGTGAAGTTCCAGCGGAGATGAAAGAGAGACTAGACCCAACATATTGGCATGCTTTAGATCCCAAGGTATGTGTACAGATGGGCCCATTGAAACGTAAGATTATGTGATGACTCAATGAAAGGGGTAGACAAGACCAAGGCAAGGTCTTTTATATCATACTGTACAAGATCTAGTAGTGATGTATCAGACTTCCTTCGGAATGGCCTTTCCTCCACTTAACACCACCTTGATGGCATTTCGTTATGTTAAAGATCTTGGACTTCCTCGTATGTTTCCCTGGATCTTACTTATTCTCAGGGATTGACCATCTTCGACTTGACAGTCGAGATATACCATGCTGTTAAACGTCTCGGCGATCTGATGTCACTCTCGTTCATCTGGGATGGTCTTTCTAACCAGAAGCGGGTTCCCGCCTGGCCCGAGGCAAGCCTGATGTCTCTTGTGATTATCGCGACAAAATTGCTGTATGGTTTGGATGGCGTGTCCAGGGCTCCCAAGTCTAATACTGAACCCGCGGCGGTTGGCCTAAAGTGGAAGGAATGGGAGAAATTTCTGCGATTGGGAAATGCAGAGCATAGAGGCCTTTTGGGAAACACGGGTCAGGAAATGGACAAGAAAGAGCTTGAAGTCGACGTGAGCGAGAACGATATCTTCAATATGAATGAAGCGGACGTGGATAGGTACATGAATTGGTTCGAAAAAACTTGGGCGGATAAATCTAATACCAAACGTACTGTTAGACATTCTTACTTTCGAGGGTTAGAGGCTAAATTATTTCATTAGTGACGGAACAAATACTGAATTTGTTTCCAACGGGTAACGACATAGGGCAAGATCGTCTTCAATCAGAATCAGAATACAACACCGTGGGTGACAGGCTACGTAGCTTACATTCGCAAATTGAGTTGTATCCAGCATCGCCTAGGGGCGAAAAGATAGAAAGGCCTGGTGATCAATATCTCTGTCAACCCTCAAAGGCGGAGCTGCCGATCGAGCATCAGACTCTATTACAAGCGGCAGCAGATATTTTAGCGATAACGCGGGACGATCTAGGGAGGGCTGTGAAGCGTTTCGAGACTCGGCTTCGGGATCATTTGAAAGAACAGAGAAAGAGAGAAACGAGAGAAACGAGAGAAACGAGAGATAATAGGATGGATGTGAGTAGGAAATAAAATAAATAACATATCTAAACCCACAAAGAAAAAGATCAATGCCAGAAATCCCGTCAAAAGAATTCCTCAACATGCTATTAACGGAATACATGCAATCAAGTTTATAAATATCCAACGCCTATTTCAACAACGCCTTAAAAAATTCTGCCTTGGAAAAATAACCTCCCGTAAGGAACGAGGATTAAAAGCACAGGATTCTCAAAAAATAAACGAAACGAAATCTCAGGCAACCCCAACTACTACGCTAACTCCACTATCACCACTCTTCTCTGCGGCTCCGATAACGGCAAGCCAATCTCTTTCTTCTTTCAAATCAACCACAAACACCTTGGCACCAATTTCGACCTCAATACTCTCTATTTTCTGCTCCTTTTTCAATTGAAATTTCTCACAAACTTTCTTGAAAAACAGAGACAAAGAAGGTGTATCAGTAGCATATATGAATTTTGTTTTCTGGGAACCGACGAGGCGGGTTTCGAATACTAGTCCTGTGTTTGCGCTAGTAGGGGTAGGAGTAGCGGCTGGGGACCTTAAATTTTTTACGGCGATAGGGCGATTTTGACTGGGCATGTTGCTAACACTAGAGTCGTTGAGGCTGGGTTCTGTTCCCATCCTTGCACCCTCCGCTTCTTCTTCTCTTCCCTTAGATACTCGAGACCGTTTAGCTGAAGTCGAAGTGTTTTCTTCAATTGCGACGTGTTTTTTCGGTCTCATCCCTGGTGTTGGAGGTTTTTTCCTAGGGCGACCAGGGCCCCGACGCTGAGGATCGTTTATGGCGAGATTGCTATCTATGATGCTATCGCCCTGATTTGTTGTATCCAGTTCCTTCCGAGAAATAGCACTTGTGAATGGACCAAGCTCTTCTTCCGTATTTTCCGAGGTGGGCGTTTCAGTTGTTCTAACGGCCTTGAGCTTTCCTCTCTCTACCCCAGCCATTTCAACCACCTGGGCCCTCAAAATTGCTTGGATCCTATATTCTCCTACGTTCAGCATTTTCTTTGCTACTCTCCCTAGATAGCGGTCCAACAATTTGCAGTAAAGAGACGGAATACTTACGAAGTTCTATCTCTAGGGAATATCCACTCCCTCCCTTGTGATTCTCCCCAGTATTTCTCCCCAATCCCGCCTGCGTCCAAAAGATCCTCAAACCAATCATCCCATTCGGTACCATGGGCCAAAGGCCCTTCCAGTCCGACGGAATTGCGGTGCAAGGAATGGATGATAGTTGTACGGAGGCTTTCCCAATCCTCTTCTGAAAACCCGCACCCAGGTGAACGAAAACGCCAGGGCACCACCATCACGGATTCTGACACAGCAAGTCTGAATTGAAAATCAAAGAGTGGTGTGTGTGCTTGAAAAGATAAACTTGGATGACGATTATGAAAATCCACGTGCATGCAGAATCCCGATTCGACCAACGGACGCGTATCTATGCACTGCGCATGTACGTACGTGCCTCAATGCAGAGCATAACCCCTGTGCGTACCTTGACGGTACGTTATTAGTTTTGTATATCAAGACCTCATAAGATTGCGAAGATATTCCTATACATACCTAAAGCATTCAAATAACTTGGATTTTGAATGTTCGCGGTTATTTAATGCTAGAATGGCATTTGGATAAGAAGTTGTGCTTTCCCTGTACCTGCTGGCTAGGGTAAGAGGTTGGGTTAAGGTTCTGCGGCTCTGTTCGCTTCATGTGGCAATCACGGATGCGCCCGTGGCCTTCAAACACTGGATAGACCAAGCTTTTTTTTTTCTGCGACCCCATACCCTAAGCCCTGCTTGGCGGCTAAGCCTTTCTTATTGCTGGTTCTTTGAAATTGGCATTCGCTCAGGGAGGTTTAGTTCTGCCCCCATCTGGAGTTTTTTTCTTCTAAAAACGATATACTCAGGCAATAACGTTGTACAGCCACACCCAAAAGTCTTCAACTACCGTACAACTTTATTTGAACATATATTTATCTCCCCTTTTTTGTAAATACGGTTCCCCAGCTTGCTTTATGACTATTCACACGCAGTTAGGTTACCATGGACACGGAGATGGCTGACGACCCAACCCGACCTGGAATGGTCGAATACTGGTTGCGGGATAACTAATTACTTTTAGCTACCTCCTTTTAACCCTACAGGGTTCTCCTGGTAATCTCCGGATTATGTCGAGATTGTCAGCGCTAGAGGTCGTTCGATTTTTTCATTTCCCTCTAGGGATAAAACGAACCCTGACAATTTGCGCTGATGGGTTAGTGGCAGGGTGTTCTCTACAAGCGTTAAAACGCGCCTATTTTGACATACCGTGGATCTCAGTTAATGTATATGCCAGGGATATCGAGTGATCGCTTTTGAGCTATCCCATCCTTGTTCTGTTCAAATTATATAAATACACCGGGCCTGGTTCTACCGTTACTATAATTACAGTCTGACTGCTGGACGCGTTGTTTGCAGCTCGTGTGAAGTCATGGATGATCACTCGTATATCCGTGGAATGTTGGAGAGCAAGCAACCAAGCAAATTTCATTCACGCATCCAACCCTTGGGTTATGGCGGCCGAATGTTGGAGAGCACTTTATTTCAGCCTTTGGGTTATTCGGCCGGTATTCCGGTTATGCAGGAGCTGTTTCGGACGCCGGTAAAGCGTATGCTGGAGCCCTCATTATAGATCTGATCGCCTTGCACAGCGAGGGTTCTCCCACCGGACTGCTTGTAAAGTTAAGCCAACTTTCTATGAAAATAAATAGTTTGCAAAATCATATAACTACATGTATATGCACTTCCATATGTTTGCTCAAGATGTATGTAATGTAATCAGAATATGAACCTCCTTTTTTTTTTAGGTATCTTAAGTCTACCTTTGTCATTTTATCCCACAATCAGGTTATTTATCACAGCGCCATGAAACTAAAAAACACTAAAGAAACATAAGAAAAGCGCATACAGGTGAGCAACAGAGTGTCTGTATCTTTCAATACTTTTGTTAGAAAACCAACCATGAAATAGTAATAAAAATACAGACTTAGACCCGAAACTTAAGTCCTTTTTATCCAACTATATTTTGTTCAGCATCCCCACCTAACACCAAGTAAATACCGGATTTCTTGATTTCACCGCCTCCAATCTTTCAACAATAACTTTCCTTTGCGCTCCTTCACTCCCATCAACAGCTGAGTATCCCAGATCACCTTCCACATCATCATCGTTATACACATTCCTTGGTGGTCCTAAACCCGTAGTCAAAGAAAACCTCCGTTTTCGCTGGTCCAGGAAACTTGGGCCTTGCTTCTTCTTCGTAGGAATTGTCCGGGTTTCATCAAAGCTCTTGTGACTACGACGATGCGATCGTGGGGTGTTCATAGATGAAGACTGAACACTTGGGTTTGCTTCGCGGCCTGCGGAAGACTTCGAAGCATTTGTTGTTACAGATTGTGGGGAAGCGGAGAGAATTTGGCCGTTATAATTTGACGACGAGCCTGATTCGTTACTTTGGAGGCTCTGAGTCCTCGACATTCCGAGTCTCACAGAGCTTGGGATCTCTGACCGGGGCGGAGAGAGACCTAAGAGGTCATGTTCTCGGGGTAAAGGTGCTGATGCGGCGGCAGCACCAATATCCATCTCGGCCTCCTCGTCAAAGCCATGCTCAAGGTCTGCTTCCCGGCGGCGGCGGGATTCCGAAGAAGGCACACGCAACGGAACAGCAATTGGGACTTCCATTTCGTCATCCTATATTTGCACTTAAGTCAGTATGGATCACCAACTACCCTATGGCACTTTTCTGGGGTAACGGAATTTGGAAATGGGCGAGAGAAAAATACCCAGATATGAACCCTTGCCCGCCTTGTTAATTCCAAAGGGCCTTGATCAGGTGTCTTCAGCGTCTCAAGGACATTGAAAGCCTGCCCTTTAAGGACTGCAATCTGTTTTTGGAACATTCGCTCTTTGAAGTCAGAATCTTGCTCAAACAATTTCCGTAGCATTGTTTGTGTCTCCGCCCACCATTTTGTAGATGTTAATAGTGGGATAAAGTGATCTCTGGTCTTCTGCGAGAAGGGTTGCCCGATAAGTGACACAGGGAGAAAAAGCCAACCAAATGGGAAACTTCGCCATTGGTCCGGATGTTTCCATGGAAATGCCAATGAATTATCGATGGCACCGATCGTGATCGTAGTATTGACACCTGGCTGAGGTGTTCCAGATCTAGAGCTTGCAACCATAGGTTCCTGAACCCGGTAGATCGGAGATGCAGAGCGCAGGCTGTTCATCCCTATGACGTTCGGATCGTTGCTTGGAGGTTGCTGAGAGGGTAATGCAACGTTAAGGTGAGTTGGATGACTAACAACTGAGACCTCTTGCGTCTTCCAATCAACTTTAATCATCCAGTTATCAAGACCTCTATCAGTATTCCTCATTATATAGTCCAAGATAACAAGTTTCTCAAGCTCCTCCCGGAAACTTTGTTGCAGCTGTTCGGTCCACATAAATCGTCGATTGTTTGGATCCTCCGCCTGGGAAGGATTACTTGATTCACCATCAGACAAATCATCATCATCAGCACCACTCGGTCTACAAGCTGAGGCCCAAGGAGCCCGCCTCCTTGGAGCAGCATCCGCCCGAAAGCCGGGATTATACTGATCCGGCCATGGGTGTTGACGGAGAAAAACATTAGCGTCTTTAAACCGCCTTTATTAGCTTTAAGATTCATCGAATAAACAATAAATCGACTGTGCACCTTGAAATCCTTGGAGAAACACCTGAAAGCTTCCGACTTTTGGGGGCAAGGGCTTATGTCTCCGATAGTAAGCTCGTCGATCCCAGTAATCGTAATGAAATGCTTTGCTGGATAGTTTGACGACATCTGTGTAGGGGACTAGGAATGTTCTTAATTGTCGATCGAGAACACATGCCGCAGCCTCAGAGATATAACTAAGATTGGGTATTAAACTTTCCAATGGGTTAGTACTAATCAATTATTCTTCACATTTGGGTTTACAAACCATGCGCGACCAAAGAAACATGGGAATCTAAACTATCAATTAGCCAATAAAAACGCAAAGCGATAAAAACCTCAGAGGTACATACAAAGTACGATGCAGCCACTTCATCATTTTTGGGTTTAGCTTTCCATATCTAATCGAGGAGATTCAGCAAGCCAGTCCACTCCTAATGTAGCGGTAGAAAAGCACTCACGGTTCCTCATCCTTCGGTTTGAAAACTCCCACGATCTTCCCATCACTATTCCTCATAAAATAGCTTCCAGATGAACCCTGCTTGATAAGTTTAGGATCAATACCTTTCCTAATAGCTACTCTCACTGACTCTGTAATTTCCTCGAATTGCTCCTGGGCAAGATGGGTGTTCTCCGGTAGCTCGGGTGAATTATCAGGGGTTCCATCCAGGGGACCTCGGGAACCTTCTGGTGGCACAAAGACCGAATAGACGATTTCTAAGGGGGGATGTTCATGATGTGACCGCCCCTTCTTCAGCTTAAACTTGCTGGCAATCTCCCTGCTCCAACGTTCCAAGCGCGCATTGATTGCTTTGATGTCGACACCAGAGCTGTTGCTCCGCGTGCGTTTCATAGCTCGGCCATTCTGATGCGAGACGGACGGGGTTACCGCAGTGTACGGCGTTGGGTGGATGGCAGTTGGGTGAGGCTGGATTGACACGACGCGGCCTGGATAGTCGACGAGGGAATCGCGATCGTCATCTTCCGAGTCTGAGAACTGGACATCCTGTGCGAGTCTTTCGTAGCCTGAGGCTGCGGGACGGGGCATGTTGATAGCTTTGGGATGAGGTGTGAATTGGTTATCGGTGAAGCAGTTCAAGCTGGCATGTCTACTTCGTGGTGGACGTGGACTTCGTCACAGAGCTACAGCAGATTACAGGGCACACGTATGAAGCCGCAGCCGCCGCCACCCGACACGGTTGCAAAAGCCCATAGCGCAAATGATCAAAGAACCAAGTTGTAGCGTTTCGTTTATTTTGGGGCACCGTCAAGGCTAACTTCCAGAGAATTTTCCCCGCGGTTCGCATCTTCTGTGTATCTTGTTTTATCTATTGCGTTGGCTCACAGATCATGACGTTTCGGCAGTTTTCTGGGCAGGATGCAGAGCCTCATTCAAATTATAAGCTTCGTCGGATTCTCTGCTTCTTTTTCGTCCTTACCACTCTGCAGGATCTTGCCGTGCCACTTAATACCCGCGCGCTCTGTAGGAGTGACTTCAGCTCTGGGTGTGTTAGCCGCCAGTCGTTTCTACTCGCCCTCTGTAAATAGGACTGACCAACCCTACCAGGTTCGATTGACAGAACGGCAGGCATTCCACAAAACGGATGATAGTGGTATCGTAAAAACGTTACCCAAACCCCAGGCCTCGGGTATGGATAACGAATTCTGATATTCCACGCTTCCCGGTGGGCTTACTTATTTGTGTTTCCCACATTGAAAGGTAACTACTCTACACTTTAGTAAAACATGCAGACGATCAGCCTACAAATGTCTCGGGAGATTCTCGCCAATCTAGAGTTTCAATGATATGATGAGTACATGATGCAATTCACCAGGGTGTTTTGGATTATTCCCCTCCGTGTTATTTTCTCGCACATTCTGCTGCGGATGGGGCAATCTCATCATCAGTTCCCAATCGTGTGGAACAAAGGCAGGTAACAGCCGGCTCAGCCCACTGGGCTGCTACGCCAGAACGTTGAGTGCATGCTTCTAGAAGGGTTGTCGAAACACGCTTGCTGGTGGGTTGGGGGGTTGGGATGCTCCGAAATTGGCTCAACGGACAGGGTGACTACGCACAATCTCAATTCGTGCGGGTGCGCTATCGGCGAATCTCACTTATCACAAGCGATCCATTTTGGATCGTGTTTAGTGGGGCGGAAGAAGCTGAAGAAGCACGAAACGAAAAAGGGGCAAAGCAACGCCCAGATCCGTAAATCAGGGCAAATCCCAATCAGTCCCAACCATCTACCAGATGCGTGTCAGCAAATTGTTATCATCCATGCTCGTCATGCCGCTGGCTGCTATCTGGGGGATGCCTGTGTTGGTGAGAGGATAGGTAAGCTATCCGCTTATCTCTATCTGGTAATATCTGGAGGAGCTGATGCTAATTTTATCTCGCTTCATCCGTCGTAGCTCCGGGCTGGGGGGTGTAAGTGTAAATTTATGTGGGAGCAGAGGAAAAACAAAACTTCTAACGGAGAGAGTGTAAGAGATGCAAGGGAGCACAGCACAATACGAGGCTGGATGAATAGATGGGAGGATGGATGGATGGATGGATGAACTGGTCCTCCAGTTCGAAATCCATCGAAATTGTTGAATCTGCCACACAAAGCAGCGATTAGGACTTATCGACAACGGTGCTGTACCACCGATTCGTCCTTATCTACGGTGACCACCCACCCCCTTTCCACCCATTTCCCTTTGCTGCTTTGATTCTTATCCCCGTCGTTCGTTGTTTCCTTCCTCCTTCCATCACTCATTCCTTGCATGCCCTGGATCCGTAACCGCGCTCCACAAAAGAAATCCCATCTTTCTGCTGTCCGAGGACTTTATTTTTTTATTTATTTGATATCCCTGATACGTTTTTAATATATCTTCTTTCGGTTTTCATTTATTCCGTTATCCCCCCCACACACAACACACACTCTCACTCACACTCACACGCACATTCTGACAGCTCTCCTTTTCCAATTCGTTGTCAAATATCGTTTTCTTCCTCCAGTCTATTTGTCTTTCTCTACTCTACCTACCTACCACCTACCTATCACACTTCTTTCTCCCAGACTGGGTTATCATCATCACCATTCTTCCTCTTCCTCTACCTCCCTCGAGCCTTCCACTCCCACTCCCACCTTTCGCCCGCATTACCATCGCCTACTCTGCCCTCACCAAGCGGAGCTTTGGTGCTTTAGATCATAAGCTGGCGCCCACGGCCCTTTTCTACTCTCCTGCCCCGGAGCAGTTGTTACCATCCCCTCATCACCTCCTTCATCCAACATCCAACAGTGACAACAGCCCGCGGTTGCCTTCCATCTCGCGGACGTCTTCCATTTCTCCGTTGCCATCCCTCAGCACGCTGGCTTCCGTCGCACTCCCGACTCCCCCGTTGCGGTATGTTACCGGCAGCCCCCATTTAGAGTTCTCGCTTTTTTTTCCCATACCCCTTATCAACGCAACGCCTTCCCTTATCTATACGAGATCGACCCCAATCAGAAGAAAAAAAAACAAAACCCCCTTTTTGCTGACATCGCATTTTTGATAATGATTAGATTGAACGGGGGCTTCGCTATGACTTTTGCTACTTCGTCACCAGGAGCGAGTACCGCTGGGCAAGGAACTACTCCGGTAATTTTTCCCATTACTTTTTCTCTCATCGATTTGGTGTCGACACGCGACTATTTTGTCGGTTTTTTCCTTATCGCGCAATATGCTAATACACTACCAACAGCCAATTTGTCAGAATTGCACAACTTCCACAACTCCCCTATGGCGAAGAGATGAAAGTGGCTCGGTTCTTTGCAATGCCTGTGGACTGTTCTTGAAACTTCACGGTAGACCGCGACCTATTAGTTTGAAGACTGATGTTATTAAAAGTCGAAATCGCGTGAAGAACTCTGGGCAACCTGCGAAGAAGAAGGTTAGCGATGCCAATATCCTCGCGCATTTTTTTCGTTATCTAATTTTTTTTAGAGCCTTTTTGATTCGCCGAACGGTGCAGCAAATGGTCATCAAATAGCAAGATCAGAAAACGGTACACCTCCTCCCGGCCACCGTAAACCATCGTCGGGCACCGCGTCGAATAGATCCGTATCGCCTCAATCGCGAGCTGGAACCCCTTTACCGCTTACATCACATATTGCGCCTCCATCGATATTTGAATCACTTGTTAACCATGCCGACAATTCTGTCGTCAACAGTCCTTCTCCTCTCCCAGGACTAAACTCTTTCAACCACCCTTCGCCAGGATCCACGTCATCTTTACATGACCGGCATTTAGACCAACCTGCACCGACACTCGATAGTCTGATGGGTACTAACAGCAAGCTCAAAACTCGTGTTGCCGAGTTAGAATTGGTTAATGACCTGTTCCGGACTCGAGTAAACGAACTAGAGCAAAGCGAAGCGAATGCCCGACAAAAAGAAATCACACGACGAGAGGTTGAGGCGCAGCTTAGAGTGTATCTTTCGGATAGCGCCAAGCGCGAGGAAGAGCTGAAGAGGAAACTCGATGAGGCTGAGAGGGAGCTCAATGAATTGCGTGGGGACCATCAACGGAAGAAGGTCAGGGTTTCCGACCTGACCGAGTAAATAAGTCATGTAAGAGGAGAGAAAAAAGTTTGGACTAAAGAGGAGGAGCAAAAGCTTTAACTAATTCACGTCATGGCATTGTGGTTTTTACTGTTGGTGTTAATTATTGTTTTGTCCTGTGCAGTGAGTACTCGGGTTTTTGGTTTCTTTGTTTACGGCTGGGGGTTCTACTTTTTTTTTATTCTTCTATTATTTCCCTTAATTCATTTTTTCCTTAACAAAAGCAAAAGAACATAAAAAGTTTTCTTATCTAGGGCTTGCTGGTATGGTCACAGGGATTGGAATACAAAAAAAGGGAAGGGAAGCGCTCTTGTAGGAGTATTAGGGTTTTTTCAGTTGTTTTTTCTAATATTTTATGTCATCCTTCCTTTTCTTTCCTAACCACCTTTTCTCTTTACTTTATTAATTCCTTACTTGAATAATTTATAAGCCGCCTTTTTTTTTTCGTGGTTAGTTTTTGCTTTACTCGATGCCTTTTACGTTGATATTTTTCTGTCTGATATTTTTTTTTGATATTTTTCATCTCTTTGGTGAACTCTACAGTAAATTGGGGGGAGGTGTTTTCTATTTCTGTTTATTCTTGAATCGTCCAAAAAGTTACGTCTTGTGTATTCCCGTTTACCCAAAAACCTCTCAAACCCTTTATCCTACATACTCTACTCCTTAATATCATAACTGTTCTTACTTCAATACTGGTCTTTTTTTTTTTTCTTTCTTCAAACAGATAGCTCTTCCTGTTTGCTCGGGTTTCTCCCTTAATATCCATCCGAATATATCCGGTATTTTTGATACATGCAGTAATGAACCGGAGATGGGGTGGGGTATTTTGATGCATGGCGGCTAGTAGGTAGATTGAATGTTCAAAATGGCGATTGATTACTATCGATAAGGTCCCTCGTATCGTACCTACCTACAACCACACGCGCGTGTCTTGACAAGTAGATCCGGGGGAATTTGGGGGGGATGGCTTCCAAGAAAAATTGATGGTGATCTTCAGACCGGGTAAAATCTTCAAGCCACGACGGGCTACCGCATACAACGGCAAACGCGTTAATAGTGATATAACAAGTTGAGAAAAAATAAAAATAATCTATGCACCACCACCCTCCCCCCTTCCCTGTAAAGCAATCGTATCTAACAGAGTACATATGGATACCCTCTAAGACTCTATCTCCTCCCCCACCGATACCCCAGATCAAACCCGGCAAGTGATATATCGAATAATAAACTGTTTGAAAAAGAAGGAAGGGGAAAAAAGAAATAATGTGAGCTAAAAGATCTATAACCATATCCATTCTCGCCTTCCTCATAATGTATCGCCAAAAATTGACCAAGACCCAAAAACAGTTGCTATCTGCAAGAAAAAAAAAAGTCATGAAGTATTCTTCCCCTAGAGCTCCTTCAAGCGGACGTAGCGTGGCGAGTGCTTGTGGTAGCCGCTAGCCTTCTGTTGCGCTGAATGGTCATTAGAGCAAGCACGAGGGCAGTCAGTACGGCGCCGAGTGTGATCCAATAGCTGTTCCGGTAGCATTCGAGCCCGAGCGTGCACTCACGAGGACCTTCGGGGGTGACAGTGCTGTGGTCATCATACACTCGACCTATGTGTGGCTCACATCGTCAGCAGACTGCTCCTCTTTTTCTCCCTCCATTTTTTCTTTTTTCAGCCGCAAGATTTGAGGCAACGTGGCGTGAGGCTTTGAAAGAGATTTTTTTCTCTTCCTCGTCCGCATCCTCGCCACGCACGATAAGCTGATATGCACTTGATATGCGGCAAGGGCCCGTGCGCGCAGTGCTTGCATATTTGTGCGTATCTGACGCAAAATCGCTGTGTGCGCGAAAAAAAAACCACCCCTTCCTCAGAGTGACTGGTGTTTCACGGAGAGATGGGAGGGCTTACCGTAAAAGAGATTAAAGATCTGGCCCGAAATCACTGCTGAAACGGTCATAGTTCCCCAGTTCTGCGACAGTCCATGAAGTCCAAAAGCCTCAGAAACCTACGTGCCAAGACATAATAAGTTAGCGCTGAATCCTATCGATAGGCAGCTCTATGGATGTGGGGGATACGATTCGGCAGGCCGTACCGTACCCCGCGTATTCTCGCTGTAGTCGTACAGAGAGGAACCAGGAATCGAAGATCCTGGGAAACATCAGGGGTAAACATACTATCGTCGGGTATACACCGAACAACACTCCATATCCCAACCCACTTAGGGAGGAGACCAACCAGAGCTTATTGGGGTCCTCAATGCTGAGTGCGAAAATTTGCGAAAAACAAAATATGGTTGCAGAACCGACCACTAACCAGAGACGCTGTAGACCATATTTCTTGTAGAAGATATCCGAAGAAGTTCCTACAAATTGCTATTAGTTTGAGATGGTAATGTAGTCAATTAAGGGGATTATACCGCTAAGCACCCGCCCCGTGAAACTCCCGAGGGATAAGAGGGAGACATGGAAACCTTGCCGCTTTTGAACGTATTCGGGATTGGTTTCTGGTGCATATTTTCCCCAGAGCGCTTGAACCTGTTAGATTATGGTTTAGTATCACGCTAAGTAGGAATTGGAGCAATATCTGCATACAGAGTGTCCGATATTACTTGAAAAAAAAATCGTTAGACTGCTGAATCTTATGGCTAAGACTGGAGCTGACTTACTTGATGGTCATTAAACCGGTTCCTGTTAGCAAACCCAGTAAGGCAAACAATAGCCAAAAGTCCGTGGATCGCGTCAACGCCCATCCTCGAATATCTACATGATGCCCGTGATGAGCGTCATTATTGCTAATAATTTTACTGCTTGTACTTTCTGCATCCACTCGATCTTCCTCACTGCCAGAAGATGAACTTGTGAGGAAAGACGATGTTTCATCTGGCATGCAGTCCGGGTTTGCTACTCTAACAACGCTATTGCTATTGGTGCTCGTACCTGGTTCCTGATAAGTGTCTTTTGCTGCACCTCGACTTTCACCAGACCTTGTCCGATGTAGTCTATTATTTCCGGCATAGTCAGGTTCGGCCGACGGTAGAACAGAGTAGACACCTGGCATAGGAACTACTTGAAGAAAAAGATATGACACTAAAACGAGAGTGCTAGTTGCTACTGCGAGAACCAAAAGGAAGTCGCTAGTATTTCCGGGGAAAAGCCATGACGAAAGGCACGAAAAGAAGAAGGCACTGAGACCAAATGCTGCCAAAGGTAATGCGGTTGCAGTTCCACGATGATTAGGGAAATTGAGAGCAGCTTTAACCAGTTCGAGATCTCCGTCAGTTCTGCGTTAGTTGTTATAAGGGTTAGGGTTGAAATCATACCAGCTTTCATTGCTCCCCCAAAGGCAGCACAGCTTCCAACTCCAGTCAAAGAAGAAAAGAAACATAATGCAGCTACACTCATGGAACCCTTCCCGGCATCCATTGCTATGGATAATTTCAGCTAGCTACCTAAAACATGAATCTAATATGAAATACCTTGGTAGATTGGATAATATCCACAAAATAGCAATACGGCACCCATCAAAACAGGTAATCGAGGGCCTTTCGAGTCGACAAGCATTCCGCTTGGAATTCCTGTATCTTGTTTAGAGGCTAATTTACATGAAATAGGTTCCTCATAGATTCATACCCGCTAGGTACATGCCTAGATTACCCCAAATACCCTGCGGTTCGTTAGACTCGCCCATCGAAACAGTATTCTTGGGATACCTACAATCAAGTTACTCTCTGTCGCGCTAAGATGCAGTCTTTCTGCGAGCTGAGGAGCGTATGCCGAGTATACATACTAAACGAAAGGAAGATCAGTCTGGCACGAGAGAAAGCGGAGGAGAAGCAAAAAAGGTACTACATTTGTTCCGGCTGCGAGTGCTATACATGTCGAAGCTAATAAACTCACGAGACGAGCGGCTCGTAGCCGCTTCTCGGATATCATCTTTGGTGGATGAAACGATCTATGCGCGCGACGTGGGAAGTTTAAGGTACCGGCCGTTATTGGAGAAGCGTGTTGACTTTAGGTGACTCCTAGAGGCCACGAGTAAGAAACGAAGAGTGTGTTTTTGCTGAAAACCTCACTGCATCTAGCAGTTTGCAGGCACGAGACGCGGGCTATCTAGTGGGAGTCAATGCGGGCTGAGTTCCTAAGATGCGCCCGGAATAGTACAGGAGCCCGGTGAGTAACAGAAATCGTTATGCGATTCAGTCCGTACTTAGGAAATTGATCACTGCCTCAGTGATGGTAAACGACGAGTGTTGTAGGAAGTCCTGGAGGTAATAGAGGTCGAGGGAGAAAGTCAGGGATGGTGAGGGGCGGATCGTATGTATATATTGATGTTGCGTAAAAGGTTCAGCACCCTGGATGGTGCTCAGATCGAAGAAGTTCCAGACATTAGGTCAGGTTGACACCCAATTGGGGCCGCAGAGGCGTTGATAGGTCGGCCACGCGCGTAGCTACCTACTACCAAAGTCCCATGTCGGGACAAGCACCCGATTCCGGAATCGCATCTTGGGTAACAAAACGATAGCCGGGTAACACGTAGCCTCTGCCAAGAAATGAGATGCTCATCGCTTGGCCCACACACATCTTGCCAATACATGTCGCTCTTGGCGTGAAGTCAAGTAAATATACCGATAGCGCGTAGATTGATGGTATAATCATCTCGACACGGTTGGTAGTAAACGGGAAACAGGAAAAAAATTAGTAGGTCGAAAGCTGATTCTTTGTCTATTTGAACTTCCTCCTGCTTTGGTATACCTACATCTACATGTACACTTACGCTCATGGATTTTTAGGAGAGTTACATGTTGGATTACATGTATGTTGCTGACACTCTTGGCGCTGTGTCACGGGGAAGGATGTGTTCGCCTGTCACGCGATATATTACCTATCATAGCACATAGTAAGCACTGGCCGCGGGGAAACCAGGGGTTATAAATATATATTGCTAGATCCCAGGGTTGGTGTTTTAATGGAATATATGAAGTGCTTGATATTGTCACAAGGCCTAAAATAAGTGTGAGTGCCTAGTTGTTTCCACAGCCGAGTGAGATTACATGACCGTGGAAACCTCACCACAACATTGCATCGTATCTCCAGCATTTGTAGTTCCAATCCTTCTTCGATTCTCCTTTTTAACTTTCTTATCGTTTCCAACTCTCTCCATCATCCTGTCATTCTCATCGCATTCCTCTATTGCCCTTTACACACATTAGCCACATCGTGCCAATACAATCTGCCCACTTCCATCATGGATGCACTCTCATTTATTTATAGGTCCAGCCGAGGATTCAGTCTTCTAAGTCTGGGTTTCCTCCTCTGCATAAAAATCCTTTCCGTGGCTTCTCCTTTGCCATCTATTTCTCACAGTATCAGTTACGAGCCATCTTTTGAAGAGCTCATTGATCTCAAAGGGCCTCTGACTTGTCATGGAAACCTCACTATCCAATATTTTGGGCAACAAGATTCACCACTGTTATGTGATGGAAGCACCTTTTGTAAAGGTGTTACTTCCTGCAATGACACTCTAGTTTGTAGCCAGGATTGGGTTAATCTCAATGGAACCCTGGCTTGCAATGGCGAATTGCTCTGTAATGGAACGTTGAGTTGCGATAAAGGTCCTGCACATCCTGCATGCTTACCGGGGTTAGGTGGGCTGCCGTCACCTGCGTTGGCAATTTTGATGATATTTTTAATTGTTATCTCGGGTGTGATCAGCGGACTTAAATCTGCATTCATGAGTAATCATTAATCCTATCTTCGAGAGTCCGATTCCCTGTATACTAACGACGGATTCCGCTCTGACTATAGGTGTTGACCCGTGAGAATCCTTTGTTCTTTACTACCTCCCAAGAAAAGGTTAGGAATAATTAATGATAGGCGCACAGTATTGATTTACGTGTGTTAATGGATACTGGAACGCTGAGGGAGAGGTACTTTTGCTTATTATCCCCCCCGATTTGTCTGGAGGTTATTCCATCTGACAGTTGGTAGAGAACTCGCTGAAAGGATTTACGAGGTCCGACAACACTCGGAATCTACCACCCTTATGCTGTGTATGTCCTCTTTTAGATCCGTACCTCCAATTTCAGTGATCTGATAAGAGCTTTGATCATGAGGTAGGCGCGATGACTCTTGCAACTGTGATGATTAACCATTCGCTTCCACTCATGGCTGCATGCCTTCTCAATAACCATCTTTGGGGATTCATATTGTCTAGTGCATTGGTAGTTATTTTTGGTGAAATATTACCTTTGATGATATTTCCCCGATTTCCGCTTTTAATCCTGGGAAATATGATGTGGTAAGTTTCCGTTTATTGTAACTTTTAACCATAAAAAGCTTATTAGTGTAGGGCTATTTATCTAGCCACAAGCATTTTTTGCATTCCGGCTTGCCTCTTGTCATATATTTATGAATCCACCATGTCAATGGGCCCTGGAAAGCCGAAGACCATGTATAACAACAAGGAGTTAGGATCTTTAGTTGACTTACATGCTGCACGGAGAGAAACCGGAGGTGAGCTCTCGATGGATACTGTGAGGTACGAACGCATCAATACCGAGGCTCAAACTATAGACATGCATAATCTGACCTTCATAGGGTTTTGCATGGCACTCTTGAGATGGAGAAGAAGGTTGCCCGAGACATTATGAAACCACTTGGTGAGGTAAAAATGAAATCTTTGGATTCCAGGATGAATTTTCATAGCTGGGTCGAAATCTCAGACTGGGGCTATAGCCGAGTTCCAATTTATAAGTCTCTTGGCAATGATCAAGATACCAATTCAACTTATTCCGACTTCAACATTAAAATCACGGGATTCTTGCACACGTCTGTGAGTTTGAGTGATGGAACTAGTATGTTTATATCTTGTTGGTAACTGATATTATTTACGAGACAGGATTTGATATTTGTGATAATTGATGAGATAACGACTCTGAAGAATCTCCCGTTGCACAAGCTACCTGTTATAAGTGAAGATTACCCGCTCTGGGATCTTCTACGACTTTTCCAGGTAAGCTATTCCTGGTCGTTGTGCTTTAGGGAGTGTGGCTCGTAAACTAATTTAATGGTGAACTCTTCATAGGAAGGGGTTTCTCAGTAAGTCAAGTTTTTCCTGTTCCTACCTATACCTTACCTGGGAATACATTACGCTAAATAGTTTCCGTAGCATGGCAATTGTAGAGAGAGGTATGGAAGAAATTGAGATCTCTAACTCGCCTGCTGATGCTATGCCCGGAATGTCATTCGTACAAATGGCAAAAAAGGAATGGCAGAAAATTCAAAGGAAGATCTGCCCATGTCGGTCAAAGCCGCCAACGATACCAAAACCTAGACCACTCTATATCCCAAAGTATTGGACCGATGATAGAGACTATTTGGCATCGAAAGGAAAACCTGTAGGGATAGTTACCCTTGAAGATGTTCTCGAGGCTCTTATACGGTCGTCCATTCTTGATGAAAAGGATATTTCTTTGGGCCGTCGTAGAATGAAAGGCAGCCCTAACAGTAGTAGGATAATAACGTCTTCTGACCAGACATCGGCTTCAAATACTAGAGAGTCGCTGATCGCCAATCCTGAAGCAAGAAGTCAAGTTCCGCCGTTCAATCCCGAGCTTTACAATGTGCGTTTCAATGCCATCAGCGAGCCTCATCAACCGAAGAAACTTGCTACCACGAGGGACGAGCCTCTTTCCCCTCCGATATTGGATAGCGAGAAAGATGAAAGAGGGAGAAGGAGAAGGGTTTCATTTCCCGACGGCTATCCCGAAGGCGACGGGGCGCCTTATCTAAGACAGAATTTGGAAAACTTTGACGGGAGAAATTTCAAATCAAAAACCTTCCCAAGAAATAATCGACATGACAAAGGCGAAACGGACAGCTTTTCGGCAGGATTACCTTTGGTCGATCTCTTAGGGCTCACGAGCGAGGAGAATACGAGTTTCGAGACTATTTCTGAATATGATATAGACGCAACTAACGACAGAGGACACGCGAAAAACAAGCAAAGATGAGTATGTGTCAAAAAAAAAAACAGGAGACATCGTATTAAATCTGGAGTTTCTTGCAAGGCACGCCTGAGCTCATCTTTGGGTCACCAAGAAAAACAGGATTGTATTAATTTATCCTGTAAGCGCGAGGGCATTTTTTTTTTAAAAAAAGGCCGCCTGTCGAGGGTTTAAATTAGGAAATTCAAAACTGAGATCACTGTAAAAATAAATAGAAATAAAAATAAACTACATTTTTTAATCTCTGTTTGTCAGTTAGATCAACTAATTATGCCCTGAAATGTGAAATATACCCTGTGGCGCCTAAGTCAATTAAGCTGTTATATGAAAAACAACTGTAAGATTTCACCAAGCACCACAACGCCCCGCGTTCGAACCCCATCAATGAACCCCACCAAAGCCGTACCTACATGATCTGGAGAAAAAGGGCTACTGTTGTATAAAGTTTCTCCTTCGTTGAAATACTAAGAAGTCTAAACGGGATAAAACGCCACCGATTGGTGTCACTATGATCGCTCGTAGTAATTTTATATGATACTATACCTTCTACGTAGTGCCTAATCACCAATAACAGTCTTATTTCGCCATCTCCTCTTTCTTTGTTTTTCTTACCTTTGCAATGGCTGCACAAAGCTCTACCTTGACGCCAGCGCCAGACAAAACATGGATCCAGAGCCTTTGCTTATCGCTCAATCTGTCGTTCTCGGATTTGACTGTAAAAACCTCAAGGTTAGTTGACAGAGTCCGTTAAGAATACGTTAAATATGAATTGGCGTAGTGTTTACCTTCCGAAAACATGCATTGCTTTTTTTTCGGATTCCAGAGAAACAGGTCTGGAAGCCCGGAACTTCTTTGACGGTATTCTTGGCATAGCTGCATGCCAAGACATTGAATTTAGCATTACTACAGTAAGTAGGAGATAGGGAGGAGAGGGCAAAGATCACTAGACTAGGAATACTCACGACTTTACAAATGACCCCTAGGGCATCTCCACCAAGACACTAGTTTCCTTCTCAGCATTCGCTTATCACGTATATTTCACGTAAAAGTATCAAATTAAAAGAAAAGGGGGTAAACAAACATCTGCGATCTCTAAAAGATCCTCCTTTGAAAAGCTCCAATCCAGACCCACAACACAAGTCTTTCTTTCTCTATGCTCTCTATCAACATGCTCTATAATTCTTGCCGCTCCACCATTCGACAGCTCAACTAATCGGTGGTTAATTTCGCTCGCGCGGGCAGGATAGAAACCATCCGTAAACAAATCCAATGGACACGTTTGAAATTGTGTTTGAAAAACGTTGGGGAGGTAGAGGAATATGATGTCGTAGAACAAATACGCAAACAGAGTTTTGAGAATCCCCCCTTCCGAATGGAATCCCTTCCAGCCTTCAATCCGGTAGCGGGACAGGCACATCTCCTCTACACTGCACTCGCCACCTTCTGCTTCGTCTATCCAAGTCGTCTTCCTCCCCACAGCCGAGTCCCCGGGCTGAATTTTCTGAATGATTTGTTCACCGAATATACTTCTTTCGCTGGGTTGCGTCAATCTGGCGTGTCCGAAATCGTGTTGATCCCGCTTTGGCACACGTAACTTAGGTTCTAATTTGGCGATCCGTTTTTGTAAGTCGTAGTGGTATATCAGGTGTGTCTCTGGATCTTGCAATCCCGCTTCACAAGTCTTTAGTGCTTTCCGGAGCCAAATTTTCTTGTTCATTTCCGGGGTTGTATTTTTTGTAGGGGCAGGGGTGATGGCAGCCATGTAACGTTCTTCGATCAAGGCTTTCCGTTGATACCATCCTCCCCTCCTAGCGGAATGGTGGCCACGTTGAGCGAGGAGTGCCGTGAGCACTTCGTGCTCTCGGGAATATTCCTTGAGGCGGCCAAGAGCATATTCGCCTTTGTGGACTATCCTGGTCAGGACCCAGGCTGCTGAGAAACGTCTCAAGTATACTCTTTCCAACTCTTCTTCCTCGTTTCCTCTCCTTTTGGTTTGGTCTTCGGCGATGAGGCGTTTCCATTTTTCGTATATGTCTTCGAAAATTACCTTTACCTTTTCGAGTCCTTCCTTAGTGGGCACGCCCGAATTTTCGAGCATTTCATCGACAGAGGATTGGAGCTTTATGCTTTCTTCGAAATCGAGGAGGGAAGCGCGGGTCGGGAAAATTTTGGATGTGCGGGATACAATGTAATCGGGGAAGTTGCGACGTTGAGTTCGCGCGAGGATTACAGTGGTAAGGGATTTTTCGGACCATTCTGAGGAGCGGTAGAATACAAGGTGCACCCGTTCGAAAAGGGTGGTTCTGGTGGAGTTGAGTCGAATGAGGGGGCCTGAAGAGATGAAAAGGCACGGTAAAAATTAGGGACATGCCTTTGAGTTTTGTTTGAAGATAATTTATACAAGAATCTAATAACATGAAGGGTATAATAAAATGAGAGTAAGAGTGAGATAGAGTGATATAGTATGATCCAAACAATACGAGAGAAAGTAAAGGTGGACAATACCAGTATTTTCCAATATCTTCCGCACGAAATGGCTATCTCGGGTGACATAATTTCCCCTTTTATCAAAACTGAGCTTAAGCTGTCCTTTGGTCCCTAGCCCGACCTGCCCCCCTGAAGCCTTTCTCAAAGCTGCTGCCAGTTCTGCTTTATTGGAACCAGTGCACTTAGCCTCTTTTGCTATTGATTTGAGCTCTTCCGAGTTTAGTAAACTTGCAGCTTCCTCGAGAGTGGTTATACAGCTTTCGCTCTCGGCGAAGGCGACTTCTGGAGATTGGAGGATTCTGCAGGCAGCAGCCATATCGGCTATATCATTGTAATAACCAAGCTTGCTTTCACGGAACCAGGCAGAGGTTTTTCGGAGGAATAAACGAACGTATCTTAAAGGGTAGTTGCAGTTAGCACAACGCTTGCAGCAACGTCAGGTGACCGTGAATTACGTACAGAAACTGAGGTTCATATTCTAGGGAGCGATATTTCGCAAAGATGTCTTGCTCAGCATCCGAAAATAAGTGCAACTCGTCTTGCAGTACTGTATCCAGAGCCAAGTTGAAGGCATCCACATATATGGATCTCTTATATTTCCCAGTTCTTTTATATTCTTGTACGGCCCTATCGTTATCATCGGGGGCTGGTAAGGATGCATCGAGCCCACCATCCGGGTCGTCTAATACTGCAGCATTGGTATCTGCAGAGGTTTGCGAATCGTCATTGTCTGACTCCTCCACGGCTGTCTCCTTTTCCTTTCCCTTTCCCTTGTTTCCCAGAGATGGGCGTGAGTGAACGCGTTTTACGCGCTTGGGAGGTCTGGCGTCAACAGTCACCTCTTGCATGTTCAGTTTGCCGTTTGATTCCAATCCATTTCTGCTAGACTGGCTGAGGGCCTCCAAGACCATGATGAATATATGCAGGGTCAAAGAAAATAGACAGGAACAGCCCCTTGGTGTCTGGAGGGGCCGATTAGGGGTTAGGGTTGGGTGTTGCATCAAGCTCTGGCTGGGATCAGGTGTGGCTTAGTCAGATGCAGGGGAAGCACAGCGGGCTTTGGCGAAAAAGTCAAGAGGACACGATGCTCTCTTGGGCCACTTTACACTTGCTGCGCTCCACCACCACTACTCCTTCTTTCTTTCCATCCGCTTCCTCCATCCTCCGCAATAGAACGACATCATCTCCTCTAATAGGGCCCTAGGCAAGCGGAACCCCCCGCTGTTAAATATTTAACATTCAACACCCCCCACCGACTTCTGCCGCTCCTTTTGATCCGAACAAGCTCCTTTCGATTCTTCCCCGTCACTGTTATACCTCTGTTTATCACCTTACCTCGTACAACTAGAAGTAGCGGAGAAAGGGGAAGCTGTAGATAGAGCAGCAGGTGAAGCGCTGCAGTTTCCGCCATCATGTCGACAGACTATAATTACGATGACAAGGTACGGCTATCGATTGGAAAGGATCGATCCTCGGCCGGAGGAAAGGACGAGTGAGAGAACGGACCCATAGCTAACTTGTAATTTTTCTGCGAACAGGGACAATTTTTCCCTTACTTTATTCTTACACTCTCTGGGCTGGTCCTCGTACCGCTCACGTATTCCACCTTTGCACCTAGCAAACGTAGCTACCCCCATTCCCTCTAATCTTTGGGCAACAGGATCGCTGATCCTGTAATCAGAACCCGGCCTTTCCAAAACCCCTCTGTTAAAAGACAGTACCTACAAACCATCAAATAGCGACCTTATCGATGGTGCGCGCCGCCGACAAGCAAAGCGAGAGCGCCGCTTGAAGCGCTTCACCTCCATTGTTGTTGGGTGGATATTGTTTGCGTACATGGCCTACCTTATTGCTACCACCAAGGAAATTGAAGGGAAGATCTGGGATCCTTATGATATTCTGGGAATTAGTACAGTATGTCATTTCGTGGAAGCGTGGCGCGTCTGCGGGTGAAGTTTTGCTAACGAGATTTGAACAACAGTCCGCCACCGAGAAAGCGATTAAGTCACACTACCGAAAACTCTCTCTGAAGTATCATCCTGACAAAATCCGCGCCACCGAAAACCAGACTGTTGAGATGTTGAATGAGCATTTCTCGGAGCTGACAAAAGCTTATAAGGCATTGACCGATGAGGAGATCCGCAACAACTACGTCCAATTTGGTCATCCGGACGGGAAGCAAGCCTTCTCCATTGGAATCGCTTTGCCTGTTTGGATTGTCTCTGAAGGAAACTCATATTACGTACTTGCTGTATACGGACTGCTATTTGGAATTCTACTACCTTACACTGTTGGTCGTTGGTGGTACGGAACAAAGAAACATACCAAAGATGGTGTCCTAATGGAGAGTGCTGGGAGCCTTTTTAGGGCCTATGAAGAGAGTATCGATCAGAAGAAGCTTGTGTCTATTTTAACTGTTGGTGAAGAGATGAAACACGTAACTGGTGGTAAACGAGAAAAGGAATGGATCGGAAGTGAAGAGGCAACAATCGAAAGGAAAATTCGCGAAGCAGGAGTGCCTGAGAGGGAACTAGCTGCTTTGCAGGAATTGGACGGTTGGCAGCGAAGAGCCTGTGGGTTGCTATGGGCATATCTTTATAGGGTTGACTTGGGAAGTGAAAAGCTTGAAAATGGTATGTTTCTGCGCCGTTATCGAGTCGCACCTACTGAGGATGATTATACTAATTACGTACAGCCAAATTGGATATTGCCCCTGCAGCGGTTGCGCTGAACAAAAGCTTTCATGCAATTTCACTCGCTTACACCAACACCCAGCCGATCCTTGCCTCTATGTCTCTGAACCAGAGTCTTATTCAAGCTATCGCCCCGGACCACTCACCGCTTCTACAACTCCCTAACTTCACCAACGAGATCGTCGCTGCTGTCGAACAGGATGGTGGTAAGAACCACTGGACTATCCAGCGCTTCATGACCTGTCCCGATGATAAACGCCGAAAGCTCTGCGTTGGCCAAAAACTTCTCTCCGAAAAGCAGTACGAACAAGCCATCTATTTCGCTAAGAACCTTCCTGCCCTTTCCGTCGAGGATGCCTTCTTCAAAGTTATGGGCGAGAAATTCATCACCCCCTCCAGCTTGGTCCAATTCGTCGTAAAGTGTAGAGTGATTCCTCCCGGATCCAAGGCACCCGCTGTCAACCCTAAAGATCTCATCGATGAAGACCCAGAAGAAACCGATGTTGAAGCTCTCCTTGGCCGTAAATCATCTCGTAAGTCACAGACTAAGAAAGGCGAAGAAATCACCACACCATTGGCACACGCGCCGTTCTACCCGAGAGACTACACACCGAGTTGGCAGATTTTCCTGGCGGACGCAAAGCAGGGTAAGATGATCGTTCCACCACAGGCAATTACCAGCTTTGAGAAAACCACCGATAACTTCACCGTTCAAACTTTCAAGATGCAATTCCAGGCACCACCGCAGCCAGGGGAATATACATTTGTCATGCATTGCATCAGTGATTCGTATCTTGGTGTAGATACTAGACGAAGTGTCAAGTTAGTTATCAGTGATCCTAGCAAGGTAGAACGGATTATCGAGGAAGATGAAATCAGTGAACCAGATGAAGGTATGTTCTACGTTACACTTATTTTTTTCAAGAGAGATATTAGAAGCTCACCAGTAATTTCAATTATAGACTCAATTGCCGGACAAATGAATGCTATGCGCGGAGGCCCCGTCAAGAAGAAAAAGGCTCCCAAAGACGACGACTCATCGGAAGAGGAAGAGTCTGACACCGAAGGGGAACAAGCAGCGGATGAGAGCGAAACAGACACAGACACAGACACAGACGAAGAATAAATCACACATATCCATTCTTTGTTTTATTCTTGGTTGTGTTATGGTTTTCTTTCATTGGCTTATGGGGTTTCTATTACTTGTTTTTTTTTTTGCATATTGTATGTTTTGTTATAATTCTACTCTGTTCTGGGATGATAACAAAAAAAGGTTGGCTTGGGCTGTGATTCTAGCTTATAGCAATTGTAAACGGTGCTGTGATGTATTTCTGTGCTGTTGTGGCTAATGTTTACGACGTTGAGTGGGATGTTGTAGATAGAAACGTGGTCTAGAATAACCCCTGTCGTAATAATGTTATGCGGATTGGTGCTTGATGTACCTTTACTCCAGATATTTCTCCGATATTTCATGCCCAGCTGCAGGGGTGCCTTGACTCGGCACATCGCCTTTCCTCCTACCTTCCATCCCCTTCTAGAATCTAAAAAAAGACTTGCATATTTGCTTGCGTCAGTCAGCCAGCCCCGCTTATGCCTTGAAAGGACAGATCGTTGTTTTTTTCTCCTGGGGATAGGAATTGAGATCTGTCCCTTCAAGATTTCTGGTACATCGTCACAAGGAACTTCATTCGGGAGGTCTAATTTCTAATTAGCTAGCGGGATGGCGGGCCGATGACACCGTTTGGTTCAATTCACAAT
Organism: Gyromitra esculenta; assembly: GCA_038503075.1. Taxonomy (NCBI): domain Eukaryota; kingdom Fungi; phylum Ascomycota; class Pezizomycetes; order Pezizales; family Discinaceae; genus Gyromitra; species Gyromitra esculenta. The sequence continues at coordinate 764,645 of JBCAML010000001.1, forward strand.
GCTTGGCTAAGTTGGTGCCTAAGCTGAATAAGCAAGGTGGTACATCAAGTGATATTCACTGGTTCTCACTCGATGCGGGGTGCGGGTGCTGGTAGGGTTGTTGGTGTCTGGAGGTATAGGATAATGTTGTCGAATCTAACTTGCTTCCGTTCGTACGCTACTTTGACAGGTGTTTCGTAGAATAGAGTGTTTCGTGCACGTGGCCACTTGGATTATTTCTGAGTTATTTTGCCGTGTCGGTTGTTTTCAATTATATTGATGGGCGAAATTTTACTGCAATATACGTAATTCCGGAAAAATAGGCTGGACATGAGATAGCATCGTTTTATGTATTGCTGCTAATATTTTGGGGATCAGTGGCAGATTTGTCTTTGATTCAGTGAGAGCTACTTGTGCGGGTAGGCTAATTTGGAGTTTGTACTTAGAGCATAAGAATATGCTTTCGGGCCATTATCCCTATGTAGAAGAGGAAGCGAGTGACTTTTTATGATTATAAAAGCGTGCTTTGGCTTCCTCAAACCACTTACCCCCTTTCTCCACTTCCTTAGTTTAGTCATTCAGAATTTCCGTGTGAGTGCTCTTCATGCCGTCTCAGTCTCACTCATTACGCCAAAGCGGTTGCAGTCGCTAAGCCAAACCCTAGTCCTGCTGTTCGTAAGAATAGTAGTAAAGACTCCAAAGATATTAGTAGTGTTGCTATATAGCGATTTTCTCATTATTCTCTAGCTCTTATTTGTTTGAATTGAATTTAACATTAAGTTATCTATGGAAATGGTTTTTGATGGTAAATGGAATGGCCTTATGCACTATCTATTCCGTGCTTGGGCTATATGTTCTGACCTATATGTAATTAAATACCATTTGTGACGTGGTTGGCGGGTAGGCAAATGAGACATCTGATTTCCAAATGGAGCCATTTTGTACACAGGCTGGCCCATATATAAGGTGAAGCTAGTAAATGGCCAGTATTCTAGAAATTTGAGTGCACTACATGTAGTTAGTACACAGGTGAGCTTAAATTTTTTTTTCAACCCACAAGCATTAGCATCCTACTTCTCATAACTTCATAAATTCGACGGACTAATCCCCCTTAGACACATTGCCAGTGCATATATATAACTATTTATTGAATATGGGCCAACCATTACTCTCACTTTGTAGGCGGGCTAACCGGTGTATAAAGTGATCACATTTGTAAATCGGTTGTCCCATTTGCCTACCGGCCAGCCACTTTCTAAATGGGAAATAGTTGAGTATGGGTTAGGACATATAAATAACTAATCCAAAGTCAAGCGAGCCATGTTTTTTGTTCACGCCACAACTTCTGCTTTTTGCGATATTTCCACGTCCAGAAATCAACGAGGTTGTGGTTAGAAGATCGAGCGAGGCGTTATCCATCTCCATCACTTATTCTCCATATCCTCTATGCTCCAACACATCAATACCACCTTATGACTTACTATTAACAATTCCAAATTTCGTCGCGCTTGAACTATTCCTCCTAGTCCCTTTTCTAAACCATTACACCATCCTAAAACCTTGAGTTATACCCTCTCACTCTATCCAGTAAGCCATTCCCGGGGACGTGTACAGCTACAGACTCTACGAGTGACTGAACTAATATATCCTTACTGGGCCCTGCAATATCCCAATTGTTTAAACTTCTCTCACTGAATGCAACTCTTGTACAGATAATAACCTCGGGTCGTAGAACGTGATTTCTCTCTCACTGGCTGTAAGAGATTTAGGGTATAAATTGAATATATTGATTGAAAAAGTCTACCTGGAGTGGTTAGTAAAGGTCCTCCAAATTCTCTAGTATCGAAGTATTACAGAAAGTGTGCCTAGAATAAATTTCTTCATGTAAAGCTGTCCCCTCCTTGTATGTGGTCGGTATTATCGTGATGGTATGATTCGAATTATTGTAAAGGCCCCCCGGATTCTTAGTATTGAAATGCTGTAGAGTATGTATCCGGAGCCACCTTTTTAACCAATAGCATCGTGTTGGATGGACTAGGTTTACTACCGTGAAATTTCAAAGCGGTTCCTTTCTTGCATGTAATCAAAATGGTCGTGGTGGTATTATTTGAGTGTTTGCTAAATCCGATTGTCTGTTGAAACGGGGTCTGAGAGAAAATTCACCCCGGGGAGTTATGTTGGAACACTGCATTGCAAGTACGTCTCGTGCCCGAAAAAGATCAATCTTTTCAGTGGTAGCATGCGCGTAGGAGCTTAAATAGTAGATACCATCTTTAATAGAAAAGCGGTTATCTCTTCGTACCATAGTCTTGGCGCCCGTTTTAAGCCATATATAACTGTGAGCAGTCTCACGATCATTTCACTCGTGGCCCTAGGGTCGATCGATTCCATTTCTAATGGTAGGATCACATAGATATTGTCACGAGCAATCTTAGGGCTTAGAAAAACCGCTACTACACCCATATGGCCAATAAGCCAGCGATATTGAGCGGTGAGGAGAGAAGCAGTCTTAACGTTGTTAGTTTTGAAACAAGGGCATACATCTCATCAGAGGCGATGCCAAATGGTTTGTTGCTCATGCCGAGTTGGGAAACTCCATGTAGGGCGTACAGTAGTTAACTCTTCCATATTTGCCGCAAAATGAAGTGATTCTGCGATCACTGTCGTAGGTAGGAAAGAATCTGGAACAAACTTGTTAGGTATAGTTCGATTATAAAAATGACTTGTAGAGTAAGAGTTAAATGGGTAGTTATTAGAGACTCTGATTTCCTTTGCTATGTAAATAGATAAGAAACATCTATCCTGGGGCAAAATCTGGTGCTGAAAAACCTCACCTTGGGGATGATTCAATACTTGTAATTTCGCTAAATATTGGAAATTAAACTTATAAACCTTAGTTTTATTTTAAAGGATAGTTAACGAGGGAGAGAGAAGGGGTAGTGAGACGTACGCCAAACAAATAGTCCGAACTTGTAACTAGTTTCTCCACCAAGCAAACAAACTATGATCGACACTAAAGTATAGTAGCCAGTCATGTACCAAGCCTTGAAATTCTGCACGCGCGTTTTAGCTCAACTGTATGTCGAATATGTTTCCTTTCCTAGCCCATAGGACGGTAGATGCATCCGTAAAAATAGGAGCAATCCACGGGCACCGTATTGTCGTGATAGCAACATCTACGTTTCTCAACCTAGTGAAACTTCACATCAACACATTTCACAAGAGCCATACCGCTATGGGCATATGCTTCATTAAAATACTAGACTATATCCATTAGATGCAGCCCACTTATACAGTAACTTCTCAGCTAGTATGTTGTATGCTTACCTTTTAGTTTGCTCGAGAAGAAATGATTTTTTTGGCCTGAGCCCTTTTTCGTGGTAATGCCTTTTTTTCTCTTATAAAGTCGCTGTGATGCAAGCTATGAACGCTGAATAGCATATGATTGATGGGCATATGTATATGTTTGAATGCTGCTGAGGTTGATTTGATTTTTGAAATATACATTGGGTGATTTGGATACTCGTGGGGTTTGATCGCTGCATATGTTTGAACGTTAATGAAATGGTCGGATTCTCTCTTGTAATGTACTACGGGTGCCGGGGTAAGTCTGTCACTGGGTGGAAGTGCAGCCCTTCTCTTGAGGGACCTAAGCTTGCCTGAATCTCTAGATTTTATCAATTAACGTAGAATGATACCTAGTGCATATCATCCTTCACTTATTAGAAGCCTTATCAGGGCTTGCTGAGAGTTGTGGACTGAGAGGAAAGGTTGTTTTCTCTTATTCGCACCGCCACCTGGTGACAGACTTATCCCGACACCCGTAGTACGTGGGTGATTGGGGTATTTGTGAAGTTCGATCACGCATGGGCTAGGTATTGTGGTTGAATAGGTACCATGTATTCCTGTTTGCTCGGGAACGCTATAGGTCATTGTTGGGGTTGAAATTGTATGTTTTAATTTGTTGATCGATGTGGGGATGCGAGGGTGGTGAAGGTGATGGTGGGGTAAAGTTGTCCGTCCGTAGGGCTATGACGCGTGCATGCTTAAACTTGGACCAATTAAATTCGTGTATGGAACGCCCTTGTCTTACAAAACTTGGCTGGCGCCTAACTAAATTTATGGAAAACTCCTCAACCTACAGATTTCAATAACCAACGCCCCTAAAGAAGGATGCCTTGTAATATTGTCTCTATACCAGCATTGACGCTCAAGATAGCTTCAAAAATAATACTGACTTAAAGTTTCTCTACATATATTTGATCACATGCACGGGATCTCTTAGAACCTTCTAAACTGCGCTTTTTACAACCAAAAGTGAGGGTTTATTCCGCCACAATAACTAGCCCCTGTGTCCTGTAGAAACTTGTAGAGCTTCATAACTATTGTCATAGGCTTCACAGGTTTTCCTGAGGAATTTTGTTGGCTGTGAGTGTTGGTATTTCGACCTAAAAACGGTAGTCCAGGTTCAGGTGTGCACGCGCTATGTGCTTGAGATGTAAGAGTCTTTCAAACCCTAATCTAATCCTTCGCAATCACACCTTATAACCTACGACTACCACTCGATTGAATAGCAAACCATTATCTGTATCAAAAATATATTCTTTCACGAATTCATATAGGTCTTCTTACACATCATCGACAATGCATTCTCTAGCATCATAGATAAACACCTAGAAGAAAAACAATAACAAAAAACCTAGCAATGAAGACAACGACCGGAAAGTTCAGAATGGCACGTATAAAAATGATTCAGATCCTCATAAAACATCGCTAAAACAGGAGGTAGCAGGAAAGATAATAAAAGAGACAAATTATCAATCTACCGAGTACAGACAAGCAGCAATTACTTTGTTCTTGTTGGAGGAAGTTATCTCCAAAGAGGGGCTAGTTAATAATTAGCGGAAAGGGCTGGGGACAGTGCGGCGGAGATCTAAGTGATCACGCAGCACGAGTTCTGCTTCTGGGCCTATAAAGCTGTCAGCGATTGTCTACAATTAGAGATGACCCGCAAGGCTCTCTTACCTGCTTATAGAACATCTTCGACGCACTGCTCAACCCCTCACTTCTGGCAACCAGATTATCAATCTTCTCTCCTCGCTCCAACACGCTCTCAATGGTCTTGTGTAGGACAATCTTGGTCTCGTCTAGCTCTTGCTGAATCTTCATGATGCTGTCTGCCTGCCGTGGGTCCTGGTACTTGACGATGTACTCGCCCAGCTGTGGCATATCAAGCGTTGGTGTTCCCTCGGCCCATTTTGCACGAGTGTGGAGTGTCAGAAACTCGTCAATTACTTGCGAGAGGAGCTTGTGTGCAACGAGCTTAGGGTATTCGTGGTCAGAGATTATTACACCAGCGATGCCCTCGGAGCGGCCATAGACATGAAAGGTATAAGCTGCAGTGTTTATGTCAGTGAACAAGAACAGTATGGCTCTTCCGGAGAGTAATCGGGTTGTTCCGGGAAGGGGAGGAGGGTGATGTACATTGTTCTTCGACGTCCTGGCGAGAAGCGGGACCGGTGCGTTCAGCAACCGTGCCCGAGAACATCGTCAGGAACTCGCCGACAGTTGAGCGCTGGAAATAGCTGAAAGTCGAGAGATCCTTGGCGGAACATAGCTCGTGTGCTGGTTTGGGGGTGTTGCGGATAACCTAAAGAGCTGACCATTAGCTTCCTATTCCAGATCATCACCGGAGCTGCGGGGAGTGGTTCTTACGCCGATGTAGTATAGCTTCATGATGGTAATATGTTGTAGTTTTTTAAGAGATTGAGATCAAGGTTAAGGTGAAGAGGGATTTGGTTCTGGTGGTTAGAACAAGAGCAACGTCAGTGTTGAGGTTGTTGTGAGGAATTCCGTTGGGGACAGCCGAGGCGGTGGCTTAGGGGGAAGAAGGATGGAGACACAGCATTACGGGCGTGGATGGTGTCACAAGAGGCGAGGCGCCAGCCTCAGCCCAGCGCTGGAAAGGGCAATTCTGCACGCAACGCTGGCTTGGCGAGTGGATCTCAGACAGTCACTCGGCGTATACGCAGTAACGCTGTAGCACATATATAGCAACCTCAGCACAGCCCAACCTCCACCCCCACTCGCTGCCTCAACGTGCTGCAGTCTCTGCACAATGTCGATATCTACCGCTTGGGGCTGGGGCTGATCTTCTATGTGTGTCTCTGGCTTTCGATAAATAGATAAGCCCCCGCATTCTGACTCCATTCATAAAGTACGCCGCTGAGTTCTTGTCCTTCCTGCGAACAAGCGACATCTGAAACCATGAGAATCACTTCATTATCCCATGTTAGCAGTGCCCTCATGAAAAAATTATTTGGCAGGAAACGTTCCTCCAAGTCATCCTCTGGCCCCACCGCATCACCTATCACTATCACTACCTCGTCCTCCTCACATCTACCTACAATCATAGTGACTACACCATCAAAATCTACAATGGCTTCGCCTAGTTTCCACGGCCACTCTTCTCAGGGTGCGCCTCCTCCGATTCATTCACTCTCCAATGCGGGTGGGCACAGCCACTTCTCGCAGGGTGCATCACCTCCTGACCACGCTCCCTCGCATGCGAGTGGGCACATCCCGTCATACCGAATACACGGTGGAACCGGCGGTAACACTTATGCTACACCCGCTCGGGAAAGCGCCTGCGGCGGTAGCGCTGCCCATGGTGCAGAGTACGGAACGGGTTCCCAAAGGTCCCCAAGTATAGAGTGTGATGGCTGTACCTCTGATAACCGTCCTGCGCAACATACGAACGGTTCCGTGGGAACGCTAGATTCACCAACCTACGGAGCGTATGGTCGCGCTGATAACACCCTAACTGAAAACGACTCTAATCGCCAACTTACTGCTGAGGAAGAAGAAAAGAAAAATGTTGAGGCCGTCAAGTCAGAAATCAGCTTTATAAAACGCCAAACCGTACACCCCGCAGAAACTGCACTCCATGTTGCTACCAAAGCTGAAGAAACTGGCCAAAATACCCTTACCCGTCTCGGTACCCAAGACGATACTCTCCAGCACGTACAGAAGAACATCACTCTGGCAACAAGCCACAGTCGGGTCGTAGGGGAAAATACTGCTGAGCTCAAGACCCTCAATGGTAGTATGTTTGCCATCCACGTTAAAAAACCCCTCCGCTCGACCGCAAGAGTAGATACCGAAGATGCAGAGATCCTCACATTACGTCATGTCGAGCGGGAAGGACGGGCTGAGATACGGGAGAACTACCAGGGCAGTAATAAGGTTGGGAAAGCGCTTAACGATACACCTGGCAAAGTAGAGCCACTGGTAAAAACAAGTTTGGCGGAACGATCCAAGTATCAGTTTGAGGCAGACGAAAGTGATGATGATGAGATGGAGGAGCAGATTGAGATGAATATGGAGGAGATTGCAGCTGTGACAGCGAGATTAAAGGAGTTGGCTTTGGCAAAGCAGCAAGAGGTGGATAGAAATATTGGAGGGCTTGATGCTATTGAGGGAGAGGTAACTATTTCTCTTGCTCTGTGACATTTTGGGGGGATAGTTTAATTTGCTGACTTTGGTACTTAAATAGGTGCTTCAATTTGATGATCGGATGGCAATTAATAGCCATAGAATACGAAGGATTCATTGAGAGGGCTGGTAAATGTTTCTCTCTAGTCTGAACTTTTAAGCTATGTGGCAAGTGGATGATGGGATGAATTTCGTGAACATTTTTATGAGCGCTGGTTTGACTCAGATTTGGTTATGGTAATGATCATGGTAACGAAGCAGCTGCGAATTAGCATTAGCATGCAAATACGTGTATATAGTTACACACTCAAGAAGAAGAAATTGACATCTTGAATGATCAAGATGGAGCAATTATCCAATAATTCTGTTACTTCCCTTTCCGTTTCGTTAAACGTATTCATCCGTGATACAACCTGATATTAAAAGAAAGAACAAAAAGTAGAGCATGAAGCAGGACTTAGCCTTTCGCTAGATTTATCCACTGTCAAACAAAGAGAGAACTCTCGCATCACGGCTTAATTGAAGTTCCCATCGCTATCCCGTTCAAGGTGCACATTCTGAGTGAAAGAAGAGAATATATTTCTTTTTTTGATATGTACGAGAGTAACCCCGTTTTGCGGGTCGACGGAACACTGCATACACGCATGCGGTACGCTAAACCAGCCAATGATATTGACCCCCGGCAACATAAAGTGCACTTCGATGGGGCTTAGAGGAAAAAGAAAAAGGAGAATCATAATTTAAGGGCTTGGTGTCGTATTGTAGACAATGATCGCTATGATTGGTAATACTACGATGGGATTAAGAGACTGGGTTGATCGGGGGTGGGGTTTTAGACGATGGGATCGGTATTTTGGAACGGGCTGGTGGGGTTTTAAATTTTCAGGGTTCCGGTGAGAGTAGGATTGAGGAAGAGGATGACTGGGCTGAGTTTGCGTTGTTGTGATGCCGCGAGAGAGTGACTCGATAATTATTTTCTGGGCTTTTTAGTTGAGCTTTTAGAGCCTGTGTGTTCAGAAATTCGATTTGAAGAATTTATTTGTTTGCAGATCAGGGCTTGAGATCAAGTCGATGGTAGGCTAATAGGTATAGTGAGTGATATTCTCGGACTGAATAAGATGGACCGGTAACTGTGATAAGAAAAATTAGATATTACTGTTTGGAAAAAGAATTAGGAAGAATGATACACCTGGTTAACAGACAGACGGCCGTAAACTCGCCCTACCTACGAAGACTTTTCATTGATGGTAGTAGTAGGAAATCTTCATGTGTGCCGATGAAAAGATTGCCAAAGGTAGGCTACATGTAGTCAATCGTGGCTGGGAATTGGTGCAGATAGCTATCGTCTGAGCGCGAAGCAATAGGTAAAGTCGGTTAGAAAGGAATGGAGAGACCCGTATCTGTAAACGTTCTTTGTCCATCATCTAGTATACTGCCCCGGCTGCTGCAAATGTTCTGTATGATTCTTGGGGCCTGAAAAAGTTATTAGCTGTTCTAGGGCTCGGGTTACTAACCTTTCTCGGTTCAGGTTACTATCCGCGAAGCCAACTCTGCCTTTTATGATAATACGTGTACCTAAAAAGTTTTGGGATTCCCCTCTTAATCCCTCCCTCGATGCTAAGCTCATTTTTCGTTTCGGAGTCTGCGTTCAGTGGCGGGAGAGATCTTAACGGGGTTTAGATTAGATAGCACCCGTAAGAAGAGAAATATATGTAGTAAGTAGCATATATTAAGTAGTGTCATTTATAAAGCCGGACCGGTCAACTACGGGCTATTTTTGACGTTTTCATAGTAAGTTAGAAAAACGGATAAAATTATCATTTCCTCGAAAACTTTTAGCCTATGTCGTACAACTATCTACAATTACAAATCCGAAAAAATATAATACCATGATCTTATAAATAAGCATCTACTCCCTGTTCACCTCAATCTTTTTCACTAACTCTCTACCTAGCCTTGCGATCTCGTTAAGCATAGCTTTTTTATTGATAAGAAGTTTTGCGTTCTAAATAAAAATATCGTTAGCACAGTATTAAGGAAAGGAAATCGATAAGGGGGGAGAGAAACTAACATTATCATCGGCATCGCCACCTTTCTTTCTTTCTACAACTGGGATCGTTGAATACGTAAGATTCACCTTCCATCCTCTAGCATTTGTGCATAGCGGGCTCCAGAGACATCCCACCGTAGTTCCAGATAGACCATCGTGGAAATAGATAAGATTGTCGCCATAAATAGTCTACTCGGAAATTAACAAAACAAAAGTGGGAGCACGGAGTGGGAGGGACAAACCGAAAGCTCGGAGAGAAACATTTCCACAGGATCAAGTGCCAACTTCGCAATGTCTTGCCCGGTGATAGCCTCCACTTTCTGTAGATTTTTGAACTTCGACTGCTGCTTCTTAGTCCGGATCCCTGCCGCAATAAAGTTCGGGTTCAGGTGTAGAACAAAATCGTAGTCCGCTAATGAGGAGGCGAAGAGGTTTCCGATATTAACTGATAGCCCACCGTTTTTGACGCTTTCCCAAGTAACCCTCGCTAGTGCTGTCATTCTTGCAGCTACAACCTTTGCCGGCCCTTTCTCAGTCCAAATTGTCCCTTCCTGGTTGTGGTTTGATGCCACAAATAAAATCACCCTATTCAGCGCGGGATCACTCTTTCTCAGTGCATCGAAGTTTTCGACGATCTTCTCGACATCTGATGTTGTCAAGCCACCAGTAGACATATCAACAACCAGCGGCTCCGTCCTCCAGTCCCACTGCGAAAGAAACAGAATTGTCCTCAGGAACCCAGTCATGACGCTCGAAGGTGGGGCCCAGGGAGATGAGTTGATGAAACACCGAAGCGTAACAAGCTCCACTAGTTCCTCCGAGATATGAGGAGATAGGAGATGCGAGTGGAACCACTTCTTAACTAAACGGACTGTAGGAGAAAGAGCAGGGAAGCGGTGGCAAAGTTTCTGGAAGTCTTGGGTGTGGAGAGGACCGTAGATGAATTCTCGACAATGTTCACTAAGCGCTTGACTTATTTCGTCTCTCGTACGAGGGGACAGTGATTTGTCCTTTAGTTGCCTCTCGAGAAGGTTGCGTTCTCGGTCGTGATAGATCCGTACCCGGAATGTGGCACCAGTCAAGTAAATTATATCCAGGAAAGCGTTATTCATTGTGGCACGAGTTTCGTTTTCAAGGCCAATTCGAGTGTATACGTCCTTGCCTTTCGCTTTCTCAAGGAGCTCAGCCATCTTTAGGAGAAATGCGATCTTTGCTTTCTGGACGGCGACAAGATCTTCCGGCCATTTGAGCGAACTCTCGAACTGCACGACCACATTTGCCGGCTCCATCAGGGCCGTCCCATCAGCTGCCAGCAAAGGAATCTGTACCGTAGAATAACGCAACGAGGGCGCAGCTGCAGATACTTGACGAAGCTGTAATGGTAGACCCTCAAGGTCTCGTAGGTCCTTCACAAGTGTATCGAACCCACTCATTGCCGGCTGGAAGGGTGCCGTTGTCTGTGATCCGGTAATTTGGGATTTTGGGAGAAGGTGGGTGAATTTATCGCCGATGAAAGTGATGTTCTTTGCAACTTCATCTCCAACATGCCGTTGGATGATATACTGGACTATTTGGTTGAAAATTGATAGTTTTACATCCTTGTCCGTCCAGACAACACTTTCAAGAATGCTTCCGTCCTTAAACCGGCGTAAATCTGCTTTGGGGCCCCAGAATTTACGATATTCTGCTGCTTCTTTTTTATGTTCAGCTGGTGGGCCGTGGTCGACGGCTCTTGCACATTGAGTGGCGTCTAATAGGAAGCCTACGGTTATGTATTGTTCTTTGTTGGTTTCCATGGGCTGCTTTAAGCCGAGAGTTGGTTGAGCTGGTGTTGGTAGGGCTAAATGAATTAAGGAAACCCTGTCCCCGAGACCCTTTGCGAGGATATCGTACAGTTTCTGAGAATACGATAACGTGTGGCTTATGCAATCCAAACTTTTCGCCGCTGGTCCTGATTCCTTTCCAGCTGTAGTAATTGGGATTTGAGCAATAGCATCGAACCTGGAATACGGCTCATCCACCCTATTCAAAAATATAGCATCGAAATTATCTGAGGTAGTATCGTTGAGAAGCTTCATAGTTACTTCCGCTTCGTGTTTTAGCTTTGAGAATAGTTAGCCCGTATGCTTCGGAATTTCCAGTGATACCACAAACCAATTTATAAGACCATGGTGTCATTTTAAAGAGCACGTTCAGTCCATTTGAGCCATCAAACAATACTGGCAATTTTGAGTCCTTGATCCTCACTTCCTCGCCAGCGTTGAAGATCAGAGGGTTTGCCACTAAATCTCTGGTGGCCAGGAATTGAATTACGGCCTTGAACATTTGATAATTGCTGTACCCCGGAGAAACGGTCGCGTGCCCCTTAGAACCTCCTCCCTTTAACAAAAAGGCAACCAAAATGGCCCACTCAAAATGGCCAAATCCACCTTTGCTGAAATCTCCTGTGAAACCGCGCTGCCGTAACCATACTCGGCCTAAAATACATGCGTCTTTGAACGCGGCGCAAGATTCTGAAGCTGCGTGGATCTGCGACAGGTGTGGGAAGTAGGTTGTATCTGCTAATAGGGACGAATTGTACATTGGCGTCGGGTTCATTTTGGGAGCCTTTGCAGCATCTCCCTCGGCCTGGATAGGCCTTACGCAATTCTGGGTCGGAAGGAGTTTACGGACTGCAAAAGTATCCTTGATTCCGGCGGGAATCAGTCTGATTGTGCATTTGGATGCAGTAAAGTCCAACTCACTGCCATCTCCACTTGGGGAAATCACCAGAACTGGTCGCAGGAGATCATCGTTGATATAACTGATCGCCAGTTTTACTTTGAGTTCTTTCGATTGTTGGATTCCGGCTGCAAGACTTGCGAGGTAGTACGCTCTCTTGTGAAAGTATCGGTAGTTGAGGTAATCCTTTTCTTGGAAGATTGACTAAATACATGTTTAACAATCGCCATTCTTTTAGCTGCCGGTGATAAACATACCGCGGGCATGGAAAGAACCAAATCAATCGAGAATCCTTCAGTCTGCTTGATGGCGGTTTTGAGCGCATAGCCACCAACGATGTTGATATAGGATGGTTTCGCATATGAGAACTTATACATGACGTTTTCTGTCGGCTTTGGTTCTGGGAATGGGATATTGATTTTGCGCTTCTTCATCTCTTTCTCGGCTTCACTAATCTACAATTACACCATCAGTTTCGCTTTTCACTTAAGACAGAAGTAAACTATGAACCTACAGGAATATCCAAGCGCTCCGGGATAGCTTCGATGACACTTTTCAACTTATGCAAGACTTTCTCCGCAGGTACCATGCGCTTCTGGTGGTTCAAGCGGACTTCCTTCAAAAGTTCCTCCGTCTCCATTCGAAACACGTTTGATTTGTACTCGTACATGTCGCTGACCGCTTGAGCCTTCTCTTGTTCGGAAGCAGCACCTCCGGCACTTTTGGTCTTCTTTTGTTTCCTCTTTTTTGACTCTGGGCTAGGCTTCTCGTCGCCGTCACTGATTTCCGCATCGTCGCCGGACTCGTCGGAAGAGCCTTCAACTACATCCTCCTCAACCTCCATTCCTCCGTCTGAAACAGCATCGACATATTTGGCACTATCGACGGGCTCGGAAGCGCTAGCATCCTTAAGATCTGTTCGGCGTTTCTTTGTAACGGGAGCCATGGTAACAATTGGAAGTTTTTCGGTATCGGGGGTGGTTGCAGTCGTAAATAGTTTCTTGGTGTTGGAAGTTCTTAAATTTTCTGTGTAACACCTAACCCTTAGCACACGCATAGGTGCACGGACCATGAGGCTCTTCTATCGCAGAAAACATTTTTAGAACGTCAACTCTCGCTAGATCTCAATCCAACTCCGCCGTTCTCAGGATCCCAAGGCGATTACACCAGAAATATAAAGAATAATGTTGACCGAGCAGGTAGTCATTGGGACTCAGAAATCTTCTGCCGACAATTCTGGCGCTGCGGCCTCCGAAGCTAGTATTGCTGTTTTCGACCTCCACACATATTCTCAAGCTTCAAGCTTCAAGCGCTCCTCTACCGCCAAAAACTGTCTTGCTGTAACGCCTTCGCACTTGTTTGCAGCTCAGAGCGATAAGGCTGTCATCAATGTGTATAACCGAGCGAAACAGAACCTAGAATCCACAGTACCATTTCAAGAAAAGTTCACTGTCATTGAGGCTAGTGGGGGATCTGGGGCATTTGTAGCTGGAGGAACTGAGTCTGGGAGGTTGACAATATGGGAGGTTCGTGGTTCATACATTTCATAGTGGACAATAATTGGGTGGCCTATTCTCAGAGACATTCTCGTAACTGTGTACCGTTATTTAGACTGCCACCGGCCGATTTATTTCAACACCTCAAATCCATCTTCAAAAGGTGACATGCATAGCCTTCGACTCCACCTCGAATTTTGTTATTACGGGTTCTGCAGACAGTAATGTCTATGTATGGTCGTTAACCTCGCTGCTCGACATCCGAAGCAGCGAGCGAAAGCAAGAGAGGATTCTTGACCGCCATCAGCGAGAAATCACTGCTATTATGCCAGGGCGGATTGGCACTGGAGGGCCTACAGATATCGTAGTTACTGCTTCCAGAGATCTTTCATGCATAGTAAGAAACTGCCTGGCGTAATCGCCAAAACCATAATCGTTTCAGTTACTAACTAGAGTAGGTATGGGATTATCACACTGGAACTCATCTACGAACATACATACTCGCCTCGATACCTACAGCTCTAGCACTTGATCCCGCCGACCGTGCGTTCTATGCTGGCCTTGAAGATGGGACAGTGCAGAGTGTTGACTTCTATAACGCTGATGGCTCGGATGAGCCTGCAAATTCGACTACCCATCAACTCTTCTCAGAGCAATTCCGAGATGTCCCAATTACGCTCCCAGCTAACCGTTGGCATGCCACCAACCACGAGAGCCCCATAACATCAATGGGGGTCGTCTACGAAGGCAACTACCTCGTAACCGGAACTGAGGGGGGAGATGTTAACATCTGGGATATAGCCACGGGTCACGTATTCCGAACATTAACACAGTTCAAAGGTAAGCGCAAACATCCAATACTCCGTGGATTAGATTTCGCTCACGAATCTATTCAGCATCCGTCACATCTATCAAAATCCTCCCTCCCTCCGGCTTTGAGAACAGCCCCCAGCCCACCACCGAGCAAACAACGATCAAAAAGCCCCGCTATGACGCCGTCCTCGCCTCTGCATCCACGATCACCGACCTCCACAATTACACACTAACGACAAAGTTCTCCGGCTCGATTCCAGAGACTTCGTCCTCGGCTCTTACCTCGGAGACGCTAACTCAAATCTCATCGTTCACGCCATCGTCAGACATGCAAGCCATTATGGAGGGTGCGGCGGCTATGAGAGCTTACAAGCCATCCCTCTCGTCAAAACATAAGACCGAGGCACTAGAAGCTGAATTGGCGACGCTATACGACCAATATGACCGTCTGGCAACGCTGCATCGGAAGACATGGGACAGCCATGCTAGATGGCTATTGGAGAACAGCGAGAGTGGCAATAGTAGAGTTGAAGGCAATCAAACAAAGAGTTGAAGAACCGGGTTCAGCGGAGGTTTTTATCATATAGGGATATGTATTTTTAGCATGAATAACTGGGGATACATCATACACTATCACTCGTGACAGGACGGGCCGGCCAAATTTGAAAGTTGGAGGGCATGAAATATTTTTATCGCCTTTTTGTTGTTGAGCTAAACAATAGCAGTAGTACCTACATGTAGTCAAGCTATTGGTTTGATTTTAAAGAAACTTGGGCTGCTTTTCAATTGAATTGGAGGACAGCGCACAAAACGATCATGACTTGGTATTACCGCCCATGACCTAAGGAGGGAGATTGGGTATTCTATCCTGCCCCAATATTACTTCATGGGAGCCACATCTAGAATATTTTGAATAGCTTTCGGTGACTCATCGCTGCTTTTCCCTCGTCATACATCCTATGCTATTGAAGCTGCTCTGCTCTAGCCTTCACTGAGTTTTTCTATAGAATATATCAGATAGTGGATATGGAGCCAGAAACAAATCCTGAAAATCCTGAGCAAGGGCAGGCAGAAAACCCGGCAGCTGCAGGAGAAGTGAAAACCAGAAGGAAGAACGTACAAAAGACGCTGAGGCGCGACAGAGAAACCTTCCAAGCCGCCCATCAGCAGCTTCTCGACGACAGAGAGTCCTTAGCCAACGTGAGCGGTGGGAATCGCGATGGAGGGATTATGGATATTGTCATCAAAGCTACTGTTCGAGCGTTCGACAATATGGCTGCACTCAAACTTACACGCGTTCCACAGGAAAGACCGCCTTACATTAATGGGCCTGTTATTATTGAAGTAAGTTCTTCTCCCCCCCTGCCCTCCTCATTCTCGCCATACCCCAATCTCCTAATTCTAGCCTCTAGGGCGTGAATCCTATCTCGAATATATTCCTCCACGCCGTCAAGCTGTTCGCCCGGGAGGTCACATTCAGCCAACACTACTACCCTCGGGCGACCAAACACTACTTCCGATTCCCGCTCACCACCATCCTCCACCGTCCCGCAGAAGTATACATCCGCCGCATGCGGGTCGAGTTCAACTGCTTCACCGCCCCAATCCGCCACACTCCCCCCGAAGGGATCAACTACCTGAACCTCCGAGACATGAAACGGCTCTGGGAACTCCCCCACCACCAGCTGTTTATGGCTACTATGCTGCAGATCTGTAAAGACGTCGGACAAGACAAGCTAGACCGGCACGATCTGAACCTGCTCATGCATGGGCAGAGGGAGGCGTCGAGGCTCTTTCGTCTAGTTGATCCTGATGCGAGAGATTACGAGGTCAATGAGCCGACGCTGTATGCTGTTTCTTGCGCGGTGCAGAAGTGGGGGAGCGTTCTCTTGAAGGCTTCGAGAGGGGATGTAGCTCAAGTCGTGCGGATTCCGAATGGACTGGGTAATTATAAGAGTGTATGTGTGGTGGCCCTGGGGGAGGGGGTAGGTTTATGGAAGGTGAAGCTGATTTTGCCGTTTAGGATATGCTGAAGCCTTCTGGCCTTAGACATGAGTTGGATGTGGCGGCAGTTTCTGTTGTTTGAATTGTTTTTGCTGTTTGTAGGTGTGGATGTGTTGATGTTTATCCTGGGGGGCTTGTTTTATATATGAGTAGATGGTAAAGGGATTGTATGTGCTGGGGCCATTGCAAAAGTGTATTAAAGATTCGTGTTGGATGGAATGAGTGTAGACGGTCAAAGAGCTGTGTAAAATTCAATTGGCTCTGTTTACTGGGTATCTTGACCAGTTGTAATTACATGTACTTGTACTTGTCCCGCTGCAACTAATACTTGTGCCCTCCACCAACGAGGGCTGATGACAACGAGTGATAATCTGTGTCGCTCACACCAAACTAACGACATGTATCTCGTAGGTGTGAAACGGCAAACTCCTTGCCTGGTAATGTTTTAAAACAACCCGACAAGGCAAGCTTTAGTGCACAGGATCAGCCCAAGTTTTCGGTGATCTGATTTTGCTAGATCTTGCCCAAGCATTTAAGATATGTCTTTGAGCCAACGGATAGATGAATATCCTCAAACACTCTCCAACGCTCAAGGTGGTATTTTTCCGAGTGATATTTGGTGATGTTCGTGTTCAAGGTCGTTTCTTCCCAGCAGATTTACAGCGAGAAACGGGATAGTCACAGTGAGCAAAGTATTTCAATAGCCTTACATTTTTTAAAAAAAGTTAACTTTACAGCACTCCGGTAGAAAAAAAATATATCCAAGAAAAACAAAAAAAGAAAAGCTCATCCCAAACCCTAGAACCAGCCAAAACTCCCATCAAACCCTTCATCGAACGCACTCTGTTCCCCCCTCAACTCCTTGTACGTCGCCACCTTTCCATCCCTATAGCCAGCCAAGAGGGCGTCCATATCCTCTTCATCCATATCACACAGCTCCTCCAGACTCCACCCTTCACACACCCTCGTCATCCACTCCATCCTCTTTGGTCCCTCACTAGGCGCCGGCGCAACCTTCCTCAGCCTCTTCCTCAGCGCGCCCACCTTCACGATCGCCTCCCCCAGGTTCGTCGGCAGCTTTTCCGCAATCTGGCGTCTCACGATGTTGGCCAGCTTCGGGCCGTTCCCGTTCGTCGACACCATGACCTGGAGGGGGCCGTCTCTGTGCACGGAGCCAAAGTAGAAGTCGCATTCCGGGGGCACGTCGGCGACGTTGACGGGGATGCGGCGCTGCTTGCAGAGGGTGTAGATCTGCGAGGATGTGAGAGGGTCGTCGATCGCCGTGAGGACCATGGCGATCGCTGGGTCGTCGAGGTCTTGCGGGAGGAAGTTGCGGTCGACGTGGGTGACGAGGGATTGCGATATGCGGTGGGCGACTTCGGGGACGAGGCCGGAGGCGGGAGTTACTACTGTGACGAGGGCGTCGGCGTTGAGCAGGTTGAGGATGCGGCCAGCGGCGACCTGGGGGGGGATGTTAGTATATGGATTGGAAGAAGCGGGGGGGTAATGATTGGGAGAAAATGGGGAAGATGTACATTTCCACCGCCCACGACGATCACCCGCCGATTGCGCACCTGCCAGGCGAGGAGGAGAGAGCCGCCGGGCTGGACAGCCGGGAATTCTTCAGCAGACGCTGCCATTGAGAGAAGCAGCAATTGTGATGGCAAGAGACTTCTGTGTGAATTGCAGAAATAAATACAAAAAGCGGTGGATTTGGCTGTGGGAGAGAGAGTCGGATATCAGATGTGCGCCAAGCCACGCCGCGGTGCCGCCCCCACGCGCCGGGCCATCTCCGAGGACCGACATCTCCGGGCTTGAACGCCTGCCGACTGCTCGCGAACACGCCAACCCCACTGTTCACGCCCAGATACATATCCTCTCCAGCTATACCCTCTGCCTGCAGGTCTCCGCCACACCTGCCGCCCTGCCTCTCATGAAGCCCGCCAGCGCCCGCCCCGGCGGAGGTCGTGTCCTCGGTAGTCCCGCCTCCGGACGCCGCAGCCTCTCCCCCGCTGTATCTGCTGTTGCGATCGCTGGGAGTGGACGCCTCTCACCCAGCGCGAGCTCCGTCTCGCTGAATTCGGATTTCGGCTCTCTGAGGGACGGGGACGGACGGATGGGGGGGAGTCCGGCCGCGGCGAGCACGGGGGATCTATTGGTCTGTCCGATCTGCTCGGAGGAGATGGTGACATTACTGCAGCTGAACCGGTACATATCTCCCTACACACACGCAGAGCAAACAGCACAGAGAGCTGACATACAGCTACGTCTGTCTATTCTAGCCACCTGGACGATATCCACAAAGAGGTCGAGGAGATTGAGAAAGACGACATCAGCACCTGGTTCCGCAAACGCATGCTCAAGGCAAAGTCCTTCCAGCCCGTCGCGGTGCTGAACCAAAAACTCAAAGGCCTCGATGTCTTCGAATCGAACGACACTCCTCCCCCCGTCCCCGCGGGCCCTTCCTCCTCCTCCTTTGCCTCGGTGGTCGAATACGGGCGGACCACCCCCGAAGAACGGGATCCTGATTTCGCCGTAACTAGAGCCCACTGGCAGCGGAGTACCGGCGACGACTACTGTCTTGATCCGGTGTGTCAGAAACCACTCGGCGCGCTGAATGGCAGTGTCAATTGCAGAAAATGTGGGAAGCTGTTTTGCGAGGAGCATACAATGTACCAAATCAAGCTCTCCCGGTCTGCGCAGCACGAGCCCATGAGGGGGTTCTGGTGCAGGGTGTGCGAGACGTGCTACAAATCACGGGAAGGGTATAATGACCACCAAGGGTTCGTCCGAGACCACACGAAGGACTTTTCGGAAATACGGAGGAAAAAGGTCGATCGTGCATACCTAGAGGTTACTCGGCTTGAAAAGCGGTTAACGAAGCTCACGCAGCTACTTGTTAGCCCGCCAACTGCTGATGCGAGTAACGGTGGGTTTATCAAAGCTATCTCGAGTCTTCGCAATCAACGCAGGGTGCTGGAACAGTCTGTTGTTGCCTGGGAAGAGGATTCGGCAGTCCCCATATGTCCGTACTGCAAACAGACGTTCTCGCAGTTTGGACTGAAGAAGCATCACTGCCGGTTATGTGGGCGGGTAGTATGTGGTGATCTACGAACCGGCTGTTCTGGTGAGGTTGGACTAAACGTTTCAGCAGGTACGCATATCTCTTTCCCCCTCTCACCTCAGTTTCGTTAAATCCCCAATTAACACCACTGCAGTGACAGCAGACGCACTCTCTGAGAAAACCCTCAACGAAATGTCGCTCGACGTCCGCATCTGCCAGGAATGCAAAATCACCGTCTTCACAAAGCGAGATTTCGCACTCGACATAGCACGCCGCCCCGCCGACGTCCGCGCCTACCAAACCCTAATCCAGTTCGAAACCGGAATCAAAAACATGATGCCGCGATTCCAAAAACTTCTCTCAAGCCTACAGTACAGTACCCCCTCCCCTCCCCTTACAAATAGAATGGTCTAACAAAAAACAGAGACCCACATAAACAACCCACCTCCGCCCTGCTCCTCGAAGCCACAAAGACGAGAAAGAAACTGCTAGACACATTCTCGCAATACGACACCACATCGAAGCGTCTCCTCGCGCTACCCACCTCATCGCCCACCCAGCAGCGTCTCCAAAAGGCAGTCCACCAGTCCGCATCCCAGTTTCTGCACCTCAACATGCTGCCGCTAAAGGCGCTGCCAAAGCTGCTGAAGCAGCAATCATCTAACAGGTCCACACCAAGCGCGTCGAACGGGGGGGTGGGTAAGCCGTCGTCGAGCCGGGCGCTTACGATGGTCACGAGCGAGTACGCGGAGAAAGACGCGCGGGAAAAGGAGCTGAAGGAGCAGTTGATGGTGCTGGAGGAACAGCGGTTCTTGGTTAGTGAGATGTTGGCGGATGCGAATAAGCGCAGGAGGTTCGATGAGGTTGCGGCGCTGGCGGGGAGTCTGGAGGAGCTGGATGGGGAGGTGGGCAGGGTGGAGGGGGAGATTGCGGAGTTTGAGAAGGGTGTTTGAAGGGTGTTGGAGGGGAGGATTAAGGGACTTGGGGTTGGGGTTAGATTGGGTTAGGGATGTTTTTGGCTTTTTGTAGTTTTGCGGGTGCATTGGGTCGGAGTTTATCCATTTATTTAGAGCCTTCTTTTTCTTTCTTTCTTTTTTCGTAGCATGGATAATTGCGTGGTTTGTAGCTTGGTAGATATGGTCTGAGATGGATATGCTTTTGTTGGTGGTTTTGCTACTGGTTACTAGAAAGGCATGTGGTGCGGAATATATATAACCTCAAGAAGGGTTGCTGCATTGTCATCTATTTTGCTTTGAAGTTTGTGTGTGTTGTATTCTGGGTATTCGAGGCAATGTGGTTTCTCTGAGGGTGAGCGAATGAGATATTGCGAGGAAAAATACATGTAGTTTTGTTGGTTCGTGGTTTGTATTTTGTGGTGGGTTAGTTACAGTTCTCCAGTAAATACATGTGTTTTAATTATAGCAAAGTTTTGCTGTAAAGAGGCCATGGCTATGCATCGTATATTGTAATCACCAACTGCAAACAATGACGCCCTGCTCGCGAAAGAGGGGATTCCTACCATCAAACCAGTATCTTTGCTGGATGATACCCCTATTTTTCTTAATGAGCTACTCATCGAGGGCTGAAAAAGATCGCTAGAACGTCTGACATTGCATAGAGCCTGTCAGGCCAGTGCCCTAAAACTCGGTATTTCCACGGGAGTATTATTTAAGGTGTAAAATGAAAGGACACCAAGTTCACAATCTGAGATCCCCAGCTTGTAGCCATTTTCCAAATATCTCCCGAGGGGAATGATTGTCTACCCGGAAACACAGACCCTGGAGCCACTCATGCACGATCACTCGGCCCAAACCCTAACCCCCGCCAAGCGCAGCATCCAAATTCCTATTCGCGGCCCCAACCTCACTCCACCCCACCACCGCAGCTCCCCCACCACGACATCCCCATCACCACAATGAACACCTTCCCACAGTCACTCCTGCGCGCGCTCCCACGGCCCAGCAGCACCGCTGGGGTGGCCGCAGCACCCCAATTGGCCTTCGTCCGGCACCAATCCTCCTCGCGCCGCCTGACCAAGCGGCTCCAGTTGCCCCCTCACGAGTCCTTCAAGCTCACCACGTCCTCGCCCGCAAGGTCGCACATCGTCTACAACCCCCCCTCTACCTCCCCATCCGTGTACGCCACGCCCACGCTCTTCCTGCCCAAAGACGATCCGCGGCGCGGCCTGTTTGCTCAGATCAGACCGACGGCGGCGGAGAAGCGGCAGTCGGCACGGCTGCCGCCCCCGCTGAAGAAGCCGTACGAGAAGAAGTACCATCTCACGCCGGAGGACTTTGCGGAGATCCGTGCGCTGAGGAACAGCGATCCGGATAAGTGGACGCGCTCGAAGCTGGCGGAGAAGTTTGGGACTAGTCAGTTCTTCATCGGGATGGTGTGCGAGGCGAGTGAGGAGCGCAAGGTGGAGATGCAAGGGAGGCTGGCGACGATCAAGCGGCAGTGGGGCAAGAGGAAAGCTACTGCGAGACTGGATAGGAAGAGGAGGAAGGCGGGATGGGGGGGTGCGGATGAACAGTAGAGGGTGGCGGGAGGAGGAGGGTTGTACAGAGGTCCCAAGTGGATTGGGGGGGAGGGGTTTCTTCTTTTCATTGCATGAGTGCAATGTCGCATTAAGCAAAATCTGTACAGTATAAAACATATATATTTTCAAACAAACTGCAGAAGTGGAATTCCGTCGAAAAACTTTTTGATATAATACAAACGACAGCACAATTACTTAACCTCCCACACGGAATTTTTTTTACATAGATAGCATATACCACATATCCTCGCAGCCATATATATCCAAAGCCAGCCGCAAGGGTACATATAGCACATCTACGACTTGTTCTTCCTCCTCCTCTTCTTCTTCCTCTCCCCGTCTGCCTCCCTGATATCCACCTCGCCCTCCGCTCCACCTTTTGCAGGACCCTCTGTCGTCTTCTTTAATCCCTCTGGCTTCCAGCTGGCCGGCATCGCTACTCCCTCTTCGTCACCAAATACATCCTTCCGCCACTCCCGCAGCCTCTTCTTCTTTCCGTACCGTTTCTTGTCCTTCTTCTTTTTGTCCGCTTCTCTGAAGCTCGCGAGCTTCTTGAGCCCAACATAGCTATTGAGGTCCTGGTCGGTGGCCGTGAGGATGTCAAGTGGGGTGAGGCCATAGGATTCGGGCGTGGTCTGGCGATAACGGAAACCAGATGTTGTGGAGGGGATCTAATTTGTTGGTCAATTACAATAAGGAATATAGAGCGAGAGGGGAGTTACTTGTTCTGAAAAGTCAAAGTTATCTTCAACGTATTCTTCAAGTTTACGTTTAAGTTCCCTATCCTTCTGCTTCTTCTTCCGCTCCGCCTTCTGGATCGACTTTTTATCAGTCCGTTTAGAAGGCTTATCCTCATCCTCCCCTTTCCCCTCCCCCTCCTCAATAGCCACACCACCCTCGTCCTCGTCCTCAGTAGCTACTGGCACATCCTCTTCAAAATCCGGTACAATATCGCCAATATCAATATCGTCCTCAAACTCCGGTTTCCTAACCTTCCCATCGCCCTGTCGATAATACTCATCCCCAAACCGACCCTCCATCCACTCCGCCCACTGCTCGTCACTAAACTCCCCTTCCAGCAATTTCTCCAGCACTTCCGCCTCAACTTCCTCGTCTCCTTCCTCCTCCTCCCCAATCCCCGCCGCCTCCCGTATCATCTTAAACCTCCCCATGAGCTCCTCCGTCTTCAACTTCCTCAGCCGCCCCTTCTCGCGCTCGCGCTCCTCTTTCTCGCGCTCCCGCTTCTCGCGCTTCGCTTCGCGCGCTTTCTTCCGCGACGATTTGTCTTCGCGCCGCACAGTGTTGGCAGAGATAGCATCGCGCCCGTACGACGTTAGTACGGACCGCGCGTCGACAGAGGGGTTCTCGAAACGGAAGTTGTACGCCTTCTCGAAGGCCTCTGCGGTCTCTTCGTGCTCGCTGTCGTCGGACTCGAGGCCAGAGACGGGTGTGGGCTGGGCCCACGCGCGGGACGTAAGGAATTTGGAGAGGAACTCTTCGGGGTCCCTTTCGGCGAGGGATGGGGACGGTGGAGCTTCGGGGGCTGTGGTGGGCTCGGGGGGGGCGGATTTGCGGACTAGGAAGGTCTCGTCCTCGTCCTCGTCCTCGTTTTCGTCTTTGTCTTCGGAGGTGGCGGCTTGGTGCATTTCTTGCACGACGGTGCGTTTTAGGTCTGCTTGTTCCTGGACGAAGGTCTTGGGTTCTTCTGCGGGGGCTGTGCCGAGGAGGTTGGAGAGGTGGTAGTCGCGGAGGTAGATTGGTTTCTCCGAGGGCTGGAGAACTAGGGGCGCGTCTGTGGAAGCCTCGATGGGGGTGTAGAAGGTGGTTTTGCCATCATAGACACGGGGGTCCTTCTTGCGGATTGCGGCGAGGGTGGCAGCGATTTCCTGGTCGAGCTCGAGGGTTGCGAGGACGGCGGTCTCGTCTTCGTCTTCAGAGTCTTCGGAGTCTTCGCTGTCTGAAGAGTCGAACCGGGAGGGCTTTTTGGAGGCGTTGGGGCCATATTTCTCTTCCACTGGGGTGTCAATGTTAGCTTTGACGGTAATGATTGGGTTTTTCGACGTGAAGACTGGAGAGAGACACAGCGGCAGCGAACATACACTTTTGCAACTCTTCTCGCTTTTTGTTGTGCTCAAACCGCTTTGCATACTCGGCATTGATCGTGAACTCTTCTTCCTGCGGGGGTGCCTCTGTCGCAGAGTGGAATTCGTCCCCGGCAGAGTCGGAGTCGCTGTCGGAGTCGAGGATGAGCTGCGCTCTGGCAGGCGCCTTCTCAGCGAGCAGCTGGGCAGTGGGATCCGACTTCCTGCGTGGCTTCGACATGGCGGGTGTCTGGGGCAGAGAGCTGCGGAGTTGGGGGGGGACTGCGGACTGCGGACTGCAGATGCCGAAAAGCTTGAAGTCGGAAAAGCCAGAGCCAAGAGCCGCAGGGATTGGACGTGCTGAGTAATACTGCAGCAGAGCCGCAACGCCACAGCTCCCAGCACGTTCTGGTGCTGCCTGATAAATACTCTGCGGTGATCGTGATCGCGTCTCTCCCGCCTCTCCCGGCGACCCCCTCCGTCTACATCTCTCCACCATATATCCCCTCTGAGCCCACCATGAACAAGTCTCTCGAGCCCACTCTCACCGGCCTCATTCCTGGCCTCGCTGGCCCTCTGCCTCCAGAGCTCATCCAGCTCGCCGCGTCCCTCCTCGCCCAGTCCAAGACCAGAATCTCCAATCTGAAGCCTCAGGAGGAAGTCAGTCGTCAATACGTCTGTGCCCACATAGCCTGTGACCGGTATTCCCTTCTTCTCCCCTTCCTCCTCTCACATATAGCTAACAGACTCTCCTCACAGGCTCCGCAAACAGCTTGACCTCCCCACAATCGAGCCACGACCCCCTCTGCCCAAGAAAGCCTATGGCGCCCTCTACAACCAATTCCAGAAAGCCCTCCCAACACGTACCCGTCCCCCCGCCGCAGCCATACCCACAGCATCCTCCTCCTCCTCCTCTACTCCCACCACAGTTCTCCCCCCAGCTCTCCGCGCCCAGATCAGCGCTCTCTGCACCTCGCTGTCCGCCCCCGGGGCCCATCGCTACGTAATCTCCGGTGTCACCTCTATGCTCTCCGAAGACCGCGCCCCGAAATCCCATCTCCCCCTCGTTACCGCCGTGGCCCTCCTGGTAATCGAGAAGCTGCTGCCGGAGGGCAAGAATGTCACTGTGGGGACAGCGGGCAAGTGGAGGCGCGGAGAAGGATACATTATGAAGCGCGACGGCGTGATGGGAGCCCTTGGGGGCGTTGGAAAAGCAGGCTTCACAAAAGAGGATACAGACGGATGGGTCAAGGAGCTAAGCATGCGCGGGATCCGGGAGCTTGGATGGCTGAAGAGTATTCCAGATGGCGCAGGACTAAAAGTTCGTGCCGGCGATCCACAGCCGGAGATGGACGACGTGGTTGGTGTCGCTGCTGCGAAGGATGACGTGGTTGCTAAAACACCGCGGAGGAAGACACCTGCGAAGCCACGGAACACCCCGGGGAAGCGGAAGGAGAAGGAAGTACCGCAGGAAGAGGAAGAGGAAGAGCCGGCGTTTGTGCCACCTGTGCCGAAGAAACAGAAAGTTAAGGCACCGCAGCAGAAGATGGAGAGTGGGTTTGGAACGTTTATGCAGGAGCGGGTAGACTATCTTAGTGAGAAGAAGAGAAACGGTTTTAAAAGTTGGTCTGCGGAAGTTAGAGCTGAGGTGGAAGCTATTGAGAATAGGAAGCCTGCGGAAGCTGTTATTGCCGTTTGAGGGGACGCGGGGGCTGGGGGAGGAAAGGGGGGAGGGTGATGGATGTATAACAGACTATTACTCATGTGGATGCAACGTTTTGAAGAGAAACAAAAAAAAACCTGGACGGGCGTTTGGGATGGCGATTCGTTTATTACATTATTATCTTTTGGTTTTTTCCTCCCCCCCCTCTCGGTGAGAGATCGAGGGCAGTAATAAATAGTATAACATAACAATTAGTCTCCTTGGTGTATGGGTTTCTCGATTAGCGTTAATTGGGTCAATATATTATACAGTACCCCTTAGGAAATAAGATTCTCGTGATATGCTCACTTCAGTGAAGTTGGTATACCTACGTTTTGTGCAACCCCCCCCCGGCCATGCATACTGAGACCCAGAACGAGGAGGATTAAGGAAACGATCGTTTTAACACCTTTCTGCATCTGAAGCGGAATAAGTCCATAAACCACCACCTCTTGGGCCCGGCACCGAAGTAAAGGGGTTATAGGCATAATGTCAAGGTACATGGAGAGCTGTCGATGTACGTATACTTGATAGCTGTACATGTAGTTTTGGATCCATCCCTTACCCCCCCCGCTCACTCAAACCATTACAAGTCAAAGTAAAACAATAACTCTGCAAAATAGCTTAGTTTCAATAATGGTTCTCACCTTATATTCGGAGAATTAATTATGAACAGGAATATGGTGTCTGGTGTTGGATATATGGAATATATCTATAGGCTTCCTAATAGTATGTCATCGCTACTAATGGGGGTTGCTTGGGCCGATCTATTCGGCGCCCAAAGAGCCCCCATAAACCTGTTTATATATGACTCCATAGGGAGTATATATATGGGGGCTTTCCCCCGTTCTTCTATTCTGTTTTCTCTTTACTACTTTACCGGTCTACTGAGCATCATTCTATTCAACATCTGGCGGTGTGAGGGTGTGCGAGTGATTATTTGTGACCCCGCGCAACCCAAGTTCACCTAGATGGACACAACCCGTAGACAGGTGCAAAGACCCAAGTGCACATGTAACTCCATGGAGCTTAGTAAGTAGGATATATATATGTCCAAGGCGAGGTATAAATAAATAAATAAATGAATAATTGGTGAGGTCAATGATAAGGCCCTTATTGATCACTTCTCTTAGTAGATACCTTTCTCAAACTCGAATAGTATTACAGGCTTAGTCAAATACTGAAGCGACAAGGAGTTAAGGTAAAATTAACCGCAGCCACAAGTGAGTAAATTCCGGGCAGACCCAGGCTCGTCCCCATCTCCTACTACCTGAGGCTGTTACACATCGCAGGGAACAGGACTAAAATTACATGGGTTATAATTATACGATACTAAATACGCTGGCCAACAATAGCTTCGAATAAATATGCGTAGCCCGCCTCTTTAAGCAATCTTAACAATCTCCGCCAAATTCGGTGCAGCCGTCCCTAAAATCTCCATAGTCTCATCCCAAAGCCTTTTCTGTACACTCAGCCCACTTTCACTTTGTATAACCAGAGCCACCCTACAGCCGTGTTAGCCTCAACCCATAATCCTAACATATGTCAATCCAGGTAACCTTACCCCGCAAACCCACAGTTATCCAAAAAAAAAACTTCCCATGCATCTCCTTACCTCCCAGCACAGCCACTTGACAATAGCACCTCACACTGCCCCTCGTGCTCCTCTGAATCACAAATAAAACCGGCTCCGCAATCATCACCAACCCCCAGATTAATCTCCCTCGCAAGATTACTTTTGCAGAATCTAGGATTAACGGTATTTATAACGACTTCGTCGGCGCTCACTCGGGCCGCGAGTGAGCGCGAGAGGAGCATAGTGAGTAGTTTGGACACGTTATAGTATTCACTTGGATCGTAAATCTTTGAAGAATCAAGGGAGGCATGAATATTCGGCTGATCGAGCACCCTAGCAAGGGCAGGAGTGCCAAAGTCGTGAGTGCTGGAGTCGACAATAGTCAGCGTTGATGTCGTAAGGCATTGGGTAGGGCAGCTACGGATTCGAAATCCTCTATTTCAAGGCTGAAGAGCTCGACCTTTGCGTGTGGGTTTTTGGATTTGACGATAGGGTCTTTGAGGAGTTTTTTTGGCGGACTGCTTCACCTTTGGGGAGACTGCGTACAGGGAGGATAAGACGGCCGGATTTGGCTTGGTGGAGTTGTAAGGCACATTCGTATCCAAGACCGGCACTTCTGCCAGTTAGAAGGATTGTTTTAGAAGAGAGGTTGGTGGTGGATGGCAGAGGAGGAATAGTTGTGCGTTGTTGGACCCAGAGACGGGATATAAAATCGAGGGACATTTTTTTTTCTTTGAAAGGAGGGGAGCAGGTTAGAGATCTGAAGAGTATTGGTAGGGTATAATTGGTGATATCAATGTTAGGATCAGGCTAGGAGTAGTTATATACAGGAAGGCAGAAATCAATATCTACTTGACCCCCGATACCAGTGCCATAAGAAGTGACCGAAGGAGAACAGAAATCCATTAAGGCAACTCTATAATGCTGATTGCGCTCAATTCGCTAAATAAGTTAGCTTTAAAATATCAGAATATCTCCGACGTCCCAGACCTGTCTAGTCCTTCTGGTAATTAGCCATAGGTAATATTTAACTTGGTGTGCATGAAGCATACAGTCTCTCAACCGAATCGGCCGAGAAACTTAGTCGTACATTGCCTTTTCGTGCAACCTATTTAGACAGAGCTGTACTACGTATACATAGGTCTTCGACTAATTCCGGAAGAATGAGCTGGGTATGAGACAGGGACCAAGATCTAGCATAGATTTTTGCATAGCCACACATCGTGGCGCACCGTCAACTGAAGTAGCAATTTTTAAGTTTTTTCTGATGCCTTTTGACTTTACTATATGGTATTGTATGCTGGTAGATAGAGATAACTACGATTATATAGTTATGTAAACGGGTAAGAGACACGGTCAGGGGATGTCGGAGAACAGCCCCTCAGCACGAATAGTAGCAGAGATTTACCCAGAACGTCGTTTATGTATTAGGGAATTTCCTAAAAAGAGTGGAATCTGACAGTTCGAGTGGCACCTGTTGCGATTAACCTTCCTCTGTTGGTGGGCGCTAATGTATCTAGAACTAAGTGATTAACTGTGGTTTTGTGTAACAAGCAGGGCTCAGGGCTCAGGGCTGCACATTGAACTTTTCCGCCTCATTCACAGCCCCACCCCCACCAATCTCTACCCACCCTATAATCCAAATCTGTCCTGCATGCTTGCCCATCGCATCCACCAATATATAGCAAGGGCTCCCCCATTACACCCAACCTCTCGAGTCCTTTGCCGCCAGGCAATTCTTCACCAATTCCTACGCCCGTTCCACCACACACTTCCCCGATACACTAGCGACTGGAGGAGCCCAGAACAGATACGGGACAGAGAACCAAAGCTTGATTGGATACCTGGTAGTGGAAGCAACGACGAGCAAGCCGGGAAGGAGGGTAGCAGTAGCAAGTGGAAATACAGAGCCGAAACCCTCAGGCGTGAAGAGCAAAGGAAAGCTGCTGCTAAGGAACCGGTCCTCGACTGGATATCCGGATCCGGCCCCAGCAACTTATCGAAGCCCACTGCATTCCAGGGGGTTAATCCTCTTGATATCAAAGACCCAGAGCTCCCTTGGTTGCCCGCGATCAAACAACGTCTAGAACCTCAACTCAACTGGGAACAAACTCCCAAGAAACGGAGTGGCCGAAGTCTCAGGAGTCTATTGATACAGGGTATATTCGAGAAAACTAGAAGACGGCGAGGAGGTGTCCGGAGACCTCTGAAAGGACTAGTCACAAGATACTTAACTTTCTCAAAACCTCGCGGGTTAACTAGGAAGGTCGTATCGAATCAGCGGAACGCAAGCATCCTGAACCAGGAGCTCAAAGAGCCTTCTATCACGATCGGACAAGCCCCAGTGCTTGGGGATAAATTAAATCCAAGGTTACGTGAACACCGTCTAGCGTTCAATCCTTTCGAAGACCCTCAAACGCCTAGACCGGAGGCTATCCAGGGCTTCCTGAAACCCAATCTCGAAGTTCCTGAGAGTATCGAAGTGCCCAAACCCACCGCCGCTAGTCTCAGACCATTGCTTAGAAAGATCGCCGTCGGTAGGGAAAATCGCATTGCAGTTAATGCAGTAACATGCCGCAGAGTTAGAGACAGAGAGAAATCCGAAAACAACAAGCCTCAGCATAAAAGATCCGAGACTTCGGAACTTGTTGTCGGGAGAAAGGTATCAGCAGAGAAAGACTTGAGTCATAAGGAAGTGCAATTACATGTACCTCTAACACATCACAAATATACTACCAAAACCAAGGAAATCCCAGAAACTCACAAGGACATCCAACCCTTGCAAAAATATA
The DNA here is from genome assembly GCA_038503075.1 of Gyromitra esculenta. Classification (NCBI taxonomy): domain Eukaryota; kingdom Fungi; phylum Ascomycota; class Pezizomycetes; order Pezizales; family Discinaceae; genus Gyromitra; species Gyromitra esculenta. Next base: position 794,956 of record JBCAML010000001.1, read on the forward strand.
CCAAATCACCAAAACCTGAGAAGAGAATATCGGCGACCCCAGAACGTCTTTTTTCTAGTCGCTTTATATTTCCTAGAGAAACTGCAAAACCCAAGGCCGTTACTTTTAAACCCTCCAATAGTAACAAGAGTCTACTCAGAAGGATTGATACACCTAGTTCTTTTAGAAGGTTTATTCCTCGTGAAGCCCTAGAGGAGACTCAATCCCTGGTGCGCCCCGAAAAGACAATTCAGCGCTCGAAAATGGACGAATCAAGCGCCATCGACAGAACCACGGAAGAAGCTGTTCCTAACAGCACCAACATCGAAATCCCCACCTCGGGTGAGGAGACTGCGCCAAAGCCCGACTTGAAAAGGGTCTTCAACTCTCCCGCAAGGATAACGGGAAATGGACCCAACAAGAAACAGCGGACTAGTAAGAAAAACAAGAAACCGCTGAAAAGTAGTGCCGAAGTCCTCATGCACGATATCGAGACCTTCCGATCAAAACTCAACCTCACCGAAGATGAAATCGAGGCCGCAGCTGGAAGACTCCCAGAACCCTTCACCGAACTAGAATTAACAGTCACCGAACTCTCCTCTAATGGTGATGGCCTTGCAGCGCATGATAATAACGTTTATGTCGTCCCATTCTCTCTTCCCGGTGACAAGGTCGAAGTCAAGATAAGATTCCACGACGATACCCACACCGTGACCGAGTTCATCAGAGTTCTCACCCCTTCGCCAGACCGCGATGATTCTCTGATTAGCTGTAAATATTTTGCATCCTGTAGCGGGTGTCAGTTCCAGATGCTCTCTTACGACAAGCAACTCGAGCACAAACGCAGCGTTGTACAAAAGGCATTCGCTAACTATTCCAACCTTCCCGCTGAATTGTTACCGCCGGTCCTCGAGACCATGGGGAGCCCAATGCAGTATGGATACCGCACGAAGTTGACACCTCACTTCAACGGACCCCGAAGAGGTGGGTTCAAGCCTGACGCACCAATACCAAATATCGGGTTCGGGGCGAAGACCGGAAGAAGGATCCTCGATATTGAGGATTGCCCGATCGGAACAGACGCTATCAGGGAGGGTATGAAAAGGCAGAGGGCTTGGGTGCAAAACAATTTGCATACGTACAAGACAGGAGCTACGCTGTTGCTAAGGGAATCGACGGAAAGGGTGCCCATAAAGGGCGCAATGGAAGTGGATGGAGAGGGAAAGAATTACGTTGAAACGAAGAAGTGCGTCACGGATTCCAAAGAAAGGAGCGTGGAATATTTCGGCGATTTCAGGTTCGATAGCCCTGCTGGGTCATTCTTCCAAAACAATAACTCTATCCTCACGAACGTATGTACTAAAATAACTACCCCCCCCCCATGAAACGCTATCCCTAATATTTATCCTAGTTCACCGACTACGTCCGCGAGAGTCTCAACTTCCCCATCGTCAAACAAGCTGGTGACGCTAGCGAAACCATTGAAACCAGAGCACCAAAGTACCTCGTCGACGCCTACTGTGGTTCAGGCCTCTTCACGGTCGCTTGTGGGCAAGGCCTTGAGAAAGTCGTCGGAGTCGATATCGACAAGCAAAGCATCGCCTCGGCTCGCGAGAATGCCAGGATGAACAATATCAAGAATGCCACCTTCATCAGTGGCAATGCAGAGGCAATATTCGCTGAAATCAAATTCCCTGGTTCTGAAACCTCGCTCATTATCGATCCTCCGAGAAAGGGGTGTGATAAACTGTTCTTGGATCAGCTTCTGGACTTCCAGCCGAAGAGGGTCGTTTATGTTAGTTGCGACGTGCATACCCAGGCAAGGGATATCGGGTATATCTTGAACGACAAGAGAGGAGAGAAGTATAGGGTGGATAGTATTAAGGGTTTCGATTTCTTTCCACAGACGCATCATGTTGAGGGAGTAGCGGTGTTGACACTGATTGATTAAGAAAGGGTGTTATTTTTGGGGTTGGAGAGAGGACAGTGCGCATGTTTTCACAGGAGGCTTACATTGTAGATATCTATATTCTTGGGTTGGCCCTGTGCATTATCAAAAGTCGATTTCGTACAAGAACATCAATGTATTAGAGGATTAATGCGAGAGAAAAATTTACTTTTTCCCCCAGGAGGGATAAACAGGATATTTCGATAGAAGGGCGCCGATTAGAAAGCAGCGAGTGATTGTATATGACCCTATACCCACAAAGACCAATGATCGTAGCGCAGTTTATAAGATTATACTTTTTAAATATGCAGTATCATCGCCATTTTAACCAGAAAAGGGAGAAGGCGAAGGAGGAAGGAGGAAGGAGGGCGTAATTTACGCCACGCCCTTAGCCCAGTAATGTAATAGTCTGCAGTCTAGAACCAATAATTGCTTGCTTGCTTGAAATTTAGCTTCAACGAGGGTCCCAGACTCAAGGCAAACCCCCTCATTGCACAACGACTCCAAATTGACCACGACACAGTAGTCTTGTATGCAGGGATACCAATCTAAACTCAAGCTAGGAGGCAAGTTCCATTTCTTAATCTACCAGTAGTCGACCTCGACAACGACCTTACCACGCAGCAACGAAAGGATCCACCAAAAACTTTTCAGCATCAAAACCTAGTACCTATAATTTCGTCTTTACTTCATTACCGCTTTATACCCCTTACTTTAAAAATCTTAAAGTCAACATAACCCGGTGAAGCAAGAAAGGAAAATCCAGAGCCAAAAATAAAGCACACAGTTCAAATAACAACGATAACTAACTACAGCAGAAGCGAAGTGTAAAATAAAAAGGCAACCCGTTTTTTTGTCGATCAAATTCTAACATGACAAAGAACCCTCCCTCATCATCATTCCTCGCTGGCATCAAAAAAAAGAAATCATTACATTGCTAGTAGTTTTTTAAAAAGCAAACATTTACCGTCCTTCCTTTATTTCTGCAACCCCTTCAATGAACCCAGGGAAAGTGCAAGTCCCTGAGATCTACTCCGAATACGTACGAATCCAGTAACTGGGCCATCGTCACCATCTTTTTCGATAGAAAGATTCGCAAGTGCATCCTCGCCTGTAGACAAACGCATTAGCCATTCATTCAATCCTCCCTGTCAAAAATGTAAAACTTACCAAAAACACTCCTAGCATAAAGATTCGCACTCAAAAACTGGCAATCACCCTTGAGACTCGCCTCAGGCGTCAAACAAGCCATATTAGTGCTCTTCATCAACTGATCCAAGAACTCCCTCAGGCTCTTCGCCTTGCTATTGATATTGACCTTGTTCTCCCACTCGAACTCAGTCCACATGGTCCTAAACTGCGTCTCGCTGCAGTACGCCGGCTGGATGTAGTCCATGATATCTACATGGACATCATTCAAGATAACGACGTTTGTTTCTGTAGATGCAGGGCCATCATAGACGACATTACCGAAAATGACCGCTGTGTCGGTGGATGAAACTTTGATAGTTGCCTGAACAGAGTGGAAAGCGTGGGGCCCGAGATTCTGGGTTGTGGGGCGTTCAACGACCTTAAGGTCACCAAGGGTAGCGAATTCGACCGACAGATTCTGCAGGGTCTCAGTGGTCTGATTGACGAGCAAGACATCAAGAATGATGTCAAATTGGTGGACCTTGACGTACGCCTCAGCGTAGACAGAATCCGAGAAACCAGTGAGCTGGACCACACGGCTGAGCTTCGAAGTCAGATCCTCAACATTGCCGTCGCCGCCGGTGGCCTTCTCCATATCGACCTCTATGACATCGGCACCGTCGGTAGCAGACTTCTTGCTTAGTTGTCTGATTCCTAGGACGTCGTCCACGTGCACCATATTTTTTCCCTTCTCTAACTCTTCCTTGGCGACCCTCTTCTTCTCTTCAGCGATAACCATAGCCCTAAATGCCTTCCTAGTGTCGTCCAAGAAGACTGCTTCAATCTCCTTCTTCTGTTCGAATTCGGCAAGGGACCGAACGCAAGACATGATTCTGTCAACACTGTCTTCGTCGATTTTGGCCTTGACAAATTGACTCTGACCAACGCGAATAATACTAATCATAATGAGCATTGCCTCCGCCTTAAGGGCATTAGTACGGGCAATATCTGAACCAATCTCTGCATGACGCATAACAAGTTTTGTAAGGGTCCCAGAAAGGACAGTAGCCAGATAGTAATCGCCATCGAGAATAAGAGAGCGAAGCGGGGGCTTCTGGGAAGCTCTAACAGCTTCAAGTTTTGCCAGACTCGCAGATTCACTAGTAAGTGCACTCTCCGTAGCGTAAGTACCGTCTGCAAGCACTTTTCGTGAGCCGGTGGCAGGCCCAGCAGGTTTTGATGCTCCATTCGCTTGATCATCCTCCTCCCCCGGCTGCTCATCCAAGAGTCGTTGTTCCGACGCAAGAATGGGGATTTCCCCCAAACTTTGGCGTATCCGCTTCCAGGCCTCTCGAATATCCTTCTGTTCAACACAGTATTCCCCAACAATCCACAAAGCTCCCCTGTAGACCTTTCCGGTTCTAACTTCGCTTAACGTCGACATAAGGCGCTCTATAATAGATGAACGGAGAGCAGGGAACTTCTCAACAACCTCCTTTACAAATGCAATCACATCGACTGCAGACGAGTTGTTGAAATCACTGATAAAATCCATGAGCAAGCCGACAACACCTGCTGCAACCTCAGAGAACCTGATGGCGCAGTTATGAATTGAGTGAATCAACAGCTGCCTATATTCATTGTTCTAATAAATGTTAGAAGCGCTCGAACAATTCAGACCCGCAAACTATTGATACCTTCTCATAGTCTTGATCCACGGTCTTGGAAAGTTCTTTCTTCAAGAGCATGACCACTTCCTCGACGTTCTTGCTCGAGACCATGTCCATAGCAATATCAAGAACCTTTCTCCGTACATCGATATCGGGACTAAGCAGAAACACAGGTTAGCCTCAATTCGTTACCCTGACATAGATGGAAACAATCATAAAATTTGATATACCTTGACAAGACACGCAGAACTTCCATTACCAGATCATCCAGCACACCTTGATTCTTTCGTCGCAGCTGGTCGACCTTATCAAGCACAATAAGCTTCACATTGTTATCTGAGACCTTAATGCAAAGCTCGATGAACTTTCCAGCAGCCGCCTTGATAGCTACCGGATTGCTGGTCAAAGTAGTCAATGATGTAGCAGCCTCATAAACCACGGTATTTGAGGTCGCCTCCAGCAGATCGAAGATTAATCGGAGATATCTGGCCTATCCAAAAGTAAGAAAACTGCCCCCACCGGAGGAAAAAGCTCCAAAAACACACCTTGTTCCCCGAGTTGAGCACAGCATCCTTCCGGATAAACTCGATCAGCACGAGCTGCGTGAGCTCGTCCGAATTGGCAATGCTGTCGAACACCGAGTTCAAGTATTCCAAAGCCTTTGAGTGGGAGATAGCACTTAATGCAGCGAACGCATTCCTTTTGCACGTATTATCACTTTCCGCCTGTAGGAACGTCAAGATAAGGTCTGGGGCATCGGGTATCAGGTGCTCTGAGTGAGAGAATATGGATTGGATGGCAAGGACAGAGTTCTTGCGGACGTATGCGTGGCGATGCTCGAGACATTGGCGGGCCGAGGAGAGGAGGGGCTCGAGAAGTTCGGGTTCACGAACTTTGCAGAGGAAGCGGAGGGTTGCGCCGCGGATGTACTCGTTTGCGTGGAGGAGATCGTTCCGGATGCCATTGCTACATGAGTACTTGATATTAGTATATTTCATCCGATTTACTATCACCTCCCAATCCCACACTAGTATCCATGGCACACAAGAGGAAATATACTAACCAAACCAAAATCATCTCCTGTTTCAGCTTCCCACTCGCATCGTGCTTCGGGCATATCTCATAGTAAAAGTACAGCAGCTTCTTGAGTGGCTTACTCTTGCTCGGCATGACAAAACGGATGATATGCATAAGTAGTTGTGGCATCGGGTCGCCATTCAACATGATGATCAAAATCCGGCGCATGGTGTCCAGCTTTGATTCATCAGTTCCCTTCTCCAGCTGTTGCTGGAGCTGCTGGATCGACGGCTGGTCCGCGGCATTGTCAAGATGTACAATGGAGTACGAGTGTTCGAGGAAAGACGACATAATTGCGGGGTTCTCGCAGTGGTCGTTGTGGTTGAGTCGTTAGCTTCGAGTGGTCACTTGATGAGGGGGGGCTTTGGTGGATGAGGCTCGTGGGTAACGTCGCAGTTGTATAAAATTGAGGGGTCCGAGCTTGTGGTAGCGGGGAGGAGATATGTAGTGGAGCCGGCGGAGATGTCTGAAACAGCGGCGACGATGCTCCCCGATAGCTATATTGGGCGGAGCGGGCGTAGGGTGGGTGGAGCGGGCGAGAACGAGCAACGGCCTTTTGGAGAAGCGAACACTGTGGTGTTTTTGTCGTTCACTGAACTCTCCCAGGGGTCCCTGTGTCTTGGCATGTGCCCCACTCTACGCCGAGGACAGTTTTCGAGATCACGAGGAAACAAGCATGCCGCAACAATGAAAGCTCCTAGTTTGAAGTACAAGAGGAAACAAAACTCCATTACAACTCCCCCGAAGGGCAAGCTTCTCACCCAAATAAGAGGAAACAGCTATGTTACAATCGAAAGAAAACACTCCCAGAAAAAACGGCTTATCCCTCCTATTCACCAAGCGATACTCAAAACAGTTTCCAGAAAATAAACAATCCAAAGCTTAATAACTCACAAACCTCAAACTCACCGGAAGACATCCATGACAAGCAGAATAGAAACGAAGACCCCCCCGCATTACCGTTATTTCACAATCTAGTATTGAATGCCCTTATCGCCTCAAGATCGACTCCCATACTGCTGCCAACCCTGCAATCCCAGCTCCGATAAGCTGCGTCTCCCTCCCTACACCTACCTCCACGATCTTCAAGCTCTTGTCCCCTAGCAACCCCATAAAGTTGAACCCTTTATAGTGGACCAAATATGCAACAAGGGCTTTGGTCACGGCAAATGTGAGAGGATCAGTCTTGTACTCCTCGGCCGAAGTGGAAATGGTAGGATCATATGGCTTTGAGCGCGCCACACTGGCTGCTGTCGCAGTCAAGTTGAAGAGGTATGCATTCCCCAGAGGAACCGCGATCGCCGTCGTCAACCAGGCCAGGAACGGACCCCAGAAGCTGGCCGTAAGAAGGACAAAAAGATCCGGCAGTAGAATATAGTGAGGCCCTGTGCCGATAGCTGAGACAGCAGGAATTTTGACCAGATAAGCGAGTGGAATCAGCCGATACAGCAAAAACGCCGCCTCGTACGTTAAAGTCACAGCATTCACGGAAAGTACATTGGACAGCCTATCACGCAGATCCGTCACCGCCTCCTGGATCGAAACCTTCTCAACCGCCTTCATCACACTGTCATTAATGGCGTTCGCACGGCTCTCAATCGCATCTGCGACAATTGCCGGGCTTGGTGGAATTGGGGCCTTCACTACATCCCGAATAGTCCTAACAGCTCTAGGAGTATGAGCCGTAAGTTGACGCGACCCAGACCGCAGTGTGCGTTCTGTCAAAGACGGTGCTGGGCTGACAGATTCTTCTTCCCCGCTATTTATCACGAAGAGTTAGACAAAGTAGTGCAGGGGGAAAGGCCCAGGGAAAACGCACGTAGAAAGATCAGCAGAAGTTTCCGGTGCATTGCGGCTCGCCCGCCACCTTGCGCGTGTTGTTGGTGCGTGAGCGGGAGCGACCGAGGTAGTGTGATTGGATATTTTCGTAGGCGACCGCGAGTCAAGCGTATCGTAGTATCCATCAAAGGTAGAGTCGTTCGCAAGGTCGTCAGAATGGTAGGTGTTTAGGTAGTCCGTAAGCAGGTCCTCAAGCTCGCTCTTGAGGTACCCATCGGTTCTGTAACCCAGCGACGTTAGCTACAACCGCGTGCGACGCGTATAAACTGGGCCCCAGGGGGGAAGGGCGCACGTACGGAAGGCCAAGCTGGTGGCAGAGCTCGACAAGCTCTCCTTTCTTCTTTTTGCTTATCCAGAGAGAAGACATCACGCGCACGGGGGTAGATGCCACGATGTGTGATGTAAGTGGCTTGTTTTGGTTTTGATTTGATATGTAGGGAAGGCTGAGGGGGAGGTAGTCAGATGAGATGAGCGGTGATGTTGACAGCTAGGCAGATGGCCAAAGGCGGGGGTCCTGCGGGATGTTTAGCGCCCTGCACGCATCATAATGCGATTTGGTCCGGGGGAGTGTAGTAAACACGGGCCACGCGAGCCGTTTCGAGCGTCTTGTGCATCGCGATGGAGAAGACGGTCAAATTTTAGATGCCCAAAATACATGCAACGGCAATTCTATCTGAGCTAATTTTCGCTTTGCCGAGCTCCAGAAGCGATATTAATGTCCTTGATCATAGATTCTCACTCGTTACATTCGTCGGTGAACTACGTATGCATCACGCAACTACAGCACACGGATGGGTCATCCTTCAACCAGCAACCTGTGTTCACAACGTTCTCTTACTTAAACCGTTTCTTATATACTATGTCAAAGCCATCCCCCAAAATCCAGCGTTCTAACTGAATGACGCTGGCTCTGTATGTAAATAGGGTTACTACATCAAAGGGCTCCAAGTAAGAGACAGTACTTCTCTAAAAACCACGCAGAGAAAGAAAGTAATTTCATGTAATGCTCAAAGAGACCTAACCTAAGCAGATGGTGTCTCTCCACCCAATTCTTGCATCATTTCGCTTCTTCCTTTCCTGTTTTTTTTTGGTCTCGGCGGTGGTCTTGTATCCGTCATTCCTTCAAAGTCCGCAAGCTCCCCAACTGAAGTTTGAGGTTTGACATATGGCGAATAGGTAGCCTCCCACTTTCCTCGCTCTTCATGAAACTCCAGTTTCGTACTCCCAATGAGTAACTTCTTCCACATCCTCCTCTTGAACCTTGGTGTTATATTATGCGGCTTCGCACCCTCTGGCAGCGGCAAATCTGGCAAAACTTTCCGCTTCGGCGGTTTCGGGGCTTCTAAACCACGTGTTAATCGTTCGAGCCTCTCTAAGCCACCAGCTTCGAGTGGGGGCAGAACGCGTCTGAGAAGCTCAGAGTGGTGTTCGTAGAGCATATTGATCTCCCGACGCTTGGATAGAGGGCGACCCCAACTATTTATGGCAGGTATTTTAGCCTTCATACTCATGGTAAGGTTTCCACTTTGGCGTTGGGCGATTATTAAAGCTCGTAATCCAGGGGACAAGGCGGGAGGGATTGTGTTGGGATCTCCGGGGACTAGAGGCTTGGGTTCTTCTTCTGGAGCTTGGTTTACAACGGGCTTTTGGATCCTAGTTGTGTTAGTACTTTATAAGGAGCCAAGGATAGTTTTTCCGGTTTTCATAGATATTTTTATAATTCATAGGGCAGTGACAAAAGGAGTAAGTTACAAACCTCTAAAAGCTCGTGCTTACGCCGGCCTGTTTGCCCATAGCTCATCTTCAAGACAGTTTGCAATGCCTTGGGCTCACCAGCGTTCGCACGTATAAGAACAGAGAGCCCACGTCGACCCTCTTTGAGCAGCTTGGTGGCACGCCATCTGTTGATCACCTTGCGGTTGAGTCGAAACCGTTGCTTGATGAAGCGAGCCATATAGTTGCGAGCCACATCATCGTAGAGAACAGATGCCTGGCGCAGGAGCTTCCTGAGGAGTGGAATTGGCTCCATTGGTGGGTGGTGAATGCCTAATAAGTGGCCTATGCACTTAAATTTTCACGAGAGGTTCCTATTATGTTGGGATGTGAGGACTTGGCGCTGTTATCGATACCGAGGTGGCGCTGCTGCCACAACAGGTTAAGATGAGTATAGGAAAAACTGATGAAATTTACCCAGAATAGGAAAGAGGTTGGACGAGCCACGCGCGCATGTCTCGGAACGCCAGCGAGACGCGCGCTCTTCTCCGCAGCAGATCGCGACTTCCCTTGGATCTTTTTCTCGACTCAGATCCCGTTGCCAGCAAGTCATTCTGGTCTGTCAAACCCCCTGCAGCCTCAATCCCTTTGGAAGGCCATCTCGGGACCATCAACATAGCAACAGCAGCAAAACAACGCGAGTTCTCGCCCTCGTCGCCTGTTGCCCCCGCGTTGCTCCTCGTCTCGCCGTTGTGTCTCCGCTCCTCGAAGGGTCTGGGGTGTCACCCGCCTCCTCAACGTACATATTCCGTTTTCTGTCCCCGCTCTACCACTCTACACGCTTCGCTTCTACCCCCTTGGTTCTCTACCCCCCCTCCCGCTAGCGCCAGTGAATTTCTCCTGCAGTATCACGCCCCCCAGACATTCGTTTACCATTCACTCTCTGTACGCTGCCTGAGTTTATTTCATCCCTTCCCCGGGAGATGGCCTCCTCTTCCAGACCTCCAACTTTTGCCCGCAGCGGTTCATCGTCTCTAACCGCTACTACCTCTATGTACCAGCCCTCAGCCGTCGGGTCTTTCGCTACGAACGGTTCTGCTTCTGTGGCTTCGACTCCTCAAGGAACCCCTCCTCCACCCCCGCATCCTGCCAGCATGGATGACTCAAAACCCACAATCTTCACCGTGAGTTACCCTGGAAATTCTGGCATATGGGAAAAGGGGATGAGTTTTAATTCTAATTTTGAGATGGCTGATTTTTATTTTTTATTTTGGGAAATGTTTAGGCCACCTATTCTGGTGTTGCGGTGTTTGAAATGCCAGTAAATAACGTTGCGGTCATGCGACGACGCCACGATTCATGGTTAAACGCAACTCAGATTCTGAAGGTAGCAGGTGTGGAAAAAGGGAAGCGAACAAAGGTTCTAGAGAAAGAAATCCTTAACGGTCAACATGAGAAGGTTCAGGGTGGATACGGAAAGTATCAGGGCACATGGTAAGGGTGTATATTTCTATTCATATATTAGCACTCGCTGATTCATTCCACAGGGTCGATTTTGAACGAGGTCGAGAATTTTGCCGCTCCTATGGCGTAGAGGAATTGCTTGCTCCTCTACTTGATTTAGATGTCCTGGCAGCAAGCGGCCCCGATTCAACTCCTACTAAAGAACAAGCTATGGCTGCAAAGCGAAAGCGAATGTACAATCCTAGCCTGAGCCAGACCAATGGGAACACAGCCCCCCTATTCCCCCCTATATCTTCCACTGTCACCAATGCTTTCAGTGCTCTCAGCAAGTCCACATCACGGATGGACTCGCAGGAGACACGAACAGGGTTTTCTCAGAATTCGGTATTGTCATCGCAGGGCACTGCTCGCCCACACGAAACATATAGTCAGGAGACTTGGCCATTAAGTCTTCCCACAGAAACCAGCTTTCAATCTCAAGTCCAACTTGATTCTGCGTACTGTTCTCAAACTCTACCTGTACTTGAGCGAGATTCACAAGAACCACCACGAAAACGGGCACGGCCATCCACTCCACTCAATGAAACACCTGCCCACTTTTTTCAACCACAGGCTGAAACCCCATTAAGGCCTGTACAACCTGTAATTGCCGATAATGTGCCGGACTCGGAACATGCGCGACAAACCTTAATGAATCTTTTTATCAACCCTGAGACCGATTCTTCTGTACTTTCGCAGCTAGATACACTCACTCCCGAACAAATCGATATCCCTCTCGATTCGACGGGTAGTGCCGCGATACACTGGGCAGCGTCTCTGGCCCGTGTCCCTCTCATTCGGGCTTTAATAGCGAAGGGTGCATCAATATATCGAGTCAACCATAGTGGCGAATCAGCATTAGTTCGTGGATGTTTTGTGACCAACAATTTTGACCAGTTTTCGTTCCCCCAGCTCCTTAACCTCCTTCACCCCACTATCCCTATTATTGACAATAACGGTCGAACTATTCTCCACCACATTGCTGTTAAGTCTGGAATGAAGGGGCGGAGCGCAGATAGTCGATACTATCTTCATTGCTTGCTGGAATTTGTGGCTAAACATGGTGCTTCGTCTACGAGCCAACGGACAGGAGGGCCAAAGGTGATGAGTCTAGCCAGATTTATTGGGGAGATTGTCAATGCTCAGGATAAGAGTGGGGATACTGCGTTGAATATTGCTGCCAGGATAGGAAACAAGAGTATTATCCAGCAATTGCTGGAAATAGGTGCGGACTCGAGCATACCGAACCGGGCAGGATTGAGGCCCATAGATTTTGGTGTCGGAGGGGAACCAGCACCTGTACCAAGCCGGAGAGAACAGACATGGACTGCACCGCCTGTTGTTGTGCAGAAACGACAGGATATTGTTAATCGTAGGTTTCTCCACGCTTTTAACTTGGGTTTAGTTGTTCTGACAAAACTCTTTGTGTTTAGTAATTAAAGATGCTATCGCTGGACTTGAGAAGGATTTCCAGGGAGAGATCGAGGCAAAACAGGAACAAGTTATGGTTACCTTGAATCAATTAAGAGAGGTCACCTTGAAGCTTGGAAAAGAGCGTGAAAAGATGAACCAACTCCGCCAACGAAGCCGGCAACACTCAGAACTCCGGCAACACTGCCAAAATCTACGCCGGGCCATCGAAGAAGAGAATTCTCGATTCCGAGAGAAGCTCGGAACCACAAACGGCAATGCCTCAAGCATGAATGGGGAAAGATTAGATCCTGATGCACCCTTCAAAATATTACCAGAGTTGATGTCACCCGTTACGGACGCTAGGAGTCTAAGCCCGCAACAACGAGAATATTTGCAGTCGCTGCCGTCAGTGTCGGTTCTCAAGGCTCGAACCAGAGCTTATAGGACAAACGAGGATATGCTTCGGGAGGTTGCGAGTAGGCTACACGACCGGAGTACTGAGCTAGAGGATAGATTTAGGAGGGTAGTTTCGCTTTGTACAGGTGTGGACGAGGATAGGGTTGATTCATTGCTGGAGGGGTTGGTGCAGGCAGTAGAGAGCGACCCTGGAGAGGTGGATACAGCAAGGGTTAGCAGCTTCTTGAGGAAGGTGGATGAGAGCAGTATGGTGAGGGATTGACTATCATGAGAAAGGGAGTTGTTTAGTCTTGACATTGTTGGATATTTCTGGTGTACGATTTTATCTTTAAAGGCGTTTTTCGTGTTTCTTCTCTCCACACCAAATTCTTCTTTTGCCTAAGTGCTTTGAGGGATTCTCTTTGATTCTATTTTTCAACCTTTACAATTAAAAGCGAGAGGGAGTGGGGCCGTCTCATCTCGTTATTTTCTTTGGGGGTGGTGCGGTGCATCTGGCGTCCAGATTTGTCGACTACATATATGAAACTTTTTTTCTTTTCTTCTTTTCTCTCTTTTCTATTCTGTTTACCAGCCTAATTTCCTGTTTATTTCCCGGGCCTTTTTCCTCCCGATTTACAACTCCTTAAAAAAACTGTCCGTCTTCATAGTAGCCCTAGTTACTAATATCTTATTTCTCTTCTCCTACTCTACTTGTATCATGTTTCCTATGCCCAATGTCCAATGTCCGGTTCGTTTGGTTCGCCTGGTTGTTCTTTTTTAATGGTGGGTCTGGTTTTGGGATGGGGGGTTTGTGGGTAACAGAGTTATTCCTGGTCTAGGGGGTGGTTTGTTTTCTGTTTATAGCTACGATTATCCTGTGTACAAACGTGGGGTTGAAGAAACATGGGTCCCGGAGATGGTATGGCTCTTTTAAAGTCCTAGTTTGGTTCGTGAAATATGCGCACGTCTGGTCGAGTGAAGGCAGATATAGATTTGCTTATGAAGTAGCGATGGTGGAGTATAAATGGCTATGGTTAGAATTGAGTTGGCAGTTATGCTGTGACTCTTTGGCTTCTCTGGGTAGCTAGGTTTGTTCCCACCACCTACTGACCTCTCAACCCGCTAGGCCATGGAGGATAGAAACGTTTGCGTGTTTTGCTTCTTTTGAACTGGTAGCTAAATAGGTCTGCTTACTATGGCCGAAAGCCGTAGAGCCCCACCACAGTTAACTTGATATCTTCGCTTCTATGCATAAAGATGCACGAGAGGGGCTAGGCGCGAGACTACATACATGTATGTACTTGGTGGCCTAGCTTCAATTAGTTGAGGATACTGTTGGTGTTTTGTACCTGTCTAACGAACGAGTGATTGTTCGTGATTTTTGCGCTGTGGCAACCTATTAGAGTATTTTGCTAGGCTTCTTCCTAATTTCTAACGTGAGTATCGTAGGAGTGATCTCTAGGGGCATGGCCATATGGATGGATATGAGGCTAGCTGGGTGCTTCGTGGGTAGTGCTCGCATCGTTTTATGCTGCAGCGAGATACTTTGTTCTGACTTACGCTCCGCGTAGGTACACGCAGTATGCCCAGGTAATGACTCAATAATTGAATATGTCTCATTATTTTTATTCTCTTTTTCACTCCCTTCGCTCTTACCCCCCTCTGTATGACCTTTTTTTGGTCGGATCTGTCTTATACTTTTCGGGTAATAGATCTATATCGATTTACGAGATGTGCTTTGTACGGGAGAAACAATATAAAAGGTCTAGTTTAATAGTAACATAAGTTCTGAACCTCTAGATCGCCTTTTCTATACGTCTTCGCCGATTTTATGGAGCGGGTTTCTGACGAGTGAGATCTGATGACCGTATTTGTACCCTCGCATAAGTCTCTAACTTATAGTGCACTGGTATCAGCGCCTCTCAACCTCTGGTCCTCTTTTAGTCATCGCAGTTAACGTATCATCGGTCAACCTCATGACCTGCCATTCCTTGCCCATGTTTACTGCGCCGATGTTTTCATAAAATTTGATCGCTGGTGTATTCCCTATTCTTAATGTTAGCGAAATTCCAATACCACCAGGAAGGAAAAATAAATAAAAATAGACCACGAACATTTCAGAACAGTCCATTCTAGTCTAGCACCATTGATCTCGATAACCTCTTGCGCAAGTGCAGCTAGTAGTGCAGTACCAAACCCTCGTCCACGGAACTCTGGGCGTACGAACAGATCCTCAAGGTAGATGCCAGGCTTGGCGCGCCAGGTGCTATAGTTGTTAAAGTACCTAAATAACTGTTAGTCGTATGAATCAGTTAGCTCTATATACATGTATGTTTCGATACTTACAATGCCATCCCAGCAGGCTTCTCGCCGTCGAAAATCAGTAAGGTCTTAGCATAGCGCTCAGAACCTTCTTTGAAACCAAGCGTGTCGAGGAGTAATTCTTCGGTTGCTACTACCGCGTCGGGCTCCTTCTCGTATATTGCGAGTTCTGTGATTATCTCTAAAATGAGGGGGACGTCTATTCCGGTTGGTTAGTTGAACCTGTCTGAATAGCAGGGCTAATTGAACAAGGGGGGTTTTTTTTACCAGAGGCAATGCCTCTCCGAATGATTGGCTTGGAAGACATTGTTTTTGTGTTTCTGGAACTTTATTGGGCCTTGAGAGTGATGTTTTTCAATCTGGATGTGGGCAGCGGATCGCGGGGTTGGGGCTTGCTTGAATTCAGAAAAGCTCGGTACGCACGGACCAGGTGCAGATTCAAACAGAGACGAATTATTTACGGGCATACGGGGTCCGGCATATTCACATTCACTTGGTTATACATACTCTGTTGCGGGTAAAGGGGGACTAGTTCATGCATTATCAAGTGTGCGGTCTCGGCGGCTCGGTGTTGTCGCACGTTGACGACGCCTCTTCCCCTGTCAGACTCGATTCATATCTGGGAGCCGCCAGTCTCTCCCGAGTTTACGCATTTCCACCCTCCATCCAGGAACAAGCTCTCTACCACCACTACAACACATAAACTGACATGGCAAACAAGCCCATCTCGGAAGCTGACATCGGGAAGTACTGGGAGATCTTCAGCGCCCATTCCAAAGATGGCCAACGGATCACAGGAGACCAGGCCCTTGGTATGCTCAAGAACTCCGGGCTGAGTGATGACCAGCTAGCGAAGATCTGGGATTTGGCCGATGTCGATAAGGATGGTGATTTGGACTTTGAGGAGTTTTGCGTGGCGATGAGGTTGATTTTTGATTTGGTTAATGGCGTACGTCATGCCCCTTCTTCCCCGGGTTTTCGGTCTGGTCGTGGAAGAGCTTGTTAGCTAGCTACGGTAAAATGGTGGAAACTAATACTTCCCCCCCGCGTCTTTAGGAATTGAAATCAGTTCCTTCGAAGCTTCCCGCATTCCTCATTCCTGAGTCTAAAGCTCATCTGGTCACGGCCTCAGATGCTCTTTCAAGCAACCCTCCACAGTTCGAAAGAGTTGATGACTACGACGATGATGCGCCTGGGCTAAAGGATGGATTTGATTGGTACATGTCGCCGGGCGATAAACAGAAGTACGAGGGGATATACACGGCCAATGCCGGGGACCATGGGCAGCTCCAGTGTATGTCTACCTAGCTCTAATTATCTCCAAGCAAAAATTCAGGACTAACAATGGCATTTTGGGTTGTCTAGTTGGCGCTCTTGAAGGCCTCTATGATTCAATTAGCGTCCCAGATACTGATATTCGTTCTGCCTGGAACTTGGTGAACCCTTCTGCCTCTCCCTCTATTGGGAAAGATCAGGCACTAGTGTTCCTCCATATCCTTAACAATCGCCACGAAGGCTACCGCATCCCTCGCTCGGTTCCTGCATCCCTGCGTGCAACATTCCAGAAGAACCAAATTAACTATGACTTGGATAAAGTAGAAGGGACTGGGCGAAGTCTTGGGAGTGGGAGGAGAGACATGGATACGATTTCTGGGAAGAAGGAGGCATTTGGAGAGAGTTACCTTACTCGATTGGGAGTTGGCGGGAGAGGGAACTTCAAGCATGCTGGTGGGAGACATCAATAATGGCTGATTTGATAGGGAATATCGCATTAACATTTTGTGGGTTGTAACAGGAACCGATTTCTCTGCAACAAAGGATAAAGACTGGGAAGAGGTCCGCCTTAAACGTGAGTTAGCGAACCTTGAAGCAAAGATCGCCCAAGCAGAGGCGGCAGCGGAGAAGAGACGAAACAGAGACAAATATGGTTCCGGCGGATCAACAGCGGCGCTGGTTAAGCGAGAGCTCGAGCAGATGCTGGATTATAAACGACGGATGCTTCGGGATTTAGAGGATGGTGGTTCGAAATCAAAGGGTGGTAGTAGCTTGAAGAGTGTAAGGGAAGATTTAGATATGGTTAGAGAGCAGGTTGATGCTCTAGAGCAGCATTTAAGAGGTAGGGAAGATGTCCTCCAGGGGCTATATCGTGAAATTGAAGAGGAGAAAGGCCGAAGGTGATGTATTAGTGGTGTTGAAAATCGAGGGATGACTTTAGAGTAACGGAACTATTTTTGTGGTTGCTATTTTTCATAACCCTCTTTTTTGCCGAGTATTTGTTACTGTCTATTGTGTTTCTTAACTATTCTCTTTTTCGGGGAACGGGATTTTTGTTTTTAGAAGCGGTATTGCTCAGTTTTCCAATAATACATGTATTGTTTGTTTTCGACCTGATGCCTTTATTTGCTACGATATATTTGATCCGAATCCCAGAATTCTTTTTTTGCATCTACTGTTGTTTGTGGGGAGGTAAGGTGTGGAAATATTTGTCTTTTTGATGAAGAGGAATGGTTTCTTTATGATGTCGAGAAATTTGGCATTTATTTAGCCCAGGTGAGGACTACTGCTTGATCTAGAGAGAAGAAGCTATTTGGGGCATATTCTCATTGACCACTCCAAGCCATGGTTTATCTACTCTCTGCTCGTAGCATCCAAGTGATGAGGATGATCTACTCTACATACTAAGATAAGATGGATCCGATTAGATGGCAAGTGAACCACCGTGACTGCTGTTTCCCCCACTGCCAAGCCCTCGACCACGAACCCACACAAACCACCGGTTTCTGCAACTTCACACGCGGATTCAACAACCAAGAAGACCAACAGCATCACGACCGGCCAACCTACGACTTTTCCCCGTACTCCCAATCACCGACGAACAAATCAATCAAAATGGCCCCCAAAGGAAAGAAGGTCGAGCGCAAGGAAGAGAATATTTCTCTAGGTCCTCAGATCCGTGAAGGTACCGATTTTTTTCCCCCACCTATCACCAATCTAGGCATGATTTAGAAAAGAAGGGGTTTAGATGGCTGATGGCTTTTGAATGAGAAAAAAAACAGGCGAGCTTGTTTTCGGTGTTGCCCGCATCTTTGCGTCTTTCAATGATACCTTCGTCCACGTTACCGATCTCAGGTGTGTTCCAACCATCCCAACCAATTCAACCAAACCAGATTCTTGAAATATGGGGGGTTCTTTTGTTGCCTATTATGAGAATACTTTATAAGGGGTAGAGGCTGACGCTTCGTTGATCCCTTCGTTCTCTTCCAGTGGACGGGAAACCATTGTCCGTGTTACCGGAGGAATGAAGGTCAAGGCCGATCGCGACGAGTCTTCACCGTACGCTGCTATGTTGGCTGCTCAGGACGTTGCTGCCCGCTGCAAGGAGGTTGGCGTTACCGCTCTGCACATCAAGATCCGTGCCACTGGAGGTTTGTGGAACCCCCCCATTCAAGAAGTTTAGAGTTAGGGATATTTTGCTGATATGTAGCTTGATTTTATAGGTAACGGAACCAAGACCCCCGGCCCTGGTGCTCAGTCTGCTCTCCGTGCTCTAGCCCGTGCTGGTATGCGTATTGGACGTATTGAGGATGTTACTCCTACACCTTCCGACAGCACTCGTCGCAAGGGTGGTCGCCGTGGTCGTAGGTTGTAGGCATGGGGAGGAAAAAAAACAAAAACAAAAAGCGATACTAGGAAATATTATTGGATGGCTCTTTTTTTCTCTCTTTTTACTCTAGGTATCTCGGGTCATAAATAAAATTCTGGGCTTGCGTCAAGAGATTGAATCTGAGGATGGGTTGTGCAACTTGGAGTGAAATGCTGCTTAGATTTGGTGAAAATTGTCTGGAGCGACGTGCGAAGGTGGACGGAGCTCAGAGAGCCATGGATTTAATGCGAACCTTGAAGCCGGTTTCTGGAACCTTTAACCATTTATGGATATCTAGACGCGAAAGACCATTTTTTTATTAAGGTTTCAAGGTTATAAATGTAGCTATAATAAGCGAATCACCTACTGGCTAGGGTCCTCTTGTATTTAGGGCTTCTAGAAAGTTAAAGTTTGGCTCCTATTCTCCCCTTCTCGGCAATCTGTAAATGTTAGGCTACTTTAATTTTAGCTAGGGTTGTGTTTGAGTGTTAAGTTGGTAAGATGATATTCATGTTACACAAGATATCAACGTTACACCAAAATCTTCAGCTTGATTAAAATATGTTTTCTTGCACAGGATCAGCAATGTCTTACTTCAAGCCTTATTGGAGCATCATTTCCAAGAATCCGGTATTTATAGCCGCACTGGCCAATAAGTGGCTTAGTCTCAAGACTATAAACCTACGATCTGATGCACTAATGGCTCAGGTATTCAGGGGTATATCAACTCAAGATGACGCCTGCGACCACGCGTGAATTCTCTCCAGATTCAAGGTCTCGAATGTGGGGAGGATCACCCAACATACCGCCCAGTCGAATGGTGCCTACGGGAAGTGAAGCGGAGCCCGAGGGGTCATCATATCGTGCCTACCTCAAACGGGTTCGCGAGTCAAGACCATACTGGCTCTTGCTTGACCATCTTTTGATCTATCGTTTTGATGGGACCTACAGGCCCCCTTTTCCACAGCCTTCTATCCCAATATCCATCCTGGAGATCGCCGCAGATGGTTCACAGAAATACTTCGACTACAAGACGCATGAGGAGCTTCTGAAACATATCGAAACGCCATATATACGTGACGGGTATGGGTACACGGGCATGTCTAACCGCGGGCGAAGGATAATTCTGATAACGGGCTTGCCTGTGACTGTGTTGGAGGTTATTGGCGATGTTTATGGTATGGATTTTGGGTTTTTCGTGGACCATCTTTTGCCGGATGAACATATGAGTTACACGGCGAAGACGACGAGGGGTAATCACTGCCATATTCTCGACGAGAAGAATCCGGAAAGTAAGAGGCTTCAGTTCGAGTATCGCGAGATTGGTCGGGTTACGGACAGCTTTCAAAGCTCACGGAATGTATGCCGCGTGTTTGAGCGACCTAGGGGCCTGCTTACCTGGGATTCGATATATCAAAAGAGATTTTCTGTGTTCTCTCATACTCCTTCTGATGGAGGACTAATTACGGGTAAGAGTCTTATGTACGTTAACTTTTATTCATGTTTATTGATTTATCGGACTTCAGATATTTATTTATTCGACGAACACGCCTACCGGGGTCCCTTTGCGCTGGGTATATCCCGCTTGGGCTTGCCATCGTTTTCGGATTTTAAGAATGGTGACAGAGAAGCATTCGATAGGTCAATTGGAATACGTGCCGAAGATGAAAGGCATACTCGAGAAGATGCCCGCCGATTAACAGGCTCGTTCCAAGACGAGGTGGTTAACCTCTTCAAAAGCTCCGACTTTGACGCTAAACTCGCTTTCGAAAGCCCCTCCTACATTATTAACCACATGTTACGACTGACGCTAGTCACGTGGCGGCATATGCTAGTGAGGGTGGAACACTCCTTTCTGGTTGAAATAGAGAACCAAAAAACGTCGGAGGGTTTTCAGGACGGGAGTTTGAGTTCGGTAATTGCGGAATTATCGAAGTGTGCACACTTGGTGCAGAAAAAGACGATTCCAACGATCAAGGCTCTATGCAAAGATGATAGTGGGGAAAATAACCTAGGAGAGGTCTTGGAAGAATACACCACACTATGCGAAGATATTCAGCACATCGCAACAAGAGCTGAAAAAGCACTTACAATCGTACTATCGAAGCTTTCAATTACAGAGAGCAGAAAAGCCATTGAACACTCTGTGCGAGGTATCGAGTTAGCAAAGCGTGTTGGGCGTCTGACAAAATTGGCATTCGTAAGTCTTGCTGAGATAGAATTCCTTGAAGGTTCATGGTCTGATGGGAGTTGTCCTGTAAAGGTCTTTATACCTTTATCCTTTGTTACATCTTTTCTAGGGATGATGCAGTTCGATGGCAACTTCTCAGACCAGACTAATCGCGTTATTTGGATTTTTTTCGCCATGTCCGTGCCGCTTGTGCTCATAATTGTCTTTCTCGCGGTCCCGGACCGTATTCTTTCGGTGGTCACACGCTTTATATATCTCTCACGAAGACGGTTTGGGATCGGTTGGATGTTCGATCAAGCAGGCGCAAACTATTACGTGATTAGGGGAGACCCCTGGGAGAAGTATTATAATTGGTTGTGTGCTGTTGGTTGGGAGAGAAAGGAGGATGTTCATCCAAAGAGGCTATTAATAACAAGGGGTGACGATAACAAAGGAATAGAAGGAGTTGGGTTAATTTTGGGGACTCTGCTGCATCTGAATCATGCATGGCGTAATGTTAGGTAGAACTATATAGCGCTACATCAATTTATATGTATGGAGGAAGTTGGGGGCTTATTTTCGTGCTAGAATGCTAAGTAGAAACTAAAGAACTTTTCGTTTCTTCGGATCCTAGTCAGAAAAATCATCACAGATAATCACTCGCTTGAATGCTTATAAATTATAGAGATGCTTTTTTTTTTTTTGTTTGTTTTTTTCATACTCGCATTATAGAGATGCTTCCTAGTACGGGTACCTCCTCGGATGTGGCTTCGGAGTCGGAAACGATTGAGAGACAAGCACCTGAGAGAACTGTTTAAACAGGGACCGTATGCCTATCTCTAGCAAGCAAGCAATCACAATATTACAACAGATGAGTTTTGACGGGGTTGGTGGCTACTCAAGTTGAGAGAATGCACTAAAAATTTCATATTCGCGGCGCTATTTATAGCAGGCAACTATGTTAGAATCGTAGCCAAATTGGCTCAACTAGCGAACCACGAAATTACAGTCGGCCTTGATATAAGGAACCCCGATACAATAGAAATTTACAGTAACGGACGGAAGCTGGGTACAACTTTGAGCTCCTAGCACCACCCAAAATTTGCTGTAATGAACGAAGTCCCACGAATTATGCAGATCCCTTATATATAACAAGGTGCGACGTAGGCCCAAATACGGGCTAAGCTTGCTCGTGAAGTGATATTAGTCATTTTAATATAGAATTTTAAATTGGCTTCTTATGTCAATTGGAGAATAGGAAAAACTCTCGAGTGCTAAACTGCTACTATAACTATAATTGTAAATCTTTGTTTATAATCCTAATACCAATGGCTTTAGCGGATCGCGGAGTTAAAACAGAAACTTACTCGCTTCGTTTTCTTTTACTTCGCCGAGTTTAAGTTCCGTCTCTGCAAGTATTACACTGCATTTGTTTATCTGACGAGTGAGATTTGATGAATAATAGCCTCGTTGAGTTTTACCAAATATGGTAAGGCCTAAGATACTGCTCTATCCCGGATTATTATTCAGATCTTATAGAAAAATTCGAAAAAACACCATTAATCATTGTATGGGAGCTGAGCTTAGGCTAACTTGTGACGAAGTCAATGATTGCGAGGTAAAAATAGTCGAGGTGTATTTTCTGCAGTGCACAATATTTAGCTCACAACGTCAATATAACAGTACTCAGGCACACTATGACGTCGACTCAAAAGGTAGGTGCCTTATTGATCAACCCGATATTATCTGGGTGCGATCTCTGGTTGTATACGTATCAACAAAATTGGATTGAGCACTTTTAAATAAAATAAAAGATTCTATCCTGCTCTAAATAACTGGCCAATCAATTTTCGAGCTCTACAATGACCTTTGACACAGATTTAAGGCATTATTAGTTTTCTGTACACCCCTCAATTATGCCCTTCGATTACCCCAGAACTTCTACATATATCTTCAATACAAATCATATCTAACCAAAAGACTTAGCAACTCCTAGGAGGAATAGCGGTTAAGCGAGCCATAATAACAAGTAAGAGAGTATGAGCTAATTAAGCACTAGAGTATCATAGCATGGTAGCAACAAGAACCACTAAGTTCCTATAGCTAGAATACCCGGGAAAAATCTCATCGCCATTGTTTCTCTCTTTCACTGATGGGACAGATTCAGCTGCTTCAGATTTTTTAAACGGGAAAGATAATCCACTTGAATCGAGGACCCAGTTGCGAACAGTGAAACTGGACCAGTGCCAAGATTGGTTTCTCATCCAGGCGGTCTGTGCAAATTATAATAGATCCCCATCCCTATAGGCACCGCATATACCATCGGGAAAAAACAAGTCTGGGTTTTTCTTTCTGGTGGAGCATGTGGTTGCTGCAAAAAAAGCAGACTCAAACCTACCAGTAGTAAGTTCTTGTATTTTTGTTCCGTGGTCCCGCCACATCGGAGACTTTTGCTCGCCATTGATCATGAGAAAGCCCTGATCGATCCCAATTTTGCCACTTGAAAAGCAATTTTGAGACAAAAGAACGACAAATGAAACCCTAGCTTTCGTTTTTGATGTGCTTGGTAATATCCCCGCATACACAGTCAATCTGTTCGTATTAAATTTGTTGATTCAGCGATCTTGAGCTACTTAGAGCAGTCTATAAGAACTCGAACTGTGTTCTTGGCGGGAATGTCTAGCTATAGTTGGCTGGGCCTGCTGTAGTTGTACCCTGCTAAATTTCCCCTAGGTTTCTATGACTGACCTAAGATACATCTATAGTTCAAGTTGGCTAGTCAAGCTTTAGCTGGGGTAGGCCATTTGCAGGAGGTATTTCCTTATTTGAAGTGGCCTGATCGGTTGGAAGGCTAATATGAGAATACATTTCCTTATTTCAACTCCTTAACGGACGATAGTAAGGCGGAAGCAGGGCTCTAGGTCTGTTAGTATTATTTAAATTTAACAAGCTAGGAGATTGAAAAATGTGTGTTTTCTTAGCCGAATTATCCCGCGGAATAATAAAGTTTTAAAGGGACAGAAGGTTAGCATATTGACAGCCCCAATTAGAATCGCACATATCAAGGGTTAGTATGCACTGGGCTACGCCCCGCTCTGTCTTCTCTGTGAGATGTGTATGTGTATGTACATACCTACTACAACGGCCTAAGGTTGTATGAAGAATGACCGAAAAAGCAAGACAGATTGCAGCTTTTCTGGACCCCGATGGCTGGCTCCGAAGCGATTGATAGACACTACATTAATAGCTCTATTCTGTTAAGAACTAAGTCAAAACTATTGGCCACTACATATAATTAAGAGGTTCAAATCCCAGTATTACTGAACTACGAACACGCGATGCATATATGCATAGGAATTGTATAGTCATGTAAGAAAACTCCTGACATCTCAGTGGTTGTCTTGCTAGTGAAGTAGAGTGTCAAGAATTTTCTTACACGGCTGTACAATCCAATATTATCCACATCCAGTCGTGAACTCTATTATCTTTAGTTAGACAAATAGAAGCCCAAAATCATAGACAGGGCCGATCTAGGGGCCAGAAGATACGAGCCGAATTAAAAGAAATTCACGCTTTTCTGCGAACAATAGTTAACTGTAACTCTAGGCTGGTAAGCCATTTCGATCCTGTAGCTTATCTTCGATATTTAACCTGACTAGTATGGACGGTTCATACTCAATACTTCGTTATAAATCTGAGCTAATGTCTCGCATTTTCAGGGGATTTGTGACAGCTCCCGTTGAGTTCGGGCCTGACTGAGTGGCCCTATGAGGCGAAAGATAACTTATCAGGCCTTTCCGTACTAAATATTTGTTACATGTAGACCATAGGTACCAGAAATATGTAGGGGGTTGTGGCAGATGATTGGCCAGGTCCCTCGGTTTAGCCCTTGATACGCTGGTACTTACCCCTGTTTTATAGTCTAGCGTGCAGAGTACTGTGAATGGCTGAGGACGGTTTTCTCGTGCATGCCATGATCTTGTTCCCAGTGTTCTGGCAAACCCTTTCTCGCTCGCCATCGGGGCAAAATAACCGGTGCTTGTTTAGTGCGTTCCTCACATTCATTATCTGGACCAAGGAACTTGTAATCCCACAGATTATTCCTCCCCCCGGCCAATTTTAACGGCTGCTAGACAAGCTGCAGCACAGTAGGTAATGGCCAAGAGCTCACCGCTGACATGTATGGCCGTGATTGAGACCACTTGGGATATAATCGCACGGACCAAATCCGGAAATATTGGACAAGTCCCCTCGTATTCCGGCGTATCCACTGGTCGATCGAGATCACCATTCCCACAATTTCGAAAACCGTATCCGGCAAAACTCTTTGCGTTTCAGGAATAACTTCCGAGCAAATTTTCTCCAATTTTGCGAAGCTCGGATAACCTCCAATAGATGAGCGGCCAGAATTGGTATCCCGAAAAACCAAGCGTATTTCCAGTAGAGGATCCATCCCGACATTTCGTTGACGTTTGCGTTCAGATGCAAAACCCACCCAAAGGAGTATCTAGATTAAGCTTCCACATGACAGGGGAAATAATCGATATAATTTACACCCACTCAGGTGACATGAAAGAAGGTGCCAAAGGCGCAACACCTTGTTAGAAACCATCAGGATTTGCATGGACCATAGTAGCATCCCAGAGGTAACATGATTCATTGATCGCGCGCGATTGAGCGTATATCTGTAGTTTATCGGCACGTTATGATGCCGGGCATTCATCACAGAAGGGTGCATGGTGCTTGTAGGTGTTGGGTAAGTATAAATTCTTACAGCACGGCATGAAGAGATCGCCTTGGTAAAAACTAGCGAAAATGGTGTGTATCCAGACTCAAATGATAGGGCAGGGTAAAAGTGGCGTATGTGCATCTGTTGTGGAACCATCAAAACCGCTTTCGACATAACAGTCAAAAGTGCCAGGGCTGCAGATACTCATTACGTATCGACAATAACTATTAGCTAGAGGAGTAAATCAAGTTCCCATGTTAGCTATGTACATAATAACTAGCCTTCATAATAACACAATCCTAAATGCAATTGCAACTAGATACATGTATTTTAAGAGAGACAGGCTTGTATCTTTATTGACAGAATTTAGCTTAGTATCATATATGGACGGCTCGAACTTTTTTTTGAGTTGACTTTGTTTAGTTCATGAACGGCACTGAGGTAGGGACTTACAACTCTGATGTTGTTGCATCCGCAGTCGAACCCGTGAGCCATAAGTTTGGTTTGGGTATCTCCTTTTTCCCAGCATAATAATTGCGCAACTTCTGGTAATTGAGGGGTTCTAGATTAAAGTAGTATATCGAGTGATATGCTATGGCTCATGGCAATTTCCAAAGCGTGCGTGGTTGACCTGCCTAAACTGTAGATTGCCCCCTCCTTACACGTAATACCTATATGAGAAAACATTGGAGCTTTTTATAGCTACCCGAGCTTTCAGCCGGAGCCCCGAGATTATGCTGAAAACAATTTTTTTGAATGTAGTGTGACTTTATGACCCACCCAAATAAATCCATGGAATTAAGAGCCAAGGGTGGTGATCAACTATATCTTAGAAACTCAATACCATAAAGGCTCAAGCGGAGGTCTTATCATCTATAGTCTAATACTGAAATACACGATGCACTCTATGCACTCATATTTTCGCCCGCCCAACACCCCTACCAGGGATGATTTTTCCAAAGGCAGAGTAAATAACTCAGAGCCCTCGACTCAAACACATCGATCAACATACGGAGTCATAAAGTCGCTTAATGTAAGTCAGTAATGGATTTCAGAAATGGCAGTTTGCGAGGTGGAAAAAAAGAAAATTCTCATGGAATACCAGTGGGCTTCTGTAGATTAGAAACCTATGAGGTTTTGGAGAAATGTCCTTGCTTAAGTGTGTGCTACGTTCGTTGGAGCGATAACAATGGTATTAACAGATATATCTAGTGAATAATTATCTCTCCCTTCTTTCTTTCCTTCTCTGAATCTGTGGATTGGTTGGAAAAAACAGAAGACATGAATTTGCGTAACAGTTAAGCAGGTCCTGAGCTGCAAATCACACGTGACTATGATGCTGAGACCTAAAGAAACGAATCTAATAGCCTTTAGTGCATCCATTTTGCTTGTTTTTCTTACATTCAGAAAATAAAATGTTTTCGGAGGGGGAGATGCTGTTGCTGCATGCTGCGGTGTAGAGGTGCATTTCACATATCACTTTTTAAGACGAACAGAACGATACACATCGAAATACTCTGAGTTCTATCAAATGCTGCCGTTCAATGTAAATTCCCAACACCGTTACACCAATCAACTTTAAGGCGTATTCCCAGCCTGTATTTGTATCAAGTACATGTCGGTACCTTATCAGTATCCTCTACCCTTTATCTCATATTATGCCAGGAAAGTGATATCAGGTTTAACGTTTTTGGGCTAAGGAACGGAAACAAAATCGTCTACGATTCAAGCCCAATGTCTCCCCAGCTTGAAATTGGTGTCCGGATTATGCAGAAAACGAGAATCAACAGCCCGTGTTGTAGCCCATTTTGTTACTCTCAATCAAGGGTGACAAGCGCCAGATGTTTTAAGACATATATCGTGGGTATGTACGATTAGTGATCAGAGAAACGCCTGAGTTTCTCCATCGACTCTCGGGGATTTATTTTCCTGGCAGAGATTTGTGAAAATAACATAAATGCCCAAAATAGCGCTGTTAGGATCTCTTCACCTGTGTGAGAAATTCTCGAGTGATAAACCGTGTCTAACGTTCGATCAACTACATGTAGTCTTCAGACCTCACAACTTACTAGGCTTAATAATGTGTAACATGGTTCAGGTATATCTTTAAACTAACCGAATAATAGAAATCCCCACCGGTTAGGTTATCTACTAATAGATCTTTTTTTTTTGTTAAATCACTATTTCATTGTTTTATCTGGGTACAAGAATGTCACATGCAACCGATGTTATGGCGTGAAAAAACACCCATCTACTAATAGATCCATACGTGCATGTATATATGTATGCCTCACTGGACACTCTGGTCCCTTGATCCAACAGTAGATAATGATAGTAATAAAGCCTTGGGGAGTACGTGTAGACTTGCGCTGCTCTATATATATGAGAGCAATTTTCTACCACTACATTATATATGGCTAACTATGCGCCTGTATGACTGAAACCCCAATTTAACTTTTTTCCGACCACGGCGAGCTACTATGGTGAAATAAAGGAACCCAAATTCTAATATACACCAGTCAAACGCAAGCGTCCAGCAAAAAATAAGATATCCAGTCTAAGCTCTACAGAACCACACTATGCACTAGAACATCCATATATCTCATTACTGCGTCGATTGGATCCGTTTCCTCTGATATGCCTAGGACTCTACCAGCGAGTTCCCTAAATCTTGGCATGAGAATGCCCCTTTCGGCTTTAATCACCGTCCCTCTCAACCACTCGTTCCCAAACTTCAAAATAGTCACTAGAACGTCTCCGTCTACGTGGCTAAGCTGTGGATCGCGCCCGGTGTTCTCAATTTCTGGAGGATTATACCGGCTTATCCCTTCTTTAGTCTTGTAGAGATTCTGAATATGTCGCAAAAGTCGCAAAGAGTTTTCCTCTAGGAGGGTAAGATGGAACATTGAGCCGTTGACACCAGCAGCGATCAGATCCTCGTCAGGAAACAATACACCAGGGCGATGCTTGCTCAAGTTCCACGGTGGCCGCACCTTACCCTTGCGTATGCGTGACACAGAACTAGTCAATTCTGCTTCAACTACAGTAATCAAACTCTCCAAATTGCGGCGGTCTGAAAAAATATCAGCATAGCCGTTACCCGAGTGAGATGGAAAGCTCACCTGGAGGTTGCCACAGTCCGGCAATGCCATAGTGCTTATCGGTAGCCAAGAAAAAGTTTTCAAAAAGCTTGAAATGATGAAATCCATTACGGGCAGTGTCATCGCTTTCCGAGGCAATCAGTATTCACGAAAGATAGCATAGGTAGGATTTTCTTACCTAACAAGCTCATTAAAACAATCGTTTTCAAATTTGAAAATTAGCATTGAGTCAACACTGCACGAAAGATGAATTAATGGCTCTGTGACAGAAATCTGCACAGCGTTTGACCGAATTTTAGTCTCAGCAACAAGTTCGAATCTATTATTATATTAGTCCTCAACAGTCTTTAAACCCATTAGAGACCCGGAACGATCGATATCATACTTCTTCGTCTGAGTATTCAACATTCTCATGATAAGTTTATTCCCAGAACAATACACCAGGGAGCTAAACAAAAACACTTAGATCGAATATACGTTAATGGAGCGAATCTACCACTTACTTTGTGCCATAAGGAGCCAAAGAATAGACAGGGGCTTCGCATGATATCTGGAAACGTCGCCGAACTTCGATGTTTCCGGATGGGCCAGTCGTAACTGATAGTATAAGTACCCTACCTTTACTCACATTGGATGTGGTAACGTTGATATAATCAGTGCCTAGTACAATATATCGATAGGGCTTATTATCGATCTCCATGTTCCATTCTAGATTATCGTTAGCCGGGGCTGGAGAATTATCTGCATACAAAGCAAAAACAAACCTGCAAGACAATATATCTGCTCGTTTGCCTTTCCGAAGATCAACTCTTTCTTCGAGCTATCCCGAATATCTCTTTCGGCTTTAGACTCCCCACTGTGTCGTGTAAGCTTCCTTTCCTCCTCCTTACGGGCCTAGAGCTTCCAACAGCAAGAGTAAAGGGAGTACTAACGTTCTAGGATCTATAAATCTGAGAGAGCAATACGACTTTCGCCTGCCTGGTACGTGTCTCTCGTTTTCGACCCGAGGTTCATCGGATGCAGCTCTAGAGCAAGCTACAATCAAAATATCAAGAGGCGCATAAAACAGCACTCTTCTTGGTGTTTCATGGAGACGAAGCCTACGAACACAGACTTTCTCACTCTCACCAACGTCAGCGTAAAATATCTGATCTTTCGTCATACCGATAACGATATTTGCTGGATCTGGCGAATTGTCGATCTGCGCGAACGCAACTAGGGAAGGCTATAATCTCATCAGCTCGATCCCTTATTTTATAGAGGATTGAAAAATCACTAACCTCCATTTCCGACTCTTCAAATACAACCTGTGCAGCTCTAAATTTCCCATTTGGGAAGTCGAATCGAAAAAGCTCTGGCCCTGCCAAAACAAATGCAGAATCGTGTCGTCGCACGTCCGGGTGCAGCTGAACCGGAGTTGGGCCGAATTTAATCTCCTCTATCCTTTCAAGGCTAAGGCCTTTAAAAATCAGTAACTGTATCTACGTTTAGCATATGCCGTGATGCAAGCTTACATCGCTCCCATTTAATATCTAATGCGATCACGGTCCCACCTCTCAACCCACAAAGCAATGTTGAAGTAGTATTAGCAGTGAGAAGGGCGGCAGATTCGCAAATGAACAGATCTAGTTGCCCATCAATATGTCCCTCAAACACTACACAAATTAGCTTAATACTCAGCGTGATAGGTTGAAGAGCATACTAGGTTTCTCCAATAACGGTATCAGCCCGTTCGAGAGATCGAATAAGAATAGCTGTACTGTGGCTTGTCGAGTTCCAACCACCGCTAACATCCGCCCCTTACTAGAAAATGGTTTAGAAAATAGACCCTAAATATTCAAATGTGCATCACTCACATCTCCAAGATAGTTATGAAAGTCGGATCTTCTGCTAGACTGGTATGTACCCCGACAGGATGCAGGAACTTTCCACTGCAAAATTTAGCTCCTCGCTATATTCTCGAAAAAGTCGAGAGTACTTACGTGCTTTCATCAACTGCAATGGTTGCGAGGATTAACTTGACTATGAACCCATTTCGAACTACAACCACCATGTTCTCGTCCTTCAGAGCCGCTGCTACTATAACATCACCTGCCTTACACATTTCCCTCAAGATAGTGGACTCAGCTCCGGGGTCTACCATGTCAATATCTCGATCGGTATCTTTGCGGAAAATAAGATACTCCTCCCTTAATTCTGTGACAATAATCGCACTGGGTGTGATCTGCACCGATCGCCCTCCCACAGCGCCAGCAGCCAATGTGGTCTCACTGAGGTCTAAGAAATCGAAATCGCTAGCATCTTCCCAATCTCCAGCAGGAGACAAGAAACATAAGCCTGACCGATCTGGTAGTGATGAAAGCAAGAAATATCCTGCCCCGGAAGAATCGGGTAGTACCCAAAGCCGCCTCACCCCTTGCAGGTAAACCGCCGACCCTTGAATTCTCGCCTGAATTCCATACCGGAGCTCTGTAATTGCCCCATGATCTCCACGACCTGTACAAGCAAGTACTCGATCTCTTTCTGTTCTTCCGGTGGCATATCCTTGAGGTGGCAGGTTCACGAGCTCGAAATCAAAAACTGGTGACCAATTCGCCACTGATTCCTCAAGTTTTGGTTCTGTCTCCACGGGATTTGGTCCTATCTTCAACTGGTCGAAGAGTCTCAGCCCAAGTCAAATAGTGATAAAATCAAGGGTACCGGGTGTTAGATGAAAGAACCCGATGATAATCGGCTAAACTTACTAGATATACACCACCGCTACTCATCTCTCCACCCGCAACGAGCATATCATTCTTGGTCAAACCAAAATCTAACGATGCAAATGCGGTTCCAATTGAGCAATCAAGATGGCAAGCTTTATTGGCCAGTTGGATGAGGTTTGGGCCTTGGCTATCTACTTCCAGGAAGTAGATGTCACCGTCTTCCATAGCAAGGTACATATCGTCGTGATTAAAGGCGTAATTTGGGGTCCTCAGAGGTCGAGCCCACGACGTCACGAGACTTCCTAGTAGCCAAGTTAGATACGCTCAAAAGCATCACTTCATATTGATCGACGTACGTCGCTTTCCATTTGGCGGAGCAGGAGGAAAGTCAATCTTTGCAAATGAAGCATTTCCATTCAATATATCGGAAGCCTTTACAACATGCGTCGAGTCTTCCGTCACAATTAAAAACGCGGAGCCGATAACAAGCGGGATCACATGCAAGGGTATTGATATATCTACTATATGTCAGAACCCCGCGGAATTAATTACGATGAGAGGTAACAGTACCCTCTGACAGGCGGAACCCATGCTGGCCATGTTTGGTAGCCGTACGTAGGGGCCTTGAGGTCCACCACTCGAACAATTTTAGCCGCGATTTCTGGTTTGAACTATATCTATAATTCAGCCCATGACTTCTAGAAAGGGTTCCTTCATAGTTTATAAAGAGAGAAAACAAACTCTATCATAAATAACAACAGAATCACTTGATCGTTGTTTTCGGGAGATGGGTAGAGGAACTCCATATGCAAGATTACACCTTTGACGTCGAATGTCTTTTCCTCTTTGATGGGATTCAAGGGTAATCCTTGGCGCAATTGCTGCTCCAGTTCATCCGTACTATGAAGTGCATACATCCGGAATGAGTCCTGGTAAGCTGTCACGGCCAGCGCCCTCGAGCTGATCGAGATATTAGTCCTGGTGAGCCAATGATCTGTGGAGCGAAGATATAGCCATACCGGGGATCGATAGCTATGGACTTTCCTAAGGTGGCAGGATGAACTCCTTTGGAATCGATTCTCTTCATTGAAACCACGAAGTCAACCTCTCCCTGCACCTCCGAGTCCTTTGCATAGACGAAAGCAAGATGACCTGAGTCCAAGGTCAGAGCAAGTATATGAGGCGGTAATATCGATTTTTTATCGCCATCTCCCTCTCCCCGCATAGTCACATCATCTTGTAGTTGACTTGCAAGTTCCTGTTTGAATATAGCATCCTGGGCGGAATAGAAGTGTTTCCTTGGTGAACCAAAGACTCTTGCATGTCGAATGTCGGCTTGAAAGTCGGTCTTTGACCCCACCTGACGGAGCTTACCATCTTCAGTGAGAATATGAAGTTCTATAAAGCTCTCCTGAAATTTCCCCTGAAATCAATATGTTTCTGCTTATTTAATGCTACGGAGAAGAGTAGTGAACTTGTGGCCTTAATAGAAAGGGATAAGACTAACCCCAACGAATGCAACATCATTTAGGTCTTTACTCCGAATCCGTGCGGGGATTATTTGTCGAATGACTGGCGAATGTACAAGAGTTCGAGTCAATAACCCATACACAGGAGCGTCCTCAGGCGAATGCGAAGAGGAATCATGGTGGCTATTATGCGCCATGAGCTGTTCACGGGGGGTAGTCTGTGTCGTCCACTGCCTGTTTACCCATGCGTGTGTGTTTGAATTATCCATCCAAACCTTCCCGCTCCGCCAGATACTTATGTCTCCTTAAGAGCCCCGGGTTCAGTCTCTTATATTTAATTAAAAGCAGCCGCAGTCAAGGATGCGGTGCCAACAAGATAGATGAATTACCTATCTGGTATAATTATCTGCTTGATGGGCTTGGGATGTGCCGAGAAAGTGCTCTCGGGAATACTGTAGTGGCTGATAGGGCGGTGATCGAAGATCGACTGCGTATGTATGTAGTATGTATGTATTAAATGTAATGACGCATCCACGGTCTTTCCTTACAGACCAGACTCCACCACTGCTGCCGCTACGAGTCTCACAGTCCTTTTTTTTTTTTAGCCCTGCGCCCGTGAAGATCGGTAGCAGCTAGCCACGCGCACAAAATCTCACAATAGGAAGGGTGGTTTTCTGTTTCCCTGAAGGGAGGACTTCCGCCCAGATGCAGGTAAAATGCAGCTTGTTGTGAGAGGCCGGTTTTTTGTTTTTTTCCCCGTTGCTTGATCTCAATTGAGGGAGGGGCACGGGAAACTAATCCGTTGTTGGTTCCAGGAGTGTGTATGGCGACGAAGCACGTTGACGCTGAGAGGTCCAAAGCCTTGGCCAGAACTGTATTTCGTGGAACTTGAGTTGGGTTGAAAGGAAGGCCAACCTCAGAGCTTTATCAGTCTGAACTTGCTAGGAAGCACGATATAGGCATCCTGGGATACATGTACCATACTATATACCCACACACAAGTCAGCCTGGGGCAATTGATGGCGACGACCGCGGCGGGACAAGCATGTATGACAGCAGTTACTGGTTTGATCTGATAGAGGGATATTTCTAGATACCTCGACCACGGAAATGAGTATTCCATTATCATCACTCAGGGCCACACAGTATGTTACATGTATCGTTACCCATGTGTTCCTCTGATGTACATCGGACCCAATGCCATACGTGTATCGTGTAGCCTTCAATATGTGGAGAACGATGGCTCCACACCCCCCGTTATCGGGAAACCAAACATTGGAAAACACCCCGCGGAGGGGTAATTTCAGAGCAGAAGCCCCCATGTATCTCGTTCAGAAACGTTGGTTCCCAGGGCCACGGCGTAAGACGTTTGACGTACCGAAGAATTGCCATAAGAAGCAGGTTCTTACCCAACAGGGAACCAAACTAGCTGTCTGGAGCCAACGCAACGACACGCGACTTTGACGCGACCTTTGCTTTTCCTCTTCTACCAACCGAGTTTTCTCCTGGTGGTCGTCTTCGGAATTTCGTAACAACGTCCATCTGATCTGTCGTATTTGGTGCTCCTCCAAAGTCCCATCTACATTACATACATTACATAGCAGCTCTGTTCGATTACAGCTACCATCTATCTTCTTGATTCTTGACATTTTGCCCAGCTGCTCCTGTATTCCTAGAAATCTCACTCAATGATGAATAATGAACGGATACCTGCGCCAAATCCCCTTGACGATGACAATGAGGACCGAAAGCCTGAAGCAGAACCCATATGGAGATCTGCTTCAAGAGCGGGAAGGGAGCTCGAAAAGACAAGTATCATTGAGGAAGCTTGTCAAACTGGGGACCGAGAAGCTATCGCCGAGCTAGCCACATCCAGAGACGGGCTGCTCAATGATAATATTCGCAGAAAAGCATGTGTGTACTCCATCATATTCGATATTTCGTATCTTACAATTGTTGATCCTTTTTGTACATCTGCAGGGCCTCTTTTGCTAGGATACGGAGATGCAACACCCCACCCCGAACTAAACGAGAAAAATAACCGTTCTCTGGATCAGCCGAGCCCGCCATCTTGGAAGGACCTTCCTCCTCACGGAGATGAAGATCAAGTGCAGCTAGACGTAAACCGATCGTTCATTTACTATCCCACCAGTAAGCTGCGAGCCTTATCTGTCATCCTTGTGTCCGGCTCTGGCTGAATGGGACTGAATTATCAAGGATAGATATGTCGCCACGGGAACTAAAGATCCGGAAACAAGAGCTCTCAGACTTAATTGTGGAGGTACTGCGACGGCATCCGATGCTCTGCTACTTTCAGGTATGCCCACATATAGCCAAGAAAGTAAAAGCCATGTGCTTGTCCCTAACCTACGGAGAATAGGGCTTTCACGATATTTGTCAAGTATTTCTATTAGTGCTCGGATCCAAAGAAGCCGTTGCAGCTGTTGAGCATATATCACTCCTTCGGATACGAGATTTTATGCTACCATCAATGTCACCCGCCTTAGACCATCTTCATCTTCTTTATCCACTTTTATATGCTGCAGATCCAAAACTTTGTGCACATATCTCTCGAACTCAGCCATTTTTTGCTTTAGCTGCTACCTTGACTCTTTATGCCCATGATATTCAAGAGTACAGCGATATAGCAAGGCTGTTTGATATATTGTTGGCAATGGATCCGATTTTTCCAGTGTATCTCTTTGCGGAGGTTCGTCGCCTCGCTGCCTTAGGAAATAATATTAATCATTCTTTACTTACCAAACTTAGATTGTTTTACAAAGGAAAGACGAGCTGTTTGAAATCCCTGATGACGAGCCTGAAATGCTGCATTCTATACTTTCTAAACTCCCCAAACCACTGGATCTGGAAGGCTTGATTTCCAGTGCAATCCTTCTTCTCGACACATACCCCCCCGAGTCATTATCAACTTGGAATAAAATATCATCCAGGAGTGTATTGAAGACTTCTCGAGTGTCACATTTCTCAACCGGAAAGCCAGCAGACTTGACACATGCTGAAAACCTATTCAAAGCACAATGCCGGGAGCTAGAATGGGCTAAACGGAGAGAGGAAATATTCAAAGCAATCACAAAACACAAAATGCCCACCATTGTCTTTGCGCTAACCATACTCGTCGGTCTCTCGGCAGTAGGGTTAGGTTGGTATATGCGCAGAGGTGGCGTTAGTTTGGATTTGGGCAGTGTTTCCGCTTTCATAGATAGCTTTTCGCCCTTGAAGCGCTTGTTGGCGGGCATAAGATCACACCAACATTAAATCTTACAGGTGAATACGGGATTCGGGAGTAAGCGAGGTTGCATGGCATATCAGGGGTATCTGGTTTCATATAAAAAAAGGGACAAAAGTTTGTATTATAGGCGTTTGTTCATTTTTTGTGTTGCATATGCATCTTAAAACGCTGTGCATTTACGAGGATTTAGAAGTTACTGACGGAAAATAAAAAGCATCTCAACTCAATTCAACCTCTCGGGAATTGCCTTAGCTCGATCATCGATCGGGAGAGTTTGTGTGACCTGTCAAAATCCGTCGCCGGTCATGTCCTGTAGCTTTAGAGATAGCCTATACACCTCAAAAAACATTCAATCCGAAGAGTCCAACACTTGATTCTCGTGCATAATCAAATAGAACAAGACTCTGCAGTGCTGGTCAACCTTTTTCTAACCAGCGTCCGCTTACCACGCTTAATGCATAGTTCCCGAGCACTAACCACGGATCTGTGCCCGTCCCCATCCGCGTGCGCTGCAGAGTTTCTGGAATCTTTCCACCTCCCCGGCCACGAGAGGATAGTCATGGTACCAAGTTTAGAGAGTGCATTTCGTTGTAATCATGGCTTGCGCTAAGGGTTTGGGGCCAAGCAGCACCTTCCCTGGGCAAGATTGGCGATATAAAAATGCCTTTCTTCGAATGCTGGTATCCATGTATACTTTTCCAGACTTTTGCAAACAAGTCTGGGACCAGCCTTAATTTCGTCTTCTATTTACCATATAAACTTCTTACCATCGCCATACTTCTTCACTGAGAAAACAAGGAAGGGTCAAAAAAAACCCATGTAGCAATGACAGCGCCATAACGTAAGACCCGAACCTGAACCCCATCTCGAAGTTTAATGGAGCTGTAGAAATGGAGTAATCCCTCGGCTGATGGATTTTTTCCCCGCAACTGGGGATCCAGGGTAGCAGCGTAATGGACAAGACCATTACCGTTGTCCCACACTGCGTAGGCAGACGTATAATACAGGTAGACAGTAATATTGGACCATGTCGGACCCACCAATATGTTTACTGGGTAGAACGAGTGAATATAAACACGTCACATTCTTTTTTTCTCCAACCCTTATGTTCTCAGATTGTCTCCGTCCCACCCCCGAGTCCAAGTCCCAATGATGTAAGAGTAAAATTTGTCTGCCCACCCAAGGAAAAACCAAATAAAACCGTTTCAACCAAGAGATAGGCACGAGGCGAGGTTCCAACGGTCCTCTGCTAACGACAATCTCTGGGAACTGACGATAACGGAGACGCGCGGGCGGTAGAACCAATCGCGGGTTTTGGCCGGTTATTTTTATGCTAACTATCCGCGGCCGTTGCCGCGGTTGCGTAGCTGTTACACTCCTGCCTCAATATGTCTCAGGGTTACGAAAAAGAAGAAAATTAAAAGGCCTGTCTTTCTGGCTTGTTTGTTGGTTTTTACCCCCCCCTTATTTACCGTAGCAGACGCCAAGTAAAAAAATTACAATTACCCTCTGAGGGTTTTAAGGTCACGAGCGAAAACAGTATTCTAGTCAAAAAAAAAAAGAAACTGCACACACATACAAGGGTTTCCGAAACATCAATCGCTGAGGAAATAAGTTCAACGGACACGGGATATTATTGGCAAGATAGCTTGGCGTAA
This sequence comes from Gyromitra esculenta, assembly GCA_038503075.1. Lineage (NCBI taxonomy): Eukaryota > Fungi > Ascomycota > Pezizomycetes > Pezizales > Discinaceae > Gyromitra > Gyromitra esculenta. The sequence continues at coordinate 832,672 of JBCAML010000001.1, forward strand.
GAGAAACCTGTCTTACAAATATTTACTTACAATAGGTAAGAGCTAACAAATCTGATATATGCCTTTCCCTTTCTCCTGTCATATATCTCTCTCCATGCCAAGACCATAGGTGAAGCGCCTCCCCCTGGTATGCGCGTGCATCAAACCCACTATGACTATCCAGGAACTTCCTTCCTCAATAACTGTCAGCAGATGGTGTATGATCGGAAACTAATATTTTTGCACTTTCCATACTGTAGGGATTTCGAGGGCTCGGAGGGGATCCGAACCTAGCAAAAAAAAAAAAGAGAGAGAAAGAAAGTCTTAGCCTACATATGTAGATACATGTAATGCGCGGAAAAAATAAAACTTGAAAAATATTATCAGCCTATCTTAATTACATGTATGGTATGACCCAATGCATTAAGAAGATCATACTCTTGTGGTGCGGGGGAAAAAAAACACACAAGATAACAAAAAGTCCTTTTTTTTCTTTCTTCCGTGGTCCGATTTCTTGAGGTTTCACATACTAGAAAATCGTACAAGAACAAGGAAATATATACACTCCTCTACTGGCCCCCACGGTGCTCTAGATCTCTCTAATAGGATTCGACGGGTTTGAGTGGAGTGGAGAATTCAACTGAGGTTTGTGAAGCGAACAACATTTTCTTCGAATGGCTATTAAACCTGCTTGTTGCATCCGTGATATGCATGATCCGGGGATTTTGGGCTTGGGGCTGTAACCGACAGGAGCCATCATAATCCCCCTCAGGCACTTACGGAAAGGCACCCATGAATCTAGGACTACGTCTTGAGCTTTCATCCTGGTACATGGTAACTGGGCCGGGGATAAGGGACAGCCTATAAAGTTGTTAATGCGCCGAGACACTTCACTCAAGCTGTTAACGTTAACGTGGTTTTATTTTATTTTATTTTTAACATGTCCCTTGTCGTCGAATTAGTACATGTACTTTATGATACCCTAACATCAGATCGGCTGTTTTTTATTTTTATTTTTATTTTTTACTTTTCGTACTAAATGCACGTCGACCGTGAGTTATCGTTTGAGATCCTGCAGGGACCCACCTATTGGTGACCAGGGAATGGGGGAGAGGGAACACAGGGAGACGATAACTGGCTCAGTTGATCGATCGTCGATTTATATATCATTGGCTTACATTTCAGTTCGTCCAAATTGAAAAAATAAAAAATAAGAAGAGGTGCTCCACAGTTAAGATCAGTTAATCGTCCAATAATCGGTCACGTGATGATGTCATTCCAATTTCTCGGTGACTTGAGTATAAATATAGAACCCTGGACGATTCCGTTACAGAGATCTCCAGGGTCTCGGAGTTCTCTTCTTGGAATTGCGTTTTCCCTTTTCCTGCAAGTAATTTTTATTTTTATTTTTAACTTCCCAGCAAAACCCCGCAGGCGGATCCGGAACTTCATTCCTTCCACTAATTATCAGTAGTTCCCCAAGGAATTATTCCGAATAACGTGGGGATTTTGGCAGGTTCGGACGTATGGCTCACCCTTTTCTACCCTTCCACATACCAAAGAACGAGGGCACGAAGTAGAAAAAGCCCCCGGCAACGAGTTTCGGAGGTGTCAGCGGCCTGATCGGACGGCATGCAAGCGAGAGTCGCCATTTCGGCCATACACGAAAATAAAATAGAAAAGTCCCGAGTAAAACAAGCCGAGTATGGGGATCCCGGTTTTGGTTTAACACCTCAGATGAGGATTGTGGTCATGGGTTTTGTCCAACTGATCCAACCTGCATCTCTCTTTTCTTTTTCCACCACCCCTCTCCGTCTCTCCATCCTCCTCTGCCCTCAACCGAGCTGAAGTGAAATTATAAGCCTGAGACATCCGTTGCCGATACAAATCTGATGAGGGGTGGGGGGCTTGGGTTTGTGTTTGGGTGTGGTGTGTGTCCCTCAGATCTGAAGGTAGTTCTGCCCACGATGTTGTAGATCAACACCACTTCTGACATGAAATTTCTCGGGTTGTATTCCGCAAGTATGATGTTGGATCTCAGGTTCCGTACTATGAGCAACAGCGGGGTCTGTAATCAATTTTGGTTGTCTTTTTCCGTCTCCACCCCTCTCCTCTCCAATACCCCGGGAAATGATTTCAATTCCTGCTGTGGGCTTGGTCTTCCTCATCTGCTTTCATCTGGAGTGCCTAAGGTAAGCGAAAGTGAAATGTCACGGGTTATCACTCTCACTCACACAGGGTTGGGTGTGCTCACTCAGCTGCGCATTGCGCATTCTAGCCTGCAGTGCATCCTCATCTCGTGTATGAAATTATACGGAATGACTTCAATTTCCAAGAAATGAAATAACATAATACGGTGGTGGAAAAAAAGGAAAAAAAACCTGAAAGCAGCCCCAGCTCCGATTCGACAATAACGTCATCTGCGGCTTAAAAAACAAGCTTTTGCTATTCGGACTGATGCCCTGAAGCGGCTTAACCTTATCTCTTATCTCTTATCTCTTAACCTCGGCTTGGCTTTTTTTTCCCCTGCGTCATCAGCACGCAAACAGCCCAATCATTTCTACACGTTTATTTCATGCTCGAAAACTATTTCTCTGCTGGCCGGAGATTGCGCCATAGCAATGGCGATTTGCCTTATGGATACGATAGAGTAGCATTCTACGTCGCTTTGATATTTTGCAGCTGTGATTTATAGCTACGATAAATTATACACGTAGTGCTTGGCCCAAAAGATAGAACCAAGACTTGAGAGGAAGAGTATGAGTGGAATATATACTGTACCCAGTAATATGCCAGTGGTACAACAGCCTAAGCCCTTTCCCTTCCTCCAGATATCCGTGATAAAAAATACCTATAAAATTCCTCGAGTGCTCCAAGAAGAAAACACCAAATAATAACAAGCCCAGCGATTAAACTCCGTCCCAATGTGAAAGAAAGTAGAGTGGTACATAAAATATACAGGTTTGCCTCTCCGGAAAAAGAAAATATATAAGTAGGATATATACTGCTTTCTGCACGAAACTTACTATTGCATCTCTTGCCAAACTCCATCGATTGGCCCATCTAAGCTTCTTCCTCCTTCTACCTCTAGACTTCTCAGCTTCTTTGCTAGCAGTCCTTGCCCCTCACTCCTACCGATAGACGAAGTGACACTCATCTTCTCGAAATCGCTAGCATCGCTGCCTAGATCGCTGTGAGAATCCAACTCTGCCCTTTGCCCATTATCAGACGCCCCCATTTCCGATCCTGGAAATAATGGCGATGGTTGCATTGAAGTATCTCCTCTTTTTCCGCTCGATCTTCCCTTAATCCCCACTATCCCAAACAAGCTGCTGCTCCTCTTCCTGTTTCCCGTAGAGGATGCTGGTGTCGGAACATTGCTTTCTGACTTCCACGGACTAAATTTTGGTTCGGGCCATAATACTTCATTTCTCAACTTCTCTTTCCCATCCGGAACTCTGTTGGCAAACACAACCCGAATAGTTTTGTGAAGGTAATAGCGTCCCCTACTAGGGCAAACGATGTGTAGGTGTATCAAGTACCGCAATGCATCCTTTTCTTTTTCCCTTTTCATGGCTACCGTGGAGCTTGCTGGAAGATCGGAAAGCAGTGCGTTACCTGCTGAATAACTTTTCTGCCTAATGAACGTTTTCGTCCCCGGGTCCATGTCCTTGAGATCATATGGCACTAAGAAGAGCTTCACAGCTGTCTTGTTGGGGTTTTTAATTACGATCTGAAGTTGTCCTCTTTGGGGGATGCGGTAGGCCCCTCCAACACCTGGCGGTATCTTTGAGGATTTGGCTTTTTCAGCACTTAGGGCGGTGTCGATATCAATTTGGCCAACATAAGGAGAAGGGCTGTCGTAATCGCCTACAGAGTAAAAGTACGCAGGGAAAGGGAGGGTGACATGAGTTGGGCAACGGAGAGAGGCTTTGCATTTCCCAAGACCAAGGACGCCAATCTGAGCAACAAAGTTGAGTGGCTTAGAAGGCGTCGTAGACATGCGACCGTTGAGAATAGATTCCTCGTATGATCCAACAAATGATCCAAAGGGAAGATCCGAAGTAGAGTTAGCGAAGCCGGAAAGTCGACGAGCCTGGCGAGTGAGGAGGGAAGGAGAGGATGATTCCTGCCAGTTATCAGAAATACGTCGGCTGGATGTTGCCAATCCGACAGGTTGGGGTCGAAGCTGTGGAAAGGTCGTTGGCGAGAGTTGGAGTGATGAAAGTGATGATTGTGGAAGCGAGTAGCGTTTATTCAAGTTTGGACTAAAGATATCGATCGGCACCGTAGAGGTGGGAGATGGACTGCTCTCGGTACTGTCATTGTCAGGATTGGATGAGTGTACCAACGGTGATGTCGGGGCTTTTAGAATATAACTTGAGAAAGAGGGAGCTCTCTGTCGAGTTCGAGCTTGGTGAAGATCGGAGGCGTGGCGGTTACAGGAAGGTTGTGGAGGGGACGTGTCAGTTGAGAATAAAGACTTTAGATTTGAGATCGGTGCCGAAAAGGTGGGCGATGGCGGGTGTATTTGATAATTTCGGCTGTCGTTCGTGAAGACGCCTTGATGCAAAGCGGATTGAGGACGGTCGGGGTGCTCATCGATAAAATGCTGTCCGGATGGCGAGTGGTTTGGGTAGTAGTAATTCGATAGCTGTGTCACGGGGTAGTATAATTAGCAACCAAGAGAATTTTTGACGAAGAAAAAAAGTGATGCCATAAGCTGGATGACAAAGTCAAAGTTACTGGGATGGGTGGAAGGCGATTAAGAGATAATAGGAAAAATGAGTTACCGGTCGATTAGGAACCCAAGTTGAAGTTTGACCAGCCTTTATCCTTTCGATGAGCTCTGCCCTATCACTGATGCGTGGCGGCGTGATGGTGTCTGGCAAGGACGAGGAGGGAAAATTGGAAGAGGAATCAGGAGGAGAATCAGTTGGGCTGAGGTCATGCGAATGCATGGTCAGATTCGGAACTGGGGGAGGCTCGCTGCTTTCCTCGGATAATGGTGGTGGAGAAGGATTGCGGTGGTGGTGGTAGACGAGGGGCATGGAGAAGCAGCGGCAGTAGGAGTTTGGTGGTGGGAGGTAATTTTGCTGTAGAGAGCTCCATAAGTGAATATAAGTAAAGGAAGAGAAAGAAAAAGAGGAAGAGGGAGGAGGGAAGGGAAGGGGATGGATGGCGAAGGAAGGGAGGGAGGAAGGGAGGAAGGAAGAAAGGAAGGGAGGGAGGAAGGGAGAAAGGAAGGGGTAGGGTGGGGGAAATGGGAAATTACTCTACTGTGGTGGTGGAGAAACGGACAGCTGCTCTATTCTTTTTTGATTGTACATATTGTGACAATGTAATTCATTCCTCATTTAACAGAGAGTGTCGCTCTTTCTGCTCTGCTGCTGCTCAACAAAGTCAACCCACTTGCTGGCTCCACTCATTTGCTCAAACTTCGCTCTCATCTTCATTTTACTCCTCTTCTCAAATTATCCCCTCTATCGCTGTGGGAGCTACGTAAACCACATGGTGGTACATATCAACTCTACCAAGCTACCTACCTACCTCACATACGACAGACAGACAGCAGGGTGCATGCACCCTGTCCTGCACTCCGCTTTTTTTTTGCCCATCCAAAAGCCGATAGATAGGTACTCCCCTGCTGATCTACTCAGATACGTGGTCACGAAACATCAAGTCTCACCAAAAATACCCCAGATCGAACGGAGAAAGAAGTGGAGAAAGAATCATTCTCTCTACTTCAACGCTGCTTTCATGCACCTAGCTGTGTATTGCACTGTACTACTTGTCCTAAAGCACTGCCCTTGTACCCGTGTGTGGTCTACAGGCTGCTGTGCTTAAAATGCAGCCAGTTCTACTTTCGGGACCCGAAAATCAATTGCTGGGTGCGACTGTGGGAATGCGCACCCACTTGCCATAGCGTAGTTAGCGAGGTGATCCCAGGCCAAGAGGCTGTCGGGCCTCGACTAAGTAGACTTTTCCGCCTGTAAGACCCTGTCTCAGCAAGTCCACCCCCCACAATCAACCTGCTCAAACCCAGTGCCTTCTATTCTGATGCTGGTGGCAAACGGACAAACTCTTGAAACGTTTCTCCCCTCCCGGAGCCGGTGCCCAGTTACTCTGCTGTCTGTGCTTGGGAGGTATTCACAAGGAGCAGCAATTTTTGCATATACCATTCCGGTTTCCGGACGTTCGCTTGTGGACTCGGGCGGATGCCCTCATCAGTCTAGAAAAAGTTCGTGGTAATCGATCACCAGGAACAGAATCTCGACCATAGCTTAAAATACGTTCGCCTGCAGTCTGGTCTCCAGAAAGTAAGGTACCATCTGAACTTTCTTTTCCCTCGCTTTGTTGTTCGTCCACTGTTTGTCGTTCGTTTCTTTTTCCCCGCCAGCTCATTCCGACGCTACTCGATGTTCGTTGTTCGGTGACCTATTCTATGCCGTCATCTGGGGTGGGCCGGATTAAGATGTGAGCCGCTGGTTAGTTTGCTGAGGCTAAATGTTTCTTAGGTTCAAGCAATACAATGATGTGCGTAATCCACAGAACACAAAAGGCGTAGATCTCGATTGTCTTATGATTTTCTGACGCCCGTTTCATAAAGCAGCCTGCCAGATCTAGTCGGCGACCCCCGCAAGGTAGGTATGCGCGTGAAAGACACGCACAGTGGCAAGTCGATCAGTACTGCTGCAGGCGCGATGTCACAGCGAATTAGCAGCGATCTCCCGTGTCAGTTCGGAGCCGAAACAAACGAAATTCCGCTCTGAACCGGCTTTGCAGCTGCCGGCGATCGATCTCACCTGATAGGTATAACCCGATATCTCTCCTCTTTCCGCCTACTTTTTCCGCCTGCTCCATCAAACTACACTTCTTTTTTCAAAAATGCGGGGTTCGTTAGACAACTTCATGCATATGTATCCTATCAACTGTGAGCGATTGGGATACATAACCTTAAGGGGTGTTGGTGCTGTGAGGCATTGAGGCAATATAAAACCACTGTTAGGTGTCGATATCAATGGCGAATCGAGGCGTGGCGAGAGATAGGGATCAGACATTTTTCTACAAATTAGTGATAAGTATTGTGCAAGATGAGGTGCAGCAACATCCAAATTCCGTTACAGAGATGCAACTGGAAGTGATTGAACGATGATAACCGTTCAATGAGAATTCCAGGCCCATGGGAGAAATTAGAGAAAATCGCATGTGGTCGAATTAGCTACATAGAAAGCCCTTTACCAGCTGCAAAGATCTGCATGTAATATTCCCACAGCCGCCCAAGACTCACCAATATTCAATCGGCAGCTTGCTTAACCGAGTGGTAGACTGTGGGTCTACCGAGGGTTCTCATGCACGTTTCGGCGAAGGCTTCGGTGGAGGCCCCGGTTGACTTTATGAACCGCATCTTTTTATTCGGTGAGCTGCTAGTTTGTCCACTAGGTAAACGGGACACATAAGTTATATAGAGACTTTGCGCAAATAGATCCAGCTCCGATTTTTAGAAATTTGATTGGCGCAGATCAGCTTCTGGTTGGTCAAAACCAGGGCTGGTTCAAAAGCGCAAAGTCTCTATTTATAATGACGAGAATACTGGAGCCCTTGCTGGAGGCTGTATTTTTATCATTTTGCTAAGATCTGCCAGGTCATTGCTTGAGGTTCAGAAAGATCATAGATCGAGTCCTTGAACTATCTTGTGAGTAACTGGCTAACATGAGTGAGTAAGTGAGTGATACTATATGATTCGGTAGTCTCGTTTCCATTCTTTTTTTATGGGTAAGGCTTGTACTTCCTACACAATAATGTCTAAACACATGTTGGACGCATCGGCCGTGAAATTGATTAAAAATCGAGGCCGAGGCCGAGAACAGCGGCTTGAGTGAGGTAAAGTCCTAGAGGCAGGGGGGATTGAGCTTTTGTATGCCAGTGGGGCAGGTGCTCTTGGAACTTCTAATTTCGTCGGTGAAACTCCAGGAGAAACTTATTTCTAGTTTGAAGGGTTAAACTCGTATCGACATGCCCCAAGATGGCAATTCATTTAGTAAGAGATAATTACATGTAAGTGTGTATACCAAGCTTTTTGTGATACTCCAAGAGATACAAACGCCAACCCTAATTTAATGAACCAAGAAAACATAAATCCCCCTCATGATGTACCCATTTGAGCCTTCACCTTATCTAGTAGCATCGCACCCTGTTTACCCAGTTTCTGCTGTCCTCTCACCGTCCGTGCGCCCATGACTTTCTTTCGCCTCTGCCTGTCCCTCTCCTTCTGTTCGTGGGCCTTCTTCCTCTGTTCTGCTTCCTTGATTGCTGCCTCACGCTCTGCTCGAATCTTTGCAGCATACTCCTCTTCGCGCTTGAAGGATGATGTTTTCGGCTTCCTTGATGCTCGTCGGTCCCTGTAGGTCCCTTTCTCACTATTCTCAGCCTCCTTCTTCTCTGGAGCTTCTAGCGCAGCTTGTCGTTGCGGATGCATTTGCTCTTTTAGTGTAGCCTCTGGCTCATCACCTGCGGCATCCTCGGCAAGTCCCCGTAGTCTAGCTCTCTCCTCATCCTCTTTTTTCTTCTGCTCTGCTGCTTCCTCTAGATATTTTTTTGCTTGAGCTGCGTGGACACCATCTGTGGATGATTCTTCCTGGGCAATAGTTTTCGAGTATGTTTTCTTGACTTTGGCTTTATGGATAAGGGACTTTTTGATTTTGACGACTATCCGGAGAAGAAATGTATATTAGCTGGCTAGAATTGATCATTCTGATTTGGGAAAGAAAAAAACCTATACCTTTACGTCTATAAGTGCCGTCAGGCAAATTTGCCGGACCAACATTGAAACCCTTCTTCTGCGCCTTGTCCTTAACTTGTTCTTTCGCCATTTTTCCGTGATGTGTGATGGTAGTCAGAAAGAATGTAAGCTTGAAAGTGTTGACGTCGTTGTAATTTTTTTCGTTGTTGCTGTTTTCGCGGCAACGCCACAACTTGGGGCTTGTCTTACTTAGTCACTAGCCCCAATTGAGCCTCACCCTTTTTTTTTTTTGTTTGAGCATTTCTCATCCCACCTTTTTTTGTTGCCTCGAGCCCATCACGGAAACCCCGCCATTCAGGAGTCCCGTCACTTTGGAAATCCAGGCATTCAATTCCTCTCAAAATAGCCGTAAAGTTTCCGGCGGCTGTAAATATCACGTTTCGTGCGTGGAGGGCATGTCTGAAGGTTGGTTATATGTTCTCTTCTTTCCTCTATTTCCTAGGAATGTGGTGGCGGGGGAGGAGGGGCAAACAAAAATTGTTTTTTTTGGTATAAGATTGGGATTTTCTGATTTTTGTTTTTGTTTGAACAGACATCGCATTCAATCCGCCTGTACGATTACGGTCACCAGCTGGGGTTTTCACGGGGTATGCTCGAACGGGTTGCCCTTCGCCTGGAGACTTGCGGGCGTCGTCTTCTACGTGGGCAGCTAAAGAAGAGGATGCTTCATTCTGCATTTTGGGTCCATGGCGCTGGAGAACTAGACCTTAGCTCGGCAACATTGTTTGGTTTTGGATTGGGTGGCGGGAGAGGGTCGGAGGGGTATGGAGGAGAAGAGGATGTCGAAGGGGGAGGTCGAGAGAAGTCGAGGGGTAGGAGAGCAGTGAAGGATATTGTCCGATTGGAATTTCTATACCCGACAAAGACACTTGCATTTCTGCGATACCTCTCGATGTCACCACGAAGAGATGACCATGAGCTTTTGCCGTCTGGGAAAGTATTCTCGCACGGATGCAAGAGATTATATACGACTGGGAGAAAGGAAGGAGGTTCGGTAGTTAGGTTCCCGGCGGCGGAAAAGGAACCAGAGCCCGACACTCAATTTATCAGTCTTCAACATCTCAGGTCGACTGGTGCACTCAATAAATTTGACGCAGCGTGGTATCATTACCTTAATGAGATGGATCGAGGCAATTGGCTTAGCAGAAAGGAGCGGCGGAGATGGGTGTTTTCATACTTGAGCAATTCGTCTCGACGAGTCGACAAGGAAAGGATTTTGGTCATGCTTCAGAGCATACCTCTTGAGGAAAGGGAACCTGACGATTTTCGGCGTATGGTGCACACTTTTCTCGATTTCGATATGCTAGAAGCTGCGTTTTCAGTATTGGAGGACAACGTCTCTGGATGTCATAGTTCACAGCTGGCGGGGTTCGAAAGATTTATCGCTCGTTGCATCGATTCCAATTGGGATATGGCAGTCAAAGCATGGGAGTTGCTGGAAAGATGCCCTCCGGATCATCCTAACCCACTTGATACCCATATGATTGCGAATTTTGTGCCTGATTTTAGGGAAAGATTTTTGGATATGATAGAGATTATGCAAAGAGGTGTTCCAGAGCAGCGGCTTGTTGAGGAACTATTAAGAGGAGCTTTGAGGGCATTGACAGTACATACGATTCCCAAAACAGAGTCTCAAAATTACGAACCGTTCTGGGAAGCTATGCGATCTCTGGGTATGCAGTTACGAACTAGCGATTACGAGAGTCTTCTTTTCCACCTCTATCGCAGCAGTCAGTTCGCCAAAGTCACTGATCTCTATCTTGAATATCGAAAGTTGCCTGATATTAAGGCGAGAGCCGGTGTTTTGAACTTGGTGCTCCGTGCTTTCAGGGAACAGGCGGACTACCGAGGTATGCAAATGGTTTTCGACGATTGGTTTGTGTTCGGGTCTCAACCGAATGATCAAGCATACTATATCATCATGAGAGAAATGGCGAAGCACGGCGAGGCAGCCGTAGTGAAGGAGCTATTGGACCAGTTTTTTGATCGATTCCCTGTCAAAGAGGTACGACCGTTTACCCATTTGTTGCAGGCACACACGATACGTGGAGAGCTTGACGAAGTGGTGAGGATTTTCAATGAGATTACGGAAAAGAAATTTCAACCTGATACCGTCTGCTACAACATCCTCATCAACGCTTATGCAAAAGCATGGGATGTTGATGGCGCCTATCAAAGGGTACAGGAGATGATCGGTGCTAACCTGAAACCGGACATATTCACCTACACGACACTGATCACTATGGCATCTGAACGCGGAGACCTGGAAAATACCGAGAGGATTTTCGATGAAGCAAGAGAAGCAGGACTCGAGCCAAACAATGTGATGTATGCGGCCTTGATTGCGGCGAATGTTGCCGTTGGTAATGTCGAGGCAGCGGAATTAGTTTTGCAGATGGTGGAGGATGCGAAGATGGGTAAACCGGACAGCGAACCAACGACACAATTATGGAATAACCTTCTTACGGCCTACGCTTGGAGGGAGGAAACAGACAAACTGAACGAAGCATATCACCGGATGCGGAATGCACGAGTGCCATTTGACGAGTACACTTACGGAATTCTAATGCACTCGTTGTGTCTAGTTGATAAGGTGGAGGCTGCAGAAAATATACTCCGAGTGTTGAAACAGGAAGGATTCCAGCCAAACGAGATTCATTACGCAATCATCATGGTTGGCTATATGAGGCGAATGGATCTGGCGAAGGTATGGGATACGTTCCGTGATATGGGCGTGCAGGACATTTCACCGTATTCGACTTCGTTAGCAGTTCTTATAGAGGCCTCGGCTTTCTTAGAGCATGCTAAGTGGCGTGTGCGGGGTGGAACACTGTTCCTTGAGGCCTCAGAGGAAATCCTGGCGCAGGTGACTGCCAAAAAGGATGTACTGGATTTACTTTCGATGGACTCTGTCAAGGCCGCTACCCCACCCTGGCTTTTCACTCCGTTGATATCGATCTATGGTAAAGAAGGTCGATATCACTCTGCCAAAGATCAATTCGAAGCCTTTCTCCAACTTTCAACAGCACAGAGGCCAGGTGGAACTAAGCCGTCACTTAAAATGTACGCGGCGTTAATGAACGCGCACTTGAAGGTAGGTAATGTTGACGGCGTGCGAATGGTATGGGAGTCAGCCAAGAAGCTTGCAGAAAAGCTTTCAGTACCCGTACAAAGTGATACGAAGAAATCGGCCATTGTCTGGTCTCAGCGCCATATGCTCTGCACCCCGTTCACCGTTTTCATTAACGCCATGTCTGAAATTAAAGACCTCCAATCGATAGACCGGGAAATCCACGCTCTTTTGAAAGCTGGATACGATTTCGACAATAATATCTGGAACAGCTATGTCCAAGCATTCACCCTCGGCGGGGGCCTGATGCGAGCGTTCATGGTCTGCGAAACGAAACTGATGCCTGGCTGGCCCGCTCGAAAAGGGTACTTTTTCATACAGGAATCAGAGATGAAGAGCGCTTTTCCCAAATTCTATCCTTTCATCCGAACGCTGGAGAGCTTGACGACAGAGCTGGAGCGAGTTGAAAGTAGTATGAGGGAAGGAAATAGGGTTGCCTCTGGGGTTTTGGACGAGCTCGAGAGGCTGTACCCGAAAACTTATGAAGCCTGTGCAAACTTGGTGAATAAGGAGCAGCGAATAGCGAAAGAAGTGGCACATAGGATTGGAGAGAATGTTGCTAGAGATGGACGACTTGTGCCATGGGGCCCTGTAAAAGATGCAGAGAACCGGCGCTATGGACCGGGATCATTTGTTCAGGGAGGCGCGGTTTATAAAACACCCCATGAGTAGGAAATGAAGCTGTTGATGTCAGGTCAGCCATTTTTCATCAAATCAGGCCTTCGGAGGAGGAGGGGTGTTTGATTAGACAAGTGGGTGTATTTTGCGTTTTTATTCAGCTTTTCTGGATCTCGCTGTATTCTTGTACATCCCTCGTTGTATATTTTTTCTTTCCTTCCTGTAGATGCGGTTTTCGGAGTGCTTGGGGGCTCGGCTAGATGGTATGTTGTTCTTATACACGGCGCAGATTTACCTATACATGATTAAGGGTATTATGTAGGATGAGGGACGATACTGGATATATTATTTTAGCATTACTAGTATTGTTTTGTTTGTTATTGCGATAGGTATATAAAACTTTGAGGCGCTAAGGGAAGATCGAAAATCATGGACTTGGAGCTAAATATATTCCTATAACCTAATTAGGTAGGAGCTTATCGTATATCCAGTTTGAAGCTAGGGGGTGATGGCCCTGGGCTGTTTGAATTTGGTTTTGTTGGGCACGAAACATAGTTTATAGGTATTCCTGGAATATGTCCTCAATACACGCGAATTCTTTGATACCTCATCTAAGCCTTGTGCTCTAACTAATTTTTTTTCCATTTTTCATGTCTGACGCGGGAGGAAGGAATCGATCTTGTAGGTTAATACGGATTACAATGTTGTAGTGCCTATACTTTCCACTTGTAATCACGAAAAGTCACTCGAGATAAACTACAGGATTTTCTGGTATAACCGTTTCTGGTTATTTGAACACATCTCTCTTTTTATAGCCGTGTAAAAAGCCTTTTTATTTCTATCTCAGTCAACCCAGGGTCATGGGTGTCGCAGCTGGGGAGACTAGAAGCATCCTGGGCATTAATTAGCCACGGGGATGTTTGCCTTGCAGGTCTCTCGAGAAGTGCATCATAGATAGTCACTCGCGGTTCTTTTCTGGCTTGATTTTTAAAGGAGTAGTCCACAGGTCCCTAGGAAATATCCAAGCCATCCATTCATATTCCGTGCATTAAAAAAACCTCTAACCCGCTAGCATTCGTAATCTATATAGTACAATACTTTTGTCCCAAGCACCTTAATCATGGCAGCCTCCTCGCAATAGCTTCTGTCTGTATAAGCCTCCTCAGAATCCCCTCCGCCTCATACTGGGTGTTGGTGGTCTCTTCACAACACCTACCTGCGTCCCTAATCGCTTCTGCACAACATTTGTCTTTGGTCTATTCACCATCGCCTCCTCCCTCTCCCTGGCATTCTTGATGTCTTCATCCTGGCGGGCTTTGTCTTCCGCCATTTTTGCCTCGATCTCCATCTTCTTGTTGATTTCGTTTTCTGTTGTTCGGCGTTCGCGCGCGGAGTAACCTTTCTCTTTGACGCTGTAGAAGACGCCGCCGAGCTCGGCGAGCCAGTGCGGGTCGACAGCGGTGACGGTTGACATGTATTCTTTCGAGGTGAGGATGAGTTCGTGGTAGACTATTTCAATTAGCTATTTAGCGTAGCACGACTCCTGAGCGGCGATACAGAGGAGTTGGAAAGGGGGAGGGTAAGGGGAGTAGAACAGTAACTCACCAACATAATCTGGTAGATACCCCAACCCGTACAACGCACTCGTCGGATGCAACTGCACCGTCACGCTCGTCCTCAAATTCGTATACTCTCCAATCCCCTTCACCTTCGCCGCCTGATGGTAGTACCCCGAACAAATACACTTCCTAATCACATCCCAGTCCGTCCCGCACCCCTTCAGCTCCATTTTCTGGAACTTCATTATATCCATAAGCTGATTCCTAATCTCCTTCGCCCTCCTCAGCGCCTTTGGCTGCAGAAAGTGCTGCACGCACCAGCGATCACTAAACCCGTTTGCCTTCCACTGCGTGTATACGTGCAGCAACGTAAGATGATCCGACTCGGCGACAAAAAAGCGTTCTCTCGCTGCATCACTCTCTTCCTGTCGCTCCTTGGGACGGTAGAACACGGAGGGCACAGAGAGCATGGACACGATCGTCAACATCTCCTCCGAGCACCCGTAATCGACCGACATGATGATAAGCTTTGACAGCGACGGCTCCATGGGGAAGTTCGCCATCGTTTTCCCCAGACTCGTGAGCTCGCCGATATTACTGAGTGCGCCGAGAGCCCACAGATCGAACAGACTCGTCGTCATGGTGTCCTGCGGCGGCGGGTCCATGAAGTCGAACTCGAGCAGATCCCGCACTCCCAGACTCTTCAGGAGCAGCACGGTGTTGCTTAGGTTCGTACGCTGGATTTCGGGGATTGTTTGCAGGTACATTTCGTTCCGGAATGCCTGCTCCGTGTACAGTCTGTATGCTTTTCCAGGCCCTGTCCGGCCGGCGCGGCCAGACCGCTGGGAGGCGTTTGCTTGCGAGATGGGGGTTATCTGGAGCGCGTCCATCCCCATGCGTGGGTTGTAGACCTTCAGCTTGCTGAAGCCGGCGTCGACCACAAACATGATTCCCTCCACTGTCAGTGATGTCTCTGCGATGTTTGTTGCCACGATGACTTTTCTTGCGCCGCCTTCGCCGCGCTCGAAGATCTTGGCTTGGAGGTCGGCTGGCATCTGGGAGTAGATCGGGAGGATGTTTAGTTTCGGCGGGTTGTTGAGCTGTCGCAGTCGCTCCGCGATAACGTCGCAGGTGATCTCGATATCTTCTTGTCCGGTCATGAAGACGAGGATGTCGCCCGTGCCCTGGCCGACGTGGATCTGCAGCACCTGCTTGACGGCGGCGTCGACGTAGTCTTCGCACGGTGATTTGGACCAGAGGACGTCGACGGGGAAGGTTCGGCCTGGAATGATGTACTCTGGGGCACCGCCGTAGAAACGGGAGAAACGCTCGGCGTTCATGGTGGCGGATGTGACGATGAGCTTGAGGTCGCGGCGGCGCGCGAGGATCTTCTTGATGAGGCCCATGAGAACGTCGGTGTTGAGGGCACGCTCGTGGGCTTCGTCCATGATGATGCAGGAGTATTTATCGAGGTTAGGATCGACGAGGGATTCACGGAGGAGGACACCATCGGTCATGTCTATAGTTGTTAGTGAGCTGTAGTATAAGGGGTAATGATGGGATTTACATTTAATCACCGTCTCATCACTCGTGCAGTCCTCGAATCGAATTGCATATCCAACGAGTCCTCCCAGTCTCACTTCCATTTCCTCACTGACACGCTTTGCCACGGACATAGCAGCCACTCTCCTGGGCTGGGTGCATCCAATCATCATCCCATTGCGGCCATATCCATCTTCATACAGAAACTGGGTCAACTGCGTCGTCTTGCCAGAGCCCGTCTCACCAACTACCACCACGACCTGATTGTCCCTGATAACCCTCAGCACCTCTTCCCTCACCGCAAACGCCGGCAGAAACTCCCTCTGCTCGCGCAGGGTCCTGCTCTTTGTAAACTCACTCGCGCCCTCCTGCGGCTTCTGCTTATTCATATGTTCCGCAAACTTATTCCCACCGCCCGTATCATGCTCCGCCGAGTCTGCCGCCAACACCGCCGCACTGTCTGTGTCGTCGTCGTCCTTCACCCCGAGCACGTTCCCGAGCGCCGTACCCGCGATATTCGTCGCTTCCTGCGCCTGCTTCGTGCGCTCCCTCTGCATCCTCTTCTCCTTCACCAGCGCGCTCCCCTTGCGACTGAACACGGCCATATCGCTCTGCGGGTCTCGCACCGCCGGGACCGGGTCAAGCTGGCGCGTGAACACCTTCCTCCCGTCGAGGAACGGCGGCCGCAGATCATGCACGAGCAGGTGGACGCGCACTTCCTCCTCGTCGTCCAGCTCGTCGTCGTTGTAGTCCGCGCGCTGCGCGACGCCGGAGGTGAGCATGCGGTTCGTTTCCCATGCGTCCACGTCTTTCATCTTCTGCTGTGCGCGCGCGGAGATGCGCTTTCCTTGCTTCTTTTCGAGCAGGGCTTGTTCGCGCTGCTGGTCGGCCCACGAGTTGTCGGCGCTGCCGAACGGGTTGTGGGTTTCGTCGCCGAAGGCATGGCCGAGCTCGTCGCTGCCGTACCAGTCGCGGTCGAGCGCGGCGTCGTCGTCGTCGGTGGTGGCGAGCGGGGGGTCGTCGGGATCGTGGTCGAAGGAGGTGGGCATGCGGGGGGTCGCGGCGCCGGCCAGGCGGGAGCGGGAGGTGGAGGGACGGGCGTTGGCGAAGCGGTCGGTGTTGCGCAGGGGGGTGGGGTCGTGGCGCCGGAGGTTCTGCGGGGTGTATTTGGAGCTGGAGCTGTTGCGGTGGTGGTCCCGGGAGTCGCGGTAGGAGTAGTCGCTGCGGCGGTCGTCGTCGCGGTCTCTATCGTCCCCGCTGCGGCGGGCACGGTGGGCGTTGAGTTTTTCGCGGGCGGCCTGGGAGAGACCGCCGCCGTGGGAGGGGGTGTCGATGCGGCGTTCGCGGATATGGCGGCCGATGGGGAGGGCGGGCTTCTTGAATTCGACTTTCTCCGGCCCGGCGTCGGTCCGCCCGTTCGGCTTCGTGTCCGCACTGTCCGCATCTGCGTCTCCCTCGCCGGCCAGATCCAGCTTGATCCGCTTTGCCAGTCTGTCCAGACCGAGCCTGCTCTCCTTCTTCCCCGCAGCCTCCCTGTCCCCGGTCTCGCCGTCTCGGTCTTTTCGTCGTGCGACCAGCAGTCCGCCAGGTAGCTCTTCCTTCCCCACAGCTCTCTCCGGCGCGCCGAACGCAGAGGCTGGCTTGCCGTGGTCCTGGTCGTATCGGGCACGCTTCTTCACCTCGTCGAACACGTCGGCGAGGAAGTCATCGCTGTACCGGCCGAGGGCCTTGACGGCGACTATGAAGGTCTTGGGGCCAGGCTGGCCGCGGGCGATGTTGATGATGTTGCGGGCGAGGTAGTCGTTGGGGGACTGCGTGCTGAGCTCGCGGGAGATGGCGATGGCGAGGTGGTGCGTGTAGGCATCATTGAGGCCGGGGGGCAGCTCGTCGGCCATTGCAGAGGGCGTGGAGGGGGGAGGGGGCGGTGAGGGCGGTGAGGGCGAGGGGGGTGAAGGGGGAGACTGTGTGGTGGAGGAGGATTCGGAGGTGAAGAAGCTGAGCTGGACGTGAATCTGCGCCACAGCTGTTTCTGCGCCACGATGCGCCACAGCTGGTTTGCGGATTCTGCTGCAGCTATTCTGTCTGTATTTATTGCTCTCTCTCTGGCTGTTCTCTCTGGCCATCTGTCTGCATTTGCGCAGGTCTCCTGTCTCTGTTCGTGTTTCTCTCCTCATGCAGTGCACTTGGGCAGCATTGGGATACAGTCCGGTCCAGCATTCAGCGTTTCTACATAACCTAGATCTTCGAACTGTCTATTCTAATTCTTTTGTTTTCAGGGATTCCTCCATTAATGTTGGCCGTATTGATTCTGCTATTCGTCCTCACTTTCCAGCAATCAGCCACCACCGCCAGCAATTCGCCATAGCTATTCTCAAGCCTCCCAGCACTGAATAACATGTAGAACAGCCTCATCAAACCCTCCAGGGACACGACAGACTGTGCTGATTCAATGGGAGTGAGCCATCGAGTCGAAAATGCGGACAGAGCCCAACATGGTAGAACTATCATTGAAGCGGCATGCTTCCACCGCGACAGGAACCTGCTTAATCCCTTCAGCAAGCAAACCTACCAACGCAAACACGACTAATATTCCAGACGAAACAGACAGCCGCAGCCTGAGGACTAGACACGGAAAGAAGGTTCAAGGCTGGTTCCGAATCGGCCTGGCCGGTATCGAAAGGCATTGAAAGGCAAGCCACCCGACAAAGCAGCCTGTAGGATGCTGCTCTGGTCCTGCTTGGAAGCAATAGAAGACAGTCCTATGGCACAACCGCCTTCAGGAAAGAAGGGACGAAAGGGATTTGCACGAATGGGAAGCTGCCCTTTCAGCAGCACTATTCGCTGTTCACTGTCGGCTCTCCTCTGCTTTGAGGCTCGTGCTGCAGAGAGGCGGATAGAGTGGGATCTCTCGCATTTGATTGGACATAGCTGTCCCTCCACTGCCGAAAGCTATCGTCGATATTCGTTCTGTGGATGAAACAGAAAAGCACCCCTCAGACTGCCTGTCCCGCCCTCGACACACATCCAGCTCGCCAATACAATACAATACAGCATCTGCCCTCCGACTGATGTGTTGTCCAGAAAGGGCGTTTTGCCAAGATCGTCGATTTGCTGACGAGGCGGCTACGGCCACGGAATCCAAATCATTCACCCCTCCTCCTCCTCCTCCTCCTCCTCCTCCCCTCTCCCTGTACTTCTCTCTCCCTCTTTCTCTCCATACTCCCCCAGCTCTGGCTTCGCACCCAGTCCCAGTCTCTCTTTCACCAGCTTGGCCCTCGTTCGTTCTATACTCCTCCAGCGCCAAATTCTCTCGTTATGACCGGCCTTAATCCCTTCCGCGACCTGACCGTCACGGCCTCAGAGTCGCAGTACACCTTCTCCTCGCCCTCCAGCCCCCATGCCCCGGCTCTGGTCGTCAGTCGGCCTTCGGGCGACTTGCGCCTGGTAGACTCGCCGGCGCAGCCTGGGGGACACACGGTAAGCATCGCCGGGATCCTCGGGACGATAAAGCTGCGACTAGGTACGGTAGCTCCAAGCTCTCTTTCCAGCCCACGAAGCTCACTGCAGCCTCGCAGACAAATACGTAATCATCATCACGAAGGCGCAGCTCGTTGGACGCATCCACGGCCACATGGTATACCAGATACAGGCAACAGAGTTCCTGCCGCTGCGGGAAGAGCAGATCCACGATCCCGATGAAGATGCGTATCTTGCTCTCCTGCGCACGCATCTACGCACGGGGCCCATGTATTTTTCGTACACGACGGATCTGACGTCGAGCTTCCAGAGACAGTCGTCGGCGGACGTGTCGCTCCCGCTGTGGCAGCGGGCTGACGACCGCTTTTTCTGGAACCGCTATGTGCAGTCGGACCTGATTGGCTTGCGGAGCACCAATTCAGCTGTGAGACGGTCTATGTGGGGGTTTTTATATATACATCAGGGCTTCTGCTGACAGGTTCTAGGCTGACCCGTACATCCTGCCTGTGTTCTTTGGCTTCCTCTCCATTTCCACGACGGTGCTCAAGACCACTCCATGCACCTTCATCCTGCTCACCCGCAAGTCCCGACACCGGGCGGGCACCAGGTACTTCACCCGCGGCCTGGACAGCTCCGGCAATGCGGCCAACTTCAATGAGACTGAGCAGATCGTGATCCTGAACGATGCCACTGGCGGGCTCGGCGACCTTGGCTACGACAAGCTCAGCGCTTCCTCTGCCTCCGCCCCGAAGAAGCTGCACACCGAGGGCGTCCAGATCTTCTCCTACGTCCAGACCCGCGGCAGCGTCCCGGCCTTCTGGTCTGAGCTCAACAACCTGAGGCCCATACCCGCGCTGCAGGTCCGCGGCACCGACGCCGCGCTCTCCGCCGCGCGCGCGCACTTCACGGAGCAGATCTCTCTCTACGGCGACAACTACCTCGTCAACCTGGTCAACCAGGGCGGGCGCGAAGCCAGCGTCAAGGCCGCCTACGAAGACATCCTCAAGTCCCTCGTCAGCGCGCCCTCCGAGGCCACCTCCGCGTCTGAGCGGACCTCCGAGCGCTTCCACATCGTCGAGCCCGGCAAGCGCAGTGCGCAGATGGACCGCCTGCACTACGTCTACTTCGACTTCCACCACGAATGCAAGTCCATGCAGTGGCACCGCGCCTCGCGGCTGCTCGACACGCTCGCGCCGGCCCTCGCCGCCCAGCGCTACTTCCACTCCGCCGGCGCCGGCGCCACCTCCACCATCCAGAGCCTGCAGACCAGCGTCGTGCGCACAAACTGCATGGACTGTCTCGACCGCACCAACGTCGTGCAGTCCATCCTCGCCCGCCACTCCCTCACCGCGCAGATGCGCGACGCCGAGATCCTCTCCCAGTCCGAGTCCACCTCCGTCTCCCCGATCTTCGAAGCCGTCTTCCGCAACGCCTGGGCCGACAACGCCGACGTCGTCTCGCGCGCCTACTCCGGCACCGGCGCGCTCAAAACAGACTTCACGCGCACCGGCATCCGCACCACCGCCGGCGTCCTCGCCGACGCGAGCAACAGCGCCACCCGCTGGCTGCGCAACAACTTTGCCGACGGTCCCCGCCAGGACGCATTCGATCTGTTTCTGGGCGAGCACCACCCATCCCCATCCGCATCCCCACCCGCATCCGCAGCCTCGGCGTCTGCGGTGTTTGCGGACCGCAGACCGCTGCTGGTGCAGGCGGTGCCGTACGTGCTCGCTGCCGCGGTGTTCCTGGAGATGATGGCGTTCATTGCGCCGCGGGACGAGGCGAGCAGCTCGGTCCCGATTCGCCTGTTCGTCGTCGTGTGGTTCGCGGTCGGGGTCTGGGCGGTGTCGTTCCTGGTTAGGTATGGAGAGCTGTTTGTGGCCTGGCCGAAACTGAGGCCGCCGGCGTTCGCGGTGGAGGGGTATGGTCGGGCGCTGGCGAAGGCGAAGACGGACGAGGTTATTGGCAAGTGGGTTGGGAGGCAGGGCCATGAGCGGGGGGCTGGAGGGAAGGGGAATATCTTTAGGATTGGGAGACTGGAGGAGGGGAAGGAGAGGATTGAGTAGGATGTTTGGGGAGGGGGGGGGGTTTCTTTTGTTGGCGTTGGGATGGAGAGTTTGGTTTATGGAATGTAGGGCGCTTGGAAAGGGTTGAAAAAAAAAAAAGAAACTGGATTTGGATTTGGATTTGGGTCCGCGGCGGGCTTAAGATGAAATTGTATACTGCTTTTTGTATCTGAGTGGAAAAATTTCCTTTATCACTATTTTACGCAGTGACGAGTGATATGCCATGATCTTGCCCTCCTCCCCACCCAGCATTCAGGGGGAATAAGTCCAATAAAAAGGTTATTACAATCAATAAATCTGGAGCTACCAAAGCCTTCATATGCCTAACCTATCATTCACCCCGCTACAAAAGCCCATCTATAATCCAAACAGATCTACTCGGGAGCTATTAAGCCCCTCTCCCCCCCCAAAAAGGCCTCTATCCCTCCATACTATAACGCATCACTTACTCTCCGCTTAAAGCCCCCATCAATAGCATTCTGACGCCTCCCGAGCTCCTGAAGAGCAGCCAATGTACCTGCAAAAATTCGTTAGCTGCATTGACTCTAATTACATCGACTTAAGGTGGGCGGGCGGGCGCGAATAAACGTACAGGATTGACATTTCGCCTTATTAGGATCCTCGATCCTGCTGCCGCATCGACATCTCTGTTCTACTGGGGGCGCTGGCGGTCTTGCGTACCGCGCTGGCGGTGGCTGGTAGCTTGGGGCCTTGCTTTGCTTTTTTGGTTCTCCGAAACACATTTTGAGGGGTGTCGTTCGTTGGTGGGTTGGTGGGTGGGGTTTTTTGCTATTTGCGGGTCTGGTGAAGGGTGGCGTGGTATGGGGTAGGGTCTTTGAAGACGGGATTTTGGGAGGAGGGGTGTGGGTATAAATTGGTTTTGGGGGGGACTTTCTATGGGCTTGGGAATGGCGATGGCTTAGAATTTGGGGGTGGGTGGGTAGGTGTTACTATTTTGTTAGGGTTTGAGGGTGGGATGTTGGGTTAGAATATATGTATATGTATATGTATTGTAGTACATGAGGTATCTGGTGTTACAGAAACCGTGTCACGGTGGTTTCGGGATTCTATTTGGATAGAATGGATAGAAGACAGCTGTTTAATTTATTTTGTGGATTCTTTAGATTAAATTTAAATTTAAAATGGGGGGCGAATTGAAATAGTTGGGCAAGCAAACAATCATGAGAATGTACGTGGGGCTATCGCACCTCTGCTTCTACTGGATGGCCATGGGCTCTGTGGTACGCATCTTTCGTCCATCGACGCCTAGGGTTCATCTGCACCCTTTGACCTTCCTTTCATCCCCTCCCCTCCCCACCTAACTCCAACCTGAGTAAATCCATATACCATCTTCTTTTCTAACCATAGTCGACTCAAAGAACTCCCAACAAACGATTCCTACTTACACCGTGGTGCTCTCGAAGTCGAGATATCGGAAACAAACTAATCAGATATTAAGATGTCTAGCGTCGATTCAACCCACCTAACCAGCATCAGCTATCTACGCAGAAGTTTCTTCTATTGCTCACGCCTGCGCAACTTCTGTCACCGCACGAGTTAGCTACGCTGGCTAGAACGTTTAGCCAGAAAAATGATGATTTGATACAGCATTTAAACCCTGAAGCTGATGATAAATTACCTGATATCTTTTTATTTCCGACAGAGTATTCACCGTCTAGTCTTGAGATAGTCTTACTAACGTGTTTTTAGGGGGTCGAAATTACGAATACGCAATAAAGAAAGTTTGAAGGGATGGATATTGGACAGCAAAGTCTCGTAACCAGAGCGAGCAAAAAGTTCCACGGAGAAAAGTTTCTTGAGTTGCAAGTAGCACTATGTAGAGACAGTTGGTGAGGAGGATTTAATACTGTGGTCCAGCGCTGATAACAATACATTGTTATGTCTCCTATGACTAAAACTCTTGCTGACTCCATGATTTAGTCCAGGACGAAGGAGCCGGGATGTGGGATTTGCTTTCTAGATGCTAGCAAATTTATATCGTGAAGAACCGTAGCTAACCTTGATCTAGAGCGATAGACGAGTTGAACATTCACCGAAAATTGCATTGAAAAGGCTTGTTACGCGGATTCCAAAAAAATATCAATGAAAAACGTCAACGGGATCAACTGAAGACCACGAATTCGATGAGATACTTAATCCGACTCCCACTCCGTACTTTGACCGTTATATTCGCTGACTCTATCGACTGACAAGTTTGTGAAGTATTGTCAAAGTTCCACGAGTAAAGGATTTAAGACGAACCAAGATACCCCTAGGTGCGACTCTATCGTTGGAAGGGGCATTATATTCGTATCTAGAAGAATTGACAGTTATATATTTTGAAACATACTAATTTATCTCGAATCAGACCCAATTAGGCATGCTGCCGCCGATTTAAGCATTATGGCCAGTCCGAGTGCGCCATCAATCCAAGTGCTACGTATTGAGAGTACCAGAGTTACAAAGTTTGATTCGAGATAATGTACTAACTAGTTACAAGAGCCTTTCCAGGTTGTGAAAATTGGCACCCTACCCTCTGGAAGCTCTCGGCAGACACATTAAAGATGAGTTAAAATATCTATAACACTTGACCTATTCCTTCTAGTAGGGTACTGTAATAGACGTGACTGACGGAAGTGTTGATTCTTCATCAAAGGCAAAATAGACTACTTCAGACGAGTAGGAAAAATAATTCACCTCAATGATGGGTATTTTCCCTATCGGTTTTATCGGATGATTGGGAATTTGCGAGGACGTTGAGGCATTGGATAGGAAGGGAAAGTTCAAATACAAGCGGTTTATCCATTTCTCGCTTTCAGTACGTAGTTGCTCGAAGATCTCTCCAATTGACGGGATAGGTTTTGCCTTATAGGCTGGCAGCTCTAGTAATACGTTGGGCATTTAGGGAAACCCTTAGTCGAGCGGTTTACGATCAGTTGCTATAGAGTGCACATGTGCAGGCATGTCCTTATGGCCGCCCAGTCTGACTTCTATACGGTTTTGAGCGAGGAACTTGTTAACCATGTTGTATACTTGAAAGCCGATACTCTGATCCTGTTTACATTTGATTTAGCGTGCAGTAGTGAACCTGTGTTGCCTTCCACTATCAAACGAGAATTGGTGTCAGGAACTCTCGCACTTATATTGATAGCGAGTAAAAGGTATTTCTTGTGTTACGTACGTACATGTAGTGATACATGTAGGTTTAGTATTGTACGAAACGCCTATCCTCGGCCCCATGAAATCCATATGGACCAGCCAGCGATAAAGCGTGGAAGGATCAACGGGAGACCTATATATATGTGCTACATGTAAGTTTAAAGTGAGTCAAGACTCTGTATTTTGTAGGAGGACGCTTCCATTACAATCGTGCCATACACGGGCTCTGACCTATGAGATATTCCAACAATATACATCGTTGCTGCTTTGAGACGGTAAACCACACATCAATTGAGAATAATAGTACACACCAAGCATACGTGTATCAAAACATTGTTTTAAAACCCACACGTACATGTGCCTATAAGGCCAGCACTCCGTAGAATGTGGGGTCCCGCGCCCGGTCCCGGGTCAGCAGCTTGCTGCAGACAAAGCAGCAGGTGATGGGGACGAGCCTAAGGTTGCAGTATAAATGATATGGCCTGGCTTAAATTCTCTGTGCTCCACGCAATTACCCGATTCCACCACCACCACCACCACTCCAACCCGCCACCACTACAATCCTCTGGAGCTCACCAGATTTCAATCTACATCCCCATAGCATAAAGCCATCAGCAACATGGGCCTCTTTTCGAGAAAAAAGGACAAGAAAGGAAAGAGCAAAGCATCCACTTCCTCAGGATCGCAACCTTCATCAGCACTGTGTGCTTGGTGCCAAAGACATTTCGTTGACGGGGAAGAGAAATGCGAGGAGTGTGAACGTAAGTTACCCCTCCCCCTCCCCCGCCCCCCCCCAACCTAGCAACCTAGATATACATGTATATATATTGCTTTGATCGGATCTTGGCTGAATATACAGCAGGAAATCCTAAAGCAGCTGCGGAAGAAATGGCCAACAGGGTTGCAGCCCAGGCATCTGTTGGTCGGAGGAGACCTAAGGTCCCGTGGATCTAGGGCGCTGGGTTATTGAGGAAGTGAAGAATTAGGGGAGGGGGAGGGGGAGGGGGAGGAAGGGGGGGTTTCCCGTTAGGTTTTTGTGGTGCTATGATGTTGTTAGCTTAATTGCGGTGCTAGAGCCCTGCGGTGAATTTATGGGCAGCTTTGAGATACCTCAATTGTGTCAGTCTGTGGGCTATACATCGCTGTAATGCTCTAGGTGATTGACACCTTGAAGTATTTTAGAACAAAAGCGAATATAAGGAATTGCGAGCTTGGAAAACAGTAATATGTAGCCATGCCATATAGCTAGAGTTCGCAGTAAGAAAGGTAAAGGCAGAATTTGGATATTGAACGGTGTTTTCATATAACTGTCGGTCAACACCCCTTCACGCAGACAACCCCCTGAGCTCCAGAAGACGATCTACTTACAGAGTGTTCGTACCTTGGTATCGGGGACACAAGAGCTCTAGGGGCTCATCGCTAAATCACGTAAGCAAATATAATACTTCGCACCAAGAACTGTCCTCCTAACACGTCTATTATTATTCTGGCACAAAAAACTACATGAAAAAATACGTGTATGTTAGAGCCTTTTAGAGCGCTTCTAAACAAAAAAAAAAGATCCAATAGATACTTCCCTCCATCCCCAACAACTACTCAAACAGAGCCAGACCAGACCAGACCAGCTACACTCTAACCCCAAACGCAATACAGCGGCGCCTACTTATAAACATAAGGAAGCCTTCCGGGGATCATAAGCACATCTCCCTTTTTGTTCGGGGGGACGAATTCTGGTGTGAGTGGGCCTATAGCATCCCTAAACACAAACGGAACAAGCTTTGGTTTCTCGGGAGTTCGGGCAGCTGGAGCAGTTGCGAGCTGGAACTTGGGAGCGGGTTGGGGGATGTGGAAGATGCCTGGGCTGTTGTTAGTTTTGTTTGGAGGGTAGGTACCTTTTTCTTTTTCTTTTTCTCAAGGGGGATTAGGGGGGTTGGCTTACATTGGCTGCATAGCTGGTTGGGTGGTTTGACGGTTTTATGCTGGCAGGTTATGCAGAGGGTATATATCTCCTCTGCAGCGCCGGATTGGTTGTTCGGCATTTCTTGTTAGATGTTTATGTTAGCTTGTAGCTTTGTTGTGGGGGGGAGCTGGAGGATTAAGGGGTGAAATATACATAGGTATGTATGTGTGGACAGGTATGTAGCTCTATTAGAAGCAATGGTGTGGCGTGGTATATAAGGAGACTTCTAGATTCAAGTTAGATAGAATTAATATCTACATTATTAAGATCTTATTTTGCCCATTCTCAGGTGAGTGAGTGTGCCTGGCTTGTAAGTTCCTAACAGAAGCTCCACTTGATTTGAATTGGCAATCACGACGTTTAGTGAAATATTATGGTGGAGAAATAACGACGAATCTAGAGCACTAGAAAGGCTCTCTGTTCGGCCTGAACAACCAATGATTATGCACGCACGAAACACCATCCTGCTGCACGACAAGTCACTCGGCTTCAACTAACCAGAGATTCTACCATCCCAAGAGTCTACAAAGCGAACCCCTCTTGCGTAATCGATATACCAGAACCCAAACAAAATAAAACCTCCATTTGTATTTCCAGCTCATTAAACCAGCTAATCGCCAATCTCTAAAATTGACCCCACCAAACTTCGCCAAGCCCATCGAACAAGGATCACCGCTTTTGCGGCTCCCTCCACGACACGCGGCTTGACCGAATCAACCGTTCTCACCCTCACGAAAAATTACCTCCTCCCCAACTCCAAACCATAACCACCACCCCCTCCTCACGATGGCAAACAGCGGATACGATGTCGTCGTCGATGTAGACGACGAAGGCGATCTCGGACACACCGATCTTACAGATCTAGAGTTTCATCCGTCAAGTACACATCCATACCGTACCAGCTAGCTAGCTAGCCGGCCTAGCTACCTACCCATCTTGCTAACAGTCGTGGGGGGGGAGGACAGATTACAATCAAGACCAAGCAAGCGGGAAGATACCACAGAGCGCATCGAGTCGGTTTTCCTCCTCCACCTCCGCTGAACTGACGGGGAAGAAGAACTGACGGAACCGGGGAGGGGGTGATAGATACGGGCGGGTTCTTTGGTTCTGGTCCGTCCGGCTCGAGGAACGGCGATGGATCGAGTAAGAGGTTTCTGTGGAGCTTGGACTTTTATGCGCAGTTTTTCGACGTGGATACGAACGAGGTGATGCGACGGTGCTGGGCGGCGTTGTTTCCGAGGGCGAACTTCTTGGATGTGTTGGAGGGGAATCCAGACCTTTACGGTATGTGTGGTATATAGGGGGCATACAGAAAGAAAAAACGCAGGTGGAAAGGACGAGTAGGGTAGCTGATTGTTATCTAAGGACCTTTCTGGATCACGACTACCGTGGTCTTGATCCTCTTCCTCAGCTCCACCATCGCACAGTACTTTGCGCGCATGAAAGATGTTCCATACTTCTACGACTTTGGCCTCCTCTCGGGAGCAGCAGGCCTTATGTACGGCTACACCATGGTCGTCCCTGTTGCCCTCTGGGGTGTTTTGAAATGGTACGGCAGCGAGTCTGCTAATCTGCTGGAATGTCTGGCGCTCTACGGGTACTCGAACCTTATCTGGGTTCCTGTGGCTATTGCTTCTGCATCACCGATTACTGGTATATTTCCCCTACTACTTAACTCCCTGTGTCTGATTTGGAGGGATTGGAGCTGATTTAGGGGGGGGATGGAAATAGTCTTGAACTACGTTTTTGTCGGTGTAGGGTTCGGTGTATCTGCCTTGTTTCTGTTCCGTAACTTGTTCCCGGTCGTGAGTGCGACAGATGCGAAGACGAGCAAGATCTTGCTTATTATCATTATTGCTCTGCACGCAGGGCTGGCGATTGCTATCAAGATTCTATTTTTCGCGTAAGCCGCATTTCAGCTCCCCTCTTCGCATTTTGAGGTCGCTAACAGGAAAATAATATAGCCACGGCAGCCCTGTCGCAAAGGGCGATAAGGCAGAAAGTACGTGATACAAGAAGGATGAGGCGTGAAGGATGGTGTTCTTTTAAATGGATGTAGTGTAGCTTTGCGCAAGAGTGTCTGCATGTATTTCTGCTAGCTTGATAGGCTGTGTTTGAGAGGATGGTGATGAATTAAAGTACATGTAGACAGCGCTTGCTCAACCTTTCGCTTCATTCCTACTGTACTCTACTCTATTCCATTCTATTCTACTTTATTCGTGGGAAAATAGTATTTTGTCTCCCTTCTCCCAGCTCAAAATGCGTAAATTTACATGGATACCGTCCCTTCCTCCTCCATTCAATGGGGCCGCGAGCCGCTTCTCGTCATCCCGCAGCACTCGCGCACGTCCGTTAAGCTAAGCTACGTGCGGAGCCGCGTGGCCCGTGCGTCCCGCCAGAATCTGGGGATGCCAAGACCCACCGGGATTTGCCGAATATCAGTACGATCCCACGTACGAGCTTTTGTATTTTGCGTTTTTTCTATCAATTTTCTATTCCAATCCATGTCCCATGCCTTCCTTAATCGTAGTTTCTTCATCATCTGCCTTTCTCTCTTCTCTTCCTTTCGACACCACTCCAACGTTTTTCTCACTCCGCAGTGCACCTCTACACTAATACGTCTCTTCGTCTCTCGTCAAGGTATAGGAAATCTAATAGAATAGGAAGAAAAGAGGCGATATCGATAAGGATGGCTTCGTGGCTTAAGTGTCGCTACTATGAGAATGTGCTCCCAGAGTTGGATACCCTCGTCATGGTCACTATTAAACAGGTATGTTGCGAGATAAAACCGACTGTTTTGCATATTCGCTGGAAAAGCCCTATCTAGTAGAAAGAAAGAGATTTGTTATAGTATCTGCTGCTCTGGAATGAGCGGTTGGTGTGGGAGAAAGAAAGAAAAAAAACTAATAATTGCTGCAACTAGACTACCGAAATGGGCGTCTACGTCAAACTCTTGGAGTATGACTATATTGACGCGATGATCCCGCTCAGCGAAATCTCGCGCCGGCGGATTCGCAGCTTGAATAAACACGTTCGCATCGGCCAGAATGAGGTTGTTATTGTCATCAGAGTCGATAAGGAGAAAGGTGCGTGACATTGCTTCCCTAATAGGAAGAAACAGGAGTAATGATTGTTGCTACAGGATACATCGATCTCTCCAAGCGCCGTGTTAGCGACGAGGATATCATCAAGTGCCGCGATAATTACCAAAAGCTCAAGGTCGCTCATAGCATCGTTCGTCATGTCGCCGAGAAGCTTAATATTCCCGTTATCAGGCTGTATGAGACTATTTCGTGGCCGCTGGCGAAGAAATATGGAACTGCTCTTGAAGCGTTCAAGATTTCCATCGCGTAAGTTGCATACACCCCATTCTCGGTTGCTTAGGAACGAGTGCTAATTTGTGTATCCGGTATAAAAAAGCATTCCTAACGTCTGGGATGGTATTGAATTCATCTCCCTGGAGCTTAAAGAGGAGCTCATCAAGTACATCGCTACGCGCTTGACCCCAAACCCGATTAAGCTTCGCGCCGACATCGAAGTTCAGTGTTTCGGCTACGAAGGGATTGATGCGATTAAAACAGCCCTGCATGCTGGTGAGGCTCTCGCGACTGAAGACATCGCGCTCAAAGTGAAGCTGGTGGCCCCACCACTGTACGTTCTCAACTGCTACCGGTGCTATGATGCGCAGGAGGGCATCAGAGTTATGAAGAAGTCCCTTGACGCAATGAAGAAGTCGATTGAGTCGTTTGATGGCGGCACCTTCATTCTGGCTATGGAACCGAGGGCTGTCAATGCGATAGATGACGAGATTCTGAAGGAACTCATGGCGAGGAAAGAGAGAGAAAACAGAGAAGTTAGTGCGGATGGGGACGGGGACCTATCGTGTGAATATGGGTTCGAGAACGCTCCGGTGAAGTGGTAGGCCAAGCGAGACAGCGAAATGTACAGGTTGTCGGAAGCAAGGGGATTGGTTTGTACGAGTTTCTTTTTCGCTCTGCAGGCGTTAGGATTTAGCTACCGTGTTGAAGCTGAACTGTCCGCCCCAGGTTGCATGTATGCTGGTGTATGCTGGTGTATTTTTATCGAGATCAGGTGTTCAATTATGGCAGCGTCTTTCGTTATTTATCTGCGTGGCATCGTCGAAACTGTCTCTGGAGTCGTACACACGCCTGCCTGCCACTCGATGTGTGTTCAGTGTGCAGCTTGCGTGATTGAGCGTTGCTTGACTGTTGTTATCGTGTTTATGCAGGACCCACCAGCTCTACCCCATCAACTGATCCAGATTCCTGCTGCTGATCCCTGTTGGAACTGCAGGTTGTCTGGGGAATTCACAGCGTCACCACAGCCAGCAGCACTCGCTTCGGCACCACGCTGTGAAGGGGTAGGTCGTGTCTGAGGCGTGCTCTGGGTAAGCCATTCAGCTGGGTATTGGACAGCAAGAATCAAGGCCCAGCAGGTACCCCCATACTAAGGTTTGACCATATCGTGGTGCTCGCTTCACCTCCAACCTCTCTCCCACACTTCCTCCCCTTCCCGCTCGCCCTTTGTCTCCAGTGCAGTCTGGAGAAACTCCCCAATTGCTGCCCGGCGAGAAAGTTTCGCGATAATGGTCTCCTTCCGTCATTTCTTTGGTGATAGCTCTCGCACCAGCCGCGACACTGCTCGTGATCTTCGCGAGCGCTTGTTGCCCAGGCACCAGGGCAGCGACCATGTTCATGTGTCCATCCCGGCAAAGAGGTAATTTTTCAATTTTTGGTCCTAGATCAACGGATGAAGCTAATTGAACGACTAAAAGGGTTACTAAAGTTGCGTTGAGATTGAAATATCTGTAAATTCCCTTATTCCCACGTGCCATGAATTAGACCCCCCCCAAGCTAACCCCACTCTTAGAATCGAAGCTGCAGTTCCCTTCGAGCTTAAAGAATCCCAAGTCACTCGTCCCCACTCCCAAATCATCACGAAAGAAGTTGTTGCGCTCGCCCAAGACGCCGGGGGCGCAGAAGACAGAGCATGCATCGTTTACTGTCTCCTTGTTTGTCTCCGCTGGTTCAAGCGCCAGGCAAGACTAGAAATGTACGATGCAGACCTTAACCTTCTCAGAGCAGAGGCCTGCCAGGTTATTGCAAAGAGAATCATTGAGGACTACGAGGATGGCAAGAACTACGAGGACACCAAGGATCAGGATTATCTCTTCCAGGAAGTGCTGCTCCAGAGATTCAGCATCTTGAGGAATGGCGTGGAGAGTACACCAGCCAACGTAGTCGAACGTGCTATTGATCTACATGCTACTCGTATCATTGGCTCCTCCGGTTATCAGAAGGTAAATATGCGATCTCTCTCTCTCTCTCTCTCTTATTCCCGAGTCCATGGTTCCTAATTGGAGGGGGAGGCATAGTGCATAGGTTACCTCTGGAGAGGCTGGCTCGCGCAAGATCTCAATGACCCAACCCATTTCTGCCAGTACAAGAATGTCGCCAATAAATCCTTCTGGGTACACTTTGACCACGACCGTATCCGCGCACCCAAATTTCAAAACGCCTTCCAGGTGCTTATCTCGATTATCTACTTGGCCCTGTACACTGTAGCTATCAACTCCGTCAACCCGAAGGGTGATATCGATTGGGTCGAGGGGCTTCTCTATGTCTTTACTGCGTCTTTCATCGCGGACGAATTCATCAAGTTCTGGAAAGTTGGTCGGTTCTATATCAGTTTCTGGAACAGCTTCAATTTGACGCTGTATACGGCACTCTCGATTTCTTTTGTTGTGAGGATACTCGCGTTGTCGAAAGGGAACAATTCGGATGAGAGGGGGTATTGGGATATGATGTCGTATAACTGGTTAGCGTTTGTGGCACCAATGTTTTGGGCGCGGATGTTGCTATATTTGGATACGATTCAGTTCTTTGGGGCCATGCTAGTTGTGCTAAAAGTTATGATGATGGAGAGTTTGATGTGTGTTCTTTATTCCTCTCCGATTTTCCCCCCACAGTACTGACACAGTAAAGTTTCTTTGCGCTTCTCGCAGTCATTATTGTCGGGTTTCTACAAGGGTTTATGGGACTAGATAATGCGGACCAAAAGGCAGATGATACGTGGTTCATTATGGAGTCCATGGTCAAGGCGATTTTACAAAGCCCCGAATTTGAGGGTTTTGATCAATTTGCGCGTGAGTATAAAATCTGCACTTTAATTTAACTTCCTCTAAGCTAACGAATGTACGTGCATTACAGCACCATTTGGAATCGTTCTCTACTATCTATTTACCTTTGTGGTGATGGTGATTCTTCTTAACATCCTTATTGCCCTCTACAACCAGGCCTACACCGACATTACCGAGAATGCTGTCGATGAGTATCTCGCGCTCTTCGCCGCAAAGACTCTACAGTTCGTGCGCGCTCCCGACGAGAACGTCTTCCTTCCGCCCTTCAACCTCATTGAGATCTTTGGCTTGATCCTACCGTTCGAATGGTGGCTGCCGAAAAATTTCTACATGAAATTGAACGATTGGGTGATGATGGTGCTGTACAGTCCGTTCATGCTGATCATCGCCTTCATTGAGACGAAGGAAGCCAGACATGTCAGTAAAAATCGCTCGAGAGGAGAGGCAGACGACGAGGCAGTCGAAGAGTGGGAAGAGATGCAGGGAGAGTTGGATGTTATGGGCGGTGGGTGGGATCTTAGGGTCGAGAAGACAATCCCAAATATCGAAGAGGAGGCAACGGTGATTGGGATCCAACAGTTGAAGAGGCAGGTGGATATGTTGACGGTTTTGGTGAAGACTGCTGGGGGGATGATGAGTAGCGGTGGGGAGGAGGAGATGGAGATGGAGATGGAGATGGAGGGAGAGTATGAGGAGGAGGGGGAAGGGGAGGAGGAGGAGGAGGAAGGGGATGTAGATGATGAGTGATTTGTTATGGTTATGGTTTAGTTGACGGGGGCATATATGGGCTTTTCCAAACGATCGATTTACATTTTCTACTTGGCATACGTATGATACCTGAAGTAATGAATTGTCAGTTGATTACCGAGCACCTAAAACAATGCGGGCCTAAAAAATTCACGGGAAATAGACGAAGATGACCCCAATGCCACGCCCGATTTAAGCTCACCGGCAGGAATGTACCTGGCAGCAGTGCTTACACACAATTTCGCGATTTTTTGATACTGCTTACTCTAGATTGCTTTACAAGGCACGGAGTACAGCAATCAAGCTTTAGACTCAGGCTGCAGATGCTCGGTTCTTGCATGGGTCTAAACGGTATGTCTTGGATACCTCTTTCAAATTCCTTGCTTATAAATGCGAACAACGGCAAATGCCGTGTGACTTTGAATCCCTATTGCATAGATTATTGCGATTACTAAAGGCTGTAGCTGCTTTTTGCGGGTGCTCTGGTAGCAGGACGGCTGATTACCGCCTGTACTCATACAAAATTGCCATTTGTCAGTCTTCTTGGCAGCATTCTAGGAGGTACCGTTTCCGAGGAATCCTGGTGTGTCATGTACCACATCGCAGCTTACCAACTTTTCATGTAGTACTAAGCACACGGCAGGTGTCAATGATTAACAAAATGTCCCAGTATATAACAACCATTATTCAGACGGAATCTTCCTTTCTCAACCCCTCCCCCTGAAGACAGCATCAATTGCATTCTACCTTGTCTTTGATCTCTCTCTCCCTCCCCTCCCAAATATGCGTCTATCGGTGCTTTCAGTATTATCGGTGCTCTTCACCACCGCACTCTCCCACCACGGAGACCACTTTAAACGCTCCGATGAAGCCACCCAGTACGCTCCCCTACCGGCCACTGCCATTGGCCCAGTAATTCCCAGCACAGGCTGGTACATCGAGCCCCTCGGCCAGGGCGCATACGCCGTTCTAGACGGAACATATCAAGCGCTATTCTTCGTCTCAAACAAGGGCGTAATCGTCGTCGACAACCCACCCACTCTCGGCCGCAACCTCCTCTACGCAATCGGCAACACGACCGACATCCCCGTGACCCACTTCGTCTACAGCCACTCGCACGGCGACCACGCCGGCGGCGCCTCCCTGTTCGACGACGGCAAGGTCGTGTTCATCGCCCACGAGCTCACCAAATACAAGATCGGCGAGTTCCCCGACGCCGGCAGACCGCTGCCGTCGGTGACGTTCTCGAAGAACAAGACGCTCACGGTCGGGAACCAGACGCTGGAGCTGGAGTATAAAGGCCCAAACCATGAACCGGGCAATATCTATGTCTACGCGCCGAAACAAAAGGTGCTGGCCCTCATCGACGTCGTGTTCCCCGGATGGGTCCCCTTCTCGGAGCTCGCGGTCTCGGACGATATTCCGGCGTGGATCAAGGCGCATGATCTGATTCTCGAATACGATTTCGACCACTATGTTGGCGGACATCTGTCGCGCACTGGGTTCCGCAATGATGTGGTGGTGCAGAAGGAGTATATCCAGGACCTGATGGCGAATTGTCGAGAGGCGATTTCGAATAGCACGTTGCTGGTTAATGATATTTTGGGCGCGAGTATGCAGGCGAACCCGGGGAATAGTTGGGCGTGGTTTAAGGTTTATTTAGCGTACACTGCGAATGCGTGTACGGCGAAAACTGAAGAGAAGTGGGTCGGGAAGCTGGGTGGTGCGGATGTGTTTGGGTTTGAGAACGCGTATAAGATGATTGAGATTTTGAGACTGGATTACGATTTCTTGGGATCGTTTGGGGTGCAACCGTAGGGCTAGGACTCTATTTTTCTTTGTAAAAGTAGTTTTAGGACAGTGGAGGGGTAAAGGATGGTTTATGCTATGTATTTACAAGATATGCAAATAATTTGATGCTGTTGAGGGTTATAGAGCCGGTTTAACCTTCGCCAATAAGAAGAGAGAACTTGAGAGAACGAGTGATATGACATTCATCACGAACTACATTTCGCTGATAAAGTCTGACCAGAAGAGGCACGTAAAGGGACAGGGTAATAAAACTCAAGTGAAGTAGAAAAATACATTGATATCAGTAGGTAAGCAGACGAACAAGCGAGCAAAAGAGAAAAACCAAACGAAAGAAAAAGAAATAAGAGTGAATCAAAGGAAGAGGGAAAACATACCTTTAGTAACCAAACCACCCCCCTACCAAGAAAAAGAAGATACCGCGACCAGAATACAAAATCAAAGCCAGAGAGGAGTTGGGAGTCTTACTGTAAAATCCCTGTGCAAAGCACGACTGACCCCGGTGGCCGCTGTAGATTAGTCTTAGTCTTATGTCCTGGCCTTAAGCAGGGAGTCTCGCCCGTTTGTCGACCTTGCTCCCGGGGAGATTGGTCTCGGTCTTATATCCTGACCTTGTGCAGGCATGCCGCGGGTAAGTGCCTAGAAGATGCATTAGTCATCTACTTTTGAAACGAAACAAGATGGCCACGGTATTTTCTTCTTCTTGGTGGTTGTCTAATTTGATATGGGATGTAGGATAATGATGGAGGAAGAATGATTGACGGGAAATAATTGTAAGAGAGAGGATATAGGAGTGAAAGGATGGTGGATGATGGATGATGGATGAAAAGAGAAGAGGATATGCGTAGAGAAACTGGTCTGCGAACGTTGATATCTGGGTAAGCGGCCTCTTCGCTCTCTGGTTGGCAGACGGTGTCAAGGACTCTTGTCACGGCCTCGCGAGAAATCCTGCGAGTGACATTATGTGACCAGTCGGCGGAAATACCTACATCACCGAATTTACAGGAAACACCATCAAATGAAGGAGCCTTCGCATCCAGCCCTAGCAAAAGAAGTGGAATCAACATCAGGGCATTCGGCTGCAGAATTTTGAATTAGAAACTGAACAGATGCAGTCAAGGTATTGTGTGCTCACATATACCATGTGTGCTCGTAAAGCGCGGCCCGGTTTCACCCAGCCAAACTCACATGATGAAATTTGCCA
Source organism: Gyromitra esculenta (assembly GCA_038503075.1). Taxonomy (NCBI): domain Eukaryota; kingdom Fungi; phylum Ascomycota; class Pezizomycetes; order Pezizales; family Discinaceae; genus Gyromitra; species Gyromitra esculenta. The sequence continues at coordinate 868,885 of JBCAML010000001.1, forward strand.
AGCCACAGGACACCACACATGCAGTTTAAAGGCCGTTCTCTACATAAACCACATACGACACTCGAATTCCTAAACTCAGACCCCAGCGCCTATCGTTGGAACCTACATGTATGCTTCAATAAGTCTCAATGCCGTTTTTAAGCCTCCCAAACGAACTTCCGCTCCTCATCGGGGAGGAGATCGACCGATCTAGAGATCTTAATTCTCTCATCAGAACCAACCATCACTTAGCTGCCCTCCTAACCCCACTTCTTCACGAGTTTGCTGTTAAATACGAAACCAAACGCTATCATAGTGCTCTCATTGGTGCAGCGGCATCTGGTCATCTACCATTGGTTAAACTGTTGGTAGAGCAGAAGGGATACGATGTCAATGGTTTGACAATGGGCGCAACCCCGCTCTCTTGGGCAGTAGGTAACGGACATAAAGAGGTGGTGGAGTATCTGATCTACAAAGGGGCGGATCTATCCTCTAAAGTCTATCGTCGTGCAATACTTAGTGTTGCGGCGGGCGCCGGACACGATTCGATCGTTAAGCTTTTACTCGACGGAGGGGCTGATATCAACGGGAGAGATGCGATAGGCGGAGAGGGATCGCTTCACAGAGCAATATCCAAGGGAAGGGAGTCGACTGCCAAGCTCCTGCTGGAAAACGGCGCCGATGTCAACATTCGGAATGCGGAAGCGATTACTCCGCTTTGGAGAGCAGCTGGATACGGATTTACACAAAGGTTCAATTATTTTTGGATTATGGGGCCTTGGTTGATACCCAACGTACGTGCGATGGAACTTCAGAAATTTCTGTGGCCATAGAAAGAGGCCGAGACCCAGAAATTGTCCGCTTGATTTTGGACCATGGAGCCAATCCTAACATTCTAAACGCCAACGCCGTGTCACCACTACATCTAGCAGCGCATGTGGGCTGCCTAGAAGTTATTGAGATGTTACTGAAGGCAGGCGCTGATGTTAGTGCGGAAACCCTATTTGGAGAGACGCCGCTTGATCTGGCAATAATGCAGCAGCGTGAAGATGTGATTGAAGTGCTTACCAAGGCAGGAGCTCGCACTCAAGTGCAAATCGGCCTCCCCGAATGTGAATAGCGGTCAGCTAGACTATGACACAAAATATCATTCAGCGGGGCCGTGTGCCTCATGTTTCTCTTATACACATTATTTGTCTCTAGTTTTATTCATCTATTATTTAGCTTATTTTGTCAGCCCCGACCAGTTCCCTTCAAACAGTTATTAGTTATATCTATGCTTCAAATATTAGTGAAATTTTAGGTAGCTATAATTCAGTGATTCGCTATGTGGATCATAGTCGCAGCGCACTAGCAATTTTTATTGATATTTAAAAGGGGCACAGTAGCGGCTTATTCCTGAATTACGTACTTGAAGTTCAAGCCGCTCTCACTCGTACGTAGCGACTCTTAAATCCAGCCACGATGTTAAAGTCTTCTGCGGTATGCAGACCAGACTAAACTGCATACAAAAGATCCTAGAATAGTAAATACAAGTACCGGCCAACCAAAAAAAAAACCATTCGCCATTCTTACCTATGCTCTTGAGATGCCCAATTAATTACATACTCCAAGTTCCGACATGCAGAGCAGTTAGAAGCGTATATAGGCGGGCCACGAAAGTAGAGTAGTTACTTGACTGTTTTTCTCTCTCTCCCACATTGGCGAATTCTCATAGATTTCGGCATATGTGGTTGTTCTGCGTAAAGCTGGCTGGCTGGCCGACCATAATAACGTCTTAGTCCCCCCCCTCCCCCTTCTCTCTCTAGATCTCCTTTTCTGCTTGAGCTTTTGTTAGAACTCCAGTTGTAGACGAATGTATTGCGGCTGTAAGCCGCTTTTAGAATAAACGTAGTAGTTGCTCATTTCATGGAATATCACTCGCTCTTCTCAGTGTTTCTTGCAACGTTATATGTAGGTTTTCTACTATCTGCATTTTATTTCTTGATAGTACACGCGCATAATATAAAATCCACGAACCCCCCCCCAGCCAACGAAGGCCAATGCATCTACATACTTTATGGGACAAATAAGTCATATATTCCCCCCTCCCGCGTGCCCTGCCTAGAATGGTTACGTGCCCCTCCTAGTAGTAACGTACGCAACTACTAAAAGAAGAACTAAAAAACAAATCTCCAGGTAATCTAATGGAGATCCGGGGGAGGCGGGGCGGGGACAAATAATACAAAACTCCGCACACGCAAAGATCATGGAAGCAACTCTATTTTGGATATCTCGCTCATATCCCCCCCACTCCCCCACCCCGGGGCCAACCTCCCCTCTCTAGACAACTAACCAACAACACACCCTCCCTCCTCTCTCTCTCTATATATATATCTATATAAAGCTTACATTTTAATTTAGTATGGAACAACCTAACCCAAAAGGCCGCAAATCTCTCTATCGAGCGAAGATATTCAAAGCTATGTCGTGGCCAGGAATTGGTAAATACCCCCAGCCTCTATCGCCACATGCTCGGGTTATATGTGAGAGAGGACATCATTTCATAATCGGGAGTATGGGTGAATCTGTAGACTGCGAATGTATGCCCCCTCTTCGCTACCTACCTATAACCCACCGCGGGTTTATAAATTAAAAATTAAAAAAATTAAAAAAAGTTTTCTATTTGGCGGTTTGTTCATAACTGTGTTTGTAGGTACAACGGAGAACGTTATTTCTCAAGAACGGGCGGATAAATGGCTTCGGAATTTATGTTCTGATTGCGGAGACTGTGTGGAGAGCTTTAGGAAGCTGTGTTTCAGTTGTACGTTCGCTGGCAACTAGCTTGTTTTGTTTTTTTGTTTTTTTCTGTGCTGTATCGTGTGTCTTTGGGGAGTATGACGTTGGCTGATGTATAGGATGCATGCTGCCATGATGTTGGATAGGTGTTGAGATTGATAAGATTATATATCTTGCTACGATGAATCTGCCTGCGGGTCACCATTCTGAAGGAGCGTCTGGATCTGGGCCGACTAGACTTGAGCTCGAGGAGCGCTTGCCGCGCTATACGAGGAATGCTGACGATGGTGGTGCGTTTGGAGGACTAGATTTTGCTACGGAGGATCCACCTGCGAAGCACTATTCTGAAGCAGCGTCTGGGTCTGGGTCGATTAGACTTGAGCTCGAGGAGCGCTTGCCTCGCTATACGAGGAATGCTGATGATGGTGGTGCGTTTGGAGAACTGGGTGGTGCTGGGATTGATGAAGGAGAGACTATAGTCTGGTAGTGCAACCCCTGGGGTGTTTTGGTTAGCGATCTAGGGTTCATAGAATTTGTAGTCTAGTGACACGGGCCAATTGGGCTGAAGATCGTCTTTACTTTTTAAGCAACGGCTGGGATTTAGATAGTCTAGGTACTAGGATTGGAGTTTCGGGATGCAGAGCATGATGTGAGATGGTATAATACGATTTGGTCTCTGCCTCTCTTTAAAAAGAGGATGTAGTTCACAGACAGAACTGTAGCAGCAAGGCGTGCGAGTGACTGCTGGTGATCTGCAGACACAACGGTTTGGCCTCGTGTCGCCCCCACTCGCAAGGTATCCGATTATGCAAAGGCCATCATATATGTGCCAAGGCACTTTACATACCTAGCCGGCTGTTCCGATCTCTGGAGAAACGTCTCCGCAGCAGCCGGGGTAGGGCAGAAGTACTGGGTACGTCCAGCCTGAGTTACCTACCCAAAATCCACCGCCGGGAAAATTCTAGATGGCTCTCTGCTTTTAGGCAGCTACATGTACATGTACATGCAGTTTCATCAAAATCGCCAAAAAACACTATGAAGAAAGAACATATCTAAACTGAGAGTTCGAATTTGAGGGGTAGTTCCCGCTCATGGAACCAGGACCGCTGTTCTGCTGCGAGGAGGTCAACTGCAAAACTCCAATCCCCAGTGGCGTTCGCGAAAGGACGCGTTGGCGCTGCGCCACAGTGGCGGGTGTTGGTTACTCGGCGCGAAACCAAGATGGCGATAGCGCTGCAAGTGGCGTATCGATAGCAACGTCAGCGAGCCTCGTGCGTCCAGCAACGCGGGTTACACCACCATCAGGCTCGCCGTGACCGAGCGAGCGAGCGATGCTGTGGGCACATGAGCGAACCCGGAGCTTACCCAGCTGGCACACGTAACGGCGGCCGACCAGATGATGGGAAAAGCGCGAAAAGAGAGAGACGGGAGCCGGATGATAGCAAGGCATTGGTGTCCAAGTATACCATGGCAAACAGGATATTAGGTGCCGGATCCGTTACCCCGCCGACAGCGACTGGAAAGCAGGTAGCGGAGCTCGCTAGGACAAGGGATGGGGCGCCGCCTGCCTCACTTTGACCTCCGCCCCAAAGTCTCTTGGCTCCTTGCTTCTGCTCTCGCTTCTTTTGTCTGTTTCTCTTTTCTTTTCTCCTACCCCTCCTGCTCCCTCTCTTCTCCCCGTCCATCTCCCCATCTCCCTCCCATCTTTGCTGCTGCTGCTGCTGCCAACCGAGACAACTCGTCTGCTGCCTGCCTCACAGTTCCCCACAAAGCTCGACAGCAGAGCTCGGTAATAAACGCCCAAAGCACGCCACCAACAAAAGGACCCAAAAATGCCTGCCAAAGTCATATTCATCGCTGCGACGGTTATTGTGGCTGCAGGAATTGTGGCCTATGAGAACCGTGAACATGTCTACGAGTTTGTCGACCAGACTCGTCGAAAAATCGCCAGTTCACTACAGGCTCTTGCTCACGAGATCAGTCCCCGAGAACGCGTTGCTTTGTCTAGCAGTGCCTCGTTTTCTGGTCCCACGGCCCACAGGGAAGGCGAGAACGAGAAGAGGGAACGCGAAACATGGGCGGAGGCAGAACGCCGACGGTCTTTCACTAAGGAAGAGGAAGCCTTCGGCTTCGCCTCTTCGTCAGGTCGGGAAGGGATTTATAGCGAGAATAACTCTGCAGCAGGAAACATCAGGCATCGGGGCCCACAGCTCGGTGCAGTGCCTGAAAGTTCAGTTATGTTTGACGCGGCTACAGAGTCCTCCAGATCTTCGCCTGTACTCACACCGATCAAGGTTCATGATATCATTTCCCGCCGTAGTTCGACCTCGACTCTCCATCAGGAGAAACCGCTTCCACAGACCCCTCCCGCTCTCCCTCCTAAGCCCCAGCCCCTTATTGATGAAAGCCAGTCAACTTCCTCTGAGGAAGACACGCTCAATCCCTTTACCGATGAGGCAGTGATCGAAAGTTCTATCATTGAGCGAACCCCCCCGGTTGCAGCCACAGCCAGAACGGTCTCTTCAGCTGAGGATCAAGATGAACATCTCCCTCATCCATTCGAAAATTCCCAGCCATACTGGAGCATCCACGAGTGGGCTGAAAATACCACGCATACTCCTGTTTCCTCCTCACCTAGCCTTGCAGGCAGCGCTGCGGAGGAAATCAGCCAACCTGCTGACGATATTTTGAGTGATTTCGGTTCTGAAGTTGAGAGCGTGGGAAGCTGGACCGAGGTTGGGAGCTCTGTCAGCGGAGACGATAACTAATTAGATCAATACACTATCTAAATCTCTTTTTTTTATTATCTTGGTCAACGGTTCTTTTCACTTTAATCTATCATTGCGATTTTACACTACGGATGAGGGGCTTGTATTGATATGGGATCGAAGAAGAAATTGTCAGCTCGAAAAGGTAGTTTAAGTGCTGGTTGGGGTATTGGATGTTTTTTTTTTTTGACATTTTACAGCTTATCGTTGGGTTTGAGTTCTGTTTTTCCCCCGTGCGTTTCAGCAGCTCCACTCTCTCCTAAAATTCCATATTTTCCTATCAGTCGGGGGAGTGTTTGAGTTTGAGTTTGAGTTGGCCTCTGTTTGACTTTTATTGCGCAGGTTGATCCACAAGATTAGTATTGCTACTTTTCTTGAAGTTTTCTCTTTGGTTCTTCTACCGCAAGATTTGGAGACGTGGAAACCGGGAATGGGTGTTTTTTGGATTTGGATTTGGGTTTTGGAGCAAGAAACTTGACTATCTGAGGGTCGCTCATAATTTATTTTCCTTGTTTTCTATTATTCCTCTAGTTAAGAGTTTTTGGGTCTCAGTGGGGTCTATTGGCAGCCCACATAAAAAAAAAGATCAAGTTCAAGCATTTGTTGGGAGATAACAATCTTATTTTGTGATACTAGAGTAATTACGTCATAGATATCTGTCAAGGAAGTTCTTTTTAACGACCATTCGTGACCTGTCAGAAAGTCAACCATCCCAGGAACAAAAAAATACGGTCACAAAATATCACTCGTGTGATACAGCCACCAATCAACGGGCCTGCTGCTATCATGAACCTACTACCCCAAATTAGGATTCGAGACTCCCGCCAAGAGGAAAGCTCGCTCCAAGATTGGTGTGAGTGTGGTCTCGATTGAGATCTGCCAATCGGAAACTTGGCTGTGGGTCCTGAGACAACGGCTGGCATTGTGGATACAATAGCATTTGTTGGTGATTGGCATGGGTGGTATTGGGTCATGACTCGTCACTCGCTATGATTGCAGGCGTGTCTACCGGTTCTGTGGTGTGTGTCTAGTGGTCTGCATTCCAGATATGTAAGTGTACTTGTGTTTCTTCCCACGGGCTCAGTTCTAGATCAAGGCTCGGGGGGGGTGTGGGCGGTTTATACCTGCGTCTAACAAACAGAGTTCTTGTGTTATTTTTGAGCGTTAGACTTCATTCTTTAAACCCTGTCTCTAGGGTAGAAGGCACATTTTATTTTTCTTGCAGCATGTTAAACATAAACCAGCGAACCAACCAACCAACCGCCCTTCGCCTCCTTAACTCAAGCAAGCAAAACACCCACCGCAAACACCACCACAGCAGCCACGCTCCCACCACCACCACCTCCCCAAAGTAGCGCACTCGCCTCACTCTTCTCCCCATCCTGCTTCCCATCCCCCTTCCCACCACCATCACCACCCTCCTCCTCCTCCTTCTTAACCTCCCCCTCACCACCCCCCGCTGTCACCTCCGCAACCTTAGCAGACCTCGTAGTCGACGCATGCGTCGTCCCATTCAAGGAAATGCCCAGCACCGAAGACTCCTTAGCATGAATACTCGACTCCAACCGCGACGCCTCGCTCGCGGGGAGCGAGGTCACTTTTCCGAGTATGCTGTGCTCGATACTCGATTCTATCGCGCCGGCGATCCCGGAGAGGGGGCCGAGGAGCTCTTCGTCTGGGCGCGCGGACACAACAGCGGCGGCGGCGTCGTTGTTGCTGTTGGGTGCAATACCGTTGGGCGCTATACCGTTGGGCACGTAGACTGCGTTAGAGTCTTTGTATCTACCGTATGAAGCTGCGGTGGGCGGTAGCGGGTTCATTGCGGCGGCTCTGGCTGCGGGGTTGTTGGGGTCGGAGAAGCCTGCGGTGGGCGGGCTCGGTCGTGTTCCGGCGGCTGGGGGATTGTTGGGGGTGTTTGGTTCGTAGCCTGCTGCGTAGGCGGCGGCGGCGGCGGATTCGGCCGCGGCTTTGCGCGCGGCTGCGTAGGCGGCTGCGTTTGGGTTTGGTGATTGGGGGGGGTATGCGGCCTGCGGGTATGGGGCCTGCGGGTAGGAACTTTGTGCATATGCGGTTTGCTGAGGGAGACTGGCTCCTTTAGCGCAGGTTGCACATCTGGGAATTCTAGTTAGCTTCTTCTGACTGGTGAATTCCGTAACGAAAAAAAAATAAGGGTAGGCTGAGCTGGGGTGGAAATTCTCACCTGGCTTGAATAGCGGGCTCACTCGCAGATGCCTGGGAAATGGCAGCAGCAGCGATCGCTGTAAGGATGATTGCGGTGCGCATATTTTTATTTTTTACGATTGCAGTTGAAAATTCCTGAGGGAAACTGAGGTTTCTCTGTGGAGACTTTAAATAGAAAAATGGTTCAATTGGACTAGAGTAGGCAGCGGGCAAAAACTCCCGGCCGAAACGTCTGATGTCAGTGTGCCTTTATATAGTCAAGTAAATAGAAGGAAAACAGGGCCGAGGAGGTGAGCGAATGCTAACATAAAGCCCATCAAGGCTATTAACAGATTTTTGGAGGGTAACAGCTAGAATGACTCTGTGAAATGACCGAATGATTATCCCGTACCCGCGGTTTTTAAAATAAAACAACACCGAAAATACGAGAAGGTGAAAGAGATATTATACATGTCTTCCAGCCAGCAAACCTGCGTATTCAAAATCGGGCTCAAAATATTATTAGTAGAAAAGGTACAAACCAACGAAAAGGTCTATCTTGGGACCAGAAAGAAGATTGAGAACAGATCAGATATATAATCGCCCCGCTAAACGCCATCCCATAGTGCCAACTTAAAAAGAAAGAAAGAAAATCCTCGCACAATACTTCCATCAACTTGCCCCTAGGATCTTAGAATAAGCATCCTCGACTTCTCGAGCAATCTCTAGTAGTGAAACAATGACAATCTATAAGATCATGTTAGCATCTCAGCTATTCTAGATTTAGGCGAGGAAAAGCCTATTTACCTGGTGCGTCAGGTTCGGAAGTCTGTCTCTATGCAACCCAATCCACTCTAGTGGTGGAGTGGCCTCCCCCATGTCTCGCAGCTGTGGGGTCTCAATAACCGGTGGCTCGAGAGCTGTATACTCGTATCGCGATTGCGGGACATTGACGACCGCAGTGATCTTGCGCTGCCCTTTATCTTCTTCATCCGTTGTTTCCGATGGCGCAGGGGATCCAGTGCTGATTGATATGTGGGTATTGGTGACTGGTTTACCTTGCCGCTGTGACATTGCTTTTACGTGGTTTGCCCACATACTGTTTTTTATTAGAGGGCCGTTTGGAAGACAGTTTAAAGGGTGGGGTGGGACGACGAACCTTTTGATAAAACTCACTCTCGAGTAATTCCACCCTACATCAACTTTGCCTTCGAACGCACTCTTGAAAATATACTCAATCTCTGTCGAACCAGCCCTGTGCCAAGTATGCATGAAAGCGGTAACCTGCGGTACCTTCAATATTGTGCCGCCTCGAGCTCCTCTAGCATGATGCACGATATCCTCCACGCTAACATCGGCTAAGGAGGCGCCCATTTCTGGTCTTTTAATAGAAGCTAGCGCAATCCGGAGCTCTCCTAGTGTCATCTCTAGCTTACTATGAAGTCTCTCGCCCTCCATTCCAACTCCAAACTGTGCTGATGCATTCAGAGCCTCAAGTTTAAAAACTTGTGTGTCGTAGAAGCTACTGGGGAAAATGCCGATACTAACCTCCTTAAGTGTGACCACGACGTCCGTGTAGAGCGACAAGAAGGTAGGAGGTGGCGGTGTTTCTCTATGTATTTCGACGGGGAGTGTCTCCGCGGGCGCTGGGAAACCGGTGTAGGATTGCGAACGTCGATTGAGATACCGTTCCATATCCTTCAAGGAACTTTCATACGATTCCATCTTCTCCTGTCGGAGCCGTATAAGAGCTTGGTAAAGCGCAAGTCCTTGCGATGCGCTCAATGTTGTGCAGTAAACTTGAATTTTGTCACCGTCCAAGACTCCAACCAGTCGATCTCCTGCCTTTCCATCTAGTTTCTGTAAATTATACATCAGGAAATGGAAACTCGTAATGTCGGCGAGGAGGAAGGCTTGATAATCGAAGGATGCCTTTACTTGTAATTGCTCGAAACTCAGAGATGCTTGGATGAGGGGTGTTTGGACAATCTCATCCGCGCCCGAGAGCCAGTGAATCGATGTTCGGACTTGCATATTCTTGAGATGAACAAATCCACTAAGACGTCCAACAGATGATACCTTGATGGCATCGAATCCCAAGGACATAGTTTGTTCCCAATCAGAGCTCTTCCGGGAGTCTAACCATAGATTTGATATCAGCAACGAGGTCTTGCCGAGAGATTGGCCAAGATCAAGCTGTAGATCAATTTCGGATATCGCTACCGTTGTGTTCCAGGGAAATGCTTTTGTAGCAGCAACTTTATGGTATCTCTGAACCAACATGGCAGAGGGTTCTTCGGATTGTATAATCGGCGCTGGAGCACTTCGACGTATGTCTTCTGGTAGCCAAATCTCACGGAACAAGAGGAAATCTTGGAATTGCTTGATATTGAGCTGTGATTTAACGGGGCTGAGTTTCATGATGCATGAAAGACCATCTGATCCATTCAAATGTTTACTGTTCATCAGGGATACGATGATTTTTTGAACTTCTAGATGGCCGGTGGAATCTCGCGAATAGACATGCTGCAAAGACGTCCTTAATCCTGCAATAGTTGCTGAGATGGCATAAAACCGATTTCCCGAAATATCATCGCAAGTGCTAACCGTAACGTAAATCTCTTCATATCCAGCAGAAGCAGCCACACGCGCGAAGGGTTGGCAGCTCAATGTGAACTCTTGCTTGCAAATTCGGAGACCGATATTAAGTCGACATTTCCCAAGGATGGCGGTTGGGTCTGGCGAAGATTCCTTACCGTCCGCCGAATCTTTGTGTGATTTCTGTGCTATCTTGTCTTGCGTAGGCTCACGTATGATGTCCTTTATACTAGCAGACATCTCCTGAACCAAAGCCACTACCGAAGGATAGAGCGTATTGCTTGATGCGCTAATTTTGATTTCGGCGTTAAGAGATGGGTCCTCGTCCGTCGGGGCAAAATATTCAGCCTTGAATGCTAGGCCCGGAGATCTGAGTATTGTGGTACCACTTGATTCCCCGTGTGAAAATTGTCCGTAGCGACCTTGCGAAGCCCTTGCATGAGACGATAAACCGGACAAGGCACCAGTGTCAGAGACTTTGCTAATGTGGGCGACTGCGCCCGCGAAATCCGCATCAACCAGTACAGACTTAAGCCGTTTCGTACCAAACATGTTTTCTCTCTCCGCACCGCTTTCCGTAGGCGTCGATTTCCAAGTCACAGAAGCATTGCGGAATTTCTCGGTCGCCGTAGCAATTGAGGTTTCCAACTGATTGATTCCGACAACACATGATGAAGTAAGTCTTAGATCCAACGATGTCCCCTTCGCCTGAAACGCGAGACGCCTGTCAGAATCATTCAAGAAGTAGGCGACGTTGAATATTATCTCAGGCATAAGCGCCGAATTCTCAGAACGACCGGCTTGCTTGCTGTTAGGATCGACCATCTGTAGTAGGAGCTCTTCGATCATGAGGCGCGCTTCATTCTCTTTCCTTGTCGCCGTCGCAAAATCGATCCTCTTGAAAGAGAGAACAAGATTCTGTCTGGGATAGTTTGGTGATAAGAGAGGAGTCGAGTTACCGGTGATCCATGAAATCTGGATTCCCATCATCTCCATAGATATCACCGAGCTAAATAGTGTCATCGTATTCGTTCCCTTATCTGTGCTCATGGGATCGATAAGGATGAGTGGCTTGGAACTCCGAAGCTTCCGAAGATATTTGACCTCTCTTGATAAATCAAGATCCCGTAGCTTATCTTGGAGATGACCAGCAACATCGACAATTGTAGAAGCGGTCTCCGCAAAGAGATCGATACGGAGCGAGTGGCTTTTGATGTAGAACGCACGCACAGACTTGCCACGAGATGTCTCTTTCAGGGAACATAAAATGGAGGCATGAAGCTCCACGTATCCGCACGATTCCCGTAGTCCTTCAGCTGTGGCTCTATTCAGCTCCACTGTGATTTTACGAAATTCCACATGAATTTCTGGGAGCGGTAGTATCGGTGAATCCACCTTGGGCTTGTTTGAGGCATGTACTTGGATAGACCCCAGATCGATGTCTAAATTGGCAGACGGAGCAGATGTCTGAATCTTTAGTCCAGCAACTCCCGCGTGTGCACGGTATACCAAAGGTGCACCCTGTTTCACAGAAGGCGCAGGCGGTTTGTCTGGAGTGTCGAATATCTCGGCTAATGTTGCCTGAATTCCCTTCCATTCAGCTCTTGCGTTCTCGATGACGTTTCCAACTTCTGGCTTGGTGAGTGCGTTAAGCAAGCTCTGAATCGACGATGCGTCTAGTTTAATAGCTTCAACGGAGACAAAAATTTCCACCAACCTTTCCTCGGCTGAATCGCGATGTCTCACACGGCCATTTATCGCTGGCAGCTGAAGAACTGATATGCTCCTTTGTGCTCTGTCATAGCTTGTTCGGATTTCATGTTCATGGTAAGCGACATCAAAGTCTATAATCATTTCTTCTGTAGAATGTTTCGGTCTTGTAGAACCCCTGACGCCATTACCACGCACAACATACGCCAATGAAGGTAAAAGTGTTGCTTGGAGGGTGAAACTGTCTAGTGACAATGTCAAATGAAGGACGTGGACATTATGTCGAGAAAATGATGGAACAGCTGGAGAGCTAGAAACCGGCACCGATGATCCTTTCATATTCTCAAGTAATCTCCGGATTTGCGAGACCTCGTCATTGACTACAAAATCAACAACTTCCATGAGCCCTAGAATCTCCTCTTGGATATCGAATGACAAATCTTCGCAAGATCCAGCAATTTTCCAAATGTTGAATTGGGTTCCTGCAAAGCAGTGCTCGTCGAAATGGCCGTATAAACTTGGCTTCTGTAACTTCGTCATGCTAAGCACCTTGTTCCCATAACTCAGCGCCGAGGCTACCAGATCGGCTCGGAGTAGTACGCTTCCTTGTAAGGCTTCTTGTAGATCTGGATTCTTGTCCGAGACAAAAAGCGACGCTTGCATATTGTACGCCTTGTTGAGACTCTTTAGGTTGACGGTGTCAAGTGTTATCGATCCTTCATCCGTTGTCCATAAAACATGAAAGCTCTGCTTTGGAGCAGGTGCGGCAGACCGAACAGAAGGGGATTTCGAGGTTTGCGAGCCCGATTGTCTGCTCGCAAAAGCCTTAGAAAGCCCTTCAAATATTTCCAAGATTTCCCAAGTCAGTCCCAATCTTACTTCTCGGCAATGTATTTGTACAATAGTGGACGCCGAAACGCTTGGCCCAACAACTGTCGAAACGACCGAAGAGCCTGCCGCTTCGGGATTACCCATCGAAATCCTCACCACAATATTGTCAATTGAAAATTCATCTTGGGCAGGGCCTGGATCGACCAGCGATTTGATCCCCGCCACCACTAACTGAGCCTTAACCACACCCGTACCAAGAGGTCCTTCCTTCTTACTTTCGGTACCAAATATAGCCTCAACAATGAAACTATTGTGCAAATTCGCCAGCTCCCAGCCACGCCACCTCTCGAACGCATTCACGACCTGTCTCCTTGCGTCCAATGGACATTCGCTCAAATTGGCGAGACAGCGCCTGTGCATATTTTCTCGGGGATGGGGTGTTAAGGAGTGGTAGATGTGGCGTATCCGCGACATAACTTTCCAAGAGTCGTTGACACGCACATGGTCTAATGATGTACGAAGTACATACGACGGTCTTGTAAGAGATGACGGATCACCCAATATTCCATGCTGTTCTCCCGCAACCGCGAGGGAGTACGCAAGAGCCTGGACTCGTCCCTCCTCGTTTTTTGATAACACATCGAAGGCTTGCTGTAATTCTTCCACAAGGGACGTTGTTCTATCGACAACATCGTAGAGAAACATAGCCTGGTTACTTTGCAATGAGGACTCGATGGCCTGAACCTGAAGGGAGGCGGTAGATGTCTCGTTTGTGGAGGTCCAAAAGAGCAGTTGCTTTATTAACACGTGTAGGGCTGGCTTTAAGAAAGGATCTGGATATCCCGCAGGCAGTTGCTTCAAGGTGACTTCTAGAGCATCCAAAGTTATATGAACTGATAGGGATTCTTTCCCCGGTAATGCCGCTTGACGATGCCCTTGATTAGGAAATTCTGTTCTTGATCTTGCGGTAACCACGAGTCTCCTTAGCTCTAGATTATACGCATCTTCATCGGGCTTCTCATCGTCGATGCTATAGGCATTGTGTGATAGGGCTCTTAGAATTGGGTTCGCGAAGCAGAATTTGAGCTGTGGTATTTTCAGGCAGACTTCGGTGACCTTTGAATTCTGAGATTTATTCGCCATGAGTTTCGCAAGTTTATCGACCACATTGATTTGAATTGAATCTAGAATATCTTCTGGACTCTATTCCGATTATTAGCTGACTTGATAGACATGAATGTATTTTGTGATAAAACCCACCTTCGGCTGCAAGTGTTGCAGTAACTGGACAGCAGCCTTCACCGCAGTAGCAGTACAGTACCCCCTAATGCCTTGGATAGATTCAACTATAATACTGGTCTGTGCTGTGCTTTCGTCCACAGTAGTATTCACTGAAGTCCATGAATTTTCCATCCCACCTTCTTGCTCGTTATCTTCCTCATTCGAAGCCAACTCAGGGACATTTCTCAAATCTGGCTCAATCGAGTCTAGCAGGAACTGCGGCTTCGCAAAGGAGCTTGAGAAAATCACTTTTGACCGTGACCTTCTAATTGAGAACTGTCCATCATAACTTTCTCGCCGGCTCCAGTTGGGTGCTGGCCTTCTTGGCGACTGCGAACTGGGTGTTGTCGCTGTTGGACTGTTTGAAGGCCTGCGGCTTTCTGCAGGAGTAACCACAGGTATATCTGGTACCATAGTTTCGACTGCCGAGTGGAATGAAGGAGCATGTGAACTAGTAGCGCGAAAGATACTTGCTGATCGAGTTGAAGCGCTTGAAGTTGCAAGAAAAGAGCTCTTTCTCCCAGTGCTTCCGGTATGTCTTGATGAAGCGTAACCAATTGAAGTCCCACTGAATTCATGATATCCATCCTCATTCAGACCTATTCACCAAATAAGCAATTGATATATATGGTAACGGCGAACATAATCATACCATATATCGGCTCCGGCAACCCTGGTAATGGCAAACTTGCTGGTTCACGTTCCAAGTCTTGATTATACATACTGCTTCTTCTGCTCCCCCCCACCTCAAAGTCCTCCCTAATCAAAAACCTTGCTCTTCCTGTTCGAAAATCACTTTCTCGCAGATGCTTCATCTGCAATCTTCGATTTTTCTTGAAATCCTTTTTCCGCTCCAACACAGTAACCTTTAAGGAGATCCCTAGGTATCCACTTGTTTCCATACTTTGCTCGGCATCACTTGCAACATCAACACAAGCCACGGTCAAGTCTGGTAATGATAATGAGATTCTCTCGGAATGTTTTTCGTCGGCAAGGTCGTTAAGAATGAATAGTATCTCTCCGCTCGTTATCCTAATCGCAGAAGGGCCATCGACACGAAGCCAAAGTTTTATAGCTTTGATGTCAATACGGATGAAGGTTACATCGTGGATAATGAGAGAATCTGGGTGGAGGACAGGCAATGCATTTTCCTTGTCTTCGAAACCAAATGCGAAAGCTTTCAGTGCAGAAATCGCGGTAGGAAGGAAGCTTGGGATGCATTCCCCAGTTATAGAACCAATACCGAGGTCCCAGTTGCAAACATAGGTTGGCTCGGTTGGAGGGAGACCGAAAAGCCGATGGCCATAGATTGTAAAGTCATCAATGAAAACTTGCGGATTGTCAGGCACGGAGCTGAGAGATGCCGATATTGGACTAAGGTTGATTTGAAGATCTATTATACTATTAGACGAATATTCTAATTGCGAGACTAGAAGAAAAGGCATACCCATGTAGTAATTAGTAAACCGCAAATCCAACCCTAATGCTGCAACATCTAGCTTTAAATTCTCTTCAGTACCACCATAAAGATGTTTGGGCATAAGAACGCAACTGTCTTTCGCATCTACATTCAAAATCACGTCTAGATCATTTGCTTTCTTCTCTGCTGCAGTTACCGGAATATCATTCGCTACACCTTCCTGTTTCTGCCATTCTTCTAGCGTCTTGAAATGAAGATTCTCCCCGAAGTAATTCTCTCTAATAACGAGGAAATAGCGTATTAAAAATCCGTATAGCTTGAGTTCCAGATTACGCGCTGTGATATCCAGTAATAGTGTGTCGATTTTCCCCAGTCCAGTAGTGGAGTAGTAGTTGTAACATCCTTTCAACTTGAAGTCATGAACAATCCCTAGCTCCATTCCCGTTTCTGGATTCAGAAAACTGTTCCACGTATTCCATACTGGTTGCTTAGCCCCCAACTGTAGTTTATTTTCCTCACCTGCTTCAGTCCACACATCAAATTTCACAGTACTCTCATCAGGCCTAAACCGCGTCATATCCAGCCCTACTTTGGCCCTTAGCCCTCCGTCTCCGCGGAGTACAATAAAGGTGTTGTCCTCAAGATCGCTCGGGCTATTGATAATATTTTGATCATTGACGTTGAAATAGACCTTGAAGCTATCCTCAAATCGGAGTCCAATATTATACAGGAATGGAGTGAAAGACCAGTATTCTGCCAAGGGCCCAGTGGCCCAGTCCGTAATGAGATCTGTCATCAATATGATGTGTTCGCGGAGCAGGAAGATTTCGATCCTCTTGCTGAGGATATCGAAGTCCCACTTAGTTTTTGCATTCCACTTTAGCGGACTGCTTAGATCACATTCAATAGTTTGTTGCGCGGATTTCCAGAGGAGACCATGATTGACAGAAGATCGAACTTCGGGACTTTTTAAATCAATATTGAGGCCGCTTATCCACCCTTTGCGACAGGGGACCATGGACATGTTGTAAGAGATGGTAGACTCAGCTGCAACCTTGATCTCCAGCCAACCGAAAGGACGAACTTCGCCATCATTCATTCTTCGACGGTATTTATGGTCTTTGCTTTCTTCTCTCGTTGGGATTCTGAGAATAGTCGAGTTAGATAGCTCAATGAACAACTTGAATTTCGTCGCAACCCTGTCCTGTCCAACCTCCAATTTATTGGCTGGTGTAGCGGTTTTGTAGGCTCGCGGGAAAAACATATTCTGTAAATGAACACGCTGTCTGTCTGCCCAAGGCCCGTAATGGATTGTCCCACCTTCAAACGACAAATCGATCCCCCATTCTGGAGGCGTGTATCGAGAGCCGTTTATATCCTCATCTCTAGCAGCTATCTCAGCATTGCGAATGGTGGATGCTGTTCGAGGCGGAGTGACACATCCTGGTACATCCCAATAAAAATTCATTCTCCCCTTTGGACAATCCAGTACCGTCGAGACCTTTCCGTACTCTGCAGGCTCAAATTTCCAACCCTCATCTTGCTGCTCATCGAGGTACCTACTAAGGCCCATCCATCTATCTTGACCTGTCCCTCGCTGTGTAGGGAACGCTTCGTTTTGATCTGTTTCGGATGGTGCAAGTGATTCGATAGACTCAGAGAAGAGAGGTAAGAGATCACGAAGTTTCTGACGACGATTTCGATAATGGTGATGCGACTTTTGGTTAAGGTTCGTATCTTCTTCTGAAGCGAGGAGACGGGAACCACGGGTGATGAGGGGTTCTTTGTATTCCATGTTGGTTTTGAATTGGATTACAGGATGGGTGAAGTCTACAATGAATGCTTGTTTGTATTTATCGACAACTGCTGCAGACTGTGTGGGTACAAATTTAGCTTTCTCTCTCTCTCTCTTGAAGATCAAGATATGGCTAAAATTTTATGACGATAGAGAAATCGGAAACAAATGGGTGATCACATAAGGACTTGGGTATAAAGATATATCACGATAGCGAAACCATGCACCGATAAAACCAAGGATGATCTCCCAATAGTAAACAGCTCGAGAACAAACCCAAACTTATATTGAGAAATAGGCTACATACCCTTAAAGCGTCAATAGTGGCATCGGCTTTTTCAAAGTGCGCCACCAATATACTCGGTGTGTTGTTATTCCCCATGACGACAGCGCCCCGATTAATAAGAACTCTGATCGGCAACATGCTCAAAAATGCTGTATCCTGTCCCTCGTTGGCCTTTGGTTCGACTCCTATCGAACCTTCATAGCCCCTCATCAAAGACCCTATCGATGACTTCATTCTCGACGAAAAAGTTTCTGTTTTAGATGTAGATGCATCGTCGACCCCGGAATGCCCACAGTATCCAGTTTCCTTCTCCTTCTCGGCCCCTTCCCCATCATCCCCGAGTTTCCCGTCATTCGGCTGCGACGCTGTCGCCATCTGCTGGACGATCATATCGTAGGCTGGACTGCGGTTGTAGACGAACCACTCCACTCCTTTTAACTCTGCAAGAACCCTACAAGGTAGCTCTTCGCCTTTCACCTCACCGTCTCCTTCTTCACCGCCGCTATGCTCATCCCTAATGACACCGACAGAAGCATGTCTGACCCTCCTTAGCCAATATCGCCATGTGATGTGCCCACTGACGATTGTTATAGTTTCGTTAGTCCCATGGTATGTAACCCTTCCAAAAAATATCCTTCCTGCAAGTAGTGAGATCTGAAGTGACTGAATGTCCACATAGTGGGGGAGGCCTTTCCACCGTAGATACAATCGTACGAGGAGGGTGAGAGCTTTGGAGAAAACGCGGTTGAAGTAGAAGAGAAAAAAAAGAGTGCTATACACTAGTTAATTTTTGTTTCAAATCACCAAGAGTAAGAAACTTACACAAGTCCGCAAACAAGTAGTTCCACAAGAAAGACCCTGCAGTAACAAATTAGTTATAGGTTCACGAGAGTCATAATAGCTTTCAGGGGATAAACCAGTTGAATCTAGCATTAATAACGAGTGACTGAGCGCTTAGCTTTCCAGCCATACTTGTAGCTGTAGATGAGACGCCGTATAATGTTCACGATGTGTCCTAACTCTAGCAGTTCGTGAGGCTCTTAATGATCCGCGAATTCAGGAGGTTTTCGCGTTGCGGCGTTGCAGCTGCGACGCCAGAACGCTGGGGTTAGACTCGCGTGGTCCGAGCGCAAAAATGCCAAGCCGAGCCAAGATAGTTGTTCGGTTCATCTATAAATACATTTTCCCCAAATGTCGAAGCCAGAGGGTCGCCTGCAGAACGCTGTTCCCGTTACCATTTGTGGCTAGTTCGTAGATTAATAAGCAAGACCAACTTGATGAATACAGTACCAAAAAGTGGGGTGTTTTTGGTACCGTATCGTTAAAAAATGTAGGAATAAGTCAGGATAACAATCGTATTACCTTTGAAAACTCTGTATCACTGCCAATTTTCTCCCGCATTCATGAGAATGATGTTTGAATACCGTACCAATTTCACCCCCTTCCTGGTGCTGTATATTTTCACAAATCTAGATATATGTTATACATATGTCATAGAGCAGCTCGCACAAAGCCTCTTTGAGCTCCTAACTCGGCATTTCTGCTTTATTACTAAGCTCTTTCTGATATATGTGGTTAATGTATTAGTGGGGGGTAGCTGGAAAGAAGGCAGAGATATCAGTAAATGAATTGACTAAGGTCACTGTGCTACTACTATAATCATGATCGTTTTGCTTCCCACAAGCTACCAGCTTAATTTTCCCCAAATCTCGCAAGGTGCCTCATGGGTATCCAAATCCAGAGTTGCGAAAGTAGATATTTAATCAAAGGCATTCGGGCCCGGCCAGCCTACTGGCCTTCCAGTATCTATATGTATTCATGTTGCCGGATTGCTATTGCTTTCCCTGTCCAGGAAATACATAGGTCTGGATCCTTACGCAAACGGGAAACTTTCCAGAGCGACAACCGAGTTCTTGGTTACTCCCTCCAAAACCTAACCTACCATAGCTTGTCTTGCCGGGTGATTTTGGTGGGTAGGTCTACTTCTATAAAAGGGAAAACAATAGCAATCTGGCGACATGAGTAGTGCGAGACAGTGAGAGTCGATGTTTAGAGTAAATGTAATTAGACTTATACCGGGAAGGCTTTGATCACGTGCTATAGCTTACAAGAGCCTCATCCACATGGAGTTATCCCCTCGTTTACTACATGTACTTATCTCTTCGCCAGGTTAAAAGACACTGCTCTCAAAAATCGTGTTGAGAATCGTGTTGAGAATCGTGTTGAGGCTAGAGAATTTTTAGGTTATTCCAATGCTGGTTCGTGCATACCGTATGTACTACGGGGGTTGGGGAAAGTCTGATGACGGGTGGCGGTGCAACTCTTTTTCCGGGGGTTCAAACTCGCTTGAATTTCATTCCTCTACTAACTAACTTCACCCAATGTTTAATACATAGAATTTACTACCTCTTACCGTTTTTACTAGGTCTCTCGGAGAGTTGTGGAGTGGGAAGAAAGACCAGCAGTTCTTACCTGCACCGCCACCTGTCATCAGACTTTCCCCGACCCCCGTAGTACTCCTCAAATACGACCTGTACCTACCTCGAGCTAAGCCTAATATAGCACTGGGTGGCCCAGTCAAATGCTTGAGATTTGCATGAGCCACATATCATTCCTGTGGTTTTCTCGAGAGATCTTTTGACTGGTAGGATACCGATAATTTGGCCACATTTTGCGTCATATCAGGCTTAGCTTAGGGCAGGTGCAGATCGTATTTGAGGAGTACATACGGTATGTCACTGACATCCATCACAGATCCTGCTTGCATTGAGCCTGGCCCTGGATCGAGTGACGTTGGAGGCTCCAGCCGAGTGCTGAGCGATACGCAGGGTAACGGCGAAGGCCAGCACTAAGGTGGCTACCTTATTGGACGCGACAGCTCAGGCGTAATTGATCACCCACAGTAGATAAACATCAGTGCCCTGAAGCACGAGATCATCCCGTCATGATCTTCCCCACCTCAACATAACTTCAAAACCCCCCCCCCATAGCCTCACTAACTCTCTGCCAGAATCCGTCGCAAGACCGTTCTCGGGATTAATTTGGGAGAAAACAGCGGAAATAATAGGCAGTATGGCAACTGGGCTGGATCCTGGAGGCAGCGGGACTTCCAAACTCAGTATGATGGTCCTTGATCTTGGGTCCATATTATGGACCTGGAATCTGCCTCAGGCAGATGTGCTAACAGAAAGTTCCCGGTGGACAGGTAGTGCCGCTATCTTCGTTGCTGGTGTGGCCTCTCTAGTAGCGACTGTTTTAGCTTGCTTGTAAGCTCTTTTCCTGAACTTAGCATAGTTTTTTTTAGACACTGGCGAGTGAAACATATGCTGATTTGTTTCTCACCTGCAGCTCGATCTGGCTTCAACTGTACTATCTACCCCTCTTCATACTCTGTCGTCTATCTAATTAACTCCCATGTCTTAGGAAAAATTACCGCAAACCCCTCCTCCAGCGATATGTCGTTCGGATTCTCCTCATGGTACCGATATACGCCATATCGTCATGGGTATCCCTTATCTCCCTGAAGGCCGCCTTCTTCGTCGACCCTATACGCGATGTCTATGAAGCTTTCACCATTTATACATTCTTTCAGCTTCTTATCAACTTTCTCGGTGGAGAGCGTTCTTTGATCATAATGATGCACGGCCGAGCGCCGAAAGAACATGTCTGGCCAATAGATTACATATTGCCTAAGGTTGATATAAGCGATCCACACACCTTTCTAGCAATAAAGAGAGGTATTTTGCAATATGCATGGTTGAAACCTGTGTTAGCTATCGCTGCTATTGTCATGAAGGCTACAGGGACTTATCAAGAGGGCTATGTGGGGCTTAAGAGTGGATATTTTTGGAGTGGAATTATTTATAACGTCTCTGTCACTCTGAGTTTATATTCGTTGGGAATGTTTTGGGTATGCATGTCACAGGACCTTCAGCCTTTTAGGCCAGTCCCAAAGGTCGGTTTCTCTTTGCATCGTTGATTTGGTAACCAATCTCTAACATCTATAACAATTAGTTTCTGTGTGTAAAACTTATTATCTTTGCCTCTTATTGGCAGGGATTCTTTCTCTCTATTCTCGTCTGGCTCGGTGTGATCCATGACGTAGGCTACTACACCCCCGACAATATTGCCCGCGCAATCCAAGATGTCTTGATCTGTTTTGAACTACCTGGCTTCGCCGTGGCCCATTGGTATGCATTTTCCTGGAAGGATTATGCCGACCGTACAATTTCAGCTGCCAGATTGCCAGTCTACTACGCATTCCGTGATGCCTTTGGCATTCGTGATCTTATCGAGGATACGAAACAAACATTCGGTGGCAAGGGTTATGAATACCGACTTTTCGATACAAGCGAAAACGTAGTAGCGCATCCGGAATCCGGATCAAGGACTGCAAGAATGATGGAAGGATTAAGATACGAAAGGGGCGGCAAAGGAAAGTATTGGATCCCGAAACCGACTTCCAGAACCGGACTGTTGAGCCGTCCAGGTCCAAGCGATAGAAGTGCACCCATGAGTCCTAGTGAGGTTGAACGAGGGCAGAATAAAATGTGGAGTGGTGGAGATTATGGTGCCCTGGAAGAAACAGAAATTGATGAGGGTGATGAGAAGTTATTCGATGTTGCGAGAGCACTGGAGTATGGTGATTATAACGTATGCATATGTATTTTTTTGCGAAACTATTAACCGTCAGAAGTTTTAGAACTTTCGCTAATAAGTGTTACTCGCAGTATCCGGTCATAACAGCACACGAACCTTGGAAAAACCATCGTTGCAACTACACCCCCACCATGCCCACCACCGCAACCAACCAAGCCCTCCTCCGTCCCAAATTAGCCAAAAAAACCAAATCCGCCATCAAAGGCAAAGGCAAAGGCAAAGGCAGAGAAGACATCGAACAAAAAACTCCCCTCAACCGCAATAAATCTTCAACATCATCATCCGCTATTTCTTCTCGCAGTGATCTTGTTGATCTTGTTATTGAGGACACCGAAGCAGAAGAAACTGAGCGTGTCCGTGCGCGTAAAGAAGGTGGACCTGGATGGAATGAGGTTGAAGGGAAGAGGTTTATTAAGACGTATCCAGATGAACATTATGGGGAGGAGATCCGGCAAGGGTTTGATCCGGCGGGTGCGGATACCAGTATGACGGGGATTGCAAAGGGGGAACCTCAAGAAGAGCATAAGGAACCTAAGCAAAAGAATCCGAATGCTGATGGGCAATTCGAAGTTGGGGACGATGACGAGACTGAAGACGAAAGCAGAGGGGGTGGCGTTCATGTTGGGGACGAGGGAGTTTGGGAGGACGATGTTAATGGCCATGGAGTTGAGAATGGATTTCGTGGTAACGGGGCAAGCTATGGCAGTTTGAATGAGGAGAGGAATATCTGGGGGAGAGGAGAATGATAGGCGTTTGTTGCCGTTTTTTATTATGTTATCGGAGTTATCCATTCCCTCATATCGGTGGGGTTTTTTTGTCAGTTTATCACGGTGGGAATATAGGGTATGGATATTCGATTGGCTTCCTGTGGGTTCATTTGTTTTTCTATATGGTGGTATCTTTTCTTTCGGCGGAAGAGACAAAAGTGGAATATAAAATGTCTTATTTTCATCACATACCGCGGCCGGTTATCTTTCTATCTAGCGATTAGGAGTAGTTGTACAAGATTTACTTTTCTCTCTCCTTTGTCTTTATTTTAGTCTCTGTTAGTCTACTAGGAGTCCACAACAAGTATGGGGGTTTTTGGAGTTTAATAGTATTGAGCGTGTTGTATGTACCTACATGCATAATCTATATCATTTAGGACCATATCCGACACTCACCACGCTGGAAGAGATTTTTCATCTTGAAAAGTTCGTGTAGCAAATCTCCAGCACGCTTTTACACACCCTCTAGTTTAGCTATGATTCTCAGTGACCTATATACACAGGCGGACGGGTTCTGGATCACAGTCCCACTAGCAAAAAGTACTGGGTCGTTTGCAAGATCGTTTGAGTGGTGGAGGTGCATAAAGATAACGAGATAATCTATGTTTTTCATGGCATTGGAAACCTTGCGGTATTATTATTCAGTCCTGTCGTAGTTCATCAATTCTCAGACATTACGAGTTGCTTCATAGTGACTCCTAGTTTCCATACAACTTATTGAATCACCATCGCCCACCAAAGAGAAGACGCAAGAACATCAACCAAAGAGAAAGGATTGAAGAAGGGAATTAGAGTTTGATGACAAAAGCAGCAGATGAATTACAAATTGTAGTGAAGATACATGTAGTATATGACAAATAAACTTAGGTGATATACGCTAGTCAGTATGGGAGAAAAAAATATTTATTGCCATGGGAAACAAATTGTCCTCAAATATCCCAAAGTAGGTATGCTTTCAGCCCAAGTGACGGTAGCGTAACAGTTATCAGGTCACAGTTGGGTTATCTGGAGGGGCGAAGGTTCGAGTTCGAATCGCTCTGGCATCGATATTGATGTGCCTGGAGAAGGATCCCCTGCCTCTGTCCCGGGGTGGAACCTTTTGTCACCGGGTGTAATGTGTTTTTTTTCTGTCTTCCAGTGATTTTCTCATATATTTTCTAGATAAGCAACCAACTACGCGTGGTGAGGTTTCCATGTATCTTGTTCGTTAGATGTGCTTGATCGTACCACACCTAAACCCGCATCACCCCACCAACACGCAAAACGTGACAATCCACGCATAGAGACTGCCGACGCACGGAAGTGCAGTGGTATACTCGATCGAAAGATTGGATCAAAATTGCTACCGAATTAGACCAATTTCAGTTTCTCCAGGAATATATCTAAGCTGTCACAGTGATAAAACATCAACTTGCTTTACAACGGATTCCTGTATCGGAATGGGAATGACAAGTTTGAACTACCATGGCCACATGTACACGTAACTAGCGAAATATGCTAGCAAACATCTGCAGGTCAAAAATAAAAGCGTCCGCTTGATAACTTATCGTTTCCTTCCCGGAGGTAGGAAATCAAATAAAGGTAAGATCGGAGGCGAGGTGACAATCATAAACTATCACTCGTGATATGATTTGCTCTGTATCGTACAATCCTTACGCCTCTTCTTTTGGAAAGCGCAATCAAATAAGAGAGATCACGAAGAGGCAGATCGTGAATGTGGAGTTCTAGGTCTAGACATGGTAAAAAATTTCTCGGCCACCTGCAGCCAGAGTGACCCAAACGTCGACTAACTGACATCGCAAGAAGACATCTACCTCCCTTCCACCACCACCCCTTGTAGATTGGTTTTACTGCTTTAAGGGTCCAAGGAGCTTGCTATCCAAGTTATGGAAGAGACGCAGGTTCTAAGAGGCCGAGGCCTCATAATCAAAATACTATGAGAGCCACCCACAATTCAATTTACTCATACGCGCGGCTGGTCACCTAGCCCCAACACTCAAGAAAATTTAAAGCAGATCATAAGTTATACCGTCGCCGGATATATCCTCCTATCTAGAGTAATTTAGGTTCCAATTATACGATTACTCAACGTTTAATATTAACAGCTCCCTTGCTGATTGGATCTACAATGCTGCATCTGCCTTATCGATGGGCTGACCTGATACTAGTAGGTACCCACTCTCCTTGCTGGCAGGGGCATCGCTTCAAGAAATCTTGGTAAATGTCTGAACTTTAAAGTAAGCATCCGAACTGTATACGTAGCCGATTCGCGTATACGAGACATGAAGCAGGAGGTGCTTGCTGTTGGTACAACAACCTAAGAGTGAATATTGCTCACCCTCCCCAGAGGACTCCATGTAGCTTTATTGGTTATTTCCCTTTCCCCGGGGGCGGACCCCAATAACAGCGTTGTCGAAGCGCTATGCGCTTGTATCACCACAGACGACCCTTGCTAGCCCGGCAAGAGACATCCCTTTGCGGTCGGGAATATATGTGTTGGATCCCGTGAGAACCCTAAATGTATACTAAGAAAAATACTAATCGGGCGAAATCAGGTGGAGTATTGGTTCTTGGCGTCGTGAGGGTACATGTAGGTTACCATACAACGTGACTTTTATGCCAAGAATTGGTGTCGAATAGCAAAAGCCGTTGCATTGGATAGAGATCCTTAAGCTTAATAGAGAAAATACATCGCTATATCGCGGAAAAAAGTATTGTAGCTAGCAGTACGCAGGAACCGTATCCATACCCAGGTTAGTTTTATTTGCGCATCGCAAAACTGCTTTATTCTTCACGATACTTTTCAACCCCACCCTGGTCGTTATTTGGGGGCCAGCGCGTTCTTGACCTGTGGTGAGAAAATAAAGTCCTAGCACAAGGGTGTAGATAATTGCCTACACGAATTAGTGCCAGGAAGAAATACTTTCTCTCAGGAAAGTGTCAGATGCCAAGAGAAACTTTACGAGGGAAGTGCGTCAGACTGTTTAGTTATATTACATTGCTAACCTGGCGCCTCGGGCTAGTAAGTCGGCAAATTATTATAAAAGCCCATCTTTCCTGGAGAATTTACAATATCATTCACCATCATCACCACCTCCTAGCCATAAGTCCTATTGATCTTTAAACTCTCCTCTTTAAGTTTCCACCTACTACCGCAATTCAAAATGCAAATTAAGCAAATCATCGTTACTGTCGCGGCCATTATTCCCATCAGCATGGCTGTTGCGGTACCAGCCTGGACACCTGCATGCGACGAACCTACTCATCCATGCAACATCACCGGTACTTTCGTCGACTGCTCTCCAGAGTGGATTGCAAATATGGAGAAGTATGGTTTCTGCAGAAGCTACAGCTGTATGTATCGATGACTAACACAGTTATTTAGATGTGTGGCTAGCACCTGCGTCCAATTCCTTGTTGACCCGCTCAAGCACTGCGAATAGACAACGACAACTACCAGGGCTCCAACTGTGTAATTTTTTGATGGTGGTTAATTTTGATGTCTTGTATGATGTTTGGGGAGGGGGCTACTGGGGCGTACTTGGGCGCTTGGGTTTTTATCGATGGTAGAACTCGTACTATGCCTGTGGTTGGGGGGGGTGTTTAATTAAACTGCAAGGACGTAGATTAAGATGACAAACTATCAATGACGCTTTTAAGCCGTGCTTACTCTGTACTGGTATCGATATTAGAACCTTATCCTAAGCAGTGATTATCTGGACAACGTGTTGTGTACCTGGGCACCTTACGATCCAACCAATACCGTGAGCCAAGCAGAGATAATACCAATTGTTATCGGATTTTTAAGCAAGACAGGCTTACTAAAATAGTTTAAATAATTTAAAGCCTATGTAAATACGCCACCATCCCATCAAGCACTGCACCGAGGGAGCGAATACGAGTCCCCAGATAATCACTCGTACGCCCGCCGATCATTGATACCAACTCCACGCTAACCGTATCCGCCACCGGAAATCTCCGAAAATAACAACAACGACAATCCGAGCTTGAAACCACATCTTCAACTAACCTCCATTCCCCCCCAAACCCCAGCTCAACCACTACCAAACCACCACCCACAGCGTTAATCAACCCATCTCCCCCCTAACCATGGACCAAATCCAAAGCATCATCGATGGCTACATCGTACGTAACCCCTCCTCCCTCTTCCCCGACTCTCTTAAAGCTCAAGAACCAGCTAATAGTTAACACCTTACCAGGACTTCGAGGTTCGTTCGCTCCTACCACCCACCCACCCACCACCTCTCCTCCATCTTACCTATCTATATCCCGCTAACAAAACAAACAGGGTCAAAGTCTCGCCGAAACGCTGACGACCGCAATCCTCGTGCTCACAGGTGTACGTGTTTCCTCTCTCAAACCTCCACACACACTCTGCTAGCATTACTGACGGCTGTTAAAATAAAATAAAAAATAGTTCGTGGCTTTTGTCACCGGCTGGTTCCTCTCGGATCTGAAATATATAGTGTATATTGGCCTCTCGGGAACTGTTCTTGCCTTCCTGGCGGTCGTGCCGCCGTGGCCGATCTATAACAAGAATCCGTTGACGTGGTTGGCGGTCGCTTCGGTGGATGAGGATGTAAAGAAGGAGAAGTGAACGGAACGGGTGTTACGATTGGGGGACGGGTAGGATGCTGCGCGTGCAACTTTTTTTTTTTTTCGCATGGGGATTGTATGATAGGTGTTAGGTAGGGCTGGAGCCGGGGGGAGGGGGGGAGGTTATTCGCGGTTGCAGGGCAATTGGGAGTAAAATGGAGTATTGTGTTTGGCTACTCGTGAACTGGCTACTTTTCTTTTTGCGCGCACGTGTGATAAGTGAGACCATTGATCAAGGGGGGGGTTTTATATAAAAAAAAAGGGAATCTTTATTTATGCATGCTCCACTTCTTCTAATGTCAAACTTTCATGTCCAACTCCCCGATGATGACTTACTATACACGCCGTCCCACCTATCCCACCCCCGCCAAAAAAAGAACCATCAATCAGGTATTATACACAACAAAAAAAAGAAGACAAAACCACACCCGCAAAACCGCAAAACAAATACCAATCTTTCAAAAAAAAAAAAAAACACTCATCCATCCATCCAAATAATCCCAACCCCATCCTAACCTACTCAGTCTTCAACCTCTCCTTCCCAACCCCCATCCTCCTAGCTCTAATCCCAGCCACCTTCGCAACCGCCTTCGCGACCTTCTCCTTCATCGTCATAACCAAGTTCATCTGCTGCGCTTCATCCACGCCCACAAACCTGCGCACCAGCAGATTAAAGATACTTCCAAACGCCAACGCCATGACCGTGCTCGTGAGGATGATGACGTTGTACGGCATACTGAAATCGGGCGTCGGCAGCGAGAGGAGGAGTGATGTTGTGCGGATGGAAAAGGTAGTTGTGTACTCGCCTTCTGGGTCACGGGTGAGGATCGAGATAACTGCGGGGCTGTATGTAGTTAAGTTAGTATATAATACGAGTATAGAAAAGAGGGAGGGAGGAGACATACGCGATGTCGAATCCCCGATTGGCGTCAGGCGGATACTCGGTGTATCGTAATACGGCTTTATCGAAATCGTAAGTGACAAGAACAGTGCTGTTTGCTGGGATCTTCATCCGTGCTTCTAGCTGGGTTCCGCGACGGCGGTCGAGTGCGGGACGGTAGTAGATTTCTTGCACGATTTTGGGTTGGGTCGTGGAGGATGGGGAGGGTGTGAGTTCGGCGGAGAAGGTGTGTAGGTATGGCTTCATGAACCAGGGGAGAGACTCGAGGTAGACGAATTCGACGGGCTGGTCCGGGGATGGGTTGCGCAGGACAGCTTGGACACCGCCGCGCTCTTGTCCGTGCCCGGTGAAGGAGCGGGATGCGTATAGGGGGGGTTCATGGTGGGGGAGTGGGATCGGGGGGGACTGGGAGGGGAGGATTATGTCGAATTCTTTGTTTTCTGTGGCTTGTTAGCCATGTAGATTAGATATGGGGCAGAGCATGTACCTTCGAGAACGAAGCATCTGAGGTTCTCGCCTTGACGCCGTTCTTGCGAGCCGACAGAGACAAAGATGGGGCGCTCGTCTGGAACACTCGCGCATACGTTTAATGGCTCGACACCGGGGACTTTTGCCAGTGGACAGGACCCGCGAATTGAGCGGCCAAACATCTCCGAGAGCGACCAGGGAAGATCCGAGACGTGGTCAAGCGGGAAACAAGAATCACCGCCTGCGTATGGCTTTGCCGGATCACACGCCATCTGTTCGATATGCGGTGGCTTGGGTATCACCGAGTCTATCACACCCACCCAGTAAGCCAGGGACAAACAAAAAACGAAGAGCCATACGATATCAACTCACCCTTCTTCCTCAACGAGCGCTCCACATCCAACACCATATCCACCGTCTGCACCATCTGCAGCTGGCACCTCTGTTCTCCCCCCTCGCCCTCGCACACCGGCGTTACATCAATGCTCATGCTCTGCCACTGCGCATCAAACAGCTTATGTCCATCCAGCAGACTCGAGATGCCCGCCTTCCCCTTACACGGCAGCAGCTTCAAAAACGGGGTTAAATTCTCCGTGCACACCGGCTCTCTCGGTAGTGTTCCATGGAGGAGATGCAATCTGCCCAGCGTGTCGTCCGAATGATGTCCGTCGGGACGAAAACTCATCACGGGCCGGATCGTGCGCGTGGAGTCGATGAAATTGAGGGATGCGCAAAAGAGCCCAGAAAGCGCGTTGTTGAGCGTGGTCCACCGTGCGTCGGCGTCGGCGTCGTCAGAGGCTTCTACCCACGCCCATAGCTCCACGCCTGTGCCCCCGCCCGTCCGCCCGTCCCAGATTTGCGATCCCCATTGCTCTGCGTCCCAGCGGCCGAGGGTGAATTTGAGGTGAAGCTCCTTGGTCTGGCTGACTTGTAGGATCTGGGCCAGCGAGCGGGGGAAGACGGAGTGGTGGTTATCGAATGTGCCATTGCTCACGAAGCGGAATGAGGCGAGCCTAGAGGCAGTGGTTAGTCGGGCAATCCGTGATGTAGGCCTGGATGAAGGAGACTTACACGGAGTTTCCCGGGAGTGTCTTGAGCAGCAGATTCTCATCGTAGGAGCTGTGTGCTGTGCTGGCGCTGGCGGCAAGAGCTGAAGCTGAGAGAGACAGCAGTCGGAAAAGAGAGCCCGCCGACCGCAGTGGAGTTGGTAATCGCATGTTCTGGAGCCAAAGAAAGCAATAAACAGAATAAACAGCACAGCTCTGGGAAGTCGCGGAGAGAGCTTTCTCGGGCGGTTGGAGTCGTGATGCGCAGGGCCGGGTAACTGCCCCGGCCATAAAGATACCGTGTTTCTCTCGCCTTCATGGCTTCTCACTCGGTTTCTGTCCTTGGGATGAGAGCTATGGATGAGAATATATAAATATGAAACACCAATCGTCCACGAGAATATGGCCCTCCAGAAACCCACTGGCCAGGCCAGTTCATTCTAAGCTTACTTTTAAGCATAGCCTCACTAACTAATCTGCCATCCCACCACATGTAAATCCCAGAACCCGCCAAACTATACTATACAAATTTCCCCTCCATAAAACATCCAACCCACTGTCTGTGCATGCCATAATCCCATTAACCCAACCTCACTCTACCTCCCCTCCACCCTTCCCAGCACCTCATCCAGTCCTAACGGCACCCACACCTCCCTATTCTTCCGGTCCTGCGCCCACACCACATCCCCCCTAAAATACACTACACACCCACCGCTCCCGCTCGCGCTCGCCGTGATCCTAAACAGCGGCACCCCCGTCGCCTCGTGCGCCTTCCGCAGCGGTATCAACAGCAAATTATGTTCCGCGCACCAGTCCTCAACTGCATCTCTAAACGTCGTCTCTGCCGGTGGTTCAGCCGCTCCATTCTTCGCCACCGGGGTCGCTTTCTCCTTAACCGGTTTCGCAGGCCCTGCCGCCGGCGGTGCAAGTTTGGTCGCTGCGTCGGCGCCGAGGTCGAGTGCGCGGTTCATCATGTCGAGTCCTTTGTTGAACCCCGCGCGCACCCCCGGGGAGCTGCGGAGCTCGGCTGGGAATACGTCTTGCCAGAACGTATACCATTCCTGGACCTCGACGAAGTTGGGTTCCGAGGTGAGCCATTGGTGTAGAACGTTCAGCCATTTGGGGAAGAACTCGGCTTCGAGGAGCTGGTCGTATGTAGATACGCGAAAATAGCTCATCCAGCCAAATACTTGCTCTAGCGGTTCTAGGTGCTGGTCTGCCGGGTTCACCTCGAAGTCGGCTCGCAGTCTGAGTGCTAATCGAGGAAGGAGGTGGCGGATTAGGAGCTTTTCGAGCTCGCCGGGTCCGAACACTTCTTTCCATGCGTCGAGACCCTCTACGGTGCCCTTGGAAAGATCCCAGGCGTCAAGGACGACACCGAACTTACGGCGTACGTCGCGGAGGAGCTCTTCCATGTGAGTACCAAGGTGGGGGAGCCATTGGAAAACCCATGTATGTGGCGGTTGGCGAGACTTGCGGCGTCTACCACCGCGTGGGTTCCAGTCTGAGACGGCGGAACGCAGTTTGGGTAGGATGAGCTGTGTGAGGATGTTGGCGTGTATGAATGGCGGAAGGATAGAGGTCCAGATATCGAGGAGTGAGAGGATGGGGGCCGGTTTATGAACGTCCCAGTCGTTGTTGATTGCAGAGCGCACTTTAGGTAGCCAAAGGGAGAAGAGCATGGACTCATAGTGGGTTGTGTATTTGGATTTGGAGATGAACCCGTGGGTAGCGTATTCGGACTCAGCGTCTTCCTTAGTACGGATATGGAGGATTTTGCGGAGGCGGCGGAAATATTCGAAGAAAAGGAAGGGATCGGAGAGAGGAGACCAAGATATAAGCTCTTGCCGGAACTATTTGAAGGTTAGTTAGGCACTTATATATGTAGGGCAAAATAGTAACTTACCAATGGATATAACGCACCAACAGCAACTTCCGATAAATCATGATCATCAATCTCATTCTTATATTCCAATTGCAATACCTCAAGTTTCGATACAACCGCTTCAATTGAATCACTCGTAGGACCTAGTGACAAACCCTGTAAACTATTCACGACCTCCACCATCCCCTGCAACCTCCGGATCTCCTCCGCCTGTTCATCCAGTTCCGCATTCAATCGCTTCTCTTCCTTCTCAATATACGCCTTCCTATCTTCCAATCCCTTCCACTCACCCGCAAAACTCTCCAGGTCCCTCCTCGCCCGCCTTGCAATCTTCATAGACTCATCCTCAACCGACGGACCCATATCCATAACCCCCATAGTAGACGTCAACAACTTCGCCTCCTTCCCCGTATAATCCACGATACTCTTTAACGCATTCGGGATCTCAAGACCCTTCACACTAGCCGAGATCTCATCCGCGGTTCTAAACCTCGTCTTCTCCTTCTTCTTGCCCCTCAGCGGGGTCCCACTAGGCGTATTACCTGTGGAAGGACCTCTCTGTTTCGTCTTCTTCTTTTTAGCCTCCTCTTCGCTATCTGATACCACCTCTCCCCTAAGCCTCCGCGCACGTTTCGCCTCCGCTCTGGCCGCTGGCGTCATTTCCCGGACTGCACCCACACCAGCTCCTTGTGGACGGAGCTTCACTTCGATCGGGTTGAGCATACCCTCGCCGGTTTTACCAAGACCTTGTCCGGGCTGGTATCCCATCTTTGCCATCATACGGGCAGCGAAGCTATTCTGGTTTACAGCGGAGGCGGTGGGGGTGCCTTTATTGCCCTTACCCTTGCCCTTGCTGGGTGGTTCGACCTGTGTGAAAGATGGACGCACAACCTGGGGCGCCTCGGACGATGCTAGGGGAGTAAAGTCCATGCTCGGCGTATAAGCCGCGTTCGCAGCGGAGGAGGAAACAAAGCCTCTACCGAGTGGTGCCTCAAAAGTGACTTCGGGCTGTGGTGAGGGCGCCATGCTAGGGCTTGCAGATGCCTGGAAACCGAGGCCGACGTGCGCGTCCATAGATGCTGGAGTCGAAGTGCCGGAGTTTTCGCCCGAGTCGGCTTTGGTGAATTTGTTGAAAGCACGACCACCGAGTCCGAGGCGTGGCCGTGATTCCGGTTCTTCATCAGCAGTGTCCCAGTCTGAGGCTCTGGAGGCTGCGCCGAGCATTGACGTACTGGGGGCGGCCTTGGTGAATTTACTGAACGAGCGGCCTCCAAGACCGAGACGGGGTCTTTCGGGTTCGTCTTCGGCTTCCCAGGGCTCAGGTGTGGATGTTGCGCCGAGCATGGCGTTTCCTCGCAGTCCAGCGAATCCTGTGACTACGTCCTCTGGATACGCCTCTGCCTCTGCCTGTGCCTCTTCTTCGTCTTCGTCGTCTTCGTCTTCTGCAGGTTCTCCCTGTTTGACGAAACCCATCTTCTTCTCCCTCAATCGAGTGCCACTTCTCTTGCCCCCACCCCTACCGAATGACGGGCCATCGTCTTCGCTGTCGCTGCCAAATATGCCGAGCGCTGCGCTCTCTTTCGTGTTCCTGCCAGTCCGTCGCCGCTTCCGTCTGTGGGCAGCAGAAAACTCGTCACCGGCCTCGTTGGGGTTGGGAAACTCGAGTTCATCCTCCTCGCTCGAATCAGAGTCAGAGGAATCGTAGCCGTAGATCTTCCCCTTGCCCATGTTGGTGAGCTCTGGGTGCTGCTATATGGTGGACGTGGTGGATGCAGCTGCGACGTTGGAGGTTGAGAGAGCTGCTAGCACTGCAACATCGAGCTAGCCACGTGACAATCTTAGTCATTAAAATCCACTAATTAACCCAAAGGAGAAGTCTTGGCATTTAGCCCAAAACGGCTCATTTAGCCGCGCGTCCTAATCGGGGCATCGACGAAAAAAGTTTTTGAGCAAACCTGTCGACAACATCCGTCTGCTGCAGCTCTTCTTCACCAACACCCACCAACCCTCTCGCCCAATCAGCAGCACCCCCCCATTGACTGTTCGCCTGCTCAATCCCTGATTACACAGTCTACCAGCTCTCCCCGGGCTTTTGTTTAATACTAAGAAATGGCTTTCACTCCCGGCGGTGGTAGAGGCAGAGGCGGGGCTAGAGGCGGTGCTCCAAGAGGCGGTTCTCGTGGTGGTTCACGCGGTGGTTTCGGTGGTGGTTTCGGTGGTGGTGGACGCGGAGGTAGAAATCCCTCTCTTTCTCTCTTTCCCTCTCTTGTGGTTTTGGTTTTGGTTTTGGTTTAGTCGGTTTATCCTGCTGTGGGGGAATTTCGTGACTTCAGTTTTGGAGGATGATCTTTTTTTTCGCTCGAATTTTTTCTACATTTTTTTTTCTCGTTACTAACGGCTATTCCTACTTTCCTTCTATCCTTATTCTCCCTATTTTGAACCCCCAGAAAACCCATTGAGATACTCCAATGCCTTTATTTCCATCTCTTACCCAAAAAAAACCCCCCCCATATCATTGACTCCCCGCTTCTTATCGTATTGAAACATTTTGTTTCACTCCGGTCCACATCTTGCTAACCATCCAGAAGGAGGATCTTCCCGCGGAACACCACGCGGCGGCTTCGGCGGTCGCGGCGGCGCTGGCGGACGTACCCCACGTGGCGGACGCGGCGGCGCACCCCGTGGAGGGCGTGGTGGTCGCGGCGGCTCAGCCGGCGGAGCCCGTGGCGGAGCCAAAGTGATTGTCGAGCCCCATCGTCACGCGGGTGTATTCGTAGCGCGCGCAAAGGAGGACATGTTAGTCACCAAGAACCTGTCTCCGGGTGAATCCGTGTACGGCGAAAAACGCATCTCTGTGGACACCCCGTCGAACAATGCGGACGAGGCAGCCACCAAGATCGAGTACCGCGTCTGGAACCCGTTCAGATCCAAGCTCGCGGCTGGTATCCTGGGTGGCCTTGACGATATCTTTATTAAGCCTGGCTCAAAGGTGCTGTATCTCGGCGCGGCGTCTGGAACCAGTGTCTCCCATGTTGCGGACATTGTTGGGCCCACTGGAAACGTGTTTGCGGTCGAGTTCTCGCATCGCTCGGGTCGTGACCTGATTAATATGGCGAAGAAGCGGACGAACGTCATCCCCATCATCGAGGACGCTCGTCACCCAATGAAGTACCGTATGCTCGTCGGCATGGTCGATGTGGTATTCGCAGACGTTGCCCAGCCCGATCAAGCCCGTATCGTCGGCCTGAACTGCCATTTGTTCCTGAAGGAACAGGGCGGCGTGTTGGTCTCCGTCAAAGCGAACTGTATCGATTCAACCGCGGCCCCTGAAGCCGTGTTTGCCAGAGAGGTGCAGAAGATGAGGGAAGAGAGGATTAAGCCGCTTGAACAGCTGACTTTGGGTATGATTGATCCTCCCCCCCCCATGCGAGAAAACTGGACTAATGGGCTATCTGGATAGAACCGTTCGAGAGGGATCATTGTATGGTTGTTGGTCGTTATATCCGTTCTCAGTCTTAAAATCTCAGGTTTAGGTGTTAATTTTGTGTACGTGGGATGAATCAAGTTTTTTTGTTGTACAACTTACTTTTTTTTACCTTGTGGAAATGCCAAAAAAAGAATGGGTGAGTTGAAATGATGCGGGGAGGTGAATATTTATCGCGGGGGGAAGGGAGAGGGAGAAAAATGAAGAATGAATAATTTGGTGTTTTCAGTCTTGTTTTCATTGTTTTCGTTGGAATATCAAACAATATGAACGGTACGTCTATGGGGCAGAGAGAGAAGGGCGAAGCTAGAGGGCGTGTGTGAAGCTGAAGTTGAAGATGGAGATGAGGAAAAGAAAAAGAAAAGTTACGAAGGAATTGTGTTTTTTGTGTTTTATTTTTACTGTCCCCATCTGCACTGTATATACTCTCTTTGCGTTTTTTTTCATGTTTTTATGTATCTGTTCTTGGAATTTCTTTTTTTTTTCTCCGCTGCTATTCTACTTTACGCTGAA
The DNA here is from genome assembly GCA_038503075.1 of Gyromitra esculenta. NCBI lineage: Eukaryota > Fungi > Ascomycota > Pezizomycetes > Pezizales > Discinaceae > Gyromitra > Gyromitra esculenta. The sequence goes on from JBCAML010000001.1 coordinate 904,831, forward strand.
GAGAGAAAGAAAAAAAAAGGTATTGCTTCTTACTTTGCGCACGCGACACGTTACACCACGAGCGCAGTTTCGAAAGGCTGAGTACAATCCTATCCTGGCTACTCAGAACCTCTCTTGCATATGATGCAATACTGCATTTTTATCATTCGGGTGGGTTACTTATCCCCCTTCCCCCGCAGCGCTAACCAGCATATATTTAAGGCGAGATGGTCGCTGAGTAGAGTAGAGTGCACATACATATTCCACGCCGCCTAGTTAGCAACACTGCATTCCGTGGATCATGCATCCTATGGAGGAAACTATAATCAAGGAAACACATCATGTAGTACCACCCACTTTTTTCCTTTTTTCCTTTTTTGGAGCAGAGCATGAAAAGCATATCGTGCATATTACGGTAATGTATATCGGGGTTAGGAAAAGCCACCACTTTAAATTTTTGGGGGTGGTGGAGAGTTGTGGAGGGTTGAGGGTGGACTAGTGCACGGCAGTTGCTTTTCTACCAGGGCTGTACTCTACTGTGCTAGTCACGCAAACCTTAAAAAGAGCGACACTCTACATCACTCCTTACTTCGTTCGGCTTACGTATGGAGCTGTATGGAATACAGCCGTTGTTCTCGCAAATCTGTGCTACCACGCCGCTGGCGGTAGGGAGGACGTACACTGTGATAGTCTGCCTTCACCCATGGTGCACTTCTTGCCCTTTTTTGTTTAGCTGTGTCAGCGAGCCTAGTGTTGATCTCGGGAGTGGGGAATGCAGGTTGTGCTCGAGGTGGTAGCTTCGTGACACGGATGATTCACATCAGGAATTCTTTTTTGGCGCAGTCAGCAACGTTAGGACTTGCGAGAACGAGGATACCTGGGGGGGGAGGGATGGGCGGGCGGGCGGGGAGCTGCATATGCTGAGGTTGAGTTGAAGCTTTTTTGTGAGGGTTTTGATTCAGTGGATGGGTTTTTGGAGTCGAGGGGGCAGTCAGTAGAGAAATGGGTTAGAGCGTGTAACCCGGATTATAATTAGCATGCGAAGAGTGGCTTTCTTTATGAGGGTTTAATGGACGAAAAAACAACACGATGGGAATGGAAGATGGGAGAACGAGACCAAATACGGGGTTATAGCAGGCCTAGGCTACAGCCAACATTGCGTCTGGGAAATGGTTAACCCAACTGACGTAGAAATAAACTCTTCAGCCGTTCCCAACAGTTGATCCCCACCATAGACGCTGTATCGGAATAGTACCAAGGTTGTGCGGCTGGAGACCGGCGGTTCCCCGGCACGCCATCGAGTGATGTCTGATGATTGGCGTGATACGTGTAGGTGAGACACCAAGCACGCACGTTGCCCAGAAAAACAAAAAGGGAGAAGCACAAGAAAAGAAGAAAAAGATAGACCTACGCGACGTAATAGCGAGAAGCTTAACTCTCTCAGAGCAGCCAATCAGCGATATCGCCCGCTTGGAGGATCCCATCGCGGGATGCGATTTGACACATACGGCTGTGTAATTGATGCTGGTTTAGTGTTCACTATCATCGTCCCATGAGATCTCCCATTGGGTCTTTTCTCCACACCCGCTTTTCAATTCTATTCAAAACAATCGTTTGGGGGCAATCCTCTCCAATCGTGTGGGGCAGTTTGATTGACACGTGTCTTGTCCGATTTATACTCCCAGCCGTGTTGGGAACGAAACGCAGTTTACAAGAGTTTTCAGGGCTGGGCGGCGCCGCCGCCTTGTCGTCGGTATTCAGCAAGCTTTTTCTATTTAACGAGTCCCTGTCTATCGACTTGGCGAAGGTCTTGGAAGTTCAACATCCTATACCCACCTCACGTCCTGGCTACCGAGTTTACGATACCTCCAGTTGGGCTTGGGAAGACCAACCTCCTATATACTCGTCCGAATATTGATTATTAGATGGCTGCTGTCTTGTTGTAATGTAAGTATTCGGATGGTGGGGAAGTCCAGTCGAGAGCCTCAAGGAACCTCAGCTCCCAGTGACGGGCTATAGAAATGTTCTCTATTGATAAGTTTGGCGTCTCTCTGGCTTGATTAGTTATCATCGGTTATGTTGGAAGAAAAGCCAGCGCTCGCCATACAAGACGATATTTATCATTGACGACCAGCTCAACACTACGAGATACATGGGAATACACGTAAATGGACGCCTGAGATAACGAAGATAACCGCTGGTATAACTCGGCTCGTCCAACCCCTTCTCTCAGCTGTGCGGGGTATATTTCTCTGTTGCCATGGACACAGCATAGAGCCATTCATCCGCGACCCCTTCCAGTACCCAAATCAAATCAAATCAAATCAAATCCCCCCCCGACATAAACCCTCAACTCTCAGCCCTGTATTTTTACCAGTACTGCAGCATATATTCATCCTTACCTGGCTCGATTAATAATATCAATCTCTATATACTATAACAACCCTCGACAAAATATTACCCCCATCTCGCCTATCCCGTCCATCCACCCATCCACCCATCCACCCACCCACCAATCAATTTTTTTTTAAAAAAAAAGAAAAGGGGGTCCGAAAAATAAATAATAATAATGGGCCAAACAATCTCGCGCGTCCCCGAACGGGTCGACCAAATTAAATCAAAAATCAAAAACCGGCGCAACCGCGGCCCGCGTATAAAACGGACCGAGAAGACCACCGCCTGCATCGACGCCGACTTCCAGCTCCGCCAGCAATGCGCCTGGAAGGGCAAACCCGAGATCCTCAAATCCACCTCTCTGCAACAGCAGCAACAACAGCAGCAACAGCAACATCAGCGCCCTGATTTCGTCAACGATGTCTCGTTCGCGTACATCCCCCAGATGCGCATGGATATCATGCCGTACCGCGTCCTCAAGATCCCGTACGCTGTCGCTAATTCTAACAATATCTGTAAGCTCTACCATGAAATGTGCCAGCGCATCTACGCGTACGACCAGGCGAACAAACTGGCCAGACCGGACGATAAGGAGGCCGATATATGTCTGTGGATTAAACCGTACGCTGAGATACGGGTTGAACGGAATATGCATGGCGTCGAGGTCCGGAGGTGCATCAAGGGCACGGTCGGAGCTACTAGACTAAAGAACAGGACGCTGTTCATCAAGTGGATGTTGGAGAATAGCGATTGGCAGGAACAGCTGGCGAGCAATTTTTGGAATCTGCCGAAACATGGTGTTGGGAGAGACGTCACGCTACCGTGGTTTTCGCTGGAGGTGGAGTATAAACCTAGTACGTATCTATATTTCGTTTGCTATTTTGGAGGGAGGGAGGGAGTTTGGGTATGCTAGGATGGTACTTACGGTCGCGTAAAGATGGGAGAAAAAAGCTATTCGAAGCCCACAGGAACGAATTTGGCGCTCGCGAAATTACGTTCGATATGTTTCATCCGCCGAAAGTCGTCGTCGAACATCAAGAATATTTGGTCACAGACGGAGAAGTGGTGGTTGAAGCCGAAGGCATAGTCATCCAAGATGGAGATGTCGTGGTTGAGGCTGGGAGAATCGTTATCGAAGACCGAGAGACGGTGGTCGAGGCCGAAGAGGTCGTCGCAACCGACGGAGAAACAGTAGTCGAGTTCGGAGGAATCACCATCGAAAGCGCTAGACGGCCTTGACGAATGGCTGAAGTTTGGGTTATTTAGAAATCCGTTAACAAGGCTTTTCCTTTCTCTCTCTCTTTCCTTCTTTTCTAATTTCCTTTTTTCTCTCAGAGTGAACGGCATCGGGTCTCAATTTTGGAGTTTGGATTTCTCTTTTTTTGGGGTACCTTTTTCTCGGGTGTTAAATTTATTCAGGGTTCTTGGGATTATTAGGGTCGGGATTACGATCATTATAGTCTGGCTAAGCAGATTCGTCTACCGCAGCTGTACTATGAATTACTTTCTTTTGTTTTAGTTACGAATCTGGTAACAGGCGCACGTTGGTTTGTTTGGTTTGGTTAGTGGGGCCCAGGGCAATTGTTGCTTTTCCTAAGCTTCTAGCATTTCTGTTACGTAATTTACAGACGCTTAAACGCTTTCTTATGTGAGAATTTCACGGCCACTAGTTGGTTTCTAGGTTATCTTTTTTATTTATGTGCAGCATGTTTTAGGTCGTAGTGTTCACCGCTCATAGTGTATCACTCGTAATACGCAATCGTCTGATATTCTCGACCATCTAGTTAAGGTTGTATTGCGGTGTACTACGTCTTTGACTGCATGCTCTCCAATCCCAGAAGTGAGTAGCGTGGGTAGCGTCGTAATAAGTCTTGGTTCAGTACGTGCCGTCACCCCTGGACCATGCGTGATGTATGATTGGCCACTGCTATCCGGTGCTAACTCGACGCTATGAATATCGCAACGTCCATTTCAATCGAGAGCTATCTCTATCTGTCTACAATCCAAGCGCTTACTGTAGTGAAAGCAGCGTGACAGTCGTGTCTATGATAGTTGGCCTATGCAATATGGCTACTAACACCATCAGAGGCATGGGATTGTTGTACAAGACAACTAAATACAGTAGAAACGGACTCTAGGTAGTACTAAGGACCACTCAATTACTACCGACGTTGATCTTACTACATTTAACCAATCGCATAGTTGCCAAGAAAGTCGATGGCTTGGTAGACATTGGCAGACATTGGCAGTGCCAAGATGGTTGAAACCTCACGAGTGAGATGAGATGGGTTGAAATAGTATGTATTGATTCTTATTACAGGTCGGACCGCTACAGAAAACAGCGGGAGAATGATGGAGGAGGAGATAGGAAGTGGGGGTAATTGGTGATATGGATCGATTTGCGAAAAACGAGATGAAGGGGAGGTTAAGAGAAATAGCGGGGTGAGGTAGGGAGAAAGCGAAACACAGCCCTGAAGTGCCCGTGGACGAGGCCAGGCACAAGTAGACAAGTGGATAGAAAATAGAAAACATCGAGCGGGCAGACGGAAGGAGGAACAAGTAATAAGATGGATGGATAGACGAGCAAACTAGTGATGTTGACGAACCTACCAAAAGACTCGAGTCGACTCAACTCGCGGAGACATAGGCTCGGGTTGCTAGAAATTTCCAAGTAGACCTGAGTTTAATCTCGATCTCGGAGTGGGAGGAAGTGGGTATAGGTAAGGCGTAAACGGTTTCTCATGGCAATTATAATAATCCAACACGGAGCACATATACATGTAGCGTAACTGCTCAAAACAAAATTCGTAGTCTACAAGACATCGCAATTCTCAAGACAATGATAATAAATATACATTTATGCATGCTGAAGTTCGAGCACAAAGCTCGGCTCGTTGACATTACTGGAGTAAATAAATAGACAAGATAAAGAGAGGGAAGATAAACAGAACAAAAACCGAGAAAGACAAAAGAAACGAAAAAAGAAAAGCAAAAGAGGAGAAACATACCTTTAAACTAAAGCCAAACCTCCACCAAGCAGAAGAAGAAGAAGAAGATACCACGACCGGAATACAAAACCAAAACCAGGAGGAGTGGAGAGTCTTACTGTAAAATCCCTGTGTAAAGCACGATTGACCCCGGTGGCCGCTGTAGATTAGTCTCGGTCTTATATCCTGGCCTTGAGCAGGGAGTCCCGTCCGTTTGTTTACATTTTTACATTGCTCCCGGTGGAGCGCTGCGAAGATTAGTCTCGGTCCTATACCCTGACCTTGTGCAGGCATGCCGCGGGGGGGCGCCTAAAGAAATAACGCATTAGCCATCTGTTTTTGAAATGAAACAAGATGGTCACGGTATTCTTCTTCTTCTTCTGTTTGATGGCCGTTTGATTAGGAGTTGATGGAGAGGAGAGGAAGGAGAGAAAAGGTGGCAGAGATGATTGAGAGAGGATGGTTGTGGATGGAAGATGAATGGAGAGAAAGAAGAGAGATAGGAGGAGCCTATTTAAAGGGAAATGGCGTCGGCGAAATATTATCTGCCAAGCGGGTAACTTTGATGTGGAGTTTCTTGGCTCCCATCAATCCCATAGAATGGTGGACGGTGGTTAGTGAAGCCCGTCTTCTCAAAAGTCCTTGGCATAAATGGGGGATTGAATTTTGCGCACGTTCAAGATATCTTGGATGATAATAAAAGTGGGATATATTGCGGGGACACTGTGGGGACAGATTTGTTTCGTCGGATTAAAAGAGAGGAATACACATATTCATATCGCGGCATTCGTGCCCTTAGCCATCAGTGGCTACAGCACGTTCGACTTAACCTAACTTAAATACTTGCACGAAGAATAAATTCTGCTGCATTGACATATCCCTTCACGTAATGGCATCCTAGAGACAATATCTACTACCAATCGTGTCACTGGCTAGCGGCATAGCTCATCACTCGGGGCGGTCGTCGCTGTTTTTGAGCGTGTGTTTTTGTTTTTTGTTTTAACTCATTAATTATATTGAGCGTGCGTTTTGTTTATTGCTACATAGCTATGAACCTATTTGTGTATGGGGGTCTTTTGGTTATGGTGCTCGTTTTCGAAAATATAGTCCAGCGATCGCGATATATGACACTGAATTTCTTGGAACCCACGAGCGAACCAATAAACCTTTACACACGTACAGGATAGTACGAATATCGCGCCAATGGTAGAATGTAAGAAATTACTACAGTACAGTATAACGCATCTTCCCTTAAAAAAAAAACCAGCGCTTTTTTACTCATCATCCTCTTCATCACCCTCCTCTTCCTCATCTCCACTTTCCTCCTGATCAACCACCATTTCATCACCACTTTCCTCCTCCTCCCTCTCCACCTTATCCCTTTCCCTCTCCTCCCTTGCACTCTCCTCCAACATCTTCTGCTTCTCCTCCCTCACCTTCCTCTGGCTCACGACGTAGCCACCCAATGGTGTCTTCTCCCGCTCAACATCCTTGCAGAAGTTCTCTACCTCAACCAGCTTATCGGGAGCAAACTCAACCTTGCTCCGTCGCTCCTGCACCCACTTCGAGTTCGCCTCCAGCTTATTGACAAGGACGCCTAACGCGTTGTTGAGCTTGGCGTTTTTGGACTTCTTCATTGCGCGCTTCGTCAAGACGATAGTGGGGATCGCAAGCTCGGGGAATGCAATACTCTTTGTGTACAGTACGTAGAACTCTGATAGGAGTTCTACCAGCTGCTCGGAAACGCCGTCTTGGTATGTCTTTGTGCGTAGGTAACTCTTCGGCGCACGGATATTGGTCGCGAAGTCTAGTGGCTTGAGCGTGCTTGGTTTTGGCTTCTTCTTGAGTTCTGCAGAAGATAGTACCTCGAAGATGAGGGGTGCGAGGGGGATGTAGACTCCTGTGGCTCGCGAGAGACGGAGGAGTGAGCGGATGAGGTAGAATCGCAGCGGGAAGTACTGTGCGGTGGGGATGAGACGGATTGCGCCGAGGGTGACTTGGATGAGGGGGTATATAAGAGGATGGAGAGGTGACTCGCGGCCAAGAGTCGCTTCTGTGAGGGCGTCACAATGCGTTGAGAGGACGCGGGACCAGAAGTCGAGGGAGTGGACGTATTGCCAGTTGTAGACGGTTTTGTAGGATTCCTGTTATTGGGATTAGTTATGGTGCTAGAAATTTAGTAGAATAAGAAGAATACGGACCTTGGAGTTGTTGGTGATGCTGTTCCTAAGGTGCACAGCTAATTGCCTGATGTACCCGAACCCAGCCTGGTATCCAACCTTTTCCATCCCTTCCATCCCTACCAGCTCGCTCGCGGAATTCTTCATCAAATTGATTCCCTGCATTGTGTATCCCGATGTTTGTCGGCTTGCCTTAACTAGTCCCGCATATAATGACTTTATACACATCTCTTTCAGTCCTCCATCGCCCACAACTGCAGCCTTCCGGATGGCTAGGAATGCTACAATCTTCGTTGACTCATCGCTAGAATGCGCGCACCAAATGTCGACGACAGATTTTAGGAAGGCCTTAAGGAACTTGCGGAAGGAGAGGAAGTATGGAATAAGAGGGATGGTAGAATTGAGGAGCAGTTTCTGCGTCTGTGCATCTGTGAGTGTGGGGAGAAGATGTAGAAGAGATGCGGAGTGGGATTTGAGGAGAGGGGTGAGAGTGCGATATTTTTTATTTTCGGTGGCGATGCGTATCTTGCCCGAGGCAGACTCTTTGATCGGGAGATGGTGGTTGAGGACGTCGGGGATGTGCTTAAGGGCTACAATTAAAAGTTCGTGATAGACTAGATTGTTTTGTTAGTTTTACTTTCAATTGAAGGGCTATATAGGCCGGTAACTTACCGTCAGGATTTGTTATTGAGTACTTGTAACCAGTATTCTTATCGTCCTGGACATCATTGACATGGGCGGCCGCTCTGAAGGCTAATACAACCTTCCTCAGACTCCTTAAACTATTATTCTCCACAAGAGCAGTCTTCCAGGTCTCGACATCCTTCAAGGTAACCTCAATGCTCCCATTGGTATCATCGACCTCGTCATCCTCTGCATCCTTGGACTTTCGCTTTTTTGACTTTTTCTTCGGCTCCTCTTCCTCGCCATCAGAGAGGTCATCGATGCCCGCTAGATCGTCGTGTTCAGCCGCAGTGAAATCAAGAAGTTCTGCATCGTTCTCCTTGAGATACTTGAAAAACTCAGGATCCTTCTCAGCCAGAGCCGACAAGTCGGCCATGTGAGCACCCAATTCGTCGTCGTCGTCTTCACCTCCGGACTCGGCACTATCAGCTTTTTCTTCTCCTTCTTCATCCTCCTGGCCTCGCTTGCGCTTCCCAGTAGCCTCTTTTTCTTTCTTGTCCTTCTTGCTCTTCTTTTTTTCCTTCTTCGCGCCTGGCCCTGCTTCGGGGATCTCGAACCCGCCTTGGAAGAATTGCTCAACGCTCATGTCGTCGAACAATTCCGGGCCCTCCTTCTTCTCCTTCGCTTTCTTAGCGGCTGCAGCTGCAGCCGCTTCGTCGTCTTCGGAATCATCGCCCCGTTCCTTCTGTCGCTTCTTCTTATTCCTGTCGCGGAGAGCGAACTGCTGCTTGATTTTCGCCTGTGCCTTGCGCTGATCGAGCGTATCTTTCAAATGGTTTTTTTCGAACTTGCGGGTAGCCTTCTTAACTCGGCCCATTTTTGTGGGTATCTGGTATTCGTGGTGGTGGTGGGCCTGGAGACAATTCTAGTCCTGCAGTTGCGAGAGAATCCCACTTTTTTGGCGCAGAGAAAATTCCGACGGATGTTGGTGCGGGATGAAGCACGCTAACCCCCGACAGTCGTCTTGGCGCTGTGAGGCTCAACTCCCCAAAAAAATTGGTCTGGCGCAAAATCCCAACCAGCAATATATACCTCCCCCCACCACTGCCCATTGAAAACACCAATTCTCACTACAGTACTGCCAGCTATGGGCAACAAATCAGAACAAAAGAAACCCATTAGTCGCTCTGGCGACCGGGCTCCCGTCACTAGTTTGACCCCCCCCAATTGTTATATTTACCTAGGTTTTGGCTTTGGTTCTGACTATGGCAATTACAGATGACTCCCGCTTTGCCTCTGTCCATTCGGACCCGCGCTTCGCTATGCCACGGCGGAAGGACGCAAAGGTTACTATTGATAAGCGGTTCGGGCGCATGCTCAAAGACGACGACTTTGCGCAGAAGGCCTCTGTAGACCGGTATGGACGGAAGCTTGGGAAAGATGCAGGCAAAGAGGAAATTAAGCGCTATTATCGCATGGATGATGAGGACGAAGATGAGGATGAGGACGAAGACGAAGAGGCTGTGGCGGTGAAGAAGCGATTTGATCCTGCGAGAGGAGAAGGCATTATTTCGTCATCGGAGGAGAGCTCGGATGAGGATGACGACGAGATAGATGAAGATGAAGAGGCAATTGCGAGGGAGCAGCTAGAGGCAGCGAATAATATACCCACAGGCGAGGTAACAAGGCGGTTGGCGGCGGTGAATCTAGATTGGGATAACGTTGGTGCGGTGGACCTGATGAAGGCATTCTCGAGCTTTGCCCCGAGCGGCGGAAAGATCATTCGGGTTACAGTATACCCGAGCGAGTTCGGGCGGGAAAGAATGGAGCGGGAGAATATCGAAGGACCTCCAAGTGAGATTTTCAAGTCGAAGGAAGTAGAAGAGGAAGATATAGACAGCGATGAGGAAGTCACAGAAAAGACCATCATCAAAGAAGACAAAGGTCAAGAATTCGATAGCGGAAAGCTGCGAAACTACCAACTGGAGCGTCTACGATACTACTACGCCGTCATCGAATGCGACAAGCCCACCACCGCTCACCACATCTATGATCAGTGTGATGGCGCCGAATACGAAGCCACCGCCAACTTCTTCGACCTTCGTTTCATCCCCGATGACACCACCTTTGACGACGACATCCCACGCGACCAATGCATGAATGCTCCAGAAAACTACAAGCCTAATGAGTTCGTCACCGATGCGTTACAACACAGTAAAGTGAAGCTCACCTGGGATGAAGACGACCAGCAGCGTAAACAAGCCTCCAAGCGCGCATTCTCGCAGAAGGAGGTAGAGGAGATGGACCTAAAAGCGTATCTCGCGTCTGACACCGAGTCTGAAGCCGAAGACGCAAAGGAAAAGTACCGTGCGTTACTATCAGGAGTCTCTCTGGGTGGGAGGAAGGGTGATAAGCCAGTAGGTGATATGGAAGTCACCTTCACCTCCGGCTTAAGCGAAAAGGAAAAAGGTGCACCAGTCATCGAGGAAGAGGAAATCATAGAGACGACGATCGAGAAGTATGCACGGAAAGAGCGTGAACGAAAACAAAGGCGGAAAGAGAAAGCCCGACTCGCAAAGGGTGGGGAGCCTGCCACCAAAACAAAAGCACCAGAAGCCGAAAATAAAGACGAGGAAGAAGAACCAGTTACAACAGACCTGGGTTTCGATGATCCATTCTTCGCCGATGCGCCAACCTCCACCGCAAACGCAAAGAAGGAGAAGAAGAAGAAAGATAAGGAACAAAAGGCTGCACTCGCCGCTGAACAAGCTTCTAAGCGCGCTGAGCTTGAACTTCTCATGATGGACGACAACACTGCTACCCGCGAAGATGGCACCAAGTTACATCACTTCGACATGAAGCAAATCGTCAAGTCTGAAAAGGCCAAGAAGAATAAGAAAGGCGCTAAGAAAAGATCCCGTGAAGCTGAGGAGGCAATGGAGGAGGGTGCTCAGCCGGACTTCGAGATTGATGTTAAGGATCCTAGATTTGCGGCCGTGTACGAGAAACACGAGTTTGCGATCGATCCGACAAATCCAAGGTTCACAAAGACGAGCTCCATGAAGAAGATGATGGATGAGAGGAGACGAAGGACGCAAGGGAGGGAAGATGAGGGGGTAGATGAGGGCGTGAAGAGAAAGAAGGTCAAGGTTAGAGATGAGGGAAAGGCGAAGAGTGATGAGGTAAAGAGACTGGTGCAGAGCATCAAGAGCAAGTCTTCGAAGCGGTGATATAGTCTTGGGAGTGTGGAGTAATTCGTATACTTGAGATTGTGGTATCAAAAAGTTTAGCGGGAAAGCATTGTAAATACAAATTATGTACATGTATTTTATTTGAATTCGAAAAAAAGCGTTTGTTTGGATCCCATGAAACGAGGTGAAACGAAGTAAAACGAATAATCATAGATAGTCACTCGCCCTAAGTAAATTTAGTTTCCGCTACAAACTCCAAATAACTATAATTATTGTTCAATCATGCGGCCTCGGAGTTATGGGTTACGCCATTGTTTACATGAAAAGTTAGTCTCGTCTCCAGACCTAACTTGTTAGTTGAAGCTTGTTCAGCTGTTTTTCCCTTCAGCCTAAGAGATAGATCGAAGTAGATCAAAACGTGATAAGCTTTTATAAGCAACATGGCGCAGCGGAAGCGCCCCGGGCTCATAACCCGGAGGTCGCACGATCGAAATGTGCTGTTGCTAGTTATTTTTTTCTTTCCAGTTTTTTTTCCCGCTTTAATCTTTCAATGATTGACTACATGTACATGTATTAATCTAAGCCTCTTGTTAATAGTATTCTCATACGTGAAACCCTCTGCGGCTGATGAGTGATCCTTGATGACTGTGGCATTTAAGATAGCGGGCTAGGGTTGGTTGAACCCGTGACTGGCTTTTCCATGCTTATGCCGGGTAACCATGGGTAACCTCATACCGTTTTTCCTCACCAACATTAAACCACCATCCTTCAACTGCAATCATCATTAAATTCAACATAACACTCATTATTCACTAACCAACCATCAAGGTAAGATATCACCCTTATCTTCTGTTATAACCCCTCTACCCACAGTCGAAATGATTAAACAAATCGAATCTGTCAATCCCCTGACCCCGGAGGCCTCAAAGCCTTCGGCTGACGATATACTCTTTTGTGTCTTTATATATGATCTCGCGTTTTTACCTATTGCTTTATCCTTCTGTTCCCATTACTTTGATGATGATAAAGGCTAATTGCATGAAGATGTTAGTAGGAATTGAATAAAAAATTGATGTTCGCGTGCTGCTCGGAAGATTGCACATGCAAGGAGAGTATTGGGTTAAGATTGCGTGTGTTCATGTATGATAAACAAATAAAAGATATTTTTCCAGAAGCTTTCCTCTCCAGTTCTAGACCGTTTGCTGTTCCCCGTGATTGTGACGTTTAATTCACCATGTACTTCCCGGTTCTGTGACTTTCTACAGAAAATCTGATGCTCTCAACTGCTGATGCTGACATTAATAAGATCATCATCATCCCGTAATACGAAGGTACATGGAATTATCCACTGGAGAGCTGTAACATCAGTGTCCCAGGTGTCGGATGGCTGAGCCCAGTTTCCTACTCCCTTTGCCGAAATCCGTTCCTGCGATTGTCGACTCTCGTTGTCTGCGAGCAGTGCTTGCTATTGAGATATGGAGAGTAGAAGTCTTTAGATCTACCTATGAGATAAAATAGATTCACGCGGAACTCCCTACTAGGGAAAGTGGGCAGATTCATGACTGGCGAGAAGCGGCAGTCTTCTGGCTGAGATACATGTAGCGATGCCGACAAATTCCGTAAGGTTCGTCTACTTCTGATATCACAAATTTCTGATCTAGGAAGCTACGGATAGGAAGCACTTTAATTACATGTATACGGGAGATAACTGAGAGCAACGAGACACTAGAAAATCGCTGCATGATACGAGGTATTTAAGGTTTCGAGAGTAGCCCCCTACAATCAAGCACACCCCGCGCAATTACATCCACCACCCCACTACATCCACCACACTACATCCACCCCGCCATCATCACCCCACCACCCCATCACATCATTCTATGGAGATCAAGCCAAGCAATATGCAGCCAAGGCCTCCCAATATTCGCCGACTCTCTTTAAAAGGCGGTTCTTCTGCCCCATCTCTCCCTCCTTTCCTCCATATCACCCACCCATCAACTCCATCATCCACTCCACACACTCTTTTTAACAATCCTCGCCATTCACTATTCGATACCAACTAGACAACCATCAAGAAGAAGAAGAGGATACCATGGCCATCTAGTTTTTGATAAACAGATGGCTAACATATCCTTTCAGAGACTAATCTTCACAGGGCTCCCCCGGGAGAAATGTAGACAAACGGACGGGACTCCCTGCACAAGGTCAGGATATAGGACCGAGACTAATCTTGCAGCGCTCCACCGGGAGCAATGTAAAAAATGTAGAAAATGTAGACAAACGGACGGGACTCCCTGCTCAAGGTCAGGATATAAGACCGAGACTAACCTACAGCGGCCACCGGGGTCAATCGTGCTTTGCACAGGGATTTTACAGTAAGATTCTCCACTCCCTCTCTTCGGTTTGTATTCCGGCCATGGCATTCTCTTCTTCTTTTTGGGGGTTTGGTTGGTATTGAAAGGTAAGTGATTATCCTCTCCTCCTTTCTCATTTCTCATTTCTCATTTCATTTCTCGTTTATTTTTATTCTCTCGCTATTCTGCTTCTCTTCTCTCTCTCGATCTTTCCAGATACTTTTCTTGTAATTTTATTATCTTCGGCATTTTTATCTTAGTGCGCTTATCTTCTTTTATTTTCCTTCTCCTTTCCCTGTCGCTTTTTTTCTCGCCTCTTGCACTTGCAATAGGGTTTTAAATTGTCTCTTTCTCTCAGGCTATTTGTTCTTTTTCTATAAAACAAGTCCAAATATCATTCTCATTCGTTTACTATTCGGAATATAATCTGTGCGCATGCTTTATCTTATCGAGTGATAACACGTGATTCTCCCTCTACTTCGCGATAGCCCTTGCCTGAGCATTCTGATGCCACGTATACCCACCCTCTTTACTGTTTTTCCCATTAACAAGCAGTTCTCTAATGACCTCTTCCGCACCCCTCGGTTTCCTCCCCAGCAACTCCTCCAGTGCCGGGTCCACTTCATCCGCCTCACCGTTTGCGAGCGCCCTAAAGGTACTCGCCCACCTCCTTGCGAACCACTCCGGCCGTTCTCCTGCCGCGACAATCCGCCGCACATATTCATCCTCGGATAGGATCTCGAGAGTCACTGGCGTACCCTGGATCTCCTTAATAAGGTCTACAACCTTCGTAAACGTGAAGGTGTAAGGACCGGTAAGGAGGACCGCAGAATCGACATATTTAGGAGAGTCAGATAGAAGCAGACGAGCAGTCCCTTCAGCGAGCTCTGTGCGCGCGGCATAGGGTGACGGGCCGTCACCCGGGAGGATTATGGACGTGGTATCAGGGTGCCAGGAAAGGAAAAGAGGGAAACATTCAGAGTACTGTCCTTCGCGAATAATTGTGTAAGGCAGACCAGATCTGACCGCCACTATAGTGTTAACCTACTACTTTTCCGATACTTTGATTATTTTGGTAGAAGAGATAATAAACATACGCTTTGACAAAGCCCTCGGTATCAAAATGTGTCTGCTGCAACGCACTAACCGTCGTCTCCCTTGTTCCGGCTATTCCAAGACTCGTATAGTACACCCGTCCAACCCCAGCTCTTACACACGCATCGATTGCATTCTTGTGCTGTACGAGACGGAGGTCGTCGTCGAATGAATCGGTGGATACGATCAGCACTTTTGCGGCGCCGGAGAAGGCGGCGTCGAGAGTGGACGGCTTGGTGAAATCGGCTTCGCGGAACGAGACGTTGGGGATGGTTGGAGCGCGGGAGAGGTCGCGCGTGGTGCCGATGATGGGGGTGGAAGGGGTGGCGAAAGCTGAGAGGAATTCGAGAGTTGCGCGGCCGAGGCCGCCGGTTGCGCCGGTTACTATTATGCTCATATTTGGAGCTCGAGAGGGGTAGGGTGGGTTTTGCTTTGGGGGGGTTGAAGATGGAATTTCTGAGCTGGAAGGGTAGGATGGGTAGGTTTGGTGCTGGGAAGGTGAAGGCTTGATGAGATACTAGGAGGTTTAAGTGGTTTTTTTTGTAAGTCCTCTTACAAGCTTATATAGATATCCAACGCGGGAGGCTTCTTGCTAAATTGAGATTGCTAAGGCTGAACTCGACGATATCTCGTCGCCTTCGCTCTCCGAATACTAAGCGCAGCAAGACTAATGTAAACATGGGAATATAAATTTCGAAATGGATTTCTAAGCCACAAGCTCCTACCAGTAAAGCTTCAATACGGATGTTCATCCCGAGTGACCTGGGGTGACCTTGAGTGCTCGACAAGCATCAAGTCGTCATCCAGATACGGTGCCGTGGCACATGAAATGACAGGGGTCCTTAACCCCGAATTATAAATCTTGAGATTTCTAAGCAGAGGGTAGGTATAGTACTAGTATGTCTTAGATAGAGAATAGGGCATCACGTTCCCACATGTAGTATGCGGAATATGGTGGAAATAAATGTCGTGGTTCTCTGCACAGTTTGCACGTAAGGTCTACTAGGCAAGTCTTTAATCCGCCTGGGAGATTATGAATTGGACTAGGAACTAAGGCACAATGCAGATGTTCACCAGTATATTAACCATTCTGGAGAGTTTGTTTCACTGGTTCTACGACGCGTTTTATCAGTATCGTCGGTTACAAATATACTCAAGGTTGGTCTTGCTCCAGTTCATGTTCTCTCTAGCACTGTGGAGGTGCTGGGATGCTGGAGCCTCACTTTAAATGTAGGGAGTGTAACAGCCTAGAACAAGTAAGGCACCAAGCGTCACGTGCAGGCCGCATTCATCACCATGTGCGCAAACCAATCCAGGCAGCTAGACGTCACCCACTCAGGTAGCTCAGAGCTTCAACAAATTTCCAACTTCAGGTTTCCCAGACTCCCATCACCGAACATCCCATCACCAGGCACCGGTCGCCCACCACGATCCATCCCAACTGTTACCCTGTTGGAGCAACGCAGCTAGCCGCTCAGTCAGCATCCCTCCCGCTCTCGCCCCAACCCTGTGCTGTGCGTGCTGTACTGTGCTGCTCTCCACCGCAGCCTAGTATCACCAAGCATCCCATCCGATGGCCAGCGCCACAGCCAACAACTCTCACCAGCCTAATAACGCCTACACAGCTGGTCTCCCTGCCCCTCCCCGCATCCTCATCCCTCCCCCAACTCTCAACCCCGAAATCCGCCAATTCGATGGCTCCGACAACCAACCATCCCTGGAACACATGGTCGTGTCTCCCGAATCCTCTGTGCTTCCTGGCTCACTCCAGGATTGGAAATACGAATCTCGTCGCGATGCGCAGCAGATCCTAACCCACCTCTGGCTGGGCCCGCTCTCGGCTGCTCGGTCAATAGATTTCATCAAGCGAGAAAACATAACCCTGCTCCTCGCTGTCCGTTCTGCCATGACTGCCAAAGCAAATCTTCTAGCTACGCAGTTGCCCGGTGTCAGGTTTGAGAGTATCGATGTTTCTGGGAACGCGGAATTAATTAGCCAATTCCAACGTGCGACGGACATAATCGACGGACACTACCTCGCCCAGCTATCCGACAGCCCCCCACCGAACCTCTCGGTCCCCATCGACGGACGTGAGCTTTACACGTACCAGTGTAGCTACTTCCAAGCGCACCGCAAACTCCCTCCTGGTGGTAAAACTCTGCTTTTCTGCGAATCGGGCAACGAGCGCTCCGCTGCTGTCGCTGCAGCGTACATCATGCAGCATCTCGGCGGCTCGGCCGTGCAGGCTATCCAACATGTGCAGAGTCGTCGGTTCTGCGTGTGTTTTGATGATTCCATGAAGTGGCTTCTTCAAAGCTATGAGCCAATATGGATGGCGAGACGGCAAGCATTTCTAGGGGATAAGGCGGATGGGCGGGTGCGTCTTGGCCAGCCTGGGAGCAGGGGGGTAAGCCCACAAAGGGGTGATAAGAAGAGGACGCTGGACGAATATGACGACGACGGGGGCAGTCCAATACAGTTTGGTCATAGGCCTAGCGCACCGTTTGTGGATGGGGAGACGGGGATGGGGACGGGGATGGGGACGGATATGGAGATGTCTTAATGGCTTTTCGTATGTCAAATCGGAGCGGGCGTATCTTCAAGGGGAAATGAGGTGGTGTTCGGTGGTGTTCGGAGCTTAACGTTTCGCATCTTGTGACTTGTTATTTGCAAATAATTTTATAGCGTTTACAAGGGAAATCGAAAAAAATACCTTCATTTTTTTTTTACGAGTATGGGCTTTTTTTTTCGTTGTCCTATATTTTGGACTACTATTTTTATAGTTGTATTTCCTTTAGTATTGGGAGGTTCACGTTTGGTGTTTTTTTTACTCTAAATATTTATATCCTTTTGTTTTGGGGCGTTAGCCAACAGAATACAGATAATTATGCATTGTAACTTTTCCACTGCCCCTGATCCGGGTGCTTTGAAATAGGAATACACTATGGGATGTAACGTATGTTAATTGAGAAGGGTTAGTTCTGGCTGTCTTTATCGATGGATGGAGTGTTGTAGCGATGGATAAATAGACAAGTGTGTATATATGAAAGAAGCGAGTCAACACTTATCACTTGAAGGACATAATATAAGATACATGTAGCTAGCGACGTTCCAAACATCTGAGGGAAAAATTACCTGATAATATGCAAGTTAATGCAACTTTTTGACGACTGGCGCTAGAGAGGCGCGGGGTGCAAGGAGAGGGAAGAGAGGGGAAGTTTCTGGTTGTATTTCCTTTTATCCCCAGTCTGACTATATCCATCACGACAAAGGATCTAAGAGAAGAAAATATCACAAACGAGGTACACGGCTAGAGGAGAGTAGAGCGGACTTGACTTAAATTTCCTAGCAGCATGCGTTAACCATTTATTTCAAAGAAACAAGATGGTGGAGTGGGGCCGGAGGAGATATTGCTAAAGCCTGAGAAGTAGCTCCTGGGTGGATTAAATCAGTCTTATAGGTGCGAAAATTTTTATGAGCCTTATAGTCATAAGTTCTAGTACAATTAATTGCATAGCTACTTGAATTCGTAGTTCTGAAGTTTCACGGGCCGGTGCATCTTGTGCCTATTGCTAATATCGAGTGAGAGTTAGTGAATGAGTATTTTGTTACCCGGCCATACTAGCTTGCCAAGACAGAAAATTATTTAAGCATCCAAACGACACTCGCGTTGTACTTCATCTTTGCAAGACAACATCACCCAACAAACATTCCCATCGCTTCCTGGTTTCAACGAAATTTGAACACTAACGATACTTGTAAGTTTCATCCTCTTTACCCTCCCTCCCTCCCTCCTGTCACCCAGTCCCCAGCATCCCAATAATTCGTGCGGGCCCCTCAATGATGAACATATGAGTTCTGCAATGCCAACCTTGCGGATTCGCTGTTTTTCCCTTCTATCTTGGAATTAGCCCCCGTTTCGGCGGGGATTCTTCTTTCAGGAAGGGAGGGTTCTTTGGCTTTTCTGTGATATGCGGATTAACTAATCTACACTTGATCTGACTCTGGCCCGCGCCTTCCCATATTGCATTCCCATCTTTTCCGTCTGTTTTGCCTTTGACAAAAGTTAATGTTGATGGGCCGTTAGCAGATATTTTAGGAGTCTTATAGAAAGGTGTTTTGTATGGAGTATCATGATTGCTGCTGCTAGGAGGGGTTTCAGAGGGCGAGCCTCTGACAGGGCATGTTTTTTCGGCTGGAAAAATGCTGGCTGGTCGATGGGTATCCGTTTTTGCTGTATATACAAGTGTGGTCCTCCCATAGAAACAATTTACAGATTTCCCCGAATATTTTCGTGCAGTTGATACTGCACAGGAAGACTCGTCTCTACGGGTGGCCGTGAGGATCCACAACCCTAAGAAGCTGTCTGAATGTTACATTCGTGTATCTAAAGGAAGAGCAACGCCCAAACTTCAGCAGCATAATACGTATATGTATATCTCTTAGAGAAGAAACACGAACTCACGTGGCTGTGATATACCAGATCGCCGGGTAACTTGGACAGACACGGCTCCCCGCTTAACTCTACTGCCTTTACGAACTAACCCTGCCAGTCGTGAATCGTATTTCTGGTTATAATTAGAACGTCATACTTCGAGTGCCTTTCAAGGATTCCTCAAGATGCAGATGTCAGGGCCGATAGATGTCGACTTGGAACGACCCTCAGTTAGAAGGATGTCTAATTCTTCGGAAAAAGTTCAAGTATTAATTCTTGGAGCTGGCTGGACCTCAACATTTCTTATCCCCTTGCTCGAAGCTGAATCCATTTCATTTGCAGCAACAACCCGGGCTGGCTCACAAACTACAATTCCCTTCTTCTTTGATCCCACATCTTCTGATCCGCACCCCTACCTCCGTCTCCCCTCCGCAAGCTGCATTCTCATCACATTTCCCATCAAAGGATCGGGGGGCTCTAAAACCCTAACATCCCTTTACGCTCAAACCCACCCTGGTACACGTACCAATTTCATCCAGCTTGGATCTACCGGGATCTGGTCAGAAAAGGCTGGCTTCGCAAACCGCCACACACCTCCGGACCCTACGGCTCCGCGTGCAATTGCCGAAGGCGAGCTTCTTTCTCTCGGCGGTGCTGTGCTCAACCTTGGCGGCCTTTGGGGCGGCGAGCGTAATCCCAAGAACTGGGTTTCCCGTGTAGCTTCAACCAAAGAAGCACTCGCAGACAAAAACTCAGTGCACCTGATCCATGGGATTGACGTGTCCTATGCAATTGTGGCTCTGATGCGGAGATTCACTCCTGGAGAGCGATGGCTACTGACAGATCTGCGCATATATGATTGGTGGGATTTGGCATCTGCATGGGGAGATGGAGGGGTGACGGTGGCGGAGAGGATCGGAAGGCAGCCAGAATGGGTGCGGGAGTTAATGTTTGAGAGGGGGGTAAGGAGTTTACCAAGAAGTGCGGAGTTGCTGGGGAGAGGCTTGGATAGTACGGAGTTTTGGAGACATTTCGGGTTGATGCCTGTACGGCCTTTAAACTTCTGATAGAAAACTACCTAAACTTATAGAGCCTATGTTGACTAACTCAGGATGTGTATTCCTAACGCCTATGACTAATTAGGCCTGGCGATGAGGTTACCGGTGTTCCTTATTTTACTAGGCCTAGCCTCACCATTACAATATAATCTTTTCGGCTGCAATACGCTACCAAGGTGCTCTGCCTCTTTTGTAGTTAATCCACTTAGATACTATTGGTGATTGCCTGATTTTGTCTAGTAGGGACCGAGCTACGACTCTAGCATACCGATAATTTCTCACTCTTTTTTTTAAATAGCTAGGGTACAAATACCGTATCGGCGCGAGGTCCACATCATACATTTTTTTATAATCGACGGGTTCTAATCTCTATGCCAGCAAAACTACGCATACTGACGGCGGTTTTTGTTGTATGGTGGCCGAATATCATCGGAATTAAAACGAGAACTGAAAGAACTCTCATAGATCCCACCTACCATCCACTGATAGTCTAGAGTCACCGGCGAGTTATCTTGCACATTCCACACACTCACCGCGAATGTATTTTTGCCGTTGTAGTTCAAGACACCTGGAGGGACTGGATAATCGATTTGGTTTCCGACTTGCGGCATGTACTATAGGAACAGTTGGTTATTTTTATCAAGGAATCTGGCATAAATATGGGCTCAAACCTTGCCGTATTGGTAGCCATTGACCCAGAGTTGGACTCTTAATTTCTGCCCAGAGGGTGATCCAATTCGGATATGGAGCGGGATGTCGTAACCCTCAGGGATCGAAAAATTGACTTCCTTGCGGAAGAATTTTACAGTGGCATTCGAGACTGTCATGGTATCTGTCGATGGCCATTTTGACGAGTCGAATCCGTTAATGTGCCATCCAACTCTCTCTGCCAACAGTCCACCTAAAAAACTATGTAAGCAGCTGGAAAGCATAGATCAACGGGCATATTATTACCCTCATTATAGGGGCCTCGGACAGGATCAATATTATCAGTTCCTCCCGCGTTCCCTTGGATGGTCCACTTGGTGAAGTGAGCAGGCAGGGTACCAGTAAGTGTTACGTTGTAAATACCACGATAATTTAACGCCGAGCTGACTTGATCTTTCCCATTGTGATCCATCAGGACCACCAAGACATTCTCTTTATCTGACCTCACAGCGCCCGCGGGGAATGTCCAGGTGCTTGTGCCAAGAGAAGCCATGCTACCGGTCCATGAGCCGACGAATTTTCCATTCAGATAAGCCGAGTAACCTCCTGCTACGCCGAATTGAAGATTCATAATAACCCCAGTTGTTGAATTACTTGCGGGGAACCGACCACGGAAGAAGACGTATCCATGGAAGAAACCATAGTCGTCAGCATAAAGGACAGGGTAATATGCAGGCTTTGTGGGATTTGGCGTAGATGTTTTATTCGCAACAATCCATTTAGAGTCGTCATACTCAGGGAAAACCTCTGGAAGCGAGTCTGCATATTTCCAGTTCCCAGAATTAAGCTGGGAGAGTACGTCCGCTTCAGTGATTTTTGGCCCAGGAAGTGTGGCTTCAAGGGTCCCTGTCTTCTTTCTAGAGACTTTAGAGACCTTTTTACCGTTCCAGGTCAGTGTCTTTATGTTTGCTGGTGCGTGGACAATCAAATCGGTCTCGTTGTCTGTATCACCCTCCAATTGGAGCTCATCCCTGGAGATTACTGCTTTTCGAACGAGTCTGGGCCCGTAGACAATAATATTCTTGTCTAGCCCAGCCAACGGATATTTACTAAGCTTAGGAACCCAAGTCTTCCATGCCACTCCTCGATCAACCATGGCGACCTTAAAACCATCAAATTGGACAATCGAAATCCCAGCCTCCTGGTTAAAGTTGACAACCATCGTCCCATTTGCTGATTGATGAAAACTTATACTACATCCGCTGCAGGTCTGAAGTATATCTTTCTTTTTATTAGCCCTGTAGCCCTTGACGACAAACTCTGCAGCTTCGCCGTTGGGGGCCCAGAGGACTAAGATAGGCTCTCTATCAACGATCGCGGCGGTGAGAACCTCAGCAGTCGAATAAAGAAGACTGAATTTTCCGAAAGGAAAGTCGGAAACAAGAATCTTTGCCGCTAGGCCCCAGAGCGAAGCTGTGCCGAACTGGGGAACAGTGAGGAGTCCTTCAGATGTGGTCATTTTGATGGTAAAATCGTCTTGGGTTGTTGCGTTTGACGGTGTATGGCGGAGGACATAGAAACGGGACCTTGTCACTGGATTTTCCAAAAGAGAGCAGTTGACATTCGGTGAGCTCGTAAGAGCGGTCCCAGCGTATACTCGCTCAGTCTGGGCAAGATCGCGAGCAACGTCGATGAAGAGACCCAAAGCCTTTCCTTCCCAGAATTTTTCGCCGATGTCTCGAGATTCAGATATGGCAGCGGCATAATCGTAGCTAGTGCCGGAAAGCGGGTATCCAATGTTACCCCACTATTTGTCTAGTCAGTTGAGCTGGAAAATAGTTAATATCAGTATGGGGACTCACATTCGTTCCGCCAAAGAACACATATATACTGATAATCGTGACCCTCTCTCCGATGTTATGCCGATACATGATATTGACGAATTCGGAATTTTGTTGCGATATGCAGCCACCCTGTGGCCCTCCCCAAGGATTATAACTACCACCTTGAAACTCTGGTAGGTATGGGGGTTCTAAGGCTTGTTAGAAAATATTGGATAACTCCAGGACAACTTGGTCTGCTTACGATTCTTCGCCGACTCAAGGAAATAGTCGTAATAGTAAGCTACAGTGTACGGATATCTTCCTCCGCATTCACTAAGAACACACGACCAACAATATGGATATGTATCCACTCCAGAGATATCAACGGCGCCTCGAGGATCATAGTCGGTACTCCAACCCTTCACATATGTGTTTGGATTGTTGTGCGTTAAAGGTACGTAGATTCCGTTTTTCCGAGCTTGAGTTTCCAATTTCTATTCTCTGATAAGTATTAAAGCTCCTAAAATTCTCTGTATAATTAATGGTGGTAGGGCCGAACCTGCATGTAATCAATATTGACCAAGTTGGGGGGACAGGTTTTACAGTCTCCAATCCTCTGGCTGCTGAATTCATTTTCTATTTGTACTAGAATAAGATTTCCACCATTTTGAACCTGATAAGGCGCCAATAGCTTTTCGTATGTGTCCATGTATGGCGTATACGCATTAACAAAACGCGTATCGTTGTTTCGTAAAGCACCATAAGCACCCGTGGTGACCCACTGCGCATGTCCACCGCTGTGCGATTCTGATATTTTTCAGTAGCGACCAATAGTTTATTGATTTGTCTAGAGCATACCGGCATTTACATACGGGCCAGGTCGAAAGATCACAAACATCCCTAGCTCTTCTGCTAACTCCAGGAGTGGTCTCGGATTGTGGGCTGTGTTTTCAAAGTCGAGCTGGCCTTCAGCAGCTGAGTGATAGCCCCAATGTCCGTAAATTGAGAAAGTATTGAAACCATGGGCTTTCATTTTTTCGAGTATATCACGCCAAAGTCGTGGAACCGGAACTCTCCTAAAACGAAACCTTCAATAAGCTGTTAAGTGGCTTTGGGAATGCTATGCCTACCAATAATGCTGTTTTAAATGTCAGTTGCTAGAATTCGAAAACTATTGATATGTAGAGCCAGCACACATACAAACTCTCCAGACCATACTACCAACCTTTCACCCCTCACAATTAAACTGTAGTGATCCCATTGGACCGCATCTGTATAATTAGTACTACTAATAGGCCATGTTGTTTGGGCTAGCACAGCCACCGCGAAAGCGAGTATCGACCAAATGAGTTTATTCATCTTAGGCCCAGATTATCGCTATCGAGGTTACCGTTATACTAGATGTCGATGATGCTAATGACTTATATACCCTCTTCACGTTGGCGGCTGATATCGAAGAAAACAAGTTTGATCTTCGGACCAGATTTTACCGAAGAACTTGAGCCTTTAAAGACATACGTCCGTTTGTTCTTCATTACGGCGAGTAGTTTCTAAACCGTTCTAGTTATGGGCTCCGACGTCACCGATTAGCTGCAGTTACTGGGTAGTTGAATGTAGTCTACTTATAAGTAATATACATATGGCTATTGTAGCTGATCTTAGCCGATGGAAGCCAGATGTAGGCATAAACTATTAAACCGTTAGAGCTAAATGTACTGGCGTGCTCACGGATGAAAGGTAGCACACTATGTATTGCATGCAGCTTCTGCAATAGCAGCCACGTTAGGCATCCTCCGCATTGGCAGAGCTATTAAACTCTGCTGGATCTGTGGGGTAATTATGTGGATCAACCAACGTGGGGCGATACCGAGCCAGTACCCGGGATTTAGCCGAATTTATCCTGGAGAACTATGGATTCCGGGTTACGCTACAATCGACGTTATTATTCCTAGTAGTGGTAGGTGTCTTTGTGAATGGGAAAGGATTTAAGCTCCCAAAGAGCTGATCTATGTATAAATCCCTACTCAAAGGTGTGTGCTTTCTCGGTTTCCCTAAGACCCAATTGAAACATCAGCCTTAAGCTGGATGTTATGGTGATCTGAAGCATCACTGATCATCGCGCTTTGAATCCCCTGAATTATTTCTCGCTTATAATTATCCAGATTCGCAAAGTCGGGCAGAGTATATCCCGAGATACGATTGATGAGGCACATGTGCCAATTGGGGTTTATAATACGAATACGTAGATGATTGACCGTCCATGAAAAGTATGTTAGCTTGAGTGATTTCGGCCTAACTACAATAAAACATTCGAATTCTACATATACCTCCGTATAACTTTATTTATAGAATTAATCCTGCTGTTAAGTTTATGGTAGGACTAGGACCCTAGCTAGATAATAACTATAGTTTTATGTATGCGAACATTAGATGTTAAACATAGCCCTCCCTACACTAAAGACCTCTAATAGCAAGATCAGCACACTAAACTGCAACAGAGAGAAAGACTGAAGTGCTCATTTCAACTATCAATTTCTCCTTAATGAAGCAACCTGTCACTTTTGTGCAAGGTATTCTCACTAAGTGGCGAAATATCGCGCCACCTTACATACAGACATAACTATATAGCTCACTGATTCCAGCTTTTAATATATCGACAACCATATTAGATGACTATTTCTGGAATCGAGGACAAGGGTAGATGTAAATTTTCGAGTGATTTCCCATGAGTGGAATTTTGCGTTAGGCTTGGGAAACTACTCCCGTCTAGAAAGAGGCAGTTTATTACCAGTACATCATGTAATGATCGAACCGTAATTTGGCAAATTCGGCTTCCCATGTTATCGTCTTAAAAATTGTCTGATCGCCCGAAAACGCTGCAAAGTAATATGTTACTGGCCATGGAGAATAAAACAATCAGCTACATATGCATATAGGTTCCCAAGCTATATACGCCAAGGATCCTTCAGTGTCCTATATAAGCACGAGTATTTTGACACAATATAGAAAGCCTAAAGCTACAGATCTCTTAGTGCCTTACTAATTTGCTATCCTATGGATCGAACAGTTTGAGCTCCTAGTCACTAAGATACTGGATCGAAACTTACAAGAAACTATACCTATGTGTGGTACAAAAAAGGGGATGGGATTAGTACAATATATGCGCGGTATCTCGATAACAATTCTAGATTAATTCTAGATTGCTGCGGAGAATACGGCAGTTCTCAAAAATTAAGCTAGCATTTCTTAACAATACGGTACTAAATCTGCCCGGTTTTTTCGTACTGTGCTTACAGTTACTCTCTAGGTCACCCGGGACTCTAGGCACCTGTACCTATTCTTCAAGTTCAAGGAAGCTACATAATCTTATGAACATACACACGCTAACTTATAACTAGTATTGCTAGTGGTATGTTAAGTAATTTACGGTACCTATGGCATAGAGGCATATCGATATATGTGCCTACACTATCCAAAGCGGTTCAGGCCCTCCTTCGAGCTTTCTCGCAGCGCAACTAGGCCTGATAGACCGATGATGGCGGACATTGATGGAAGCGCTGAGATCATGGATTTATTGTAGCTCGCCATAGTAGCAGAAATGGCTACAAATTAGAGAAATCTACTGATCTTCTAGTGTATAATGTCAGACATAAATATAGAATAAAGCCTAGACAAACGACTAGAAAACCGGCAGACCACCTAGTATTGAGTATAGTAACTGTCATGGTTAATGATAACCCTGGTGATGTTGGCAAACATCGCATGATGAACATTCAAAAACTGCCTGCCTGCCCTGCGCGCGCTAACAATACTCGATGGAGGTTTTGATCCTACCGTTCCGGCATTATCGATGAACCTCTATACTGATAACAATCAAAGAAGGCAAATATTTGATTCTTTCCACTATCAGTCGCCTTTACAAAGCCGTATTACATAGATAATCGACTCATACTGTGAATATGATATGGGATCGATGGCGGAAGAATCTGTCGAGCCTGCAATACTAGCCAGGCCACCCTCAGCATTACTGAAGATGGATGATAGACGTCCCAAGAATGAGACTGGATTTGTACGAGCTACTTCGAGGAAGTACCTAGAGAACACGGTCCTCTTTGCAGCTGCAGACACAATATGTTTCGTGGATGAAGAGGGACCTAGAACGATAGACGCCATAGATAAAGTTAAGATAGTGGAGATAAAATACATCCATCAAGTTCAGCTGAAATGTCCAATTGGTCGGAGAAGTCCAGTTTGATACAACCTTTACGGCTTAAACCTGCTGAACCAAGCATGGTCAGCCGAGGTAATTGTCGAGATCGATGGACGAAAGGAAGGCACTGGAGCTAAGGCTGTTGAATACCCAAAAATCCCTCACTCACCGTAAGAAGACAAGCAAGATTGTCAAAATGATCCCACTATCAGCTCATTAGATATTTCTCCAATGGTTAGGCAAGGTCCGTCATAGAATGACCGCTCTAATTGCATGTACATAGCTTACATAGAACGCAAGCACTGGCATGAGATTAGCGGAATTTATATACTAGCGATAGGGGTTGATAGGCGAGCTTGTAATTGCTAGCGACTTTTACGAAGACGACGCCTAAATAACTTGGGGTTGTATTTCTGACGATGTCCCCTTACTGCAGCTGTCAAAGCTGCCGACACTATTAGCCTAGCTACCATGCATATGTAGAACATAAATGTTAAGCGCAATTTCCCGTCACAGAACCACTTAAAGTACAGACACAACAATCCACTAGACGATTCCTGCTACTTACTTAATTATAGCGGGTATATGTATGACAAGTACGGTATACCATATCCCGGTACTGTCACTATATTTTCTGGCGGGGAACTTCTACCTAAGGACCAAAGAACTTCTGGAAAGAGTGCCAAATACTCTTAATTAAGAAGGAGTTCTATTAGCTCACCTGGGAACCTATTCCCGGCATCATGTAATATAGGATCTTCCAGCCCTATACTCCCGACCATAAAAGATAATTCGACCTGTGTGGGATTCCGTATTCAGCCATGCTGTCTAAGAAAACAGCTAGAATACGTAGCGTGGCTCCCTTAAGGGCCTGTCGTGCGTCTCCCACCTCACATTTTATTTCAAAACTCGAGACAATCTCTAGCGGTACCGGAAAATAGCGCACTGTGGAAGAAGATCTAACGAGCTCTAGTGGTTCTGATCTCTGCTCGCCGGTTTTGAAAGCGAAAGGATGATTTAATTTTGGCCTCAGATCCTCGGCAGCCTCCGTTGCCAGCGATCACCCTCTGCGTATACATACCCAGAGATACAGAGTGTTACATTTTCTTCTACGTGTGCACGCCTGTGTGCACAGAATACTTTGAGAAAAGAAAGAAGCATTCCTCTTATCCTTCTAGCTTTAAGTTTCACCTCTTATTTCTTCACCCCCACACCACTTCCCCTAGTTTTACCGCTGTGTGACCAAAAGTGATTTTATTAAACATCAATGATGATACTAGAAACACGCTAAGCCTCACGCTTTACGTGCGTGATATACACACCTTTCAGTAAAGCTTAAGGCGTTTTCTATCAGTGGTGTTTCCGAAAATGTTACGTGGCCCACACGAAAATGAAACGAACATCGTGGGCCTTAGCTAGCGGCTCATGCGCTACAACATGTGGTCTGGGGAGTTTTTAGCTGCATTAATATCTTATCTAGGCACCGTCAATATTACTTCTCTAGTGGATCTCGCCTTCGAAATCCTTCGGACCCATGTCTCATAAACAATAAATCTATTGCGCTCTTGCTACACCCTTGATACAAAACTCATTCCCATCCAGGCCTCAAAATCCATTATTTGATGGAATTTTTCTGAAAATAAAACCATGGCTATGAGCGATCTTACTTTTTTCTCAAAAGTAGTGCGATGTAGTTAAAATTAACATTAAAGTTGTTGAGGATTGCGTTGCTGTGTTGTGAGCTAGCTTGTGAGCTAACCATTTTTTGCAGGCAATTAAGCAGAAGCGAAAGACCCGTCAACAATAGATTCGAGCAGGGGCATTAGATCAGTAATTTCTTTCGCTTAAGCTTCAATCACTACATGTAAATTCCATTTTTCACTTGTTACATTCCTTGCATTGTTACTTTTATGTTGTACTCCACTTTGTTAGCGAATATATATCTCCCGAAGGCAGCCCAGACAGCTAGTGCTATTTGCTTGTCCTACATGTGGTTTTTGTTTTCGCTCCCTACATATACCTAAGTCGCTAGGTGATCGTTTTCGCGAGAAAACGTTGTTGAGTACTTAATTCACATTCTGTGGGTCCAAAAGCCTTCTCCACAGCCTTCTTAAATATATTTCTATTGAGTATTCCTCCTCCGCCTCGGTTTCAGAAAAATGCCCACTACGTATAAGGTACTATGCGGAAAACGGGGATTGAATGGACACAGCCACACGCGATAGTGAGGGGGGTAGGCAAATAGAGGACCAGCGCTCTCGCTTCGACAAATATATTACCTGTTTCGAATATCAAGTCAGATTGGAGTTTCCCGGGTAGTAACCTCATTTACTTCCAGATGATACTTATTATCTACTTTGGTCGGGAGGTAGCACTAGGATCGGTTTGGAAGGTACATATGTATATACGGGCAGGGGGTACGAATACCACGTCGAGCCGAGCATACTTGAATCAAGTATTGAGAATCCCGATCCATGGCATGGGGATCCTTGGAGCTGCTGCTCTTGCCTTGAAGTGCATCAACTTAACTTTAGTAACGGCCCTCCAATTAAAAAACTCATTGTGGATGATTAGGTACTCTACTTGCATGCATACTTGGTACTCTTGGTACTCTTGGTACGTTCCCAGGTTACCATGGATAAAATCCCCAGGAAAGAGAAACGATCTCTGTTTAGCCGCAGCACTCGTTTCCCATGTATCTAATAGTTCGCTTCCAACACCCCATGGCCACCAGTCAAATAAATTCTGAAATCTCTAGGGAATCCATGTCTCATAGGATAGGCTAGGATGTTATATTTCCGCTAAGGTTATGATACTGGGACCATTTAACAGACATATACACCCACACCATCTTTACTTGCAAGATGGAGTATAAAAAACCATCATGGCTCATGCACGTCTAATCAATAACACGTATCCTACAGGCAGCCTTGCCCAATATCAAGTTATTGTCAGTTCCCGAAAAGCTCATTCTTGTGCTGACGGCGATTGCCCGCCGCCAACAAAATTGCGAGTTGGGAGTCCAGATCATATGTGCCAAGACGTGTAGTTACTCATCTACCATTAATATCAATGGCTTGGCAGACCTCAGGTCCAGCCTTATCATCATTGAGGCGGCACAGGTGTCTACTTACTGGCTAATATCTTTGGTACTAATTCTACGTGTCTGGGAGCCAGCTTATGCGGCCACGATGGCGGGAAAATGCCGTCCTTATGCTTGGGCGCTTTGGCGCAGCAGCTGGATCTCTAACGTTCTTGGGAGAAAAGAAGAAAGAAAAAAAGGCTGGGACTTTGAGCTTATTTCTTCACCGGAAGGTGAGCTGAATTAGGGCGTTAGTTAGAGTTGGAGCTCCTATACACTTCATTTCACGGTATCTGGGGTAGCCATTCGGTGCTGAAAATACCGAGGTAGAGATTTTCTGAGAACCTGTCTAGTACCATCGAGATTTAGGATCGACTGACTGCACCTTGCCAGTCGGCGATTCACGGTGAACTGTTTAGATAGATCCTTTCGATGAAGACGGGTTGCCGTTGTTGCACAGGGGCCGAGGTTAGAAGCATAATGCGAAGCGCCTAGAGTAGAATAAAGTTTTAATGCTTGGCCATGGAGGATGAGACACTCGTGCGACTGTTCCGGGATCGTTGCCCGAGCAGGCTTAGATTAAGTTATCATCTTCAATCGGCTGCACCTCTCCTTTTGCGAGTCTGGTGCAAGCCACCGGCTGTTACCACCTTGATAACCTACCGCTAGCATGCGATTCGCAATTCGCAATTCGCCATTCACAAACGCCACGAACAGAGAAACAAACGAGAACTGTACGAATGGTTCTCCCGTGCACGGAGCCAGCCCAAGAAAGGTGTTTGGCCAATATTGTTGTTACTGTCTCTTGTTCCGAACAACATAAAAGATTTGATACATTCTTCCAGACTAGGAAGGTGTCCCGTCCCCGGATGGAGCGAGTGTCGTCAAAAAAAGGCTTGGGCGATCCATTCCATGCCACCCCCGCGTTATCCAATCTGACGCTACTGTAAGATTTAGCGCTAAATCTTATATCTATTTCCAAGCGAACATCAGAATGCAATAAGCCATAAAGAAATCAACCCCTACCGGTCTTAAATATTGATCCATGTAGTCGCAGCACTGCATATCAAATTAGTCTTGTTGAAGGCATTGGACAACTGGGGTTTAGCCAGATAAATCCTATTCATATCGACGGGAGTAGGCTGACGATACATTACACAATAAAAAGAAAAGAAAGAAAAAAACATACACAATCGTAAGGGGAGATTTTCGTGGCGGAATGCTGCTTACAGGGCATACATATGCACATCGGGGGCAGATTGGCGCAAAAGCAAGGCATGGAGTCTTGGACTGTGTGATATGGGGGCCAGAATATAGTTCCTGTTTGGCGGGTCGTGTGCATATCTAGAATTGGATTTTACAACAGAGGGCACGGAACACGTCTCAGCAAACTAACAACGGGGCAGAGACTCGAACGAAGACAAGAAGATGCCTCGCTCTCTCGAACTAGGGAGGAATAGGGG
Source organism: Gyromitra esculenta (assembly GCA_038503075.1). Taxonomy (NCBI): domain Eukaryota; kingdom Fungi; phylum Ascomycota; class Pezizomycetes; order Pezizales; family Discinaceae; genus Gyromitra; species Gyromitra esculenta. The sequence continues at coordinate 936,354 of JBCAML010000001.1, forward strand.
TTGGTATCGTGAGAAATTTGACTACTACCAAAATTCTGATAGGATTTCACTAGGTATACGTATGTAATGCCATTTATAAGGATAGTGCCAAGTTTATCTAGTGGATGGACGGGGCTCAGAGGACCATTTAAAGGGTTTGACCATCCCCAACTGGACGTAGTTCCTTGGTTCTAAGGCTCAAAGGTACCTGGTCCACGCTCCCACGCTTCTGGCCCCTTCATCTCGCTCCGTCAGTCCGGGCCCGTATTCGTCCTCTCCATAAAACTTCGAGACACATTATCAACAACATTCTTCCGATCCACACCAGCTCGTGACACCCTCCAATCCACTCTTATTCAGCCATATATATCAGTAGCACGGAGTACGTGCTCCCCAACCGTACAGAGATAAGCACATTGGTTACTGCTGCTCTGGAAATTCCATTGAAGTTGGCTTGGTTCCCGCTCAAAGCCCATTTCCTTCTGTCTTTCTGTACTTCCAACATCTTTAGTGGTTTGCGATAGATATCCTCTATCACTTCATCGTCCATCATAATGGCAGACTCAGATATTTACGCAGACAAAAAGGACCCAGCCCGTGCTGACTCAAGCACAACTCCTTCAACTCTAGAGTCTTCGGAAGGACCAGTCTTCGATGAAACTAGGACCAAGAAGCTTCTAAGGAAACTAGACTGGCATTTGGTGCCGTTTCTAGCATTGCTATATCTGTTGGTTGCCTCAAGCTCCCCTTTCTTGGGCTGTATCAACTTGTACTAACTGAATGAATACAGACTTTCCTTCCTTGATCGTACTAATATTGGCAATGCACGTCTTGCTGGACTCGAAAAGGATTTGGGAATGAAAGGCCTGGACTACAATGTATGAATTTACCACGTTTGATCACTGATATTTGACATGCTAATATTTAAGTTAGGTTGCTCTTGCGGTCTTTTTCCCTTGGTATGTACTGGCTGAAGTGCCTAGCAACATCATGATGAAGAAGACTCGACCTTCGCTCTGGCTCACGATCATCATGCTCGCTTGGGGTATTGTCATGACGCTCATGGGCACTGTTACAAGTTATGGTGGTCTCTTGGCTGCGAGAATGGCTCTTGGTGTTGCGGAAGGTGGGCTTTTCCCTGGTGTTACTTTCTATATCACCATGTGGTATCAGAGACATGAGTGCGGGTTGCGCATGGCCATCTTTTTCTCCGCTGCTACTCTCGCTGGAGCTTTTGGGGGATTGCTTGCCAGAGGAATCTCAGAAATGAAAGGCATTGGTGGGAGGCCTGGCTGGGCATGGATTTTCATCCTCGAGGGGCTTGTAACTGTTATAGTTGCATTCATCGCTTATTGGGCTATCAATGACTATCCGGAAACGTAAGAGCTCTTGACTATTTCTAGAAATCATCCGAAAGTTACATGTAGCTAACATCATCCTTAGAGCCAAGTTTTTGACCCCCGAGGAGAAGATTGAGGTTCACCGCCGGCTCAAGGCCGACAGGACTTCCTTGGCTGATGAGTACGACATCAAGTACTTCTTCCATGCTGTGAAGGATTGGAAGATCTACGTCCACATGCTCATCACCATTGGAATATACACACCTCTGTACTCGTTTTCGCTTTTCCTACCAACCATCGTCAAGGTTATGGGATACACGAACGAACAGTCTCAGCTGATGACCGTGCCGCCTTACGTGTTTGCTTGTATCTGCACCATCGGTGGCGGATATCTCGCAGACAAGAAGGGCCAACGTGGAATCTTCATGATCTTTTTTTGTTGTCTTAGCAGTCTCGGTTTTATTTTGTTGATTAGCACCCATAATCCTCACGTCCAATACTTGGGAACTTTCCTCGCGGCTGCAGGCATTTACCCCAATGTCCCTATGGGTGTTGCATGGAACGGTAATAACATCGGTGGTTCAACTAAACGTGGTGTCGGGATTGCCATGCATGTTGGTTTTGGTAACTTAGGTGGAGCTATCGCTGCCTTCGCGTACAGATCTATTGATTCCCCCAGATATTACTCTGGCCATGGATTGTTGATTGGTACTACCACTATGAGCTGCGTCCTTTGCATCTTCATGACTCTCTATTTAAGAAAAGAGAACGCAAGGAGGGACGCCTTGATGGCTGAGCAAGGTTATACCTTGGAGTCTTATACCGATGAAATGAAGGAAGCCGAGAGAGAAGCAGGCGATAATGCTACTGTGAGTTGTCACCGACCCTCATTGGTGTCTGCTTTAATGGGTTACTAATCTATATATACAGTTCTTCCGTTACACCGTTTAAATGAAGGCAGCGGCCATCGCTTTTTTTTTCGCGAGTAGGCTTATATTTCTTTAGGCACAATCATATAATGGGAATCATGGCGAATATTTGGGCTCGGGTTTTTTTTTCTTTCATAGCCCGTCATTTTTGTTGTTTACACATTCTATTCTTTTGTCAATGTGTGATGAGTTTTGTAGTGTCCCTGCGGGGTATCCTTTCGCTGGTTACCTACATATAGGCTGCGCATGTAGGTACGGTAAATGATCTGGTAAATAAGATTTTCTTGAATCACAATTAAAATGAATTTCCAATATTTTTGGGGCCCTTGCCTTGAGTGCTATATCTTGCTATTGTGGGTTTACACCTAGCCGATTAACGTAGGGTGTTTAGAAAATGTTTCACGATCAGTAGCTCTTCGAACCTCTTTATGATGCACGTTCTTGATGTTAGAATTGTATTATGCTATACACATGGAGTTCTTGGTTTCTAGAAGCCTTGATTTTATTTTTATTTTTTTTGTTAAATCGTTGTTTCATTATTTTTGTAGAAGCCCTGAATAGTATATCACTATATATATATGTACACATATTCGGAGACTAAGAGACGATCTTCTTAGACAAAGCTTAAAACGTCATTCATGTACCCAACTTTTTCTCTTAATGTCAATTTATCTTAGACCTAGTCCCTCGAGGAAACCAATCCAAAAACTACATGTAATCCTACACAGGGAACCTATGAGTAGCAAACCCTCGCCCAGACGCCAACTCTAAAATTCTTTCTCACGTCAGCCCTAGTATCATGCTAATTTCAACTGAATTAGACTACTAACCAATGGTGTACGACAGCGAAGTTTTCTAGCAGCCTGAAATTTCTCCAATCGCAAAATTCCACACTATTCAGTTGCCTCAATATCTATATTGATATCGTTCTCGATCAATGCGCTCACACGAATCGGAGACTATTATCGTTCAGTCTAGCGTAACTGCAGTTTCGAGTCATTCGTTTAAAGGTGTCTTTGACCCTCAGGTAAAATTATAAGGAGTCAAGGTTTCGGGTTTATAGGATGTTGGTACGTGTGCTGTTGCCACGGGTTGATTGTATTGAGGAACGCACTCAGGAATTTGGGGGCAAGTAGGGAGCCATACTGCTGACTAATACAACGAGTGAGATTACGTGATTTGTTGTGTTTTTTTTTTGGTTTAACTCATTAATTGTAACCAGTATTAAAGCTATGACAATACAAAATAAATCCAACTACATATTTCCGTCTCCTTTCTCACATCCTATTTTCTTGACCACATAATCTAAAGCCTACGCTTTCTTCTCCCCTAATTTTGACACACAACCAGAACCAAAAATAAAATAAGCCAAAACAAATATAAACAAACAATTAAACAACTCTCTTTACCCTCTTAAGCTTACTGCAAGCTCAAATTCATCTTCCATATCTCCTCCATTCTTCTGCTCCAATTCACCCCGTCCTCGCAATTCATCTCTAGCAATTTCATTCTCTTCATCATCGTCGTCCTTTCTTCTTTGTGATTTATGGGTTGTACAACACCCGTGTGATTTTAAACAGTTTATGATCATTTCTCTATCTCTGTCGCTCTAGGCGAGGTTAGATTGATAGCATCTGTTGGGTTTAGTTCAATATTGGGGCCAACGGTTACCTATATCCAGCAATTACTGCACGCTATGTAACCACAAATTTATCCCACAAAATACTACGTCCTAACCCCACAATGCTTCCCATATTTGTTTTACTCTAAACACTACCTAAACAAGCGATACACATGTATTCAACAATACCACGATTCCCCGCTCGTCGAGCAACGAACACATCCCGGGACTGTAGCAACTTGTTGAACACAGACAACCACACAAAGACATACGTAAGTGCACCTCTCCACTACCTTGATGTCCTAGACTTATTGACACACTTTCCTATTTCTCGAGGCAGATATAAAGAACCCGAATATGCAGGTGTAAACTAACCAATTAATCAGTCAGTGTGGTAGGTGAGGGTAGATAAACAAAATTTACCAGTAAAAGGTATGTTCAAGCTCTATATGCCTACCCTGAATACCTTAACTACTGTGCATCGTAGGCCTACGATGACGGGCTAGACACGAGACCGTATTTGAGATGCTAGTTAATTGTCTGCAACAAGACCTAAGGGATGCTTTATTGCGGAACATCTCGATAAAATCAAGCAGTCAAGCTCCGTACTGATACAGGGAACCATACTCATAAGATCTAGACATGGATTTTCAGTTCCTGACTAAGGGAGCCTGTATAGGGTTTCTCGTTAAATATTTTATTGCTAGGACGTGCTTTCTTCCATCCTGGCGGCTTTGACTTGATCCTATGATTGAAGCTAACCTTTTCCGTCCCTGCCTTCTTGATTTTAAATTGACGCATTTACTATGTGTCGTGCTGAAGCTATTTATAGGATTTCTTATCCTTTGTGCCTCCCCTATAGCCCCAGGTTCGATACGAGTCTCTGTTGATACCAGTTTTGTGTATGTTTTCCCCGACCATACATAGATTATACTCTTTTGTTGAGCCTTGCTCAAAGTTAGTGAGTCTTACCCACTTGAATTCATTCTCTCTTGCTCAAACGCTGCTAAACCAAAAAAGAAATATACAGGCCTATATTTCAAATTTCTCGGATGCTGGAAGCCCTGCGCCGAATGAATAAAAACATTGAAGTCGCTTATGGGGTAACGGAAATTAGGTAGCAACGGAGAGCAAGGGTCTGTGCTACGGCTCAATAAACTGATGGATTCAAATTTATGAACAAAGTTAACTAAAGAGAGTAGAGTAAGTTCCAATACGAGACTGTAAGTGAACTGGATAGAAAAACACAGAAAAACATTGTGTTCACAATACCTCACCACCGGAAATTTTAATGTTCTTAGGACTCCCTGTGTATACCTCAGATATCCTAGGGTTGGGTAACTTGATTTTGGGAAAATACGATAGACATGCCGTTACTAAGATGATCCAACCCCATGCTCTCCGTTATCGCCTATTTTCCGTTACCATCTAAGCAACTGTACCGAGCAGCCAGAGAACGTCGAAAAAGTAATCCCACTCTATAGAGGTTATACAGAAGGACCCAGACGGAATAAGTAATCGGTGGGGCTTTCAAGCCCTAAGAGTATCTGAAGGATAGGACAAGCTGCGCTGCCAAGCCGATGTGAACAGGACTGGGTGGCGGCGACCCAGTTTTCTGTTGTTACCAGTATCTATCCGATCGAGATGTGGGATCAGGGGCGAAACCTTGTTTAGTTACTGTGTTGTTGAGTAAGCCAACTGATGCTGGTTGACCTGGAGGTATTTTTCGCCTAGATAATCGCCGCGCGATCCCCCTGGCTGTCTGACTGACATGTTGAGTTTTGTAGTTCGGTTTATTGAGCTTGAGATATAAACGGAAATGGGACGAAAGTAGTTGAATCTCGGATGGGATGGCTTTCTGTTTAGCCTTACCGTCTCGGCTCCCGCGGATAGGCTGAGACATGCGCGTCAGAAAGCATAATATCTGTCATCGAGAACGGTCAGTTGGTCCGTGCAGGGTTCGGTGACTGTATGAATACAATATTCTCCGAACAGTAACAGGACAACCAATTCTCCAGTTAAAACCTGTAGAAAAAAAGAAAGAAAAAGCCCTACTAGCGGAAACATGCAAGTTAAAATCAAAAATCACCGAGCAACTTGAATCATGCTAATGGTTCTTCGCCCGAAAATTAATTTGATTTTGTGATAAGGATACAAGTTGTCCAACATTAGCGTTGACTCTTCAGGCAGGGAAACGAGTTGCACCCCTGCGCAAGCGGTTCAAAGTATTTGGGAAGAGCAGTCACTCTACCAACCTGGGAAAAATTGCACACAAAGACCGAGCATTTGTCAGTCAAAAGTCGCCCCACCTAGTGTACTCATCTCACACAGCCAATCACTGTCCTCGTTGCCCGAATTTAAAACGCGCCCAACCCCTCACCCGCACAACCCCTCACTTTTCCCCTCCTCTTACCCTCTGCTCTCTCCCTTCCCTTCTCTTCCCACCACCGCCTGCTGCTGCTGCTGTTGTTCCACGCTCGATCGGACGACTTGCTCTGCCAGGTTCTTTTTTTACTTGTAAAGCGGTAATTCGTACGTGAATTTCTATCAATTGGCCTATTTTTTCTCGTCACTAACAGAGCTACATATTAAAGACGAGAAGACCTTTCTTCCTTTTCTATTCAACAAAAACTTCTAAGGATTTTTAGAAAAAATCCGCCAAGATGGTCAAGTAAGTTTTGTTTCCATCTTTGGTCTCCTGAGGGAAAGTGGTATTTGCCATTGGGGCTTCGTGACTGACTGTGCTATTTTCTAGTTTCACTGTCGATCAGATCCGTGGCTTGATGGACAAGGTTACGAACGTTCGTAACATGTCCGTCATTGCTCACGGTAAGTTTGATGGAATCTATCTGTTTCAGCTTTTTACATAAACTAATAGTTGGCGGTCACCCATAGTCGATCACGGAAAATCTACCTTGACCGACTCTCTTGTCCAGCGAGCTGGTATTATTTCTGCCGCCAAAGCCGGTGAGCAACGATTCACCGACACTCGTCAGGACGAGCAGGACCGGTGTATTACCATCAAGTCCACTGCCATCTCCTTGTACGCTGAGCTGTCTGAGGAGGATGTCAAGGATATCACCCAGAAGACTGAGGGTAACAACTTTTTGATCAACTTGATCGACTCCCCCGGTCACGTCGATTTCTCCTCCGAAGTCACTGCTGCCCTCCGTGTCACCGATGGTGCTCTTGTTGTCGTCGACTGTGTCGAAGGTGTTTGCGTCCAGACCGAGACTGTCCTCCGTCAGGCTCTAGCCGAGCGTATCAAGCCTGTCTGTATCATCAACAAGGTCGATCGTGCCTTATTAGAACTTCAGGTTGAGAAGGAAGACTTGTACCAGTCCTTCTCCCGTACTGTTGAGTCTGTCAACGTCATCATTGCTACCTACTTCGACAAGACCCTCGGTGATGTTCAGGTTTACCCATACAAGGGAACTGTTGCTTTTGGTTCCGGTCTTCACGGATGGGCTTTCACCGTCCGCCAGTTCGCTGGACGCTATGCCAAGAAATTTGGTGTTGACAGGACCAAGATGATGGAACGTCTTTGGGTATGTTTAGATCTTGGCCTATGATTTTTCGATTGCGGTACTAACCAAATACTCCAGGGCGACAACTTCTTCAACCCTAAGACCAAGAAGTGGACTAAGGTTCAGATGTACGAGGGTGAACCTTTGGAGCGTGCCTTCAATCAATTCATCTTGGACCCCATTTTCAGAATTTTCGCGGCTGTCATGAACTTCAAGAAGGACGAGATTCCAGTCTTGCTCAAGAAGTTGGATATTAGCCTTAAGGCTGAGGAGAGAGATCTTGAAGGAAAGGCCCTTCTCAAGATTGTCATGAGGAAATTCTTGCCCGCTGCCGACGCTCTTATGGAGATGATCGTCATGCACCTGCCTTCTCCTGTCACTGCCCAGAGATACCGTGCTGAGACCTTGTACGAGGGTCCCCCCGACGATGATGTCTGCATTGGTATCCGGGATTGTGACCCTAAGGCTCCTCTTATGTTGTACGTCTCGAAGATGGTACCGACCTCTGATAAGGGTCGTTTCTACGCTTTCGGTCGTGTCTTTGCCGGTACCGTCAAGTCTGGTCTTAAAGTCCGTATCCAGGGACCTAACTACACACCCGGCAAGAAGGAGGACTTGTTCATCAAGGCTATTCAGCGTACTATTCTCATGATGGGACGTTATATTGAGCCTATCGAAGATGTCCCGGCCGGTAACATTGTCGGTTTGGTCGGTGTTGATCAGTTCTTGCTCAAGTCTGGTACCCTCACCACCTCCGAGACTGCCCACAACTTGAAGGTCATGAAGTTCTCCGTGTCCCCTGTCGTTCAGGTCGCCGTCGAAGTCAAGAATGCCAACGACTTGCCGAAATTGGTTGAAGGTCTGAAGCGATTGTCCAAGTCTGACCCTTGCGTCTTGACCTACATTTCTGACTCTGGTGAGCACATCGTTGCTGGCGCCGGTGAACTGCACTTGGAGATTTGCTTGAAGGTCAGCCCTCAACCCCAAATGAAATATATCCCAAAATTTATTTATACTAAACCCTGTTACAGGATCTTGAAGAAGACCATGCTGGTATCCCATTGAAGATTTCGCCCCCTGTCGTCCAATACCGTGAGACTGTTGCTGGTAACTCTAGCATAACCGCGTTGTCAAAATCGCCCAACAAGCACAACCGTCTCTATGTCAGTGCTGCTCCCCTTGACGACGATGTTTCCAAGGACATTGAGTCTGGCAAGATCGGTCCTCGTGACGATTTCAAGGCTCGTGCTAGAATTCTTGCAGATGAGCACGGCTGGGATGTGACGGATGCCAGGAAGATTTGGTGTTTCGGACCCGACACCACTGGGTATGATTTAAACAAAAGACACCTTAATTAATGGACAAGTCACTAATATATAATATTCTGTATAGTGCCAACTTGCTCGTCGATCAGACCAAGGCTGTCCAGTACCTCAACGAAATCAAGGACTCCGTGGTCTCTGGTTTCCAGTGGGCTACCCGTGAAGGTCCTATTGCTGAGGAGCCCATGCGCAGCGTTCGCTTCAACATTCTCGACGTAAGACCCAGAATTGGTAAGCTTATTTTATATATATTTCTAACAAAAGAATACAGGTGACTCTGCACGCTGATGCCATCCATCGTGGTGGTGGACAGATCATCCCTACTGCTCGTCGTGTTCTCTACGCTGCCACCCTGCTTGCTAACCCTGGTCTCTTGGAGCCTATCTACCTTGTTGAGATCCAGGTGCCTGAACAGGCTATGGGCGGTATCTACGGTGTCCTGACAAGAAGGAGAGGTCACGTCTTCTCTGAGGAGCAGCGTCCTGGTACTCCTCTGTTCAACGTCAAGGCTTACATGCCCGTCAACGAGTCCTTCGGTTTCACCGCCGATCTCCGCTCTCACACTGGTGGACAGGCTTTCCCTCAATCTGTGTTTGATCACTGGACCGTCCTTCCTGGTGGTTCAGTTCTTGACGCTACCTCTAAGCCTGGTCAGATTGTCCAAGACATGAGGAAACGTAAGGGACTCAAGGTTGAAGTTCCTGGTGTTGAAAACTACTACGACAAACTCTAAATGATGGCTGGGGAAAAAAAAATAAAATGTGTAATTTGTCCCTCAATCTATTGAGCTCTTTATTAAAACGTCAAAATTAAAATAGGGAAAGGGTTTCATGAGGGTTTTGAGATGAACTGCGATGAGGATATGATTGGCGGGGCTTTTATTTTTTCTCTTTGGTGTTATCATTTATTTCTTTTTTGTCTGGTTTTCTTTTTCTTGGATCTACAATTTTTTTCTTTTTCTGCTTAAAGATCCTTGTTGCATCAAGATTCCTGTTTTTAGTTACGTTAAAAAACGATAAATAAAGGCTTTAAGAAGAGGTTTTCTGTACGCTTTTTTACTGTCTCTAATCCACTAATTCAGTGATCCCGCTGAGTAATTTTCGACGTACTCGATGTGTGTTATGCTATCAACAACCAATTTAATAGGGGCATACATATAGATTAATATACTGAAAGCTTGGGTGGTATTCTCTAAATCTCTAAATCAATTAACGTACATGACATGAGTTCCCTCTACCATTCTCCAGCTATAACTAAGCCTTAGAACCCATCGGCCTATGCACCAACGAGATAGTAATAATGACTTGTTCATGGCTTGCTCACATCACTTCTTAAAAGTTACATATCTGCTGCTAAACCTAATTCCATTACTTTCTCTACTTAGTCGGTAGTATCCCTCATAACGAAGCCTCTATAACCCAAGGCACGGTTAACATCTTAAGATGGGCCAAAGCAACAATCAGACCTCATAGTTACACCTACGAGTCAACTGAGGCACTCTGCTTTTCGCTTGCAATTAAAGTGGTGATTGTAGAACTTTTGCTGTGTTACTGGAATGAGTAGCTACATGTAGTTTTGTCGAATTCTGATTATCAATTACCGCCCGAGAATCGTCAAACACAAGACTGTCTAGCTTCTCATTAACCTCTAATGCTATAGTATATCATTTCTGTAGACGTAAAAAATAGATATACCAACAAGCGAATAACTCGTAGATAAATGCAGGATAATAAAGATTCGCAGGAAAAACCTGTCTATCACTCCACTTTACTACATCTTATCACAGCGCCGTTGGTCCAGGGGTAGGATAGTTGCCTTCCATTATGTCCGGTTAATCGCCCGGGTGAGTGTGAGCAACTGGGAGGGGTTCGAGTCCCCTACGGCGCATTATCTTTTATATTTTGCTGCTTGACACTCCCTAGTGAGTGGAGCTAGGCCAAGTAGTTGTTGGTAGCGCTATCTCGGGAGGCTAACACGGGAGTTGGAGCTTTCTTGGTGCAAGGAGATTTGGGTTGAAGAAGATCCTCGAAATTTGGGAATATATAGGTTTCCTTTGCTAGGAGGTGAGCGTGAGAGAAAAACACCTATCGTCTGGATACCTGTATTCTAAACCCCATATTAGGTTTGTTAGCGAAACCATGGATACTCAATCCCAGTCGGTTTTCTAATCTGGAACTTCTCGAATTTGTGAAATTCATTAGAACTACATGCAGTGATTTATAGCCACAGCAGGGCGAATCCAGTAGCTAGAGAGTAATCATATCGTACGATATAGGTATTTAGGGAAGAGGTCGAGGTAGATGACTTTGACGAATACTTGGGAACCTTAGATATTGCAGAGAGCCAAGATATCAGTGTTCCATTAGCTGGATCGGCGAGCTACAAGATATAAGTGGAACAGCAGTTTTCGACACCTCAATAGGTGTATAAAGAAAACTCGCACTCCTGCGAGTTGTTAATCACGTGTCTGGCAGCGGGAGTTTAGTTGAATCCACCCGCTTCATTTATTACGATTGGATCCTAAACTAGGTTGGTATGTGTAAAGAATACATATAACTGGAATATGTAGGGAATATACTTAGGGCCTGGAGAATAGCAGATATTTACGACTTCAGGTTAGAGTCGATAATTTTCTATCTGCAAGTAGGAGAGTGAGCCGAATTTATAATGCAACCGATAGCTATAATATCGGCTTCTCAATAGTAACGGCATAATCAAAAAGAGCGAATGAAAGTAAAAGGATAGGAGTATATAGTTGGTGGTGGTTTTTCCCGGATGCGGAGAGCAAATCCGTAATCATGGTTTAGGCGAGAGTGTCGCCAGCCTCCTCGATCTCAGGGAGCCTCCACTGCTCAGAGATTCTGGCTTAAAGCCAAATGAGAAATAATGACAGCTGAGAGTGTTTAATGTACATAAAAATATAGTCCCGCTGTAGGTTTCTCAGGTCAGGCCTTCTAACATGTGCCTAGAAGAGTATCTTCTGCACCGAATAAGGAAAGAAAAGGTCGAATATATTCGCTGCCGCTTCCACAAAAGGGAGCAAGCCAATGGGAAACAATTATAAGGATAAATGCCAAGTCTTTTCTTCAGCAGAGAGTAATACTCTAGGTGTGGATCATTTACTACCTCCGAGGGTCGAAATCCAAAACCAAACGGGAAACAAATTATCTACCAATAGAGCCTATTTGATTTAGTTTGACACCCCTTTATATCATTCTGGTGGCTGCGTCATAAGGAGTCACTCGCTAAATATTCCAGGATGCTTTTTTGGAATAAACTCTCGGGAGCAAGTATTATTTTACTTTAGGAGGGGGAAGCGACATAGGCACAAGCTGTTACTACTCGTAAAGTAGTCCAACCGGTAGAAACGTCTCTAGCCCATTTAGCGCCCAAACACCCAAGGCCCGACACCCGCCGACCAGAAACCGCCTCCCAAATGCTACCTCCGATAGCGAAGTTAGACATAAATCCTACTAGTGACAAAATGAGTCAGTGATGGACTGGGCTACGTTGAAAAGACGGCTAGTCGATGGCTCATCCCATCCCCTATTGTCTTGGCTGCTACACACTACAAGTTACGGGGATGGGGCTGGGCACGAAACTAGATAACCGATGAAGCAACGGCGTCGTTCTTACTTATCCGATTCTTTAGCAGATTATAGCGAACTAGTGGTCAGCTCGTGACCAACGAATATAAAGGACAGCAACAAGAGAGAAGCAAAATCGGAATAGAGTGAAGCGTAAGGAAAGCTGCTTTAAAGTTGACAGTTAGCATTCGATAGATTACAAAGTGTAACACAGCTGTGGGTAGAAAAGTAGACTATGCGAAGTGACCGTACGGGCAGGGTTGGGAGAAAGGCTGTAGTGAGCCAAGGCAGATACTCGGGGATGAAAAGAACCACATGTATTCGTAGACCGCAACATTCACCTTTATGTAGAGTGAAGAATGAAGCAAGAAGGGGAAGCAAGGGAAGATACATTTAGCCACCAACAGAAATAACTAGAGATAATGGAAAGTATTACGGGTGTAGGGAGAAGTGATTCAAAGTGGCGGTGCCCTAAATCTAAATTGAACTTTCCCTCACACCAGTTATTACAGTGATTTTCGACCATTCCTGTGTCGTCTATCTTTGTAAGGTTTCCTTCCTCTTATTAACTTCATTGTGATAATGATTTTGGGCACATTTTGTAAGTGAAGGCTGGTGCTTCGAGCATATACAAGTTGGCGCGCGCGTACCCGCAGCACCACCACTTCGCATCTCTTACCCCTACGCCCGTAGTATTACGGATGCAGGGAAAAATCTGCCACCAGGTGGGATGCTGGCGGTGCGAAACTCGAGCGGTTTCAAGCCAGTTGAAGTGCGGTCTTGGCGCAGCCTCGTGGACCATATTGGTCAGCTGGTGATCTGTAAGTAACAGGGTTCGCACCACAAAAGGCTTAAATATACCAACCGTCCATGACAACCTCGTCTTTTCCAATAGCCAGATAGCAAGTTTCAACACCAAAGATCTGGTAGTCGCCCCCACCATGTGGACTTGGGTCAAAACGCAATCTAGCAGGAAGGTCCTGCTTTCCATCACTTCCGTTATCGCCAACATTATCTTTGCTCTTTCGTCTTAAAATTCCTCTCATCCTTAACCTAAGACACGGTTTTGCTACTTTTCGAATCTAGCATCGATCTTTCTTGGCGCAGCGTTTAAGAATCACAAATGATCACTCGAGCATCTGGTACGACAGGTGGTCCTGTTTGGAACCCCAATTTTTAGAGATTGATTGGGTAACTCCTTGCTCGAACCTATGGTAGGAAAATTAGTACTTTATTCACGAATAGTATTGCTTGTCAAGCGATTCGATATTTTCGCATACTGAGGAAGCATGCCGATTTGCGTTTAGCACCGTGGGATTACCTGTTTGAGGTTCCTGTCTCACAGAGATCCAGTACCAGGCGTTACTAAATTGTTAGTTCTTTAAGGGATTGGTTAACATTGGCTCATAATTTCTTGCTCGAAGAAAAAAACGTGGTAGGAATTTCCTCGTTGTGCAATCAGCAGGGATGTCGGTTTCCATTAACATGAGGTTTGCTGCAGGTTAAGGCTTGGCCGCTTATCACGTGGCAGCAAGGAGGGGCTTAACTTGCATGTTAACTGGATCTAATCCAGAAACTGCCTACCGAGCTCCGATCGCCTACTGGGCAACGCCATATCACAGGCCGCAACGCGTGTGCGAGGGGCACAAAGCACGGCGCGTATGGAAAACCGTGTCTGTTGCACACAAACATCGACGGTCGTTGCTATGATGAAGATCACGACGTTGAGAAAAGGATGTGCGATACACATCACTTTACCGGGAGATTCGGGATATAATATTTTCTCTTTGCAGATGATTATTGTTGTTTTTTCTAGGTTGTGGACTTGCGGCCACACACCTAAGGTCTCGTGACTGCGTGGGAACGTTACGTTTTCGTGGCAGTCGAACACTTCTTTTTTGCCCACTTCCCCCTCCAGCCGCTTTTTCCCCACCGCCGAGAGTTTGGCCCTTCCTCTCGTTTCGAGCGGCGAGCGAAGTGGAGCTCCCAGGCTTGACGCGGGACCTGTCAAGTTTAGGAGGGAATGCACATCCGTTAGTGCCGTAGATTTTCCACATCCGTATGCACAACACAGTTTCGAGGGGGGCAGATCTTCAGAAGGTTTTGTTTTCCCCGCCCGGTGGTATCCTTCTCTCTAAATCTCGGTCCTTTTGACCCCCAGACATCTGGATCTCGCTTCATTGCGGTTGGTTTCTGGGGCTGGACCAAATTTGTTAGCATATCTATCTGCCCGCTTGTATCCTTGGCCCGTACCCAATTGAGGAGGTGCGAGACGGGATTTTAGTTGACCTGCTTTTTGAAGAGGATTTATTTTTTCGTGTCGCCCTGGACAAATTCAGAAGAATCATGGTGTTGCGAGCGAGACGCCAGAGATTTCGTAACACCAGTGAAGGAAATCGGGGAAAACAAGAAAACAATAATGACGAAGAACACGAAAACCACTTTAATTCGCGTTCATAGTGAACAGCTATCTGATTCTAATCGCGATCGAAGGATTATTTTTTATTATTCCTCTCGGGTTGTCGCCGGGACGACGTAAGTACCTCTACGCCGTGTCAACACTGCGACTACTTCTCCTCCTCCGTACACTTTCCCCCAAAGAAATCTAGATCTGCTGTTACTACCACACGTATCCACCACTCCCGATAGTCTGCTCCACTACCCCTCGTCCTTCTCCCGTCCCCCCCTTCCCCGCTACTCGGCTCTATCATGTCACAGAGCAGCACTGAGTCCTCCTCTATTCCACCATCCTCTCAGGTCCCTCTGCCATCATCCTCTATGGACTATTACGATACCCCCCAAAGACATCATCTCCATCATCCGTCAACTCCCAACGCTCAGATGTCTGCCCGCACTGCTACTCTAAACCCTCCCCCGTTATTGAGTCATTCAAGTACGCTCTCACAGGCCTCAACGGCCGCGTACTCGATTCGCGAATCCCCCGATATCGATGAGCGCCCTTCGTCGCCATTTTCATGCCGCGATTCACCTCCGCCGATAATAATGTCAACCGCAAATACACCTATCGTACCGCCGTCTGGTGTGAATCCTCAATACAATCCGTTTCCTGGAAGCCCGTCCATTGCCGCGTCGACCGCGGGGTCAAAACGGACTGCGTCGGGGACAGTCAAGAACACGTTCCCTAATAGCGCGTCATCCGTTCCAAACTCGCCTGCCACGCCGGTGACACCAAGGTTCGTGAGGATGCACACGGGAATTGATGCTAGCCCAAAGAACGTTTCACAGGTGTGTGTCTGAAAGGCAATTTCTGACGATCCCCGTTTTTTTCACATGGGTCTGTTTTTTGCGGTTTTTACGGCGGGGTCATTTTCCTTACACAATGTGTTTTTCGTGATGGTCTAGATATCTACGCAGCTTCGAACACGCCTAACATACGCTCTTCTTAAACTCGAAAACAACTGGACTTCCGAGTCTCTCGACCAAGTAGAAGCACGCATATCACAAGGACAACACCCCACTTCTCCTTCTCCACGCGTCCATATCAAACGTGAACCTAGTGCGGGGGATGAGCATGGTTCTGCATTTGACACGATCAGGCGCCATACAAGGACTAGCAGTGAGCCGAATACCGCGCATCCGCTCGGTGTGGGGGGTGGGGCTAATAGAACATATGAATCTTTCTGGCGGGATCAAGAAGCCAATCCTATACGCGCAAAAATATTGCAGGCCAAAGCTGCGTCTCAGGCTTTAGGAACTTCTACAAATATCAATGTTACTCACCCTTCAGCTTCAATATCCCACGCAGCCCACAGGGGCGGGCTACAACCCCCCGCACAGATCATACCAGATCGTGACCGACGTTCATACTACAATCCTCCCCGGCACCCCCCAGCATTAACACCTAGCGGAAGTAATTTGAGTACCTACAGTAACTATTCTACTGCGTCTTCTGCGTCAATGGTAGCAAATACACCCCCGCCAGCAGGAGCTGCAGCGCAGAGGACAATGGAACAGGATGCGGTAGAAAGTTTAATGTTTCTATCATCACCTGGAAACTCTCGCCCTTCGTCCCAGCAGACCATTTCTTCGGTACACACACCACAGCACTCACAGCACTCACAGCCCCCAGTTGCGACTTTTCACCCCTCCCCTTCATCATCACAACATAATCCTTCACGTGTAAAGCATAACTACGCACGTAACGCAACCACGTGGCCACGCGACAGACCACGCCATAAGCAAGCTAGGACTGGGCTAGAAGGGCTAGGCGTTGCGATTGGTGGAGGCGTACAGGAGGAGGATGACGCGACGGATGAGGAGACGGGACCAGATTCGGTGAATGCAAGAGTCAGAGAAGGAGGGAAGGGAGAGAAATTTGATAACATAAGCCCGATAGAGAGAGCAGCGCGGCAGAGGGGAGAAACAATAGGCATATCATCAAGACCGATCCACGGCGGGGGACGAGCCAGGATGGGAAGCGTAGGAGGAGGAACTGGCGCCGCTGCTGCACCATCTCCTGGGGTCCGGGGAGTTGCAGGAATAGGGGGCTATTAACTGCAGAGTAGAGTTAGAAGAGTGTTTTTTTTTTTACCGATTCACATGTTTATTTTGGACACTTCATGAATAGGGTACTAGGGAAAAGTTGGGTTGGGTTGAGTTGGAGGCATGAGGGGTGCTTTTATATTCTACCTACAATGATCCTATTCATTTTTTTCTTTTTCTTAAGGGTTACTTGCAGGTGGGGAAATTTGGTAACAGTTTGAACATGGGGGAGTTTACGGGATGCAAATTGGCGTGTCCGGGGTTTACACTAAGTAATCTGTTTGTTGTAGGCGTGTTTGTGGGGTTTCTTCTCTTTGTCCCTCATTTCTTTCTAGCTTTCTTTTATGCTTTTCTTACTTCTACTTTATGTTTCTTGCTTCTTATCACATTTTTACTTCTACCACATATGGTTTGAATACCCCGATATTTCTGCTCTCTCGGCCCTCTGTGTCCTTTCATTTTTTTTCCCTCATTGTTCAAGTAACTTGACTGTGGACGACTGATGATTAAATTTGATGTTATGTTCGTAAGGTATTTTAATGAAGGTCTGCGAGTTGTGAGAAAAGTTTTTGATGTTTAGTTTTTTCTGGGGGGGGGGGTGGGGGTAGTTATTACTAGACCTAGAGAGGGGAGGGATCTGAACTGGTTGGTCGGTAGTGGCTTTTTTTTGTGAGAGAGGTTTATATAGCGACCGTTATATACTACTGTCGCTTGCCGCCCTAGTGACGTGTGTACGGAAACCGATCTGGTGTCTAGTTTTCGGCCCAACCGCAGTAAGCACCTAATCGTGGATCTGCAGCGGCTTGTGGAAATGCGGGATTGTGGCTGCGAGTGGGGGTGTATTAGTGCGAGTGAGATCCTGTGACTAATATCTGACGTAACGGGCGGTTCTGGGGTCTACAGGACGTGTGGGGGGTTGCAAGACGTCAGTAGGCTGGGGCCACTTGGCTTCGGTGTAAGCGATATTCCATACCTATATCGCTGTCCTCTGGGGGAGTTGAATACAAGGGGAATGTTCATCGCCTTCCTTCTCTCGTAGGAATGAATTTCTGGGGAATCTTCATCATTTGTGCCTGAAAAATTAGGAGGGCTTTATGGTCGTGTGATTTGGTAGCAAGACGTTTGATCACCAAGGCCATGAGGAGGGTTAAACAGAGAATCCTAAGTTCAAGCCGAAGCATGGCTGCAGCAGTACGGAGTATTGGTTATCTAGACCTTCAAAAATGGTAGATGAAAGGGGATCAGAGTAACATTTTTTGGGGGGGGCTGTTTAATACATCTTGCTGACCAGCTAGCTATCGAGATACAGGCACACAATCTAGAAGGGGTGATTCAAAAAACGGGTAGGTGGATGGCGGATAGGAAGAGCTAGCTCTGTCCTAACTTCGTGCTATAACCACCTTGCATAGCAAGGTGGCTAGCAACAAAGCAGATCCTTACGCTAACAGAGGAAACGAGATCTCTGTAACGCTAAAAGCCAACCAATGGCTAACGATTGCTTCAATAATTGAATCTCATTCGTGCTGAGTTGTTGAGTATATCACTTCCTATATAGCAGGTTCCATAATTAGGTGCCACTTGGTCCCATTTAAGTTTTTTCACCCCCTTTGTCTTTGACCCCAATGGCTCATTGGTTTGGGGCTTCTCTAAGCCGAAGATCGACAAGTAACTATTTGAGGATTTGGGCCTTTTTATTGGCTAAGATGCTAGGGATACTTTTTTTGTCTGTACCTAGCGGAGCGTAACGTTGGCGTACGGGGGGGGTGTTTTAGCGGACTAGAGTATATCCTATAGAGGGCTCTGTATGTAGACACCAATTATATCCTACTTAAGTATGACATTTTGCTGGCAGATGTACTCGAATTTCATTTTGTTCCACCAATAGAAATCCCGAAATCACAAATATATCTTATATTTCCTAAAAAGGGCTCGCCGGTTCTCCAATCAGTCCGGTCCTTTTGAATACTTAACCACCGAAATGGGCATATGTAGGCACCGTGCTAGGAGAAGAGAGAAGAAGAAGAAAAAGCCTACAATATTCAATAGGGTTCTCCGCTAGCAGTGGGCAAGGAATCTCAGCTTCCTCCTCGTCTTTTGACCCCTCCCCACTCTCACTTCCGGTGTATTTTTTTAAAAAAAAAATCATGACCAATTAGCGGATAGGTCGCACTAACTAACTAAACCCTAAAAATTTCAGGACGCAGAGCCGACTAAAGAAATCTACGAACCACAACAGACTTAATACGTATCCGAAAACGTGTAGCAACATAATAACATAGCGCAAAATCCAACTTTAACAAGGCCTCCCATATCACATCAAGCCAGGGAGATACATATAGTAGTAACCGCAACCCAGCACCAACACCAAAAACTTTTCCTAACCTGACTAAACCATAACTACACTTTCACATAAAAATATGCGTGATCAATCATTGTCTCTCTCTCCAATTCCTTATCGACTAGATTCCTATGTTCAACGACACGCCAATTACCACACCTTCCTTCCTTCTCGCTTCCGTTCTCTTTCTCGATCTCGCTTCCCCCCTTCTTTCTTTCGTTCCATGCTCTTGCGAAGACAAAAATATGAAAAGGAAGAAAAGGAGAGAAAAAAAAGTTACACATAAATACTATGAAGAAAAAAAAAAGGGTTAGGGAACACCACAAATTAATAACAAGAAAGAAAAAGAAAAACGGGAGTTAAAAAAAACGAATTTGAAATAAAAAAAACCTCAACCCACTATCTTAAACACCGCCCTCCTTCCTTCTTCGCCCTCCCCTTACACAAGAAGTTGTAAAATGCCAAACCAAACCAAGCCGAATCAAACCAATCAAATAAAGTTACAATCCATCCCCTTATTTCTTTTCTTCTACTCATGCAATCCCCCCAAGCTTCTCCTACAATATCATAAGAACCACGATCATTCGCCCTATTTTCACCATATAGCCACTTACTCCCACCTCTCCTGATCGTCCTCTGCAAGATCGTATGAATCATCATCCATCCGATCACCACCAGCTGACGCGCTCGTCTGATGATGAAGATGGGAGTCGTCACCGCCCTCCATCTTTGCGTCTACGTCGTTCTCCACCTTTACATATGCAGGTTGAGGGTTGCTGCCGGGGATGGTATACCATGATAGTGTGACGGAACCAACATTTGGTATTTCATTGCCGGTGAATACAAACTATACACTATTAATATAGTCCTAGAAACTTAGAACACGGGCAAAACAAACCTGCTCAGCTGTTCGTCGGTCTTTAAAGGTTATAATTTGGGTATCGCCCTTTTCAGGATGCGGCTCAATCCCTTCGACCTCAAGGCCGGTATTCTACATCTGTTAGTTTCTGATCTGTACTAGATAATGGCATAACCGAAGCTTACCATAAGATAGTGTCTGAAATCTTCATCTTTCTCCCCCTTCAAATCCGGCGCGCTGATGGCTACCTTCCGAGGCCTGTTATCCAGCTTTAACGTACCGCCTCTTCCCCGAGCTGGTTGAAACCCTCCACGCCCTCTATACGTGCTATATGGATTATACGGTGCGCCTCTCCCTCGTGGTACGTATCCACCACGACCCCTCGGTGCGAATCTGCCTCTACCCCTACCCCGCCCTCTAAACGCTCCTAGATCAAACTCCTCGCCCGTATTCCCCTCAATGCCCAGTGCCCTCGCCTCTGCCTCCAATGCCTCAAGTTGTGCTTTCAGCGCCGCGGTCATAGCCTCGTCTTTCGGTTTCCCTGCATCCCCGTTGCTAACCGGGGGAGAAGTACTGGCACCTTCCTCCACCTTTACTGTTGCTGGTGGCGGCGGAGACGCAGAAGATGCAACTGTCTGTCCCGCCAGTTTCCTGCTCAGCTTCTCCATCAGTTTCCGTTTCTCCTCCATCTGTAGCTTTAGTAGCTCCTCTGTACGCTTCTCAAGCTCTTTTGCCGCCTCTTCGTTTGCCTTCTTCCGTGCCATCTTCGTCTCGTATGCCTTTTGGGCTTCCTCTTGCCGCCGTGTAAACTCCTCCATATCAATTTCGTTATCCTCAGCCTGTTCGGCGGGTTCGGCAGAGCTAATGGGTTTGATGCCACCATTAGGATTGGCCGGGTTGCCGGGCTCGGGTTTATACCAAAAGACCTTGACGAAGCGGTTATCGAATATGGGTGCGGGGGAGTCGTATGCCTTTTTAGCCATGTTCCATCGCTCGAATGTTACAGTGGCGAGACGTTTGATAGGCTGGACTTCGACAGCAGTGACGGTGCCGAAGGTGGTGAAGAACTCGCTGATAGCGGACTCAGTAAGTTTGTCGTCAGGTATATGCTCTACCACGAGCGTCATGTTTGTGCGATCATAACTAGGCCCCATCCCGGATATGTCAGACCGGGTCCCGCGGCCGCCTCTGCCACTTCTTCCTCCGCGCGGGACGCGCTCGGTGCGTGGTGGGCGATCCAAGTGTTTCGAAGAATCAGTAGGGGGGAAGAGCTGTGAGTTGTTCGGGTCGTATTCTGTGACTTGGTCAGTTCTGGCTGCTTCGATGGCTGCCGGAATAGATAGCCTACCATCTGCAGCAGCGGGCTCTTGCCCAGGGACTACAATATGATCCATGCCGTGTTCGTAAGGACACATATCTCCCTTCATACAGAATCCCTTTTCATCGTAGTCCTTACACCTTTCGCCAACTTTCTTTACCACCTTCTTCTCCTCACCCGTCTTCATACCCGGCACGCCACCCATCACAGGCGGGAACCCCCACGCTGCTGCCTGCGCTGCCAGAAACGCTGCCATGGGATCGTTAGGATTAGGAACAGCCCACGGGAATCCCGGCGGTGGCGGCATCCCAAAGGGCATAGGTGGTGGGGCACCCGGCGGGGGGACAAAGTGATTCTCAACCACAGGTTGTTGTTGCTGCTGTTGTGGGTGCGGTGGACTCTGGTGCGGAAATCCACCACGAGCAGTACCTGTATCTCCGCGTGCCCACCTTCCTGGTCCTGTAGTACCACTGCGACGCTGTGCCTTGAAACCGCGAGCGCTGCTAGAGGAACTGTAGTGGCTATCCTGGCTCCTGCCACCATCTCTGTCACGGTCAAAGTAGGGACGCTTCTGTCCGCGGGATTCACGGTCGTGAAGGTCCCTGTCCTTACGGTAGTCGGTGGAGACAACCGGTTCCTGCTCTAGCGGTGGCGCGGACGGTGTTGGTGCCGGAGGAACGACGGAGACACCAGCGGATCCGGCCAGGGTGCTATTGACGGAGATGAAGCTTTTTGTCTTTAGGGCGAGGAAAACGTCGTTGACGAATTGCTCCGTGTCTGAATCAAGTTTAGTAGGGGAGCCACATATTGAGAAGAGGGGATCAAAGTACGTTCGCGCAGGAAATCATCGAGTTGCTCTATACACAGCTTCTTGACCTCATCGTCGACCTGATCATGCCGCAGCAGGGCTAGAACGTAGTCCGCGAGCACGTCCGAGTCCGCATCGGAGCTACAGACAGATCTCGATCAGCTATGGTTTCTCGCGCACTCACCCCATCGCCTCACCTCCGGAGGGAACGTAAGGATGAAAGAGGGAGGGGGTGAGGGGTCGAGGGACAGAACGTACATATCCTCTAGCCGCTTCACGATCCACTTCTTCAGCAAGGCCGCATCCCCATCGTCGAACAACATCATAGCGCACTCCCGAATGTGGGCGTGGAGCAATCGAGAAGCAACGGAGGGCCAAGGGGGGAAAAGTCTGGATGAAGGAGCGAGAGGGACGAGTGGGTGCTGGGGTAGGAGAAGACGAGGCGAGATGGATAAGGCGCGTTCTGGGTCGAGGGAGAGCAGGATATCCTTTGGCAGAGCGGAGGGAGTGGTGGATGGGAGGTGGTGGAGAAGAAGATCGGGACGGTTCGAGACGGGATTGGTGGTTGGTTAGTGACTTTTTCTCTTCAATGAACCGTGCCAAGCCAGCCTTCGCGTCTGTGTCAACACCACGCGAATGGGAGTTCTCGCAATAGGGAGACGATGTTGGCTTGTGTAATGGCAATGGTGGAGGCAATGTTATAATTATAATCCCTCGATTACTTTCAGTATCTCGGTCCAAAAAGTAGCATCCAATGACGTAGGGCGGTTAGTCAGAGCAATGTCACTTTTCTTGCAGCCACAACTGGAACAGGTGCAGGGTATTCCCTAATGTGTAATCATGCCCGCCTTCTTTATGTGACATGGTAGATACATGTATCTTAGACACAGAAGTCAATTGTTTACCTATTCCCGTTCGGCTTCTCTTAGTTCGTCGACCAATAGGAAGGTTTTTAGAAAGTATCCCCCAGCTTGAAGTTGCGCGTATGGGTTGCGCTAGCAACATACCTCTCAGGTCCCAATTGTGATCCCTAGGAACTAACTACTACATTTTCTATGAATTAAATAGTCGTGCCCGCCTAAAACACGACAAAGACCAAACAGGCCATCCGTCATGTTTTTGGAAACATTAGATAAGGGCAGAGGCGCGATCACATACAAATGGCAATAAATGGAAGTTGGTTTAAAATACCAATACCTCCTAACAATAGATACACCAAACCATATTTCAGTCCTTTTTCTACATGGAGCCACGGCTGAGACTAAATAAGGCTCTCCTAGTTCTCCCCATAGGCCGAATCACTAGAACCAATAGCGCCACGCAAATACATCGTCGAGTGATATACCATGACTGTAAAAACTACGGGTACATTTGGGCGTCGCCCTGCCAATCATTAGACAAATCTACCACCCTACCCGCCCTCTCCTTCCGTATCATAGCTTCTCTCTAATCACATTTCTTCATAATCTCACTTCGTGGGTTGAAGGCCCAAAAAAAATATAAAAATTGTATTCGTGCCATAATTAATCCTCGCCATCGCTAGACCCATGATCGAGAAGATGGGAAATATTAGCGAGCTCCTCATCATTCGGCGGCGAGTTAAAGCCGTGCCAGTCAGGCAGGATATACCGACAGCTGCTTCAATGTCTCGCCGAGACAATACTCTGCCCCAGAGGATTTGGTGCGGGGCCTAGAATATATTAAGTCATCTCGGAACTCCTCGAGCACGAGATATGTAGTAAGCCCCACGTCAGGACTTTGGAGACTTCTGTTTTTCTTCTTCTCCAAGCTTTCATCGTATCATCCCCAGTCAGAGAGACTTCTGGTCCACTGAGACTTCGACAGTGGTTACAAAAAAATCCTTACAGGTGATTAATGCACGCTATTTCGGCGATATCGGTATTAATCTCCCCCATTCGTGGAGGAGCCGGGTGGAGGCGATGAATGTTGGCAAACTGGTGATGGATGGTGACTTATAGGTGATGGTTGATAGCTTGATGGGTTTGGTAACAATAGGTAGACGTGAGGCCTGAACCTCTGAAGTCTGCATAGCTTCAAGGAGCCAAAATCAACAAGCTTTATTTGAGAAGAGTTGATCGATAATTACGCGAAAGAGAAGCGAAGCCACATCTATTATAATGTGCGCCGTGACAACAGGTTTCGCGTAGTATATGTACCTCTGCGATAATGTTTGCATAAAGGTGAAGCTTTAAGTTCCTTATAGAAGGATCAACGTTTAAATTAATCGGTGTAGCTTCTGAAGCAGTAGTGTCGACTTGAGTGGACTCAAACATAATTGAATAACAGTTAGCAAAATATTTTTACACAAACACACATCCCACGAATAAGAAAGCCTATCCACTTTTGATCAAGTATTCCTTCGTTCTCCTATATATCCTCCAGGCCCCATGGTCCAAGTATATCTCCAAGTATTTCTCGGCCTATAAAAAGAACGTTTGTACTCACCAACCAACGATCAAACTAAGCACTCACTCGGCTCGAAAGCATCAACTTCCACCCCCTCTGCACATAGAGCTTTAGCCATCTTAACTTCTAGTTCTATAAGATCTCCGTAGATATAGTCAGACATCCCCATGGGTTTTAGAAACGAAAAGCTGAAAATTTCGCAAGCGATACTAAACCCGACAAAGTTGATTCTCTTATCGCGGAGATATTCGTCGAATCTATCGAAAATGGCTGTGGAGGTTGGCAATTTAGTAGTCTTGATGATAGCGGGATAGGTCTTGCATAGCGCTATAAGTTTGGGGTTTGTTCGATACTGCAGAGGCGTTAGATAAGGGGGGTTAGTGTTTGAAGGATTATATTTAGTAGTACCGTATTTACTGGGTTATCAGCAACTCGGATTTTAGAGTCCAGACAAGGTTTTCGCTTCAGCCACTTTTCCTCGGGGGCCCGGGAGCATGTTCAAATGGATATCAGAGCCGAAATCAGAGGCTCACAGACCCTCCCTCGGGCTCAAGGAGTTCATATTGGGATTTCGCCTCTTCAAGTGACCCTTTTAGGCAAGAATTAGCGGAAAACCCTGTGCTTTTATATCCATCAAGCACGGGCTTTGTCTCAAACTCTATTTTGACCCTAAAGCGAGAGTTGCTTATAACCCAGAAAATACGGCAGTGTGTGTTTATCTCCAGTTACGGAGCTGACTTGAACAGGCACACGCTACCTTTGCCAGCCTGGACGAGAATGTATTCACCTTTTTTGGCTTAGACAAGTGCATGTCTGTCTTCGCTAGTGTTTTGGTTTGTGAGGCTGTTTGCGAAGATGTTTGAGATTTCTGCGTCAGATACATATACTACTCGGAGACCATCAGAGTGTATATCAACTTTACCAGTTAATATAACCCCGCCAGGATACTCGACAGAAGAAGTTGTTTCATACACGGTTGGGATATGAGCGGCCGCATGTGACGGACTTGTAACAGGGGCCTAGCAGGCTTCAAGAGAGACTTGGATTTCAACACTTTCCAAAGCTGAGGAGATGGAGTTGGTAGGCGGAGGAGCAGACGTGTCCTCCCGCTGCTAAGCTCTTATAGCTTATATGTAAATATATGGCGTGAGGTATGCGTGTAGATGACCACCCACCAACTAAACCACCCCGGCTAGGATTGGAAAGTACGGTAAAGTGTGTTGATTTGTGGGCAAGCTGCATGTAGATGTTTTTTGCTGGAGAACTCTGTCTGCAGGAGTTACGCTCGCTAATAAAAGCCACGATAGAGCAAGACTTACAGCCATCCCAGATATCCTCAGTAATTGGACCCACGGATAAGAGTCCAAGATACCACCAACACCAAATCGAAGCAATGAGCAGCTGGAAAGGCACCAACAGGGGACGGGAATACAATACTTCTCGGCTCACCCAATGCCCTCCAACCATATCCAGGGCAAGAATCGAGAGGCCGCCCCTGGGCGTGTTTTAGCACGGTATAGCGAGTGCTTTCCGGTGATGCGGCTTATCAGACTCGATCCCTGTTGCCTAACCGAGCCAGCCGAACGAGAGTTAAAGACCCGAGTCACTCCGTCTCTTCTCGTCCTCCCCGGACACCCACCCTCGCTATATAGAGACAGCTCTCGCCCAACTGTCCCCCACGAATCTCCACAACAACAATCCTTCACCCTCACAGGTCATGAATCTGGTGAGCTCGAGATCAGTATTACATCGCTCGCTCCGGCTCCGGCTTCACTCCCTCCCCCGTCGCCCTCTCTCCACCACCCCCATCGCTGCTCCAGATGGCTACACTGCCTCTACCGACGAAATTGCCCGTCTGGCTGCAAACCCCCTGAAGCCATTGACACTGCGGGACCTCGTTCGGTATGTTCACCCTTCTTCTCGGGTGACTGTGATCGGAAGGAAGCTAATAATTCTACAGCTTCGGGCGTCCACCGTTGTCCCCGCAAGCTCTCCTCGCCTCTGCCCGCTTCACGAGGGAATTCCTCCCCATCCGATTATGCAGGCGCATCGTGGCCCTCCGCAACCTGCCGTTCATAATCGTTTCAAACTCTCACGTGTCGAGCATCTATGACAACTACCAGCAATCCCTCCGGACTGTTCAATCCTTCCCGCTGTCCCACCCAAACACGCTTGCCGAGGAGGCTACCTTCACCGAGATGCTCATCGAGATCGTTAAAGCCCATTCCAACACCATCCCCGTCCTCGCCCGCGGTTTCCTCGAATGCCGCCGCTACATCTCCCCCGTGGAAGCCACCAAATTCCTCGACCACCACCTCCGCGCCCGCATCGGCACCCGTCTCATGGCCGAGCAACACATAGCCCTCCACCTCGCTTCAACGCAGAATCCATTCTCAAACAACAACCCACTCGACTACGACGGCAGCTCTAGCGCCGACACCTACATTGGCACAATCGACACTGCGCTGCAGCCCGCACACATAATCGAGTCTTGCAGCTCCTTCGTCGGTGACATTTGCGAGCTCCGTTATGGTGTCCGTCCACAACTTGAAATCGACGGCGACCCCGAAGTCCGCTTCCCATACATCCCTGTTCACCTCGAATACATAATCACCGAGCTCCTCAAGAACGCTTTTCGCGCCACTGTCGAAGCTGGCTCCACAGTACCCGTCACCGTCACCATTGCCGCTGCCCCCGAGTCTGCTGGTATTACGATCAGAATCAGAGACCAAGGCGGCGGGATCGCGCCCGAGGACCTCGGCCAGATCTGGAGTTATAGTTATAGCACGTTCGATCAAGAGAAGAGTATGGCCGGGAGTAAAAGCAGTGGTGCATTAGGCCAGACGAGCCCCGCGGACGAAGACGCGTTGGGGAGGTTTAATGAGGTTGTTGGATCTGTTGAGGGAAGCTCAATTGCTGGGTTGGGGTATGGATTGCCGTTGAGTAGAGCATATGCGGAGTATTTTGGCGGGAGTTTACATGTGCAGAGTGCGTTCGGATGGGGCACGGACGTATACTTGAAACTGAAGGGTGTGGGGATTGGCGATTTTGGAGGTACGGGGATGGAGGGGTTGAGTGGGCATCATGATGATATATGAGTTTGTTGATATTAGGGGGGGTGGGAAGGTGGGATGAAGAATTGTGTTTTTTCTGATAGATTATCTGGCGTTCGGAGCGGGCTTTTTTTATGATGGCGCTGCTGGCTCGTGATGTGGTGAGAAGAAAACGATTATGGGACATGAATGATGAGGATGCGAACACGGCAAAATATTAGGTACTGTTTTATGCATAGTTATTACGACTGAAAAGGGAGAGTGGTTGAGGGAAAGAAGTACTGAAGATGTGGATGTGGATGCGGATGCGATGGGCTTTGCCAATGGGATAGCATATCTGTATCATCAAATTAATTTTATAGTCTTGCAGACTGATATTGCAATCAAGATTTTCGGGAACGTAGTGAGTACAATCTACTATGTAGGTCTTGAACACAAAATTACCGTATAAGGGTGTGAAATTGAAGGAGTGTCGTGTCTGATTTATATTAGTGGCACGATTCGCTTCCCAAAGCCACTTACTAGGGCTAAATAAGCCTCAGTTAGCTAAACCGAGTGAGGAAACATGACTACATGTACAGAGGCAGCAACACCAAACGCATCTTTATCTTCCTAACCAAAAAAAAAAGTACCAATACCATGGAAAGCGCTTAAAACTTCCTTAACCGCAGGTTATGCGGCTACCCTCGGTGCTTCGTATGTATCTCTCGGTCCGGGTACTTTTCGAAAACCTAAAACAACGGCGAGGTTTAGTCAACCAACCGATTACATTCGATAAGTGGAGCAACCGATTGCGTCAGTTTCTAGGGGCCCTGCAGTAAGCCTCCGCGATAAGGGTCATGGGGGGGGAGAGGGGGAACACGAAATGCAACAACGAACGAACGAACGAGGCAGAGCTTTCTCTGCAGGGGACACGGGGACTGTGTTATGTTTCCAAGATCCACCATGCACCGAGTACGTCATGAACCCCGCCAAAAAGGAAAACACCTATAAAACCCCCCCTCCTTCCACATCCTCTCTGTTTATATTTTTTGCCTGCCCCTCTATCAACGAGAATCATCATCACGATTATCAAGCTCCTATCCAACCTCTTTTTTTTCCAGAATAATCAGCAGCTTTAAACATGCCAAGCTATATTGTATGGTCACCTCTCTTACTGCCTCTAGCTTCGTTGGATGGAGCTGTTGTTGGCTACATGTATATATACATGTAGTTACCCCGCAGTCGGCTAATCTCTAGTGCAGGTTACCTTCAAGCAATCAACCACCGATGCCGAAATCAAGAAGGCTAAGGACGATATCATTGCAAAGGGTGGTACTATCGACCATGAATACACGCTCATCAAGGGCTTCAGGTAGGGCTATCCATCCATCCATCCATCCATCTGTCTTTGTTTTGAGCATTCCCACTGTCGCTACATCTTATGCTTTTTTTTTCTTTCTATTGCTACATGTATTTATCTCTATGTTAACACCTTTTGCTCACGCTCAGCGCCACTATTCCTGACGGACCAGCTATAACAGCACTCGAGAACAGCCCCCATGTTGAAAATGTAGAGCGGGATCAGGAAGTGAGGACTCAGTAGAATTGAGGCGGATCAAGAAATGAAGGTCCAGTACTTCTCTGGATCTTCTGCATTGACTCTGTGTGAAACGGGAGGGTATGGTTCGGCTTGCCTTGCCGGGAGATGGATGCTCGTGGTGGTTTACTTTTCTTCTTTCTTTTAGGTCATAGGGATGTTTTGCGTCAATGTCGTGTTTATTTGTTTTGCTTTGGGTTGTGCTTGAATAGGAATAAATCTCTGATACAACTATTACTCATTCGCACTTTACCTAAACTCATCAAGTGATTGATATCTAGAGAGTTTATTTGGGGTATCGTTTAGTCAGGAACGTTCCTGGCAATACTGATATCGTTATGGCAGTGGCTCTGGAAAAAGTATCTACTACATGTCATCCACACTAGAGGCACTAAATAACGCCTTGCATATTCGTACCTGATCTAGCGGTACGTGTAGTTTTCTGACCACTGAGGAGTTTAGTAAGCAGTGTTTCGGTCGTGTATCCACCCGTGGAAAACAATGCTACAAGGCTGAGCCGGGCATTGAAACCCCTTGCAAGTGGTACCAACCGATGACAGCGATAGTGCTGCCATTATTTTATACTAATCTGCAAATACCATAACACGAGTGAGGCTGATTATCTCGGCCTCCGGAACGTTAGGAAATGATCCGTAATCCCAGGTAACTCAGATATTAACGTCAGCTGCGGTGGGGTATGCCCTTGTAGAGAAATCCGACGCTCTGGCTTTTAGTTTCGGCCGAAACTCATTATTCCATGCTAACCTGGATGCATGTTACTAGCACATGTCCCGTGGGTGGTATACCTCGGCGATCAGGCCTAAAGTTTGGTGATAGGTCGCCAGATATTTCTACGTCAGATGGGGACTACATTCGTATACTAAAAATTACAATAATAGATACATGTATTTGTTGCACATATGACGACATCCAGGGGTGAGAGCTTATGATACGTGATATGTTCCACTGGTTTCGATACAGCGTTAAATTAGGTCCCTTTCTTTCGTCAGAGGACTGGTATTTTATTAGAGATCTGCTTCATGGGTGTGCTGTAGCTTTGATGGCTGTTTGGTTGTTGTCTGCTCTTTCTTGGATGAGTGGTGTGTTATTCATGGGTTGAAGTCCTTTAGTTAAAGCTGAGCTTGGTGTTGGTTTTTATTTTCTATACATTATTGGTACGCTCAAGTTGATAATTCAAGAACTGGAGTAAGAACGGGGTGGATGGATTTATGGATTAGTTGAGCGGTGATCGAACGGCGCAAGGGTGTCAGACGGAGGTCAGAAGACATTTGGAGGGCTTGTGGCTTTCAAAACGAGAACGACAGGCAGATATGAGAATGGAGGCAGTGGCCCTGCTTCCATCATAGCGTGACCAACAGTTGCTCAGATGAAAGGCTGTGTAGTTCGGTTCTAAGAGCAGCGGCGGGTGTCCGTCCCAGCCTTTTGAATTCTCTCCATCATCGACACTGCTTTCAATCGATAAAGGAATGGACTCTGTCAACAACACATCTGTCCCTATCTTTCAACAGTCTCCAGATCAAATACTAGCACCAGACAGCCCTATCGAAAGAAGAAGACTTTGTAGTATTTTCAGCACCCAGATTGCTAACATCCATCAATCCGTAGGTATTGTTAGTATTTCTCTACTCTCCGCTTCTTCCTTCATTTGGTGTGTGCATGTTACAGCCATGTAAGACGAGTCTCGACACTCCCAATGGCTGTCTCGCTAACGAGATAGGATGTCGAGGCTTTTCTTACACGGCTGTACATTGGTTATGGATAGGAGTAGGTTTTTCGTGATGGATATACAAGTCTAGGTATTTTGTGTTATCTTTATTCTACCTCTAGGCTTCCATTACTATCAAATGTGATTTTAGCCATACCCTCTCACTCGTATCGTGGCGCACAGTGCAGAAGGTGGCTGATGAGACATTTACTATCCCTACTTTGTTGCATCGCGCCTCAGGGGCATGAGATGCAGCACCTGAGCCTGAGGTCGGCTAAAGTTTTTGAGAACTTCCACATCGCTTCTTGAAGCTCCACCTTTCCCACCACCTTTTACAATCTAGCAATCGCGCTTCTTTTTCTCTAGTTTTCCGAATACCATCAAAATGACGGCCCTTAAGAAACAACCTCTCCACAATGTCCTCGTCGTTGGCGGCTGCGGTTTCCTCGGCCATCACGTCGTCAAGCTCCTTCTCGAGCAGCATCCAGAGTGCAACGTTTCCGTAATGGACCTACATACAAACATGAATAACTTCCCAGGTGTCGAGTACTATCCTGGCGACATCACATCCCGAGAACGGGTCGACGAGATCTTGATCAAGAGTAAACCAGAAGTCGTGATTGATACAGTGTCCCCGGTCTTTGGCCTTGGGAAGGAAATCTACTTCAAGGTCAATGTTGATGGGACAAGAACGCTGTTGGAAGCGTCAGTGGACAAGGGTGTTAGAGCATTCGTTTATACGAGCTCGGCCAGCGTCGTGTTTGACGGCGTGAGCGATATGAGAAATGTCAACGAGAGCGCGCCGATACCGGTAGTGCCTATGGATGCCTACAACGAAACAAAGGTAAAAAAAAATTTGCTCTTGAGATCCTTTGGAATGGAGAAACTAATTCTCGCTTCATAGGCAATTGGCGAGAAAATGGTTCTCGACGCCAACCGGAAAAGGGGCATGCTGACCGTCTCCTTGAGATTATCCGGACTCTTCGGGTAAGCTCCATCCCCGAGCTTTTTTCTTTTCTTTCCCTTCTCCCGAGCTTTGATTCTTACTGGACCCTTAGACCCGGAGATCGACAAGCTCTCCCCGGCATGTTCCAAGCCCTCGAGCGCGGCCAGACCAAGTTCCAGCTTGGCGACAACTCCAACCTTGCCGACTTCACGTACATCGTCAACGCGGCCTACGCACATATCTTGGCAGCCGAAAAACTTCTTGCTATGCCCGTTGACTTGGAAAAGACACCTACCACCGTTGATGGCGAAGCCTACTTCATCACCAACGGGCAGCCTGTTCCGTTCTGGGATTTTGTGCGGGCAGTATGGGCAGCGAAGGGACACGTGGCGCCGTATAATATCGTGCTGCCGAAGTTAGTATCCCATTACGCGGGTGGTGCCTCGGAGCTCGTGGGGTGGCTCACTGGGAAGGAACCGAGTCTTACAAGACTGAAGGTGAAGCTGAGTACCTGCCAGAGGTATTTTGACATCAGGAAGGCAAAGACTTTGCTAGGGTATGAGCCGCTTGTCTCACTCCACCAAGGAGTGCTGGATGGTGTGGCATGGTTCGTAGAACAAGAGAAGATGGAGAGCGAGAAAAAGGGACAATAATGGTAAAATGTTTATGATTTTTTTTTCTTTCTGGTGAATAGCGGTTTGGCTAGCTTCGCACGAATTATTTTATTAGTATCTTTTTGTAAACCCCCCCTTTTCTGGACTTTCTTCCTTTTTTTTTCACTGCTACAGTAATTAAGAATTAATGAGATGCGGCGCTGGGGTTTCCTTTTCTCTTCGATTAAATGAGATAAAATTAGTGTTGGTGCCGTTTTCCTTCATGAAGGGTCACTCGTACATGTGAAATTTTGTTCCAATTCAAGTGAAAGTGGGAGAACTGAATACTTTAAAAGAAAGACATAGTCACTTATTTTATGATATTTTATGACTCTTAAGCGATGGCTCCGGGGATACGACTATTGTCCCAAAGACTGTCGCGGTTGCCCCTTCGTGTATTAGGTAGTTATTTGAAAAGGTATATTTGATATTGATAGTCTTGGGCAGTAGGTACTTTGTTTGTGGTATGCGCGTGGTTTCTGTGTGGGTTACCTGTCGTTGGGTTTAGCTGTATAATAATAGAAAAAATAGCTTGCTCTAGAAGGATTCTTTATTGATTTTCTAGTTGAACTTTTATTATCGTAAGGAAGTGAGAGTTTGCAAACGTTAGATACGGTTTTTTTAAAATGGATACAAGAATATCGCATGCAACAGAAGTTGTGGCGTGAACAAAACCGCAAACGTTAGATACGAAAGGGATAACAATATATAGTAACTTTTCGTCCGAAAGTGATATCTTGTGAAAAATAATCGACTACCTAAACCTTTAGGTTTTCTTTTTCAAAAGGCCCTTGAAGAAATCGAAGCTGTTGTTATCACTCTGTAGCGTAAAAACCTTTCCAGTTTGTCTGTCCTTTTCATCCAATTCGTCTGCTCTTAAAAGTCCGTAATCCATCGTGATACCTCTAATTCTTACTTTCGCCCCACCCTCCATTTCAAGCCGGACAATCTGGTTACTGTTTAACACAAGAAACATTAGCTAGGCACCTTCGTTTATGGCTGAGGTGGTTCTTACCTATGAAGCCAATGCTTGTAGTAAAGCTCCTCAAATGGCTGAAACCCTTGGTTGCAGAACTGGTAGTACATCTCCTCGAAAGTAACCAGTATTTTCGCCAGCAGCTTTTCATGTTCAAACCAAGACAGGCTTGAGAGACCCTTAGCTTTTCGGCGTATGTTTAGTGCTTCGACCATGAGGTTAAGTGATGTCGTGGGGGCTCTATTGGTCGTGTTGATACCACAACCTACAACAAGAAGGAACTGATTGCTAGCATAGCTACAGTTGACTAAGATACCGCCAATTTTAACAAATTCTTTTTCGTCCGTATCATTCACGGACGGGTTTTCGGCGTCTAGTGTCAAAGGTTATTTATTAGAAAGGGACGATACAGGGTATCCAAATCGGATAAAAGGATGTTTTACTTACAGATATCGTTTGGCCATTTTACGTGTACTGGCAGGTCCTCGTAGCCTGCGCCATAGTTTTTAATACCTTCCACGGTCGCTAGTGCCACCATGTATTGGACGAAGACTACTGGTGCTTGAACTCCTAGCTGCGAGGGGTGACGGATTACTGTCGACCATACAAGAGCGCCCATGGGAGTTACCCAGACATTATTTCCGCGGCCTCTTCCAGAAACCTGGATCGTTGCTACTGCTGTCAATCCGTTGGGCAGTTTTTGAAGGAGTTGGAAGTTTCTATAAAACTAGTCAATGTTCCTGGTTCCAAAGCTGGCTATAAATCAAGAGTAGGGCTGGAGAATATGTACTTGTCTAATATTGTGTTGGTACTTGTTACAGTCTCTCCATATAGAAGGAAAGTGCCGAATTGTTCGGGGGAAGAACGAGAAAGTGATCTATAATGCTTCAAATGCCAGAAATATGTATCGTGGTTGAAATATGGTGTTTCCTTTAGAATTGGATATCTCTTATCATGGATTTGAAGATGTTTTTCGATTTTATTATAATCGACTATTTTATCTTCTGATGACTCGTCACCACCCAAGGCATCCGAAAGGGACTTCAGATACAAAGGTTGTGGTGAGTTTTCAAGGATGAATGTATCATTTTCACCAAT
The DNA here is from genome assembly GCA_038503075.1 of Gyromitra esculenta. Lineage (NCBI taxonomy): Eukaryota > Fungi > Ascomycota > Pezizomycetes > Pezizales > Discinaceae > Gyromitra > Gyromitra esculenta. The sequence continues at coordinate 970,943 of JBCAML010000001.1, forward strand.
GATTTTCTGGGCGCCATCCTCGGTAGTAGTTGTAATATCTTTTAGACGTTCGACAAGGTGTCCGACATCTGACGGGTACATCGAACTCAGATGGAGGCGTGATAGAGATGATGCAACAGCATTTTCTTCTGAACAATTAAGCCCCAGCTTCAGAAGACAAGCTTTCAAGAATGCTATTCGTTTGTCATTGTCTTCTACTATTGCGTCCACTAAGTCTGCGTATCCTTCTGGGCCGCTGTTTTTGTCTAGATTGATGCCCGCAAATCTTCGGGAGTTAGCACATACATAGTGTGGTCGATAATATAGTATACGTACTCTGGATGTGGCCCCGTCAAGATAGCCCCTCCTTTCCCAAATTTGCAGTATATAATTGCAGCGTCACCACCAGTAACATTCAAGTCCTGTGTGTAGCGTGAAATAACTTCGATCCCTTCGTATTTCTCAGGATCAACAAACAGTCCTCCGCCATTATAGTAGCTTCTAAACTCTTCGGGAGCAACGTCATCAAGCGTACTCTTCTCGATCTTCAACTTTGGAGCTCTCGCTCCTCTCTCGCTGGCATATGAAAACCCTGCAAATGCTGCACCCCTGCACGTCCCCGGGAAAAACGCCAATTCCCTACTGCCGACTACCTCCAATGATCCGTTTCCAACTTCAAATTCCACTCTCCCACATCCGTAGTACCCTCCAGCACACAGCCCAAGATAGGCACCACCATTCCAGACAAATTGTGATATGATCTTATTTCCTTCACCGTTGAGAACACGGCAGTAACCAAGATCTGCGCCGCCTGGCATCACAAGAAGCGCACACGAGGGAATCCATGGCTCGTTGATGATTGTTTCGGCGTTTATAGGGTTTACAGCAAAGTGTGGCGATAGAAGCCTCCGAAGGGAATAAAGACAATGGCGAACAGATTCAACCGTTGTTCCAGTTCCTGTAATTGGCATAAGCTTTTATTTTTTTGCTTTGAAAGTGTAGCTCTTTTGGCACTGAGAAATGTTTTTCATACCTGAATATACTAGTACATTCATCCGAGCTATTGTGGTGGTGTTTTAAGGTGGGGCAGCGTGGGGGATCTCCGACTTCTCGGGAACACGACAACGGCACCTTTAGTTTTTCTTAGACCTAAGTAAACGCAAAACGATGCCGAGTAACCAGAAAACCGCTGTGGATAAGCAGACACCCTCGGCGATGCAAGATGACGATGAACCGGATGCCTGGTAAGTCACAGTGAGATGACGATATGCATGTGTTGGGAGAACGCGGGGTGGTGGCCCAACAGGGCTGCCTATCGAGAGATGGTTTCTAATTCGGACCGTATGCAATGCATCCAGGGACAAACGAATTTCTGATACGGGTTGCTCAGGTTTCCTCCCTTCCCTTTTATATGCTTTTTCCTTAAAATTAATCAGCAATTTAGTGGAGAACGAGAGGTTGAACAACTGCTACTTCGACAAGAAGGATTGGCGGTTGTGTAAATCTGAGGTTCGTTTCATCCTGATTAAAGAGTGAAGAGAGACTCGGGTCCATTTTTGCACGACAACCTCATCTCAGCTTAATGACTTCAATTCTACAGTAGATTTCTTGGAGGGATGGCTAATTTTAATTTGGGGTAGATGGAAGCTTTTAAGGCATGCTGGAAAGCGAAGGGGAACGCAAGCAGGACTGACACTCGCGACAGATGATGATAGCTTCAGCAGTTAGTGGGAATGTCGTCTTTAAATTTATCTGTATTTCTACAACTGAGACGCTGCAGATTGGCTTTATTTGCTGTCCTAAGGGACAATTTCTGGATGTTTAAATAGCGTTATGTGGCTGAATACTGAGTGTCCGTGCGTCGCTTGAACCCCATGCTTAAACTCGACGTCACTAGCGCTCAACCGACGTCCCCAACAAATACCCCACACTATGAACTTTCTTACGCGTAGGATTTTGGGGCATCGCCTTGCTTTAATTCAACCAACAAGAGCAATAATTACTCCCCGCCTTTGTGGCCCTGTTCTTGCCCGACGGTTTAACACCACTGATGCGGTAACAGACTATGTGCCTCAATCCCTTAGAGACACAGGACTTCAAGATGCCCCCGCTGAATTGATAATCAACGAGGGAGCAACTAGTAAAATCGATTGGTCAAAATCCTTCCACGGGTTTACCGTAGAGCCATTTCCGAAGGAGATTGTGTCTTCCCTCCAGGAACCTGTTAATCCTAGCGAGGTTGAGATGAGGCCTGGTATATCTAGATTTCTAAACTAGCGAAGCATAAGGGTACTTGGAAGCTAATAAAACCTTCCTTCGTATTAGAGGGACTCGTCTATCTTCCCACAAGCAGTTTTATGAATGTTCTCAGCAAGGCTTTCGGCCCCGGGGGCTGGAGCATAGTGCCTCGCGGTGAGGTTGTTGCTACTGAGAAACAGGTTACTCAAGAATACGCTCTCATCTGTCATGGCCGGTACTTTTTTTCTCCAAATACAGCTTCGTCCGAAAATAACTGCTTTTTCCTATCCGGTAACTAACAGTTAGAAATTTTCTATATAGGCTTGTCTCTATTGCTAGAGGTGAACAAGAATACTCTACCAGCAAAAGCATTTACACGGCAATCGAAGACTGCAAAAGCACAGCGTTGATGCGATGCTGCAAAGATCTTGGTATTTTTAGTGATCTTTGGAATCCGCGCTGGAGGAAATCATTCAGGGAGAAATATTGCACGCATGTATTGGCTCTCCACCTGCCTACCAAGGCAAAAAAAATGATCTGGTTGAAGAATGGGGAAAAAACGAAATTCCCTTTCCAATATCCAAGTGTGTAATTTATTTAATAGTAATTTACATAGGACTAGTACTATCGATCAGAGCATAAACTATTTGAAAGTGGTCTTTTGTTAGGGGTATTAGCCCTTCGGATCTGGGTTTCTTTGTTTTAAGAGCTGCTGTAGTAAAACCCTACATGTAGTTTTGAAATCGTATACTATAGCGTCGCGTAGGTAGGAAGTGTCCCAGATGCTAGAGCGTACTGGTATAGTTATTTCCATCTCCACACTATCCTAATCCTGAAATTGGGATCTACTATCCTCGCTACACGCACGCCGACCAAGCTCTACCCCCACAAATGTTCAATTGATTCTCTATATCTTCATTATATCAATCTCGTTCCCGAAATCTATGTGCAGATATCAGACGAGAACTATGTAGTGTCTCAAACCACCTACCTGTTCAGGTATACTTTCCCATTAGAGAGCAATTCCACTTCATGGCTTCCACTTGTCACTAGAACGGTATCCCATAATCCGGTGAAGTTGACCTCCTCTTTAGGAGCCAATATGTGTTGTTACTTTCTGAAAGAATGGATGATAGGCTGGGTCAATCTATGGGGCCGCAATTTTGTCAATCATTTACTTCCGTTGCTGTTGATTGAGTTGATTATGGCGTTTGCAGTTTTAGTAAGGGTGTTTGCTGCACCCAGACGACTATGAAATTTCTTTTTGGGGGTTGTATGGGTGGAATAGACTCAGCGAGTGATTTTTCATGATGCGCTATGTAACCAGCGGTATACTATCACCTAGAAGGCTCTTTCTCGGGCCCTCTAAAAGTAAAGGATCACATCACTGATGTGCTACCCAATGATGCGTAGCAGGCTGTGTGAATGGGGGCTAGGCACCAGACCAAAGAGAAGATAGAGAACATCTAGTCGTGCGTTTAAAGAGGGACGATAGAAATATGGATTAAGGGTCGGTTTCCCGACTTCATTTTTGGAATATTTACACTACTTTAGCGCTCCCAGCGTCTTCAAAGTAAAACATAAAGAAAGGGAAAGAAAAAAAAAAGAACAAAACTCCAAACTCCAAACTGGCCAAACCTTTTCGAAAGAGTATGCAAAAGGAAAAATAATAATGCCGTGGCCTTTGGCTATGAAATCGATAAAAAGGCACTTATGGAGGGTATTTTGAAAGAAAAAATAATTCTGCTGCTCCGAATAGCCCTCCATCTCTCATACAGCACGACGACCCCGATATCGACCCGCGGCGATATCTGTACTGTTGGTGTACGGAGTGGGTGTAGGCATAACAAGGGCAAGAATAGTGGTAGGTCTACGGAGGGAGGCTATGGTAGCGAAGGTTGTAGTCCTACTGGCACTAGATGCTTTGGTAGTGGAGGAGGAAGGGGGAGATGTGGTGGCGGTGGTGAGGGTGGTGAGGGTGGTGAGGGTGGTGAGGGTGGTAGAATCATTCATAGCCATAGTGCTGACAGTGTGCGAAGGCATCAGACCATCACCCGTATTCGACCAACTGATGCCTTGTGGTCCCTTGTTTTTAACATGTAGAGTGGCAACCACCGACCCCACTACCATGAGAAAGACTGCCATAGCCACCATCGTAATCCAAAATGACCTTTTGGTCATCCCTAGAATGTAGGTTGGTTTTGTTGTTGAGGGAGTCTCCTCCACGATGGTCTCGACCGAATTTTCTCCCTTGGTCAACTCCAATCCCAACGCAATTTCCTCCTCCACCACCGCAGCTTCCCTCTCCATAGCAGCAAGCTGCTCCCTCACATATTCCTGGCCTTTCCGCGCGGACTCAACCCTCTCTGAACGCTCTGCCTCCTCGACGCGGTGGAGCTCATCCCACCAATTGTCTGAGCCTATCCCCTCAACACCTGCCACCGAACGCTCCTCGCAGAACGGATCTCCCCCTTCGAAGGTTGGGTCGGAGGCAGCCCTCACGGCCGCAACCTTCGGGACCGGAATCTCACCCTCGGCCCCAGACACCCGGAAGTGTTCCAGTTTTGTTCCGGCTTGCTGGATTGCCGGTTTCACCTCTGTGGCGGCCAGAGTTTGGACCTCTTTATTTTTTAGAACGCACTTGGGAGGGAGAAGAGGGAGGGGAGGGAGGGGTGCGGTAGGAGGGGGAGATGGCGCTCCATACTTCTAGAATGTCGTTAGTATTATGGTAATTCCAGGGAAATCATATTGATACAGTCAATGATCAAAACGAAGGTTTTTTGAGAGGGACTTACCAAGAAGAGAGTATCGCACCACACAACCCCGTAGGATTGGAAAGCGGCGGAGTCGACTTGTGTCGACATCTTAGGTTGAATGGAGGGGATTGGAATGAAAAGATATGTAAAAGGTTTTATTCTGGACGAAATAGTAAGCTTAAGAGAAAAAAAGACCAACGATTGAAATAGCAAGAAAGTAGCAGATTGTGAAAACGTGAACTCAGTGATCATCGTAGCGACAACAGGAGATGCTAGCTAGCTGACCGTTTGTGCTTGTGAAAATGAAGGAGATGGAGCGGTCGATGAGTGATATGGAGATGATAAACTATCTGATGATAGACCTGCTGAGAGAAAACAGGGAAAATGCGACAGAAAAGAAGTAATAAAGAAAGTGATGAGAATGACAAACCTTGATAATTCGATAATACGACTAAGTGCTGGTCGTCTGAACCCGAATGTCGAATTGTTAAGAAAGGTGAGGTGGGGAGAAGAAGGGAGGGGAGAAACAAACAACAGACGAAGCAGACGGAGGAAACAAAAGAATAAGATGGAAGAAGATTGCGAGAGCTAGCCATTCTGTAGGATCTGATTAAAAAAAAGAGCCGAGCCCGCTCTGAGAGCCCGCTCTGGGAGTTGCTATGTTATCATTGACCGAACGCACCATTCTATGTGGACCACCCAAGTGAAGATAGAGCCCCCGTGAACCTCCGCAACAGAGAAGCTAGCAGACGAATGGTGCAGGCGGGATGAATAAAATAAAATAAAACAAACGCCAAACTCGATTATAAAATATATACAGGTGCTTTAGCACCACACCGCACCCCACTGGCACACTCCCAACGCCTTCAGAAAGGGGAAAGGTAACGAGCGGAATTTACAAAATTTACAGAAAAAGAGGTGCTGCTGAGACCTTTAGCTATGGAATCGGCCAAGGAAAAAAAGGCTCCCAAAGAGAGTATCTCGTAAAAAAACAAAAAACCACTCCCGACTCCAAATAGCCTTTACATCGTACGACGCCCCCGATTCAGGGAAGAGCTAGGGACATAACCCACAGCCCTAATTGTGCTGTTTATGTACGCAGTAGGTGTGGGCATAACAAACGCAAGAGTAGTGGGTTCGTGGAGGGGACGACTACCACGAATGTAGTAGTCCTACTGCTAGTATCGAACGTCCCATTAGTGGAGGTAGTCGAGTTTCCTGGGCTGGACAACTGCTTCGGGATATCATCCCAACTCAACAAATTCACACCGTGTGGTCCTTCACGCTTACCGTTTAAAGCGCACCATCGACCCCATAACCGCAAGGAGTATTACTATGCTAATCATCATGCTAATCCAAAATGACCGCTTGGCCATCCCCAGCAGGGTTGATGAGTTTTTGTTGCGGTGGAGGTCATTACAACAGTTTCGTCCAAGTTCTTCCTTCTTATAATTAGCCAGCGTAGTGCTCTTTCAATAGCAGTAAGCTGCCTTTCCACCTCTTCCTGGGCTTTTTGTGACGCCCCGAGCTCTCTCTAGCCGCTCTGCCTCTTCAATCCAGTGGAGCTCACCCCCCACCAACTCTCTTTCGAGCTTACCGCCGAAAATCCTGCCACCGGCCCAACCTGGCCCTCCAGAACGGATCCCCCCCGAGCCTCGTGCTCTGGCCCAACATGGCCCTCCACCGACTGCTCCTCGCAAATCGGATCTCCCCCCTTCGAAGGTCGGGTCGGAGGCAGCCCTCACGACCGCCTTCGGAGCCGGAATCTCATCCTCGGCCCCAAACACTCGTAAGTGTTCCGTTTTTTATTTTCCAGCTTCCTGGACTGCCGATTTCACCTTTGTGGTAGCCAGAGTTTGGAACTCTTTTTTTAATGGGCGGTTCGGATTTCCGCACTGTTTTACGTCTCTGGGCGAGAGAGCGCCGCTGAGAGGGAAAGAGGGAAGAGGAGAGGAGAGGAGAGGAGAGGGGGGGGATGCAGTAGGAGAGGGCTACAGCGCTCTATATTCTTTGGGTTTCGTTAGTATTATAGAAACTTCGGGGGGGAGTGTGACTTTATCGATAAAGCCAATGATCGAAACGTTCCCGGGGGTAGGGTGGGGTTTGGAGTGGAAAAACTTACGAGGAAGTGAAGTGAGGATCACGCCATACAACCAATCCCCGAAGGATTTCAACGGCGGCGGAGTCAATATGCTCAGACATTTTTGGGAGGAATGAAAAGAATGGAAGGGATTGGATTGGATTGGATTGGGGAGGAGAGAGTGTGAGGTGAGAGGTGAGAAGAGAATCTAGATGAAACAGTACATGTAAGCTTAGGAGAAAAAAACACCCCTCACCTCGATCGAAATAGCAGGCAATGATCAAACTGTGGAGTCATGGGCTCAATGATCACTTTAACAGAAACAGGAGACACTGGCTAATCGCTAATCGTTTGTGCTTGTGAAAAAACGAGCGGGAGGGAGAGCACGATGAATGAGTGGTGTGGGGACGACATGGGGACGATAGATCTGCTGGGAGAAAAATAGGGAAAGTGCGACAGAAAGGAAATAACAAAGAAAGATAACGGGAGTAGCAAACCTTGCTGATTCAAGTAGGTGTTGGGCCTCTGAGCGGGTACTGTTCGAAACGTCAAGAAAGGTGAGGTGGGGAGAAGAAGAAGGGAAGAGAGAAAATCAAACAGCAAACGAAAAGAAAGAGATAGAGGGAAGATGGCGAGAGCTAACCGTTCTGCAGGATCAGATTTTAAAAAAAAAGGAACCGAGTCCGCTCTGTGACTTGCTACGTTATCATTGACCGAATTCGCCATTCTATGTGAGCGAAAGAACCCCCACGAACGTCCTCCCTCGACAGTAGAGAAGCAAAGGTGTAAACAGGATGGATAAAAATAAAAAAACCAATGCCAAATTCGAATTGAATACACGTAAATAATACAAATAATACAAATAAAAAAAACCTCCCCTCTACTAGTTTTTACCTCTCTAAGCCCCCCCCCCGTCCATCTATTTCGAAATTAAGCCTACACATTAATTAGTCCATCTTCCACGGAAGAAAAAAAAGCCAATGATAAAACCGCCTACTTACCCAAGCTCCAATCAACGCCATCCCCGCACCGCCCGCCACGACCGCCATGCCCGCCTGTACTCTTCTCCGACCCCTCAACACGATATAGCTCTCATCGCTCAAAAAGTCTTCCGCCAACAACTCAACCAGCCCGGCAAACAGCAGCAATCCAGACGAGATTGCATTCATAACACCGACCATCAGCAGACCTGCCTGACTCGCTGGATCATACAATTTCCGTGTAGCTAGACCAATGGCTTGTCCAATGGGCGTTGTGGTACCGTAGGCAAGACACATAAGCCAGGGCTTCATCGAATCCGCAGGGAAGCCGGTGAGTGAGGCGATACGGGAGCCGAGGGCGAGACCCTCGAAGGTCTGATGAAAGGTTATGGCGATGAGGAGTACGATGAAGTTGGAGCCGGTAGCGACCGAAAGCGCCATACCTATCATTTACCGTGTAAGCATGCATACATGTAGGTGGATACATATAACCTTGTTATATGGACAGGGGGGGATACCAATAAACACACTATGAAACAATATACCCGCTTCCAACAACATAACCTGCAACAGTTCCTTCTGCTTCTGCTGTTCCGGATTCAGTCCACTCCCGCCCCTCACCATCCTCCTCTGACCCCCCCCCGAATAGCTCCTCGACCTACCACCGCTACCCCCACCATTCAACGCCCTCGTCTCCTCCTCCTCCTCCTCCACACTCGACTCTTCCTCCTCCTCAGAGTCGCTCTCCGCTTTATCGTACGCGCCCGCATCACCCCCACTTGCACTCCCTAATCCCGCTCTCTCAATTTTCTGCAACTGCGTACCCAGACTTCCGCTGCGGCGATGTCCAGACCCTCCTCTCCCGCCCTCCCGCACCACCGCCGCAGGCGCTCCACCAAACGGCGCAACAACAGCCGGAACAGGGTCGTAACTACCCGGGAGGGCAGGGCCAGAATGGCAGCCCCCCATAGAACCCCCGTTCATGGTCGAGAAGGTCATCTCGATCGTGACGACGACAAAGACGGCGATCATGGCGATGAGGCCGGCCATGGCTGGGTATGAGCGGTTCCAGAACTCGGGGAGGCAGGGATCGGTTAGTGATGTGAACGCGGTTGGTAGGAGGTGGACGAATGCAGTAGCTATGAGGACGCCAGTACCGAAGCTGTGGTGGTGGGAGGTGGGGGAAGAGGTTAGTAACGGTTTAGAATGGGCGGAATGGAATGGAGGAGGGACGGGTGTGTTACTGGCGGGATAGGAAGCTGGAGGTTGTTATTAGCTGGATATATATTATAGAGAGCTGGAGAGGAGGTAGGAGTTACAGAAATTGGTGCGGGACACGCAGCTGAGGGAACTTTTTCACTATGAGTGGGAATGAACATGCTGTAGTCCAAACGAATCCGTCCGTCAGCGTTTCTGTAGTTCCTGGTTAAATAAACCTCCATCTCCGCGCTGAAGCAGGACAAGCACCCTCCCCCAAGCCAGCTTGTCCGCCGGCTTCATAGCTCCAGCGCAAGATATCCGAAGTCCTAAGGAGCGGCAGAAGAGCTTCGGTGGTACTGACATAAGATACTTTGCACCAATATGATAAACAGTGCCAGCACATGTAACGGCAGATTATACGACCCGTCGGTCTTTCCACCACAGACCTAAAGCCCTCGCTATCAGCATTTCCTTCCCCGCAAGCCATCTGAAGGCGCGGGAGTAACGTACAAGCGACGCTCTGGTTGTGAGTTCTGGCGCAAGGTACGGGGGGCTCTGGTTGAAGCCTATTGTTGCTCAAGGACATGTTAGCGGCAGCTGCTATGTATATCAACAGGGCCCAAGCTCCCCGCGCCGCGGAACAAGACGTACCGTCGAAGCCATCCGGGTTAGCATCGCGGGTTGGGCAGTTCATGGCGGGCAGGCGCAGGGGGGCGCTCCCGGCGTGCGTACGGCGTCGGATATGCGAATGTACAGTGTACGGTAAATTCGGCCCGCGAAGGAGAGGGGAGAAGGGAATAGAGAGGGGGGAGCGGGGGGGAGAATTGGTCTCTGGAGGGTGGAGCTGAGAGTGCACGGTATACCAATGATACGGCGAGCACACGTAACAGATAGGGACTGAATGTACTTTGCTCAATAGGAGGCTTTGGACAGCCAGCAACAGAAAAGGGATCGGCATTCAGCAGCCGCGCTGGGAACCCTGGCCCTAGCCTCTGGCAACATCCGTGCATTCTTATTTTTATTTTTATTTTTATTTTTATTTTTATTTTTATAGTGAGCTTATTGCTCCTGCTAGGCAAAAATCAAAGGACAGACCCTTTGTGGGCACTGTATTCACCCTACGCCCGCCTTGGAGGACTCGCAGCCCCGAGAACTCCCCTAAACCCAATGTCGCACAGTCGCCCGTTGGACTGGAAAAGGCCCCTGCGCTTCCCGCTGCTCTCCCATTAACGCCAGCGGGACAGGGGGTACGTAACCTGCCCCTGCCCCTTCCGAGCCTTCCGAGAAGCTCTGGGTCTGCCTCCGAGCGAAACTTCTTTTGATCTTCTTGGCTGGCTTGCTCTCTCGCTTTAAGTACAGCCCAAGCCCCCGGGTTCTGAATAGCATTCTTTCCACCCTCTCTAGCTAACTTTCCTTATTGCTATTTCTCCCCTGTTCCTTTTCTATTCACTCCTTTAATCGACTGGCTATCGAGCATATCTACACTTTCTTTTCGTTGTGACGCTGCTGTAACACCATCATCTTCTGCCTCCAACACCATATCTTATCGCTATGTCACCTGACCAGACAACCCACCTGCTGCCAGTGCACAACGGGCGTGCAAGGGCGTCTTCAACTGCCTCATCAGCGAGTTCTCAAGCGCCCAAGGAAGACTCCGTGAAAGCAAAATACGCATGGCTTACTGTCTATTTTGCGCTCAACCTGGCGTTGACGCTATACAACAAAGCCGTTATGGGGAAGGTAGTTTTCTACATCCCTGCTCTATTCAAGGTTTGGCAACTGTGCTCACTGAAATACTACATGTACATATAGTTCCCATTCCCTTACCTGTTGACGGGTATACATGCCCTCTGTGGCAGTATGGGCTGCATGTTCTTCTACATGCGGGGCTCGTTCGAGTTGACGAGACTCACCGATTCCGAGAACTTGACTATCCTGCTATTCTCCGTGCTCTACACTATCAACATTGCAATCAGCAATGTCTCACTGTAAGTTCCTACCCTAATACCAATCATTGACCTTCCCCTCCCCTTCCCCCCAAATATCCCTGGTTGATATTCCCCAAATATTTCATCCCATCAACGATCATTGACCCCTTTTTTTTTAAACCAAACCAAGCTAACACTCCCCACTAAGCAACCTCGTCACAATCCCCTTCCACCAAATCGTCCGCGCGACCACCCCGCTCTTCACCGTAACCATCTACGCGTTCTTCTTCTCCCAGCGCTACCCAACCCTAACCTACATCTCGCTGCTCCCCGTGATACTCGGGGTCGCGCTGGCCTGCTACGGCGACATCTACTTCACCCCGCTCGGCTTCCTGCTCACCTTACTCGGCGCCTTCCTCGCCGCGCTCAAGACCGTCGTCACCAACCGGATCCAGACCAGCGGGCTCAAGCTGTCGCCGCTGGAGCTGCTGCACCGCATGAGCCCGCTGGCGCTCGTGCAGACCCTGCTGTACGCGTACTTCACCGGCGAGATCGGGCGTGTCGAGGCGTTCGCCGCCGCGGGCGGCCTGGGCAGGCGCGAGGCCCTGGTGCTCGCGGTCAACGGCGTGATTGCGTTCGCGCTCAACGTCATCAGCTTCACCGCGAACAGGAAGACCGGCGCGTTGACGATGACGGTCGCCGCGAACGTTAAGCAGATCCTGACGATCGTGCTGAGCGTGGCGTTCTGGGGACTGCAGGTCACGGGCGTGAATGTGGTTGGGATCGTGGTCACGCTGTGTGGGGGTGCGTGGTATGCGGTTGTGGAGTTGGAGGGGAAGAAGAAGAAGAAGGTTGTGCCTAAGGAGGTGGAGGTTCTGAGGGATGTGAAGGCTGGGTAGATTGGTTTTTTTTTTTACTTTGTTATGGGGGGGTTTCTTTTGTTATGGGGGGGTTTCTTTTGTTGTGGCTTGGGTTTTCTTATATGGGGTTATTGGGGATTTTATTATATCATCGCGCGTGTGTGGGAAGGGAACGTATAATATTTTTATTTGTCTATTTGGGGGAACGGGAACGGGCACGGGTGTTACTGCATTTCAACCTACTATTTCTCTATAGAGTCGCTTTGTTCAGTTTTTGATTTTTGGTGGTGGAGGAGCGGAATAAATCTGACCATAACCACGTTCCAATCAGCGCTTCAAACCCATTTAAGAGGCATGGTGGGTGAATTTTTTATTTTATTTAGAAAAGTAGACGTTTAATAAGAATAAAAATTTGATACTGCAACATTAGGGAAAATTTGCCCTGACAGAGCCGTAAATCACACTTAATTTTTTCGATGTCAAAAATATCGCGTTGAAGTATTATCGGGTTAACGAAGAAATATGATTATTAACGGATGATACTTCGTCCATTTTGGTTTTTTTTGTCATAATACCCATTTGGTATACAAAGAGGGCGCCAGCAAGCCTCTCTCCCGCCCTGCTTGACATCTCTCCGCCATCCCAGTCTCCCATCCATCCATTCCAATTTTTCGGCCCTTTTCCTTTCCTCCTTTTCCCGTTTCGCTGCAGCCATCTAGTTTATCCTTTCGAGCGCCTATCACAAAAAGCACAAGTAAGTCCATCTGCAAAAATCGCCGGGCAGGAGTGGAAGAAACGAAACGCACCTCCAACATGACAACTGAATTCCCTCTAATCACAACCGTGCCGATGCGGACCTTCTCGCCACCATCCTTCTCTTCGACCGCGTCATCGAGGACGATGTTCAGGAAGACCTAGATTGTCTTATCGTCAGTACCATCCACGCAGAAAGACACGGGTCGAGTTCCAAGACGGAAGAGACCCAATCTAGGAGGGCAGGAAGGTACACACATCGTATCCTCTGAGCACACCAATGACCTTGCGGGAGCCATTAAGCTGCACGAAGAGGCGCTTGTCGAGGTACTGTTTGTTGTTCGAGCATCGTTAGCACCGTCTTTGTCTTGTCCGTGTCTTGCTCTTGCATCCTTTCTCCGAGTTAGAGTGACCGGGGGAGCACATACTTTTTTAAGTTCGGGCTGAGCTGGAGGCATCTTGGATGTAAGTAGAGAGCGGAAGTGGTGGGGAGGGGGGGAAGCAGGAGCAGTTGATATCGAACTGCGGGTGAGGTTAGTTGCTCTCTGAGGCGTGGCTGGTCTTGGCACCCGCGGTTGCGGCTAACCACAAGGGTCCAAACGCCACTTAGCTTGCCGCAGCTTCAATCTCCGCGACTGCAATCCAGAGAATCCAACGATTCAACAACATGCGTTCCTCATTCGCATCGCGCCGACCCAAAGCCCGGAAAATCGAGGCTGACGAAGACCAAGAAGACAATTCCTTAGATAAATCCGCGGATACATCTGAACAACCCAGTGTGTAGAACTACTCTTTCTTCTGCCCCCAGCTCTTTGCCCCCCCAGCTAACAAATACCCATAGCTTCTACTCGTCCTAAACTTGTAAAAAAGAAACGCGCAACCCTCCGTCTTTCTTTCGGCCCCGAAGCAGAGACTACCACCGTCTCTGACCCTAGCGCTGACGAACCCCCCCCAATCGTCCTCAAAAAGTCTGCCCTCAGCCGAAAAGCCATCGAGCGCAATGCCGCGCGCAAAGCTAGCCTCGCCGCAGGCGTGGTTAGGATAGACCAGCTAAACGCAACGTCGACAAGTGAGAGACCGAGTTACTCGAGAGAGTATCTAGAAGAGCTGAAAAGCAGTACGCCTACGAGACCAGTCGATACGCGAGAGGAGGACGGGCAGGGTGGTGGCGGTGGTGATGATTACGATATGATTCTAGACGACGACGTGATGGCTGTTGTGAAGGCTAGCGACCAACGCACGATAATGAGGCTTGAAGATGTAGCACCCGCGGGGACTACAGGTATCATGGACGAAGGCCTCGTCCGTGTCCTTAAAGCACGGCGGGCAGAAAAGGCAGCAAAAGCAAAGGCGGGAGACTACATCTCGCTAGATGGTGATGACGACTTGGACGATGGCGACAGCGAAATCCTACTAAAGAGCAAAAAGAAGAAATCACGACTACGCGGCTTGGACGATGGAGGATTCGACGATGAGGATATGGAGAAATATATCGAAGATGAGGGAGTAGTCCTTGGTGGGAAATCTGCCCAGCGGGAGCAGGAACGGCGCCGGAGAGAGGGAATCAGAGATACCATCAACCAGGCAGAGGGTATTAATTCGGATGATGAAGCAGACTCTGACTTCTCCAAGGATTCGCTGGCGGAGGAATGGGAGCGAGATCAGATCAGGAAAGGAGCCTTCTCCACGAACGCTCCAGGGTCTGTAGCGTCAGACTTGGAGATTTTGACACGGCAACCTCCAAATATGACCCCGCTACCAAGCCTCAAGGATGCGCTGAAGAGATTGGAAGCCAGCCTGGCAGCGATGGAGTTTAGGAAGACGCAGACGATGAGACAGGTTGAGACGCTACAACACGAAAAACAAGAGATTGCACAGAGAGAGAAGATGGTGCAAGATAGGTTGAAAAGAGCAAGTGAAGAATATGAGAAATTGAGGAGTGGGTTGGGGATGGGCGGTGGAGGCTTGGAGGGGGTTGTGAGCAGAGGATTAGAGAGCTTTGGGAATACCCCAATCAGAATTGCAGAAGATTCCTAACAGAACCCTGCGTTTGTATTTATAGTCCGTCCTTGATTCGAATCTCGGGATGAAAATGGAAAGTAGACGGTTCTGCCGCTTAGTTATATGTCCAAAATATTTAATAGAAGTTTATACACGGGCATACAAAACACCTTTTTACATTCACTACATGTATATGTATGTAGTTGTTAACCGACGAATCCAGCCAGCCAGATAGAGTACTTTCTTCTTATATGATAGTCTCAGGCATTCGACCTACAAGAAGAGTACATACATGTAATTTACTCGGCTACATAAACCCGCCAGCCATTTTTCAATAAGTATAAAGCATCTTTCAAACTTTCCCCAAAACTCATCTAGTACATAGAACAATTTAAAAAAAAGAAAAAGTAGAAAAAGAAGCCCTTAGCAAAATAGATCCGCCGAACTCCACCAAGTGTAATGAAACTAAGCACAGTAGAATAGACAACGTCAACAAAGTAAACAATCCAGTAAGGAACATATTCTTCTGCTTTCCTAGGGGTGGCGAAAAGACAAAAAGCCTAAAATCGACAAATACACATAAACATCATAAACGATCACTCGATACCACCAACGAGCTTCCGCTCAATACCCCTCTCATCCCTACATCCATTGTGCTAGAAGATGCCCCGTAGCCGATCCTGTAGGAACTCTCTTCCTGTTTTAATGGAACCAATATCGTGGCCTTGCTGGCTCCGCAGGCTTATATTCGATTGCTGGAACTGGAGGTACATATACCGGATACATGACCACAGGAACTCCCCCGTAATATGGTACCAATGGGACGGGCGGTATTACACCACCCGTGTTACCAGCAAACCGCAATTGGATCTGAGCATGAACTGGGCTGGCAATGGGCGATGTAAACGGTTGTGTCATGTGTAGCCCACCAGCCACTATGTAGCCTATTGGCTGAATTGCACTGTGATCCCATCGTACCCAGTCCAACGGTGCATGTTGGTCCGTGGTTCGTACCGTCAAATTTTCAATATTCAGCTCCGTCAGCCACGCGAGTCTTGGACCGGCGAACAGTGACATGAACTGTTCTATGCTCATGAATGGTACCCATGGGTCGACAGAACAGCGATCCCAGGTCTGTATATTGATAAGGTGTACTTCGAGGAGAGATGGCATAGTTTGGAGAAAAGTGTAAAACAAGTTCAAATTGTCAATAGTGAAATTTTCGAGCTTCAGTCGTTCAAGACCATTGATGAAAGGCGGGAAAAAAGCACTAATTTGTTGTCGCGGTAGATAGAATTGCTCAAGGTTTGGCATGGCCTTGGTGGACGTCAATTCGAAAGTCCGCAACGAGCCATTACTCAGCGACTTGCGTATAACTATAGGAAGGAACAGATACTCATCGACTACCGGGTCCTGGGTCAGGTAGTGGTGAATCTGGTCGCGGCTTGCGATTACGTAGCCCTCGTCCGCGAACTGCATGCCAGTCATATAGCCTTGTCGATAGATAACACCGCCCACATGCAGTTTTAGGGTCTCCAGATTTGTAACAAAGGCAGTGAGAGCAGCGGGAGTGGGCGCAAGCATATGAGGGAGCCCGACAGGCCTCGAAAAGTCTGTGTATAACTGACAATCAACGTGGGTTAAATTAATGGCATTGGGGGTCATGATGTTCAGGATAACCCAGTCCACAGTTAATGGTTGTGTGGTAATAAATTGACCACCTTCTAGATGTGTCAAATCGTCGAATAGTTCCACCACTTTGGTTACTGGCGTAGGCAGATAGCCAGCTGGAACGGCTACGGTGTGTTGGAAGAAATTAGTTATTTTCGTCGTAAGAGCATTCGATTGGATGTTCGACATGGCTTGCATCCTTTGAGTATGCATCCTCTTCATGACTATTTTCATCATCCTGACTTGGGTCTGATAGGTATTGATGGGCGTGGTTAAGGCAATTCCCTGTAGCTCGGCGCGCTGTCCTTTCGCCACCCTCCTCCACCCACTATACCCCGGAGATTCCCCTTTCATATATCTGCCC
Source organism: Gyromitra esculenta (assembly GCA_038503075.1). NCBI lineage: Eukaryota > Fungi > Ascomycota > Pezizomycetes > Pezizales > Discinaceae > Gyromitra > Gyromitra esculenta. The sequence goes on from JBCAML010000001.1 coordinate 987,753, forward strand.
GTGTTTGCTTGCTCACTTCCAACAAAATGTGTGTGAATCCTAAGCTCAGTCAATGACATCCTGGCACGATTCAATGCAGTCGTATTAGGGGTAACGCTTTTCATAGCCAACCAGCCGAATTCCTGGAGGTTAGTATTGCTGAAATCAAGGTCAAAGTGACCAACATTATGTGGGTCGAGCAGCCGGAGACTGCATAGTCTTGCGGCTAAAAGTGAGGCCGCCATTTTTATTATCTTACAATTTTCTACCGCGCTTAACTTACCAGATGTGTCCTTTATATATGCTACTGCTAGATTTCTAGGCGTATTTTGTGCCCTAACACATTCCCTTTAGTCCTTTGTTCGAGCTTGTATTTCATTGTAGACACACGTAACTCTTCGCGAGTAAAAAAGGGTCTGAAACCACTAGATGAACACTTTCCTAACCAAAAATTCATTGCCCCAGGCAGCGATTGGTACCAAACTTGCTATGGTAGACTTGATGGCTGGGAACCACTAAAGCTTAAATGGGGGGTGCACTCGCTGTTCTTTGTTCATCACAAGAGTCCATCATAAGCGATCACTCGGTTGTTTTCGTTTTGGGCCCGACCACGTCTTGTAATGAAAGCCCCTAGGAACGGAATGCCTAAATCTGAGAAAAGATGTCCTCGCAATGTCTTGGAGGTAACTGTACTAAACCCCAATCGCGATTACAAAATAACAGAGACAACTTCAAGAAACAAAGAGCTTTGTCTACTTTGTCTGCTATTGTTTCTTTGACTCTTTTGGTAGAAACCCTGTGTAAAAATCTCGCTCAACTGATCCAATGGACAAAATTCCATGAAACGTGGTTGAATTTTCACGTCCTTGTAGGCTGTGGTCACAGTAGTTACATGTAGTTCAATACTCTCGAGGGTGCAGTCGATGAGCCCAGACTGAGGAAGTTTTGCACTTGATAACCCTTCCAATAGTGATGTATAAGACTGTGCATGCTTCACCATGCATTCCCCATTTTGATAACCGGGTCATCATCTAATATTACTTAAAACATTAACATGTACACTTAAGCATAGCTCGCTAAAAAGAGAAAACAATTTTAGGGGGGCTATATTGAGGCGTTGAATACTACAGCGAACTAGACATGCGAGTACAACTAAAGTTGTAATACCCAGCATACAAAACTCACTAGAGACATGGTATTCCGAACGTTTCCTCTATTCTTAATGATTTTAAAGATCTAAAGTCTTCTATAACAAATGCTCGCGTATCAAACGGGATGTAACCCAATACATCTAAATCAGACCTGAAATTGAACTCCTCCGCTTTCTTTATCAGCATTTGTCCCCTTCCGTTTCAACATCTTCACCCTAGTGGCTGCATCAACCATACCACTACTCTCGAATCTCTTCCTTCTCGCTACTTGCTCTTTTATGACCGATCTAATTAATTCACCAGCGCACCTCGCATCAATTTTAGAGTCATGACCTTGGGGGGAATCCCCGTCGACCTGTATCTTCCTTTCTAAATGCTTCTCCACAAGCCACTTGAGCTTATTTCGTAGCGGTAGTCCACGCTGGTGGGGAAAGAGGATCGCTGTATCGACGATTGTGCGATGGCACAGTCGCAGCGCGTTTAGGTCGTTCTCTAATGCGTGACCAAGGATAGGTGTCTCTGAATCTATGTAACTCAGCAATAATGACCTCGCTGCCTCAGGAGAGGGTAGGATCGGTAATGTTTCCTCTACAGCGTCGCCGGAGAGCGTTGAAGAAGAGGGATTAATATAAGATTCTGAAGACGCGGGCATAGGTGGGTAGGGACTTCTTGAGTGAGGTTGGGCATTCATAATATGTTTAGGGAAAACGCCAGAGAATCTGGAGTTGAGATCCAAGATCCCTCCTTTGGGGCGAACAAGGGTATCTACAACTACTTCGCCAGATGGAAATGCTGTGGCCGTGAGACGGATGAGCTCTAATCCCAAGGTCGTGTAGCACATCTCACAATCAAGGCAGATTGCCTTTTCGATTGACCTCTTTTTTTCAATCTCCGTAGCAGGGGATTGGGTATTCGGAGTCTCTATAAATTGCCAAATGGCAGCTAAGCGTTTTGCTTCGCTGACTTTATAAACGTGATTTTCGCAGGTAACACATCCAGATGACTGGCCGACTTTTTGGCGACAACAAGTGAATACCTTATCAGCATCACTAGGGGCAAAGGATGATCGTGTTCCTACGTTTATATTGTCAGCAATTAACTCACACCCACCTAAGAATTGTCTAAGCTAAAAGCTGATAAACTCACTTGGCGGCCAAACTGCCCTTCCCCAGTGATAGACACACTTCCCTCCACTCGCCAGCTGCCCATCACTTTCCCTCCTACCGTCGAAAACCTGGAACCTAGTACTGCATCGATCGCAACTTTCCCATCCTCCAGCGGCTTCCATCCCTCTTTGTGCAACTTCCACATCCTTCATCGTTGGCGATTCGAGTATATACCCATACTTCCCAAGTGCTTCCCAAGAGTGTAGCAAGGGCCTTAACGCAGGTAACTCCTCTGCAGGACTCAATCCAGTAATCAGTGGTGGTTTACTATTATCCATACCGTTATCCACAACGACACCGTGAATTGTCATGGTCCTCTTCTTTTCTTCCTCCTCTCGTGCAGATTGTTTCCGCTTTTCTTCTTGTTCCTTTTGATATTCCGAGACGGAGGTTTTTTGGTACTTCACAATCCTCTTCTTCATGGCTTGCGTATATATAATTCTCATTTCCCTAGCAACCTTTTCTTCTTCATCCAATGCAAGTCGCAGCATCTGCTGGGGGTCGCCTTTCCCTTCATGAAGACGGACATATTCTTTGTGCAGAAGTGTTAAAAGCTGTAACCTTACAGCATGCTTCGCAGGAGACATCGGAACTAATCGTGGATTCAAAGTTAAAGGCTTTTCATGCTTTGTAGGCGCTGCGATGGTAACCTGGGCCAAGCGAGGGGAGGCAACTGAGGCGGACGGTTTTGGAACCGATGTCGTCAATGACAGAGATGTCTTTGCAGCTTTCTGAGGCATTGCAGTTCTTGAGAGCACAGTGGTAACTTTCGATGCAGGTGGTGGGGCTTTCTGCGTGACCGTTACATTTTTCTTTAGGATTGACTTCGGCCCGACAGCAGCCGAACCACTGGCTTCAACCTTTGTCTTTGTTCTCTTGTTCGTGGGAGGTGAATTATTAACTAAAAGGGCGCCACCACCCCCGGCATCGCTAGACGAAGCACTGTCTTCGTCATCTGAGAGCTTGCGCCTTTTATTTTCTCTTTTTCCTTCGTCATTCCTAAAGTTGCTCTCTACAATCCTTCGAAGCCTTGGATCCCCAGATATAGGCGGTTGGCTTTCGTCGACATCAGCGATCTTTGCAGGACATTCTGAAGCTCTCCCAGGTCGTGGATCAGTAGAGGGAGTTGCTGGAGCTGGGAGTGCCAATACTGGTGGAGCTGGTAAGGGAAGGTTGTGGGAGAATAGGCAGTGTGTAACGATGCAGCTTCCCCTAGCTTCGAGGGCGGGGCAGGGGACCTGCTGCCAAAGTGACAGCGGGCGAAACATGCTTACTATTGATGACAATAAAGGTGATGAGTTTGTAAGGAAGAAGGGCGCTGGTGACAGTGATAGTTGTTTAACTATGTTGACCACAAGTACATGGTGAGTTGGTGTTATTCAAACGAAACCGCGTCGAGGCTGAGACCCAGTAATATGGCGTCGTTATGCATGCGTGTGGCGGTGCCCCAAGCCTCTCGGGAGATCTGACACAGACATCGAGCATGACTTCAAATTATACATCACTTAGAATTTGCATTTTGGATGTTTCACCATAACATCTTTTATCCCCCCCAAAGTAGGAGGACGATGTCATTCACGCCTTAGAGATCTCCACGGGCTTTCAAGTAGAGTATACAATGCTATGTGCTTTCTAGGCAGAATTACAACACATACCCGAAAATGCTATCCGGATGAAGATGAAACTGTGACCTTCCATATTAGAGAATTAAATACATGTACCTACATATACATGTATGCATACAATCTCCCATCAGGATCTCACTTGTGTCACGATATCTTTCATGGTGTGTTGTTTCAACCTCCACGTTTAAAGGATCCTCTACCCTTACCAGCGCATCTTTCTTCTACTACCGAATGTCTATAACGATTAATTCGCTAGAAGATGCCACAAATCAGAGTGGCTCTCATTGTGTAACCACCCTTCCTCTCTGCCAGTCATCTTTCTCTGACCTCCCAACTCCTCTAGCTTTGACAATGCCGAGCTCCTCGATTTTGCAGGTCCGCTTGAGATCCTCTCAGTTGCCGCCAACCCACCATTCTCCAGTAGAAATCCCCCGTTGCCGTCAGCAGATACGGCATCTCCATCGCCCGACCTAAAACGTATGATTTTTGATGTTTCCATATTATCTGAAACACCAACCTTCAAAACCTCCAACGGCAAAGGGTGCACCATGATGCGGGACATCGACCTCTTCTCTCATGAAGGTGATCCAGCGAATTGGGATGTTGTCATCGTGCCCGGTGGTATTGGTTCGCGAATTCAGATGCGAAACGAGAAACTACTGAAATGGATATGCTCCTTCACACTCTCAAAAGCAGATATATCTGCCAAGAAGAGGAAAGTGATACTAAGTGTTTGCACGGGAAGTTTGATACTTGCTACTGTAGGGGTTTTAGACGGAATGAAGATAACGACCCACCACAATGCAAGAGCCCTTGTCGAAAGCTTGGTTAAAGAGCACGGTGGAGAGGCTGAGGTGGTTGAAGATAGAGTTATTGAACAAATGCTGAAGGGGGGAAATGGAGAGGATTCGGGGGTCGATATTATTACAAGTGGGGGTGTTTCGAGCGGAATCGACGCCACGCTTTATTTGATCAAGAAATTCGCTGGGCCTGAATGTGCAAGTGGTACTGCAGCCTGGATCGAGTACGATTGGAAGGATGTTTATTAAGTGTGTTTGTGGCGGCATGGTTCACCTCTTTCGGGTCGAGTACTCCAAACTCACGGAAATAAATGCGTTAAAGGAACACCGCTTGGTCCGCCCTTTCCCTTTTTTAAAGACTTTTGTGATCTGCGAAAGCGCATATTCCTCTCACACACTCCTTAGCAAACTAGACAAACTCTAGAGAGAAAAACCGCCGATAGTATTGTATGTTGCCAAAAAAAAAACTCGGAATTTGTATCGCAGCCACGCCCCCCCTCTCAAACTCTCTACTGCAACCACAAATAAAGCTATGGAGTCAAGACAGAATATGGAATAAATCTCTGGTATATATTAGTACCTCATATACTATTTTCATAATTTGGCAGCTAGCGGGCTCCCTTCTATCACGTATCCCGCCCAAGCCATAAAATCCCCGAATTTCAGTTTTCTCAATAGTTCCTCCAATTTTTTCTTAATGCCTACCCTAACATAAATAGTATATTACTTATGATAGTACTTTTATACAGTACTTTAGCTAGCCCTTAAATCTATCTAGGGAGGTCGGCGTCTAATGAATAGTGAAGGTAGTAAAATAACATGCACAGCATGTACATAACAATAAGTTTACCCTAACAATAAAGGCTAAAGATTTTGGGTTCTATAACCTTTATTTGTGTATTAGTGTGGCTGCTGAGGGAGTGGTGGGGAAGGGAAGGCTGCACTATTATGCACGATTTTTTGGCTGCAATGCGAATTCCGGCTTTTTTCTTCTTGACAACGTACAATACAAATACTAAGCGGCCTCCATCTTATAGACGGTTTAACTCCTGCTAGGATTCTCCGTCTCAGGAGCTCCTTCACTATCGTTCAAAACGCCAAAACTATTATCATTATCGTCGCCTATCTTCCCACCAGTATGCCCGAGACCTTGATCACGCCTTCCTATTTGCGCAACCAAATGCTTCTCTGCAACACGGCCCGGATCATCCGAACCCCCGATATCGGTGGCTAGAGTGGTGTCTTTGGGGACTTTAGACCAATCCAAGCCTTCTTCCAACGTTTCCTGGGAGCGGGCAGTATTGGGGACAACATTCTTGACATGAGGTTCAGTGTGACCACCACCGCTACCGCCAGCACCAGTATGTCGAGAACCTCGCCCTTCGGAAGAGCTATCGCCCCCTCCGGAATACTTCGATGAACTCAATCCACCTCCGCTCCCTCCTCTTCCAGCATTCTTTGATGCACCAATTCTACGACCTGTAGCATCGATACTCTCGAGTTCATCGGGAGATACGTGAAAGGCTCCCTGCGCCTGACTTCCGCCGCCCGAAATAGATGTTTCCTTTGCTTTCTCCTTGGTCGCACGCCCAGGATTGTCGATATCGACACCCTCTTCCTTTTTTCCATGAAGCGTACGCACGTTCCCGCTCTCGCGTGGGTCGGCAGCAAATGTCCCCGATGACCCACGAGATCCAGAGATGCCAGTCGGGTTCCCTGCTGAGAAGGCACCGCCGCTGCGGATCGACTCAGCGGCCAATGAGTCTTTTGGAACTGGGCCGCTGTTCTCGAGCTTAGGGTCAAAACGGCTGGCTGGATCCGTTGTTACTTTTTGGCCGTGGGTCGGATTGGACTGTGTATCGAGCTCGATGTTAGAGCGGTTGTGGGGAACATCTTCGGGGAAAACAACGTGCGCGAATGGGACGGGGCGATGGCGAGGGGAGTGAGTAGGGTAATAGGGGGAATGCGAGTGTATGGGAACATAATGTGTTGAAATTGTCATTGGCATGTTGGGAAATTGACTACCTTGTGTGATGATGATTGCATGCTGGACGGTTTTAGATGACTGTTATATCTGTTATATTTTTCTCACACTCTCTCCACTTTACTTTCCGTATCCTTTGTGAGGTGGATAGTAAAATATCGTATGAGATTATCAGGCGTAAAAAAGGTGAGATATATTTCTTATGAAACGGTTTAGATTTGAAAGTGGAGTGATGTTGAAGACCAAAAATCGAATCACTTTGGTATTGACCGTAAATATATCAAAGCACAAAATCAAGTGATATAACTCGAGCGTAGCCATGAGGTAACTACTACATATCATGAAGTGTGATGTCAGAATGAGGTTAATTCGTGTCGATCCACGCAGCTGTGCTCAGTGATACACACTCGACAATCATATCAAACTGGTACGAAGTATGAGTGCTCACTGTTCTCTACTAAAACTTCTTATTGCTGGTTAAAAAAAAGTTACCAAGAAATTACTTGCATCGGTAGATGTAAGTACCCCAGCTTCATATTAAGCTGGGTAATTTATTGCCGTTGTAGGCTATAGCGGCAATCTAAAATGAAATGGAGGGGAAATCTGATAACTTTACTTATGACAAGTTTTTCGTTACCGTAGCGGTGGGGAGGGGTTATCGTGCCACCAGGAACTCACCGATTCCTACCTAAATAATCGGATGCGATGGCTGACGATGTATTAAAACTTGCCCGCGGAGTGAACTCCTGGCACGATGAAACAAGTTTCGAAGCCGGAGAGCAGCATAAAGCAAGTAAGATGGAAAAGTAGTCGCCTGGTTGAAGAGCGCATTCATTGGTGGCACTCTCCTCATTCAGCGATAATTCCGTGCCGTCTTCTCTACCTTGGGTGGCTGGATTTCAGTCGCGATAAACTCCTTCCTGCGGAGCTGAGCTGATTTATCAAGTGTTATTCGCATCATAACTTGGATCATCGCTGGCGGCCAGAAGTCCGTGGTATAAGTATACTAGCGGAAGTAGAGTGTTAGGATATTAGCCTCATAGCCATATCTAGATGTGATTTATTCCCTTTTTAGTAAAATCTACGATACTCTGAACGACAGTTATCTCAATTCCTACGGGCGGAGCCTTGCACACTAGACTACTGTGATCACGTGTTTACGGCTTCCCGTGGACGAAAATCTCTACAGTTCCGGGGTAGAAGTTTAAACCAACTACGATCAATCGTATAGCGTCAATTCTCAAACGCCTAACAAGCCAACTTGAGAGACGAGGAGCGGGAGCCTCCGGTCAACCGAACCTAATGGATGACAGGTTCCAAGGACCGAGGTTTTGTCGATCGCTGATCTTGCTCCGGGATTTTTCTGTTGGGTAAAAAAAAAACAGCAGGAGAAGAGGACTTAAACTATCATGCCATGCGGAAAAACTGGTGATATCCACGGAAATGACGGCGTCTCGCTCGGAGTACCATGGATTTGAAATGCGAAATTTTTCTCTTGTGGTCATTAGACCTCCGGGAGCCACGGGAAAGAAATCAGATCATCCGGATTCCGGAAATACTTGTGGCGTTATCTTCTGGTTTTCAGCCTCAATATCCTGGCCCGAATTCACCCGAGCACACACGCCCTGCCGCTCAACATCGGACCTGGAATAACTTTAATTCGGGTACAGTGCTCAAGGATTCGGAAACTAAAATGTTTTACAGCTTTTACGTCCTCGCATTGACTGTGAAACAGAGGTATGACTACTGGGCATCTGGAAATAGGCAGAACCACCGTTACCAAGCCCGTATTGATTCGGTATTACTGAGTGACTGCGCACCCAACCATACACTCAGGCATCCACACACAAAGGCTTCGAGTGATGGCACTTTATCGAAAGGAAATCTACTCGGCGCCCAGGCACCCGTGATCTGCGAGACACGGTGCAGGATGGCATGGATAAATGAGACACTCGTTGTTTATGTGGTGTCAGCAACGACGAAGCGAGGGGAAGATCTGGGGATCATCTGAGTTATTGTATGTAGCCCTACTTCCAAAAACTACATAGATTACCTACATGTATATATCTTTTGTTTCTATCTTTGACTTGACAACAAACTAGATTTCTTATTCTCCCTATCCGGTGAGGGAGAGAAAAGGAAAAAAAGAGGGGTTTTGGCCAGCCGGTCGGGCTTGAGTACATGTAGGTAAAGGAGAGAACTACAAGTTCTCTCTCTCCAACGCATTGAAGCACCATAATCGCGGGGAAGTTGAGCTAGTTCCTGCGTAGAACGACTTTTTCTACGATCATCTGTGTGTGACTTGACCACATACCACATCCACGTATTTTCCCCTATGCGAGCAAATGGTTGACGTGGTGGAAGGCATTTTAAAGCGAATGGGGTAAAAGAAATATCAGATACGATTTGGTGGGATCGTTCCCGGCTAGATGAAATTCCCGGTAGCGAAATCCACTTTTTTTTTTCTTTTCTCTTATTTTCTCTCTCTTTTCCTTTCGCCTGACTTGGAGTCGGGGGGGCAGAAAGGGCTGCATGCAACAAGGAGCGGAGTGGAATACGTAGAGTAGAGTACTCTGCTCTACCTGTTGGGGTTGCAAGCTGTGCGGGGCGTGCGACAAAATGCGGATTATCTATCCCGATATTCGGTTGAGGGTGGGACAACGTTTCCGTAGCGTGGCCGATATCACCCGAATGGGAACGGTGAGCGAAACACGCAGCTGTCAGCACCCACGCCCCTGTTACTCATTCCAGCTATCGAGAATTCTCTCACACTCAGCCAACAATGGATCAGCATCACCGACTGTACTGCCCATCGGAGCCGTCATTTCCTGTCCGGTTTCCCGCCTGCCATGCCATGTTATGCACATGCACAGGCAAATGTAGCAGCCCACCCCTGTCGGGCAGAGCCGCGTGTCTGGCCGCGCCTTGTGGCCAAGGGTTTCTTATTCTGTATGCGTCCTGTAATCCACTCCATGCCATCCATACCTGCTCCCCCTTTTCGAGCTCTCTGCTGGCCTCGTATAGTAGCTGCACATCCTTATATAACTGTTTGATGTCCCCCCATCAGTCTGCCCGGTTTCAGTCTTGCCTTTTCAGAAACTTGTCCTACATCCTGTAATATCAAAACATACACCAGACCCTTATTTACGCAATTTACGGTTATTAAACCCATCACTATCCAGCTCTATACATAACTCTGCAGCTTCTTCAAATACCTAGCAGCCAGCCATGTCGAACGCAATGAAGAAACTGAAGCTCCTCCACCATCTAACGGCGGCCTCTGCGAACGCAACCTCCACGTCTAGCATGCCTCCCCAACAGACTACTGTAAATATCTCCGCGCAGCAGTTTCCTACCCCACCAACGTCGCCAATCCGAAATCACTTCCATCCCCAAAGCCAAAATTATATGGATGTGACCAATGCCCTCCGTTCTGCAAGACAAGCTCTGAACAGCATGCAATCACCTGTGCAACAGCAGCACCAATATCACCAAGCCGAGCAATTTCGTCCTTCACACTATAGCACCATGATTCAGCATCCTCCTAGGCCATCTGGTGCACCAGTATGCTTACTCCCGCAAGCTTTTATGGTTTTAACCCCCAACGATCCCCATCCGGCCATCTGTCTCCCTGCATCCCCTCCACCGGTGAGCTCGCACATGCATCATCATCACCATTCGACGCTTATCCCGCCAATGCCCATAAACCCGCCTATTCAACAGGCCTTGCTTTCCGAGCAAACTGTTCCTAGAGGAAACACTACAATTTACTCATCCCGTCCTCCGGCACTAGCTGGCCCACAGTACTCCAGCGCTACAAACTACCAGTATCAAACTTCACGCAGACCTAGCTCCCATAAACGACCACGTTTGACTACTGATGCTGTGTCCAAGATTGGGAAAGACTCTCGTCTGGCCCGTTGGGAGCGCGTGGTTGGATATGTCCGTGAGCAACGTAAAACCACCGCTGAGAGCAGGGACGAATCCCCCGCCTCCAGTCCAGAGAATTCCTTATCGCCTCTGGAAGCTAGCAGAGCCTTCATCAGGGAAATCGAGCGGAAAAACCAAGTTTTGGACATGCTGGACTACGATGAACAGGAACGACGTTCGCTCTGGAGTGGAGGAAGTGCGGGAACAAACGGCGTCGACGAATTTGTATGGAGCGAAGATGAAGACGACGATGATTTCCGTAAAGTCGCCGTCGACAACCAGCGTGCTCTCGATGAGCATAAACGTCGATTGGATCGTTTGTACCCCGAAGATGTTGCGAAGGAGAGCGCAGCAGCAGCAGTTGGGGAGGAAGGTGTCTTTGAACTTGAAGACGGGGAGGCAACTATGAAGGATTTCGAGATGGGTCACAATCTCACTCGAGCCTCCCCCCGGGGAAGCGACAAACGACCCAGAAGCTCGCCGGCTCCTGGTGCTACCGAACAGAATAGCGGGGGTATGAGGGCGTATCTAGATATGCTCAGGCGTGCTGAGATCTCGAAACTGCCAGAGTTGAAGAGAGAGGGTTATCTTGAAGGTGGGCTAGAGAGGCTAGCAGGGAGGGAAATGAGACGGTTTTCAGTTTATTAGGTGGTAATCGTTAGTGTGGGGAAGACCTTCTACTATGCTTTAATCCTTGCTTTATAGTTCTCTTTTATTCTTATTTTTTTATATGGGGTGAGGCGTTTGAATTTTTTACACTTTACATACATCTCATCTCGGCACATCCTGTATAAATTTTTCTTTTGTTTGTGGGAGAAAAAAAAGTTGGGAGTTGGTGTTTTTTGTTAGATACGGCACACTTTTACTAGTAGATTCTAGAATATCTGCATATTTATCCCTGTATACATGGGCCATGATTATACGAAAATGTCACTGTAATTAACTAGTACTTTGGGGGGCCGACCGAGGACGAAATTTTTTATCGCTACTCTAATAGCTAACCGTTAGTTTTCGCGCGCTTCTTTTCTATGACTGAGATTTACAGCCTCCAGTAGAATCACTGTAGAATTGTGGCAACTTAGGATCTGAAGCGTTCATTGGTCCTCTAGGCTCATCGAAAGGATTTCGGCAGCGGTATTGGCTACTCTACCCTGCCTGGGGCGCTCGCTTACCCTCGTTTTTCTATAACAATTCTACCAGTCTGTAGAGTCTGTGAGACACTAGTGAGACATAGTTGGGAAATGGTTTGTGGGATTGGCAGACGAGTGATATTTTGTGCTGAGATGTTGGGATGTCGGAGCCAACCCGAAGCCTTGCCAAGATATTCTTGCGGAAATGCGTAGCAACAAGAACCTTTGGACTAAACGTATAGTAGTGGACTTATGGCACACATCTTCGTGGGTTTTTGTCTTCCGCTCTTTTGGGTTCGCTCGCTCGTTAAAATACGTGAGATTTCTATCCAGGGGTTCTCTAGGTTACTTCACGAGTGATAATTAATGACGTTAGTTGAAGGCTCGCTAGTTAGCCTCCCGTACGGCTAATAGCCATGGTAAGTTGAATTCGGTTTGGTTGCTATATAGAGGTGACATCTGATCTAATCGGATAAGGTGGTTTTAGCATGATCACAGTACACGAAAGCTGGTTGTAGGCAGCTGACCGATATAATGCACAAAGATATTTTACCTATTTGACTCCTTTTAGTTTCACTCCTTTTCACTGCTTTCTTTCCTCTTGTACTAGAAACCCATCTCGTCCAGACTCTCATCAAGGAATCATAACTTTTAGTATTAGTTAAATCGATCCAGGTTAATCTGCTACTTGTGTTTAATCAAGCGAAGATATCATCGCTACGAATACCTATGCTACATCCATTGCACAACCAGGGTGAAAGCTCCTGGACAGCTGAGAGGATGTCTATTTTTAATACCCTCGAAGAGGCACGTAGGAGGAAGACTAGCATGCGGGAGACTGTGGGAGATGGGCTGAAAAGCTCTGCTACGAATCAAGATGGAGCTCTAGGTGTCACATTTGACTCATATCTGTTCTTTGAATAAAGGCTTTGCTAATCATCGGCAATAGCCTCGATCAAACGTGGCTCAGATAACTATAAACATGGTTCTCGATATTCGTATGGGGGTAAAGTGGATTCTTTCAAAGACGCCTATTCTTTCTTTGATATTGAGCCTTGGTCTTCGATTAAAATGAAAGGCGTGCACTGTAAGTTTCTCAAACCTCGTGGCTTTCAAAATACTGACTTAGTTGAAGCAGCCAACATCGACCAAGAAACTGTTGCTGGTGAGAGTAATGTTCTCTCCATCGAAGAGAAGAGCGAGGCGGAGTTGGAAACACTCCCTTGGTCCTATACCTCGAGCGATATTCCAGAAACTTGGCTGCCCCCTCATCACTACAGTATAGAGTGCTGGCATAAGGATCCAGTTGAAGTTGCCGCAAGCAGGTGTGAGAGTACAGGGCGTTTTAAAGAGGCTTCAAAATTAAGGGTGGATTTCAGGGGGCTTAGTGTCCTCCACCGTGTGGTCCTTCAATGGTATAGATGGGCGGAAGAGCAATGGCCTTCAAAGGGTTAGTATTGCCTCACACCCATATAGTATCACTTTCTAACTTGTCATATCAACCGTAGATCTTCCTAAGAAGACGCTAAGTGGGAGTTCAGCTACCTTATGTAAAATTGAGCCACACCCCAAAGGGGCCAGGGGTGGCAGTTTGAGAGGTAAACATCCGTCTGAAGATTTTGCGTAGAATATCTCTACCCGTTTGTGCCTACTTTCTAGATCCAGGTTTTAACATGACTTATCTAGACACTGGACGCATTGAAAAATTCTTCGACAGAAAAGAATTTCTTTCGGATTTTGCTGATCGTAGGCTAGGTTTGTGTTATTTCTCCGGGCCCATAACTCGTTTTTGGTGGGATCGGCCATCATGTTGTCCTTTCTAATCACGGCTTTGATAGGTGATACTAACGTCTTTGCCCCTTGGGCTAACGCTACCAAAACCTTGGGGGGGCTTCGGGGGATTAATGGGATGCGTACATGTAGTACCGTATTCACGAATAACCCCGCAATCGAATCCTGCCCCGCTGATTTAAATCTTATCAAATCAACCAATTTCAACCAACCTCAAACATTTAATCCTAAAGGTGTTATCTCTCAACAACTAAAGCAAAAGATTTCTCACGATTACTATACAGAAGATGTTCAAAATCGTAAGGGTGTGCGGGCCGAAGGCTCTTCTGCTGATAGCGATAACTCAATTGCCTATAGGAATCACGCTCGTTGGGTCCTAGACAATAGTGTTATGAGTGATGATTCGGAGGATGGCTCGGACGACTTTACAGGTCCATCCCCGATTTTATATCCTATTTCCAATAACCAACCACAGGGAAAATCCGCAAAAAGACTTAGAAGACTTCCTGTACAGTCTGCTGGACGCGATTCTACCGAAAGCCCTTGGAACGATTTGTTTTTCATTGGAGATTCCGACTCTTCTGATTGTCGTAATATTGGGCTTTCTGATTCCTCCGAGAGCGAAAATTTTCCAACTATAAGTGGAGAAGAATTGGAAAAACTTCTTGAGGAAGCGAAGGGGACGATGCAGTTTCACAAGTGGCAAAATGCGCCAACGGGGAGTCATCAGAAAGAATTTAAGACGCTGATTAAGCTATATAGGTTTGCTAAGGACTCCGAAGATAGAAATCAAAAACGCTGGAGGTCCAGAGACCAGGCAGAGAAAGAGAAGACACCTAAAGTTGCTGCGTGTGGTCATAACTTCTCAAAAAATATCTACCTTCCACCGGACTTAGAGCCCTCAGGGGAGAGTGCATCTAAGTTTCCCCATGCGCCATTTTTAAACAGCAACTCCGAGCCCAATTTATCGACCCTTGCTATGCCAAGCAAAAAAATACCTTTTAATCAGAAGCCATTTAAGGACTTAAAAGCAAAGCTACAGCCAGTTGGTAAAGAAACTGAAGATTACTCTTATATCACAGTTGATGATATCAAGTTCTTGAGGGAACTCAAAAAGCAGCTTAAACAAGTAGAAGCTAATCAACAGATCCAAGCTCCGGGTGACTCCTCCGGAACTACCTCATATGGCAACCTGAATACCGAATTGCAAGAATCACAAGCATCTAACAAGCCCATACTGAATATGACAATACAAAAACTCACTGGACATGTCCAGAGCACATCAGATAAAATCACCACCATGAGCCCTCAGGAGAGGTCTCTGCGTAGTTTTTTGGGGACTGCTAAACCTCCTCCCGGGATCAGTCATCGTACAGAATTCGAAAACTGGTTTCCTAGGGATCAATCCGAGGAACTAGCGGGGCCGACACCAAGAAGGCATTATCCGACAACGCCATTCGGTGATGTTTCTTTCAGTTCAGGTAGCTCAGAGCGCCATCCCTTCTTCGAAGTAGCTAGGTCTATGGGTTTTAAAAAACTAGTGGCTAGTGTGGAACGATTCTGGAATCCGAAAGCCGGAATTTTTCTGAGTGGCTTCTGGGTCACGGAAAATTTGTTTATCACGGCACTGAACTTTCACCCTTGGGCTCCTAGTACTACTATCAAGGGCCTTCATGACCAAATCGAGGATTTTAAGTTACGTAATAATGGAATAGAGCTTTTTGTCTCTAACACCTGTCTTGGCTCTAGCGATGATCCGAAGACCATAAAAGTCGTTCTAAGAGCATGGGATACGTCTGCAAGGATAGCAGTTTTTCAGCCTGAGGATAAAAACAAAGTTTCTCTAAAGTTTGTTGGGATCGATAAGTTGATCGAAGAAAATGCAGCATATAGTTATGATGGAGCATATATCGCTACAGTTGGGTATAACTCCTTAGATGCAGCAAAATGCGACCCGATGGATTTAAGGCTGCTTAAATCAGGAAACCGCTCGGTCACTTTTGGTGAAATTACGATCTCTGAAGGTTACCATGAAAACAAAGTTTACTCGCCCCCAGTTTTTGCTAGACTAGAGTCAGGATTTTCTCATGGCTCTTATGGGCGCATGTGTATTATTTTGGAAGCCAGTCGAGAGGGTTCAGGCTCCATTATTGGCATTGGTATTTGTAATGCGAATCCTGTAGACTGAGTCTTGTATACTAACCTTCGCCATAGTAACCGGACAGTACGAAGAACGTGGCTCTCACCGACCAGAAGCTCTTAGTGATTTTGTTAGCACTTTCCCTGACGGGTTTAAAGATGAATTGAGAAGGATTTCTAAGCTTTGAGGAGCTCTAGGGGTCTTAGAATGGGAACTCGGTGTGGTTGTTCCGTTAAATAAGAAAGAGGGGATAGGACACCTATTGCCTTTCGATAATTCACAACCAAAGCAGAGTTTGCTCAAGGAAGAGATCAGTGTGGTGTATATGACCAATAGCAATCCTAAAATACATATAGCTATGTTTTCCAATGGGTGGTTAGCTTTAGCCATGATAATATCCACTTATACTTTATGAACCTTTCATTGGAATATGATATATTATATGGCTTAGCTATCAATTCCTCCCACAAGGTTCGATCCGGCATCGGAAGGATAGGAAAGGAAGCCTATTTTTGTTGTTGTTAGGAGAATATTAGCTGGAGAGAGGTGTGATAATTGGTTGCTAATACCAATTCTGCACGCCACGTGCCACACGCATGAAGAATGTCGTTAAGACATGATAACCGAACAGACGCTAAGACGGGATCAAGGATGGTTACCCGGTAAAGTTTCCAACACATTCATCTCTATCGCTGGCCGCCCAATGCTCAAACAAGCGTCACTGCTTCTCACCTCTCTGCACTTCTCACCACCCCATGCCGCAGATAGTCTTCTATAACTTTGAGATACTTCATCGTATATTATCTTGTATTTTTGGACAAACTCCGGGATTGTTGACCCAAGCAAACTCGAACGGCGGTCGATAGGAACAGTATCGATCTTAGGGACTCATGGCGGATGTTGAGCACCTTTGGAGGTACGTATCTCTGGCCGAAAAATTGTGACCATGTTCATATCCTCTATCTTTTGCCGTGAAGTCAGCAAAAACTCAGTGCTTGCAGGACAGCTCTCCATTGGGAGGGAAACTTGGCAACTATCCTTAAGGATCAACCCACAGGACGGGGCGTTGAGGATGCTATATCACAGTATGTCATTCGATCGTTTTTGGGCGTTGCAAACTTATGATTAATTTGATTAAATCTAAACTAGACTGCGCGAATCATATGTAAACATTGTATTTGTCAACTTGCGTTTTGCGCTTGATAAAGATGTTGAAGGTCGTATCTGGAACAAACATCATAAGATCATTGAACGATATCGGAATATTCTCAACCAGGTCTGAAAACGCCAACTAAAACTCCTCACATGACGCTGCTCAGAACCTTACTAAAAAATAAATAATAGTTTCGAGAGACGAACGGTAAAAAGAAGCCCGTCGAGCTACGAAAGCTTCAAAGTGCGTTCGTCAGTTTTATCAAACAAGCCACACGTTTTTATCGCTCTTTTATTCAAAGACTGGTTTCACATTTTGGGGTGTTCGATTTAGACTGGGTAGTTCGGAAGTTCAACCTCCCCAGTGCGTGCCCTTATTCCTTATTTAAATTCCGTATAAACTAATATCCCTATCGTTGATACTCCTTCAAACCCGCCTCCGAATTATGATCTATATACAAAGAATATCGTGATCCGTTCATGCCATCGTACTCTTGTATTCCTTGGTGACTTGTCTAGATATCGAGAAGCTTCCCAGAGTCCAAAGAATTGGGGCCCAGCAACGGGTTACTATACCCTTGCTAAAAAGCTCGTCCCAAGGTCCGGTTCACCTCATAATCAGCTTGCTGTGATAGCCCTGAACGAAGGTTCAAATTTGTCTGCAACTTATCATCTCTACCGAGCTCTCTCTGTCGCAGAGCCATTTCCGGAAGCTGGCGATAACCTAGGGTTGGGATTCCGGAAAGTCCTCAAAGCCCATAAAGCTGGAAACTTAGGCGTTAACCTTGTCCGAAAGGAGGAACAAGCTGTCAGTGAATTAATTGCTCTATTTGTGAGGCTTCATGCGAAGTGTTTTACTGGAAAAGAGTAAGCCTGAAGTGTAAGCAAGATTAAACGTGCTGTGCTAAATGTCGCCTAGATTTTCGGAATACGAAGCGTTAGAAAGCGAGATGTTGACTCAGCTCGCCTTGGATTTGAAGGAGCGCACACTGTCTAATGGCATGCTGAGTAAATTTGTTCTCATTAATATCGCAGCACAGTTTTACGCAGCAGAAAGATCAAAAGGTTTCAAGTCTCTAAATATGAGAGATATAGTCTGTTCATGGCTAACAAGCTACTTAGAACGTGGATTTGCTCGAGCTCATGCTAGCTTTCTTCGATTAAACGTTGCTACGTTCACTACTCTTCATCAAGTTTTTCAGCCCGAGCTTGAACGCGTAGTGGGTGACAAAACTGAGAATGATGCTCAAACCGTTTCGGCCGTGGGCAGACGCATGCTCCCTGGCCTGAGACTATATTCGACATGGTTACTGATTAATCACCAAACTCTGACGGATCAATTGGCTGATACTTCTATGTCCGTTTTGATCAAGCAGTTGTGGCAGACGTATGCAAATACGCTGTCTCTTCTTGCGGCGACATTCCCAGCTGAGCGGCTACCTCGTTTAGAATATCTACTGTATGAAGATGATGATACTATTGGGTTTATGCCGTTTCATCCGGTAAATGGGGATAAAGCGTTCAACTGGGGCGACAATTCAGCTGGGCAGGCTCACCCAAATGATGAAATGCTGGCGAGGATACGGTTCCTACTTGAGGATGGAGGGCATCTATGTAGGAAAGAGGTAACCCTTGTTCCTTAACACCATTCCTATGCAGCGAGAGCTTAGACTAAGCGATTATTTACGCTTAGAATGTTCCCATCACTATAGTGAATGGAACAATCACCTACCAGGAAGATGGTATTCTTACTAGCACCCCATCGATAGGAATGAATTCGCTCTACCGAACCTCTGCAGTTCCGCCTACATATGAGAGAATGGGCACCCCAGACATATCTAATATCCCGCATCAGTCTACCTTTCAATCAAGAGAGGATGAATACTCCGACGACGAAAACGATGTTCCGCGTGCTGCCGAGAGCGTCCTTGCACACGGAGGCACAAGTATCATCGAATCCGTTACTGGATCAGAAACGATGAATATCGCCATGAACCGGATGGTCGATTCGCTTGTTGGCCCGCGCGAGGACCCATCGTCTGAGGACGACGAAGAGATATTATTTTCTGGGAGAAGGAAGAAAAAAGAAGCCCAACGCCGTGCTGCTCGCAGAGGTAGCAAACGTCTCGAACGCCATGACGGGGTCCCTGAAGTACCTAGGACTAGAACTCCCGATCTAGAGATAACTTCACTTGCGCTGAATAAATCGGCAAAAACAGCGCCATCTTCGATGGGGCAGTTTTATACCGCAAAGGACCTAGCAGCGATTGTACAGAACTTCACGGCCACTCACCAGTCACCTCACTACTCTTCGCATTCCCAAGAACTTCCAACCACTCCTACACATGCCCAACATCACCTTCACCACATTGCTGTTGACATGAGCTCCCCAAACAATGCGATCGGGTCATCCGCATCCTCTGACTGGGCTCGCCCTCAAACCGTCCCCAAATCACCCGTATCTTCTTCAATGCCTGATCCATCGAGCTTCTTCGTCCCTGACAGTGGAGATATAGCGAATACGCATCCACAGCACTCAAGCCCATACATCCCATATCCAGGGACGGTTGGAAGTGAATGGGGTAGTCCACACACCACTAGCCAGGAAATACCACCGAACGGCCAAGGGACGGCTTTCGGCAGCGGCGGGACCACTTCAATGTTTTCAAGAGGAAGGGATTAGGTAGGTATAAGTATACAAAGCATAGTAACATTTAAGGAAAGAGACTGGAACATGCAGAGCCCCCGGAAGTAGACTCACCCCATGGCTGGTGGGTTGAATTAGTTCTAGTTTCAATTTCTCTTTTTTTGTTCGTTTGACTCTTTTTTTAGGCGGTATACATTTAGGCTTCCTTGAAGGAAAGGCCTAGGAATTATAGTATGGGAGTAATTTTTGTTTTGGAAGCAAAAGGACCGGAAAATGGAAGTGTGTCTCGTTTTTTGTATTTGCTTTTTTTTCTTTCTCTTTTGCTTTTCCTTTCATTTTTTTTCGTTCAGGGTCTTGATGGCAGGGCAGTGAGTCCTCGGATGTTCGAGTTACAATACACTTGGCCGAGCACAGGATCATTTCGTGTTGCTCTAAATCGCTGCGATACCTTTTCACATAGAAGGGCTCATCCATAAAGAATTAACTCTAAAATATTTTAAAACATATAAAGCCGGAAGCAGAGAAGGGGTGTGTTTACGTAAATGCGCAACTCACTTGCCCAACTCCAATTTTATGTATACGATTCACAATGAGAATTGTTATTATTTAGGAGAAGGAATGCTCCCTGATCGTAGAAAATGCCCATTTTTGGGCTACTAAAGCCCCACTCGATTATCATTGGTCCATTGAACCTAGCTAGAAATAGTCTCACGCTTGGGAACTGAGCCATGTCACCAGGCGATGCACTATTAGCATACGATATTCTCAAACATTTGCAGCTCCGAGTGATCGATCATGATTGGAAACTAAATCAGTTGCCTTTACAGTACTGCCTCTAGCACTTTCCTGGGTGGCTTTTTTTTGAAATTTCTGCCACAAAGTGCAAGATTTAGCGCTAGAGGTCAAAGCCCGAGCACGAGATATGGAGTTTCCTCCTTGACTCCATTTTTTGCTTAGATATATCGAAACGAAAGGCATCAATATTTATTTATTTTGCCTTTGCTTTCTCAGAAAAAAAAAGTAAACTTTTGAACCGATGTTGAAATAGTTCCAAACTCCTAATATTCACTTTTTTTTTTTCAACCACCGATACATTTATTTGAATACTCGTGTTGAATCTGGTACACGTTACTAAAAAAAAACGAGTTCGTCTTTAAGTGGACTCGGAATAAATTTTCTTCTCGGCAGGGTATCTGTGTTTTTTGTGTAAGCGTCATGCAGCATCACGCAATAACCAATTTCGTTTAAGGATACGTACGCTGGGCCAGGTTCCCTGATTCCCCAGCTCGCGAGCCAGTGTCCCATATCGACAGCGGTCTTCAAATCTTTACCCTGCACCAAAGCAGCAAGGAACCCGCCAGCGAAAGCATCGCTTCGTACACTGTTAGTAGTTGCCGTATATTACGCAAGATTTTACAGAAGAAGACCTACCCAGCACCGTTGGTGTCAACAATGTCCTTTGGTTGAACTGGCCTTACAGAGTAGCTCGCAACAGTCGGCTCATCACCTCCAACAACGACAATAGTGGGTTCGGTTCCCTGGGTAATCACAACGGTACGGGGACGGGAAGAGTTCTTCTTTGGCAGAGCTGCGATAGCCTTGGCGATCGCAGTGATGTCCTTGGTCTGGGTGGGGCTGTTAGTAGTAGTGACGATGGCAGGGGCGGGCAGACTGACGTCGATGTTGTGAGATTCGGCATAGGCGATGGCCTCGGATTCGTTACCAATCAGATAGTCACAATAGGGAAGGACTGAGTCAAGTTGCTCCTTAAAGAATTGGGGAAGGAAGGGGGCAGAAAGATTCATGGAGAAAATCTATATCCTGGTCAGTAAAGGTGTGTTCTTTCTAGTCCAGTAATAAATTAACGCACCTTGTTAGTCTCAGCAGCATGTTCACCGAGAGCCAGAATGGCTGGCACGCACACGGTCAAATGGTAACCACCAACGTAGAAGATTTTTGCGCCCTCAACGTACGACCAAATCTCAGGAGACTTGAGATGCTCAAGCTTATAGTGGTTTGCAGCGGCGAGATCAGTCACCATGGACCGATCGAGACCGGTAATAATGACACCACAACGGCCGGTGAGTTGATCTTCCTCGATGCGGTACTTAGTAAGAACGCCCTCTTTCACACAAGCCTCGGTGAGTTGTTCGCCGAATGCATCATTACCGATGCAACCAACATAGACTACTGATTTCGGCGGAAGAGCATACTGTTTCCGAAATAAATTAAGTGCGGTTCTATCACTCGATTGTTTTATGAGCTAGGATGAGGCGTACCTGAGCACCACGAGCAGAGTTTTGGGCAGCACCTCCAGCAAGGTATTTAGGGTGGTACTTGGTGGTAATATCGTCGTAGATGAACTTATGTTTTTCTTCAGCGAGAATTGCGTCGTTGGACTTGAGCTCGTATTTGTCCAACAGTTGCTGATCACTGCGGGGAAGAAAGGTTAACTGATGATAATTTAGAGAGGGATGTGAATGACGTGCTAACTAACCCATTGACCTGGATGTCTTTAAAATTTAGAAAGAGCCAAATTGGCTCCCCAATGTTAGAATTCATCACGCCATTTTAAGGTATTAAGAGCCTAGAAGCCAGAAAAACTAATAAGGCAAATCAAGTAAAGGAATTAATGGCAATAACGCACCGAGAAGAGGGTTTCCCAAGCAAAGGAGAGGATATTCAGACATTCTGGAAAGCTGTGATGGAACCGATGTAGAGAGTGAGTTGATAAACTATAGTTCGGCGAAAGGTGTAGGTGATGGGACAGAGACGAGGGGAAGCTTCAAAGAGATCGCGGGGCAATAGAGGGGCTTGGAGGGTTATCTGCTACGGTGGGGGTTGCATGGTTGAAAATCAAGCCGCAGACCATTTTTTCTTCTTACATGTCTCAAACCTGCGTTTGATGTGTTTATCATTTTCAGAGGGAAATCTCTTTTTGGTTTTCTGGGGGCATAGAGATCATAAAACCAAGGTTTAAGGCTTATGTAGATGCAAATAATTGTTGCAGCTTTCTCCAAGAAGCCACGGCCCTGCGGCTCTGTTGTGCTGCTTTGAATTCCTTGGCACTGGCCATTCCTATTTTTAGGGAATTCTTTTAGGGATTTTCGCAGCTAAATCCCTAAAACGGAAGTATTTGTAGCCATTCGCCCATCATCCCCAAATGATGCATCGTCCAGCATTCACCTCCCGGCATCAAGCGTTCAGACGACCACCGTGAAACCCGCCAACACCGAAAAGCATAGCGACCAGCAGAGAACGGCGAGCACCTGCTGCCGCCACACCCTGCACCGTCTCCCTCGGGCACCACCATTCCGCCGCCCGCCCGTCCCAACCACCCAGCAGCCGAACCAAGTGCCAGTGGGCAGAAAAACGACCCACATCCGCGTCCGTCTTCAGTGCACCAAACACAAGTAAAGTAGAGCACACAATCAGGCGACAGACAACCAACAGCCAACAGCGGGCGCACTCGGCGTCACTCGCTCTTCGCCCAGCCCTTCATCCACACTCACTAACTCTCGCTCTACGAATCCGTAATAAGTATTTTCTCGCTCGCTAGCTCTTGCCACAGCCAGCCTTGTGTGGCTTGTGTGCGCCTTCTTTTCCCTGCCAAAACAGGCTCTTTTCGCTCTCTCCCCTTCTTCCCTTTCTCTTCGCTTCAGTCTCCCCCCAAGCCAAGCAGCAAGCACGGCTGCACCAGGGCTCCATCGAGACACAACCACCACCTCCTCCTTCACGCGCTTTCACTCACTCGCCGTTCCCACAACAACACCCAACGTCAACCCACCCCCCAACGCCAATTTTTTTTTAAAGGTGGACGCGGAGCAGAGCCGCCTCGCGTCTCCATCTCAACAACCCCCGTCTTCCCAACCGGTGCCGCCAACCGCAACTCGCCACCAACCAAACTTAACCAACTACACTGCAACATACTATACAGCCCCCTTCCTTCACTGACTCTCACTCTTTCTTGCATTCTGCCCTAACCCTTCCGCGTCAACATCGAGACACGCGGTCTTCGCGTTCCTCTTGTGGCGCACCATAACACCTTCCACTATCTAATAGCATATTACATTCTGCATCTGGCTTATTGCAAACCCCCCAATCGTTGGTCGCCATGAATTCCATCGCCAACGGCACTATGCCGATGGCTTCTCAGATGGGTGCAATACCTAATACCCTTAACAAGGAACAGGCCCAGGCTATGTATCTGGTGCGCTCCTCTTTTCGTCTCTCCTTACATCCCCCCCTTAGGACGCGCTGACCCGACGATGCAACAATAGAAATGGCAAACCATGAAAGCGCAGGGCTTGAACGAGTCTAATCCTGAATTTGCCCAGCTGTCTTCAATACTGAAGGCAATTCAACAACAGCAGGTTTACAAAAATCAACAGATGCAAATGCAGCAGCAGCAACAGCAGCAGCAGCAGCAGCAGCACTCATCACAAATGCGACAGCAGCACCAGCATCAAAGACAACCGTCACAGAACGGGGTCTCTCAGGTTAATGGTATTATAGCCTTTCCTCAAGCTGCGAACTTTGTTTTTTGTGATGCTGATTTCTTCGTCTTTAGGTCGCCCACCGGTACAGTCGCAACAAACCACCCAGGTCCAGAACTCTGAGTCTCCTCAAAGCCGCCAAACACCCCAATCAGCTGCTACCACCAATGGCGTTACTCTCCCCCCTACCCCAACAACCGCTGTGGCAAAGGCGGGTGCTCCCCCAAGTAATTCTACCTTCACACAGGATCAATTGGGAATATTGAGGAATCAGATCATGGCATTCAAGATGATATCAAAGAACCTCGCAGTTCCTGCGAATATCCAGACGGCTATCTTCTCTTCGTACCCACAAAAGCTTGATGCTACTGCATCGGGGATCGCTGCAGCAAGCGCTGTTATTGATGTGATTGTGAAAGAAGGGGTTGATAACGATAAAGTGGACGGGACGCCGAAGAAAAAACGGTCTGGCTACGAAACCTTTACGTCTCCGTGGACAAATCTTCAATCTCAAATTACCTTTCACGAGCACGGATCGAGAGATAAAAGATTGATGATTCCGAGTATTATGCCCTCAGGCATTGACGTTGCACGGCTACAGGAGGAACGGGAGCGGGTAATATTCAACCGTATTAACGCTCGAAAAGCTGAGTTGGAGAAACTTCCGAGCAATCTGATCGAGTTCGATTCTAGCAAAGGAGGGGATGCGATGAGCGATTCACTCAAGCTTAAGGCTTTGATCGAATATAAGGCTCTTTGTCTTCTCCCCAAGCAGCGTGCCTTGCGACAGGAGATGGTTAATACTATGGTTCATGCTGACAACCTTGCAGTTACTTCGAACCGTGCCATGTTTCGTAGAATGAAGAAACAGTCATTGAGAGAGGCGCGGATTACGGAAAAGCTGGAGAAGCAGCAACGTGACCAGCGCGAGCAAAGGGAGAGGCGAAAACATGTCGAGTATATCCAGGGTGTGGTTCATCATGGGCAAGAAATCAAGGTTGCCGCCAGAGCAAGGGAGGCGAAGGCTCAGAAGCTGGGACGTATGATGTTGCAGCATCATCAACACATGGAAAAGGAGGAGCAGAAGAGGATGGAACGAACTGCGAAACAACGTCTCCAGGCGCTCAAGGCCAACGACGAAGAGGCGTATTTCAAGTTGCTCGACCAAGCAAAGGATACCCGTATTACCCATTTGCTCAGGCAGACCGATTCGTTTTTGCAGTCTTTGGCTGCAAGTGTGCGACAGCAACAGCGCGATGCCGTTCAGGCTTATGGTATACCCGAAGGTTACGTAGAACCAGAAAGCGACGATGAGGAAGAGGACTCTGGAAAGGTCGACTACTATGCTGTTGCCCATCGTATTCAGGAGACTGTAGACGAACAGCCTTTGATGTTGACTGGTGGTAAATTGAAAGATTACCAGTTGAAGGGTCTGCAGTGGATGATTTCGCTGTATAATAACAACTTGAACGGTATCTTGGCAGATGAGATGGGTCTCGGTAAAACTATCCAAACTATTTCTCTCATCACTTATTTAATTGAGAGAAAAAAACAGAATGGGCCGTTTTTGGTTATCGTGCCTCTTAGGTAAGCTATAATTCTAGCGATTATTATATTGTTTGAGCGTTGCACTTGATTAGTTGCTGACATGCTATTAGTACCCTGACCAATTGGAACTTGGAGTTTGACAAGTGGGCGCCGACCGTAGACAAGATCGTCTACAAGGGTCCCCCCGCTATTAGGAAGACACAACAAAATGCGATCAAGTATTCGAAATGGCAGGTCCTCTTGACAACCTACGAATATATCATTAAGGATCGTCCGCTCCTTTCTAAGATTAAGTGGAATTACATGATTATCGACGAAGGGCATCGTATGAAGAACAGTCAATCAAAACTTAGCGCAACCTTGACGACATACTACAACTGTAGATACCGTTTGATCTTGACTGGTACCCCACTTCAAAACAACCTCCCTGAGCTGTGGGCTCTTCTCAACTTTGTGCTCCCAACCATTTTCAAATCCGTTAAGAGTTTCGATGAATGGTTTAACACACCATTCGCGAACACTGGTGGTCAAGATAAGATGGAGCTTACCGAAGAAGAGGCCCTCTTGGTCATTCGTCGTCTTCATAAAGTCTTGAGACCTTTCCTGTTGCGTCGTTTGAAGAGAGATGTCGAGGCGGAGTTGCCAGAGAAGGTTGAGAGGGTTATCAAGTGCAAGTTTTCTGCACTCCAGCAGAAACTGTATCAGCAGATGATGAATAATGGTATACTTTACGTCAACGATGCGGATAAGGGCGGGTATGTATCTCCATCCACAGTTAACTTTAAATGCTGTTGCTTATGGGAAAATAGGAAAATGGGAGTCAAGGGTCTTAGTAATATGATCATGCAGCTGCGTAAGCTCTGTAATCATCCCTTCGTCTTTGAGGAAGTCGAGAGTGCAGTCAATCCATCCAAGATCAACAACGATTGTCTCTGGCGTACAGCTGGTAAATTCGAGTTGCTCGATCGTCTATTACCTAAGTTCTTTGCGTCAAAACATAGGGTTCTGATGTTCTTCCAAATGACGCAAATCATGAATATCATGGAGGACTTCTTACATCTTCGTGGTTTCCGCTATCTGCGCCTTGACGGTTCTACTAAGGCCGATGATCGTTCGCTGTTGCTGAAGGAGTTCAATGCTCCAGATTCGCCTTACTTCATCTTCTTGTTGTCTACTCGTGCTGGTGGTTTGGGTTTAAATTTGCAGACTGCTGATACTGTTATTATTTACGATTCCGATTGGGTATGGATATTCTCTCCCTCAACCTACCATATGATCTCTAACACCTAGAATAGAATCCGCATCAAGACTTGCAAGCTCAAGATCGTGCTCATCGTATCGGTCAAAAGAACGAAGTCCGTATCCTCCGTCTCATCACCTCTAACTCGGTTGAAGAGCGCATTCTCGAGCGCGCTCAATACAAGCTTGACATCGACGGCAAAGTTATTCAAGCTGGAAAGTTCGACAACAAATCTACTAACGAAGAACGAGACGCATTGCTTCGTGTCATGTTGGAAGCCGACACCACAGACGCCATCGCCAACGAGGAATTCGATGATGATGAGCTTAACGTGATTTGTTCAAGAACGGATGACGAATTAATCATGTTCAGGGAAATGGACGAGGAGCGAAAACGTACTTCGCCTTACGGTGAAGGGAAACCGCTTGGACGATTGTTTGAAGAGAGTGAACTGCCGGAGATTTATCTCCATGATGACGTTCTTCCGATTGAAGAGCCACAAGGTCCGGTCGGGCGTGGGGCAAGAGAGAGAAAGGTGACGAATTATGATGATGGATTGACGGAGGAGCAGTGGCTGGACGCAATTGATAACGACGACGATACCATTGAGGATGCGGTCAAGCGCAAACGGGATAGGATTGAGCGACGGCAGATAAATAAGGCGAAGAGGACAGGCAACTACGATGATGCTACTCCACCGCCAGATACGCCACCACCCGTTGAAGAGACACCGCCAGCTCGGAAGGGCAAGCGAGGCCGGAAGCCGAACGTGGAGAAGCGCCGTATCGAGGAGGTTGAAGAACCGAAGTCACGCAAACGACAACGGGTCAGCAAGGGAGGCTATGTACCGTCAGATACCATCACTCCTGGAAATCGTGCGATGCTTCAACGGGCATGCGAGGCTATCTTTGAAGCCGTACACGGTCTTGAGGAATCTGAAACCGAACGATTACGATCCGAGATCTTTGAGAAGCTGCCGAGCAAGAAGATTTTCCCAGATTATTACCACATAATCAAGCAGCCGATTTCATTTAATGAGATCAAGAAACGGATTCGAAACGGGGATTATATAGATCTAGACGGGTTTAAGGCAGATTTCAAGTTGATGTTTGACAATGCGCGCATCTATAATGAGGAGGGATCAATTGTGTATGAGGATGCGAACGCTATGGATGTAAGATTTCTCTACGTCACTTCTGCATTGTAAATTTCGGTGCTAATAATTCACAGACGGAATTCGAATTACGTTACGCTGAAGAAAAGCGGAGTTTCGATGCCCTAGGCAACAGCAACGCTTCTTCCGCCGGTGGTTCGTCTACAGGTCCTGGAACCAGCACCGGCACCCCGGCGGCTGGAATGGGAGGAACACCGCATATCAGGTTGAAGGTCAGGGGCCATAATGATCGTACAGGAGGGGGTGGAGGCAACGGTGGAAGGGGAGGGAGTAGGGATGCACGGTCGCCTGATGAGGATACAGCGGGTAGTGGAGACGACTCAGATTAGACTACTTTTTTTTTTAGGGATCTGGCTGACTTTTATTTTTTTCCTTCCTTTTTACCCCTCCTTCGTGCCCCCACTCTCTACCTACTATTAGAAAAGTGCATTGGATGGATGGGATGGATTCTGGGAGCAATGCTCTACTTATGTTTTTTTTTGTCCCCCTTACTTTTTTTTTCTGCCTATGATTTTTTTTTTTGCTTGGAACGTATGGGTTGTGTAAAATAAAGGGGGTGTGGGTTTCTTTTTTTGTTTTGAAAACAAAATATTTCGCTGACACATCATTTGCGATGTTAAAACCGTGCAGGAGTGGTTGGGGAATGCTTGTGGCGTCAGCCAGGAACCGGAGGGGGAGAAAAAGAAAGTTCAATGTTTACAGGTGTTATGTAGTATACAGTACTTAATAGTATCAAGTCCAGAATTTTTAGGTACATGTAGATGTGGCAAGAGAGATAGGACTACATGTACCTACATGCATTCATGACTTCGGAACTTCACTATACAAAACACGCAGAAGTCTGCATCACGTGCAAAGGCGGGTAACTGCACGGCGCGTCGTTCAGGGTAACCCCTGCTCAGCACGCACTCGTTGTTTTTGCGACCAGGGAGCCTCAAAACACTCGTGTTCGCCAGAAGGTGCGACAACAAAGAGGTGCGACTTGAATTCGCCAGTCTAGCAGTCTTTCCACGACCCCCCCCCTCAAACCCTCCCTCGCTTTGCCACCATGTTCCACTTCACTCCGCTGCTTGGGGCTCAATCGGACTCGCTAGCTTGTCAATCATTATTGGAGCTGGATAACGGCATTAAAATACTCATCGATGTTGGCTGGGACGAGACTTTTGATGTCCAAATGCTGGTAGAGCTAGAACGGTTAGTTTCGAGTCCCCCCCATCCTTATAGAATAGCAATTTCTGACGAAATACGATTCTCTACACAGGTACACGCCGTCAATCGACCTAATCCTTCTCACGCATCCCACACTTTCGCATATGGGGGCATACGCCCACGCATGCAAGCACATTCCCGCCTTCTCATCGATCCCTGTCTACAGCACCTTCCCCGTCTCCAACCTCGGTCGTCTCCTCCTTCAAGACCTATACCTCTCTACACCCCTAGCGTCTACAGGTCTCCTCGACCCGCCTAATTCGCCACCTAAAGCCGAGGACCTTTTAGCTCCCGCAATTCTCCCGCCTGGGAGCTCTGGGGAGCTCCCGGAAGGTGCGCTGAAGCTACCGCCGACAAGTGCGGAGATAGACTCGTATTGCACGAGAATAATAACGCTAAAGTACTCACAGCCAACGCCGCTGCACTCGGCGGCTGCGCGTGTGTCGGGGAAGTTGGGGAGCATTACGATTACGGCGTATTCTGCGGGTCATTCGTTGGGCGGGACGATATGGAAGATCCAGCAAGCGCAGGAATCAATTGTTTATGCGGTTGATTGGAACCATTCCCGCGAAAACTGCCTCCGAGCTGCAGCCTTCCTTTCTGGAGGTGGAGTTCCGGTGGAGACTCTGGGACGACCTACGGCGCTCGTGTGTTCTGCTAAGAACTCGGAGGTTGTGAATATTGCTGGTGGGAGAAAGAAGAGGGATGAG
The DNA here is from genome assembly GCA_038503075.1 of Gyromitra esculenta. Lineage (NCBI taxonomy): Eukaryota > Fungi > Ascomycota > Pezizomycetes > Pezizales > Discinaceae > Gyromitra > Gyromitra esculenta. The sequence goes on from JBCAML010000001.1 coordinate 1,017,625, forward strand.
ATGCTCCTGGAATCGATTAAGCGGACGGCATTGGAGAAAGGCGGGACGGTTTTAATTCCTACGGATTCGGTGGGGAGAGTATTGGAGTTGGTTTATTTGCTGGAACATGCGTGGCGGAAGGACCCGGAGCTATCATCGAGGGCAAAAGGGAAGGGTGTGAGTCTATATCTAGCGGGGAGACGAGTCAAGAGGCTGGGGCAAGTTGTGGGAAGTATGCTGGAATGGATGGACGAAGGGGTAGTCCGAGAGTTTGAAGCAATCGCTGGAGGGGAGAAGAGGGGTAATCGTGGAGGTAATGATAACGGCGGAGGTGGGAAGGGCAATGATGGGAACAAGGCAGGGCCATTCGACTTTACACATTTGAATCTGGTATCAACACAGGGCCACTTATCGAGGGTTCTGAACGACGGCAGCGAAAGGGGCAAGGTCATCATTGCATCAGATTCAAGCTTAGGCTGGGGTTTCAGCAGAGAGGTCCTTATGAAGCTTGCGAGTGATGAAAATAACCTAGTAGTCCTAACCGACCGCGGCGATGGCAGAGTCGGCTGGGCAGGTAGTTTATGGGACGAATGGAAAGAAAGCACGTCCCACAGCGGCGAAGAGAAACTCCCCGCTCCCGGTCAAGAAATTCCCATGAAAGGCAAACGCACACAACTCGAAGTAAGCTCCCTCGCCTCCTACCCCCACTACAACCATCCTAATTGATCCAGATATACCACCGCACTCCGCTCGAAGGAGAAGAACTCAAATCATACAACCGTCATCTCGCCGCCCAAGCTGCCCTCACCTCCCAACATGCATCCCTGGTCTCCGCGTCCGGTCTCCCATCCTCCATTGGTGCCGAGCCTGACGACGACGACGCTTCCTCTTCTTCGGACGACGACTCTGATTCTGAGCGCCAGGGAAAGGCACTCACCACTGCTAACAGTAAGAAGATCTCCGCCGCAACCGTCATGCTTGGTGGCGCCGTCCCATCAGGGTACGGCGGGGGTAAGGTAGAAATCGGCGTCAATATCCTACTCCGAGGAAACAACGTCTACGATTACGACGTCCGCGGCGCAAAAGGCCGCAACCGCATGTTCCCCTTCGTGATGCGTCGACGAAGGGTCGATGAATACGGCGAGGTGATCCGCACTGAGGAGTATATGCGTGCTGAGGAGAAAGCTGAAGAGGACCTCATCGACGAAGAAGACGCAACCGAAGAGCGTGTAATTGGCAAAAAGCGCAAATGGGACGAAGGTGAAAAGGCTGGCACTGCAGCAGCAAGACGACTAAGCCGCGGCGCCGCGGACGCTGGGAAAAAACGCCGCATAGTGAGAGGCAAAAAAGGAAAGCCGGAAAACGACGACGGGTACGAACCGGATGATGGCGAACCCGAGGAAGGAGAGGAGGCCGAGGAAGATGATGATGGAGAAGACGAAGAGGCGCTTCTAGCATTGCCGAGTAAAGTCACGTTCACATCAATTGAAGTGGAGATGCGAGTTCGTGTTGCATTCATTGATTTCTCTGGACTTCACGATTCTCGAAGTCTACGCATGCTCTTGCCCCTCATCAAACCGCGCAAGCTTATCTTGATTGCTGGGCGTGAATCGGAAACGAAGAGCCTTGCCAACGACTGTAGACAACTACTGAGTGGACGAGGCATTGCGGGCCGCGGCGATAACACTACGGGAACAGACGTGTATATGCCACAGATTGGCATAAAGGTCAATGCAAGTGTAGATACAAACGCGTGGACCGTTAAGCTGAGCGAAAACCTTGTCCGCGGACTCAAATGGCAGAGCGTGCGGGGACTTGGGGTCGTACATGTTGTTGGCCGTGTCATGCGAGCAGAGGACAGTAAGGGAGGGAATTTTGATGCTGAAGAGCGAGGGATGAAAAAACTAAAGATTGAAGCTCATTCAGACGCTGAGGGCGAGAGAAAGAAGGAAAATTTAGTGCTCGATATACTCCCGCCTGTACTTGCCGCAGCAACAAGGAGTGTCGCGCAGCCAATCCACGTTGGTGATATTAGGTTGGCGGATCTAAGGCGGGTGCTGCTAGATGATGGGCTCACGGCAGAGTTTCGGGGAGAAGGAACGCTGTTGATCGATGGGGTTGTTGCGGTAAGGAAGGGCGGTGTAGGGAACGTTATTATTGAAGATGGAGGCGGGGGAATGTTGAAGAGAGCGGGTAAAGGTGGAAAGGGGAGTTTTGTGGAGGTTAGGAGGAGGGTATACGATGGGCTTGCTGTGGTTGCGGGAGGGTAATGGAAATGGTGTTGTATTTGTATGTATTACTATCATATTTTAGTATGGCTGGAGGGTTGGATAGAGGTTAAAGTTTGGTCAAAATGGTTATGAATTTGCTGTTTAACGATAATTTGTTTTGGGTGATGATAGTCTCAAGTGTTGTACCAATTTCTTGTGGACGATTTACTATTGATTTACTTTCCTCGTAATAATCAAGCTCTCCGGTTCCCTCCCCAGAGGATCTCAAAGATTGACGTGAGTCCTACGGTATAACGAAATAGCCTAGACTGACAACATGAAAGTACTATAATAGCTACTAGCCGAGGGAACAGAATGGATCTCTACCTACTGGTTGAACTTGCGGCTCACCACCTACCCAGCCAGTGAAGACGTGATATCCTCCTGCTGTCTCAGTCCGGCCATTTTGCTACTCTCGAGAATATATGGTATTTATAGATGTCTCAAGTAACTATTCATCATGTGATATCACTCGTAGAGAGGAACAGCCTTAAAATTACCTGCTCTTGATTTTCCTTTTCTAGTTATACTGTCATCCACTTTACGCGTATCACCTCTTTTATTACTTAGTTTTTGTATTATTAGGTAGGTCCGATTTAGTTGAATACATAGTGCGAAAATTTCTTTTACTAAAAACCACAAACTCGAGAGCTTTGACCATTTCACTTCTACATATGCAAATAGGAACTCCCTTAGTAAAAGAAACACTCGATAGACAATTATCCAAATACTAACTTGATAAAAGTACAATAACCAGAAGCACCAAATTATTCGAATAATATAAACCCAAAAACGCCAAACCTAAATCTAATCATACTTCTTCACCAACCGTGTTACGGTCGTCCCATCATCTAAAACATCGAAAGATTCCTCTATGGTATATCCGCCCCATCGAGGTAACACTCTGATCCATACGTACCAATAAAATACAGAAAATATAATTCTATAGAGGCTGCCAGTAAGTAAACTTCATTCATGGGTTAAAGGGGAGGAAACTAACATTGATGTGCCAACTACGGCATATGTTCCATACCTAGACAAATTCACAGTAAGAATCGCTCTAAGACTTTCCAAATCAGGGAAGAAAACTCACCAAAAACTAACATCTCCCTTACTATCTTTGCTATGCATAAACGGTGACGCTAATAGAGCCAAAGAGACTAATATATTGACATAAGGTGCAATTTTCCATGCGCGAAATGGCCTGTTGATAAGCGGCTCTTGTTTCCTGAGAACCAGCAGCCCAACCCCGACAGCAATGGATGTAAACTGTGCGGGGTATCCAACAACGTCTAGAATAAACGCATAGACATCCCCGGCCGGTGGGAGGGTTATCACGAGGAGCGAAGGGATCAGATGGATTAGGAGGCCGCCTAATGGGGCGTTGAAAGGTTTGTTAGATGCCAAGACAGAGGCGTAAGGGACAAACCCCTGGCGAGCAATTTCTATAGAAGGTAAGTAAAATTCAAAGATATATACCCACTTTCTAGAGGGATCTCTTTTTCATACCTTGATTGATGCGGGATTCGGAATATGTTACCACAAACACATTCCCTAAAGCACTAATAGCGATCATTCCTGGTAAAACAACTCTCCCTGCCACATCTCCAAACACACGAGTGAAGAATAAGGCCGCAACAAGTTGCCCTGAGTTTCTTATCTCCTCTAGTGGTACCACCGAGAAGTATGCGAAATTTATGAGTAGGTAAGTCCCCGTGACTATTATCATTGCTGCGGGTGCTGCAGATTTCAGGGTCCTCACGGGATCTCTCACTTCGTTCATTACGTTGTTCACGTTTCCATAGCCGGCAAACGAGTATAGTACTTTGAAAAGTCCCATAGAAAGCAAACCCAAATTCGTCTCAGTTCCATCGAAAAAGTGCGGGAAGTCTAACTGAGAAGGTCCCGATCGACTTTTCCCAGTGATGAGAACGACAAAGCCAGTCAAGACCATGAAGAGCATCAGAAATATCTTTATCAACCCTATAGTATTTTGGACCCAGATCCCTAATTTTTGCCGGGGGTGGGTATTTAGCAAACTTTGCGTGTCCCAAATAAAGCATTTGCTAACCAACCTGTCTTAAGAGAGCATCCATGTATCGCCGTTACTACGATTATGACGACAACAGCGAGAGACCTTTGGTTCCACGCCGTTTGCTCTTTGCCCAAAGCATACAGCACGTACTGTGCGAAAATAATACAGTTGCTCGCAGTAAATCCGAGGAGTATTGCCTGGACCGCGAAAACTGTGCTTGCAAGAAATTTCGGTCTTCGGTACACATATTCAAGATACACCTATTACTCCCAAATAAGCTTGTTAGAAACCTGCCAGTAATATGGCCTGGCACGGGACTCAAATATTTGAGTTAGTCTTATTACCTTGATTCCCCCACTCCTTGGTAGCATGGTCCCAAACTCCATCAGAACGGCTAACCCGCAAGACGCGATTAACGCCCCAACCTTGTTTTACATATATTGTTAGATTTTTGTTTCTTATCTACTTCCTCTTATCTCAGAAGTATACTTACAACCCATAATACTAAGCTCATCCCCGGGCTTCCAGCCGTAACCAGTATAGTTCCTGGTGTCGCAAACACCTATTCAACTATTAGATAACGCTATCCTGCACCTATGCAAAGTTCCTCAAATAAAGACGCTGTACAAAAAATCAAGCTCCCAAGATCCAGTTACATACTCCACTACCAATCATTCTCGAGAATATCATTATCACAGCCGAGGGCCAACCTAGGTTTCTCCCCACAACTGCATCTTCAGGGTTGATATCTTGGTCTATCGCTCTCTTTGCCAAAGCAGGTTTTAAACTTGAAGTACCGTAGCTCGATGATGCTGAAGACGATGAAGAAGTTGATATTGATGGCTCATGTTGAAGTAGTGCTTCTTCCTCAGGGGCGTGGTAAGACGACATATTTGGTGGCGTATGATAAGGACTGTAGAAATATCTTTGGACGGATAGAGAACTCAAATAGTACTTAAACCAAAGCACGTTGACGTGATAGACCTGATAACATGCGTGACGGAAAACAGCACGAGGCTTATTTGATTACATGTATGTAGATTACTAGTATACTTTAATTGGTGCCGATCGCGGCAACGCGCACGCAATACAGGGTCTCTGTTACGCCAGGCGCAGCTCAATATACTGATTCTAAATGCGGAGTCCCCGATAACTCCTTGATCACATGCTTTATTTCAAATCAAATAGTAAACTATGGTTATTTCCGAGTTCCTACAAATTCTCCATAATACTCACAGTTGATCACTCGTATAAATAATACTTACCAAAAACCATACACTTTATCTCAAACTTGGAATTTCTTGAAGGGAACCTTTTTGTCTCGCTAAGTGAGACTGATACATAGAACCACCCAACGCCAGAAGCTATATAGAATATGCATTTTACATGAAACCAAAACTGGTTTGTGAACCAATAAAAAACTAATATTCTTCGTCCGACTCATCTTCATAGTCTAACATCTTAGACATGTACGGACCATCAAGTGAATATCCTAGGTTGGCGTAGTACTTCCTAACTCCCACTCCCGAAATTCTATTCAAGATACACGTAAGCGACCTCAGCATCCACGGTATTTGGGGTTGTAATAATATACTCACACGCTGATCTTCTTGCTCCCATGCTCTTTTCTTGCAATTCTCTCCGCCTCTTCCATCAGTAAAGTTCCGTATCCTTGATGCTGGTACTTTTTCGGATTCCTACTATGCACGGGCACCGCAGAACCATACACATGCAGCTCCCTAACAAGGCTTGTTGGTTGCCCTGTAAGCTCAGGCCTAAAAGTCCTATCCGAACATTTCCTCAACCTCAAAAGCCCGATCAAAATATCCTGCTTTGGATCCTCATAGCTAAGAAATGTCTCCCAACCGCCGTTTGCAGCATAGTCTCGTCTTATGAATTCGACTTGATCAGGCCGTACTTTGTTCTTCACTTCTTGGATACCGACTTCGCGAGTTCGTACATCACGGCAAGTAGTGCCGAAATCCTTCATTCTGCTTAAAGCTAGCTCACGAAGATTTCCGTTCTCGACACCGGATGTGACGAGAGGCATTGGGATATCACGCTGGACTCGGTATATACGAGTCCATGGGGGTACAAGGGCTAAGATGCGGGCGACTAGATCAATAAGAGCATTAGGAGTATAATTCTTGTATCGGCCAGTTCGCCAGAGCTCGTATAGCCCGGTACCACGAATGACAAGAGTGGGGTAGATTTTCAGCCCGTCAGTTCTAAAATCCGGATTCTCGAAATATTCCTGGGGGGCATGGTTAATTTTGGTATGCCTGGGGCTTTTGTGGATGAAAAATACCTGAAATTGAAAGAGATCTCTTTCCATTCCAACATTGGGCAAATCGGGCATCATATGAGAGACAACTTTGTAACCAGCGTCTTTGGCTAGTCTAAATGTTTCGCACACGGCCTTCACTGTGTGTCCGCGGTTGGTATCTCTAGCGACATCCTCGTACAGGCTTTGAACTCCAATCTCTAACCTTGTGCAGCCATACCGAAGCATGGAGCTTAAATGCTGATCTAGACAGTAATCCGGCCTTGTCTCTTCGCGTTATTAGCTTTGTCCGTAGTTGGAAACGTAAATTATTTCGGGTGACAAACCAATGGTTATTCCAACACATTTTGTTTGGGATTGCTCTCCTAGTCTACATCTAGTGGTTAATAGGGTATTGTTTTTTTGTCTTAAGTGGGGACATTGATGAACTTACTGGACGGCTTCATCTACATTCTCAGTCGTGTATCCAGACAGCGCGTTGTGTAAGCTTGCGATAAATCCGTCACGGTAGCTCTCGGGCAACGACATGAAAGTTCCACCCATAATAATGTATTCTACCTTATCCACGCTGTGGCCTAGTTGTCGTAACTGGTCTACACGACCTCGGGCTTGTTCAAATGGGTCATAACGAGCACGAATAGCCCTCATCGAAGTCGGCTCATAACCGGTATATGACTGGGTACTATATTCAAAGTCGGAGTCGGGCCCCCCAGGGCAATAAACACAGATGTTACCGGTCTATGGGAATGTAAGAATTAATCCGGTAATGGAAAGGATCAAGAAAATATTTACATAGGCTATATGTGGACACCTATGAGGCTTACACATGACAGCAACTACAGCGATGCCGGAGCTCGTGCCTGTAGGAGAAACTATCAGCGATAATTCCTAAACTAATCGCCAATGTCCGAAAGAGTGAGGCGTACGGATCGGCTTCGCGATTAGCTTTGGAACAATGTATTTCTTATAGTGCTCTGGAATAGCTGCAATGATCGCCGTGAGCGGTGGGATCATCTTCAGCTTGTACTTCTTCGAAATTTGCCCTCTTAGGGCGTTTAGATTTACATCTTTGCCTCCGTTGTCCTCCTCATGAAGTTGGATCAAATGATGAGCAACATCCGCACAGGCCTGCATATACCGTTCGCGTTCTGGGGCAAGCGAGATGCCTTTCTTATTGGGCTTTCCCGGAAGCGACGACAAATTTAAGGTAGCTGTGGCCATGGTAAGATATTTTTGGGTGTTCGACTGATGTAACTCTACAATGGAGTCAGTTGCAGGGTGCAGGTGGGGGCTCTGATTTTAGTGGTGGGGAAACTTTTGGGATGGAGGCTATTTACTATCTGCCGCCACCATCATCTGATAAGATTAGATAGCGATCCGCGATTAACCTCATCATGCAGATCGCTATGACACGGGAAGGCTAAATCTTATGCACTGGACTCCATGCATCTGCCAGGGAATTCACAATTCATTACAGTCTTGACTTGCCCCCGTCCACATACAAACAGCAGACGGAATCTTGTCAGATAGACATACCACACAATAAAAACCGCGTAGTGTACGCGAACTCCTTTAAAAGATGGGGGATTCCTATCCTCACGGCCGCCGGCACAGCGGCCACTCACGTCGACCCAGCGAGGCGAGCCATGCTGGAGACACGCAAGGGATGCCTGCGCTGTACCGCACCAGCTCGAATCTCAGCAATGCCAGTTTTTATAGCGAGGTTGAAATGGCGCAGAATGAGGTGTGATTTCATCCTTAGACTTTTAAGCGATATTTTTTCGGTACTGATGCGCCTTTAGGTGTTTGCTGGCCCTATTTCTGAAAGTCTCGCATCGAGCATATCCTCCTTCCAGCATCGGCGGCGCTCAAGAGCAGATTCAAATGTCAGCTTTTCCTTCTATCAACCTGAACGTGGCGAGGATCGGGAAAGCCTCTGGGAGGATGATTTGGAAGGGAGCGTGTTTTTGGACGACGAAGGCCAGAGTGAGTACGCGCCCTCCGAAGTCGATCGGGACATTAGCGAGAGCGCGCCATTGCGCCGTATGTCTTCATCATACCGTTCGATATCAGCCGAAGATCCTTTGCTCGATCACAGGGACTCGGAGGTGTTTCGTCGTGATTCACTCCGGACAACACAAAAGATATACATTGAAACGGAAGACCTGACTATTGTTGTTGCCGGATTTACTACCAGTCGATTGAAATATGGGTTATACTTAGCTGTATGCATATTCACCTTTGGAATTGGGTGGTTGTTGCTGCGATGGTTTCCTCGGTGGCGTATCCAGCTCGTGGGAAAGCCAGCTACACTTAGAGAATGCGATTGGGTGGTTGTAGAGAATCAATGGAACGAGTTCAGCGTCCAAGGTGTTCAAAGACGCCGCTACGGCCAATCTCTCTCTACCGTTTTCGGAATTCATGAAAAATCAGCAGAAGCATCTGTTGATCTAGATGAAGATGACGATCCAGTCATTCACTATCTGCGATGTTTAGATTACCGCTATATCAGATTTGTTTACCATCCTTTGCACGACAAGTTTTTATTGAACAATGGTTGGAAGGACCCAGACTGGACTGATGTGAAGGTTGTTCGTTCTGGAATTGATATGAATGAAAAGGAGCACAGAAATTTGGTTTTTGGAGCGAACGTTATAGATATAGAAGAGAAGTCTATCATGCAGCTTTTAATTGATGAGGTTCGTCAATGCTCCACCTTGCGAATAGCCCTCGTAGATTGCATATCACTAACCACAAGTGTTCAAAAACTAATTGTTCGGGCTTTATAGGCTTTCCATCCCTTTTATGTATTTCAAATTGCGAGCTTAGTTCTCTGGTCGATCGATGATTACTACTACTATGCTGCTTGCATTTTCCTTATATCGGCCTTCAGTATTACTAGTACCTTGATCGAGACAAGATCGGTTAGTCTACCTAATCTATTGGTACTTGGGTACCCCCCAACTAACCCCTTTAGACTATGCGGAGACTTCGCGAGATTTCTCGCTTTGTATGCGACGTTCGTGTTTTGAGAAATGGATTTTGTAAGCTCTGAATTTTCAGTATCGGCGAATTTTTGCTGACATACCTTAGGGCGCTATGTCTCATCGGAAGACCTCGTCCCAGGCGACGTTTACGAAATTACTGATCCTTCGTTATCTTTGTTCCCATGTGATAGTTTACTTCTTGCCGGAGATGCTATCGTGAACGAGAGCATGCTGACTGGTAGGCGACCAACGTTGCCGATTTAGCAATTTGGGAGGTGTTTCTAACTGATTTCGCAGGTGAATCTGTTCCTGTCTCCAAAGTTCCTTGTACGAATGAGTCTCTTTCTGCACTGAACCTAGCATCTTCGTCTATTCTCCCTGAGCTGGCTCGGCATTTCCTCTTTTGCGGGACGAAAATAGTCCGGGCTCGCAGACCCCAAGATGGAGCCGAAGAAGAAGCTGTAGGCCTTGCTTTAGTAGTAAGAACAGGATTTAATACAACAAAGGGTGCCCTGGTCCGCTCGATGCTTTTCCCGAAGCCATCTGGATTCAAATTCTATCGCGATTCGTTTTATTACATAGCTGTCATGGGCCTTATTGCGGCATGTGGGTTTGTGGTGTCCTTTATCAATTTTGTTCACCTTGGTGTAAGTTACAATCCTGCTTATCCCCGTCTAACTATAAAACGTTAACGATAGAATAGCTTGCGTGGCACTTGATAGTAGTGAGAGCTTTAGATCTCATTACTATCGTGGTACCCCCTGCTTTACCGGCGACACTTACCATTGGAACAAATTTTGCACTCTCGAGGCTGAAGAAGAAGCAAATCTTCTGTATCAGTCCTCAACGAGTAAATGTTGGCGGAAAACTTGATGTTGTGTGCTTTGACAAGACTGGAACCTTGACTGAAGACGGCTTGGATGTCCTTGGTGTCCGCGTTGTGGATAAACATAATAATACGTTCACCGAGTTGTTAAAAGACGCACCATCTCTTCTACCCGGGCCTTTTGAACGCGATCCTTCGGCAGATCTCACAACCCACGAAGCAGCTCTTTATACCATGACTACCTGCCATTCGCTACGTCTTGTTGATGATGAGCTTCTTGGGGATCCCTTGGATTTGAAAATGTTTGAATTTACTGGTTGGACTTTCCAGGAGGGGGAAGGCAAAAAGCGTGGTGCGGATGAGGGGAATGGACATGATAGCATGGCTTATGGTATTTCGCCTCCTGTTGTTCGACCGCCTTACGGGAAGGAATTAAGTGCAGCTGGTGAATTTCGCGACGAGACAACAGGACAGGTAAGTCTTTCATCTTTCCTCTCTTTGCACGCACTAACACTCTGAAGATATCACCTCTAGAGTTAGGGATATTTAAGCAATTTGAGTTTGTTTCTCAATTGCGTCGCACCAGCGTTGTTGTCAAACAGTTTCGAGCTTCTGGCGGTGATGTTTACCTCAAGGGAGCACCCGAGTGCATGAAAGAAATATGTCGCCCAGAGAGCTTCCCAGCCGATTATGAGGAGCTACTGGCGTTCTACACACACCGTGGTTACCGCGTCATTGCATGTGCTACTAAGCATGTTGCTAACCTCAGTTGGATCAAAGCCCAAAAAATGAAGCGCACCGATGCAGAAAGCGAGCTCGATTTCGTTGGATTCATCGTTTTCGAAAACAAGTTGAAGCCTCAAACTGCAGGTGTCATCGAAGAACTACGACAAGCGATTATTCGGAAAGTTATGTGCACGGGTGATAATATCTTAACGGCAATTAGCGTCGCGAGAGAATGTAACTTGGTCGATAAGGAAACACATATATTCGTACCACATTTTATCGAAGGTCATGCGCGAGATCCGCACGCAAGGCTGCAGTGGGAGAGTGTTGACAACAGGATGTATACGCTTGATGAGCATACACTCATGCCAGCGCCACTCTCCCCAGATCAGGATGTCTCTGGGCCGTATCAGATAAGCAACTTCCGAGGCTATTCTCTGGCCGTTACAGGTGAGGTTTTCAGATGGATCATCGACTATGCCCCACAAGAAGTGCTTCATCGTATGCTCGTGCGTGGCCAAGTGTTTGCGCGTATGTCCCCGGACGAAAAGCATGAGTTGGTTGAAAAGCTTCAGAGTATCGATTACTGTGTTGGATTTTGTGGCGACGGAGCCAACGATTGTGGTGCTTTGAAGGCAGCAGACGTTGGTATCTCATTGTCTGAGGCGGAGGCCTCAGTCGCAGCTCCGTTCACCAGCAGAATCTTTGATATTTCATGTGTTCCTGAGATAATAAGGTATATGGTCTGGTGACTTTAACTTTAGACGATAACACTGACAAATTTCATAGGGAGGGAAGAGCATCGCTAGTTACTAGCTTTAGTTGCTTCAAATACATGAGCTTGTACTCGGCAATCCAGTTCACGTCGGTCAGCATACTTTACAAGTCTGCCTCAAATCTTGGAGATTTTCAATTCCTCTTTATCGATCTTTTCTTGATTCTCCCAATCGCTGTTTTCAGTAAGGCTCAATTCTCACCTGTGTTTTCTGTTCGTTCCTAATAGTCGGAATTATAGTGGGCTGGAGTGAACCGCACTCGGTTCTCTGTCCTAAGAGGCCGACAGCGAGTCTTGTGTCTCGAAAAGTTTTGACTCCGCTTTTGGGGCAAATCGTGCTGGCGTTTTCTTTGCAATTTCTTTGCTACAAGGCCGTCAAGACACAAGACTGGTACATTCCCCCGGTCATCGACGAAGACAAGTCGAACATCATAAACTCCGAAAACACGACATTATTCTTGGTTTCCTGCTATCAATATGTATTCGCTGGTGTCGTGCTAAGCGTTGGCCCACCATATCGCCAACGGATGCAAGACAATCGTAAGTGTTCCCCTGCTCGTTTTCTATAGCTGTCTTCTAAACAGTTCTAGTTCCGTTCGTCCTTACCGTAACAGTGACGTCGCTCTTCGCGACCTATCTTCTTGTAAACCCGATTGGTTGGCTTTTCAGACTGATGCAGCTTACGGAAATTTCGACGAATTTCAAACTCTTCCTAGTCGCAATAGCATTGGTAGGCTTTGCCATGTCGTCGTTTTTGGAAAGATTTATCCTGCCACAGCTAGCCAGGATCATTGGAAAAATAAAGCTGGCTTTGAGGCCAGGCAGCAAGAAGCGAAAGCTGTATAAACTTCTTGAGGAGGAGATGCGCATTTAAATTTAGATTTTTGTGGGACATGCATCTAGCATTTGTGTGCTTGTATTTTACGCTTTTAGGTCATATCCTTTGATTTCTGGTGTTTTGTGTAACTGTGTAGTTTGGGTACGGTTTTAGAAATTTATGGTTAAACTACTGCATCGATCACGATGCGAAACTTCGATTCCTATACCCTTAGTAGGCCTAGTTTGTGAAATACTGGCATATGCATCGGGCCCCCACATACGCTACTCTCTCAAAGATTTTAATCAGTAAGGTACACTGCATGTTTCACCCGCATCCAGATCTAGTGAGTCGATGAGATTATTGACATTAGCGAATTTAAGATCGTGCTAAAGTTTATTATGGGTATCTTGCAGATGATAATACATGTATCTTCCTAAAACGACTAGGATTACTAGTTCAATGCATGTCGATGAGGATGTGAATGATTGATTTGTCTTGAAAATCGTTGACGTCATCTGACCCTAGGGATCGAACTCCTAAAACAGTCAAAGCCATCAAGTGAGATATTTAGGCGCTAGAAAGCTACGTTAAATAGTCGCTTTGATCACTAGAAATACAAATATATATTTCAGTAAAGATATTCGCTTATCGTACAGAAATCACCTAGGCAATGACTACAGATTGGCTTCTTGATAACGGCTACTTGCCTGAATTCGTAATTAGGCATGTTTGGACGTATCTTATACGTATACTTACGATTGCTGATCAGGTAGCCTACAGAAAGGGGATCCGGGTCGAGCTTCAGGACCGCCTGAATACCATTGCAAGCGGCTCCCTCGAAAAAGCGTATGCTTCAAAAATGGCCCTCATCAACTCCCTCCGCTCTCGCCCTATAGCCGAAAATGTTGAAGTTGCGAATAAAGAACACTATGAAGTCGATACTGCAGTATTTGAACATACCCTAGGAAGAAGAATGAAATACTCCTCTTGCTTTTATCCGACCCCTTCAACAACCCTAGATCAGGCCGAGCAATTTATGCTCGATAAATATGTCGAGCGTGCTGAGCTCGTGAACGGACAGTCGATACTCGACTTGGGATGCGGATGGGGATCATGTTCGCTCTTTTTTGCGGAGAAGTTTCCAGATTCAAAGGTGACGGGGCTGTCCAACAGTCGGACTCAGAAACAGTATATCGATGCTAAAGCCAAGGAGCTCGGAATTGAGAACTTAGCAATTGTTACAGCAAATGCTGCTGAGCATGAATTCGAGCTAGCGATCTTCGATAGAGTGGTTTCGATAGAAATGTTTGAACATATGAAAAACTATGAGGATCTCATGGCAAAGATCGCCCGTTGGCTTAAGCCTAGAGGAAAGTTATTCGTGCATATCTTTGCGCACAGAGAGTTTCCATATGAGTACGGAAGTGAGGGGTGGATGGCGCAGCATTTCTTTGAGAATGGAAACATGCCCTCTGCCGATCTACTTCTTCATTTTCAGCGGGATTTAAAGATTGTAAACCATTGGTATGTTTCTGGGAATCACTACGCTAGAACTTGTGAGGTAGTTTTTTTTTTTGGTACTCTAGTACAAGAGATGTTCTGAACTGATTTTTCGAGTAATAGGACTGGTTGAAGAACTTGAACAAGAATAAGAGTAAAATATTGCCTTATTTAGAGAAGACATACAGCAAGGGCGAAGAGCTGAAATGGTTCTATCGTTGGCAGATATTCTACTTGGTGAGTAATCTTTAAAGGTCCGAGCTGGGTGAAAATTGCCTGACATAATCTATTTAGGCATGCGCAGAGCTATTCGCATATCAGGGTGGCGATACGTGGGGTGTATATCATTATTTGTTTTCGAGGTGATCTGCTTGATACTGACTATGACTTTGTTTGATATTTATACTGTCAAAGGGTTGGGTGGCTCGGATTATAGGTGTTGAAACGCTTGTAAGGCTATGTAATCTTAGGCCTGACTTTCTTGAATGAAATGGTTTTGCCCACTCTTGTGTCTTTTGTTCGCCCTAGCCCGATGGTTTGATATATATACATAGTGATATCTGATGACACTCTTTATCATATGATCGAGCTTAGCAAAGTAAATTAGTAAAGAAAGAGGCCGAATTGGGGGTTTTCTTCTTCTTCTAAAAGGTATAAATACCTTAGCGCTCGTCCTGCCATATTTAATGATCCCATGGGTGTTTCAAGCCCAGAAGGACAGCCTAAAGTCAATCATTAGTATCAGGTATGCGTTACTATAAGGAAAAAAAGACATCAATCAGTAGAACATACCCCATCCTTCTTCGCGCGATACCTGCACGAACACATTCTCAATCAGCATAATATCTCCATTCCGGTCATGAGCAATCGATCCCAACATGCCCCCCCAAACCAGAACTACCCTATTTCCTGGAAAGATGCTCTTACATTATCCAGAACCACATAGATGCCCCTAAGAGCTTCGCAGAGATCGCATAGAAAGGACGCACAGGGTGTATATGGATCGGGTGAGCTCCGGGACCAGCCATGATGATAATGCGGTGCTAAGTTTTCTTCTAGCAAATCTCGACTATTAGAATCTTGTGCAAACCCGAAAACAAATAGGTTTTAAACTCACATACAAAATAGGAATTCAAATAAACAGGATATACGTGCGCAATTCGTTACCGGGTTTGCGGAGGAGTTGGGTCGAGGTTGACGCCAAGATATCGCTAGAGTTACCCTGAGACTTACTATGTTTTAACCCTAATCCTTGTGTGTCTAAAAGCTTAGCCAATCTTAGAAGTCCTAAAGCTCATCACAGTAAGATGTTTCAGGGCCCATACATCCATGACCACAAGGCTTTATTTATGGGGCGTTTCAAACAAAGCTGACCGCTGACAAGATGTAAGCTCGGGGATATGTAAGCTCCTAGAGCTTGCATACCACGAACGCAAGAACTCGATCCTTCATCAGTTGCTAGAGCTTCCCTCCGTCCAAAGAGAAATACAAAATGTCACTCTTAAAACTCCCGAACGAGCTTCTTTTCATTGTCGCAAAAAACCTTAATCCTAGAGATCTTAATTCCGCCCTCCAATCAAGTCGCCGCCTCGCGTGCCTCTTGACCCCACTTCTCCATGACTTCGCCGTTCAAGACAAAGATAATGTGCCCGCACTCCCCTGGGCAGTCCAGTATGGATATGCACCTCTTGTCAAACTACTGGTAGAGAAGGGAAAAGACGTCAGATATCGGGATACTGGTGGACGCTTCATGGGAACTGCGCTTCACTGGGCGGCGCATTACGGTCATGTGGCAGTAGTCAAACAATTACTAGATATGGAGGTCGATATTTCTCTCCCAGACGAACATGCGGAGACAGCCCTTTTTTGGGCTGTTAGGAGCCATCAAGTGGGAGTCGTTGCATTGCTATTGAAATTAGGGGCTGATGTTCACAGCACGGGCACGTGTGGAGAGATACCGCTTCATTGGGCAGCAAGACGTGGTTCTAGAAAGATAATGCAATCCTTGCTGGATAATGGCGCTGAAATCGATTATCAAGACCGTTATGGGAGAACTCCGCTTCTTTGGGCGTGCGAGTATGGAAGTGATGAAGGGTTAGTTTTCTTAGTGGAGATGGAGGCAGACGTTGCCATGAATGACGCTCAGGGGCGGACACCTATTGGTTTGGGGAGACTCTGGGGTCCTTCAATGGCAGGACGCGTTATCTACGGGAAAGATTACGAGCTGTCTCCGCAAAATCTGTAGAGAAGTTGTGAGTATCATTCACTCATCAGCTATAGCTATACTATATATCTAGTTTACTTTCCGGTATCTATCCCAACGCTATATATGAATGAAAATTATGGTATATTTCTCAACACGGTGCTGCATATAGTCTTGGGTACAGTACCAGGAAAGGGAGTAAAATTGGTACGATATTCGTATATATATCATTCTTGTGGACGTGGGAGTAAATTGGTAGTACTACGAAGCTTTCGAAGTAGGCTTCGAAGTTAGTACGGCAGTAATCCAGACTTATTCGTGAATTTTCTAACATAGTGTCAAAAAATCTCAATTTCTGAGTTCGGTGCTGTAGTTTTTTGTTTTCGGGCGTGATAAAGCCATTTCGAAGAGCCCCGGAACAACTTCTTTCAAGCCAAAATTTTCAACAGCTAATAAAAAATTCAGCACCCTATTCTTAAGCTATCTGCAGCACAGTTCGGATATTGTCCATTTTCATACCACCCAAGTTTGCGGGCGTTGCTAGAACGAGGTGCTCACCTATATGGAGTTGGGGAAATATCCTCCCAGTTAGGTTTCTGTACCCGACGAAAAATATAAATGTCCGACGGGGTTTCTATTTGGCCGACGGTATCCCTCCGCAGATAGGGGAGGGCGATATAATGGTTGGTTCACAGTATGGAAGAGGCGGATTCCCATTACTAGAAGAATGCCAGCCCACTCGATAACTATATTTAATTTAGTTCCCCATCAATTCAGCAATTCTTTTGTCACATGAGTCTCGAGAACTTTTAGGCGTCTTACAGTAATGATAGGTATTTGTAGACCTCTGACTAACAATATATGAATGAGTCACCACTAGTCACCACATGCTATACTAACAGTAAGGTGTGATGATAGGATAGCAGAGTTTTTCTACTTTATGGGGCCACCTAGAAATAATGTTCGGCTTGTACCGTCTTTATATCTTTACCCCTAATAGAAGAAAAAACTTCGAATACCAATTTTGCATTGTCTTATACATCTAACCAACCACCAGGCCCATGGGATCTTGTATCACTGCTATTCAACAGAGCAGAACCTATACATCTATCAGCCGTGGGAGGACTGGTAAATTCAGCTATGAAATTACTGAACACGAAAGCTAGAAATCAAACCTTGTCTCGCCGATTTTGTTGTTTGGGGTTATGCATCCACCTAAGTTGGCTGCGCACCTTTGATCGTTTGATCAAAAAAGCCCACTAACATGTTTGAGGCAACAGATACAGAAAACCAATGGGCCAGAGGGCCCAAAATGGCCGCCAAAATCATTATGATTACCCCAAGCTCCCCAAGCCGACAGGGGGAAGAGCTTTCAAAACCCAAAGCATCTCTTAACTTACTTAACCCTAATCCTAACGTAACCTAGTTTTATAGATCAGCTAACTAGTAATTGTATTTTATGTGCAGGTATTAATGATCGCTCTCTCAGTTATATTGCGAGCTTTTCTACTATGTGCTTGAGGCCTTCCAACATAATATATCAAGCCCTATGGTATTACACGCAGCTGTAAGCAGCCATCAATTATATAAATCTAAAGCCCCTTGAGTAATAAGAGCAATAAATGGTGTCGTCATTCTAACTGTTGTCGACTAAGAGGTCCAAATATCAGAATGTTTTTATCTCTAGCTATAGCTATGGGGGGCCCTCAAACTAAACTAGACTACATCTGATTTTGCAGTAGTGCACGTACAGTTAACAAAATCACTCCAACTAAATCTTATCTACCTTAAAACAATATCTTTCGATGACATCCAGACCTAGATCTCGGCATTTTTCTATCTAACACCACACTTTCCCGAAACTACTGCTTGAGAGCCTTTGCCATGGAGTTTTAGGATAACTTGCCGATCATTACGATCATGCGGGCACAAAACTAGAGAATTTGGAAATTTATACCGACGCCAAATAGAACACTATCGAGTAGGCATAATTCAATCCCGACTCTCGGAAACGATTCGTTTTCGTCAAGAACATAAAAGACAGGCGATTCGCCCCCCAAAGCTACTCACTTTTCTTCTTCTTCTTTCTTCTTTAATGTCGGAGAATTATCTAGCAAACTATTATGTCCAGCAAAAACTCTGGACCCGTAAAGCCTACCTACTCCAGATTTCCCTATCAGCTTTCAGCCGAGCAGGTTGCGGATGAATTGAAGACAAATGTCGAAACTGGACTATCTGCTGTCGAAGCTGAGCAGTATAGAAGCAAATATGGAGATAATTTGTTGGATGGGGGTGAAGCGGTTCCGATCTGGAAGGTCCTTTTCAAGCAAATTAGTAATGCGATGTGAGTTTCCTCTCCCTTACTTCCTATATACATCCTCTCCCATATGGTTCTTCAATTTCATATTATACTAACATTTTACAGGATTCTGTAAAATATTCCCAGCAAAACCTATGATTTTTGTACTAATTCCGAGTTAGGGTCCTTATATTGGCAATGTGTCTATCTTATGGTGTCAAGGATTGGATAGAAGGCGGAGTGATCACAGCAGTTATCACTCTGAATGTTACTATTGGATTTCTCCAAGAATACAGAGCGTGCGCCATCGTCTTCAGAAACTCTTTTTAAAACGCACAAAACTGATAGTAAGTAGTGAAAAGACTATGGAATCACTACGAAGCCTTTCGAGCCCTACAGCTACTGTTCTAAGAGATGGAAATATCGATCACGTGCCGAGCATTACCGTTGTGCCCGGTGATATCGTAGAACTGAAGACGGGGGATGTTATTCCTGCAGATCTTAGACTTTTTGATGTTATGAACTTCGAAACTGACGAGGCTTTGCTCACCGGAGAGTCCCTTCCTGTCCATAAGGACACAGATATTTTTCTTGAATCTGAGGTGGGCGTCGGAGATCGTATAAACATGGCCTTCTCATCTACAACAGTAACAAAAGGGCGTGCTCGAGGGATCACAATTGGCACTGGAATGAGTACAGAAATCGGAGCAATCGCCGGGGCGCTCAATGGAAAAACCAAACACCCAAGCCGATCAATGTCTCGAAAAAAACACGGAACTTTACAACCTTTGAAAGGTGCAACCCTCAAAACTTGGGACGGTATCGGAAAACTTCTTGGACTTACGGTAGGAACTCCGTTGCAGAAAAAGTTGTCCAAACTGGCATACATGCTTTTGGGGTGTGCTGTTCTTCTTGCCATCATAGTTTTCGCCGTAAATAAGTTTAAGATCAATCACGAGGTGATAATCTACGCTATCTCACTTGGTTGGTTTCCACTTCCGTGCTATTATGAACTTCGATGTACTAAATACCATTATAGGGATTTCCATTATTCCGGAATCTTTAATCGCTGTCTTGACAGTAACGATGGCAATTGGCATGAAACATATGGCCTCGAAAAGAGTCATTGTACGCAAACTTGATGCACTCGAAGCACTCGGAGGCATCACCAACATATGCTCCGACAAAACAGGAACGTTGACCCAAGGCAAAATGATAGCCCGTAAAGCCTGGATCCCTGGTATTGGTTTATATAGCATCAACCGCACCCAGGACGCGGCTGATCCAACCTCAGGATGGGTTCGACTTGGCCCTGCTTTCACCACCCAACCCGACTTAAAGGAGTCACACAGAGACCAGGAAGAAGAAATCGGTCAAACCCGTGCCGGATTAAAATTTGCAGATGATCCCAGGCTTAAGATCGATAAGGGGGTCGTTTTTGAAGAGGACGATGATGAAGACGAGAAGGAAATGCCGGGGAACCACACCATGCCAAAAATGGTAGATGAGTTGGAGGCATTTTTGCATTCTGTTGCTCTTTGTAACTTAGCAACCGTACGATTCGACAAAAAGAAGGCTACCTGGCAAGCTACTGGTGATCCAACGGAGGTAATATTTTTCAAATTCTTGTTTCTTCGTATTCTAGTACCTTCCCGATACTAATCTCTTATAGATCGCTCTTCAAGTCCTTGCTCATCGATTTAGCTACGGCAAGAAGAAACTTATTTCGGATGGATGGCACCAATTTGGAGAGTACCCTTTCAACAGCGATGTTAAACGGATGTCTGTCGTTTTTCAAGAGCCTAATGGTGGAAACCATGTGATTTTCGCTAAGGGAGCTGTTGAGAGAATCACTGATCTCTGTACCACCGTCGGGTTCGGAGATTATAATCAAGCAATGACGGAGGAGACGAAGGTCGAAATTACCGGACAAATGAATGTTCTAGCTAATCAAGGACTGGTGAGCCCTAAAACTATCTCAAAAATTTGATTTCTCATCGTTAACATCTTACACAAGCGCGTCCTTGCTATTGCATACCGTGTAGTTGAAGATCCCCCGGACGATTGGAACGAGTATCCTCGAGAAAAAGTCGAGCGAAATCTCACGCTTGTAGGCCTTGCTGGACTATACGATCCACCTCGCGAGGAAACAAAAGCTGCTGTTAGAAAATGCACTGAAGCTGGGATTCAAATACATATGTTGACTGGTGATCATCCCGGGACTGCTGGTGCTATAGCTCGCGAGGTCGGGATTGTTCCTAAGGACTTCGGCACACTTCCTGCAGGTGTCGCACGCAGTATGGTCAAAACCGCTGCTGAATTCGACTCTCTCACTGACGAAGAGATTGACGCCCTACCAGCTCTCCCTTTCGTCATTGCCAGATGTGCACCTCATACAAAAGTACGTATGATTGACGCTCTTCATCGAAGGAATCGATACGCCGCGATGACCGGAGATGGCGTGAACGACTCTCCCAGTTTGAAGAGAGCTGATGTTGGTATTGCCATGGGCCTTGGGGGATCTGATGTTGCCAAATCAGCTTCTGATATCGTACTCACTGACGACAACTTCGCAAGTATTGTCAGTGCCATCGCGGAAGGCAGGAGAATGTTTGACAATATTCAGAAGGTAAGAATTATTTTTAAAAAAAAATAAGCCGAAAATAGACTAACTACTGTGCCTAGTTTGTTCTTCATCTTTTAGTTTCCAATGTGGGAGAGGTCCTCCTCTTGATTGTTGGGCTCGCTTTCCGAGACAAAAACAACCTTTCAGTTTTCCCGCTTTCTCCGCTAGAAATCCTTTGGATCAACATGCTCACAAGTTCATTTCCCGCTTTTGGATTAGGGCTTGAACGGGCTGCATCTGATATCATGGTGCGGGAGCCCCACGATTCCAAAGCGGGTGTGTTTACGAAGCAAATCCTAGTTGATATGATGGTATACGGAACTATCATGGGGACTTGCTGTCTATCTACGTTCATTATTATAGTTTACGGCACCGGAAATGGGAATCTTGGGGAGGGTTGCAACGCCAGATATTCCAAAGAATGTGATGTAGTCTTCAGAGCCAGAGCTGCTGTGTTTGCTGAAGTTACTTGGTTGATCTTGATATCTGCATGGGAATTCAAAAGCATCCGGCGGAGCATGTTTAGGCTTGATCCTCATCAGAAAAAGCACAACTTTCCGTTCTTCAGCGATGTGAATCACCCATTTGAGTACATCCTTACTCACTAAAATAAGGCTAACTAAAATTTCTTCCCATTGCAGGTCTATGAAAATAAATTTCTCTTCTATTCGGTTGTCATTGGTGCCATCTCAGTGTTTCCCGTTGTCTATATTCCAGGTCTTAATACAGATGTCTTCAAGCACCAGGCGATCACATGGGAATGGGCACTTTCATGCGGTTCCATCCCGATCTTCATCTTTGGAGTTGAAGTCTGGAAGTTCACGAAACGTCACTGGGGCCTCTTCAATGGTGGTATATCGGACAGGGTTAAAAAGGATGCTTCTTTGAACCTAAAGCAAGGTTTCTTCTCACAGGATGCAGCCGGGGGACGCAGGCGGAGGTTGTCTTGGTCAAAAAGGAAACCGGTTATCGCGCAAGACGTATCCGCGCAGATGTCTTAAACTTTATACATTCAGATTTGGAGAAGTAAGTAAGTAAAACTCACTTACGCTCAGATTTGGAGAACGAATTAAGCAGTTTTGGCTCAATCACTTGGGGGGTTGGCAATCTTTGTTTTCTATACGATTTAGACGGATAGTAATATCAATACGCATTGTTTACTCCAAGTTTAACTTACAAGATGCGGTCGGAAAGTCCTTGCCCCGTGACCATTGCCACACACTGAGGTACAGCAGTAGCAAACCTCTGCATATAATTCAATTATGCTTTACCATACGTATAATATTCATAGCAAATTGGAAATAGATCTTTCACTCGCTCGAGATATCGAGGTACATGTAACTACGTACTACATGTAGATGTATGTATTCTTAATCGTATCTTGGAAGATACGCCTAGGAATATCATACAACTTCCAGACATCTAAATCTTGAATGAATAATTGAGCCACACATAGCATCTTAAACGAAGCAATCCAGACCCTTAAAAGTCGGATATGACCGCCGAGTGATTACCTGTGATTCACACGTTATGATATCTAGACTCTCCACGATCTCAATTTTTACACACATCTCTACTTGTATTTTTTGATTTCTTTTTTCTTTATACTTCTCAAAGAAAATATATCTATTGGCTCATGCAATAAAATCGACCGCTTTAGATACTGTTGACAAGTCTCCTCTCATCCCTTAATTTAGAAAGTTTCTCCAGCACTTCCTCAACTGGGATAAGCTCTCCCTTTGTTTGGGTATTAGGATCATCCCTGTTTCTGATATTTACCGTCTTGGTCTCACGTTCCTGGGCCCCAACAACTATATTGCTGAATGTTAGTATAAAGTACACATACAATTTAGTGGATATCCCAGGAAAAGTACGTACCGAAGATGAAATTGTACTGCTGCAGTTGCCCTGTCCTGATCTTCTTGGCCATAGTGTTCGGACCAATATCAATATCCACGTGCATCAGTTTCCCTCTGAATAATGTCTGGAGCTCAACCACATAATCATTCGCAGCCGCCATAACAGGAATGATGAGAATTTGTCTGGGACTCAGCCAGAAAGGCCATTTTCCACCAAAGTGCTCAGTCAAAATCGCGATAAAACGTTCGACACTGCCGAAGATAGCTCTGTGGATCATGACGGGTCTCTTGTAATGCGAAACTTCCTCCTTCTCTTCGCCTTCTTTCGCCTTGAGGACCTCACCTGTGTTGTATTCCAATTTGAATCGCTGGGGAAGTTGAAAGTCGAGCTGGATGGTAGCGCACTGGTGCTCACGGCGAAGAGCATCGGATATGGTGATGTCGATCTTAGGACCATAGAAAGCACCATCACCGGGGTTGAATTCCCATTGCCCTCCACCAGCAGCAGTAAATTCCTCCAAAGCAGACTGCAATTGACTCTCTGCAAGATTCCATGTCTCAATCTCGCCAACGTATTTCTCAGGGCGAGTAGACAGCTTCAGCTTAAAAGTAAAGCCAAGCATGCCGTAAACGTGCTTAAGGAAGTCGAAGAGGCCGTGGATCTCTTGTTTCACCTGCTCCTCCGTACAAAAGATATGAGTATCATCCTGTTGGAATCTCCTCACTCTGGTAAGACCGGTAAGCGCACCAGAGAATTCATTGCGATGAATAACTCCGAAATCAGCAACCCGCCATGGGAGTTCCCGATAGCTACGCTCGCGATGACCAAACAGCAAGCAGTGCCCCGGACAGTTCATCGGCTTAAGACCAAATTTATCTTTCTCAACTTCGAATGTGAACATATTCTCTTGGTAATTTTGCCAATGACCACTGGTCTCCCAGAGCTTGGAATTGTACATATTCGGGGTGATGACCTCCTCGTATCCACGCTTCCAGTACTCTGAACGGAGAAACTCAATTAGGGTGTTGTAAATCCTTGTACCGTGGGGAAGGAAAAAACAAGATCCTGGCGAAAGCTCATGGAAGAAAAACAGCTCCTGTTCCTTTCCAATTTTGCGATGATCGCGCTTGGCAGCTTCCTCGAGCATCTTTTTGTGCTCATCAAGCTGTTTCTTGTCGGGGAAACTGACTCCGTAAATACGCTGTAGTGACTCGTTTTTGGCATCACCGAGGAAGTATGATGACGAGTTCTACACGTGCAAAGGATCAGAACATATGCAGACATATTTCCAAACACCCTTTAAACCTACCTTCATGACCTGGAAGGCCTTAATTCTGCCAGTGTTAGGCACATGAGGTCCAATACACAGATCGATCAACGGTCCACATCTGTAGACTGTAGTGCTAGTTCCATCCGGAACTTTTGATCCAATCAAAACCTGCTTGAACTTGTTGTGTTTAAACATCTCCAAGAGATTCTCCTTTGTCACAACTAAGCGCTCAAACGGCTGTTTTTCCTTAATTGCTTTCTGCGCGATGGTCTCGAGGGGCTTATAATCACTCGCAGTGACAACTTCGTTCTCACCAAGGCCCATTTCGTAGAAGAAGCCATCGTCTGTTGGAGGACCAAGACAGAGATGGCATCCGAATCTGCGCTCTGCGGCTTCGCCGAGAACGTGTGCAGAGGAATGCCAAAATACGCGCCTTCCTGTTTCAATATGTCGTACATGAGCAGCTGAACCCGAGGCGATGAGTCACAGTTCGACAAACCTTCTTGGTTTTCAAAGTCAAGCAGTTCTAGACGGCAAGAATTCTCAAGCGGTCTCTCTAGATCCCACAAGACGCCATCAACCTTAGCGATAACAGTCTTCTCAAAAAGGCTCTTGCCTATGTTGCGCGCAATAATAGCAGGTGTGGTTTCCCAGGACTTTCCAGCAACCATCGAGCCATTAGGTAAAGTGATAGTGATTTCCTCGCGAGGTTTTACTATTAGAAAAGGGTGGTCAGAGAAAGTATCTTGTAGGGAAGCTAGCAATTGAAAGGGTTAGAATCCGCATACAGGAAACTTCGGCGTCATATTCGGACTTCAGTTTTTCAAATAATTGAATTCTGTGAGGAATATACTCCGGAACAGGGTCCAGCTAAATAGCAGAAATCAGTAAAGCATACTCGTTAGAGCTATAGAGTAACAATTAAACTACCTCTAACGGTGCAGCATCGGCAGGCGCCTTTGCTTTCTTCGCCTTCTTCTCACCTCTAGGTTTGGAATCCGCTGGCTTAGAATCCGCTGTAGGGGCACCCTCGCCCAGAGCAACGTTCTTGACGCTCTCAACGAGTTCGGCCGCTTTATCCATGAGGTCGATTTAACTTTCCTAGAAAGACGCGAGGGAAAATAGATGTGCACGATGAGGGAGCGGGGTTGTTTTGTTGCCCTGAGATGTCTGTTCTATCTAAAACGCGGGGTGGCTTGGCGCCTCTTTATCTATTTATCGGTTACGGATCATTACCCTCCGCCTTACTCAACGAGAATATACTGAAAGCCTCCGACCTTCTGAGTCAGAGACTGTTTCTAGCTAAATATTCTACATGTATATTATAGCTTTAGTTTAGATTTTATCCCCATTTTAACGCTTCACCGTATTTCACCGTGGTCCATTTTTCATTTGGGAGGCTTCCCGTCGGCAATGCGTTCCGCAGACTCTCGTGTGTGAGTAAATATTGCCCATGCAGAGAAATTAAACCTGCCTAGAGAAAAACAGTTACTCCAAATTCGTATCGAGAGCGGTACCTTGAACCTTGGTCGATATTTTTGGCAGTCATCTAGGCTTGACACAGTCAATCATATACCATCACTCGAGCTCGATACTCCCAGATGCATTTTATGGCAGGACTTCAAACTCCTCAATATAAACGTTTGGGCCGGATTGCTGAACCGGATTGCGAACCAGCGAAGCGCATATTCAGCGCTACTATGTATTACAAGATTTTTCAGCCCATCGAGAGCCGAAAAGGTAGGTTTCTCTAGTGAGTCATATCTCGAAGAAAATCACATATGTACGCGTACGCATACCGATTGCTTAAGTTTTATTCTTCTTTTTAGGACTTGAAAAGATTATTACTTATTGACAAACTTCGCCGTACTATCCCTAGTAATCATATTTTATTTCATCTATTGTCACTGAATTAATCACAAAGCACCATAACTATTCTTCCAGTGCAAAAAAGTATTCCACCCAACCCAGCCCACGCTTTTTTTCCTCTACCAGTTTTACAGTACGCTATACCTCGAGCTGGCCGGCGCTCTATTTTCACTATCCACCGCTGCAACAGTTCCCTCGGCAAGTAACCTCTTGAGCTCTCTCATGGCATTTGTAACCACAAGTTCCGTATCTCCCTCCACCAGAATATACAATTTCGGGTCTTGTCCAGTCTGCGGTGTCTTTCCGGCAGGATAGTAACTACCCTTGGTGGTGATCGATGTTCCTGTGGCTTCCAGAACTTTCGCAATATTCGTCCTATTGGTGACGGCCCATCTTGCTTTTTCTATTCAATTAATTAGCAAGCAGTTCTTAATAGAGGAGGGCTAATAAGAAAGCGAAAGGTGGACTTACGAGGAAAGTCATTAATCTCCAAAGTAGCATGATAAGCGCCAGCATCCGGCCCCTTGTTATCAATTGGCACACCCGTCCGAAGTATTCCAGTCTTATTCAAACGAGAGTGAATAACAGACGTAGCCTGCTTGACACGATCTAAAGCATCCGTAGCTGAAGGAGCAGCAGCGGTTCTCTTATGCACAACGATCTTGGCATCGAGCGGACCAGCTGGGTCCAGTACCGACTTCTTAGTAGCTGTAACGGGTGTTGCCGCTTTTGCAACAGCGTCCTCGGGATCTGCAGCCACAACTTCTTCAGCTGCTTCGTCGCCATCTTCACCCGCAAACTGTTTCCTCTCTCTTCGTCGTGCTAGATCACGTTCTTGGTCAAGACGTTCCAGACCCTTTCCTCCAAAACCTGATCCGCTAGCCTTTTCTTTACCGGCCTTAACTTTCTCGTTGAATCCTATTGCCCTTTCAATCAGCATCTACGTTTTGAATAAAAATATTATAATGAAAAAAAGGAAACCAAGGATAAATCATACCGTCAACAAGTTTCTGAACCGGTTCCGGCACCTTCTGCCCACTCTGTTTCAAAGCTTTTGATATATCGACTGCATATCGGTCCTGGTCCTCCGTAATGAAGGTCACCGCAGTTCCTAGCATCCCAGCACGACCAGTTCTCCCAACTCTATGAACATAATCCTCCATATGATTCGGGCAATCGTAATTAACCACCAGCTTCAACTGCTTGACATCAAGTCCTCTCGCCGCCACTGAAGTCGCGACCAAAATAGGAACGACTCCGTTCTTAAAATCAATAATCGTCGAGTCACGATCAATCTGATCTTTCCCACCATGAATAGACATACACGGATAGCCACGACGCATTAGATCACGAAGCAAAGTATCAGCCGATTCTTGACGATCCACAAAAATCAATGTTCGCGCATCGTCATCCGTATCGTACAGCTCACCGAGAAGCTCTAGAAGACGATGGAACTTGGTGTCATCATTCCGTATCTCGACTATCTGCGTTACCTCTGAAGCAACTGTGCTGCGTGCTCCTACCGTGATTTCTACAGGACGCTGTAAGATCTTACGGGCCAGTGCTTCCATCTGATTGTTGTCAAAATATGTGCAAATAAAATAAAAACCCGAATAAAAACATCAGATGGATAGGAGACACGTACCTGGCGAGGAAACGTTGCAGAGAACAGCACTGTCTGTCTGTCTGGGCGAATATTGCTAATGATCTTCATGACCTGCGGTTCGAAACCCATGTCGAACATTCGATCTGCCTCGTCAAGCACAACGTAGGTTACACGCTTCAGATTGGTGACACGACCTGAATTCGCTGCGAGCAAATCAATCATTCGACCAGGGGTGCACACTATTATCTCTGCTCCACGTTTAAGGTCGGCAATCTGATCTTTAATAGGTGAACCACCATAGGCACATACAGCCTATTGAAAGTTAGCACACTATAAATATTAAAATTAAGGTCAGGGTAAGAGGAACGGCTTACTTTTAAATTCAAAGCCTTCAAAAACGGCTTGCATTCCTTGAAAATTTGAACAGCAAGCTCCCTCGTGGGCGTCATGATTAACGAGATCGGACCCTCTTGCGAATCTATTGGACGCTGATCCTTGATATGTCTAAACATAGGTAGAAGAAATGCAATTGTCTTCCCTGAACCAGTCTTCGCAACGCCGATAACATTTCTCCCAGACATGATAGCAGGGATAGCCTGTGCCTGAATCGACGTCGGTTTATCGTAATTAAGCTGCTGAATAACACTAAGACTTTGCGACGGAAGCCCACACTGACTCCACTTCTGTACCGGTTTGGGACAATCTTGGCCTCGGATTTTAATTGCATCTAGTTCGAGACGTAGCTCATCAACTTCCTGCTCCGTCAAATCCGCCAAATCTGCAGGCTCAACATAAAAGTCTTTACGGAATGGTTCGTAGACGACCTTGGAGTGATCGACCGCTGGCAATTCCTTTTTCTTCTTCATTTTAGCAGCCATCGCCAGAATATCATCGGGATCTGCCTCTGTTGAAACCAAATCAATGCTATCGTCATCGAACAGCGTTTCCTCTTGGTCCTTCGTTGTCTTACTACCATCACTGGTCTTTTTTTCCGCAGTGGCCATTGATGTACCAATTCCGGCCATGAAAGCATCCAATGGATCAGCTTCTTCGTCCTCTTCAACAGGAAATGATTCCGCCTCTTTGACTTCCACATCTAGTTGCATAGCTTCGGTGGATTCCGTTTCTATACGTTCGCTTCGTTGGGCGGCAGCAAGTCTCGCGGCAGCAGCGGCTTCTTCTTCAGTGGTATCCTGCATTTCGGTGTCATTGTCTACGTCTTCCTGCTCTATACCATCCTGACCAGCATCGGGAATGGGCGAGGGCAAACGTTCAAGTTTCTTCCTGGAAGACTCCTCATCACCAAAAGCAAGAGCACGTTTACCCTTTTGAGGTGCTACTCGTTTGGTGGCAGCTCCGAAACCGAACGTGGATACTGGCCGATTCGTAGGTAACGCTGAACCATTCGTAGAAACTATACACAACATTAAACTCTCATTCTTCCAAAGATTCACGTGGGAGTAAGGTATGAACGTACCAAGAGGCGAGCTGATGGCAACTAATGAATCTTTGTCAGCTTTTGGACGGGCAGCGGAGAAAGTGGAAGCGGACGTTGTGGATGCAACAGCGGCAGCAACCTCAGGAGAAGCAGGCTGCTGCACAATCCTTGGGGCAGCTGGAACTATTTCCGCAGGTGTAGGCTGCCTTTCCAAAGAAGACAAGATAGCAGCTGGGGAAGCATTTTTTTTCGCTTCTTCCTCCTCTGCTCTCTTGCGCTTCCACGCTTCCAAACGTTCTTTGCGTTGTCGGATCTTTTCCTCCTCACTCATAGCTGCTGGCGGGGGTGTAGCCTGCTTTCCATCAGAATAAATTCCGTCATTAGGACGCGACGGAATCCATACCTCTTTAGCTCTCGAAGGACGCCGAGAGTCTTCCTCACGATCCCCCCGTCTGCTGTCACGATCCCTATCTCGCCTTAGACGTTCCCTAGACGTTTCCCTTGACCTAGAACGCTTCCTATCCCAATCCCGAGGGCGAGGGGACCTATCTCTAAGCCTATCCCGATCATCTCTATCCCTCCCTCCTCTAGCTCTATCTTCCCTCGGATCATAGTAGTCGTCTCCCCTCCTCCGTCTATCAACAGATCTATCCCGACGTCTGTCACGTTCTCCACCTCTATCCCTATCCCGCTCCCGCTCCCGTTCCCGCTCCCGCTCCCGCTCTCTTTCCCGTTCACGATCTCTGTCTCTATAATCTCGTCTCTGTGGCCCAGCATCAACCTTGACATGTCCTTCGGCGCGACTGTTTGAGGAAACAGCAGGCGCGGTAGGCGGTGGGGGGCGTACCTCACGACTGCGACTTCTGACGCGCCCAGCACCCCCTCTTGGGTCGTAGCGGTCGTCGCCTCGTCTGCGCTTTGACGAGTAGCCAGCTGCGTCTGGCGCTGGGGATCGCGAGCGTGAATCATAGCGAGCCATGATAGAAGCCTGTAGGTGTGAGTTGAGATAAATTTGTTGTTGAGAAAAGAGGGCGCAATAACGGATGTCCCAGCTCCCAGGTAAGAGACAGAGACAACCGTCAAACCAGCAACTCTTCCCACGCCAAGACCAATATATCCCGATGAGTCAGCTGATCTCGGGTCTTGGCGGTGTCTGGCGAGAATGGGGCAGAGCAGATCTTCACTTTATTCCTGCAGGATTTCCCAGGGCTATAAACATAGGGCAGTCAGATACGAGATCGCTCCCCTTTCCCAAAGATACCGATAAAAAAGCCAACCAGTGTAAAAACTCCTCCCTCCCTAATGACGACAAGCGATATCCCTAATGTACAAAAAACAAAACCAAGCGCTCACAGTAAACCGAGTCCACAAAATCCCACCTGTGATATAAATTGAAGAAAAATAAACAGAAAATACCGATAGATATCTCCCACAATATCAAACATTACAGCAGAAGGATTGACATCAAATCGTATATTAGCAAAGCAGAACCTGATCGTCCTCGTTATCAGTCTCCTCCGATAAGCCATCCTAGATTAACGCTTATTAGCCCAGTGTTCTTTCTAAATCAGAAGTTAAGAAATAAATAAATACCATATCAGCCGCCAGATCCCGATGCCACACATCACTAGTTCTTCTTGTTATCGCTACTATATCCTCGTCCTCATCCTTATCAAGCAATTGTTCAGGCTCTATAACTCTTCCAACGAAAGCAACAGGTGAGGGAGAACGTGGTGCAGGGGTCTTAATATGTTCCTCATTCTGTGGCGAAGCTGGTAAGGGTGGCGAAGATGGTGGTGAGGAGAGTAGATTTTCTCCAAATGTCATGTTGGTCGTATCATCGTTAGTAGTTAATGAAGTTTCGGGGGCCGAGTTATCGGTTTCTTCGCCTTCTGGATCATCAACACGATTTGCATCTTTCTCTTCAAACCCCAAATTTACAGGGCTTAAAGACCGTTCTTGCTTTACTTCATTCTCCTCTTCCTCTTTCAATTGCAATTGATATTCGGGGGGGGGAGGCGAATCAGATACATCTTCCCATAGCGAACGGTAAGGTGAGAGCTGACGGTAAGGTGAAGATGAACGACGAAGAGAAGGCAAACGTTCAACTGGCGATGGTAACGATTCCGGTTTCAACTCTTCCGGCAACGGCTCTTGGATATCTTCATGGTGCTCAACCTCGAAGAGCTGGCCGAGTTGCCCGTCTGATTGCTCCTCGGGGACCGGTAAATCGTCACCCTCCTCACTTTCTCCTCCTAGGGCATTCAGCCCCTGTTGATCTTCAATACCATCCACCACGCCATCTTGCCCATCTCCATCATCCACCCCTTCCATCAAAACACTTCCCCAATCACCCAAAAGCTGCCTAATCAACCAGGGGTGCTTCAGCATTCTAGTGACCGTTTTCCTCCTCCCGACCCTAACCTCCATCATATTCATCAAAAAGCCCACCATCCCTTTATCCCTTGTAACCTCCTCCAAGAAAATTTTTAATATACCCTTTTTCTCAGATCTCGTTTCACCAACATCCCGCTCACGTGACCTTTTTCGTTTCCTCTTCCTAGGTGTAAACACAACCGGTTCGAGAGAGATATCGTCATACACATCCGTATAATACATCCCCCCCGCATATTCCTTCACGCTCCCAACCAGCTCCACGGTCCTCTTAACCAGCGCTTCCCTGCCCTCTACCCCACTCCTCATTAGCTCCCTTGCCTCCAAACCCTCGCCGACCACTTCTCCATCAAGCAACATCTCCACTGCAATCACGCCAACACTCCAAACATCCATAACCCTGCTCAACGGACCACTTCCCAAAAGGATCTCCGGTGCACGATAGCAAGCGCTCTGCACGTCAAAGTCGTCTAGATATGCATCCCTGTCCTCCGGACGAATCGCATTCCCGAAATCGATGAGTTTTATCCGATTGGACGTAGGGAGGAAGAGGATATTCGAGGGAGTGAGGTCTGCATGTATAATGTTGTGAGAATGAAGCGAGAGCAGTCCCGAGAGCAGCTGAACGAGTATTTTGGCTAGCGAAAGGTGGCGGTTGGGACAGGATAACTGCGAATGTACATCCTCCGATAGGCAGACACACTTTGGTAGCGACACAGGCCGCGCAGAATCCAAGAGTTCTAGGACGAGGTGAAAGTGGTTCGTTTCAGAGAAGAAATCCCCTAATGGGGATATGATATGCCTTGGTTTCTCGCCCTGCGAATGCAGAAACTCGAGGAGCGAGAATTCGTTTTCGCCAATCGAGCTGTACGGCTGCTTTAAGCGTTTTATTGCGACAGTTTTGCGACGCAGATCGGGCGGTTCAGGCTCTGTTGGAACTTCCTCTGCAAGGTAGGTGGTGGAGAAGTTCCCATGGCCGAGAATCTTGCGGATGCGGTAGTGGGAACCGAGGAGTGTGTTTTCTGCGAGGTAAGGTTCTCGATCATCTCCATCCTCATATTCCGGGATACCTTCCAGCGCTGTTCTCTCTCCTTCCCCATCCTCCTCTTCCAAAACCTCCTCCGTAGTATGCGATTGTAGTTGAGGATGTCCGGAATCTGAGGCGGTATCGGCGTGTGTATTCCCAGAGCTACTCCCAACTTCACCAAATGCATCGGCCGGTAAAGCTACCGGAGCTGCGACAGCCGGAATGAAATCTATACCACCCATTAACTCTTCCTCTATTCTCCCAGCCAAGCGGAGATCATACGTTTGCTCTCTCTTCGTCCCCCTTCTGATATCTCCCCCTTCCCTTGGCCCACAGTGTGCTGTAAATCCCCCACAATCTCAGACCCAAGCTTAACCAAGCCAACATCCCCCAGCACCGTCCCACCCACCGGTTCAGTCCTCTTCCTCCTCTTCCTCGACCATCCCTTCTTTGCCTTCCTCTTCCTCTTCGCCCCCTCCTCCCCTCCTTCCACAATCCCCTCTGCCGGTTCCTCGGCAAAATTCGTATTCTCTTTGTCAGATCCCACCGCAATCCCCTTCTGATTCGAGCTCCGCAAGGTCATAGTCGTAAAGCAGACGCGAGCGCTCGCAGCATGGCACGTGCCGTGCAAGGCGCAGGCGCGCTAGAGGTTAGAATTCGGGGCGATGTCTCAAAAGCGTGTAAGAGAGAGAGCTGGTGGAGGACGACTGAACTGCGCGAGTTGGCAATGGCTGGTTGCGAGGAGGGGGCGCGTTGATCGAATGGACTATTAGGTACAGTAGTTGCATCCTCGATGTAGCCGGGGTGAATCATCGTTCTATCTGCATGTATCTGACACTCGGCAACGGCGCTTGACCTGGGCTCGAGTACAATGGATATCGGACTTGAATAGAATGCCACTTTAGGTACCTTCATAGCTATATTTCTTAGAAGCTGCGATGCGTTTGTTCACATCAAGGTGTTTCAGCTCGGCTATTGAAGGGGACCTCAATAAGATGCGATATGATGAATTATTCCATTTTTGGACGTGCTCATTACAATACTAATAATACACGTGCATAACTAAAGCCCTTATTTCGTACTTTTAAACATCTCGATTACCCCCCAATTATCATCCTAATAACAGGACTCTATAAGCCCACTCAAGCACTCTACCACCTCCCCATACCCGCCGCATCCCCCTCCCTCGCGCTATGGCTCAAGAACGGAGCCCTAGTCGCCTCCCTCCAGACCTTCGTAATCCAACAAGCTGTCAAAAAGTCTCTCCACTCTAACTCTGGCATCCCCGCTAAGCCCACAACCTCATCCTCATAGATATCAATACCCCTCCCATTCTCACCCGACGAGCCCTCGACCTGCGGCCTCTCCTTCGCAACAACCCTCTGCACCGGCTCCACAAGCTTCCACACGCCGTCTTCCTTCCCCGCCTCATCCACTGTCAACTTCAATATATGCTCCACATGCGTCCCCGGCGCCTTCGTCGCATACTCCACCGTCCACACCCCACCCGAGAACCAGCCCGCCTTAAATGACATATTCCCGTACCCGTACCCACCCGACTGCTTCCCGTGGCGGAAACACATCAGAGCGTAATCAGCGCCAACAGGTGCCTTTGATATCTCGTAGAGAATGTGATCTTTATCAACTATACTAGTGCGGGAATCGCGGGTGATTTCGACTTGTGCTTGACCCTCGGGGGTCTCTCGGACGCGTGGTCTCACGAATGCATTAAGATGTATTTTTAGCCCGCCTGAAGAGAGCGACTGTGGGAGGCGGTATAGTGGATTCTCGGGACCCGTTGCGAGGACGGGTACTGTGTGCTTGGGTACGGGGGCTCCAGCATGGGTGGGGGAGGGAGGGGTGATGTCGATTGTCACGGCGCCGTTGAATGGGGTAGTGGATTTGGGGAAGATAATGGAGGAGGAGATCTCGAGTGAAAGTGCCATGGTGAGGTATCTAGGAGGTATGTCGAGCACAGGTAGATCGAGCTGAGAGGTTGATAAATCCAAATTGAAAATGCAGAGAGGTGGAGTTTTGCAGCTGCAAGTCTCGGATTCCGGCCAATGGCGTCATCTTGTCTAGGGCAGTGGAGCCGCACTAAGGGTTAGGGCTGCTGTACCATAATCCTCCTATAAAATGCCGCAGCTCTGCCGTGACTCCCGATTCTCATTTTGGAAGCTGTCTGCAGAAAATTCTCTCGGGTGAGGCAAATTCCCAGGATTCCGGCCGGTTGAGTGCCAGTATCCGAAGGATGTTGGTAAGCGAGTGATGGTTGGTGATGTCGGTGGCAAGCGACATACAGCCTGATGAGTTGGGGTGATTGTCTCCGAGTTTACTATATTGAACTTCATTCAGCTCACACTGCCCATGAACAGATCACAGAATGTTGATATACTGCGAGGACCTGGTATGGAGTAAGTTTTGGATAGATGAACCATCCACCCATAGTCAGCCCAAATCCATCCTTGCCTGCATAAGATATCACTCGATAATTCAAGCGTTTCATATCACATCCATACGCCAGTTTATAACCTCTGCAGCTCAAGCCTAAATATCTCTGTTAAAGCAATATGTCTATCACATTCATTAGAAGACGAAGAGGAGGAAGATCGAGGTAATATTGAAAAAGAAATAACAGAAAAGCTTGCCTGGCGAGAAAAAGAAGTAACCAGTCATATTGTCAATTAAGGGGCAAGACAGTATTCGGTCCCAAATGCCTGGTTGACCCCACAACACTTATTACCTTTGGATGGAAACAATGTAATATTTCGGGAGTAGCTCAAATTTCTTTTGCTATGGATATACACTGTTGGTCCGTAGAATCATCCAATCGCTTCTTTAAAAAACAGTCTGTAGCTTAATTTCCGCAAGGCTTACCATGTGTTTCAAGTTTCCAGCTCCCCCGATTGGTGTTGAAGGGAAAGTGGGGCTGGACGTGCGAACGGCCATATTACTCGAAATACTATCCTTTATATTAACAAATGCAGTATCAACCCCGAAGCCAGCTGGTTTTCGGCATTGTTATGATATATTGCTCTAGCATCTGCCAATGAGCTTCTAGACACCGAAACTTGCGATATAAGTTTAAGGGTTTCATTCTCGAATCATCTGCTTCGATTCTGCCGACTGTCTAAATAACTCAGCGGACAGCTTGAACAGTGTGGCATACTGATACAATCTTGTGCTGAAATGACACGCCTTACATGTCTGATCGTCGATTAGACATGTAAAGCATGATCTGAGCAGATATAATGCGAAGCTTAACAGACAGTAATTGCTTCTTTTCTGTTTCCGTATCCCCTATTCGAGCAAGGTGTGTGAGGAAGTGCGTGTGGAGCAGCAGCCGCGGAAGGGATTGGAGATCGTAACAGCATGGGCGAGTGATACCATGTGATGAGTAGTGGAGAACTACATGATATTGTTTGGTCAAGCGCTCTAAGGTGTACCTACGTAATGTGTATTTATAGTACCGTGTGAAATTGCAATTGCGGAACTGTCTGTTGCACAAGTGCATGTAGGTATATGTGCATGTATCTATCGAGGAATAACTGTATCCAGCAATAAATCCCCCTTCCTCTCATGCCGAAGCTCGGAAAGTGAAGATTCCGGTGTCTGATCTCATCTCCGAGAGCGTACCTATCGGCGAAGATCTGGTTTGGACGGTCGAGAGATTGAGTTTAGGTATGTATGCACAGAGATCGGTATCGATGCCATACTGGGGTTCAAAGGCGTTGATATGATGGCTTCGCTTCACTTGGCCTTATCGAATCCTTACACCTGTCACTCTATTCTGAATCACTTTGAAACCGTCGGTATAGCCACTAGGCCAATCTTCGTACTGGCCGTGTCTCAACCCAGACTCTGAATCTCAGCCACTCAGATCTATACCCAGCATAGCTCCCCAGGCGCCACCCAATTCCGGGTCCGGCATCGCAGCAACGGCCTCACGATATCGCGGTAAGGCGGAAGTACGGCCGGCGCTTTGGAGCATTCTGATTACTCAAGGGAAAAGAGACAAGATGGGTTAAGCATTTTCATGCGCCTTCTTTTCTTTTTATATGTACCTTAAATAAGCTTGATTTCGGATGATCTGCGCACAGTTACCTTTAACCGCATTATCTTTTTCCCCTCTCACCAAAAGAAAAAAGAAAAAGGGCAGTCTACCGCGAGACCGACTGCCACCTATGCACTCCAGGCTGCTGGGACCCTTCCTTTGTTGCTCGACAGACATATTATTGCCACGTCTGAGTTTAATCTGCTGTTCACTATCCGTTGTCTCCATAAAAAACTAATGATATGTGTACCCGATCAGTGGTCCACGACTTCCCCTCTCTCGCGCCATTTCGATGGTGTTCCAGATCATACAAGACCGAGTCTAACTTTGGAATGGCTCCTTTGTTTTTTCTTCTTTTAACGAGCTCCGAAATCCGTGACCATCCCTTGATGAGTAGTTGAAATAGGGATGATGTCCGTGCGAGATGGCCTCTTCCTCGGATTCTTTGGATGATGAGACATACCAGGGAAACCCAACGCCCAGGCTTATCGTGCATAGTTGCTTGAAAGGTCAATGATTTGTCTACGAAACGTGGTCGAGGTGTCAAAGAGAGAATACTCGAAAACTTGACAATAAGGCCCCACTTGTCACTTTCCACCCACAACTCGGACGGAGGGGGGACCCTTATGCTCACAACAGTGACAAACTGTTACCAATCTACTTGTTCATCATGACTTCCCTCCGAACCGCGCCGCATGCATGGTCCGGGAGAAATCATGCGCAGGGCTCCACTCTTAAGTGACTCAAAAAAAATCACCAGGAAGGAAAAAATAAAAAAATAAAAAAAGCGCTGAGCTGTTATCGACATTCAGTTGAAGATATGAAGATCGATCATCTTCATCCCTAATGCAATTTGCTCGATGATCGACAGGATGTTTGACCCTACAAGAAAGTTGCTTCTACGCCTCAAAAAGAAAAGAAAAGCAGAAATAGGGAGAAAGCTAACCTATCATATGTGCTCACACCGCAATCGATTGCCCTCCCGGAGCCGCTCCCCACAACGGCCAGCGGAGGAGGAGGGGGGAGGAGGAGCGGACATGTCCCGATTCCGCAAGACCACCGGAAACGGGTTCACTACAACAACAACAACGACCATCTGCACCGTTCTACAAGGAGTAAGAAATTGTCATAAATACTCTTAGCTAACCGTTGGCAAAACCCATAGGACCTATACCGATGCTCCATCCCCAAGCCAGTTCTATGCGAGGGTATCATTCCTAGGATAGAGTAACCTCGTACAGCATGAGGCTCGGAATATGTGTGTGTCTTTACGTTGCATTTTTTAGGCCTTAGCTCTTGACTGGGTCTTTGGGATTATTTTTGTTCTGCAGAGGCAGTTTCATGACTTTGGAGCGCTTACGGATTTCCAATACCTCGTAGCTCCCTCCCGGCCAGCCCGCCGCTGGGCTCCGCCGCACCTTGTTTAGAATATTACTTAATCCGATCTCAGATGACCACTATTGTGTCTCGGTTCGACTAAAAGCACAGTGGTTGCCCCGAAGTTTTCAACGTGCCCTAGCTAAGGCATATCAAAATGTACATGTGGCTGAAGAGGAACAGATAGGAAGAGGGGATAAGCAAGATAGCTCTCCCATCCCAGAGTAAGGCAGTGGAACCCACTATGAGAAGGTACAAGAGCAGACCGGGCAAACAGGAAAGAAAAAAGAAAAAGCGGTATGTATAGGCAGGATTGAATTTAGAATAAAAGAAGAATGCGAAAGGCGATGTTGCTCTGTTATCCCCCTGAAAAAAAAACACCCATCCATTTTTCCGCGTAATATTCGGGGAATTTCTCAGGTTGTGGTGATATCCCCGAACGCGAATACACAACGACTGTCGGCAAATCCATAGCGAGCGAGAAAGAATAGTGGTCCAGGCCATGTTGTGGGTGTATTTCTCCGACACCAGCTTATCCACTTCTTCTGAGGACTTGTTCCATCTACGGAACACATACCTACATGTATACTTTACACACATATCACGGAGGAAGATCCCCACGCCATCAACAGGCCGCAGCGGGGGAAGAATAAGATACGGTATCCTCGTGTGGCTAGATCTCTTTTTCTCGCTAACCCTTGGCGATGGTCCGTGCAGGGAGCGTAGCTCTCCAATCCCCGCGGGTGTCTCAAATGGCTTGGTTCACGGGTATTAAAAGGCTTGAGGCAGCCACAAAAAAAAGGAGCTTTGGTGGATGTAAGGGGCCGTAGTGCAAAAGCAAGAAAGAGCATGATCACGGCGGCGAGCAACCGTTGAAGCAAAGCAAACTTAGCGGAGCAGTATCGAACGAACGAACGAACAGCAAGCAATACCACAATATCATCTTATGCGGCGAAGGCGAGCAAATACCTAGCGACTGATTACAGAACCGAGTAACGAGAGCATCTATACCTCCAAGGTTTGTTTTTTTCTCTATAAATCTTCTATGGTTTCTTCCGCAATCTAGCCTATTCAGCAAACTATTGCCTTCTACCACTTTATCTGCTTTTGCTAATACTTATATTTTAAAGAATTACTGCCGCCAATATGATAAGCTCAATGCGCTTAGCAAGCCATATTATGACTTCGCGAGTCTTTGTACGTTATTTCATCGAGACGGAAAGTCAGGAACAGCTGTCTGGTAAGTTCAGCTCAGCTACCTCCCATTTTTCCCATTCCCGAGTTCGGTTTATTAGACAAGTTCTAACCCAAACTATAAAGATTACTGCAAAAGATCCCGTTGCAATGCTCCATTGTATATCATTCTCCGTCCGTCGCCGAGGATGTATATCTGTCGAGTTAGGGTAGACAATCGAGAATACTCCTCTAGCACCGGTGTGCAATTTGAGACCGAGAACGAAGCACGTGAATGTGCTGCAGCTGTGGCGTTGGACCGCCTAATGGGTGATACAATCGGCTATTGCGAGGCAGTATGATATAAATCCTTACGTAAAGTAAGCAGGATAGTAGAGAGTTGGGCTGGGTTATGGTCTGCATTCGGCGCGTGGCATCTTGGGCTTTGGTGACTTATTTCTGGGGGGCGTATTTTGGGGGGCTCTGGCGTTTCTGTTGTATTTTTCGGTCACTTGGTAACTCACGAACTAGTAATTTCTTGGTATTTTTATTCTTGGCTTAATATCTTGGAAAGTCTTGGTGATCTCGCTATCTCCGGTGTGCCTCACCTGTGCTTGGTGTCTTCAATGAGTGTTACATTGGGATAAACCGTAAACAGATCTTGTGTCGATCACCCATATCTTCATCTGATCAGGTGAATCAGTGACCCGGCGTCGCACATGCACAGGATGTTGCACAAGAAACAGGCGAATCAATCTATTAACTAGGCGAAGAACGTGGTCGACATTTTTAGGAAATCTCCTGGTTTTCTGCTGGTGTCTACGGAAGGTTTTTTAGCATGGATTCTATATTTTTAAATGCTATGACCGAGGTATTAGCTGCTAGCACTTTTAAAGGTGCCTTGTATGACAGCGGAATTTTGCTAGAGTACAAGAAGTCTAGATCTTCGGCCAAGGCTAATAAATTAAAAGTTAAAAAAATGGATTTCTCACCTTTTCTATATCTTCATGAAATATTGCACGCATTTTCTTAAGTCTAATAAACTCTAACTTATACCCTCCTTGCTATCGTCGTGCCCGAAAACGAATTTTCTCCAATTGGCAGCTAATTTACTTGCACAATCACTTATCTCTAGGCTCCTAACGTCTGCGATCAACCTCAAAGCACCCTCCAACGCCTTGTCCATACTATCTCCTGCCGTGTGTAAATCGCTTTCGACCAATACCCTGTCATTCGGCACTTCTTTGATAGTATCCATAATTTTGCTCATGTGCCCCCTCTCGGATCTCGCATTAACTGTTGTTGAGAAAGAAAAATAAACCTCCGAAGGATATTGGTGCTTAGGGGATGGCTGGTTGAGATACTGCTGAAGCGTCTGCAGCGGAGCAGAGAAAGAATGAAGACAGACCCTTGGAGGAAATGGTTTTGATACCGGAACAGGCGACGGTACGTCTGACTTCTTTGCCATAAGCCAAGAATAATCTTCGTCGTCTTCGTCGCTTGAAGGTCCGTCTTCCAAGTCAGGAAGATATTCGTGCCCATCTTCACCTCTTCTTCTCCGGCGCTTTAGTTCCTTTCTACTTTCAACGACCAATTCATGACCTTTCCATAGCTCGCGGAACGTATCAAATAGAGCACCGTGGCATTGAACCCCATGAACACTGACAGCTCTTTTAAGCTCCCCAGCCAATTTCAACTGCGCAACGAAAACCTTCTTCTGATGTATCATAGAGACTCTATGAGGGCTTAGTCTCCTGCCTTCTTCTTCCTGATCGGGAACCCGTCCTACTCCTTTGCCATCGATTTCTGAACTTTCATAAGCGAGCGGCGGTTCGAATGGTAATGGTATCCGAAACC
Source organism: Gyromitra esculenta (assembly GCA_038503075.1). NCBI lineage: Eukaryota > Fungi > Ascomycota > Pezizomycetes > Pezizales > Discinaceae > Gyromitra > Gyromitra esculenta. The sequence goes on from JBCAML010000001.1 coordinate 1,058,880, forward strand.
CTCTATCCAGCCCTATCTCACCAACGAGAGCAACCGGAAAACGTTCGAGATATTCTCGTATCTCGCTGAGAATTTCTGAAAGTTTCTTTGGCTCAGGAAGAGCAGCAATAAGTTCGTCCGTTGGATTTGATGTAAGCACCCGTCTGTAGTGCACCGTTTTCAGCTCCTCCGCTGAGAGTTGTTTTAGATCGTCGGCCTCGTCATCCCATATTAAATATGAGAACCATGGATGGTAGCCAAAGCTCGGGATCACTCTCCCTCTCTTCTCGCTGGGGGCTTCAGGATCGTAGATACCATATTCCTCGGCAAGCTTGGCAACGAGTGATTGGTCTTGGAATCGAGTACCCATGATGATGAGACCAGAGGCCTTCATGGATGAGATTGTTGAGGCAGCAGACATTGTATCGGTGGGATGACAATGAGCATCATGAATTCCGAGTGACCAGACAGATTCAGGAAGAGGTTCATATTCCTCAAGAGAATAGGTTGCCTCGCTTTCCGACATATTTTTGGTGGTAAACAATGCTCAATTTAAATTCCGGTAGATAAGCTTTGAAGGGGTTTTGAAGGTTGAGGACATGACGCATCGAATTTCGTGTAACCTTGACATCAAGTAACAATGATAACCCTGCCCCTGTTACGATGTCCCATCCACTTTGATATTTTCAGTTTCTTTTACTTCTTTTGAATTAGAAATTTAGGTATTCTAGCGCCTTGTATAGGCGTTCTCGCACGGCTTCCTAAACACAATAATCTGAACTCATTTAGAGAAAAAAAAAGGAAAGAATGGTTTCAAGTCACGTGTGCTCGTATGATTTAATTAGAAACTGCAAACTCTTCATCTCCACAACTCTAAATGTGTCTCACATCGAGGTGGGGATGACCGTGATCTTATGGCAAGGTAAAAGTGATAGATTTTAACAATACTAATAGATATACAGGTGTAGTGGCATGGGTGCTCACCACGACGTCGAAATGCAATATAGCCCAACTGTGCGACCTTGTAGGTGCTGGTAACTACTAAAGAAAGAAGAAAGATAGAAGCGGGAGAGGACCCGCATCTAAACAAAATTCTTATAATAAGAGAGAGAAAAGTGAGGGGGAATGGGTTGGGATAAATTTAGTGTAGGGAAGATGTACTCGCCTCTAATTTTTCTACTGCCACTAAGGTGCGGGCGTCATATCTATATCCTCTAGCTCGTCTTCTCCTCCCGCTTGTACAATGGCAGGGGCATATTCCCCAGTTTCATCATCTTCCTCCAATCCTACCATCTCGAGTTCCACCATTTCACCCTCTTCAGTCTGTACCATACCTCTTCTCACTATATCTTTGGCGTCCAACACCCAATCAAATTTCTTCCTGACCAACATTTCAATCTCCCTGTACCTTTCAAATGTTTCGTGCTGCTTCCTCCTTCCCTTCCCTTTGCCTTGTTCTGCATCATCGTCAAGGGTTTCACTCAGCCCTTTCCCGTACCCGCGTAATAACCTTGCTAACCAACTATCTTCCCCCTCGCCGCCCCCTACAAACCCTGCCAAAAATACTTCATCGACGTATTCTAATTGCGCAATTAAGGCATCCATCAAATCCTCAAAGAATCTCTTTCTCTCTCTAAAAACCGCATTTTTGCATGTCAACGTCAGCCCTAGCAGCCTTCTCCACTGTTCCATCGCAGAATAGCACCCTAATGTGACTGCCACAACGAACGCCATCTGAAACTCTCCAAGAAACTGCTTCTCTCCATCCCCATACACATCCAATTTTCCAATCACGTCTCCTAGTGCCCAAGACCTGTCCTTCGCCATGACCGTTCTATCCCTCCCAATTGCCCCCTCCGGCCACGTTCTTTTCAACTCGACAGGCGTCCACTCAATCTCCGCTACAACATCCTCCCCCTTCAGCAACTCCATTAACTTTTCCTCTTCTTTATCTCTGTCCACCCTTGAACTCGAAACACTACTACATCTCCACCTTTCCCCAAGACACCGCAGCAGCACTGTTTCATCGACATATCCGCAAATCGCCTCCCATTGCTCTGCTTCTGGAGTTGTATTCCCAGCTTTCCCGTCCTTGGTTGGCTGTCGGTATATTGTCAACCGCTCGTTATACAAGGATCCCAAGTTTGCTCTGATACGCATTGCTTCCTCCACATCCATTTCCGACTCGTCGATGAGCCTCTCTAGCGCCGTATCGTATTTGGTGATGATGACTGCGCCTTGGCTAGCGCGGAACCAGAAACCAGTGCGCAACGACATATCACCTTGTGCAGAGTAGTAGACGAAGTGCAGACCATCTGGGATCAGTTTTATTCCCTGGAAACGCTCAGTTGATGTGAATGAGGCTAGATCTATGCCTACGAAGGATTTCGGGGGAAGGTCCAGGAGGATGAGCGTTGTGGGGAGTTGATGCGTCATGATGTCCACGAGACAATGGCGAATGCTAAAATAAGGCTTTGTTCTGGACCCTTTTTTTGTGGAATTGAATATTTCGAAGATATGAGATGCTGATTTGAGGTTGGGCAAATCAGGTGAGCTTGATGTTGACGATTACGAGCTTTGGTATAAGGTTACCCTACCATGAGTCTGTTGCATATTTATAGGATGACCAGAATAGTTTGACTTTACTTTTCAGTATATGTAGTGTGATGATATTAATCTTTTTTGGAAAGATTAGAAGGGTTCTGGGAGCGAGGTAGATGTAATATCCGTTTTTAAACTCATATACATATGATAGCCACGAATTGTCGACAAACAACTAAAGGTGAGCTACGCTATGTACATGCAGAAACAGATCCAGCAGGGAGACCTAGGAGTGACGCTAGGAAGATGAAATGACAGGGGGTACGAGTAGAAATCCCAGAATGAGCCTTTTAGAATGGAGTTTAGTCTCTCTCTATGGAGTGCTTGGCTCATATTCCTAATGTCACGGAGTTATTGGAGCCGAAAAAGGGAGTTGTAGATTTACTTCGTGGGGGGTCAATGATCGTTTCATGTAATGTAGAAAACTACATGTAACGTATCCATTTGGGCCTACAGCCTTTCGCTACCCCCAAAAGAACCTAATATGATCTTCCAAATATCTCAATTTTAGACATTATGTATTTCTTATTTATCGATAGGTATCGACTTCTGGGTTGAAGATGTACATGTATACATATCCCATGACTATGAGCAGAGCAGTTGATTATGAATCTCACACCTCCTATTCTCTCAAAATCGGTCCTCTTTCTACAATCACTACCTTAACGTCTAATAATCATCCAAAAAAAACTACGCTAGATATCGACACTTTGCTATGTCAGGGTATTAGATGTCTGTGTTTATCCACCCACCCATCCATCTATCCACAGCCCACGAAATAAAAGATATGCGCTCCCTCAAACTGATTTACAAGTCTCTCCCACTTGATACCTAAATCACCAATAAGGTATACGATTACACCTAGTAGCGAGTGAGGGAAAAAGCTACCTAAAAAACAACGCCAGTCAAAGATAGACCCCACCTAAACCCATGGTAAAAACATGAAGAGCAAAAGTAAGCAGAAATAATATAAACCATGAGAGAAAGGAAGGAAAGGTATTAAGCCTTAACGAGAACTATGATTGATGGAGGTAGCAAGAAGAAGGTAGCCACCTCCCATATCATTATGCATTAAATTTTCTCCGCCCCGGGAAGAGTGCTGCTGGCATTGGCACCTCTTTCAGCGCATTAAGATCAACAGCGTCCCCCATTAGATATCCCCCCATCAAAAGGTTGAAAAGAGAAAAAAAGTAACATTAATAAAACATTGGACTAGAGACGAAGAGAAAAGAAGGGGAGTCCCAAACATTAGCTCCGTGGTTACCATTAATCATAAATGACTACAAAGAAAAGTGAAAAAAACAGAAACTCTGACTCCTGTTGCAGGAAACAATACTCGGTTTAGCACGTGTATAGTAGGGTATCACTTTCTATAGTTATTACCCCGGGTTTCATACTCGACACAGTTTTGAAAAAGGTTGAATGGCGGCTAAGATCTCGTGCGACCCTGGGTATGCGGCAACAGACGATCAAACGTCAGTTGTTTCGCTGTCGGATTGACTAGCCAAAGTCTCGCTGCTAGATTCCCATATAGAGTGGGTGTCGTCAATCGGGCTCCTGGAACCGGAAGAGATTGATGATGAAGACCCCATGGTCCACTCGTCGTCTTCGGAATGATAATCCCCGTCGAAGTCATTCAAGGCGTATGAGTAGTCGTGAGCGTAACCATTCCCGATTTCAAGGAAGTCGTAATCCCAGCGGAATTCCTTGTCGGGTTGAAGTCTGGCCAAGAATTTGGTTTTGGCAACATAGAAGGTTGCTGCAGCCACTGTGAGATTGTTAGCCATGTGTTATGGAAATAGGAATATATAAATATATAAACTTACAAATACTGCCAGCAATCAAATCAACAGCGTAATGGTGCTGAAGATAAAGAGTGGCCCACCAGATCCACAAGGTATAGCCGTAAAAAAGCCACTTTCCGCGAGGAAATACATGGCTCAAGAATAAAGCCTCGATAGTTGCCGATCCCGCATGCAAGGATGGCATAGCTCCAAAAACCATAGGAGAGGCTGTAAAGGTTGATGTATATAGATCGACACCAAACAACTGATCAATCCGGGCAAGACCTGCGGGAGAGCCGGACATGGAGTAGTTCGCCGGGGCCAACCCATACAAATTTTCGTACCAAGGTGGTGCACATGGGAACAACAATTGAATTGTAACACCAATGATATTCATGTAGCCGAAGCTGCGAGCGAACACCGGCAAAGTACCTGGAGCTGCAAAAACGAAGAGAACGATGGAGCAGATGAACGGTGCGGCGAAATGTATGATTCCATAGGGAAGCCACGCGAGTACGTCAAGGAAAACATTGGTATTCTTCGACAGAATATTGCTCAGATTGGTGCCATAAACGATATTCTCTAGAGCTGGCAGAACACGAACCCAGATAGGAGGACGCCATTCGGCGGGGATAAACCTGTAGCAATAATGGTGTGACGTGAGTGGATGGTTCGTCTTGGTAACGACAACGCGGGAGAGCCGGGTTCCGTTCACGTGGCAATCATCAAAATACTGATCATGACATACCTGCAGGAATAAAATAATACCAGCCAACTAGCGATGGGGAGGAAAGGCAGAAAAAACTGTCGAGTGATCGGTAGGATTAAAGATAAAATTATTAAAGTCGATATTAAAGTCTTAACGAGCGCTCCAGGCTGTTGGATTATGTATAAGGAGAATATGCCCATTATAGCCAGGAACAAGTATTGGGTATCCCAAAACGACCATCGATGAGCTCGTAGCGATCGAAGCGTATCTGTAGGATTCCAGGACGTCTGCAGCGTTGCAAGATTTGATCCTGGTGTTTGGCCACTTCTCATTCGAGATCCAAATTTCCTTCGCATACGGTTGAGGCCAGGAATGGAAGGCCATCCCATCAAGTTCTGTTTTGTGAATGTAGTGGAATGGGTGTCCAGCATTGCCGGAAACATCTTTGATCTTGGAGACTTCATCATAAGCTCGATGCTGTAGAAGATATTTTGAGGTTGAATTTTATGACGAGTGACAGGCAGCGCTGAAGTGACGTTGGATGTTGTTTTTTTTGGCGCAAACGGTGCTTGACGCAAGGAGGACCAAAGATGGCGAGAAGTTGACAAAGAAGGAGCCTGCAAACGCAAATCCTCTGAAGAGGCGAACAGGTAAGGGAACAAGTCGGACTGGGGGGGAGAAGGAAAGCGGAAGGTACAGAGACTAAGTACCTTGTGTCGCCTGTTGTTTGACCTCTGTTGCTCTCGCTCTCAGCAAATACAACGCCCCAACCGCTTACCACTTAGAAGCCAACAGCGCTGACCACCTTAACCCTGGTATCTTTCTAATCTCCCGCTCTCCCTAAATATGCTTAGATTGATGCTTCTTATCCCTACGGTACTCTAAAAGCTTTCTGTTTAGGATCGCGGTACAGATTACTCTACTCTCAAATTTACCCTCAACTGTACATCGCGAAATGGGGATGGAGTTTTAAAACAAACTGCTCTCAACAATTTGCAACTTGTGTCACTCAGGAACATCCTACCCTCTGTGCTCGACCATCGTCATCTGCATGGCGGTTGTTGCTCTTCACAACTTCTGCTCGCGTGATTTGTGGAACCTGCATACTTCGCTTTTCGCGCATCCAACGAGTTCCGTCATAGCTGGGCTGGCCATTCCATTCGCAATAGTAAGCCGCATCCAATCCCATTCTCTCCGCCAAGAAGAGCGAATTAGATGTAAATGAAAGAAGAAAAAATATTTTTCTCACTTAGGCCAACATGGCTAGGCCACACGTTTTTCTTCATTCTTTTCATACCCGTACCGTATGTATTCGTGAAGCGCCCCACAAGGATTCGTTCCAAAATGAGGTGCCACCCCCGGATATTTATCACTCCGACTCCGCTCCGATTTCTCATCCGATCTCCGTGCCAAGTTTGACCATGCTTACATATGTATTCTCATGGGCCTTCTGACGAGATAACGATAATGCTCCCTACTATTTTTTTTTCCTTTTCCTTTTCGTATTCGCTTGTAGCGGTACGATAGGTTGGGGGACCAAAACGTGTTTCAAAGGTAGCAGAAACGGTCTTAGCTCGCAGGAGAAACATGAAACCCAACTCCTTACTTCACGGAGCCCTTGCTTTTTTCCTCTATTCGTATGGGAAGAGCTACACGCAGCGTCCAGTACGAGGTTTTATAGGATGAAAGGGCAGTCACAAATTGTCCGAGGAACACGGCACACGTTCCATGGAGTTTTGGGATTCGATGCCAGGAACATTATTCAGTGAATTATAAAGCTATTTGCTTTGTCATGTTTCGATGCAGGATATATCGATTGGTGATGGCGTATGAAGCGCATGGAGGATATGGGACTCCCAGGTGCAGAACAAAATTTTTCAAGGACTTTCACCGTTCGAGCTTCACGTATTGTACTCTTGTATACAACGGGTTCGTCGTATCTCGAAATATCACTCGGTTGGTCTGTAGTCAGACCATCAGGATGGGAAAACCGGGAAAATCCGATTATGCAAGCCACATTCCACATTCCACGTTCCACATTCCACCTGCCACGAACCACAGCATTCGCTTCACATAGGGCTGACAAAGGCTCGCCAACTCTACGTCACAGATAGTTTTTACGATTAGTGTTATGGTGGAGCGCTGTTGGCGGGGTACTTGCATGTAGAGTCCTTACCCCTCTTCAAGTCTCTGAAAGATAGCTGCGGGTGATCTCATATGATGCTCCACTCTCCACGAAAGCGATAGAAAGGATAAAGGTCTGGATCATAAGAAGATGCTGGTAATATAAATAGATTACTAAACAATCCGAGAGGGCTCCTTACCATGCACAGCTAATCCTAACAGCGCAAACGCACGGCGCTCATATCGTATTGTCATGGCAGCAGATATGGGATTGACTGAAGCCAAATGGTAATCATCGACCGTCACTCGAGTCACTGGATGTAATCGTATTGAAATATTAGGCATGAAGGGTTGATCGCTTGGTTCTCTAAAGGTCGGCGGTGCGCCCCGCTTATTTCCTTGTATAATAGGCCTCTAGAACTTCCTGAGTGCCCGTTAACTCGAACCTTTGTCTCTCACTAATTTCCGTTTCCGAAACCACGCCGGAAGGGCCCCGTACTAGGGAGCTTGTCCAGCCAATCGATATTCAGAGCATTCTCCATGGCTTCAATTCGCAGCGTGTAACTAGGCCAACGCATCCCATGTGGAGAGGAATAGACTCTCTGTTTACGTTGACCTAGATAACAACTTCCAAGACTCCTCGAAAGTTATTCCCTTTGGCCTTTCTAGCAAAAGAACAGTACTGGAGAATTTTTGTGTGATGTAAACCCCTGGATAAGGCAACTAGCCAACCGCTACCCGCCTCGATATCTTCAGACCCCTAAACCCGAAAAAACACTGAATACGTGTCATCCATCAGAGATATATAACTAAGTTCGTTTTCAGCCGTATACTTGCGAATCTGACGATTGATGATATCTTAATCATCGATATCAAAAGGCGACCATCTCTACAAAAGACAAGGCCCTTAGAACCTTGAATTTGATGGCGATAAGAGGGAAGGTTTTAGTTCTGCTGGGTCAATATCAGCCCTCTCGACTTTGAAATCGATATTTCGGGTCGTGATAGGTGTTTGTGAGTTTTTTTCACTTCTTAGTAAGAGGTTAGAGCTCCTTTCTAGAATATACTCTACCATCGACAGAGCTACGGGCTAACACGGGGTTATGATTTTAGATTCGTAGGATAGGCATACATTAGCTTCATTTTTAAAAGCTCCGTCACCGATTTAGGGTCTTGACATGGAACCAGAGGCCTTTTAATACATTAGAAATTCTCGAGCGTTAGACACCCTCCTGAAACAGTTAAAAGCTCAGTGGCAAACTGAGGCTCCCTCTATATTACAGTGTCGAAATTAACCACATTGATAGATCCACCCAGACTAACAGAATGTTTGCGGTATGTAGGGATGCGACCAGTAAGTTTACATAGTTTACCATACTGTATCGTACCTGTAAATTACGGTAAATTACAATAATACAGTATAGAGCTAAAAGTGAGCACACCCTCTTTGATTTAAACACTTAACTAAGCCTGATCCCCATATGCCAATACCCCTTCTAAGAGGCCTATCATGATGATGTTCACAATGTGAGTTCAGTGTGGTTACTGCGTCACCTGGCCAGTGCTAGATTTTACTGAGCCTAGTAGCACATGAACTTTGCAATACGTAATTTACGGTATTTAAGCTAATACGGTACCGTACGGTAAATTTACATATTTTACCGTATTTTTGCATCCCTAGCGGTATGAGCTCCAGATGGTGCCAAGAGTTAGACGTCACGCAGTGTAATCAAACAAAGTCCACTTTGCATGAACTGCATTTACTATACCTTACGCTCCTAAAAAAATTTGCCAGTAGGTATTTATATGTTTATTTTTCTTTTTGGCTTCTATAATAGGTGCAGATTCAGCTCTTTCCTATAACAATCTCAATTGATCGGGCTCACTATATGCAGCAGTAGCTAAAGTTACATGTACCAAAGAATTGGAACGAGTATACTTGATAGCAAAGATATAGAAGATAAAAGTATTCTCGTGTAAAGTAACAAAGAGCTAACAATGTGTTATTAACTAAGTAATGTATTGTGATGAAGATTAGAGCGAAGCTAAAACGGCCTGGGAGGGAATCTTGGGTTAAATAAGCGACATTTTCTCTGATAACCGTCACGAGGCCTTTGGATAGATTTGTTAATCCTACTCTGGGCTTTTTTATGCGAGAACTTTATCTTAGCCCAAAGCTTAATCAGATGGACTTGTTAATATGCCGTTCTTCCTCGCTCTTTCTCCGTTTTCCATACTCGACGCTTTAAGTCACTCTTTGGCAACAGTTAACATCTCACGATGCCCCCAGCTGAACAAAAATATGACACCGAGACCCTAGAGTCGACAAACTCCATCATTACACCAGACTCTAATGAGAACAAAATCACCGTCGCTGATGATGGTAGTCCCGCTCCTCAACAACTAAAACGATCACTAGGAGCCCGCCATTTACAGATGCTGGCGATTGCTTCTAGCATCGGTACAGGATTGTTTATAGGTTCTGGGAAAGCATTGAGAATTGGTGGCCCCTTCTCCTTGGTATTTTCATTCACATGGCTTGGCGCTGTTTTAACAACCATGATGCGTACGTGGTGCTATGAGTTCACCATCACTTTCAAATCCCTTCAAGTGACACCCATTAAGAAAAAAAGCTAACAGAGATAGAATGTCTCTGTGAAATGGCTGTACAGTATCCTACTTCCGGAAGTTTTATCACTTACTCGGCGAGATATATTGACCCAGCCTGGGGATTTACCATTGGTGTTATGTAAGTCATTTCTCTAGCTGGAATTTACGCTTAAAATTATACGAATTACCATTGTGAACAAACGCCTGTTTGACAAATTCACTACTGCCACACGCTATGTGTAAAGGGGCCTTGTAAGCTCAAATACTGTTTGAATCACGGTACCAATCTCCATGGTATCGTGTTCGAGTATGAAAAAACGTGAAGAGAGAGATAAGTTTGAGATTGTATCTATTTGGTACTATCTACACTTAGTTCTCTCTCATGGAGAGCGTTAGTAGAAGTGGATTCCAAGATACCGAATTCGAAATGTGTACTTGCTATGAGGAGATACATTAAAAGATTCTCAGGTGCTAAGATTGATAAATATAGGTACTGGGCGTGCTGGGTTGGGGCTTTCGGCACAGAGGCAACAGCGGCCAGAATCCTTGTTGGGTATTGGCTTCCAGAAGGCTGGAGCGAAAGTCCCGGAAATGCAGCCCTCCTGATTAGTGTATTCAACGCTATTATGATTTTAATCCATATCTGCCCAGTGAAGGTATTCGGCGAGATAGAGGTAGGGGCTCCAGCAAAGCCCATACTGCTGAAGAGAAAAAACTGACTAAGTTACTTAGTTTTGGGTATCATCATTAAAAGTTATTTCTGTCTTGGGGTTTTTACTCGTCATCTGGGTGATTATGGGAGGCGGGGGCCCAAAAGGTGAAGTCCATGGAGGTGAATACTGGAGGGATCCTGGAGCTATTCTCAATGGTTTTAAAGGTATTTCCAACCATCCCCGTATGGCAAACCTTTTCTAACTAGTGATAGGTTTATCGAGCGTCTTCGTGACAGCAGCGTTCTCCTGTGGTGGTACAGAGGTTGCTGGAATTGCTGGCGGCGAAACTAGACACACACGTGTTGCGATGCCTCGAGCTGTTCGAACATTGATGTTCCGAATCATCTTCTTTTACGTCGTGACGCTATTATTCCTCACGTTTGTTGTTTCTGCCAGTGACCCGCATCTTTTGGGTGGTGGGGGTCATTCATCCGTCGATGCCTCGCCATTCGTCATTGCTATCAGCAACGCGGGGATCAAGATTCTACCTGATATCCTTAATTTTATCGTCCTCATGTGTGTTTGTAGCGTTGGAAGTGTGAGTATATACACCGCATCTCGGGTGTTGTGTAATATGACCCAAATTGGACTTTTAGGGGAGTATTGGGGCTTTCATAAAGTGGATAGGCATGGTCGGCCGTAAGTGATCCCTCGACTCTTAGACAGAAGGTACACGTATATTGATATATATATGTGGCTTTCTTAAATGAAGTATGCGGGCAATCATAGTGACCTCTATTGTTTCTGTCGGTCTATCGTATCTAAATTGTACGAGCTCCGCTGCAAATGCCTTTGACTGGTATGTCACAATACATTCCGCCTCCGTATATCTTTTGCTTAACAGAAAGCTGAAGAAGAAAAAATATCTAGGTTTACATCTTTATCCGGGATTGCCTTCTTGATTTGCTGGCCGAGTATCATACTCGCGAACTGGCGCTGGCGTGCGGGCATTAAGGCACAAAGCCTCGATATTTTCGAGCAGAAATACGCCTACATAGCCTGGGGTCGGCCGTGGTTCCCTTTCGTCGGATTTGTAAAAGCTTTATTTCCTTGATTAGTTGTACTAACCAGTCGATTATAGTTGATGAAGCTGACGAGAATACCAGTGCTCTTTGATTTTTATGCTGTGTTGCCACATCTATGTTTCGGCCTCGCCAGTCGACGAAAGCCCGTCTGCAATAGCATTTTTCAAGAACTGCGTTGGTCTCCCATTGGCAGTCGCATTATATGCAGGGTATAAATGTCTCTACAAGACATGCATCGTGAAACCTGTAGGTTCAGGTTTATCGAAATTGAAATTCCCTGTGACTAATTACGAACGAGCGTGTAGGAAGCCATGAACCTTTGGGAAGACAGGATCCCCGAGGCCGATAACATGGAACAGGAGCAGATATTGGACAAGTACCACCAACAACCTTGGAGCACACGGCTCTTGTCATATGTCAGGTTTTAACCGTTGATTCACGTATATAATGATCTTAGAAATAAGGTTTATCGAGTTGAGTTTAGCTCATGGGTGTTGGATTAAGAATTGCGTAGGGCTAGAGATTATAGTGTTGTAGAAATTATATTATCATTAGTTCCAGATATTAACAATAAGGAGTAATCATAGGATCGAATTTGATACGCCAAATAAAATTTTGTGAACTAGTTTTTAAGAATCATGGGAGCCACCCAAGGCGCAATGGTATCTAAATTGGCCATCCACGAACGGAGAGAAGGGGAAACAGGGAGAATATAGTTCTAGATTCCAAGAGTAACGCCAGCCCAAACATGGTATCAAATCCCAAAATGCCCCCCAGGATTTAGCCATCACCATACCCTATCTATTTTTCACAACAAATGCTTCCCACGTCCCAAAATAATCGCTCTGCGAATCTTGCCTCTTCGGCCGCAGTAGTGTTGTATAGTCCACTCTTTCCAATCCCAATGGCGTCTTGGTCCTTCGCCTTTTCCCGCCACCCACGGATATCTTTCGTGGCGAGTCCATCAACCCGTTTGTTTGTTTGGCAGCAAAATTTGCACTCATGTTGGCGTTGAAAGTGATTTTAGATCCAGGGGTGAATTTAGAGCTTGGGCCGGAAGCTGAATACGAGCCACGCTGAAAAAGGATACATCCTAGGGTTCCTCGCAGGAGGGCGATCACCAGGCCGGAATACCCAACCAGAAGGCGAACCGCGAGAATAAAGGAAGAGGCGATCGTAGTGAAGATTGCAAAGTTCCAGAAGACCAAGAGGGTTGGGAGGAGGAAGAGGATCGAGAGGATTGATGATACTGTTTTCAGCATCGTGAAATATGCCTATGTGTTTAACAGGATGTAATTTTCAGTTGAAGACGCCTCGGCCAGCTAAAGGCAGCTATAACGTGCACGTGAAGCCTAGAGTACTAAAGAGCCGCAACGTCGATATCGCGCTAAAAAGCTTAAAATCGCTATCTTCATTATCGCCGCTATCGTCGTTGCGATAAACCCCTCGGCCGAGTCAGCCCAACATTTATGTTGAGACTCTCGGAGATTATATGTCAACGCTTCAGAACCATGGTCACGCACATTCTTCGCGAAACATTCCAAACCCCGGAAAACCCACCATTCAAGTCCGCATTTTGACGTCACACCAGCAGGACAATGCAAGACACCTTCGGACTTGAAGCCTGATCCTGGCACGTGGTAACACCGGGATCTCATGATCAACGACGCGAGTTTTTTTTTAGCGAAATCGGATTGGGGTTTAGCCGTCGGCCGAGAGAGGATTCCGATAGGGTTAGGTTTGGGCATCGTGTCATGGCGTCTCACTCGGTCACGCATGCGAGAGGAAAGTTAGTATCCGTTGTAATTCCTCTTTCCTACTAGGGCTCTCGCCACATAAATATCTCCCCTATCCCCATATCCTATAGACCATAGCCGTACAAATGCCCTCTCGCACCTTCCTTCAGCAACACACCCAAAATACGGAAGGTCGTGACAATATCGCCAATACTCAAAGGATAGGCTCTATATCTTCACATATCTTACCGGTTGTGGCCCTAAGCTTATTGGCACAGTTAAATCCTATTAAAGGCGAAAGCTCTAGTCTTGCCAGAACACAATATTGAGTGGTTGGCATCAGGAGCGCGTCAAGTCTTAAATCTAGTAATCGGTCTCCACAGAACCCTCCTTTCTTCGGTTTTCGTCACTACACTGCGTCGAAGGCCAACTATCTGAGACATTACAGTTACGTCTAAAAGCATCCAGCCATACTATACTCCATATCCATCGCCAGCTCAGCGGCATTGGGCTAAGCTGCAACAAAGTTGAAAGCTATCTTAAACAACTTGCAACGATCCCTTTCTATCTGGGATCGACGGACGTTAAGAAACTAGGGCATACATTTTAACATGCCGTGGCCGTCTAAGATTTTCTATAACGAATGCTCTCTAGGAAACGCAGCCATACATGTACTTAGATACGACCCTAGCAGAACGCCTCAAAGAGGGGAGTCCCCTGTGGGCTTCTTTCTTTTTAATCCCGCCCGAAGCCTGATTATAACCCTCGTCTTTCCTAGCCCTAAATCCGAGTCTTTTAAACCCTAAACTCGGAGGTTATAATGGTGATAGTAGGACCGTCAAGGGTTAAAGCCATCTGACAGTCCCTAAATCTACACGTATATAAGCACTATTTACACTTCGTTACCTTACTCTCGCCAACAAAAACCCCTCGAAAAGCAGAATCCAAATCTCTACATCCACACAAGACGCCATGAGCAACAAAAGTCCAACATATCCAGCCTTAAGCAAAAACGCTTCTACAAACCACTCAAATAGCACATCAACCACACCTTTAAACCACTACCGCCGTGAAATGGTGTAAATAGTATAAACAATATAAATTGGTATATGTATAATTATTCAAGTCTTATCTTCATATATTATCACTCGTTCGACACCCACCCCTCCCCCAACCTCTCCTCTCCAATCCATCGCCTTTATATTTTCTACAGCCCGTTACCGGGATGACCATCTATCCACATATATTTTTCTCCACCCTTTCTCTAGCCCCCTCATCATTCTCCATAAACCCCAGCCCATCCAGCCCGCGAAAAAAATAAAAATAAAAATAAAAAAAGAGAGAAAAGCGCCTACGTGTTGAACAAACCGCTCATCAAATCAAATCTAAATAAATAAAAATTTCAATACCCGCAACTCCCCCAATTCTCCCCAAATCATCCATCCCCGCCCCCGCCCCCACCAGTAACTGTCTTCTTCCCCTTCCCCTTCCCCGGTTTCCGCTTCCCTGTCCCTGCACTCGAACTACTTCGATCTGTAACCGGGCTCTCACTCCGTCTCTCTATCGACCCCGAATCTGATATATCTCCCGTCCTCCCTAACCCCGGCGCCATATTCGGGCGCCGCTTAACTGTGCTGCCTCTACGTTTCGATGCAACAGTTTCCGGTTCGGGGGTACCAGCGCGACTCGACACGCTGGATGAGCGCTTTTCTGAGGCCACCGAGCTACGCCGCACCCTCGTGGCCGGAGGTTGCAGAGGAGGAGCAGGAGCGGGAGGAGGGGGGATTGCTTTTTTTCGAGACCAAAGTCTCCAGACGTTTGCCTGACGCCTTACAGCGCGGGCTTCGTTCTCACGATCCCAGTACTCGGTTCGGTAAAGCTCCCAGTCTTCTCGAAAGCTTAGAGAAAAACATTTAGACAAGATGACAAGTTTTAGGTGGAAGCCACCGGGGAGGTATTCCTCGATGCCATCATCGGGGTCGTCTTCGGTTGCTTCTTCGACGTGTGGGGAGAGGAGGGAGGGGGTTGGGTTAGTGGTGATGGTAGTGCGGGCGGCGATGGAGGGGGTGTGGGGTACGGTGGAGGGGCGGTTTCGGGCGCTCGTAGAGAGACGACGGGGCTTGGGGCTATTGGTGGAGGTGGAGGAGAGGCGACGGTTAGACGGAGGCGGGGGTGGTCGTAGAGTGGGTGGTGGGTGGAAGGTGTACCAATTCCACCACCAGACTATCCATTCGCGAGTTGAAAAGGGGACTTTTACGAGCTTCACGTTGAAGCCGCGGAGGCCGCGGTTAGCGGTGTAGACGAAGCGGCGGGGCTCCACTATGGTTTTTTGGTACAGACCGGTCGCGTAGTAGAGAATGCCGGTTGCGACACCGCCGAGGAGACCGAGCCATTCCAGATGCGAGACGTAGTAATAAGGTGAACCACCCAGAACGTAGATACGATAGATGAAGAAGGCAGTCCAGAGGACCAGGAGGATCAGGAAAAACGCGAATTTGCGGCGACGGGCAAGGTGATGTAAGTATTGGCTCCGGAGAGAGGCTTCGAGAATCAGGAGGTTAAGGTAGACCTGGGAGGGGGATGATGGGGCGTTGTCGAGGGGGTTTCCGGGGGGCGCGGGAGGGGCTCTAGAGGTGATAGAGCGGGGGGGGGTAGATGTGACAGGGAGAGAGCCCTTGACGGCGAGATCGATTTCGGAGGTCTCTGAGGGAGACATGGGGGGGAGACTAAGGATTAGGTGAATCCCAGAGATTCCGCGGAGGGAAGGGAGAGGGACGAATTGAGCAGCGAATTTCAACGGAAGTTTGGGGGAACAGCACCATGAATAGGGAGAGGCAGAGGCAGAGATAGAGGCAGGCAGGAGGAGTAGATGCAAGTGTCGATAGCTGTGGATGGATGAAGTGGGGGACAGCTATAGCAAAACTATCACGAGAACTATAACTTGGAGTAACACGAGCAGTAGCAGTTCAGCTGAGGGGAGTAGTATATACCAGCACTCATGAGGGGGGGGATATGCAGAAGTGAGCAGAGCAGAGCACGGAGGATGAGTTGGTGTGGGTGATGGGGGTGTGAGAGAGTGGGTAGTGGTGTAAGTAGAGTAGACTAGAGCAGAGCAAAGACGTAGAGTAGAGTAGAGAGACGCAGTGGTAGTGGGTTGCCGTACTCTAGTAAGTGGTGCAGACAAGTGCAGTGGATACAGGTATTAGCAGTTACGCACCACCATCCAAGGTCTCGGCTGGGCGTTGGACGTAACCTCTGTCTCTCTCTCTCTCCCTTCCTTCCACACAGCTGCTGCTGTTACACTGAGGCTATGCGGCTGGAATCTCAACGGCAACAACCGTGGTGGTGCATGGGAGCGGATTGGAGGGAGACAACGGGATGAGGCTGGCCGTCAGCCACCTCGCCTTGGGTAAGTCTTACTCTGTGCAACCGGAGCGGAGTTAAGGGTACAGACGCCACACTCCCTGTCAATGTCAGTTCTACCAGCAGCACACCGACGGATGCTACACCTCTCAAACCCCCATTGCAAGATCCCCGCATAGCTTATTCCACACCCCCATCTGCCTCTGTCGGTCTCTTCCTGCCTGCCTGTCTCGGCCCCTTCTTCTTCCTTCTTCCCATCGGACCTGTATTGTCCCGTCTGCCGCGTGTCCAAGACATACTTATATCATTACCACCTCTCCGCAATCCGATCCTCTCCCCCACCAACACCGGTCCCTCGGTGTTCCTCTAGCTCGTATCCCTCCATTCATTCAATCTGTTCGCCAGCCCTTCATTATCTCACTCCCCTCCCACCTGTTCACCGTCACGTCCACCCTTCGGTACCTATTGTTCCATCAAGCTGCGTTCACCGACCCGCTTCCCCCATTTCCACCTCCTCCGCCTGTCTTCGGCAATCTCTCTCGGAATATTTGCTGCTCCCTTTCTGCTCCTCCGCATCGATAACCATCCCTTTCGTCGCCACCAACACGGCTTTACCGCCCCCAATCCGCCAAACGGCTTCATGCCTGACACGAGATCTCAGCAGAGTCCCCTGGCTTCCAGGAGGAGCACTGAATCCCAAGGTACCACTGATACGGAGTCAAAGGGAAGATCAAGACTAGCTGGTGGTCTGTTTCCGCTGGGCTATAAAGCCGGTTTCAGCCAATGGGTGGGTTTTATTCTTATTGATTTTGTGATTGGCAATGATGATCACGATGATCGAAATGATTGAAATACTCTTTATTTTTATCTTTTAAATTTAATAGCCTTTTACCATTATTACCTAACCCCCAACCCTAATATTTTTGAAACATTTTTACACCTTTAACCTTATCATTCGTTATCACGATTTTATATTTTATATTTCCAGACCTTCTTAATCATCCGTTCGTTTATTTTCATTTGCCTCTACCCATTTGCTATCACTATATCACGACAAATTACCTGCCTTCCACCACTCACCATTTATATCATCCTTCTATTTTTATTGCTATTCTTATTATCATCATCGCCCCACCATCCCAACTTCATTATCACAACTATATCCGCTAACTCTTACAGTGGACTGCCGTCTCCCCCGCTGCCGCTGAAGCTGCCGTTCTCGGCTTCCTCCCTTTTAACAAAAAACCTCTTCCTGCCCTCTCCCCCGAAGATGGTCACTCATCCCCCACCGCTTCTCCTCCAGAAGCAGATCGCTATGGCCCGCGAGAATGTGCATCAAACATGGTTCCGCTCTCGGGCAACAATCGTATAATTAATGAATTCACCGTAACTCGCACCTCTGAACCTGACCCCTCCAACCATCTTGTTATGGTTCATGGTTACGGTGCCGGTCTCGCCTTCTACTATCGCAATTACGACATGCTCTCTCGGCGGCCCGGATGGAAAATCTGGTCTCTCGACCTTCTTGGATACGGACGAAGCTCCCGTCCCCCCTTCTGTATCAAGAGTAAAGAGCCAGACGCCAAAATCACCGAAGCCGAAGACTGGTTCATCGACGCTCTCGAGGAATGGCGTAAAATCCGTGGCATCGAGCGCTTCACCCTCCTCGGCCACTCCTTCGGCGGCTATCTCTCCGTCCGTTACGCCCTCAAGTACAAAAACCGAGTAAACAAATTGATCCTCGTCTCCCCCGTCGGAGTACCAGAGGATCCATACGCAGTCCGCTCCGATCTTCCTGATAACACAAAGAGCGCGCTTGGACAAGAATATATGCAAACCCAAGAAGAAGCAACCCAATCCAACCCCAACATCCCCGACTCCCTCAAAGTTGATTCGGCGGCCCACAAAACTGCCTCCTCAGCTCCCGGCTCCCCTTTAGCATCAACCACCTCCCTCCCCACAACATCCGCAGCACCTAAATCACCAAACGCAACCCCGCGCCGACCACTGCCAAAATGGCTCGTCTACCTCTGGGAAGCCAACATCTCCCCATTTTCAATCATACGTTGGTCCGGTCCTTTCGGCCCTCGCCTGGTATCTGGTTGGACATCGCGCCGCTTCTCGCAGCTTCCAGATGCAGAAAGCACCGCGCTGCATGACTACGCGTATTCCCTCTTCCGCCAACGCGGATCCGGCGAGTATGCACTTGCATATGTCCTCGCACCCGGTGCCTACGCCCGACGACCACTACTGTGGAGAGTCCAGGACTTGGTAGGTACGCCGAGTGTGTGGATGTACGGCGAGATGGACTGGATGGATATCGCGGGAGGGTTTGCGGCCGAGGAGAAGATTCGCAATACTGATGTTCCTGAATCGGAGAAATCCGGGTGGATTGGAGGCAGAGAGTGGCGTGGCGATAAAAAAGGACGTGGTGGGGAGGCGAAAGTGCAGATTGTGAAGAAGGCGGGGCATCACTTGTATTTGGATGGGTGGGAGGAGTTTAATGGGTTAGTAGTAGAGGAAATGAAGGATGTAGAAGCTAGGGAGAAGACGGCTGTTTAGTTTAACTGTAATGGTGTTTCTTTTGGTTTTTTTGGTGTTTTTATCTTTATAACTTTTGTTTGCGGGTTTGGTTTAAAATCGTGGAACGGTTTGAGGGAGGGCTGTATATTGGCTGGGTGGATACCATCTAGAGCGTGATGATAATATTCGTCTCGTGCGTGTCTAATTAATCTAGAAAGTTTTTTCCTTTTAATGCATGGTATGTTAGCGGGTGAGAATACATGATTATGTTGTTTATTTATGTGGAGAGGCGGGGAGATATTCGAAGACGTCTATTTGATCTGTGATCTACATCTGCTAGTAATGGCGGGCTGTATGTATTGTGCTTCCTAGACACGTTGACATCCCATTTACTTGTGTTCTACGTGTCATGGATATCACTTGGTTTTTTGCTGTGGTAAAGTGCAATTTGAAGCATACGTACGGATGGTAAGGCGAAGTAGTATGGGGGTGAAGTTACCGGTCAACTTATGTCATGAGACATCACTCGAAGATAAAGATTTTTCGGGTGTGACTGGTCCCAGGCTATGGGATGAATCTGGTCATCGACACAGCTATTCCTTGTATCTTACAACTTCTACCACTTTTGAGGTCTAGCCAACGGCCACAGAGCAGCAGCACATTTTAAGTTATGGATAAAGAGAACCACGAGTTTGGTCAATACATGTCAATCCATTTGCGTCTCGTACAATCGTTCCTCATATCCATCGAAAACATATACGATTAACCGTCAAATTATAAAGCAAAGCTCCCCCCTTAATCACTCGTAATACGATAAACATACTTAGTAGCCGATGCCTTCCCCTCCTTCAGATCCTTCAGACCCTTCCCAATCCCCTCCAATCCACCCTGAACCAACGTCTGCGGATGACCCTGCAGTCTCCCCTGCTCCAGCAGCCGTCCAATATATCTAAACATAACATACCCAAACTCCAGATCCTCCAGACCCTTCCCAGTATCGCCTGGATAATGCCCAGCATGCACACTCCCCACCCACGTCAGCAACTTCTCAACCCCCTCTGGAATATCTGGATAATCCATGCCCGGCTGGATAAGCGCAATCTTGGCCGGCTTTTCCAGCGCCTCAGATACATACACGTACGACTTCTTCTCCGTGATGGTATCGAACGCTAAATGTGCCTTTTCGCTCCCCAGCGCAGCCTTGATAGCCTCGGTGATGTTCCCTTTGCGGTAGTCGATGATATGGTCCGCTGCATTCAGGGACTTGACATAGTCGATCCCAGAGCCCGCAACAGTGATAAGCGGGTGAATATTCGACAGTTTCGCAAACTTAAGAGCGAAAGCGCCGACGGAGCTGGAGCCGCCGTAGATGATGAGGGGATTACGCTCGCCGTCTGCAGCGGGCTTCCATGGTGGTGGAAGGTTGAGCTGTTGGTACAATGCCACAGCGGCGGTCATGGCGGCTAGTGGAATAGTTGAGGCTTCTTCGAAAGAGGTGCGTTTGGGGATGTGGAAGGTTGTGTGGGCCGGGGCGATGGCGTATTCGGCGTAGCTGCCGTGGGGGGTGACCATTACGTGGAATGCGGCGACGCGGTCGCCGGGCTTGAATTCAGTTACGTTGGAGCCAACCTTATGGACGTAGCCGGCGATATCATCGCCGCTGTTCATAGACGTGGAGGTCCAGATTGGGTACTAGGGGATTGTTAGGGGATTGTTTCTATTGGGGAGAGGTGTTATGGGAACATACCTTCCAGTCTTTGGGGTTGCTGTCTGTAGCGACGACTTTAATGAGGACCTCATTTTCCGAAGGTTCACTGGATGGTTTGTGAGTTTGGGAGTGTTCTTTAATAGCATGGGATGGCAACTGGGGCTCACGGGACGGGAACTTCTTTCACTTCTATGCCGAAAGGGTTGCCAATGACAAGAACCTCCTTCATGGTGTTCGACATCGTGTGATGGTGATGGTTGATTAGGGTAGTAATAGCAACGTTTCCCTTTTGTATGGGGGTATTTATCTGGATAATTAAAATCCCCGTCGAGAAAGAGGAGGTTTATATAGAAATTGACGTGGCCCCAGCTTCTTCCACGGGCTTCTTAATGTTCCTAGAGTCCTAGGTCAACTTATTTTGCTCCGCTGGTCCTGCGGAGTGCGTTTTTGGTAAGCAAGGCCCGGTAAGGTCCGGAGAATTACGTATAAGAGCGATCTCCATGGTTGGCGGGCCTAACTTGGAATCGATAAAAATCATCGTGGGTCTGCAACTACACAATGACGCCATCGCCGAATGGGATTCGCAGTGGTGACGGGTTACCAATTGAGATCAATTGAGATTATTGTACCGGAGTTACCGTACAGCCGAATATTGTAAATCGATGAATAATCAACTGCCGCACCGGAGGCTGCGATTTGTCAGTCAACTGGGCACCTAATCTGCTATCGACACTTGCAGTCAAACTCACTCCCAATAATCAACACGCCTGAGGTCCTGCTATGTTAGCTCACGAGTTCCTTCCTCTCATTTCCCTTTCTTATGGTCACATAGTTTAAATCGTTATTTCATAAACATCATACACCTCATCTTTAAATTCATGTTCCCCCCTTATTGTTCTCCACCTACAACCTTCTCCCTTCCCTCACACTCCCATCACTAGGCCACGCTACTCCCGTCCTCGCTCGTATTTCCACTCCCGAACGGAGGCGATCCCTTTCGTCGATGCATCTTCCGTGACCAGTAGTGGAATAGTGTCAGGACAAAGATCAAGAAGATAATCACACTGATAGTGACACCGATGATGATTCCCGTAGCTTTGGATTGCGACGGTTCAGTCATAGTTATTGCTCGAAGCTGATAATATTAAAACAATGCGATAATACGTTGTGAAGTTCGTCAGGTTCGTATCATGAAAGCAGGTAGAGTATCGCTAACGCAGCTGGGCTCCAAAATGATCTGTTTTATTTTCCGTCTTCACAAAAAAAAAAAGACAGAATATTCCTTAGCTGTCGAGAAGTCCCTTGACACTTTATAACATTTCCCCTCCTCCTAGGGATAGGATTCCGATGAGCACTGATCCTCATCAAACTTGTCTTTTTGTCGTGCGGCTAGAAGTCTTCGGCACAACAGCAAATTACACGTCTTGCCGCTTGTGCAGCAACCCTCTTTTGCTTCCCTCATCTCGCTCATCTCGCTCATCAGGCTTATTTGAGTCTAAGGCAGTACGAGCCACGTCGACTTCTAGTTGGAGAAGTTTTGGTGGTGGTCGAAATTCTAGATCGCGGGAGGGAAAAAAAACGCCCTCCACCGTTGGACTGTTGCATCGATGATCGAGGGGGTAAAAAATGCACTTCATCAGGATTGAACTTCCAATACGCGGGTAAGGCTCTACCATGCATACGTCTGGTTTGCTTTGGGGCACAAGAAGTGGGAGGGGATGATCGATCGTCACGGGTTCATGGGGTTCTCCGTCAACAAATAGGAATTTTGATATTCCCCCATGCCATAGAGTACCATGGGGAGGACTCATATGAGCAAATTACCTAACAAGCTCAACCGTACCACTTTACTTTACAAAGCTCCCGGCAAAACAAATATATATAGAGTACCCCTAAAAAAAATCTCACCCAGTGCAAAAGAGCACTTCTACCGAAGCTTGCAGCTTTCCACCTTACTTTCCAGAGCATTTCCTTATGCGTATTGTGCATCCGTACCATGTCCACGTCTCTCTTCTCCATTCGTTACCGGGTAATTTTGCTTTCCCCCTTATCTCGATGCCACGACACACACATCGCTGCCGTTCTTGAACAACTCATAGGTTCCAGTTTTGGTATTCGGGACGGATTTTTCCCAGGCAGGTTTGGCAGACCCTTGCCGTAGATCTGAAAGGATACAGAATGGTTGGTTGGGAGGTGTATGCATAATTGCGACATGAATCAAATACATGTACCTAGGAGATATCAGATGGTTTAGATAATAGACATTTTAGTTTTTCTTGAAATGTTGTTGAGGCTCAAGAGGTTTGTGGAGTCGAACAACTGTGACAAACGGGTCTTGAAGTTTATGGTCACGTAAAGATCTGATGGTTTCCGTAGAAACGGACTGTATGGGTAATTGCCGATTGGGCGCGCTGTGTTGTTTTGCCGGGGCACGGATGAGCACTCGATTTTTTCGTATTACAAGAACCGTATCCCCAGGGTATCACCATTTTGATAGTCCCGTGCGTAACCTCGTTCTCGTAGATCACTTCGTCACGGGAAATTCAAAGTGTACGAGTCTTCCGAGGAGTTTGCTATATTCAATTAATCTCTATGTAAACCTGAAAACCTTATTTTATCTGCCAACATACTCAGAACATCTGAGGGTTTGGGATGTACAAACCAATTGGCCCTACCGCAATTTCTAAGGCCAGCTATGGGGAAGAAGTATCCCCATGCAGCTCGGGAGGATAGCAACATCAACTCCTGTGGCTCACAGCAACGAGGGAGCTCAACTCTAAATCTCTAAATAGCCTTGACGCGAAGTTTTAGGATCTGGCCTGACAGGAGTACGTATGTGTCTGGTTTCGGCTCAAGTATGGCTGGCTTTGACCTTTTTTTGAGCACGCCCGTCAAGTCCCTTCTCCTTATTTTCATGTGTATACCTAGCTTACAATGCTCTATAGAACACAATGATCGCCAAGATTACGTGACAGTGGCATATAATTGCCGTAACCGGAATCCGCAACTTCAAACCAGAATAGCTATTCTACATCCAACACAACCTAAATTAGGAAAGGTGCACTAGGATTTTCTATCACAAAGGTACGTGCACGGTAAATCACGTACCGTTCCGCCGCATTGGCTAGAGAATACGCACACGTTTAAACTGTCTGCGGCATACCGAGAAAGTCAACCGTTTTGACCTTAGTTCGATCGTCTCTGATAGTACAAATTGGGATACTCCAACCATACATACAAAGCTTGCCAGCAGACTGCTGTCAGGGGTTGCTGATAGCACATAAGGCGCCTCGATACTGGAGAGTGACCCCTCGATTTATTTTTCTTTGGCGTGGATTCGGGGAAACCCTAAGCTACATCTAGGTATTGGGTCCAGCTTAGCTCACCGCAGCTATTATCAGCTTGTTTACTCTAGATGCTGTAATCTTAATCTCGTGTACGGCTCGGTCCGCAGGGACCTAAGGTAGGCAGGTAATTAGTTTATTCTGCTTGTTGTAACTCTATTGCAAAACAATAAAAAAATTTATATGCGCCTAGCTGCATAGATGATACAGGCTGACGGCATGTCCCGCATGTAAAGGTAACACGATGTTCGGCATTTGACTTCGGCAGCGTCGCGGCTTAAATATTGCGGCTACTTTATAGAATCTACAAATGACCTCCAGAAAAAAACACCCAGGGAACAATTGCGGCAATAGTTTTCGGCAAAACATTGCCTCGGGGATGCGGGCCGCGTGCACTAATCGACTACTAGCATATCTACGTTGCATGGTAGTTTTTAAAGTTATTTTGAAGAGAGGAGAGCTTCAACGCACTGCTTTCCACTACAGCTGATAAACACTCTACGGCGTTAAGGGACCTTCTCAGATTCTTGGAACATTTCTTTACGGAGCTTATAATGCTCGGGCCCAGCTCGCCATGGAGGTATCGAATGAGAATGGTTCTTCAGTTATGTCACAAGCTTATAATCCCAGAGTCATCGACTTGCTCAACTAGTACAAGTTTCGTGATTATCATAGGAATCATGTATGATAGCGGCCCAGGATGCGTTTAATCCCAACCGGCTCGTGCCGAACAACCGAGCCCTTAAAAAAAAAGTCTTGCTCGGTAATCGTAATGCCCCACACTCCCTAATAGTGATTTGTCTATAATAATAAAGGACCTTCAGGTTTTTTTTTTTTTGTATTTCTTTCACTGTGGGTCTACCTTCGTTCATGCAATTGAGTTGCTGCAGTATCTTTCCTTTTGGCTGTGTGAGCTTCTCAACTGAAACGGAAAAAAAGTCACTGTGATGGCCGACCTCCAGCTTGAAAAGACATTGTCAATTAGACCGAGTCATTGGTCGAACCCGGGGCAGACAGATTATACTGAACCTCTGCCGAATGAAGCGGAGAAGATGGAAGAGAAATATGATGAGAATCCTCATAGAAATATGGTGTACTTTGCAGTTGGGGATCGTGAAAATCCGTATAATTGGTCTACGGTGTGTTTGTTTTGGTTCATTTGTTCAATTTGACGTCATTTCTGGTGATGCTAATATCAAGGTCCAGAAACGCAAAATATTCATATCCTTCATTGGTGTTCTTACAGTTTCAAATTCTACTTTCGCCTCTTCCCTTCCATCTGGTGCAATAAGCTTCATACGTGAGGACCTTGGTATTTCAAGCCCAGTAGTATCATCGCTTACGATTTCACTTTATTTAATCGGATATGTTGTTGGACCTATATTCTTCGCCCCTGTCAGCGAGTTCTACGGACGAAAATGGGTTTCTGTATTTGCTTTTTCGTGGTTCACTTTGATGTCCATAGGATGTGCTTTGGCACCGAACCTAGGAGCGCTATTAGCGTTTCGATTTCTGGCAGGTATCGGAGCAAGTGCGCCATTAAGTGTGGTGGGAGGACAGTTAGCAGATATTTGGAATGATCCAGTACAGAGAGGGAGAGGTATGATAAAATCATTCTTAATTGTTTTTGTTTTTGTTTTTGTTTTCTACTCGGATATATATTGACATTCTCCCAGCAATGGCTCTGTTCTGTGCGTTCACTATGGTTGGTCCAACATTCGCACCTATGATAGGTGGATATGTATCTGCTTCACCAGAGGGTTGGAGAATGGCCTTCTGGATCGGAGTCATCGTGGCTGGTGTCTCATTCATCCCTCTTCTATTCTTCTGCCCAGAGACATATGGGCCGGTATTACTAGTACGACGCGCACAAAAAATGAGGAAGGAGGGTGATAAGGATGCTACAGCACCATTAGAGTTGGACGAAAGGTCTCTATTGAGTATATTCGCCACAACATTGACCCGACCATTCAGGATGTTTTGGCAAGAGAGCATCGTGTTCCTTACTAGTGTCTTCCTGGCTTTGTTATACGGGACCTTTTACCTGTTCTTCACAAGTTACCCTCTTATTTTTCAAGGTTTGTATCACTAGAAGAAATTGCCCTACACACACACTAATAAACGATTGGAACAGGTATTTATAAATTTTCACCCGGCGACGCTGGTCTTGCATTCCTCCCACTGGTCGTTGGTGGAGCCCTCGCATGTGCAGTCGCAATGGCGTGGGATCAGTACATTCACCGCCTCCAAAGCGAAAACCCAGATCGGAATATCAGCCCCGAATACCGTCGTCTCCCTATTGCTTGTCTTGGAGGTGTGATTTACTGCTCCTCGTTGTTCTGGCAAGCATGGACAGCAAAAGAAGGGATACACTGGATAGTCCCCATGCTGGCTGGTGTTCCCTTCGGATTCGGATTCTGCATCATTTTTACAGCGTTCTTGAACTATTTGGCGGATGCGTACGAGATATATGCAGCTTCTGCAATGGCTGCAACGAGCATGTGCCGGTCTATGCTTGGAGCTGCTTTCCCGCTGTTTGCTAGTAATAGTATGTTGTTTCCTTTTGAAAGCTCTTATGTATTGGAAACTAATCTTTTGTTGTATATAGTGTATAAGGAATTGACGATTCCCTGGGCGTCCAGTCTTCTGGGGTTTGCAGCAGTAGCAATGTCGATCATCCCATATCTGTTCATCAGGAATGGTAAGTTGCATCTAGCCACGCACCTTTTATTCACTTTAGCTTATTAACAAACTCCAGGTAAAAAAATCCGTGCCAATTCAAAGTTCTGTCAGTTCCTCCTAGAACGGAAGAGGATCCAGATGGAGGAGGAGGAAGCCCGAGCATCTGCGATGGATTCGCAGATGGATTCCGAAAAGGTTTAACGAGGAGTATATAAGATGACGAGCTCGAGAGGAAAAGTTTTTAATGAGTGATTTTTTTTTAATGGTATATAGATGCTTATGTTGTAAAAATAGTGTTCGTATTTAAGTGTAATTTATGTTTGAAGCTTATTTTTTTTCCCTGAAAAAGGTGCTTCCTAATAATGATTGTGTAGGGAAATTTATGTAGTAGTTGGTTATATATCTTATGTACATGTTATTAGAAAATGACGCCATCTGATCTACATATGTTTCTAAAAGCAGGAATTGAACACCCACATAGCCAAATGGAATGATTGCGATGGTACTTCGTTAGTTGATGGGTTCCGGGCCGAGCCACGTAGGGCATGTAACAGAACTGATAGCTGGGCTGGTTTTGAGAACTCGGTGATGGGTGTTCTCTATTGGTCGGACTACTATATTAGTGATGGTTTTCGTCCGTATCACCTTTTCTCAACAATACTATTCCTCGAGTGATGTCTTGTGGATAATGTTACGTTCTACCAGCCACCACCAACTTAGGGAGCGTTCGGGAAATCTGAGAACTGGAAACGGCGTTTTGTGAAAACTCCGTTTGCCAGTGGAAAACCGAGAAATATTGAAACGGGGTTTTGTGGAAAAAAAAGTAGGTACGAGCTACTTTTTTTTTGAAACGGAGTTTGACTATATAACGACGTTTTCTCCTGCCTTCACTAGGCGTGCCGCACACTCAAAAAAATAACTCGAAGCGGAGTTTTTACCCCAAAATAACTCCGTTTTGGCCATTTCCCGAACGCGTCATTAGCATCTGTTTAGCTTGTTCAAAATCAACTTCATCAGTGGTTAAGAATCATCAAAACGAGTCTGGAGTTTATGGTAAACCTAATGGCGGGAAATGGTGATTTACACAAGTATTACAAAAATATTTCGCTTGCCGACTAATCTTCGTGACTCCAATGGTCAACAACCACCAAGTCTATAAAAACACTGACGCGAGATCCCTTGGGCAAAATGTAACACATCAAACTCTTATAGTTAAAATTTGATATCATTCTCATAGTTAGCTATAAACAAAGCCTAAAAAGATACGCAAAACTTAGAGCCAAAGAAGCTCTTTGTGAAATTGACTAAAGGTGGAGTGAAAGGAATCCTCGTTGGTAGAATATACAACTGTAGATACACGACAGTCGAAGCAATAAGGCACAGTATGAAGAGAGATGATAGATCTATGTGAACACTACAACACATGGTCCATTACAAAACAGGATTCCAAACAAGGAAATACAAAGAAAACCCCAAGCAGAAAGAAAAAAAGACACCACGATCCATCTTCCGTAAGCCGCCACAATAATTGTTATTCGCTCACAGTATAAAAAACTTGAATACAGACAAGAAATGAATAAAATAAACACGCTACTCCAAATCCATGCATAAAGACAGCGGGAAAGAACACGAATTAATTACCGCCCCTAACAAAAAAATACCATCCCTCTTGTTTTTTGAAAAGGCCCATACAACCCCCACGTGAATCGCAAACTCATCACTTCTTCCCTTATATTCTATCAAGAAGCATGTTTATAGATTTCCGCCCAGGATTGCTTCCGTAGCTGCAGAAGAGGTATTAGCAAACGTATCAAAGGTTAAAATTCTCTAAAAGGCGGTAATATACCGGAATTAATATAAGCCCTTCTGGCATCTAAGCTCATTCCAAACTTCCTCTCCAACTCCGCCTTGATGCTTTTCTTCGTAACGGTCATCAAATCCGCGGTCCTCAGGATTTCCCGAATCTCCGCAAGTATAGCATCATCGCTTGGCAACTCGAGGGTTGACATCTCCATCTCTCCGTTGTTTCCAAAGAATGTTGACCCGCGTTGGGACATCATCTCTGAAGGTGCAATGCTCATACGGCTTTGGTTGCGAGGTAGAGGGATTTCTAGCTGTGACATAGGTCTGCTCTGATAACCCCACTCAGATTGAGTCGGAGCGTATGACTTAGTAGCATATGAATAACCAGAGACTTCTGAGCGAGTATCGTCCTGGCCACGAAGAGTTTGTGCCTCCCAGAGACCAGCTTGGTAATCCTCCCACTTCTTGCGGGGAATGCTAGCCGGGTCGAATTTGCCTTCATCTGAGATAACAATCTTCTGTCCTTTTTCACCAGTAACGATACGAGTGTTACCCCACGAGAAATCATCCATGTGCCAGAAAGAATAGAGTGGCAGAGCAAAACTGAAGACAGGGACAGCGATGATGTAAAGAACCATCCATCCAATCTGGATATAGTTAGTATCAAAAAATAAAAAAAAGGAGCTCTGTGCATACCATTTCCCATTTCCTCCTGAGAGTGAAGATGATAGCCTGTAGACCGTAGACCGCAGCAAGCAAGACGAAGGCCATTATCGGTACAACTGAGGAACTAGTAGCAACCATGACGATGAGATAGACAATATATGCCACAGTAACTGGTTGGATGACAGTACTAAGCAAGTCCAAGAAGACGACAAATCTCATTGAGAAACAACAGAAACCACACAATTGCTGCATCGGCATCAATTCCATAAGATTGTGCAGGGTAGAATTGATCCATCTACGGCGCTGTGACATGAAGATACTCCAGGAGTCGGGTGCAATGGTCCAGGCATGCGCGTTGAAGATGTACTTGGTCTTGTATGAATTATGATGTTTAAGGAGTAAAGTCGTTAGGTAACGATCCTCACCAAGATGCAGAAGATTTTTCATGTGTAGCGTATCAACTCGGATTTCTGAGTAAGCTTCGACGACTTCCTTACTGACGAATAGAGGCTTTCCGCTCTCGGCAGCGCGGACGCGATACATTGTGAAACAACCGGGTAAACAAGTGACACTACCGAACAAACTTTCGAATGCCTTGGCGAGGTTATGGGAGATGTAGTATTCATAGACTTGGATCATGGTGATAAACGAATGTTTGGCATTGGTGAGGGCAGTTTCTCCGCAAAGTGCAATGATTCTCGTGTCCGCAAGGAAAGCGGCAACCATGCGAGTAGCTGAATCAGGAGCAACCTCGGTATCGGCATCAATCTGGAACAAAAACTCGTAGAAAGTTGGGTTGACGCCAATGATGTTCCGGATTTGGTGGTGCATTTCCAACTCAAGAGGGCTCATAGGCAGGTTATAGTGAACCCTATTGAGGAATCTCATGAGAATCATCTGAGAATCACGCTTTCCACGATTACCGGGTTTTGAAACTTCCGACGGTTTTCCAACCTTGACAACAACGAGGAAGGGTACAATGTGACCCTGAACTTCGAACAATCCAGAGTAGACTTTGCCCATGTTGTGCTGCTTCATACCTTCTCCAAGGGATTCAAAACTTAACGGCTCTGGATCAACGGTCTCCGCTACGCCAAGAATATCCAAAACAATTCGGGGAGTAGGCTTATCGTTTCCTTGACCGATAATCATACCATCACAAATAACAACCAAAAGCTTGCGTTTATCGTCGTACTTCATTCTAGCAAGAGAGTCAATAGCACGGCGGAGGGATTCCTCGTCCTCGGTATAAGCGGGAACCTGACACATGATGAATTTGTCGAGATTTTCCGGCATGGTCTTCCGCCCGAATTGAAGTGCAGCAAAAAACTTGAACAAGATGACAGAAACCATCATACCCGAAACAACAAGTAAGAGATACGTAGCAAACAAACACTTTGGCGAGTTACGAGTATCGACATTTCCGACGTAGAAAAGATTGTCAAGGCAGACCTTCATACGCGACTTGAGGTCCGCACCGAGTGGTAGCGCATTCCAATGCTTGGTGATGTCCTGTCCGGAGAGGCCTGAGAAGAGTGCGGTGACCATAGGAGACATGAAATCAGTGCTAATGCTAGGAACATCAATCGCAGAGCCATCCTCGGGAAGTTGGATTCTTCGCCCGCCCTTGTTGTAATCAGTCATGTCGTAAACACGGCTTCCAAGGATGGCAATATTGTTACTCTTTCCTGCAAGTGTCGAAACGTATTGCGGAGAATATCCAATATTGCCCTTCATATAGTTGGATTTGAGAACAATCATCTGCTCGTAAAACCAGTCGGGGCGTGAGTCGTTCCTGAAACTTCTGAAATCATGATATTTAGCGTTCTTGTCAATAGTTCTATCGGCCGTAGCATTCGTTCCCATGAAGTCAATAGTAACATATGGACTAACAGAGCCCTCAACACCATTACACAAAGCTGAGACCTGAACGGGAAACAAAGGAGTAGCGTCGCGACCACCGTAAGCCAAAATATTCTTTTCCTGAACGAGCGGTGGGTAATGAGTGGGTGCAAATGATGTTAAGTCGAAAACAAGACCACGGATGGCAATGTAAGCTGTGTCCGAATTGTGGTTCTTACCACCAGAATGGGATTGCAATTCTTGCAAGGTAAAAACATTTTGTTTCGGACAAATCAGCTTCGGGAAGAAAACTGCACATAGCAAGTTAGTTACCTTGCATAGTTGTGAACATTCTTTAACGGAATAGAGAACTTACTCAAGAAGAAAACGGACAACAAGCACATAAACCAAATCATGAAATTGATAGCGAGTTTCTCACGCCATGCAACCTGAATATCTTTTCGCTTCATGCCTCCAATCCAACGAAGTGCAAAATCAGGAACAAACCACGTGAGTGACCAAACCATAAACATCCACCGCTTACGGCCACGGCTGACCGGAAGCTCCTCAATCTCTTGTTCTCTCGCTGCTGCACCTTTTTCTGCCATCTGTTCTCGGGTATCAAAGTTTTTAAACATGTCACCAGAGTGAAAAGCGGATGCCGCAGCTTCAGACCTCAAGTCATCGGATTTTGTGAAGTAACCACCCTTTCCAGGGTCGCCCGTTCCGTATATATGGGTACCCAACCCGCCAGGGCTAGGAGTTCCATGACTTGGAATCAATCGTACTCTCGAATCCGAGCCTCCGAATAACCCACCACCAGTACCCCTAGCAGTTTCACCAACCGGCGTCATGGGAGTGCTTCCAGCCTCATCTCCATCAGCCAAGAATCCTGCGCCTGAAGGAGACCTTCTGATATCACCATGTTCGCCGATATTCGCGATTTCGGTCCAACAGCGCTCACTCAAGAAAACACCTGTGGCCCCTACCCTCGCTTCATTCATGGGCCAGTTCTTCTCCTCAACTACCAACTCGGCTTTCTCCTTTTCACTACCAACAATAATATTCTCTGCCTCCGCAAGGCCCAGGAATTCCCCAAATGGCAAGAATACTGAAAAATCTGCATTCCGTACTCTTTGCGAAATTTCAGCAATTCCAAATGTCCGAATTTGGGTCCGAACACATTTCGAATCAAACTGGTTGGCGATCCTCCGGTCGTTGGGCTTGAGACAAAATACGAAATAAGGATTCGTATTGGTTCCAGTGAGAGACCGTGTGACAGTATCCAAAGCACTAACAAATTGAGCCGCGGCACCTTGGTCGGGTGAAGAGGCAGTGGCCTCGGTGGCTGAGTCGAGCATTGGAGCTTTGCTGTCTCCGCCAACTCCCCTAATATTCGGCCTCTCACCCTTCTTCCTCATAACACTAGGCATTCGTAATGGGCGAGATGAGATTTGCCCCTGCATAATTGCAGTTTTCTCGCGAGGATGCTGTACTGTCGTCACAGCTTTGCTGGTAAACAAGTCTGTTACGAAGTCGCTTGTTGTACCGCGGAAAAGGTTCATAAGATCGCCAGAGATGACTTCTCCGTTTTCCTCGATGAGACTGGTAACAGGATAATCGATCTCTCCTGCGAAATGCTTGATGGTAAAGCTGTTGGCAGCCGAGTTGAAATTGGTACCAGGAAGAATCGAGGAGCTGGTTCCAATGGTGATTGCGGCATTGTTTTTCGAGTCGAATCTTTTCTTCAAGCTCTCAAGAAACTGCGTATCGGTTTTTCCTCGCTTAGTTTGATCATCGAGAATGCTCAAAAGGCCATTTCCGTGTTTCAATAACCCTCGAACTGCATCCGAATTATCAAAGTAGCTCGTCGCTGTAACACCAACCTCCTCACTCTCAAGCTGCTCTGCTCTCCGGTCGAAAAAGCTTTGCAGACAGAAGTTGTACAAACTTTCTGTGGCGGAATTGTTGAGCAGTTGATCCAATATACTTCCTGTAGAAGAGACTTGAGCGAAACCAGGGAAGTCAATGATCGAGATGGTGTTGGCAACAGCATCCTCGACAGCACACAGCCTCTCATTGGCTGACTCAATGATCCAAGCTACGAGAAGCGAGTAGAGAGTTCTTGCCAACTCATCCGCATGAGCCCTAGCACCCTTTGCGTCCAGCATAACGGTGACACGTTCTCGGTTCAAAGTCTTGGTCTTGTAGCTAAGACTGTTTTCCATAGCTTCCTGGCTAACACCCAAGAAGGCAGCAATGACACCCAAAACCTCCTTGTTTTTTACTACGACTACTGCATCTCCACCTTCCATTGCACCGGAATCTTCTCCCTTAACCATCGCGTGCGAATTGGCGAAATCGAGCTGACCGATATGAAGAATTGTGGCAAGCATTTGACATATCTCGGCAATTTCTTGACGAGGGAACTCAAGCTTTCGCAGAGCTGTCTTAAAATGGGCAAAGCCCTCCGAGTCGTTGATCCCGATTTTGAGCTGAGTTGGGTGGCCCAGATACCGCCATCTCTTTTGACCGCTATTTCTCAAGTCACCACTACTGTGCCTGTTACCTGCGGCAGCTGTGGCGGGAGTATTCAATCCCAAATGCGATTTCTCAGCATCTGACGTTCCAGCAAGCAGGTAGTACAGAATATGGAAATTCCTCTCTCCAGTTGGTACTCCAGCAACACGTGAACGTTCTAAACGATGATC
Organism: Gyromitra esculenta; assembly: GCA_038503075.1. NCBI lineage: Eukaryota > Fungi > Ascomycota > Pezizomycetes > Pezizales > Discinaceae > Gyromitra > Gyromitra esculenta. The sequence continues at coordinate 1,092,803 of JBCAML010000001.1, forward strand.
CAAAAGCTTCCCTCCAATCAAAGTCTGAGAGACATTATCATATTGCAGTTCGAGAAAAAGCCCTGCCTTTGAGGCAGTAGGTGTGGTGAGAGATTTAGTTGTAGTTAGGGAGTCGAAAAGGAAAGTGAAAAGGGAGATCTTTTGAGATAAAGGAGTCGAAGTAAACGAGAGAAGGTGGGACAAGAGATGTGATCTCAAGGTCGTCTTCCCAGAACCGGATTCACCTCTAAAACACCAAATCAGCAACGTTCAATCAGAAATATTATTGTTTCTTGAGTCCAATTTTACGTTGCGTTTAAAACTATAATTTAGGTTTGTCACTTACAGAAAAAGAACTGCTTGATTTTCCCCTCTTCCACCTAGCCGCTTCCACATGCGGGCCGCCAATGCTTCGAGTTCGACACTTGCTGCATCTGGTGATGTATAAGTGTTCAATGCAACGATGGCATGAGAACTTATTGTAGCAGTAGGCAAGGCCAAGTGAAAACGAGAAGCCAAGTGAGCGGTGATATGAGTATCCGACTGAAGATGAGCCGGCAAAGAAGGCAGCGAAGGTTGGGACTGTGGAGTTTGTTGAGCCATAATGGCTATAGTTGGACTACGCTCTTGAGGGGGATGGAGACCCCCGAGCGAGTTGGAGTATTAGGAAATTAAGTGATGACGGTTGTAAACACCGACAGTATCTTGATGCTAATGATGATGGTAATAATAAAACGAATGAAGAGGTTGTATGGAATGTTTACGGGTTGGGGGGAGAGAGAATAGGAGCGACAAGACAAAGTCGTTTTCGTGGTCGTGAGGTGAGGGCCGAGAAAAACAAAACCGGGAGGTAACGTGGGTGAGGAATACACAAAAGGAGCACGAAAGCAACACAGCAGGAATGCAATATGCAAGCGAGCGTATAGGCAACAGCAACGGCAACAAAACAAAAACGAAGGTAACGAAAGTACGCAGCAGCCGTACTCAATCAAGTCGGTGGGAAAACAAGCAACGGCACCCAGCGAGTGAGTGATGCAGCTGGATGAGAGAAGGACGAAGGGAAAAACTCTAATGGACACGATCAATAGTAATTATGTCTATATACAAATGTTTTGCCTTTAATTGGTGACTCTTTTTGCCCTCTTTTTCCGTTTCCCGTCTCTTTTCCCCCCTCGGTTTTCTGACCCAGACTGGCCTGATTACGGGCTAGGGAACTATGGTGTTTAGGGAGCCCTCAAAAATTCGCTCTGTTTTGTTATCATCTTTCCTTTCCTGGCCGAAAGTTGATGCGCTAGCATCATTACCCCTGTCGGTCCCTTTGGGTCCCAGTTCTCCCGATCAGGGTATTTCTTTTGCCACACCGTCCCGCTCTCGTTATATTTCTGGAAGCAGCACCCCCTGCCTGAGCTTTTTGATTTTGATCAAGAGTCAAAGGCTCTCCTATCCATAACAGGATGATCACGATATCTATCCGAATCATGCCACAACCTTCTCTTCTTAGCAATGTGATATCGAGACGAGCAGTCGCTGGCTGGGATTTCTTTTCCCGCAAAGCAGTCTCCAACTGTTTGTTGACAGTTGCACACTACCTATACCCTAAGACAGACGCTGATCAGCACCCTATACTTCCGGTTCCAAAAATAGGGGCACTGTTGACAAGCTTACACCCATGTCTCAGCTTGCCCTCGATCCTGTCCAAAACAAAACAGAACCTTTCTTTTTCCCGCCGTGTTTTCCTTGAGGCCTCGCGCACGGTCCGGCAGCTCGCCCACCCGACTAAGACAGGGGTAGCTGCCTGCTTGGGAAAGGATCACTCGGCTCAGGGGAATTTTCATTCGTCATGCATTCCCCAAGAAACAGTGACTTTATATTTAGAACAGCCAGCAGGTCAGCGCAGGAACTATTTCAAGTCTTGGCGACTTAGATCTTGAGTTTTCCTTTCCCGTTTACATTCGTTCGGATGTCTCTGTGCTTCAACGCTCGCGTGTCTTTGAAGCTGAAAACATAAAGTCACGATGTGGATAGAAGGGGGCTGTACAGTCGTGAAGTGTATTTTATAAAAATAAGAGCCTAGAGATATAAGATATCTATTAACACCAATATCTCGTAAGTTGTGTGTGTGCGACTAATGAATACAGTATTTGGTCGTGGCTCGTGAGGTTTACTTTTAGAGTAGAAGGTTTGACAAAAATTGGGGCGATCGGTTAGCGTAAGTAAAGTCCAAATTTCGAGTGATATGTCACCCACTGAGCAGGAATTTCAGAAGCGGTTGAAGCAACCGACTCTTCCATAAACACAAAACATCCAAGCGGTCGTTTTGCCCGCATCGTTTTGCCCGGGAGTAATCACGGTGGAAGAGGGAAAAGGTTCCATCAAGACTAGGGAAAAGAGAGAAAAAAGGCAAAGAACATTCCGTTCTTCTCAGCTCCCCTCATTCTCGCAGCTCGTTCTGCAACACCATTTTTGTTTGTTGATTTTTTTCGTGACATTCGTTTCTTCTCTCCACCCACCATCGCTCGCTGCTTCTCACGGGTCTTCCGTCCCCCACATTCGCTGTTGTGACCCGGTTCCTATTTCGGTCCGCTGGGAAAAGGGGAAAATCGACTTGCTGCATCTTGCTCGATAGATACACTTTGCCTGCTACAGCAACCACCGACCACCTCAGTTCCATCTATTACTACCTAGTCGGTAGTCGGGGATATCCTCTCGTTTTCGCCGTATCACAACAACAACTCATACACGCGCTTGGCCCAGCATCTTATTGGCCTCTTAATTGTTGTTTTTGTTTTCTGTTTTCTGTTTTCTGTTTTGTTTTTATCTTTCTTCCGTTGGCTGTGTTGAGATAACACTAGCAAGACAACGGAGCCTCTCTGCAAGTTGCGTAACGAGAGGTTCTCCTACAGCATTGGGAGTGATTTCTGCAGTAAGTTTCTTCTCGACCATAGTTTTACATTCCATATTGTTCCTAAAAACTTTGCTGACCGGAGACGTTTCTCGACAGCTTCCTCAACATGTCGTTCTCTAATCGGCACTCCATCTACTCAACGACGTCTGCTTCGCCGTATGCCACCAATGCACAGCAGGGTGGAGGACAAGTTACGACTTCGAATCTTCTCTCAGCTCTCCATAACTCTTATCAGTCAGGAGTTCCTCATACTCTTGATGCCAGCACGACACTAGTTGTGAATTCTGGCAATGGCCTGGGAAACGCAGGATATGGCGGTGGGGTTATCGACGAAAATGTTGGGACAAGGGCTTGGGAACATGCTAGGAGACGAGCAGAGGACCAAACTATATTGTTAGGGTGAGTAGCCTTGCTTCTCTCGACAGTTCTTCATTTTCCCCACTGGGATCGTTTGTTTTGGTCCATTAGCCGAAGTCTGTTAGGCTTGACATTACGCCTTACAAACTACTTTACACGAGTGTCGCTGACTTTACAACCCCAGGTCGCTTCACCCTCACTCACCCTCTCTCTTAACCCCAATTTTGGGAACTCTACCATCACCACCTGATATCCTCACCAATGCACTTGGTCTAATTTCTGCATTTACCTCATGCCTTACGCCCTCATCTCCATTTTCCGTGCCGTATCACAATGGTTTAATTGTCTCCCTTCAAATTTCGCTTGCCGGAAACATTACCGGTGCCCATGTTTCACTGTCAACAGCTGGCATCGACACCGTCAATGGCCTTCTTCAAATTCCCGCCAAAGATGGTTACCGAGCATTCGATGTATTCTACTATCTACTCTCGCAAGCGTCGACTCCAGCAGAAAGACAAGGCCTTGGCTTGCAGTCCCCGGAAAAGTACTCACTCCTAGCGAGAAGCGGGACGTACTTTCTCCCTAGCTATCTGCCCACCGCAGACGATTCGGCGGCAGCAGAAGATTGGAGGGCAAATCTCAGGGCCATAGGGGTCAAAGGAAGTCTCTTGCGAGGTCTTCTCTCTGTTCTTGCTGGAATCCTTAAGCTTGGCAACTCCGTTGGATTGTTAGTAGACGAAGATGTTGTCGAGGAGGTGTGCGAAGATGTTTCTGGTCTTATCGGCATTGAGCCAGAAGTTCTTGCTAAGAAGATGGGAGACACTGAGAGAGAGGTCTTCATTGCGGCTATCTACGAAGCTATCGTCGAATGGATAGTCGCGAAATCGAACGAAGCTATCGCTGCCGACTTTGAGGCAAGGAAGGAGAACGAATCTAGCTCTGATGGAAGCGAGGGCGACACTGTTCAAATCAATGTACTCGAGCTGCCTAATGAAAAAATGGCTAAGGCTCTATGTCTAAAGGGCGTATTTGATGATGAGACTGGTCTTAATGTCGAAATGAGAATTGACGGTGTTCAAATGCCGAACACGAGCGGAACGGTAATCAGGGAGATGAAGAATGCGTGGAATGAAGCCGAGGCTGCGGGTCTCGTGGGCTTGAGCAGGGATCGAGAGTATGAGAGAGATCGGAGGGAGAATGTCATTGAGAAAGGTGGAAGGGAGGTTGAAGAGGGAGGGTTCTTGAAAGAACTGCTCTTCCCCACAGAGTATGGGAGGGACACCGATGCGATTAAAGTTGATGTTATGCAACTTCTTGCAGCTAGTAGAGTCTGGTGGCATTTGAACCTCTCACCTTCAGACGAAGCAATCACTGGCCAGCAACAGGCGCCGTGGTCGGCTTCTGCTGTTAGTAAACAGCTACGGAGCTGGAGACTTCCGGAGTGGGGAAACCGCAGAACCAAACATCTTGATTTTACTGCCGACTTTGACTTCGATGAGTTTTCCGTTCGATACGCTCCCCTCGGCTGCTCAGCCGGTAGAGATGGCGTAGAGAGCTGGGTCATGGAGAGGGGCTGGAGTAATGGCGAAGTGATCGTTGGAAACGAGAGAGTATGGATGCGGGAAGGAAGCTGGTGGGAAGCGGAGAATATGCTTGACTTGAAGCAGCCGGGTGTTCCACCCGGTATGATGGGCATGGGCCCGGGCCCGATGGATACTGGATACACTTCAAATACCAACGCTAGTGGTTATTTTGGGCCTATGGGTGGTGTACAGCCTCTGACACCTGGCGCATCGAGGGATAATCTACTCCGGCACCAGAGCACCATGAGCGGTGTTATGCCTGGCAGCTCACCACTTGCTCATGATACCATGGCTGGTGGAGATGGAGATGGCCCGGGTATGTCGAAATACGAAGAAGCTCATTATTCCGGCAGACTTGATCCGGAAATGGCAGACCCCAAGCATATTGAAGAGCAGACAACATCAAAATCCCGTAAGATATGGGTTATAGTGGTGTGGTCCCTGACGTGGTGGATCCCAAGTTTCTTGCTACGATATGTCGGAAGGATGAAACGACCTGATGTCAGGATGGCTTGGAGAGAAAAATTTGTCTTGTGTCTCTTCATTTTCTTTTTCAACGCGGTTATCATTTTTTGGATCGTCTTGTTTGCAAGACTGGTATGCCCGGACTACGACAAAGTGTGGAATACGAAGGAAGTCGCAACGCACACAGGTGACAACGATTACTGGGTCAGTATTCGTGGTAATGTTTACGATTTCACATCTTTCTGGACCCTGCAGCACAGTGACAATAACATCGACACAACAAGAGACAATATGATTCAATTCGCTGGACTAGATCTATCGGCCTACTTCCCGCCACCTATTTATCTAGCTTGCTCTGGTCTTGTTAATTCAAACCTTGTCACAATGAGTTACAACGATACCACTGCCCAACAATTTGCTATCGGTGTTCACAACTCTGGCCCTCGTCTTGCTCAGTTGACTACTTCAAAGCTCCACTCGGCGGACTGGTATTCGCAGCGTTTTTTGCCATTCATCAAAGATTATTACAAGGGAGAACTTGTTTGGGATAAGAAATCTCTGAGAAGCACTGGAGTAGCGGACAATAAACCCTGGGCCATTATCCATGATAGGATTTACGATCTCACGGATTATTTTTACTCTGCTGATCTGAATCCGAATACTGGTGCTGCTGGCGTTACGAGCTACAACTATTTGGACCCCACTCTTGAGGATCTTTTCACCAATAATCCCGGCTCAGACATTACGAATTTGTTCATGGAACAGCTTAATTCCACCACTCGTGCATCCAACCTGAGGTGTCTCAACAATCTCTTCTACAAGGGACGAACGGATTTCAGAAAGTCTGCCAGGTGTCAGTTCAACAGCTATATTCTCCCAATATTTGCTGGTATCATCGCTGCTGTCGTCCTTGTTAAATTTTTGGCAGCGCTCCAACTTGGTTCCAAGCGCCGCCCAGCCATGCAAGACAAATTTGTCATCTGTCAAATTCCTGCGTACACCGAAGGTGAGGACCAATTGAGGAAGGCACTTGACTCTCTTACTGCCCTGAACTACGATAACAAGAGAAAGCTTCTCTGTGTCGTTTGTGACGGTATGATCGTCGGTGGTGGTAACGATAGACCCACGCCCAGCATTGTCCTCGACATCCTTGGTGTTGATCCGAAAATTGATCCCCCTGCCCTACCCTTCCAGTCTGTTGGTGATGGAAGTGCACAGTTAAATTACGGGAAGGTTTATTCTGGTCTTTACGAGTATGAAGGATGTGTCGTCCCATACATTGTTGTTGTTAAGGTTGGAAAACCCTCCGAACAAGGCAAGTCGAAGCCTGGTAATCGTGGTAAACGTGACTCTCAAATTCTTCTTCTCGAATTTCTTAATCGTGTTCACCATCGCACTCCCATGTCTCCGCTTCAGCTGGAGATGTTTCATCAAATCAACAATATCATCGGAGTCGATCCAGAGCTTTACGAATACCTTCTCATGGTCGATGCGGATACTAGTGTCAAGGAAGATGCATTGAATCGTTTGGTTGCTGCTTGTGCGAATGATGCGAAGATTGTTGGTATCTGTGGTGAGACGAGTTTGGAAAACGAAGAGAGGTCTTGGTGGACGATGATTCAAGTTTACGAGTACTATATCTCTCATCATCTTGCTAAAGCTTTTGAAAGTTTGTTTGGATCCGTTACTTGCTTGCCTGGATGGTAAATAGGCATTCCCCATTGGTGGTAGACCTGCCTTTGCTGACTTGCCTAGTTTCTGCATGTATCGTTTGCGTACTCCCGACAAAGGACGCCCTCTTATTATCTCTACCAAGATTATTGAGGAGTATGCTGATGGTAATGTCGACACACTCCACAAGAAGAACTTGCTGTCTCTTGGTGAAGATCGTTACCTTACGACTCTAATGACCAAACATTTCCCGTACATGAGTTACAAGTTCATCCCTGATGCTTATGCCCTCACTGCTGCGCCTGAAACGTGGAGTGTTCTGTTGTCTCAAAGACGTCGTTGGATTAACTCGACCATTCACAACTTGGCAGAACTCTTCTTTCTCAAGGAGATGTGTGGTTTCTGTTTTTTCTCTATGAGATTTGTCGTGTTCTTGGATTTGGTTGGGACCCTCATTCTCCCCGCTACTTGCGTCTACTTTGGATATTTGATCTACATTATTATCAGTAAGACTGGGCCGTTCCCCATCCTGTCGCTTGTTATGCTTGCTGTCGTCTATGGTCTTCAAGCCGTTATCTTCATTATCAGGCGACAATGGCAACATGTTGGATGGATGATTATTTATCTTCTTGCGTTCCCGATTTACTCCTTTGTTCTTCCTGTTTATTCTTTCTGGGCTCAAGACGATTTCTCATGGGGAAACACCCGTATTGTTATTGGTGAGAGCGGCGCGAAAAAGATTGTTGCTACGGCCGACGAGGGCTTTGATCCTAGGAGCATTCCTTTGCAGAAATGGGACGACTACGCCGCTACCAACGGACTCCCTGGCCGACGTGGTGGTGCTCCTGAAAAGTTTGACGGTGCTTACCAGGATGGTGTTGAGCTTGACGATATGCAATCTGTGTATTCATCGGTTAAACCAGCCTCAACCATACTTACTGGTCTCCCCAACATGGGCGGACAGCCTTACATGCCGCCACACTCTCCGGCTCCATTCAACAACAACAACAGGCAGTCCAGTTACTCGAATTACACAAACTTCAACGATCCAAATCAGCAGCAGCACCAACGCCTGATGTCCATGGGTGGTATGAGCAACAAAGATTACTGGCAGGATGGACCCCAAAACAACCGACATAGTACAATGAGTGCGGGGCTACCGAGCACGGATAACCTGCTTTCTATGAACACACCACCTCCAAGAGCGCCTAGTAGGAGTCCCCTTGGCTTTGCAAGCAGACCGACAAGTACCATGGACTTCATGAGGGTTGGGGGTGGGCCAGATGATGAATCAATCATTGATGCCATCCGGCAAGTCTTGAGAGAAGTAGATTTAGAGACGGTGACGAAGAAACAAGGTATGTTTTGAAATCTTTATTCTAGTTTGGGGCTCAGCAACTAACTTCCCTTTTAATTAGTCCGTGCATTGGTTGAGCAGAGATTGCAAACAGAATGCCAAGGTGAGAGGCGGGCGTTCTTGGATAAACACATTGATTCCGAGTTGGCGAACATGCCAATGTAAACTGGTAGCATTGGTATTCACGAATAGTGTCTATCAAAGTTTTAATTAATGGGGGTTTTCCGCTATTTTCCGTTTTTTTTTTTTTCTTCCGTGTTCCATGTTTATTTATCTTTACTTTTTTATGTATTACATCGGATTTTCATATTGTTAATGCGCATTAAAAAAATGGCAAGTGGGATGAAGGGAGGAGGAACGAATGAGGGATACCTTGCATGGGGCGGTGTGTTCTGGTTGCGATATTGTTGTAATAGCGGATGTGGATATTGATGCATGGAGTTTTTTATTTTGCATTTCCGGGTCGGTACGTGCATTCGACGTGCATTTTTTATACTCATATAGTCCAGTCTCTCTTATACCATATTATTGCTTAACTAGCTCATCGTGAAGTCTAGTCTTTCTTTTTGCTTTGTTTTATTGCTGGAGGAAGCGCGTTCCGCTCTTTGATTTTATGGCTCGTTTCTCGTTACTCTTTTGAAGGAAGTATACCTTATCGTATATAGAGAGAAAAAAATTCGAATCTAGAAACAAGTATTTACAAAGGTCTTGGTCGAGTAAAACTTCGTGTTGTGCTCTTAGAGGAACATGGTAGTAAGTTACCATATTATTCTAGAATAGCATATGTTTCTGGAATATTTTCTGTGGAACTAACCCTGGCGCATTTCTTGGACATATCTCATTTTCATGATCATTATGAGCCTGTGACCCGTGAGTACATGTATATATTATCCTTGGTGAAATTGTCTTTGTATGTTTTTTTTGTGTGAATAATATACGCCGGGTTAGTCTAAATGAGGACTAGCCCATGATAACTAGCTTCTGGTGAATTGCGTGGGAATTTTTAATCTCTTCCCTCTATCATTTAGTAATTTAGGCATGGCCTAGTAGTCCGTTGGGATCTGAGAAAAGACTTAATGTGCGTTTAGGGGGTAATTTGGGTAGCATTGTGGCGGAGAATGCTATCGTCTCTCTCTCGGGAGATTCACATAAATTACTATCTGGACTCTTATAGTTTATTTGACAATAGTAGGCAATCGTAGAACGAACAGCCACTACATAGGGCGATAAACACTTCCCCCCACCTCTTCCCCCCCCCCACAATTTCTCTACGACAGAATCCTTCCCTTCATCGTATCTTTGCCCCACTACCATCAATCCACCATTTCTCTACCATAGACCCCTTTGTTGTCGTATTTTTACCCTTAATATCATCCACTTACCATGATTTCCTATTCCTGGTCCAAAAACCGCCATTCCTGCTACAACTACAACGAAATCCATCCATACCCAATCCTCTACCCCGAACAATCCGCACCCCTCGGCTCAATTTTCGCACCCAACATCGACACCAGCACCACATCCGCTTCTCAGCGTGTAGCCGTCCTCGCCAAACGTGGCCGTGCTGCCAAACCGAAAATCGAGCAGGCAATCGGCCAGCCAACATGTGTATCATCGCCCGTCTTCATCGATCCGTTTTTCAAGGAATCAAGTCTGCTGTTCGAGGAAGACGATCTTGAAGCAGATCTTGTCGATGTCGTGTTTGCGTGCCAGAGGGAGTATATCGATAGCAAAAATAAAATTGAGGCTCACAAAATGGTTCGTGCTAAGAGGAGGTTGAATTTGTGGTCGATTGAAGAGAATTTCCCGTTGCCGGAGGAAATGAGACGGCGGATGGCTATTGTAAGGAGGAGAGCTACCATGCAGCAGAGGTTGGACGAGATGGAAGAAGGAGAGAAAAAGGAAGAGTTAGAGAAGATGTTGGAGATGGAGAGGAATGAGGATGCTGTACGTAGCTACTTGCAGAATCATAGGTATGGTTTTTACAACCAACTTGTCGCGGGGAATGCTAACTTTTTTAATTCAAAAATCTTTCTTGGGTGTGCGTAGATCACTCCCTCTGAAAAAATAATAGCAACTGGGACAGTTATTGGTTTTTACGAGGTTTAGGGTGTGGGTTACTATACAAAAAAGTTAGCATTTCTTCATTTTTGCGGGGCTTCTTTTGGAATTGGAATTATTCTCGCCCCTTTTAGTTTCTGCTTGGGTTTTCTACGTATATATAGGAGGTTTGAAACATCCGAAGACGAATTCCTCCACGAACAGTAACGTATCGTTATATAAAAGATGGTGACAAAGGTTTGAGTCTTCGATATGCTAAAAACTCTCTATACACTCTATACGGGCAGAAAACATCACACACCTAAATGCTGAGGTTTTGCGAGATATTGGCTGTATAAGAAATATAATGTTGTGGTGATGACGAACTAGCGAAGAAGAGCTGAATTCGTTCCCAAAGAGGCGAGCGTGGGAACTTGGGCGGAATACGAATTTCAATGTAGACCGAGGTCCCCGCTTGTTTATAGTGATCTAGCAACCGATAATTGTGCCAGCAAAGTTGATATAGCGATTTAGAAACCACAGAGATGCCAAAGCTGAGGATATTTACTGCTACCAACCATGCCGAGTGATTACGGATGAAGATCTTATCAGATGATCATCCCTTCAACGCGTCTCTAGCACTTTACTAGTAGCAACGCGTTTCAACGACTCTTAACTCTCAGGTCCGCGACAACGGTCATCGCGAAGCACAATCCCGTATGTCTGACATCCCGTCTGATTTCGATCCGTCGGTGCTTTTCTCTGACTATCCACCTTCTACACAGCCCGACGAATACCCGGCTCTCCCTTCGCCGCCCGAAGAATCGCACTCGGACGAGCTCGAGGCCATAGACCTGGTTGTCGAGGAGAAGCGACAGCGCTATAACAAAGAAGGAGTTGTGATTCGGCATCGGCAGCTGAATCCGAAGCCTGCATTTAGGAGTAGCTCTTTACCACCTGGTGAGTTAATTTTGGGAGTTTGAAGCGCTTGTATTTGAAGATTTGGTCATTTCGCAATTGCGGCTTTGGACGGACGCGTTAAGTGAAATTGAAACATGCTCTCTAGAAAATATTACTGACAAGAAAACCACAGTAACCCCCACCCGGAGAGATTCTAAAAGACGATCTCATTGGGACCCGGATACTTCTTCACCATTTCGGGAACTCTTTTCGGACGATACCATACGACAATCCTCCCCTCCTGTATCATCTTCTCCGACTACAGCTCGGGCAATTATACCGAAAATGACGATTGAATCTTCAATGCTCTCCTACCCTCGCTCCTCACCCCCGCCTCAGGCGGCACCTCCTACAAAAAGACAGAAAAGAATCATAGCGGACGACGATCATGGTGAAGACTTCAACTACCCTGACTCTGATGAAGAAGATATGACGAGCCAAGGGTGGAACTATGAAGAAGAACCTCCTCTACCTGCGCCGAAGTCTTTCGAGCTAGAGGAAGCAGAGGAAACCCAAACTACGCCCCCCGCGAAACCAATCTTTAACCTGCCTCTGACAGGTGGGCTGTTCAGCAAGAAGTTCACTCCCTCGAATAAGTCATCCTTTGGTTTCAACCCCCCTTTAAAAGATCCAGTAATCGAGAGTCCATCGACACCTGTGACTTCTGTACTGCGAACCTTCCACGCATCGGTAACCCCACCACCGAGGCTTCCCTCGCCGGACCCGGACTCATTCGAACGATTCAAGAATACGATAACCACAGCGCCGAAGCCAGCCGCATTTACAGCCCCTTCACCACCAACATCTGTCGCAGCCACACCCGCAGCAGCACTAGTATCCACCTATCTCCCCATCGTGACATCCTCCGGCGAAACCTTCCGGATCCGCCAAAAGCCGCCAAGAATATATAGTACAAGAAGTAGCTCCTCTTACATGTCTTCCTATCTCGAAGACGCACCTTCGAGCGATTTAGGATCCATGAAGAAGAGCTACTACGGCGTCGACATATCCAGTCTCCTCGACGACTACAAAGCCGAAAAACGAATCTCAAAAGCCAAGCAACAAGCCGCAGAAGGCAAAGCCGGAGATGACGCCTTCCGCGCTGCCCTAAACCCAGCTCCAAGCCCGCCAGAAATAGCATCGAAGCCGACTGCGAAGACACTTTTGTGGAGCGAAAAATACCGTGCTAAACGCTTCACTGACCTGGTTGGTGACGAACGCACCCATCGTCAGGTACTACGGTGGTTCAAGTGCTGGGATAAAATCGTCTTCCCGTCAGCCGGGAAAAATCCAAAGCGGAAAGACGAAGAAGATGAAGGACGGGAGATGCGGAAGATCCTACTTATCCATGGGCCGCCTGGACTCGGTAAGACGACGCTGGCCCATGTAGCGGCTAAACAAGCTGGATACGAAGTCGTCGAGGTTAACGCTTCGGATGAGAGGAGCGCTGGAGTGGTTAAGGGACGGGTCAAAGATATCCTAAGTAACGAGGGCGTGAAGAGTATGGGTATGAAGCCTGGCGGAAGCACGTGCGTGTCGTTGGGTAAACCAGTGTGTTTGGTGGTTGATGAAATCGATGGTGTTACGGGTGGTGGCACGTCGAATGAGGGTGGCTTCGTTAAGGCCCTCATCGACCTGGTTATTGCCGACCAAAAAGCTAATAATGTTGCGACGGGAGTCACGAGAAAGAAGAAGGGGAAAAAGGGGGATATCTTTAGGCTTCAGCGACCGATTGTGGCTATCTGTAATGATCTTTATGCGCCTGCTCTTAAGATGCTTCGGCCGCTTGCTGAAATCGTGCATATGCGGAAGCCGCCTGCTGGGTTGATGGTTGGGAGATTGAAGTCTGTTTTGGCGAATGAAGGGTTTAGGGTGGAAGATGGTGCAGTTAGGAGACTGGTGGAATTGTCGTGTATGGGTCAGGGCACGGGATCGAGTAGGGCGGGGGGTGATATGAGAGCGGCCATGGTTGGCTGCGAGTGGATTGCTTGTCGGCTGCGAGCTGCGGCCGAGGAAGAAAAAGATACTGCTAAATTAAAGAAAGAGAAGCGGTATCTGACGAGGAAAATCGTAGAGGAAGAGTTTGGGGACGGTGGGTTAGGGGATGCTGACGGGAAAGGGGGTGGTGGAGGTAGAGGGAGTGTGAGAGAGGCTGTCGAGAGGGTATTCTATCTGGAAAAAGAGGCACCTAGTAGAGGTAAAGACGCCAGAAAGAAAACCTCGAGCATGGATAAGTTAAGGGCAATGGTGGAGGGGTTGGGTGAGTTCGACAAGATCATCGCAGATTGCTTCACCACCTATCCTACACGCCCGTTTAATGACGATCCGTTTCTTACAAAGCCAAACGCTGCATATGAGTGGCTATGGTTCTCAGACCTACTTTCAACTCGTGTCTTTGAGGAGCAAGCTTACGAACTCTCCGGCTATCTATCATCACCCATCCTTGCTTTTCACGACCTCTTCTCCAGCGCAACAAGGCAAAAAGCATCGGCTGGGAAATACAATAATAACCGGGGCGATGACGGAGAAGAAGAGGAAGCAGCGCCATTCACGGGGCCACAGGCAGAATGGGAGGTTAGGGAACGCACAAAGGAGAACAAAGCGCTGATACAGAGTGTCCATACATCTATGAATGGCGGGATACGGCTCCACCAGGCTTTCAAGAGCGCCGAGGCAGTCTCGATGGAACTAGCGCCTTGGGTTAGCAGGATACTGGCACCGAGTATAAAGCCAATTGTTGTGGGTGGGTCTGGTCCTGAAGGCGGTATTGCTAGCGTTAGGAGAGATGGGGAGAAGAAGCTCGTGGCGAGAGGTGTACAAGTTATGGTAGGGCTGGGAATTGAGTTTGAAAAAGTTAAGGTTGAGGGTATAAGCGGGGGTGGGAATTGGGGTTGGGTTTATAGGATGGAGCCGTATGTTCAAACCTACTATATTGTTGTACTACGAAGATGCTGATATTTTGTGGTTAGTCCTCTCGATACTTTATCTGTGTTCCGTACATGCGTAGCTACAGTCGGTGAACCTGTAGTGGCACCAATTCGCTTCGCCGTCCGCCAGGTCCTTGATCAAGCTTGCAAGAAAGAACTTTTGCTGCAAAGAGAGGCTGCTCGTCAAGCGCGTATGGGCACCACCAATGATGCACCACAGCTCAAACGAGATACGAGTATGGCGACCAACCTTGCAAATGCTTTAAAAAGGAAAAAGAATGAAGTTAGGAAAGATTTCTTTGGGCGAGTTGTCGTCGATGATGAACCAAAAGACGAAGGTGAAGAGAGTGGGAATAAGAGGAAGAAAGCTAAGGGTGGAGAAACTAAGGAAACTGTATGGTTGAGTTTCCATGAAGGGTTTTCGAATGCAGTTAGGAAGGGAGTTACGTTGGATGAGTTTATGAATGGATTAATATAGTTCCTTTGTGGGATAGGCTTGCATTAATGGAGCGGGGAGTTTTTTTTGCTTAGAGGGGTACTCGTGTAATGGGTGGTTCTCAGGCTAGGAGATAGCTATAGATAGTGTAAAAAGGTGATTATGTGTTTTATAAGGGATTCATGACTTTTGTTCTGCACAAGATAACCTGGGAAAGCCCATAACAACTTTAAATGACCACCGAGGATGGGGTTGGGTACGAGGCTACATGCAATGAATGTAAACTTGGTTGGCTGTAAAGAGGTTTTATTAGAAAATTATCAACGGAGGCTGTAATAAACTCGAATTAATTTATTGCGAAATTTATAACTCTGGTATTTGAAGTAAAGAACGGTAAGAGATTACATGTAATGGGTGCAAATTTAACGTAGGTGATTTCTGGAGGAATTGAAGCTGGAATTAAATTTCACTAACTAGTACTATCTATGCCTGTACCCGGTCTTTATCGAGGATGTGTTTTTTAACAAGCGACTCAGTACCCGGTAGCCCGTAATCGGTCCTGGGATTTGACGACTTCCGGATACAATCGCTATCTTGTCAGGATGGAATGCCAGCCGCTGTAGGTGGGGGAGGAGTAAATGAGAAATGTAGTATGATCTTGATACTAAGCATGTTATTTCTAAAAGCCTCCGAAGCTTCTTGATGCAATAGCCCCAATAATGGAACAGATACCTCGTAATTGTACATCTGGGCTTTGCGTCATCCTTATGGTTTAAATGACAGCCGCAGAATGTGTGACGGAAGTACATATTGGAGTGCATTATGTGGGTACGGAGCGAATGTTTTGGCTGCGTTAGTACTGGATTTCCCTCAACTAGCCGGTCAAACGCTTGATATTTTTCATTGCCTCCCTGAGTGTTATGCGAGCGGGTAGAGAAATATTTTTGCTAGCACCATTGAATTTATGAGCGACAATTGCAAGAGGGTATATGTAGGTACAAGTGTGCTTTCATTAATGTCCATACAATGTGGCCGTTGCGAAGTAGACCCCCAGCTTTTTGTTAATCTCATGGTTAAATCCTGATAGAAAGTCGAAGAGATGAGGATTTCAAAGGAGGGGGGGTTTATACTGTTCGATAGTTCACTGGGTAGGCGTATAACGAATCACCCTAGCGAAATTAACTTTGACCAGTTGTATGTATTAGTGTCCTCGTGGGTGTGTCTTAGTTGCAAAAGCGTGGAGGGTGACCTTGAGATCTAATCGAATTTTCGGAGTTCCTATTGCAAAAGAGGTTGAATTCATATTTTGGCTTTACCTCCACGACCTGTGGTAACTTTTTGAGGCCTTGAAAATACCCATGTTCCGACCCGTATGTAATTAAATCCCATTTGCAAAGTGGCCGAAATGGGACAACCGATTTACAAATGGGGCCACTTTGTACATGGGTTGGCCTATGTACAAAGTGAAGCTAGTAGATGGCCGATGTTAAAAAAACTTGAATGCACCAGTACATAAGTGAGCCAGAAAAATTTTCAACCCACAAACTATCACTGACTCTACTGCTATGAACTGCCCTCCCCCCAGACACATTGCACGCCAGTATATTTATAACTATATATTGATTACCACAGAAGGGGTGATATAGATTATTAGTACCATAAATACCGATAGATAGGTAGATGAATTGATGATATGGTGGAGATGGCATTGGCGATGGAGGTGGCATTGGCGATGGAGATGGCATTGGTGATGGTGATGGCTTTGGTGATGGTGAGTGATGGCATTGATGATGGCGATGGCGATGGCGATGGTGGTGATAAAGGAATTTTGAATATGGGTCAATTATTGAAGGTGGGCCAACCGGTGTACAAAGTGGCCCCATTTGTCAACTGGCCAACCCATTTGTAAAGCAGGCCAGCCAATTTGTAAATGGGATTTAATTACATACGAGTCAGAACACCCACAAGGCGAATTGTGCTAGAAAAGCTCCAGATCCCAACCCAAGGGCCGCTACCAGGTCCCAGCGGTAACTGTTATGTATCGCCATTTTTAATTTTTTTTTATTGCCTATAGTGAATGATTATGTGAACTGGGATAGTCTCGTGTCCAGCCCTCATGAGTAGCATCTACGGTGTGCAATAGCTATGGTAGTTAGATATAGGGATGGTTGGAATGTTTTAAGGGTGGCCTGTTGCGTTTTCTTTCACGCAGTTTCATTCAGAATTGATGCCAAAGGTACCAAAATAATCGTCATCATTTGCATTACCACCATACAGCCGTAACCCCGTGCGTTTTCCATAAATCAAAGCTAGCTAGATATACATATTCTCTATCTTCCTAAGCAACATCTTTATGATCTCGCAGAACCTTGTTCAAGGTATCTCTGTGCACACAGTGCTCGAACTTGAAGCTCTGGGCAATCTCGTCGAGTTGTTTTTCATCCATACCCTCGAAATGGTCTGCCCACTCCTTAACCATAAACTCCGCAAGTAGAATATTACGAGAGATACGAGCGATTCTGTCTTTGAACCTCCAGACAGGAGCGGGGTATAGATCGCGGTACTTGGGGTCAACATTATCTGTGATAAATTTCTCGAAGGGTTCCATGACGTCACGGATGTGGGAGTCGTCGGCACCCCAAGCGTCGATGGCGAGACGGAACTTCTTGTTGAGGAACTTTTCAAAGAGCTTCATGTAGGGAGTATCAGGCGAGATGTAGACCATTCCTATTACCCCAGGTCAGTCACTGTTTGTCACTCACTAGGTAACTACTGCAAGCAAGCGTACCTTGATAACCAATGTCTTTGTACAACCAGATACTCCAGCTGATCCGGTCCTCGTCATAAACTTCTAATTGATCTTTCAGAAGCGAAATTCGGCTCTCGTTGATTTTGGGTGTTTCTTTTTCGCCATCATACTGTGTCCTGGCATACACAGGACCGAACTCGCCGTTCCAGATAGGGAGGTTATTCTCCTTCATCCACTGCACCTTGCGTAGATAACCCCTCTTGATCTTAGCCTTCTGCTCCTGGGTACCGGTATAGACTTCTGAAGACGCTGGGAATCCGTAGTTGGAGTAGTCGTGCACCGAGTACACAGTGTTCTCCCATTTCTTACAGGTCTCCTCGACATTGAAGTGGGAAAAGTCCGACGCGAATGTGTTTCCGTCCAGGAATAGAATGTGGTCTGGATCAATCTTGCGAATTGCAGAATATACCCTATGGTACCAGGCCTGGAGTCTCTCGTGGGTAGGATCACAAGGCTCATTAAGTGGGTTGTAACCCGCAAGCCATGGATTACCCTTGAAATGTGCAGCGATCTCTTCCCATAGCCATATGCTTCGGTCCTGGAAGTCCTTGTGAGTCCAGAACTCGGCAACATGGTGGGCAGCGTCGGAGTGCCAATCTCCGTTTTGACCACCGGGGGCAGTGTGCATATCGAGGATGGTGTAAATGCCTTGTTCGGCACAAATGTTGACGATGCGGTCGAGCCACTTGAAACCATCAGGCTTGAGGACACGGGGATTCATGTCATCTTCAAAGTGTCGATAGTTGAAGGGGACACGAATACAATTTAGTCCGAGGGACTTGTAGTATTTTGCATCTTCTTCGGTGAAGAAGTACTCTAGGAACTTTGTGTACCCAACGTTAGTATCACTAAAATATAGGAGAGGTAGAGAGACGAAAACATACCTTGTCAAAGAAGAATTGAGCCTTCTCTTTGCCAACGACCTGCGCAAGAGCATGGCGAATTTGGTATTCTCGCCCTGGAAATCCAGTGATGAAGTTCTCCATGTTTGCCCATCCTCCAACACCAGCCTGCAAATTGTTAGCAACCAAGTAAGTCAACTGATGAGAGAAATCATACCCCGCGCAGTAGGACTTCCTTCCCATCCGTATCAACAATTTTCGTTCCAGAAACCTTAAGAATTCCAGTAGGTGCCATTTTGGTTTTGTTTGAATAATATGAGTGCTCGGAAAGGGTTTTTATAATTTCTTCAGGATGGCTACAGTCAATGGGGAAAATACAATTCTTCCCTAACGATGAAACTCGAGATATATATGTACATAATAGCTTTCCCGTGCCCCGCTGCCCACTGCCCCGCGCCATCTCATCCTCTATTTTTCTCCGCGTCATCCCATCGCAGAACTCCCCGGACTTTACCACTGCCGTACATATTTTGGCTAAATATCAAGCGTGCTTCCCCGGTTCATCGCTGGCTGAATATCTGGGTAAATAGAGTTTTCGGGGATTTTAGAGTTAGTGGGGTTCTTCGGCCCTGCAACCGAAGGTTCGCGCATGTGCAGGACGCATCTAGCGGCGGGTCAGGGGAACCTTGAGATGGAAACCTAATTCTAAAAAATACATGTTTTGTGTAGTTCTCAGAACGGCTACATTGCCATTTTCCCGGTGCTCTATTTTTAGGAATCATGGCACCCTTTCGAACCAAAAACTCCCACTCATGTCTACTGTTTGCCCCTAATGTCTCTTTCTATCCAATTGAGTAGTGTCTCCGGATAAACAATTCTCTCCGCAGCTGTTTGGCACTCAGGTGTTTGCACGGCAGGTTCGGTTCTCCACATTTCAAGCCTTTTGCCTGCATTCATATGTTAGCCTCATCTCACGACAATAAAGGTCGTGCTATGGTGTATCTACCAACTAGCTTTCTGGATCAATTTGATTTTATCCGCTAGTGTTTCATATTGCCCTCTCCAAACAGCTGGCCCGAGAGTTGATTCAGCCCAGAAGGCGATGAGGTTGGCCGTTCAAAGATGCCGTGTTCGAATTCTGGAAGAATCAGAACCCGCACCCGCGCAGCTCTGACTAATGTTTGGTGTTGATGAGTTTATCCATTTATCCAGCAATATACGCATGGATTATCACTCGGCTTTCGAGTATCGATGTTGGTTGTTATTCTGTGGGACATAGGTGTTTAGGCTGCAATACCTCCTGATCTACGATTTGAAAACTACTTGAGGATTTGTCATTTATCCTTGGGAAGCAATAGTCGTAGCTTATGGTCTTCCTGGTAGGTTCTGATCAGTACTCTTAAAAGCGGGGATCCAAGGAGAAGTTTTGAGATTTTTGCCATCAACGACAAGATATATGAATGAGACAGAATTTGATACTGCAACAAGAAGTAGTATTGAGAAAATCTAGCTGTACAAGATAGAGACGCATTTATTTAAGGAGGATTTAAAGGTCGCAAGTGACTTCAGCTCGTAACCCAAAAACACTGTCAATAAAATTACTCACTGCATAGACACAAAATATCATTCGGCTTATGTCATTCGGCTTTGCTGGAATATGCGTAATGTCCCTTGGCTGGTGTTTCGTTTTCCCTGTCCAAGGTGGGGCTAATATGATGATGTATGGTGTGGTTGGTTGGCTGATCAAGCGAGTGATGTTTGGTAGTGATCCTACAGAGTCAGTGACAAACCCCAATCCAATATCGCAGGTCATTACTGGCCACTTACTAAGATTTAGATGCTGCCCTTGGTGCGAGCTGTTCACCTGGGCCTAGGACAGGTTTTACGGGGTTTACAGGTCGAAAGTTCATGATTTCTTTGCCTAGGAATTACGGCTTCCTACAGGGAAATGGGGCCAAGTCTACCGAGACTTGCCGCTAGATAGCGGATCGGGGTTTTCTTGAGTGGATTTTGGTGGAGCTTAAAAGAAGGCATCTTTCTATTGGATAAATAAAATTGACCAAGCCATGGCCAACACCGGCCACCCCTGCGTGTGAGGCTGCCTATTTTGAATACTGTCTGCTATCGGATCCTTACCTCGCCAACGTGATCCCTTTATCTGTCCCGATTTTCACTGCTTTATATTGTGCTAAAAGCACTTTTACTAACAGAGATCCTATAGACTAGTTAGGTGAACCGCAGACATCATTGTTTTTTTCTGCTCTGGCGGCGAGCTAAAGCTATTGAGTGGTTGCTGAAATAGGGGGGGGACATAGGAGTGAGTTAGCGGGAAGGGGAGATAGTGTTAATCGGGGCGGCGGCTTCTGGGCATGTTCAGATAGTAAGGTTGCTACTGGATTGGGGGGTGAATATTGAAGTGATGGCATGGGAGGAGGAAATAGCACTGTACCGTGTAGCAAATAGTAGGGGAATTGAGGTAGTAGAGTTTTTTGGGAACGGGGAGCGGATGCCAGCGTGAAGGATATTGAAATGAAACCAGAAGGTGGTAATCAATAACAGCGGAAGAACAGCAAGAGCGATGAGTCTCGAGTGTGTCTAAAGTCGGAATCTTTAAAAGAGGAGCGAAGTGACTATAATCTCTGAGGAAGATGAGATATAAATGAGAATAGAGGGATTTGAGTTTAGATCTAAAGTCTTGATTGTCTATCGATGATTGTCTGAAGAACAGAAAAATAACTGAAGGAAAATACAAAGTATTTATACACAAGTCTCAAGGGGCAAGGTTTCCCGTCAAGCTCTCAGGTATCCCCCGAGATGAGCAGTGCTACTTGAACGGAAAACTGAGCGAAGAGAGTGTTCACGAAGTTTCACAGGCTCTATCAGTGGTTCAAGTAAAGAGGACTTGAAGATGGCGACAGCGTGGGGTTATGAGGTATAACCGAGGGTTTGTATTGTGAAATACGAGAGTATACTATAGAAGACGTTGCTTAAGAGAAGAAGAAGGGAAAGTACAACGAGAGGGGAATTCCCTTTGCTTATATACCACATTCCAACTCTTTTGATGACAAAGACATGACTCATAGCAACGGAAACCCAAAGAAACAAAAGGAACACTAGTAAAACGCAACAACCATATACCCATACATCTAGCCAACCAACAAAACATCCATCCATGAAAGTAGCCCTCCCTCATAGCTGTGAGCTCCTGCGAACACTAATCAAGTCCCTCTTAGGTTTACCCAGATATCTCTGATGGAAGGTGTCTACTGCTTCCGTTTCCTCATGGTATTCGGCGGGCTCCCAGGTGGGCAATACATAACCAGTCCACTCAACCAGGTATTGGAGTTTTCCTCGACGCAGACGGGAATCTAGAATACTTTCAATAAGGTATTCTTCATGATCGTTAATTTGGATTGGTGGTGGAGGGGTGATGATTTGATCTGGGAGGGGGTTGATTGGGGCAGCTTTTATCAAAGAAACATGGAACACAGGGTGATACTTCATTGAGACTGGCAGTTTCTCACGGTTGTGCCTCGAGTTAAGCCCTTCAGTATCCCCGAAGGTGAGCAGTGCTACTTAAGCGAGGTGACAACACGTTTGAAGAGTGCAGCGTGTTCTACAAGTTCTACGAGGATATCTTTGTCTCAAGGAGTGAGATTCTCGTCAAGCTCTCAGGTATCCCCCGAGATGAGCAGTGCTACTTGAACGAGAAACTAACGACAGGAGAATGTGCGAAGATTCTACAGGCTCTACTAACGGTTCAAGTTATGATGACTTGAAGACGGCGACAGCGAAAGATTACGAGGTGTAACCTGAGGTTGTATTCATAAGATACAGAGAGTGTACAATAGAAGACGTTGCTTAAAGAAAGAAGAAGGAAAAGTACAAGATGAGGGGAAATCCCCTCGCTTATATACCACATTCCAACCCTTTCGATGACAAAGACATGACTCATTGTAACGAAAAACTCATGAAAACACAAAGAGCAACAACGAAACCCGACAACCATATACCCACGTATCTAACCAATCAACATAACAACCATCCATGAAACTTTGTCTCAAGGCGAGATAAGTGCAGCGAGGTAGACAGCGACAGCGAGGATTCTGAGATAGAATCGAGATAGTATTTCGACGATTTACAGCAGAAGGTAACGAGAACGTTGCTTAAAGAAAGAAGAGAAAAGAACACACAAACGATAAAACTCCTCCGCTTATATACCCCGCTTTCCCGTCGCACAAACAACAATCCGACATTAACCG
The DNA here is from genome assembly GCA_038503075.1 of Gyromitra esculenta. Classification (NCBI taxonomy): domain Eukaryota; kingdom Fungi; phylum Ascomycota; class Pezizomycetes; order Pezizales; family Discinaceae; genus Gyromitra; species Gyromitra esculenta. The sequence continues at coordinate 1,115,396 of JBCAML010000001.1, forward strand.
AAACACAACCGAACAACAAAGCCCTTATAACCGAATAACCTTTTTGCTACTGCCAACAACTTTATCCTAACCCGTTACTCGATCCCATCCGTGAAAGTAGCTCCCCGTCTCAAGCGTGAGCTCCTGCGAACCTTAGGACTGGTTGTAATCGTCGTAGTTAAAAAAACATCGAGGGCGGCAGTATCTTGAAGGTCTTCGGCGGGTTCCCATGTAGGGTGAGCATAGCCGGTCCACTCGACAAGGTATTGTTGTTGTCCGCGATAAGTCCGTTGCTCGAGGATTTTCTCAATGAAATATTCCTCTTGTTCATTAACCACGATTGGGGATGGAGGGGGTACCACTTGTCCTGGGAGAGGGTCATTGGCAGCGGGTTTAAGAAGCGAAACATGAAAAACAGGATGATACTTGACTGAGGAGGGAAGGTCAATCTCATATGCAAAGGGTGATACGATCTTCTTCACAGCATAAGGTCCCATCCACTTCCAGTCGAGTTTCCGAGCATTGCGAACTGTTCGGATATTTTTCATGGATACAAATACCAGATCTTTGACTTGATATGCTGGAGCTGGGGTTCGATGTTTATTCGTAGCGGTTTCCTGAATGTCCTGAGCTGTTCGAATCTGCGTCTTAAGATGATCGTATAACTCTTGCATAGTAATGGTGAACTTAGACGCGTCTAGGCTTTGAACAGTGGTACTTGGGGAGATAACAGAGGTATCAAACCGAGGATGGTAACCGTAGTTGGCAAAAAAGGGGGAAACTTTGGTACTTGCAGATTCCTGGTTATTAGCCGAGAACTCAGCCATTGGTAACCAACTACTCCAGTCTCCTTGTTGGTAATTCACGTAGGAGCGTAAATATTGCTCCATAACGGCGTTCAGTCGTTCCGTTTGCCCATCGGTTTCGGGGTGGAAGGCCGTTGACATCCTAGCTTGGATACCTAAGCGTTGACAGAGTTCCTTCCAGAAGTGAGCGGTAAATTGGGTGCCTCGATCGGATGTGACATATGTCGGTAAGCCATGAAGTTTCCACACATGTTGAAGGTAAAGGTCTGCGACATCTCGTGAATTAATCGTAGTGTTACATGGAATAAGGTGTCGCATTTTCGATAAGCGGTCTACTATCACCATAATGGCATCATAGCCATTTGATTCCGGGAGGCCTGTAACGAAGTCCATCGAGATTTCTTGTCAAGGGCGGTTTGGAATAGGTAACGGGCGAAGAACTCCTTGAGTCTGCTGGTTGACTGGCTTCGCTTTCTGACAGATATGGCAATTACGCACATATTGTTTGATGGATTCTCTCATTTTAGGCCAGTAGAAGTTCCTAGCAAGGAGTTCGAAGGTTTTATCTTGTCCTGGATGGCCCGCTGAGGGGCTATCATGGTGCCTTCGGATGAGTTCTAAGCGAAGAGGATCAAAGTTAGGGACATAGATAGCGTTCCGATATCGAAGTCTTCCATTTTCTTCCTTGCATTCGCTTAAGGTGATTTCTTTTGATCGTTGGTCCTTATTCCTTAGTGCTAAAAGAATTCTTTCCGGAAATTGATCAGCAATGTATCCCGCTAGGAAGAGTTGCTCTAGAGAGGCGTCCAGTTCAGCGGCTTCATTTGACAAAGAAGCCGATAACAAACTTAGCTTAGGATCTACGTTTTCCTTCTTTAATACCACTTGGCTTTGATGTGCCAATCTTTCATCCCCTTCCTTGGGAAGATCTCCTGATCTTCTAGTCAATGCATCTGGCTTCCCTCCTTGGCTACCTGGGCGGTAGGTAATTACGAAGTCGAAGCGGGAAAGATATTCGGCCCATCGTGCTTGCCGTCGGTTCAGTTGTTTTGTACTCATAAAATATTCGAGATTTTTATGGTCGCTGATTACGTCGATGGGGTGTTTAGAACCTTCGAGTTCCGGGCGCCATTCTTCAAATACTCTGATGATGGCTAGTAATTCCTTGTCATATATCTCGTAATTGCATTCAGCAGGTGAATGTTTTTTCGAGAAAAAAGCGACTGGGTGTAAGACTCCGGCGTCATCATATTGAGAGAGCACTCCTCCGGATACAAAGTCAGAGGCATCTGTTTCCACGATAATTTTCTTATCTGGATCAAAGTGGATGAGAATGGGGGCGGTGGTGAAGGCGTATTTAAGGTTTTCAAAAGCTATGTCGGCTTCGACAGACCATTCGAAGATGATACCTTTCCTAGTAAGGGCGGTAAGGGGAGCAGCAAGCTTAGAAAACCCGAGGATGAAGCGACGGTAGAAGTTGGCAAAACCTAAGAAGGCTTTCACGGATGGAACCGGGTAATGGGTTGAGATGAGGTTGTTTGAAGTAAGCGAAGGGTTGTTGGGATATAATGGCTTTGTTGTTCGGTTATGTTTCGGTTGTCGCCGGGTTGTTGATTTGTACTACGGGAAAGCGGGGTATTTAAGCGGAGGATTTCGGTCGTTGTTGTTTTCTTCTCTTCTTTCCTTAAGCAACGTTCTCGTTTACCTTCTCTTGTAATTGCGGAATACTATCTCGGTTCTACCTCAGAACCCTCGCTGTCGCTGTCCACCTCGCTGCACTTATCTCGCCTTGAGATAGACCCCTCGTAGAACTTGTAGAAACACTGCACTCCTCGAACGTGTTAGTACCTCGCCTAAGTAGCACTGCTCACCTTCAGGGATACTGAAGGGCTTAACGAGGGACTGAACCGTGAGATTACGTTGCTTCCTACATCTACACCTTCTACCACCCGATCCACACAAAAGCATACCTACCCCCATCGACTCCACCATGGAAGGAGCTGCCGTCGCCACAAAACGCTTCCCCACCAGGGAAGCTTTCGCCCAAGCCTACCGAGACGATCCCGCGGAACTCTATAACGAGCTCAGGGACCTCAATCAAGCCCTGGAGGACCAAATCGATGTCCTCCAGGAAAGCGAGCGAGAAGCTGAGGTCAAACTCAACACAGCTCGCATTCAAACCGATAACGCCCTCCGCCATGCCACAGAACAAGACCAACGAGTTACTGAGGCTGCAAGTCTAATCGCCCGGCTGCGACAGGAGCGAAACGAAGCTCGAGCCGCTACTCAAGCCCCTCCCGCTCCACCTAACCTCACGGCCACCCCACCTCCACCAACAAATTCTCACCGATCAGAACGGATGCCAGATCCTGAAAAATTCGATGGATCTCGAACTAAACTCCCCGGTTTTATCCTACAACTCCGCTCCAAACTCACTGTCAACCGGGACCGCTTCGCCAACGAGACCACAATGATCCTCTATACTATCAACCGTCTAGAAGGAGCAGCGTTGGAACAAGTTCGGCACACCGTTCTCCCCTCAGGCCTCACCACCTGGACCAGTGCGGAGCAACTCATCACCGCCCTAGAAACTGCCTTTGGCGATCCAGACCCAACCGGCACCGCTCGACGAGAGCTCCATCAACTCCGTCAAGGGAAACGTGATTTTTCGGCTTATCTAGCCGACTTTCAAAGAATCATGGGTCAGTTAAATTTTGACGAGAATTCTAAGATGGATGCCCTGGAACATGGCATGTCGGAAGAACTCAAGGAAGCAATGGTTTTTGCACCCATCGCCCCCGCCAACCTCCCGGAGATGATTCTCACCCTGACCCGATTGGATAACCGAATCCGAGCTCGCAAGGCAGAGAAACGGGGAAACGCCAGAGAAAATATGGGCCAATTCAGTGCCCCCGCCGCCTTCACCCCTGCTTCCTCCTTTACCCCAGGAGGACTAGCCCCTATGGACCTATCGTTCGGACGCACCAGCAATCTTTCTCGCCCTCCTCAAGACCAACGATATACAATGGTCAACGGACGAAGAAAGCTTTCGGAGGAAGAGAAACAGTGGCGCCGCGCCACCGGAAAGTGTATGTTCTGTGCTGCCCCGGACCACTCCTACGCCAATTGCCCCTCTGCTCCGAAAAAGCCTACGATGAGAGGAGCCCTCACCGCCCCACCTGCTAACCGCACGCCCCCGGCCTCTTCCCTACCGCCGCCACCTCTCCCGCCTCAATTTTTTGCCTTAGAGTCTGCAAGCGCCTCAAGCGAGGCTTTAAACTAGTTCAACCAAGGTCGATCAGTGACCCTACCTTGGTTTCAAATTTTTTACCTTTATCTGCATTTTCTATTTCTGGGTTTTCTATTTCTGGTATAAGCGTGGAGGATCAATTGGATGGGGAACACTTTGTAGTAGCATGCAAGATTTCCCATAGCAATAAAGTTATCAACACCCACGCTTTACTAGATACCGGGGCCTCAGGATTTGCATTTATTGATAAAAAATTCGCGAGTCACCATTCTCTCCCTCTTACCCCCCTAAAAACACCTCGACAACTTGAAGTTATCGATGGACGCCCTGTTGCCTCCGGAGATATCACCCATATCGCTCGACTTAATTTATCCATTGGAAACCACCAAGAACAAGCGCCCTGTTTTGTAACTCAATTGGGTCACTATCCCTTGGTCTTAGGAATACCATGGATGAAACATCACGATGTGCATCTACAGTTCGCCGATAAACGCATTGAGTTTAACTCTAGACTCTGCACCACCCACTGCGCCCCTCACTCCCCTGTCGTCATCTCCCCATCAATCCCTGCTCCCCCAAGACTAAATATGTCCTTCATCGGCGCCGCTAGCTTTCGGACTCTCACTAGAAAACGTACCCACCAAGCCTACGCTATGTCCCTCTATGAGATTAACAAACTCATAGATAATACAACCACCAAGGAAGAATGGAAGTCTAGGATCCCCGTTGAGTACCACGACTTCCTAGATATGTTTGACAAAGCAAAAGCCCAAGGACTACCCCCACGCCGCCCCTACGACCATAAAATACAACTAATGGAGGGGAAGGATGCACCGTTTGGACCACTTTATGGGATGTCAAGAGAGGAACTCATTGTCCTTAAGAAGTACATCGAAGATAACCTGGAGAAAGGCTTTATTCGCGCTAGCTCCTCCCCTGCGGGTTCCCCTGTATTATTCGTGAAAAAAGCAGACGGCTCCCTACGACTATGTGTTGACTATAGAGGCCTAAACGCCATTACAGTCAAGGATCGGTACACCTCCCCTCTCATACGAGAAACTCTAGACCGACTAGCGAAAGCCCAGTGGTATACCAAGCTCGACCTTCGCGACGGGTATCATCAGATTCGAATCGCCGAGGGAGAGGAATGGAAAACCGCTTTCCGAACCCGCTATGGCCTCTACGAATACCAGGTAATGCCTTTCGGACTAACCAACGCTCCCGGCACCTTTCAGCGCTTCGTCAACGACTGCCTCACTGAATATCTAGATATCTTTTGTACAGCATACCTAGACGATATTCTCATCTACAGTGATACCTTCGAAGAACACCAAACCCATGTTCGAAAAGTCCTACAAACACTGAAGAATAATAACATTCTCCTTAAACCCGAGAAATGCGAGTTTAACGTACAGACAACGAAGTATCTAGGCCTAATCCTCACCCCCGATGGCATTAAGATGGACGAAGAGAAATTAAAAGCCGTCCGAGAATGGGGAACTCCAAAGAGTGTCAAAGACGTACAAGCATTCCTAGGATTTGCTAACTTTTACCGCCGATTTATCCTGGGATTCTCAAAACTCGCTTCGCCTCTTACTGCCCTTACAAAAAAAGGCATCAACTTCGAATGGACCGTCGAAGCCGAAATCGCCTTCGAAAATCTGAAATACGCGTTCACTACGGCCCCCATCCTCATCCACTTTGACCCTGATAAAAAAATCATTGTGGAAACCGACGCTTCAGACTTCGTATCAGGCGGAGTCCTATCTCAGTACGATGACGCAGGAATCCTCCACCCCGTAGCCTTCTTTTCAAAGAAGCATTCACCAGCGGAATGTAATTACGAAATCTATGATAAGGAGCTATTGGCCATCATCCGTGTTTTCGAGGAATGGCGCCCCGAGCTTGAAGGATCAAAGCACCCGATTGATGTGATTAGTGACCACAAGAATCTTGAGTACTTCATGAGTACTAAGCAACTCAATCGACGTCAAGCTAGATGGGCCGAGTACTTATCACGTTTCGATTTTGTAATCACATATCGACCAGGAAGCCAAGGAGGGAAACCCGACGCACTCACTAGGAGATCGGGAGATCTCCCCAAGGAAGGGGATGAAAGACTGGCACACCAGAGTCAAGTGGTGTTAAAAAAGGAGAATATTGATCCTAAGCTAAGTTTGTTGTCGGCTTCTTTAACAAATGAAGCCGCTGAACTGGACGCACCCCTAAAAAAACTCTTCCTAGAAGGATATATCGCTGATAAATTCCCCGAAAAAATACTTCTAGCACTGAAGAATAAGGAACGACAGTCAAAGGAAATCACCCTTAGCGAGTGTACCGATGAAAACGATAAACTCTACTACAGAGGAAGCCTTTATGTGCCAGACTTCGACCCCCTCCGCTTAGAAATCATTAAAAGACATCACGATATCCCCGCAGCAGGACACCCAGGACGGGATAAAACCTTTGAACTTATAAGCAGAAGGTTTTACTGGCCAAAGATGAGAGAAATAATTGGCCGCTATGTACGCAACTGCCATGTCTGTCAAAAGGCTAAGCCAGTTACCCAACGTACGCAAGGTGTTCTCCGTCCTCTACCCATCCCTAATCGCCCGTGGCAAGAAGTGTCTATGGATTTTGTGACAGGCCTTCCAGAATCCGATGGTTATGATGCAATTATGGTAGTAGTAGACCGCTTGTCGAAAATGCGCCATTTGATACCCTGTAATACCACGGTTAATTCCCGAGATGTGGCCAATCTATACCTTCAGTACGTCTGGAAACTTCATGGACTACCTACACACGTTACGTCGGACCGAGGTACTCAATTCACGGCCCACTTCTGGAAAGAGCTCTGTCAACGCTTAGGAATTCAATCCCGAATGTCTACTGCCTTTCATCCTGAAACCGATGGACAAACAGAACGATTGAACGCAGTTATGGAGCAATATCTACGCTCCTATGTGTCTTATCAACAGGAAGACTGGAGCAAGTGGCTACCGATGGCTGAGTTCTCTGCTAATAACCAAGAGTCAGCTAGTACTAAGGCCTCTCCCTTCTTTGCGAATTACGGATATCACCCACGCTTCGACACCTCTATCGTTCCAACAAAGACCTCCCCCCAAAGCCTAGATGCGGCATCTTTTGCTCAGACCATGCAAGATTTGTATGACCATTTACGAACGCAAATAAGGACGGCACAAGACACCCAGGAAACCGCCACTAATAAGCACCGTATGCCAGCCCCTTCGTACCAAGTCAATGACCAAGTCTTCGTTTCAATGAAGAATATCAGGACAATACGTAATGCTCGAAAACTGGACTGGAAATGGATGGGACCCTACCCTGTTAAGAAGATAGTGTCTCCCTTTGCTTACGAAATTGACCTTCCTGTGTCGGTTAAGTATCATCCTGTCTTTCACGTTTCCTTGTTGAAACCTGCGGCCAATGATCCCCTTCCTGGACAAGTGATTCCTCCACCATCCCCGGTTATAGTTAACGATCAAGAGGAATACTTTATCGAAAAAATCCTCGAGCAACGAATCTACCATGGACAAAGACAGTACCTTATTGAATGGACTGGCTATGCCCATCCTACCTGGGAACCCGCAGAAGATCTTCAGGATACCGCTGCCCTCGAGACATTTTTAACTACGATACCTACGACAGATCTTAAGGTTCGCAGGAGCTCACGCTTAAGACGGGGGGCTACTTTCACGGATGGAACCGGGTAATGGGTTGAGATGAGGTTGTTTGAAGTAAGCGAAGGGTTGTTGGGATATAATGGCTTTGTTGTTCGGTTATGTTTCGGTTGTCGCCGGGTTGTTGATTTGTACTACGGGAAAGCGGGGTATTTAAGCGGAGGATTTCGGTCGTTGTTGTTTTCTTCTCTTCTTTCCTTAAGCAACGTTCTCGTTTACCTTCTCTTGTAATTGCGGAATACTATCTCGGTTCTACCTCAGAACCCTCGCTGTCGCTGTCCACCTCGCTGCACTTATCTCGCCTTGAGATAGACCCCTCGTAGAACTTGTAGAAACACTGCACTCCTCGAACGTGTTAGTACCTCGCCTAAGTAGCACTGCTCACCTTCAGGGATACTGAAGGGCTTAACGAGGGACTGAACCGTGAGAAAGGCTTGGACATCTTTTACGCTCTTTGGTGTTCCCCACTCTCGTACGGCTTTGAGTTTCTCTTCATCCATCTTAATGCCGCTGGGGGTAAGGATGAGACCCAGGTACTTAGTGGTTTGTACCTCGAATTCACATTTCTCCGGTTTTAGCAGAATGTCGTTATCCTTGAGGGTTTGGAGGACCTTGCGAACGTGGATCTGATGCTCAGCGAAAGTGTCACTGTAGATGAGGATATCGTCTAGGTAAGCAGTACAGAAGATATCCAGGTATTCAGTGAGACAATCGTTTACAAAGCGTTGGAATGTTCCGGGGGCGTTAGTTAAGCCGAATGGCATAACCTGGTACTCGTAAAGACCATACCGGGTGAGGAAGGCGGTTTTCCATTCATCTCCCTCCGCAATGCGCACTTGGTGGTATCCGTCACGAAGGTCTAGTTTGGTATACCATTGGGCCTTTGCTAAACGATCTAGTGTTTCTCGGATGAGAGGTGATGTATAACGGTCTTTGACAGTGATCGCATTGAGGCCACGGTAATCCACGCATAGTCGTAAAGACCCATCAGCCTTTTTAACAAAGAGCACAGGGGATCCTGCTGGAGAAGAACTAGCGCGGATGAATCCTTTTTCAAGGTTATCCTCGATGTATTTTTTTAAAACAATGAGTTCTTCTCGAGACATTCCATAAAGAGGTCCGAAGGGGGCGTCTTTTCCTTCCTGTAATTGTATCCGGTGGTCATAAGATCGGCGAGGGGGAAGTCCTTGAGCCTTACGTTTATCAAACATATCTAAGAAATTATGGTATTCTGCAGGAATTCTTGCCTTCCATTCCTCGTTGGTTGTTTTCACGGATTAAGATTAGGTATAGGGTCAGGGTTAGACACGAGGGAGGTTGTGGGTTGTAGAATTGTTGGATAATGTCTTTGTGTTTCGGTTGCTGTCGGGTATTAGGTTTGATGGGGAAAAGAGGGGTATTTAAGTGTTGGATATTGTTCGTTCTTTGTTTCTTTCTTCTTCTTTCTTTAAGCAATGTTCTCGTTATACTTCTTCTGTATCGATTTCAATACCACTTCGATTCTACCTCAGAATCCTCGCTGTCGCAGTGAACCATTACCGATACTTTGCCTTGAAGTATACTCCCTGTAGGACCTGTAGAAACCTCGCACTCGTCGAACGAGTTGATACCTCGCTTAAGTAGAACTGCTCACCTTCGGGGATACCGAAGGGCTTAACTGAGAAACTCAACCGTGAGATTACGTTGCTTCCTTCTCTACACCTCCTACTTTGACGCCTCTTTATGGAACTCATTGCTTGGATTCACCAATCCATCTTGCAAGTTTTCCCCTGTCTAGCACCACGAAGACCCCAAACCGTCGTCGAGACCATTCCTGAGTGGCTCGATCACCATTACTTACGCACCAATTCTCTCCCGTGCGATAAACCAAGATCATGAGCTTCGCCAACCCCGCTGTCGCAGACCCCTCACCCTCCTCAGAAGGGGCCGCTGTCGCCTCCCCACGCTTCCCCACCAGAGAAGCCTTTGCCCAAGCACTGAGAGAAGATACTGCTGAGCTATACAATCATCTCAGAGACCTCTACCTCTCACGGTTCAGTCCCTCGTTAAGCCCTTCAGTATCCCTGAAGGTGAGCAGTGCTACTTAAGCGAGGTACTAACACGTTCGAGGAGTGCCGTGTTTCTACAAGTTCTACGAGGGGTCTATCTCAAGGCGAGATAAGTGCAGCGAGGTGGACAGTGACAGCGAGGGTTCTGAGGTAGAACCGAGATAATATTCGACAATTACAATAGAAGGTAAACGAGAACGTTGCTTAAGGAAAGAAGAAGAGAAGAACCACAAATGATCGAAATCCACCGCTTAAATACCCCGCTTTCCTTAACAAAACTTATAGCCGAAAAATAACCGAACAACAAAAGGATTGTACAACCGTCCAAATCACAATGCAACCAACAACCCAACCCATGACTTATTATCCGGAATTAATCCATGAAAGTAGCTCCCCCCTTTAAGCGTGAGCTCCTGCGAACATTAGGAGTAACCAACATCGGGATAGCCAAAAACTTTTCCAGTGCCGAAGTATCTACAAGGTCCTCAGCGGGTTCCCAGGTAGGATGGGCATAGCCGGTCCATTCGACGAGGTATTGTTGTTTATTACGATGCATACGTTGATCCAAGATTTTCTCGATATAATACTCTTCTTGGTCGTTGACAACAATAGGTTCCGGTGGAGGGATAATTTGTCCTGGGAGAGCATCGTGAGCCGCGGGCTTTAACAGAGAAACATGGAATACCGGATGGTATTTGACCGACGAGGGGAGGTCTATCTCATAGGCAAATGGGGAAACAATTTTCTTCACCGCATAGGGACCCATCCATTTCCAATCCAATTTCCTGGCGTTACGAGTAGTTCTAATATTCTTCATGGATACGAAGACTTGGTCATTGATTTGATATGCCGGGGCTGGAGTTCGGTGTTTGTTAACAGCGGTCTCTTGGATGTCTTGAGCGGTTCTGATCTGTATCCTAAGGTGATCGTACAGCTCCTGCATCTTATTGGCAAAGATAGCGGCGTCTTGACTCTGAGGGGTAATTGTCTGTGGGACGAGGGAAGTATCGAATCGAGGGTGGTATCCGTAGTTAGCTAAAAAGGGGGATACTTTCGTGCTCGCCGATTCTTGGTTATTGGCCGAGAATTCCGCCATCGGTAGCCATCTGTTCCAGTCTTCTTGTTGGTAGGATACGTATGATCGGAGATACTGTTCCATTACCGCATTTAGTCTTTCCGTTTGCCCGTCTGTTTCTGGGTGGAAAGCAGTGGACATCCGGGCTTGTATTCCTAGACGTTGGCATAGTTCTTTCCAGAAATGGGCAGTGAATTGAGTGCCTCGGTCAGAAGTAATATGTGTGGGTAAACCATGTAACTTCCAGACGTGTTGTAGGTATAAATCAGCGACGTCTCTGGAATTGACGGTAGTATTACAAGGGATAAGGTGACGCATTTTGGACAGACGGTCGACTACTACCATAATAGCGTCATAGCCATTTGATTCAGGTAGGCCGGTAACGAAGTCCATAGAGATTTCCTGCCATGGTCGGTTAGGAATAGGTAGGGGGCGGAGAACTCCTTGAGTACGTTGGGTGACTGGTTTTGCTTTCTGGCAGATATGGCAGTTTCGAACATATCTACTGATTGACTCCCTCATCTTGGGCCAATAGAACCTTCTGGCAAGGAGTTCGAAAGTCTTATCTCGTCCTGGGTGGCCAGCAGCAGGGACATCGTGGTGTCTTTTGATCAATTCAAGGCGGAGGGGAGCAAAGTCTGGAACATAAATGCAATCTCGGTAATAGAGTTTTCCATTTTCTTCTTTGCACTCACTTAAGGTGATCTCCTTGGATTGTTGGTCCTTATTTCGTAACGCTAGGAGGATTTTTCCAGGGAATTTATCAGCGGTATATCCTTCTTTGAAGAGTTTCAATAAGGGGGCGTCCAGTTCAGCGGCTTCATTTGACAAAGAAGCCGACAACAAACTTAGCTTAGGATCTATATTTTCCTTCTTTAGCACCACCTGGCTTTGGTGTGCTAATCTTTCATCCCCTTCCTTGGGGAGATCTCCCGATCTCCGAGTTAAAGCGTCCGGTTTCCCTCCTTCTTTGCCTGGTCGGTATGTGATTACGAAGTCGAAGCGGGATAGGTACTCAGCCCATCTGGCTTGACGACGGTTGAGTTGCTTGGTGCTCATAAAATACTCGAGGTTCTTATGGTCACTGATCACGTCGATAGGGTGTTTCGAGCCTTCAAGTTCTGGGCGCCATTCTTCGAAGACCCTGATGATAGCTAGCAGTTCCTTGTCGTAAATCTCGTAATTGCATTCCGCGGGGGAATGTTTCTTCGAGAAGAAGGCCACCGGGTGTAGGATGCCATTATCATCGTATTGCGATAGGACTCCTCCGGATACCAAATCTGAAGCATCCGTTTCCACGATAATTTTCTTATCAGGATCGAAATGGATAAGGATCGGGGCAGTAGTAAAGGCGTGTTTGAGGTTTTCAAAAGCTACGTCGGCTTCAACAGACCATTCAAAAGTAATACCTTTCTTAGTGAGGGCAGTAAGAGGGGCAGCTAATTTAGAGAATCCTAGTATGAATCGACGATAGAAATTGGCAAAACCCAAAAACGCCTGAATATCTTTCACGCTCTTGGGTGTTCCCCATTCTCGAACAGCCTTGAGTTTCTCTTCATCCATTTTAATGCCATCGGGGGTGAGGATGAGACCAAGGTATTTAGTAGTTTGTACCTCAAACTCGCATTTTTCGGGTTTTAACAGGATGTCGTTATTTCTGAGAGTTTGCAGGACCTTGCGGACGTGAATCTGATGCTCCTCGAAGGTATCACTATAGATGAGGATATCATCTAGATAGGCAGTGCAGAATATGTCCAGGTATTCCGTGAGGCAGTCATTTACAAATCGTTGGAACGTTCCGGGGGCATTGGTTAGACCGAATGGCATAACCTGGTATTCGTAAAGACCATACCGGGTGCGGAAAGCAGTTTTCCATTCATCTCCCTCCGCAATGCGCACTTGGTGATATCCATCACGAAGGTCTAATTTGGTGTACCATTGTGCCTTTGCAAGCCGGTCCAGGGTTTCGCGGATGAGAGGAGAGGTATAACGATCCTTGACGGTAATAGCATTAAGGCCTCGGTAGTCCACGCAAAGTCGTAGGGAACCGTCAGCCTTTTTGACAAATAGGACAGGGGATCCGGCGGGGGAGGAACTAGCACGAATGAATCCCTTCTCAAGATTGTCCTCGATATACTTCTTCAAGACAATCAGCTCTTCTCGGGACATTCCGTACAGTGGTCCGAAGGGAGCATCTTGCCCTTCCATCAACTGTATCTTATGGTCGTAGGAGCGGCGGGGGGGTAGTCCTTGGGCTTTTTTCTTATCGAACATGTCCAGGAATTCATGGTATTCTGCAGGAATACGTGACTTCCACTCTTCTTTGGTTGTTTTGTCATCTATGATTTTGTTTATTTCATATAGTGACATGGCGTAGGCTTGTGAGTTTCGTTTTCTGGTGAGAGTTCTAAAACTGGCGGCGCCGATAAACGAAAGGTTTAGCCTAGGGGGAGCTGGGATCGAGGAGGTGGACACAACTGGTGAGCGAGGGGCGCAGTGGGTGGTGCAGAGTTTAGAATTAAACTCAATGCGTTTATCGGCAAAATGGAGGCGGACATCATGATAATTCATCCAGGGTATGCCTAAGACGAGGGGGTAATGGCCAAGTTGTGTCACGAAACAGGGGGCTTGTTCACAATGGTTTTGTACCGAGAGGTTGAGATTGGCGATGTGTGTGATGTCTCCTGAGCTGACAGGACGACCATCGATGACTTCAAGTTGGCGGGGAGTTTTTAAGGGGGTAAGAGGTAGGGAGTGGTGACTCGCGAATTTCTGATCAATAAATGCAAATCCGGAGGCTCCAGTGTCTAGTAAGGCGTGTGTTTTTATGATTTTATTGCTATGGGAAATATTGCACGATATTACAAAATGTTCCCCATCCAATTGATCCTCCACGCTTATACCAGAAACCGAAAACCCAGAAATCGAAAATGCAGATAAAGGTAAGAAATTTTGAACCAAGGTGGGGTCACTGATCGACCTTGGTTGTACTAGTTTAAAGACTCGTTGGTTGAGTCTGCTGATTCTAATGCGAAAAATTGGGGAGGAAGCGGTGGTGGTGGCAAGGAGGAGGCGGGGGGTGTACGGGTGGCCGGTGGGGCGGTGAGGGCTCCTCTCATCGTAGGTTTCTTGGGGGCAGAGGGGCAATTGGCGTATGAGTGATCCGGGGCGGCACAGAACATGCACTTTCCGGTGGCACGGCGCCATTGTTTCTCTTCCTCCGAAAGTTTTCTTCGTCCGTTGACCATTGTGTATCGTTGGTCTTGAGGAGGGCGAGAGAGATTTGTGGTACGTCCGAAAGACAGGTCCATAGGGGCTAGTCCTCCTGGGGTAAAGGAGGAAGCCGGGGTGAAGGCGGCGGGGGCACTGAATTGACCCATATTGTCTCTGGCATTTCCCCGTTTCTCTGCCTTGCGAGCTCGGATTCGGTTGTCCAATCGGGTAAGGGTAAGAATCATCTCCGGAAGGTTAGCAGGGGCGATGGGTGCGAACACCATTGCTTCCTTGAGTTCTTCCGACATGCCATGTTCCAGGGCATCCATCTTGGAGTTTTCGTCGAAGTTTAATTGACCCATGATCCTTTGAAAATCGGCTAGGTACGCCGAAAAATCACGTTTCCCTTGACGAAGTTGGTGGAGTTCCCGCCGGGCGGTGCCGGTTGGGTCTGGATCGCCAAAGGCAGTTTCCAGGGCGGCGATAAGTTGCTCTGCACTGGTCCAGGTGGTGAGGCCTGAGGGGAGGACGGTGTGCCGAACTTGTTCTAACGCTGCTCCTTCTAGACGGTTGATGGTATAGAGGATCATCGTAGTCTCGTTGGCAAAGCGGTCCCGGTTGACAGTGAGTTTAGAACGTAGTTGTAGGATAAAGCCGGGGAGTTTGGTTCGAGATCCGTCAAATTTTTCAGGATCTGGCATCCGTTCTGATCGGTGAGAATTTGTTGGCGGAGGTGGGGTGGCTGTAAGGTTAGGTGGAGCGGGAGGGACTTGGGTAGCGGCTCGAGCTTCGTTTCGTTCTTGTCGCAATCGAGCGATCAGACTTGCAGCCTCGGTAACTCGTTGGTCCTGTTCTGTGGCATGGCGGAGGGCGTTATCGGTTTGAATGCGAGCTGTGTTGAGTTTGACCTCAGTTTCTCGCTCGCTTTCCTGGAGGACATCGATTTGGTCCTCTAGGGCTTGGTTGAGGTCCCTGAATTCATTGTAGAGCTCCGCGGGATCATCTCTGTAGGCTTGGGCAAAAGCTTCCCTGGTGGGGAAGCGTTTTGTGGCGACGGCAGCTCCTTCCATGGTGGAGTCGATGGAGGTAGGTGCGCTTTGTGTGAATCAGGTGGTAGAAGATGTAGATGTTTGAAGCAACGTAATCTCACGGTTCAGTCCCTCGTTAAGCCCTTCAGTATCCCTGAAGGTGAGCAGTGCTACTTAAGCGAGGTACTAACACGTTCGAGGAGTGCCGTGTTTCTACAAGTTCTACGAGGGGTCTATCTCAAGGCGAGATAAGTGCAGCGAGGTGGACAGTGACAGCGAGGGTTCTGAGGTAGAACCGAGATAATATTCGACAATTACAATAGAAGGTAAACGAGAACGTTGCTTAAGGAAAGAAGAAGAGAAGAACCACAAATGATCGAAATCCACCGCTTAAATACCCCGCTTTCCTTAACAAAACTTATAGCCGAAAAATAACCGAACAACAAAAGGATTGTACAACCTTCCAAATCACAATGCAACCAACAACCCAACCCATGACTTATTATCCGGAATTAATCCATGAAACTACCAAGCCTTGGAAGACCAAATCGACGTTCTCCAAGAGAATGAGAGAGAGACCGAAGTAAAACTCGGCACAGCAAAAATCCAGACCGATAATGCTCTCCGTCATGCTGCGGAACAAGATCAACGGGTCAATGAGACCGCTACTCTGATCACCCGGTTACGACAAGAGCAGAATGAAGCTCGATCCGCGACCCAAGCTCCCTCCGCCCCACCTAACCTTACCGCCACCCCACCTCCACCAACAAATTCCCATCGTTCGGAACGGATGCCAGATCCGGAGAAGTTTGACGGGTCCCGAGTCAAGCTCCCTGGCTTTATACTCCAGCTGCGTTCCAAACTCACGGTCAACCGAGACCGTTTCGCCGACGAAACCACGATGATTTTATACACCATCAACTGTCTAGAAGGAGCAGCATTGGAACAAGTCCGCCACACCGTCCTCCCCTCAGGCCTCACCACCTGGACTAACGCAGAAAAATTGATCGCCGCCCTGGAAACTGCTTTCGGAGACCCGGACCCAACTGGCACCGCTCGAAGAGAACTACACCAACTTCGGCAGGGAAAACGCGATTATTCAGCGTACCTAGCCGACTTTCAGAGGATTATGGGACAGCTCCACTTTGATGAAAATTCAAAGATGGATGCCCTGGAGCATGGAATGTCGGAAGAACTAAAGGAAGCTATGGTATTCGCACCTGTCGCCCCAGCCACCCTCCAGGAGATGATTTTTACCCTCACTCGACTGGATAATCGTATCCGTGCTCGCAAAGCAGAGAAATGAGGTAACGCTCGCGATAGCATGGGACAATTCAGCGCCCCCGCCGCCTTCACCCCCACTTCCTCCTTCACACCAGGAGGACTAGCCCCCATGGATTTGTCTTTTGGCCGCACTAGTAATATTTCTCGCCCACCTCAAGACCAAAGATATACATTGGTTAATGGGCGAAGAAAGCTCTCCGAGGAGGAAAAACAGTGGCGCCGTTCCACTGGCAAATGTATGTTCTGTGCCGCCCCCGACCACTCCTACGCAAATTGTCCCTCTGCTCCCAAAAAACCTACTATGAGAGGAGCCCTCACAGCACCCCCCGCCGCCCGTACACCCCTTGCCTCTTCCCTGCCGCCACCTCCTCTCCCACCTCAGTTTTTCGCATTAGAGGCAGCAAATACCTCCAACGAGGCTTTAAACTAGTTCCGCCGAAGTCGACCAGTGACCCTGCTTCGGTTCCTTTTTCCTTACCTTTATCAGCGTTTTCTATTTCAGGTTTTTCAGTGTCGAATATGTGTGTGGAGGATCAATTGGACAGGGAACATTTTGTTATTTCTTGTAGCATTTCCCATAGCAATAAAACCGTTAAAACCCACGCACTATTGGATACTGGCGCCTCAGGATTCGCCTTCATTGATAAGGAATTTGCGAGTCACCATTCCCTGCCTCTCTCCCTGCTAAAAACCCCTCGACAGCTTGAAGTCATTGATGGCCGACCCGTTGCCTCTGGAGCCATCACCCATATTGCCGACATCAATTTATCCATCCAACAACACCAAGAAAGAATCCCCTGTTTCGTGACCCAACTCGGTCACTATCCCCTTGTACTAGGAATTCCATGGATGAACCATCACGACGTTCAACTCCATTTTGCCGACAAACGCATCAAGTTTAATTCTAAGCTCTGCACCACCCACTGCGCCCCTCATTCTCCCATTGTATCTACCTCGTTGATCCCAGCTCCTTCTAAACTAAAACTATCCTTCATCGGGGCCGCTAGCTTCAGAACCCTCACTAGGAAACGAACGTCCCAAGCTTATGCTATGTCACTCTATGAGATCAATAAAATCATAGACAAAACGACAACTAAGGAGGAATGGAAGTCTAGGATTCCGAAAGAATACCACGATTTCCTCGATATGTTCGACAAAAGCAAAGCTCAAGGATTACCCCCTCGCCGATCTTATGATCATCGGATACTGCTTCAAGAAGGAAAAGATGCCCCTTTCGGCCCTCTCTATGGAATGTCCCGAGAAGAACTGATCGTCTTGAAAAAATATATCGAAGATAACCTAGAAAAAGGATTCATTCGCGCCAGCTCTTCTCCCGCTGGTTCCCCAGTCCTATTCGTAAAAAAGGCCGACGGTTCCCTCCGATTATGCGTGGATTACCGAGGCCTCAATGCAATCACTGTCAAAGACCGATATACCTCCCCGCTTATCTCTCAAGGGGCGAGGTTTATCTTCAAGCTCTCAGGTATCCCCCGAGATGAGCAGTGCTACTTGAAGGGAAAACTAAGCGACGAGAGTGTTCACGATGTTCCACAGGCTCTACGAAGTGTTTCAAGTATAGAGGACTTGAGGGCGGCGACAGCGTAAGGTTATAAGGTATAACCGAGGGTTGTATTGTAAAATACAGGGGGGTACTATAGAAGACGTTGCTTAAGAAAAGAAAGAGAAAAAGTACAACAAGAGGGGAAAACCCTTCGCTTATATACTGCATCCCAACCCTTTCGATGACAAAGACATGACTCACTATAATGAGAACCCGAGAAAACACAAAGAACAACAACAAAACACAGCAACCTTATACCAATATATCCGGCGAACCAACAATATAACCATCCATGAAATTATCCGAGAAACGCTTGACCGACTAGCAAAAGCCCAGTGGTACACAAAGCTAGACCTTCGTGAAGGCTACCACCAAGTACGTATCGCTGAGGGAGATGAATGGAAAACAGCCTTCTGCACCCGTTATGGTCTCTACAAATACCAGGTGATGCCATTCGGCTTAACCAATGCCCCTGGAACGTTTCAACGTTTCGTAAACGACTGCCTCACCGAATATCTCGATATTTTTTGCACAGCCTATCTAGATGACATTCTCATCTACAGTGATACGTTTGCAGAACATAAAGTCCATGTCCGAAAAGTCCTGCAAACTCTTAAGAACAATGATATCCTGCTTAAACCAGAGAAATGCGAGTTCCAAGTGCAAACCACCAAGTATCTAGGACTGATCCTCACCCCCGACGGTATTAAGATGGACGAGGAAAAACTAAAAGCCGTTCGAGAATGGGGAACACCAAAAAGTGTCAAAGATGTTCAAGCATTCCTAGGATTCGCCAATTTTTACCGATGATTCATCCTAGGATTCTCCAAACTCGCCTCACCCCTTACGGCCCTCACCAAAAAAGGACTTGCTTTCGAATGGAGTGTGGAAGCTGATATTGCTTTTGAAAACCTGAAATACGCTTTTACCACCGCCCCAATCCTTATCCACTTCGATCCAGATAAGAAAATAATAGTGGAAACAGATGCCTCCGACTTCGTATCCGGAGGTGTCCTATCCCAATATGATGACGCAGGAGTATTGCACCCGGTTCTCAAGGAGCGAGATTCTCGTCAAGCTCTCGGGTATCCCCCGAGATGAGCAGTGCTACTTGAACAAGAAACCAACGACAGGAGAGTATGCGAAGATTCTACAGGCTCTACTAATGGTTCAAGTTATGATGACTTGAAGGCGGCAACAGCGAAAGATTACGAGGTGTAATCTGAGGTTGTATTCGTAGGATACAGTGAGTGTACAATAGAAGACGTTGCTTAAAGAGAAGAGAAGAAAAGTACAACAAGAGGGGAAATCCCTTCGCTTAAATACTAAAATCCCAACTCCTTTGATGACAAAATCATGACTCATCATAACGAAATATCAAAGAAACACAGAGAACAACAAAACGCAACAACCATATACCCATGTATCTAACTAACCAACGAAACGTCCATCCATGAAACCGGTAGCCTTCTTCTCAAAGAAGCATTCACCTGCTGAATGCAACTACGAAATCTACGACAAGGAACTGCTCGCTATCATCCGAGTATTCGAAGAATGGCTCCCGGAATTAGAAGGATCAAAGCACCCCATCGATGTCATTAGTGATCATAAAAATTTGGAATATTTTATGAGCACTAAACAACTTAACCGCCGTCAAGCAAGATGAGCAGAATATCTTTCACGATTCGACTTTGTTATCACCTACCGACCAGGAAGCCAAGGAGGGAAACCAGACGCCTTGACTAGGAGATCAGGAGACCTCCCCAAGGAAGGGGATGAACGATTAGTACACCAAAGTCAAGTGGTACTAAAAAAGGAAAATGTGGATCCGAAGCTAAGTTTGTTGTCGGCTTCTTTGTCAAATGAAGCCGCTGAACTGGACGCCCCCCTAAATAAACTTTTCCAAGAAGGATATACCGCTGACAAATTCCCTGATGAGATACTCGAAGCATTAAGAAATAAAGATCAACAATCCAAAAAGATCACCTTAAGCGAATGTACCGAAATAAACGGAAAGTTATGTTATCGAAAATGTATTTACGTTCCCGACTTGGACCCTCTTCGATTGGAACTTATCAGAAGACATCACAATACACCAGCAGCAGGACACCCGGGACGAGATAAGACGTTCGAACTCCTCTCCAGAGGCTTCTATTGGCCTAAAATGAGAGATTCGATCAGCAGATATGTTCGCAACTGCCATACCTGCCAAAAAGCCAAACCGGTTACCCAACGCACCCAGGGTGTTCTCCGACCTCTACCCATCCCACAACGCCCCTGGCAAGAGATTTCGATGGATTTCGTTACAGGTCTTCCAGAATCTAATGGTTATGATGCTATTTTAGTTATCGTAGACCGCCTGTCAAAGATGCGCCATTTAATCCCCTGTAATACCACGGTTAATTCCCGAGATGTCGCTGATCTTTACCTCCAACATGTCTGGAAACTTCATGGACTCCCCACGCACATCACTTCTGACCGGGGCACACAGTTTACCGCTCATTTCTGGAAGGAACTCTGTCAACGCCTAGGAATCCAAGCCCGGATGTCTACTGCCTTTCACCCAGAAACAGACGGACAAACGGAACGATTAAATGCAGTCATGGAACAATACCTACGCTCCTATGTATCTTACCAACAAGATGACTGGAGCAAATGGTTACCAATGGCAGAATTCTCAGCTAATAACCAAGAATCAACCAGTACTAAGGTTTCCCCGTTTTTTGCCAATTATGGCTACCACCCTCGTTTTGATACATCTATAATTCCTTCGACGATTGTTCCCCAAAGCCTAGATTCTTCTACCTTTGCAGCAACAATGCAAGAACTGTACGACTATCTCCGAACACAGATTTGAACAGCTCAAGACATCCAGGAAACTGCCACGAATAAACACCGAATACCAGCCCCAGCGTATCAAATCAATGATCAAGTATTCGTTTCGATGAAGAATATTCGGACTATACGGAATGCCCGGAAACTGGACTGGAAGTGGATGGGACCCTACCCTATTAAAAAGATAGTATCTCCCTTCGCTTATGAAATCGACCTCCCTGCTACCGTGAAGTACCACCCTGTCTTTCACGTTTCTCTGCTGAAACCTGCTGCCCAAGATCCTCTTCCAGGACAAATCATACCTCCTCCCGCCCCGATCGTTGTTAACGAACAAGAGGAATACTTCATCGAGAAGATCCTTGATCAAAGGACCAATCGAGGGAAGTCGCAATACCTTGTGGAATGGACCGGATATGCTCATCCTACCTGGGAACCTGCTGAGGACCTTCAGGAAACTTCAGCCCTTAATACTTTTTTGGCTACAGCAATTCCAACTGTTTCTATAGTTCGCAGGAGCTCACGTTTAAAGAGGGGGGCTACTTTCACGGATTAAGATTAGGTATAGGGTCAGGGTTAGACACGAGGGAGGTTGTGGGTTGTAGAATTGTTGGATAATGTCTTTGTGTTTCGGTTGCTGTCGGGTATTAGGTTTGATGGGGAAAAGAGGGGTATTTAAGTGTTGGATATTGTTCGTTCTTTGTTTCTTTCTTCTTCTTTCTTCAAGCAATGTTCTCGTTATACTTCTTCTGTATCGATTTCAATACCACTTCGATTCTACCTCAGAATCCTCGCTGTCGCCGTGAACCATTACCGATACTTCGCCTTGAAGTATACTCCCTGTAGGACCTGTAGAAACATTGCACTCGTCGAACGAGTTGATACCTCGCTTAAGTAGCACTGCTCACCTTCGGGGATACCGAAGGGCTTAACAGAGAAACTCAACCGTGAGAGTTGTCTTGTCGTCAATGATCTTGTTTATCTCATATAGCTACATGGCGTAGGCCTGGGAGGAACGTTTTCGGGTGAGGGTCCTGAAACTGGCGGCACCGATAAAAGATAGATTTAGTTTAGGAGGAGCTGCAATCGAGGGGATGGAGACAGTGGTGGAACGGGGGGCGCAGTGGGTGGTGCAGAGTTTAGAATTAAACTCAATGCGTTTTTGGGCGAAGTGGAGTTGGACATCATGGTAGTTCATCCATGGGATTCCTAAAACGAGGGGGTAATGTCCTAGTTGGGTGACAAAGCAGGGGGCTTGTTCCTGGTGTTGTTGGATGGAGAGATTAATATTAGCAATATGAGTGATGTCTCCTGACGAAACTGGGCGACCATCAATCACTTCTAGTTGTCGGTGATTTTTTAGAGGGGATAGGGGTAGGGAGTGGTGACTCGCAAAGTCTTTATCAATGAAGGCGAATCCCGAGGCTCCAGTGTCCAATAGTGCGTGAGTTTTAATAATTGTATTGTTATGGGAAATGTTACATGAAATAACGAAATGTTCCCCATCCAATTGGTCCTCCACACACATGTCCGACACTGAAAAACCCGAGATAGAAAAAACCGACAAAGGTAAAGAAATGGGAACCAAGGCAGGGTCACTGGTCAGCCTTGGTTGGACTAGTTTAAAGACTCATTGGAAGGGTCTGCAGATTCTAACGCAAAAAACTGAGGAGGAAGAGGTGGTGGTGGAAGTGAGGAGGCGGCGGGTGTACGGGGGGCTGGTGGTGTGGTGAGGGCCCCTCTCATCGTGGGTTTCTTGGGGGCGGAGGGGCAGTTGGCGTAAGAGTGGTCTGGAGCCGCGCAAAACATGCATTTTCCAGTGGAACGGCGCCACTGTTTTTCTTCTTCCGATAGTTTCCTTCTTCCGTTTACCATGGTATACCGTTGATCTTGAGGGGGGCGAGAGGTATTGCTAGTACGGCCGAAGGATAGATCCATAGGGGCTAGTCCTCCGGGAGTGAAAGAGGAGGCAGGGGTGAAAGCGGGGGCGCTGAATTGTCCCATCGTATCTCGGTTATTCCCCCGTTTTTCTGCCTTGCGAGCTCGGATGCGATTGTCCATCCGGGTAAGAGTGAGGATTGTGTCGTTGAGGTTTGTGGGGACGGCAGGGGCGAAAACCATGGCTTCTTTCAATTCCTCGGACATACCATGTTCGAGGGCATCCATTTTTGAGTTTTCGTCGAAGTTAAGTTGCCCCATGATTCTCTGAAAGTCTGCTAGGTAAGCCGAAAAATCTCGTTTGCCCTGACGGAGTTGGTGTAGTTCTCGTCGGGCGGTACCGGTGGGGTCGGGATCTCCGAATGCAGTTTCCAGTGCGGTGATCAGCTCTTCAGCGCTAGTCCATGTGGTGAGGCCGGAGGGGAGTACCGTGTGGCGGACTTGCTCCAGAGCTGCTCCTTCTAGTCGATTTATGGTGTAGAGGATCATTGTAGTTTCATTTGCAAAACGATCTCGATTGACCGTAAGCTTGGAGCGCAGTTGTAGGATAAATCCTGGCAGTTTGGATCGGGATCCATCGAATTTCTCAGGATCTGGCATCCGTTCTGAACGGTGGGATATCGCTGGAGGTGGGGTGGCGCTGAGGTTTGGTGGAGCAGGGGGGGCCTGAATGCTGGCGCGAGCTTCGTTTCGTTCTTGTCGTAACCGGGCAATTAGGCTAGCCGTTTCCGTGACGCGTTGGTCCTGTTCAGCGGCGTGGCGGAGAGCATTGTCAGTCTGAATGCGGGCGGTATTGAGTTTGACCTCATTTTCTCGCTCGCTTTCCTGGAGGACGTCAATTTGGTCTTCCAGGGCTTGGTTGAGGTCCCTAAGTTCATTGTAGAGCTCTGCGGGGTCCTCTCGGTAGGCTTGGGCGAAAGCTTCTCTAGTGGGGAAGCGTTTTGCGGCGACGGCGGCTCCTTCCATGGTGAGGTTGGTGGGGGAGAGGTGTTTTCGTGTTGATCAGATGGTAGAAGGTGTAGATGTTGGAAGCAACGTAATCTCACGGTTGTGCCTCGAGTTAAGCCCTTCAGTATCCCTGAAGGTGAGCAGTGCTACTTAAGCGAGGTGACAACACGTTTGAAGAGTGCAGCGTGTTCTACAAGTTCTACGAGGATATCTTTGTCTCAAGGCGAGATAAGTGCAGCGAGGTAGACAGCGACAGCGAGGATTCTGAGATAGAATCGAGATAGTATTTCGACGATTTACAGCAGAAGGTAACGAGAACGTTGCTTAAAGAAAGAAGAGAAAAGAACACACAAACGATAAAACTCCTCCGCTTATATACCCCGCTTTCCTGTCGCACAAACAACAATCCGACATTAACCGAAACACAACCAAACAACAAAGCCCTTATAACCGAATAACCTTTTTGCTACTGCCAACAACTTTATCCTAACCCGTTACTCGATCCCATCCGTGAAACAGTTTTTCATGGATTGATTTTGGATAATGAGTCGTGGTTTGGTTGTTGGTCGTATCATTGTTTGGATGGTTGTACAATCTCTTTGTTGCTTGGTTATCTTTCGGTTATAAGTTTTGTTAAGGAAAGCGGGGTATTTAAGCGGTGGATTTCGGTCGTTCTTGTTCCTATTCTTCTTCTTCTTTCCTTAAGCAACGTTCTCGTTCACTTCTACCTGTATTATCTCAATACTACCTCGGTTCTATCTCAGAATCTTCGCTGTCGCTGTGAAACATCGTCGATACTTCGCCTTGAAGTATACCTCCCGTAGAACTTGTAGAAACACCGCACTCTTCGAACGAGTTAGTATCTCGCTTAAGTAGCACTGCTCACCTTCAGGGATACTGAAGGGCTTAACAAGAGACTGAACCGTGAGATTACGTTGCTTCCAACATCTACACGTTCTATCATTCTACCATCACCAGCATACCTAACACTCTTCCCACCATGGAAGGAGCCGCCGTCGCCACGAAACGCTTTCCCACTAGAGAAGCTTTCGCTCAGGCCTACCGAGACGACCCCGCAGAACTATACAATGAACTCAGGGAACTGAACCAAGCCCTGGAAGACCAGATTGATGTCCTCCAGGAAAGCGAACGGGAGAATGAGGTAAAACTCAATACTGCCAGGATCCAGACCGATAATGCCCTCCGTCATGCTACGGAACAAGACCAACGTGTTACCGAAGCCGCCAGCCTAATTGCTCGACTCCGACAAGAACGGAATGAGGCTCGATCCGCCAACCAAGCGCCCCCCGCTCCACCCAATCTTACAGCTACCCCCCCCCGCTGTCGAACACCCACCGATCAGAACGCATGCCGGATCCAGAAAAATTCGACGGATCCCGAGCAAAACTCCCCGGCTTCATACTCCAACTACGCTCCAAATTAACCGTTAACCGAGACCGCTTTGCCAATGAGACCACGATGATACTTTACACTATCAACCGACTAGAAGGAGCAGCCCTAGAACAGGTCCGTCACACGGTTCTCCCCTCAGGCCTCACCACTTGGAACAACGCAGAAGAACTTATCGCCGCCTTGGAAACTGCTTTTGGAGACCCAGACCCAACTGGCACTGCTCGACGAGAACTCCACCAGCTCCGCCAAGGAAAGCGTGACTTCTCAGCCTATTTAGCCGACTTCCAAAGAATCATGGGCCAGTTGAATTTCGACGAGAACTCGAAGATGGACGCATTGGAACACGGCATGTCAGAGGAGTTAAAAGAAGCCATGGTGTTTGCACCAGTCGCCCCTGCTAACCTCCCAGAGATGATTCTCACCCTCACCCGACTGGATAACCGTATCCGAGCTCGCAAGGCAGAGAAACGAGGAAACGCCAGAGACAACATGGGTCAATTCAGCGCCCCCGCTGCCTTCACCCCTGCTTCCTCCTTTACCCCAGGAGGACTAACCCCTATGGACCTATCTTTCGGACGTACTAGTAATCTTTCTTGCCCTCCTCAAGACCAGCGATACACAATGGTTAACGGACGAAGAAAACTCTCGGAGGAAGAGAAACAGTGGCGCCGCGTCACTGGAAAATGCATGTTCTGTGCCGCCCCGGATCACTCCTACGCCAATTGCCCCTCAGCTCCCAAAAAACCTACGATGAGAGGAGCCCTCACCGCCCCACCTGCTAACCGTACGCCCCCGGCCTCTTCCTTACCGCCGCCACCTCTCCCGCCTCAATTTTTTGCCCTAGAGTCTGCAAACGCCTCAAGCGAGGCTTTAAACTAGTCCAACCAAGGTCGATCAGTGACCCTACCTTGGTTTCAAATTTCTTACCTTAATCTGCATTTTCTATTTCTGGGTTTTCGATTTCCGGTATAAGCGTGGAGGATCAATTGGATGGGGAACACTTTGTAGTAGCATGCAAGATTTCCCATAGCAATAAAGTTATAAACACATACGCTTTACTAGACACCGGGGCCTCAGGATTTGCCTTTATTGACCAGAAATTCGCGAGTCACCATTCTCTTCCCCTTACCCCCCTAAAAACACCCCGACAACTTGAAGTTATCGATGGACGCCCTGTTGCCTCCGGAGATATCACCCACATCGCCAAACTCAACTTATCCATTAGAAACCACCAAGAACAAGCGCCCTGTTTTGTAACACAATTAGGTCACTACCCCTTGGTCTTAGGAATACCATGGATGAAACATCACGATGTGCATCTACAGTTCGCCGATAAACGCATTGAGTTTAACTCTAAACTCTGCACCACCCACTGCGCCCCTCACTCCCCCGTCGTCGTCTCCCCATCAATCCCTGCTCCCCCCAGACTAAATATGTCCTTTATTGGCGCTGCCAGCTTTAGGACTCTTACTAGGAAACGCACCCACCAAGCCTATGCCATGTCCCTCTATGAGATAAACAAACTTATAGACAACACGACAACTAAGGAAGAATGGAAGTCTAGGATCCCCGCTGAGTATCATGACTTCCTAGACATGTTCGACAAAGCAAAAGCACAAGGACTACCCTCACGCCGCCCCTACGACCATAAAATACAACTAATGGAAGGGAAAGATGCACCATTTGGACCACTTTATGGGATGTCAAGAGAGGAACTTATTGTTCTTAAGAAGTATATCGAAGACAACCTAGGGAAAGGCTTCATTCGCGCTAGCTCCTCTCCCGCCGGCTCCCCTGTACTGTTCGTGAAAAAAGCAGACGGCTCCCTCCGACTATGTGTTGACTATAGAGGCCTAAACGCCATTACAGTCAAGGATCGATACACTTCCCCTCTTATACGAGAAACCCTGGACCGATTAGCGAAAGTTCAATGGTATACCAAACTCGACCTCCGCGACGGTTATCATCAAATTCGAATCGCCGATGGAGAGGAATGGAAAACCGCTTTCCGAACCCGCTATGGTCTCTACGAATACCAGGTAATGCCCTTTGAACTGACCAACGCTCCCGGCACCTTCCAACGCTTCGTGAACGACTGCCTCACTGAATACCGAGATATTTTTTGCACCGCATACCTAGACGACATTCTCATCTACAGTGATACCTTCGACGAACACCAAACTCATGTTCGAAAGGTCCTACAGACGCTAAAGGATAATAACATTCTCCTTAAACCCGAGAAATGTGAGTTTGAGGTACAGACGACAAAATATCTAGGCCTAATCCTCACTCCCGACGGCATCAAGATGGACGAAGAGAAATTAAAAGCCGTCCGAGAATGGGGAACTCCAAAGAGTGTTAAAGATGTACAAGCATTCTTAGGATTTGCTAATTTTTACCGCCGGTTTATCCTGGGATTCTCGAAACTTGCTTCACCTCTTACTGCCCTTACAAGAAAAGGCATCAACTTCGAATGGACCGTCGAAGCCGATATCGCCTTCGAGAATCTAAAACACGCATTCACCACTGCCCCTATCCTCATCCACTTTGATCCTGACAAAAAAATCATTGTGGAAACCGATGCTTCAGACTTCGTATCAGGCGGAGTCTTATCTCAGTACGATGACGCAGGAATCCTACATCCCGTAGCCTTCTTTTCAAAGAAGCATTCACCTGCGGAATGTAACTACGAAATCTACGATAAGGAACTACTCGCCATCATCCGAGTCTTTGAAGAATGGCGTCCGGAACTGGAAGGCTCAAAACACCCAATCGACGTCATCAGCGATCACAAAAACCTTGAGTATTTTATGAGCACAAAACAACTCAACCGCCGCCAAGCCAGATGGGCTGAATACCTATCACGTTTTGATTTTGTGATCACCGACAGACCAGGAAGCCAAGGAGGAAAGCCGGATGCGTTAACCAGGAGATCAGGAGATCTCCCCAAGGAAGGGGATGAACGGTTAGCACACCAGAGCCAGGTGGTGCTAAAGAAGGAGAATATTGATCCCAAGATAAGTTTGTTGTCGGCTTCTTTATCAAATGAAGCCGCTGAACTGGACGCCCCCCTGAAAAAACTCTTCCTAGAAGGGTATATCACTGACAAGTTCCCAGAAAAGATACTTTTAGCGTTAAAGAACAAGGACCGACAATCAAAGGAGATCACTTTAAGTGAATGCACGGAGGAAAATAACTGACTATACTATCGGGAGAAACTCTATGTGCCCGACTTTGACCCTCTTCGCCGAGAGCTTATTAGGAGACATCATGACGCCCCCGCTGCAGGACACCCTGGACGAGATAAAATTTTCGAACTAATAAGTAGAAGTTTTTACTGGCCAAAGATGAGGGAATCTATCGGCCGCTATGTACGTAACTGCCATATATGCCAAAAAGCAAAACCAGTTACCCAACGCACCCAAGGAGTTCTCCGCCCGTTGCCTATTCCGAATCGCCCTTGGCAAGAGATCTCGATGGATTTCGTTACAGGCCTCCCAGAATCCGAGGGTTATGATGCTATCTTAGTCGTCGTAGACCGCCTATCAAAAATGCGCCATCTAATCCCTTGTAATACTACGGTCAACTCTCGAGACGTCGTCGATTTATATCTTCAATATGTATGGAAACTCCATGGGCTACCTACGTACGTTACTTCCGACCGAGGCACACAGTTTACAGCCCACTTCTGGAAGGAGCTCTGCAAACGCTTAGGAATCCAGGCTCGAATGTCTACTGCATTCCACCCAGAAACCGATGGACAGACGGAACGACTAAACGCAGTCATGGAACAATACCTGCGCTCATACGTGTCCTATCAACAAGGAGACTGGAGCAAATGGCTAGCCATGGCAGAATTCTCAGCTAATAACCAGGAATCGGCTACTACTAAAGTTTCGCCCTTTTTTGCAAACTACGGTTACCATCCCTGCTTTGATACCTCTATTGTTCCCTCAACCGCCATCGCCCAAAGCCTAGACTCTTCTAACTTTGCAACCACAATGCAAAACCTATACGACTACCTCAAGATACAAATTCGGGCTGCCCAAGATATCCAGGAGATCTCGACTAATAAACATTGAACTCCCGCTCCTGCCTATCAAGTCGATGACCAGGTA
Organism: Gyromitra esculenta; assembly: GCA_038503075.1. NCBI lineage: Eukaryota > Fungi > Ascomycota > Pezizomycetes > Pezizales > Discinaceae > Gyromitra > Gyromitra esculenta. The sequence continues at coordinate 1,144,590 of JBCAML010000001.1, forward strand.
TTCGTGTCAATGAAGAACATTAGGACAGTTCGTAACGCACGAAAACTCGACTGGAAATGGATGGGACCGTACCCAGTGAAAAAGATAGTCTCACCTTTTGCATACGAGATTGATCTTCCTTCTTCAGTCAAGTACCACCCTGTTTTTCACGTGTCACTCCTTAAGCCCGCTGCCGACGATCCTCTTCCAGGGCAAGTCCTACCCCCTCCACCTCCAATTATCGTTAACCAGCAGGAGGAATATTTCATTGAGAAAATCCTCGAGCAACGAACACATTGTGGACAACAACAATACCTTGTCGAATGGACCGGCTATGCTCACCCTACCTGGGAACCCGCTGAAGACCTTGCAGATACTTCGGCACTAAAAGAGTTCTTAACTATCCCGACCTTGGTTACTCCTAGTGTTCGCAGGAGCTCACACTTGAAGGGGGGAGCTACTTTCATGGATTGACTTAGAAGATGAATCGTGGTTTGACTGGCGATTGTATTGTTGTTTGGATGGTTGTATAATTCCTTTGTTGTTCGGTTATGTTTAGGGTTGTTGGAATAATGTCTTTGTGTTTCGGTTGTTGTCGGGTTGTTGTTGGTGTTACCGAAAAGCGGGGTATTTAAAGAAGGATTTCGGTCGCTCTTGTTTCTCTTTCTTTTCTCTCCTTAAGCAACGTTCTCGTTTACCTTCTTCGGTACTTATCAAGAAATACTATCTCGATTCTATCTTAGAATCCTCGCTGTCGCTGTTCGCCTCGCTGCACTTATCTCACCTTGAGATAGACCCATCGTAGAACCTGTAGAAACGCTGCAATCTTTGAACGCGTTGATACCTCATTAAGTAGCACTGCTCACCTTCAGGGATACTGAAGGGCTTAACGAGGGACTCAACCGTGAGAGGCATTCGTTCTGATCGATGGGAGTTTGTTGGCGGAGGTGGGGTGGCAGTGAGATTGGGTGGGGCAGCGGGGGCTTGGACGGCGGATCGGGCTTCATTTCGCTCCTGTCGCAATCGGGCGATCAGGTTAGCGGTCTCAGTGACTCGTTGGTCCTGTTCTGTGGCGTGGCGGAGGGCATTGTCGGTCTGAATCCGGGCGGTATTGAGCTTCACCTCGTTTTCCCGTTCGTTCTCTTGGAGGACGTCGATCTGGTCCTCGAGAGCTTGGTAGAGGTCTCGAAGCTGGTTGTATTGCTGCGAGGGGTCTTCTCTGATGCCTTGGGCGAAAGCTTCTCGTGTGGGGAAGCTTGGGGAAATGACGGAGATTCCTTCCGTGGAAGGGGCAGTGGGAGCCGGTGTGCTCATGATGAGGTAGGCGGACGGGTGTAACGGGGGTAGTCCTACTGCTCTGTAGTGGAGATAGGTATAGGAATACGGCCGTTGCAAATACTAAATCAGGTTGAGATGTTAAAAGTATTTTGTGCAAGATACTCAATAATCTTAAGGGCTCTACTCGGTAGTATTCTGTCTGATGAGACTGGGAAGAAGAGCAACAGGTGGCGGGGTCATGCACTATCTTTATAGTGCTGCTGACTCGCCATCCTCTTTCTGTTCTACTCTGCTGGGGGCCCGTCGAGACCCTGAGAACATGCCAAGATATTGCGAGCGGGGCACCTCAGGATTCAGCTAATGATCACTTCGGCGCTCTCCGACACTCCTCGGTTGTTCTGTCCAGTTAGACCTTCTTGATCCGCCAGCTGCATGCCATGCCTATGCTGGATGTAGGAATCGGCGCTGATCAGTCTACTTTTGCATGTGAGGTGTCCTGCACTTAATAGATTCCCTATTGTCGCACCAGTGGCTCTGGGCCGCTAGTATGTGCATAGATGGATTGGAAACGCCACCACAGGAGCTTCCTGTTTTTGGTATCACTGGGGATATATCATTGGCTTGTCAGCTAATGTTATTCTCGCTTGGTTCCACTCCATCAGAACAGCAGGGTAGCAGGTATCCTCTAACATGTGGTAGCTACACCACTCATGCTGATCCTTACTACCTCTCTGCTTGCCCGGTGCTATTATGCTTCACTGCAGGTAACGGTATTTGTAGATCCGTTACAACGGGGTGAGGTATTTTTTTGGAGGTATTCCTGATCAAGCCACTCAGGGGTAACTTCGGCGAGTGGCTTTCTCAGCGTCAAACAGGGGAAGATGTTTAAAATGGATTGGTGAATCCAAGTGATGATACTCATAAAGGGAGAGCGCTTCGGAGTAGAAGGTGTAGATAGAGGAAGCAACGTAATCTCACGGTTTAGCCTCTCGTTAAGCCCTTCAGTATCCCTGAAGGTAAGCAGTGCTACTTAAGCGAGAATCTAGCTCGTTCGAAGAGTGTGATGTTTCTACAAGTTCTACGGCGGGTCTGCTTCAAGGCGAAGTAGCGACGATGTTTCACAGCGACAGCGAAGGTTTTGAGATAAAACCAAGATAGTATTTCAGCAATTACAGTAGAAGGTAAACGAGAACGTTGATTAAAGAGAGAAAGAAGAAAGAAACAAGAACGACCAAAATCCTTCACTTAAATACCCCGCTTTCATGTAACACAAACAACAATCTCACAACAACCGAAAAGCAACTAAACAACAAAGCCATTATACTCCAGCAACCCTTCGCTTACTACTCTCACGGTTCAGTCCCTCGTTAAGCCCTTCAGTATCCCTGAAGGTGAGCAGTGCTACTTAAGCGAGGTTCTAACACGTTTGAAGAGTGCGGTGTTTCTACAAGTTCTACAATGGGTCTATCTCCAGGCGAGATAAGTGCAGCGAAGCGGACAGCGACAGCGAAGGTTCTGAGGTAGAACCGAGATAGTATTGCAAATGATTACAGAAGAAGGTAAACGAGAACGTTGCTTAAGGAAAGAAGAGAACAGAAACAAAGGCGATCAAACTCCTCCCTTAAATACCCCGCTTTTCGGTAACACCGACAACAACCCAACAACAACCAAAACACAAAGACATTATTCCAACAACCCTAAACGTAACCGACCAACAAAGGAATTATACAACCATCCAAAACAACAAGGCAATCACCAGTCGACTCATGATTCATCTTCTAGATCAATCCGTGAAAACTACCAACAACTTCATCTTAGCCCATTACCCAGTTCCATCCGTGAAAAAAGGGGCAGGAGATGGTGACTTGCAAAGTCCTTGTCGATGAAAGTGAATCCAGAGGCTCCAGTATCTAATAGCGGGTGGGTTTTTATGACTTTATTATTGTGGGAAATGTTACATGATATAACGAAATGTTCCCCATCCAATTGATCCTCCACGCTCAAATCTGATACCGAAAAACCCAAAATGGAAAATACTGACAAAGGCAAGGAAATAGGAACCAAGGTGGGGTCACTGGTCGACCTTGGTTGAACTAGTTTAAAGACTCGTTTGATGAGTCTGCTGCTTCAAGGGCAAAAAACTGTGGTGGGAGAGGCGGTGGAGGCAGGGAGGAGGCAGGTGGGGTACGGTTGGTGGGAGGAGTGGTGAGGGCCCCTCTCATGGTGGGTTTTTTGGGAGCGGAAGGACAGTTGGCGTAGGAGTGGTCGGGGGCGGCGCAAAACATACATTTCCCTGTGGATCGTCGCCACTGTTTCTCCTCCTCTGAAAGCTTTCTTCTTCCGTTAACCATCGTATATCTTTGATCCTGAGGGGGGCGAGAGAGGTTGCTGGTGCGGCCGAAAGAGAGGTCCATGGGAGCTAGTCCTCCTGGGGTAAAGGAAGAGGCGGGGGTAAAGGCAGCAGGGGCACTGAATTGTCCCATGTTATCACGGGCGTTACCTCGTTTTTCTGCCTTGCGAGCTCGAATCCGATTGTCCAGCCGAGTGAGGGTTATGATCATTTCCTGAAAGTTAGCTAGGGCGATAGGTGCAAATACCATGGCTTCCTTCAATTCTTCTGACATACCGTGCTCTAGGGCATCCATCTTTGAGTTCTCGTCAAAATTGAGTTGCCCCATGATTCTCTGGAAGTCGGCTAGGTATGCGGAGAAGTCGCGTTTTCCCTGTCGAAGTTGGTGAAGCTCTCGTCGGGCTGTGCCAGTGGGGTCGGGGTCTCCGAAAGCAGTTTCCAGGGCAGCGATTAGGTGTTCTGCACTGGTCCAGGTGGTGAGGCCAGAGGGAAGGACGGTGTGGCGAACTTGTTCCAAGGCTGCTCCTTCCAGACGATTGATCGTGTATAGGATCATTGTGGTTTCATCGGCGAAGCGGTCTCTGTTGACCGTGAGCTTGGAACGCAGTTGAAGTAGAAAACCTGGGAGTTTGGCTCGGGACCCATCAAATTTTTCTGGGTCTGGCATCCGTTCTGAGCGATGGGAATGTAACGGCGGCGGCGGGGTGGCGGTGAGATTGGGTGGAGCAGGGGGGGCTTGGTTAGCGGATCGAGCTTCGTTCCGCTCTTGTCGTAGCCGGGCAATTAGACTAGCGGTCTCGTTGACCCGATGATCTTGTTCCGCTGCATGACGGAGGGCGTTGTCGGTTTGGATTTTTGCAGTGCCAAGTTTCACCTTGGCTTCTCTTTCGTTTTCTTGGAGGACGTCGATTTGGTCTTCCAAGGCCTGGTAGAGGTCTCTGAGGTGATTATACAGCTCAGCAGTGTCTTCTCGTAGTGCTTGTGCGACGGCTTCCCTGGTAGGAAAGCGTGGGGTGGCGACAGCGGCTCCTTCAGTGGAAGGGCCAGCGAGAGCGGGTGAGCTCATGATGTTGGTGTCGGTCGAAGGAAAGAGTTCTTGCGCAAGTACTCTTGATCCAGCCACTCAGGAATGACTTCAACCAAAGGTTGTGGTTTTCGCAGCGTTAAGCAAGGAAAGATGCTTAGAATGGATTGGCGAATCCAAGTGATGATTTCCATGCAAGAGGTTGTTTTCTGCGGTAGAAGGTTTTCACGGATGAAACTGGGTAATGGGTTAAGGAGGAGTCGTTGGTAGTAACGAAGGGTTGTCGGGATATAATGGCTTTGTTGTTCGGTTGTTTCTCGGTTATTGTTAGGGTGTTGTTTGTGTTACGGGAAAGCGGGGTATTTAAGTGAAGGATTTCGGTCGCTGTGGTTTTCTCTTCTTCTTTCTTTCCTTAAGCAACGTTCTCGTTTACCTTCTCTTGTAAATTGTCGAATACTATCTCGGTTCTATCTCAGAACCCTCGCTGTCGCTGCCCCCTTCGCCGCACTTATCTCGCCTTGAGATAGACCCCTCGTAGAACTTGTAGAAATACTGCACTCTTCGAACGTGTTAGTACCTCGCTTAAGTAGCACTGCTCACCCTCAGGGATACTGAAGGGCTTAACGAGGGACTGAACCGTGAGAAAGGTGTAGATGATGGAAGCAACGTAATCTCACGGTTGAGTTCCTCGTTAAGCCCTTCAGTATCCCTGATGGTGAGCAGTACTACTTAATGAGGTATCAACGCGCGTTTCTACAGGTCACGATGGACACAAGCGAGATAAGCGAGGATTCTAAGATAGAACCGAGATAGTATTTCCGACGAGTACAGGAGAAGGTAAACGAGAACGTTGCTTAAGGAAAGAAAGAGAAAAGAACAAGAACAACCGAAATCCATCGCTTAAATACCCCGCTTTCCTTAACAAAATTTATAACCGAAAAATAACCGAACAACAAAAAGATTGTACAACCATCCAAACAACGATACAACCAGTAACCGATCCACAATTCATTACCCGAAATCAATCCATGAAAACTGGTGAGTGGTGAGTATATTCAGACAGTAAATTTGTTATTGGATTGGAGGGCGAAAGTTGAAGTGAGGTGGCGGAGAGAAACAGCTCTGTGGCGGGCGGTACATTACAGAGTTTTTGAGAAAATCGAGATTTTGTTGGAAGGGGGAGTGGATGATAATCTAAGGGGGCATGGAGTAGCATTACTTTACATGGCAGCGAGAGGTAGGAATATTCAGATGGTAGAGTTGTTATTGGACTGGGAGTTGACACCGAGGTGCTGCTGTCGTACGGGAGCACAGTATTGCGCATAGTTGAGAATAGAAAGATAGTTAGGAGTTGTTGTTGTATCTAAGTGTACATAGAAGAGACAATGAGACGTGGGAGGAGTAAGGTAGGTTGATATCCTTTTTCTGAAAGGGAGGTATAAGATATACTGATTGTCATAGTTTAGTAAATAATATGCAACTTAGTGTTAGTAAGTATTTGGAATGTCAGTTTTGGCAGCTAGCTCGGGGTTGAACAATTTTCTTTTCGTTTTCGTAGTATTTTTTGGGGACCTCCGTTTCCTATTACTCGTACTTATTTTGGGAATTTTTTTTATCTTGAGTAGAAGAAGGTTATGGGAAGCACGTAATTATAAATATAGCCTATGAGCTTGTCGCATGCGCATCGTCGAGTCAAGCCAATAGATCAATTCTATGTTTACTAGCTGATTTTAATTGATGCCTAAAAAATTCCGCATTGGAGTAAAACGTCTGTCCGCATGTGTTACCTAAGAAATGCGATAATGGAGTCATTGTTTTTTGATCTTGCTATTAGTTTCCAGGTACAGGAATATAGTGAACACTTTAGCTAAAATAAGACTACTGAGACAAAAGATTCTCAATATTTGGGGTTGAGAGGACAAGAACGAAACGAGGCTTGATTAACTTGCAATTGTCTAAGCTGAATGCCCATAAGTAAGAAATATACTCTTCGTTTGGGCTTTAGCTTCAACAGTCTTTCTTTCATTTCCTGTTCGCTACTAGCTAAACCGGTCTACGGCTAACCTTTAAAATCGCAATTAAAGACAAATAGACGATGTAGCTAACAGATCTGGTCGCTAAGAATTCGTTTCTAGATTTTACTTTATTCCAAATTCCAAATTCCAAATTCCAAATTCCAAGCTGACTAAACTACACGATAGCGATGTAGAAAAACAAGAAAAAATATTAATGACACTAACCGTTTTGCATCTCCTTTACTTACAATCTACTCCGAGATGAAAATATGGAAGAGCACTAAGTAACGTCTATCTACGTGATAGACTGACAGAAAAAAAGAAGGAAAAAAAGGATAACCAGCATGAAGCTGAGATAATTCGTGAGATCTAACAAGATATGAAGAGAAGTGCTACCAGATTTCCTACTCATAACTCCTTCCCAATCAATACCTGCGACGGGGGCCATAATAAGCTCTAGGGTTAGGGTGAGGACCGCGATACCGAGACTGGCGATTATATCTGTACTGGTTCTCCGCACGTTTGTCATCGTCGTCATCGTTCCTCTGTCTCTTAGTGGTGGTAACCCGCTGTCTGATCTTTTCCCTTTCATTCTCTTTCTCTGCCTCGAGTTTGCTCTCCCTTTCTTTCGCAGCCTTCTCATCAGAATTTTCGGTCTGTATGAGTTGACCTTGCTTTCCCCCCTCTAGAGCAGCAGTCTCGGGTTCCTTTGCTGTGATGCCGAAGCGGCTGGCGCGAACGGCTAGTTTCCTAGCATCTTCTTCTTTAGGGGTGAGCTTTACTTCTACGGCGTAGGTTGACTGTGTGTCGATTACTACATTTGCAATAGGTTGCGGCTTGGCCAGCGCAATTGGTGGATTGGCTGGTGCGGCGGTGACTACTCCAGCCGATGAAGGGAATAGTGAGGCGATTGAGTTGAATTTGTATCCGGATTTTGTGGTCCTCACGCGGCCTGCGTCAGCTAAAGCCTTAGGTACGGTGATCTTCTGTGTAGAAGTGGCGATACTAGCAGTGGTACTGGTGCTGCTGTCCGTGATAGCAGGAGCCTTGGACACTGCAATTGAAGGGGTAGTAGCCACAATAGGAGCAGTAATAGGAGCGGCACTAGGAATAGCAGTGATGTTGCTGTTCGAAGTAGAAAGTGCTGGGGCTCTTGAGAGTGCGTTGGCGGGAGCGCTGGGAAGAGGTGTTGGGGAAATATTGAGAGGAGTCGTCGAAGAATCGCTGTGAGAATTGATGGTAGCATTAGTTACGGAATTTTGTGGAGTGTTAGAAGAGGTTTTGATGGTGGAGGAGGCCATGGGTGATGAGGGTTTGGTGATAGAATTTGGAGAGTCTGAAAAGTATGTTGCAGCGATGGATTTGTACTTGTAACCAGATTTGGTGACTCTCTCGAAGGAAGGAGGAGCAGAAGATAGCTCCTTGGTTGGCTCGGAACAACTCTCTCCAATAGTACCAGCGATTGGATCTGGTTTAATCTCAGGAGAACTGTCTTTGATGGCATTGAGGGTAGCATCTGTAGTCTTCTCAGGCTTAGCAGGCTCGGTGACGATAGAAGCTACAGGAGCATCATCATCAATATCACCATCGTCGTCCCAATTGAGGCAATATTCTTCGTCTAATTCATTAGGTAGATGATTTGGGATTGAGGTTGGTGTAGGTTTGTGAATTTGAGCAGCGGAGACGACTGGAGAGAGGTGGAGTTCGGGCGACGGAGAAGGGTTATTGACCGCGTCATCGGCTTCAAGACGGCTGACGAGCGAATCTTTAACGCCATCCGTTGGGAGAAAACGGCTCTCAAGAAGATTGGTGAGCTCCACGACAGACAGATCGGTGTAGTCCTTCATGGTTGCAGAATGACGAAAAGTAGCAACAAAAGTTATAAAACCGGGAGAGAATGTTAAGAAGGGCGTTACTAGTAGATGGACGAAAAGGCGAGGGCGGGTTTGACAGGAGATTTTGCGTTCAAATTTCGATATACGTGGGAGTTCTGGGAGAGAAGGAGGAAAAGAAAGGAAAGGAAAGGAAAGGAAAGGAAGAAAGATTGGCTTAAGTACTATCTACAGAGTCCATAGAATTCTTCCCGAGGACTGTGGGTATCTGGAGACACTAATAATATCATTATATCTACTGGCCATTCTCCATTGTATTGTCAATATCAAAATCTCGTTCCACCTCACACTCCCATAGAATCGCAAAAGGTCAAGCGCACTAGTGGCTTTACGGGTTCTGGGCAGTGGCCTGGGTTAGGAAGCTTGGCAAAATTACCACTAGGAAGAACTTGCTAGTATTTATTATCGAATATAAACGGCCTCATTGGTAGACTCGGCTAGTTAGGAATCTAAAATTTATGAAGTAAAAGAAATATATTGGGCTTGAATATGGGTGCACAAGATTACGATCATGCAGGATTGAGGACGCGGCTTAGGAAGCCCCTCCAACGCCAGGAATTGAAGCAAGGCCACTCGCTTCGACGACCTAATCTCCAAGTGATGGCAAAGAAAGAAAAAGATATATATTAGGAAAATAATATGTTCACAAAATGATTTAAGTGAATAGAAGAGCCCGATCAGGTGCGGAGAATTATCCTTCTATGCTAGACTTAGTCCCATTTCATACTGGCTTAGACTGCTCCCCTACAGTACGCAGAAAGCTGCATGAGAGAGGCTGGGTACAGGGCTAGTGTAATCACTTGGCCTTATCAACCATTTAAATACTAGAATTAGACGTAGATCGTGATTCGTTTCTACTACATGTATATTGGAATCATGAACCAAGCTAGAAAGGTAGCTTTGCTTTTAGACTATATCGAGAGTAAGACCCCCATTGCTTCGGGTGCCATAAAAATCGAGGGGTTTTCTCGCGAGGATACATGTAGCTATAGGTAGACAGTGCACTTGATATAAGTATATTGACCACATGTATGTGCACGTATTATGTACCTGTAGTTAACCTTAACTAAATACAGTTCACTCTTATATGCACGGTACGAGAAAAAAGTACTCAGAAACAAGTACATGTATTTGGTGGCAGATCATCGCCAGCTTTCTACCCCCGTGCACTAATATCGAAGGATCCACGTATCTTCAAATACATGTAGTTACACCGAGCTCTAAGTATCTTTGAATAGTATTAAATTCTACAACCCGTGCAGTTCTGGCAAGGATACCAATCAGGTCATATTTCCGTATAATTAGCTCCGAGAACACATTACGTTGGGAAATATCTGCTATCTCAACGCCGAGATAATAGCCCGTAGCAGCCAAAAACTCAGAGGTATAAGTCTTAAAATACCCTCCCCTTCTTCCTCCTCCCCCAAATTATTTCCTACCACGCTTTCGGTGTTCTCAATTGAGCCAGCGCCTCCCCTCGCTAGAGTTCATAGGACTTCTCTAGTCTCCTCCTCCCCTCAGGCATCTGGTTTCTAAACCAGATGCCAGGCCCTCGATGGCAACATGTTGCCATCGGGGATTACTCTCCCTCCCTTCTGTGTCTGGTTTAAGGACATTGCAGGTAAGCAAAAAGCCTAAAACTCAACTTTCAGCTACCGCTACTAACTTTTCCTGTGAACAGAGACGAGTTGTGACTGGCGTTGGGACTTCGCCTCTCATTACCGCCGACCGGATGTGGGCGGTGTTAAACCGCCAGCTCTTCCTTCCGAGAAGGAAGAAACTGTGGATCGGGTGATTTGCTGGCTCCCAAAAAAATATTTTGGGAGCCAGCGTGACAATGGATGGTTCCGTCGGAAAAGACTGTCTGGGCGTCATTGAGGCGTTCAGACAGAGGCATCTGGTCCCGTGCCAGGTGCAGACTAGACTTTGGTGCTATCGAAGCAGATTCTTGCTTTGGGGTTTGAGAGTTCGAGTAGAGTTCCCTAACCCCTCCTCTCTTGACCGTCCTATTTCTTGTAGGAATAACTTTTCCTGTTTTTTCCTTTTTTTGGTATATGTTGCTAATTCGAATAGCTCTTCTCGTATAGAGGGGTTCTGGGCGGTCTGCTGGTGCGGATGCTGGTGGTCAGGTCCCTCTTTCGGGGGGGGCTTGTCTTGCGGGTCCTCTGGTACTCCATGTTAGCATGGAGTACAGATAGCTTTTTGGTTTCTCGTGTTAAAGCAGAGGTAGTAGCCTGCCTCTGGGGTTGGGGGGAACAATTCTTGTTTCTTTGTTAACTCTCCCTCTCTTTGTAAGAATAGCCCTTCTTGAATTATCTCTAGTCTATATATCGCTAACTGGAGTAGCCCTACCCTACGGCACTTGCAAACTGTCGTGTGGGCAGTGGCAGTGGCTTTGGGTCTCCCTTGCGAGGGAGGCCTTCCCTCAATCTGGTGCCCCCGGTACTCCGTGCTTGCATGGAGTACTAATGGTTCTCGGCTCTCGTCCTAAAGCCAAGAGTTATTCTGGGGGCCATGAGGAAAAAGCGGGCTACTTTTGGTGTTGGGGAGAAAGTTCTTATCTCCTTTGTTGCCTGCCCTTTCCCTGGTAAGAATACAATCCTTTCCGAACTGTCTTTGGAGTATATCGCTAACTGGAATAGCTCCTCTAGTTGAAGAGGCTTTGGGCGGCCCGTTGGCGAGGATGGAGGTAGTCGGATTCTCCTTTTGAGGGGCCTGGCGTCCGGATCCTCGTGTAAGCCCTCGAGCGTTGCTCGGGTTCTCCATGATAACATGGAGTACTTATAACCCTTGGCTCTTGCACTGGAGCCAAAGGTTATTCTGGGGCTGCGGGAGCTACGATCTTCTCGAGGTCGAGGCCTGCTGCTTCTGGTGCCGGGGAAATATATAGTTCCGTGTCTCGCTGACAGTCCTTCTTTTTGTAAGAATATAATCCTTCTTGAACTGTCTTCGGTATATATCGCTGACTGGAACAGTTGCTGCACTTTTTGCAGAAGGGCTGTGGAGGCTCCTAGCGAGGATGATGGGGACGGCAAAGACCGCGGTGATCAGGTCCCCCTTTTGAGGGGTTCTGTCGTCTGGGCCCTCTCCCGGCCCCTCGAGCGCCTCTGGTACTCCATGTACTATGGAGTACCACCGGATCTTGGCTTAGTTTTTGAGCCAAGAGTTAAGTTGGAGGGAAGGAAATTTTGATGACCTCAGAGGCAGAGGTCTACTGCTTTTGGTGTTGGGGAAAAATGGTTCCCCTCTACCTCGTCGTGTAGATTGTTGCTGTTACTCATGTAAGAATATAATCCTTCTTGTATCGTCTTTGGTATATTTACTAACTGGAATAGCCCACACAGTTCCCCATACCGTTGGCCGTCCTTCTCCTCGTATGAATATAATCCTTCTTGAGTCGCCTTTAGTATATATTGCTAATTATAATAGCTGCTACTTATTTGTAGAGAGGTCGGCGGTCGCCTAGCTCGGTCGGGGGTGAGCACAGGTCTCCCTTGAAAGGGAGACCTGTACAGAGGGTTTTCAGCCTCCTGGTACTCCATGTTAGCATGGAGTACCAATAGCTCTCGGCTCTCGTTCTGAAGCCGAGGGTTATTCTGGTGGCAAGGGTTCGGTGTCTTTGGGGGGCATTGCCGGCTGCCTTTGGTAAGAATACCCTTCCTAAACTGTCTTTCGTATATATCGCTAACTGGATTAACAGCTCTCTATCTGCTTTCAGAGGGCTGGTAGGCGGCCTCTAGTGGGCTAGGGTGGGCGTGGTTTAACAACTGCGTGTGGTCTTCTTTGCGAGGGAGACCCACCACCCTAGCTCGCGAGCGCCTCCGATAGAATGGAGTGCCAGTGACTCGCTCCCCGCTCGTGCTGGAGCGGAGAGCCACTCCGGGGGACGGTCCCGGGGGTCCTGCAGTCGAGACTTTTGCCCGTTCTCCTAGGATGACATGTTCCTAGGGGGAGCATTTGAGCATATTGAGATGGGAGCGGTGGCATAAATTAGTTAACTGATTTGTTGCCTTTTCTCCTGTTTCGCGGGATTGTCTGTTTTCTTGTAGCTCTACATAGGTTGTTTTATTTCCCTCGCACCATCGTCAATGATTTCGAGTTGTTTTCTAGGATTAAATTAAAAGAGTTCGGTTTGGTATAGTGTTTGCACCTGCGAGTGACGAATCATGTTTACGGCTAGACCCTTCATCTCACATAATCCCCGAGGCAGCCTCTAATTAGTCGAACTGAGAATAACCCCCACCTTCGCTCTATATGGGATGAAGTACTAACTAGACGATCGTCGATACCTAAAACCATGGCATCCACTCGCAGCTCGTTTTATCCCTAGTATCCGGATGTAGGTTACCAGTGGTCCCGATCTTTCCGCTCTGGAGATTCATGATCCGAGATACCATAAATTTTACTTGAGTGAATATAAAATACTTAAGATATCAAAATCAGAATATCATTAAGCCCTTCACCGTCCCCAATGAATCGAAAACCTAAAACCTAGAGCGGATTCTCCAAAATTAACAGCGGCGTCTAGATAGTGACCCCTATCATCAATCCTCCTCCACTCTTAGTACAGGCACTGATAAATCGCCCCGGCTTGTGATTCACCCTAAAGTATCCTCTATCAAAATTTCTATCACCATTGTCTCGGCTATCTACGTGTAATTCCCTCCTTTGAGCTAGGTTTCGTAAAAGAAGGCGATTTTGTCTCAAAAGAGGAGACTAAGATAACGTAAGATAACGGAATATATAGAATTTATTATATGAAGTGGGCCGAGGAGTTAGCTCAGATTTGACTGTATGAAGCGGAGAGTATAGGTTTTATCATGTCAACAAAAAATAGGATATGGTCTAAGAAATTTTGAAGCAGTTCGTTTCTGTCGAAAACTTAAATCGGGCTTTGATAGACACGAGTCGCCGTAATAGGGTTTCACATGTGTAAATTTGGATTGCCCAAAGTTACCGCCTATAGCTGAGATGTACGTTAGGACTTTAGGTGAGTGTCTTTAGCTATTCAAGAATCAAATTGCGTTTTTTTCCCTCCCTGCGCAGCTCAGTATATCCGAAAAAATCTCAAACCTAATAACTAGGCCCTTACTTGCTGGCCCCCACCGATCTAGAGCGAGCCGGAATTGTTCCTTTCACCCCCGTTTTGAGTATCCGCTCTAGAGGGTGGTCCTCAAAAACACTGAGAAAACATCGGGACTACTGCTACTTTTTGAGAAACTATTCCGCCATATTAAGTTGGATTCGATTCTCTCGATACTAGCAAGAGCATTTTATAATGGGTCAGTGGAGACGATCCGAGTGTCTCGACTTCGGTCCGATGTTGTCTTTGCGCTCGTTTTCTATTTCTGTGAGCAGCAAACAGGCGATGGCAGATATAGATGAACTTGGAACGGACTGTGAGAGATGAGAGAATGTACTCTGGCAATACCATCCGGAGGCATCTTCATTGTCGAAAAGATCCTTCTAAACCCCATCGAGAGAATTGGACGATGGGGTTTTCAGGTGGGCTGTTGCGGCGAGGGTTGTTGATTCCTAGCATTGAAGGATCCAGGGTGTGGAAAAAGGGAAGACGCTGAAGAATACATGTGAGTACGCCAAGTTGAGCGATAGTGATGAAATGTTGGTTTTCCCACGCGGCAGAGCTTGTAGATGTTTGATGGGGCCATTATGTGAACCTCGGATCACCTCTCTCACCAAATGTCTGTATAATGCATTGTACTCATGAGATATGACTCGCTTGCTGATCTGGTTCGGCGAGTGCAACAAAGCCTATATTCGCTGAAACACATGACCCAGTCAGGCGATAGAATTCGCCGACAAACCTTGGCATGATTTTTACTTAAATACCGCTTCAACCTCTCTCTCCTTTCAATTCCCCATCGTGGAGCCAGCACCATCACGCTGCACCTCAAGACTTTGTGCCTCTTGCTAGGGTGTAGTTAGAACTTGTAAATATCATGGATCCAGCACCGACTACGCCACACCTAAAGACGTAGTGCCTCTTGCTAGGGTGTGGTTAGAACTGTAGAGCACGGCTACTCTCTCTGCACCTCAAGGGTTTCGTGCACCTTGAAGGGTGTCAGGGAATAATTTTTGGAATACCTATGTCACTGGTATTACACTGCCTCCAGTTGATATCTTTTTTTTTTTCATTGTCTTCCTGGCCGTTGTGCGAGGGGATGAAGAAAGAAAGAAAAATATGTTGCTGTGGGATGTTTGGGAGGAATACTATTGACGCTGAATTCGGATAGCTCTCTCCTGCCTATCTAATTCATCTCCATTTCATGTTTTATTTCTTGCCGAACATCGTATGAGCCAGTGAAGACTCAGCCTGCATTTACTTTTCTGTCAAGCGTTGGATACAGGCCATGACCTGAAGCTTCTCAATAGACGATGCAGCTAAATTGTCATCCTGGAGGCTACTTATATGTACAGCCGTGTAAGAAAAGTCTTGACACCCCACCTAACTAGCGAGACAGCCACTGAGGTGTCAAGATTTCTCTTACACGGCTGTACTCTTCCTGATATTGTGGATTGGTACTTGTAGGATCGTTACTCCCAATAGTCCCGTTCTATCCCCAGAACTTGGCTTACTATGGCCTGGGTCCTCCAATTAAAAATCCAAGAGGTAGGCCAAATAAAGTTGTCACCAACTCTACCTCAACAGTAATCACTCGCTAGCGTAGATATGTTACAGGCGGGCAAATTCCCGAGGCATACCAAATTCAAGATCACTGGTGGGCTTGAAAACATAGAAGCAAGTCGCGCACGCGCTTATTATCTGACTAAGCGTAACTACAACCTGGTCCCCACCAAGGTTCTTTTATGCGCTCCTCCCAGAGCCGAAAGCCAAGAGCTGCATGGTTAGTATTACAAGATCCAAACCACAAACGTTTATTCACTCGAGGCTATGCACGGTGTTTAGTGCTCTAGTTCCGCGGATCTTGTTTAGCAGGGATTGGGAAGGAATTCCAAATAACAATAACCGAGCAAAAGCAATGCCGCTAATGTGTGGCGTCGCTGACGCAACTGCACAGGGACCCCGCTACTCTAGATGAGTGCCCCGCTATACTTATTTCTACCCCGAGCCTCCCTATCATCCTCACTATCGGTCCAAGCATCAGTTCAATCGTCGTCGTTCGATTTCATTTTCATCAATTGAGCCTTCATCAATCCGTCCATTCACCCAGATATACCAATCCTTCGTAATGGTCGCTGTCGGCGATTCCCTTCCTGCTCCTCCCGATTCCCTCTGGGAGGGCGGCGAGAACCAAACTGTCAAGTTCCATGCATCAGGGAAGTTCATCATCATTGGTGTTCCAGGAGCTTTCACCCGTAAGCTCTCACTTGTTTCCTATTATTCTTTCATTATTATTTTGCATAAGATGCTAATGAATCTTTGCTACTTCCAGCTCCTTGCTCTTCGCAAGTCCCAGGGTATCTTGCCAGCTATGAAGACTTCGCCGCCAAGGGTGTCAGCGACATCTACGTAGTTACTGTAAACGATATTGTGCGTCTCCGTTTCACAACCGATTTGGAGAGACCGTGAAAGCTAATAGGTCTACAGTTCGTCGTCAAGGCATGGAAGGAGAAGCTCGGAAAGGACTCCAAGGTGCATTTCGTCTCTGACTCTACCGGTACGCAAGCTCAGCCAAAGCAATTTCGAATATATTGGAATAGGATTTTGATAACTAATGTATGATAAATCATAGGTGCGTTCATCAAATCACTTGGACAAGATTTCGATGCGTCAGGACTGCTCGGAAATACTAGGTCTAAGCGGTTCGCTGCTGTTGTTGAGGATGGAAAGATCACGAGCCTGCAGGTTGAAAAAGTGGCTTCGGAAATCACAGTGACTTCTGCTGAAAAGGTTTTGGCAAGCTTGTGAAGAACTCTCCGATCCCTCATGAACTGTTTAAGCATGAATGAGTCTCATAGCTTCTTCTAGTCCCTAGCTGGAACAAGGGGTTTATCGGTTAAATTGAATGCGTTTATGTAACTCAATGACGTTTCTCCAGCGGAGATATCACGTACTGGACCTCGTGAAAAACGTGACTGTGGATGCAGTTTCTCATATACGCCTGTTGGGACTCATTACTATACTACAGTTCACTCTGCGTACTCTCAAAGTCCTTTACTACAGCATCCACCATCTCCCCTAATGTGTCCCACCTCCACTCCCACGC
This sequence comes from Gyromitra esculenta, assembly GCA_038503075.1. Taxonomy (NCBI): domain Eukaryota; kingdom Fungi; phylum Ascomycota; class Pezizomycetes; order Pezizales; family Discinaceae; genus Gyromitra; species Gyromitra esculenta. The sequence goes on from JBCAML010000001.1 coordinate 1,161,317, forward strand.
TCCAATCTTTTTTTCCTCTTCTTCTCCATCTTCGGCGTCATCGTCTATCCCGATGGCAGCTTCCCTTCTACTAATCCACGCACTCCTAATCCCCAACTGCTCGGCAGGGATGTGATCATGAAACAGGCTTTGAGCCGTGTGCAAGATAGCATTCTTTTCCACCCCAAACCTTTCCTTCACCTCCTTCAACATGTACTCAAAATTGTTCAAATCAGGTTTATAACTCCCGATCGCTTCCGCCGTCAACACGGCATCGAACGTGCCCTCGCCCCCCAACTTGGGAAGGGACTTTTCGAACGAGACGGCATCAATATTGGACAAGACGACCAGCTTATAATACTTTTTGAGGGTCTTCAAAGCCTCTAGAGTATCTGGAAAAGCAGGCCAATCTTTGACACTCGCAGCAAAGGCATCGGCCTCCTCCTTACTTGGTTCTGGGAGCGACAGCGCCGAGGCAATTTCGAGATAAACAGACGACAAGAGAGAGGAGTATTTTAAACCAGGAGTTGCGGCTTGCTGCGAGTGTTCAAGGGTAGCGAAAATGGTGAGGAATTCGGTCCGCGAGAGAGGGGTAGAGAAGGTTGGTGAAGCCTGGGCCAGGAGCGGGGCAGCGGCAGTGTATAAGCCGGTTTCCCAATCCATCAAGGTGCCGTAAACGTCGAACGTGAGAACGGAGAAAGAGGTTAGGGTAGGAGTAGGCGACATTGTATTCTGTGCGTGTGAATGCGGGGTTTTGCGGGGTGTAAAGAGGTATGGCTGTATTATACAGTTCTAGTCTTTGTTTTCTTTCTAGAGCAGAGTTTTGGTAAACAGAGGACTTGAGGGGTAATATGTGGGGTTAGCTAATATGTGGTGAGTCAATTGTGGGGGATCTCCAAACAGGCTCATCCAAGATCCAAGCCCAGGTGAGCCCGGGATCCCGATTGCGATGTCTCGGCATGCTGGTCTCGGACTCCAAGTAAGCAGGTACATGTAGTCATTGAAGCTCCTAAAATATCACCCGAAGGCTGGATTGACCTGGCGCTCTTCTACGGCTGCTGGATACCGTCGATCCGGTATCAGATTGTTTTTCCGACTCCTTCTCGCGCGCTACATAGCGGTTTCACTGTGCCTCGTTCCGCAATTATTCCGGGAAAGCTTTCTGATCTGCACCCAAATCAGGAACAGCCAATCACAGCCAATCCAGCCAAAAATAGACCGTTTGACAGCCGCGAACGGTGCGGCTCCAAAAGAAGCGCCACGCAGTTAACGTTGCTGCAGAGCGTCAAGCCCCGTAGATCTCGTTCCTTGTTCTTAACCTCTGGGCGACAAACTGGGCGACACCAACCAACCATCCAGACTTCCAACTTTCCAAGATCTCCAAGACGGGAGGCGACAGAAACAATCAAGATCCAAAGGCTGAATAAAAAGACCCCGAGATTCCCCCCTCCATCAGCAATGGATTCCCCGAACCACACAAACCACAATGCTTCCACTTTCATTACTACTACTCACTTTGAGCGTCCTAGAGGCATATGCCCAAACCTCCTCTTCAAAACGAGGCCTCCTCTATATCCCTTCCACTGCCCATCCAGACGATGACGCAGTATTCCTCTCCGCGCGCTCATCCTTGACCTGGTACTACAACTACCAATCCCTCCCCTCGCCCGCGGTATCAGGTACTCCTGCAGACCTCGAATTCGTACCCATGCTCTGGGGCGACCGTGACAACACCTTCGTCGCAGACGTACGCTCTCAGCTCCCCGCCGTAAAATACGTCCTCGGCTTCAACGAACCAGACATGGCTCTCTCGGTCGGGGGAAGCGACATCACGCCGCAGCGCGCAGCCGAGCTATGGCGCACAAACATACAGCCATTGGCAGCAAACGGAGTCAAGTTGGGTGCGCCTGGGGTGTCGAGTGCGCCGGCTGGGATGCAATGGCTTCAGAGCTTCGTGAAGGCTTGTGGTGGGTGTACTATTGACTTTATACCTATACATTGGTATGGGAATTTCGAGGGGCTGGCGTCGCATCTGGGGTATGTGAATTCGGTGTTTCCGAGTCATAAGTTGTGGATTACGGAGCTGGGGTATGCGAATGTTGATGTGTTTGTTACCCCCCCCCTCCCTCTCTCGCTGTTTTTTTTTTTGGAAGAGGGTTTTAGGTGTTGATGATTTGTTGTAGTAAAACGACAGACTCGTTTTTTAATACTACGACTGAGTATCTGGATCGGTTGGACTATGTCTCGCGTTATAGCTGGTTCGGCGCCTTTCGGAGCGACGTTAGCAATGTTGGTCCGAACGGGGCGATGCTGGATGCTGACGGGGACTTGACGGATCTGGGGGCGTGGTACCTGGGGAAGGCGGGGACCGGGGTACATGGTAGTGCTGCAGGAGGAAGAAAGGGTGTTTCGATGTTGGGCGCAATTGTTGCAGTGGTAGTGATAGTGATGACAGGGGTGGGGTTTTGGTAAAATATTTTCGTAGGACCCGAAAAAGAAATATGGCGGGGGGGAGGGGGGGCTTTAAAAGTCTATTATTTACGAGTAGATATTTTTTTTTGGAGAGCGATAGATTTGTATGATATCAATACCCTATAATTAGAATCTACTAGCATAACTGCAGTTTAAGGCGAATGGGTGAAAGAAATCTGCATCCCCGCCCTCAAGCGCCTTCGCCACATAAAAAAATCCGAAAAATCACATACCATAAATTTTAATATAGTGAAAGCATACCAAGAAGCTCTGCCACCTAAAAGTACTGTCGAAAATAATTGGGTGAACAAACATGAGCCACAAAATATCCCTTGTTCCAGCTATGACGTAATCTCTTAGAGAAGGATTTTCGTTTTGCTAGCCTACATGTGTACGTAGCTAATGCAGAGCTCCGCAAGAATTTTAAGGTAGTATAGATGACATTCAGCGAAAGGAGGCGTATATGGTGCCCTGGATCCACTTTTTTTGTTGAACGTCACCCTTGTGCAGGCATGTTATGTTTAGGGAGGTTGGTGATATAAGTATATTATAGGCGGCAGCTGATCTTGTATGAGTAGAAGGCATACGTCAAGACACCTACATCAAAATCTCGGAATTCCTACTAAAATGTAGAAAGTAGATAGTTTATACGTTTTGGCCATTTGGAACGGATATTTTGGGCTTATAGAAATATATTTTCTCCAAATCTATTTCTAGTCCCTAATAGCTAAATAGTATCAACAAAGCCAATTACCGTCTATAATACAGTCTTGAGACAAAGGAAAAAATATCAAATGGAATAAATAGGGCATCATATGCATGTTATCTGAAAGTAAACGGAATAGGAAACGGAAAGACCAAAAAAAAGTAGTGCCATGTGTTTGGTAATCTTGCCTGGTTTAACAGGTTCTCCCAATAAGGTCCACGTCTAACCATCCCGATCGTCATGGAATATATTACAACCCTTTTTCAATAACTCTCCTCAAAGTACTCGATATGTTTGCGCTCCTCAGCTAGGCAGCCCACCACCGCATCTCTCACGATATCAACCAGCACCGATGGCCCACAAGACATGACTGCCATCCGCCCATTAAGCCCCTTCTGTTCTGACATAAGGATATCCGGAATTTTAGGGCGTTTATATTTAATTCCTGGAAGCCTCTTCTGTCCTTCCTTGGTCCTTGTGACGTATAACTGCATGCTGATGTCGGCTCTGGTCAAGCAGCCTTTCGGAAACTTTCTCGCAACCAAGTTCTCCACGAGCTCCTCTTCCTTAGCTGTCCACAAGAATACGAGTCTGCGTGTAAGCGTCCGGTTTTCACGGACTCGTTCCATGTAGTCGACCAGGTAAGGAAGTATCGTTGTGATTCCGACTCCACCAGCGATGAGGACAGCAGTCTCGTATAGGTGCAGAGGATGACTAACGCCATAAGCACCCTCAATGAAACACTTTATCTCCAGTTCCCTCCCTCGTGGGAAACCGTGTATTTCGTTCTGTTTTTCGTGCTCACGTATCCTGTTTGCAAGAGTTGCCGTCATACCTTTCCGTGGCTTGATGAAAAAGGTAAGCTTTGGCCGCTGAGCGCCTTTGCGGGTAGTGCTCGCAATCGTACTAAGAGCGGTTTGATCAATCTCGACGAATTCATCCTCGTCCTCGTCCTCGTCCTCCTCTTCTTCCTCTTCTTCCTCTTCCTCCTCTTCCTCCTCTTCCTCCTGCTCAACTTCCACCTCCTGAACGATTGATAATACTTTATCTTTCCTACTTTCAATATCCCCTCTCCTCACCTCGCTCCTTTCCGACTCCTCGGTTTTTTCTGACTCTTCAGTTTTCTCGAACTCCTCAATTTCACCTCTTTCCGACTCCTCAATCTTCTCTGACTCTTCGATCTCCCTCACCTCTTCAGCATCTCCTTCAGATGGATCTTTTTTTTCCGACTCTATCGTTATATCGGCAAACTCCTCGTTCTGACTCTCTTCCCCTCGATCGGTGTCTTCTGTATCTGAACCCTTAGAGCGGCCTCTCCTCTCAGAATCTTCGCCGTTCTTCCTCCTCGTCTTCTTCGCCTCCTTGGCTTTGGCCAGATTTTTCTCTCTCGCCATTTCTCTCTCCTTCGCTCTCTGTTTGGTGCTCGACTTCCGCTCTGGCGCGCCCGAAGCCAAAGCAGAAGGATCGACTGATTCTCTCTCCCTCGTCCTCGACTTGCTGCTCGATCTGGTACTCGACTTTCGCTCTAGTGCGGCATCAGTCGATTCTTTCTCCTTCGCCCTCGGCTTGCTGCTCGATCTAGTGCTCGATCTAGTGCTCGATTTCCGTTCTAGTGTGGCATCAGCCGATTCTTTCTCCTTCGCCCTCGATTTGCTGCTCGACTTGGTGCTCGACTTGGTGCTCGGCCTCCGCTCTAGTGCGCCTGGGGCCAGGGTGGAGTTTTCTACCAGTTCTTTCCCCTTTCCATTATTTGTCACAAGGTATATATCTTTAGTTTTCCCCGTTTGCTTAACGATATATATATGCCTTTCCTGCTTCTTCTCCTTCGATGCCACCGTCTCCTTCGCTACTGCTATATCTTTGGTGTCCGAAACGCCTTTTAATAGACCCAGGTCTTTGAGGGTTGCCATTTGCCTATTCGGCGTATCTTTACGTTTGTTGTGCTTTTCGCTCATAACCCTCGCCCGCGGTGGCAGTCTTGGTTCCCGCAGGGAATCGCTCAATGACCCCTGTAACGACCTTTTGATACGGGGAGCATTCTGCGGCATCGCAGTCGATACCGGGCCGCTGGATCTCCAACCAGCGGCAGTGAATGGATGGCACTCCCAGAATCTCCAGGTGCCGCTGAGGAAAACGAAGTAGTGCGCGCCAGGGAAGTAGCCGACATCTTCTGCAGATGGGTACACGGTGAGTTGGATCACATCGGTGCCTTTAACAAACTTTGCGCGTGCGAGGTGGTGATTTTGGGGGTCCCTAGAGAACGCCCCCGAGTTGAGAATGATGAGTCTGAGGAGACGGGTGAACCGGTCAAAAGCCCACATAGCTATACAAGCCCAGACCCAAGGATGATACATCCCTGTCGCTGAAAGTTTTAGGTGGCTGTTGTTTAATTGTAAGCAACTATATGTGGTTTAGAGCTGGGTTGGTAAATGACTCACTAGTACAAAAAGGTAAGGAACATAATAACACCCAGAATGTGGCAGAAGAGGAAGAACTCGTACGCCTTCTTCCTAAATGGAAAGACAGAAAGACAAAGAATTAATCCCATTACAATCATAGCCTAAAAAATATGTAAGTGGTTGTCTCATCTCTTACTGGTCTAGTATGTAATAGGCAAGACTCACTGAAACACCGTTCCACCAATAGGCTGGATTCCATCTTCTAGCCCCATCACCAACTACAACAGCTGGATTAGACAATATTCTAGCAAATTTTTGTGCCATAGAACAATTTTTGGAACGTACTCTGATACATATAAACAGCGTAAGCAACAGAGTGTACCATTGCCATCAATGCTGATACTCTGGCAATCCACTTGTGAAACACATGGAAGGTTCCATAAGGCCACCCAGTCAGCCAGACTAAGAAGTCGTTTCTCCCTGCAAGAAGGAAGAATATAGGCATATTCCACAATGATAAGACACCTGCCCTGTCTGCAATTAACTTGGTTCCGTCAATTACTCCAACCTCACCGTGGTGAACCACGAGGAATATGATGTTGATGAGCCAGTAGCTAGCCACTAGCACCGTCTCCATTCTTGTCGGAAATGTGTACCAGCCAATTGGTTGTCGGTGTCGTCCTCCAAATAGCGCTGGATACATAACCCATCGTTTGAAACTGTTCGTAAGGGCGCTCGGAGGATATATCTTCCGTATTGATCGGTTTTGTGATTCTGCGTCGACTGAGAACCCGATTCGAGAATCGCGTACGGCGGTCCAAATAGTTCTTACAAGGCCAAGGGCGAGAAGTAGGGACGGAAATATATACAGGTAGGAACTGTCAAGTTGTAAGTATCCCCGCCAGTTTTATTTTGGTTCCCGAAGGAAAAGCTTGGTGGACAGGAGTAGTACCCGAAAAGCTAAACAGGAGAAACCCCAGTTAGTTTGATCGACAGGGAATAAAAAACAATTGAAACCATGGGTACATACCCGGTTAATGCGCTGTTCTTCATCATCATCTGCCTATAAACCCAATGTTAGGGTTCAGTCAGTACATTGCTTAATCTATCTGTAGTTACCCAGGAGAGAATAATTACCATTTTTGTTATCTGGTACGAATTATGTATTTAATTTGACGAATGAATGAAAGGAGTCTCCTGAAATTAGAGGTAAATTCTCTCTATGCTTAATGGTAGGGAGGGTGTATAATACCCAGCTCTGTATGTAGAAGGAGAATATAACGAGGGTGATAAAGCAGTGGAAAACCGGTAACCACTGTTCTTTATATTTTTGCTGCTACCTAGCCTGGCCGCAGTGTCTATGGATTCGAATGGCAGTTATAGGGAAGAAACATAGAATTAATGAATGTTGAAGCTTTTTCCTCGACGTCACGTAACGACAGCAATGAAGACAATTATTGAACGATCTTCGTCTAACGACACGGGCCGACCCGTGCGAACGAGTGAGCGTATAAGATAATGCGTGAGTTGTTGGCGTAGGCGGTGTCAGCAGCAGGCGAAACCAGTTAGCCGGTAAATCAGTCGCCTGCTCACGATCATCCCATTCAGGATAATCGAGAGGCAGAAAAAAAAGAACCAGAACCAGCAGTTATTCTCCTCTCAGCCAAACGATAAACTAAGCCGGCAGAAAAATTAAACGCCTTCAATTAGGCGGTGAATATATATAGTGCGAACATTTTTTGAGGCATCTGCAGTGAGAACAACAAACACAAGGCTGCGGGACGGGATCCAAAACGGTCCAACCAAATGCTGTCAAAACATACGTGTACCTGCGTGGGCAGCAGAGCCTTGGGAAGGGAAACAAAATCCCTTCGCTCGTCTGCATGCACGGTCTGGCTGGCGAGTCAAGGACGACCACATCGCATATCGAGACCTACAAAACCATGCAGGGAGGGTGTTGGTGTCCGGGGAAGTGAAAAATGCACCACGCAAGTTTTACCCCTGTCATCATTCATGGGCAGGGGCAACGTTGAGCCGCACCCACACGAGGCATGTATCATGATATATGATCTAAGGCAACATAAAAAAGCGTATTTGTACCTGTTTTGCATGTATTCAAGTACCGAAACGGTCAGCTCATCCTCTCAGGAATCATTGGAATATTTCAGACAGTAGTCGTGACTTTGGACGCACTTACAAGTCTAGGAGTTGATGAGCAATTGCCGTGCTGGCCCCAGTTGATTCTAGATTTCATCTTGTGGAGAGTGCCGCCAGGATTTTCACGATTGTGGTTGAGGATGTATCTACACGGAGAGCATATTCTCAAACTGTGGAAAGTGTAAAAGACGATATCCGAGAAGACGTTTTACGAGAGGCTGTAGCCTACATGTTCGCTAAACACGCGAGGAGGCACGACCAGTAATTCTCAAACCTAACCCTCTGGTCTTGGCTCTCCAAGGTCGGTTACCGGTTACATGTACCTCCCAAGGTTCTATCACCCTCGCTAAAACTCACTAAAATTCAGTACTATCAAATCTTACAGATATTATGGCTAGGTTATATTAACCGGTTTGCCGTTTCTCAATAACAAGTTATCTGTCGCAGCGATGTGGATAAGACAAAAGGCCAAGATATGCACTTGATAGATTCGCAGAGTTTCCGCATCCCCGTAGTCCCACCGTTCACCAACCATCACTCGTCTTTCGACAACAACGACAGCCATTACCGCTTCTGGACTAGCTCATATATCCCCTCATTTCTTCTCTGGGCGCTTATAAATTTACTGCTCTGATTCATTACTCACCTGATAGTCTCGATTTGAGGCTTTCTTTGTTGTCCTTCTCTCGGGGAGGTTTTTGACACGTTGACCTGGCGCACTTAACACAGGTTTATCCAATGATAAGTCGACCCTCTTCGCACTTCCCATAGTGGAACAAATCAGTGATTGATCCTCTACATGCTTGCTTCATCCAAGGTTATCTAAAGATGGTGTTGCTCTTTCGCTTTTAATGTGTGCAATCTGGCTCCCCGTGGGCGGTGAGTTTTTTAGATGTTTCTTTTCTCTTATCAGGTACGTTTCATGCGAGAATTTTTTGGATTTGTATTGGAGAGAGATACGACAGACCTCCATGAGGGAATGCACCTGTAAATTGAAGTACCTACATGTAATCGCCTACATGACTCTCCAGTACGACTGCAGAGTACTCGGTCCCCTTAAAATGTAAATGCACTATGAAGTAGCTGATGGTTTGAATTCGGGCCAAACGAAACAAATCCAATTTAAGTTTAGAAAAATATTTGGAATATCTCTCCCACTTGTAATCCTGGTCGCCGGAAATCATGTAAGAATTGAGGGATTCACAGTGTAGATCTAGGGTTAGGGTCATTTATATTGATGCAACAGCAGCCCCGCAGCCTTGGCATGGCCTCAACCTCGGGGTCGAGAGCTTGGAGACGGTGGATATATGTATTTGCTAGACCCGCAGCAAAAGAACTAATTCACGTCGCCTACTTTCTGTCACTAGAATATCCAGACGATGTCAATTCTCTACGAACTCCCCTCAGACATCACGTCGCTCAGCCAGCCAAGTGCTGAGTGGGTAAAGGCGAGTACCGTTGGCTGTACCCACTGTATTCTAGGCGATTTCGATACTGACAAATAGATTCTGGGTCCGCTATTTTTAGTTACTGGAAACAATTACCCTTCCAGCAGAATCTCTCGACAACGTTTCCGTTTTCCGGGAAGAGAATATACGAGCTCTTAAGGCGTACTTAGAAGCCGGACCGGACTATTTAGGTACTATACACATACACAGATCTTCTCAATTAAACTGCTTTGCATATAAACGTATTAAGTTTCGAACTAACCGGAAATGACTGCTGCAGGGGAAACGAACGTCCGAGCAACCGACTCTTCATACAAATCGCAATTAGTCAATGTTCAACTGCCAATCAGGATCTACTCTCCAGGTGATAACGACCACCACCGAAACGAAACCTATCCAGTGCTCCTGTGGTTTCATGGTGGCGGGTTTACCTTAGGCTGTAATCTAGTAGATGACGAACTACTCCGTTATATCTGCCACCACTCTGGTATCGTTGTTGTGTCTGCCGGCTATCGTCTGGCACCGGAACATCCCTTCCCCGCAGCGATAGAAGATGCTTGGTTAGCTGCGCAGTGGGTTCATGATAATACGGATTATTTGCGCGTCGATCCTAAGCGAAGGGGCTTCTATGTCGGGGGTATTTCGGCTGGCGGCAATCTAGCGGCTGTCGTTGGAAGGCGTGCTCGGGACCACGAGACAGGGGGCATCAAAGTTGACGGGCAGTTGTTGGGGTTTCCTTGGCTATGCTCAATCCGTGGTCACTATGGCATTCCGGCAAGAATAATCGAGTTTTCGGCGATCAACGAGTGTGCGGAGGCCCCGCTTATGTATAGGAAAAGGCTGGAGAAAATGGAGGCCATTTATGGATCTCCAAACCCTCAAGATCCGGACTTTTCGCCTTTGTGGGACGATAAGGGGTTGAAAGGGCTGCCGAGGGCTGCCATCTTCGTGGCTGGGATGGATCCTTTACGGGATGATGGGATTGCATATTGGAAAGCTTTGGAAAAAGATGGGTTGAACCCAAAGATAAGAATGTCAATTTTTCGTGAATTCTTTCAGTTAACACAACACAAAGCCTCGAAGAGTAATGCTAACGAGGTTCTTGAGATAGATTTCCGGGCATGCCTCACTCTTTTCACCGTTTCAAGCAGATGGAAACGTCAAGAGAATTCAAGAAACATATGGAAGCTGGGCTAAGAGAGTTGATGGAGCTAAGAAACTAGGATATTGCCTGATAAGTAAATTTAAATGAAGCAGTGAATTCCTAACGCATTACACCCTACATTTGCTACTTATTCTATATTCCGTTCTGTCAGAATAAAATCGATCTTTCCTTAATACAGTATAAACATGTCCACGGCCTCCTTGAATACTTTCTCTACAGTGGTACCTTCGGCAAGCTGGAATGAAAACTTGTCTATAACTTTGGTAGCCGGAATTCGAAGTTCCATGCACGCATACGGTTTACCAACACAGTTATATGTACCTGAGTTTCGTGCGATTTTAAATTTAGTTATAAGACGATCTAGAATCAATTGGAAGTTGAATTACCTATCCAGAATGATAGACAAATTTTTTATTTATGGGCCAACGGGTATTCTTCCAGTTTACAGTACTTCTCCAAGATGAACTTCGTCGGCTTCTTGAAATACTGAGAGTCTATATTTCTAGTCAGTTTATATCTACTACTTCTTCCTTAAATTTAAGATTGATGTTTGTAAAAACTTACCTTTTGATAAACTGAACTGGGAAAGATAGATAACTGTCCCCCTAGGAACATATGCTCCATCAGTTGTTAAACCCCTAGGAGGAGCCGTTCTTTGTGGACTCGAAGGTACTCAACATTTACTCGCGGACCTTCACAGACGATGTCTTCCAGGTATTGTTTGTTTGGGCAACCACCGAAAGCAAGCTCTTTGAATAGTCTTCCTTCGTCGCCATCGTAAACTGTGTAAAGGGCATCAACCTCTTTTCGCAATTTTGATTGCTGTTGTTAGTTTTTTGCCATGCAGAAAAATACGTTTGTAAGTGTAGTAGCCTCAATCGATCGTCGATAGGGCTATATCGCCTCTATTAACACGAAAGCATCTAAAACCTGACTATAGCGAAAGTTGGGGAAACTCTGAAATTGCGGGTTGTTCCGGCGCTGGGTGCGATCAGTGTTTGTTTATGTCTCATCCATCAAACGTCTGTGATTTCATAACCAAGTTTTAGGCAAAGATAATCCCGTCTTGTGTTGACTAGAAGCTAAAATTTTGGGTTTGGGCCGGCGAATGTGTGCGAAGCGCATCTTTATCAAATGTAAGATTACAGCTACAATGGAGTATACCTACATGTATTATATCGAGAGATTCCTCTACTAACGATACCTTAACCACCACGAAACAGCTTCAACTCAGTAAACTTACATGCGTTCTAGAAAGATTCAACTTGAGAAATCTTAAGCAGAAAATTCTACACATAAACACAGGGCTTCCATGGTGCAGAAGGATACCAATATTGTCGGAGGTTAAAAATAACCGGAACTCGGTGTAGCAACTAATACATCATATCACGATGCGGCATGATTCTTCAACCCTTTTTAAGTACATATCGAGGCAGAAGAGTTGCTCATGAGATATCCATATATGCTGGAGATTTATTCTATTTTCTACCTTCATTTTATAACTACATCCGTAACTGTATCGCTGCGTCGTGATGTACTCGTTGCTACGCCAAATTCCGGTTATTTTTGACCCCCAACAATACATATGTGGATATGATTTGGGTACTGGAACGATTAGTTTGCAACCAAGTATGCCAAACCCTATAGCTAGGCTGCTTTTCTACAGAATTTTTTAACCTAGATATATCCACCACCAATGCTTCTCAAGAGGCATCCCGGCGAATTTGAACTTCCTATGTGTTTAAATATTTAATTTAACCTCTCAATGTAAGATTTAACGAAAATATCCCTTGTGTATAATTGGGTGGTCAGAACGAAGTTTTATTCCACCACAACTACACATCGCTGTGCCCTATAAAGGCTTGCAAACTTTTATTACTATGCTAATAGGCTTTGCAAGTTTCCTTGAGCCACCTAGATATCTGTGGGGCCGGAATTTCGACCTAAAATCGAGGTCAACATCTAAGCGCGCCCAAACTATATATGACCACGCGAAGCTTACTAGTCTGGAGCTTGAATTTATGCTACGTCTCTAGCTCCCAGCTACCTATTTACGAGGCTGTTACCCGCCCTTTGATTCTCTATACCATCTTCACACCCCAACTCCTAGTACACGCGATATATGTATTATCCCATGAGAAACGCGTTAACAGAGATCATCTTGGGCTAAGTATCAAGGACTTCACGTAGTTATTTGATTAGACTCATCAACCTTCAATCTCGCTCACTGGTAAAAGGCTGGATAACTGGAAAAGGTTACCTTTAGGTAAGTATCTCCACGGTATCAGATACTCTTGTGTTTATCATTTCCTCATAACTTCATGTCACGATGGCCGAAAAAGGTGGGCTCCGGTGCCTATATATAAATGGATTGCCGACATCGAGGACCTCGAACAGTACTGTGAGGGGATATCATCTTGTTCACATAGGTGATGAATCTCATTGTTGCCACGAGGCTATCCATAAACTTGGCTACGGTTCATATTCGATAGTCTAGCTTGTGTGGATCAGCAGCAAAACCGATATGCGTCCATCAAGATTGCTACCTCTGCTTGTTGGGAAATAATCTTGGTGATAAACTCGTTTTAAAGGCATTAAGTGAACTTGAGATTCAAGGTGCAAATGGCAATTAGTAGTGCGTTGTGAACAAACCACTTATGCCGAGCTTATGTGGTATGCTCGATTATCTGGACAGAAGGTAGCTGTGCAACTTGCCCGAGGGCTATCTTACTTGCATTTTCATGTACTACTTATAGAGGTATGCTACTGCCCATCGCAGGAAGTCAACGAAAAAACCAAATTGAAAAAATACTGCGGACCTCCATGAAGATAAACACCTGTTTCGCATCCCTGGCATGGATCTCTGGATAGCTGAAGAAATTCATACGTATCTCGGCGAACCTGACCCTATTGTAGTTACCAGACGCGACGGCCAGCCCACACAGTCCACAGCCCACAGTCCACAGCCCCAGTGCCAGAGTATATGGTCAGACTTCCAGACACAGAGATACTTATTCCACTCTGCCTAGACGATATAGCCTCGATCCAAATTACTGATTTTGGAGAGGCATTTTTCTCAACAGGCCAAAGCATACCTAAGTACCTCTGTACGCCCGAGGTCCTGGTTTTAGACCCCGTGGGGACGCCATCTGCCATCCGGGCATTAGTTTGCTAGTTATACAACGTTCTTACCAGGCGTTAGTTATATAGATCATTTGATAGAGATCAGGGCGAGGTTCTCATGGAAATTGTTCGCACGCTTGGGAAGTTTCCAGGCTCTTGGTGGCGAAGGTGGGGGAAACGGTCTACTTATTTTGACGAATACGTGATGTTATAGTCAATCTTAGAACTCGCTGGGGAAGGAGGACAAAAGCGACCAACATGCGCTGCGAGATATACCTATACTATCGAAGCCAGATGAAACTTCCGCTTTCGAAAATGCGCCGTGAGGAATGTTAAGGTTCGAGCCTAATGAGAGCATCTCGGCTGACGTAGCTGTTCGGTTTTTGCCCAATAGTTGGGAAGACCTGAGATGAGGCGCTATGGTTGCATGTATCTACCAAAGGTCATATCTAATATTGGCGAACTGAGGGCTAGGTATGTTTAGGGAGTTAATTTCAAGCGGTCAGTCTAGGACCATATCCGCACTTTATATTTGTCATTCTTCTATTTGCAATTATATGTATTGTACTTCCTAGGAACTAGAAATATTCAGCTAATGAGTGACTTTCCTATGGCCCTGGTGCCGACCCCACATTCTAGTCGTACTACTTGAGGTATCTCTGTAAACTTTTAGCAGCTTGCTCTGCCGTGATTTAAAGACCCTAGGGATGTAACTATAGGGCGCTCCTGCCCCAAGATCTCGCCATGATTGTTTTAACCCTGTTTACGATCACCCCTCTTACTACAATAGCCCCATCCAATACGACTAAAATCATCAGGAAGTTCCTTTCGAACTTTTCCCTCCATCACTTGCTCCGCCCACGCGACTTACTTTACTTCCCACCTCACATGTAACACATATCCTCATCCCTAACCAGTCACGCGAAACGACAGCTAACTTATGCATGTGATGAACTTCCAACTTCAGTCCACCACAAAAACTTCACCAAGAATTCTCGGCAACTAACATCCACCCCCATGAAGACAGGAGATATTTGCAGAGTTATTTTCGGTTCGCCCGCGACCTGGGCCTAAGCCATATATCCTGAATTCCTTGGTGTGTCTGAGGAGACTACTGAAGAGGTTTTTCATGGGGTAGGCCACAATAAGAATAAATTTGAGCTGATAAATATCTGGTCAGTACTTGATCGTAAGTTATGGCAATAACTTACTAAGTGCTAGTCGCCGTGAAGAGATTGCTAGAATTCCAAGATCCAAATACTAGCCATCACAGTGGCCTCTCAGATGCACGGAATCCCCTCGGGCCGTTCCAGTGATCGATGGCCACTTGGGGAATTGCCAGTATCTTACCAACTGAGTTTCCAAACTCACTGATCCTATTAGGGAATTCAAGTAAGTATTCATTCTACGAATGCTCTAACTAGAGCGGAATAATTATAATTGTAAGGAAATAGTTCTTTTATTGGACCATATGCAGGATCACGTAAGGAACCATGTTACCAGCTATCAAGAAGGGGCACCATATTTCCTTCTATCGTCATAGAAACTAGATTCTCGGAATCAATAACTGTGCTGCAGGAAGGCAGGGAACTCCAGAAATCCGGAAGCGGAGAAGAATTACGGGTTGTACTTCTAGATCTAATAAATATGGCATGTTACTGCAACCGTACAACAATAAAAAAGCAGTATACCGCTATCTAGATATTCTTACACGTTTCTATACAGTTATAACTCTCGAGGTTGGCCATCTATCCAATACCATACTAATCTTTCTATTCTTCTGTGTATGCACAGAAATCTAAACCACTCCTTGGTGATACCACATGTAGTTTTGGGAGTTCAGAATTTGTCAGACGGTGAGAGAACGATCATAATATATTTTTAAAAAAAGGAAAGAAGAAATCCCTTCAAAAATAATACATCATATCTCTATTTCGAAATTTCTTCATCTCTACCAAACTCAAAATATCCAATAGCGCGCCTTACCAATCTAAGACTATAGCTAGTACAATAGTTCATCAATACGACTAAGCAGCAGGGCCAA
The DNA here is from genome assembly GCA_038503075.1 of Gyromitra esculenta. Lineage (NCBI taxonomy): Eukaryota > Fungi > Ascomycota > Pezizomycetes > Pezizales > Discinaceae > Gyromitra > Gyromitra esculenta. Next base: position 1,176,810 of record JBCAML010000001.1, read on the forward strand.
GTCCTGGGATGTTAATAGGAAAACATCTATCAAGCAGTGGCTGTTCAAATTTCTATATTGGCCATCCACATGTTAGTCGGAGTACGGAATGAAATGATAGGAATCTGCTTACAAAAAGACTGGCTGAGAAAAGTGTGCCCGCGTTCAGTATTTGACCCGGTCCAAATTTTCCATTCACGCTGAACGTCAACGCCAGTCCCGCAGTGGCAGCAACCTTAAACCCAGTTTTAGAGGCTCCAACCGTCTGATTGCAGACACCAGCTTGATCTAAATTTGCATTGTATTAGTAGTGAAAAGAAAAACGGTATGCGGAGAACTTACCGAATGCTGCAGTCAAGGCTGCATCGACTCTAGGTAGGTCGAAGTTTAATCCAGCCTCGAGTTTGCCAGCACCTAGGGATCCAATGTTAGTAACGTAGCGACCTTCTTAGGGTATGATCTCCCAAACATACCAACAACATCTACACCGAAAGTAAGTTTAGGCCTAGAAATGGCTGCGACATTGAGGGTAGCAGAGCCAGAGTTTATTTGGAAGCTCGGGTCGAATATTACACTCTCAAATCCAGTAGCACTGCTAGCATCAACATTTGCAATGTTGGCCACAATATTCGCTGTATTTGGGAAAGAAGTTGTAAGTCCAAAGGTAAAATTTGCCGTTCCTGCAATACTAGACTCAACAGCTACTTCATAGCTTATTACAGCTCCGAGCTCAAAAATTCCAGGGACCACGATACCCGCACCCGGGATGGGGAGACTTGCAACCTCTTTCGTGAAATTCAAGCCTGGGAGACCAACGCCGAGAGAAGCCGAAATTGTGGCTTCGAGTTCCAGTTTGCTCTGGAAATCTTGGGGTGAAGCGTTCAGGACGAGATCCTGGACTTGAAAATTGGTAACCGAAAGGGTTCCAGCAACTTTGAACTTCCCACTGATAAAGCAATTGGTACAATCCACAACAATTGGAGGGGTAGTGCTATTGTTATGTTAATAGATGGCTCAGACTACAATATCTACAGGAGTATAGAAATATTCTTACCTAATAGTGTCCTTGAGGACATTGAACCTTTTACCTGGCTGACCAACAGTGATATCGAAGGTAACCTCCTTATTAAGCGACGTACTCCCAACATCTGAAACACCGCTAACAGCACCACCAACAGCACCAGTTGCATCTTGAACACCACCAGTAACCGTATCCACAGCATTTCCTACCCCATCAACCACATGACCAGCGACATCTCCAGCCTTATCAATAACATCACCTGCTGCGTCCTTAATATCATCAAAGAAATTGCGAGCCAGCAGGCGCCTAGTAGCCCCCGAAGCCGCTATTGCACTTCCGAAGTTCATATCAAAAGTTCCGGCAATTTCAGACCAAGGAGCTGCTGCTGCTGCAAGTGTGGTAACTAATGTGGCATTATCGTTCGTTACTTTCGAAATACTATTCGCAGTTAGCAAACTATAATCGGCAGTATCAAAATGAGCGCGGTGATTTCGTACGTATATGCTTGTCTCTGCTCATCAGGACCACAGCCATCGTGGTTTGCAATAAGTAAGAAACTATCTTCTTCTTTCTCGTTGATAACACTCCATTTCTGGACTGCAGCATCAAAAGCATCTTTCGACTTGAAGGTCAATGACATCGAGCCATCATCCCCTTCACAATCCACAGCCGAGGTAAGACCTTCAAAACTCTCCATCATAACAATTTGCTGTCCATCAGGAGCATAAAGTGTCATGTTTGCCAATAAAATATTTCCATTATCGCCAGGCGCACCAAATATAAGCTCAGCTTGGGTATCAAGGTCAAGCCGGGAGAAGTCAGTCACATCCCGAACTTGTAGATTGACGGCGGACCTAAAAGTGTCGATATGGATAGGCTTTAGGGTATTCCCTTCCAGACCGGAGCCAAACTTTGATACCAGTGCTGGGACATTCGGATTCGCGGTTCGTCGGTGGATAGCGGCTGCTGAGGAAAGTGTGGCGAAGATGCCGAGGGAACTAATACTCGCAAAAAACCGCATATCAAATACAGTTCTCAAAAACAAGAGTTTTAGATCAAGTGATGAAGGCAAATTAAAAAGTTATGTATCTTCCAGAAGATATATAAAATGAACGTAAAGGCAAAGAATTTATAGGCGAAAATAATAATAAAAAGCGAAAATCAACCGCTGTGCATATCAAAAAGAACGGCAGGCTAGAAACTACAGAAGTAGGAACTATTCAAGAATGATAATGGCCAAATATTGAAGAGCGATCATCTCTATATAAAAACTCTGACAGCTGAGTGTTGATGGTCATATAGGAAGGGGGTGTTTGGCGCTCATGTCGTACAGACTAGGTAGAGTGAAGGACCAACAACTTTAAACAGTCCCCCGCTGTCTCACGTTTGTTCGAACGATCACTTTGGGTTCTAAAGTATATGATACGCAGCGCCAATCCATGCTGTCGTTGAATTCACCTTAAACGGGAATTAAGGTTGCGATGCTTGGACCTTGTCGTTGGAGCTAAACGAACAGATTATAAGCTCCTGCCTAGTATCGGTCAGACTCTTGAAACACCCCGAAACGAGACTAATAATAGTTTGCAAAATTGGAAGGTTGACCAACCAAATCCGTAGTCATTCTCTAAACGTATTGATTTTGGAAGCTATGAACCACGAGGAAGGTACTTCTAGTCCAGAGTCATGATATTCGTACTCCCGACCTTACATAATGTAGCCTTTCAAATTAATCGATCCTCGTGAAGAACCAGTATCTCAATCGTTTTCACTCGCTCTAATGTATAATATACGAAATAAGATCTCGTGGTGCATACATTCGATGGTTCAGCTACTAGCCCCGACCAAATCAAAAACTCAGATAGCCCCCATAATCTCGGAAAATAAGCGATGAGTGTGGTGCCTAGTGTAGGCAATATCGAAAAATCTCTTGAGCAGCCTCTTAGATGCCAGAGCGGTAGAGAGAGTGGCGAGGCAGGTATAGCGAGGTTTGGCCAGTGGCAAATTGAATACCCCACCACAAAAGGTAGATCAACTCGTTGGCCAAGACTGCCAAGCTTCTTTATACCCTCTAGACGCTCTACTACTAGCTATTTTCGCAACAATATGGCAGTGCCACGAGAGCCTTTACCTCATCCGGAAGGTTCGTTTAACTAGCGGCGCGTATGAGTAAAAGGGGGAGCAGCTCGGTATGATTATTAGGAAGAGACAGATTTAGGTCCCTCGCCAACCCAGGCTATAGCTAGGGTTAACTACATGGACACCCAGCCATCAGAAGGGTATAACCTCGATATGATATACCCAGTGGACGGTTATCCGTGTTTACAAAAGCTCCCAGAAACCCCTTGCAGGCGCTGCGCTCACCGGGTCTGCCCAGATTTAGGTTCAGGGGATTCGGAATCAGCGCAGAGGCTACATGTTGCATGAGAAGCGTGCTCTAGGGTTAAAAATTGAAGTACTAGGAAGACTCATGCAAGTCTTTACCAGCAATCCTAGACGACTTTGTACAGTTGTCAGATTGGCAACGCGGAGTGAGCGCTTATCAACACCGCTTGGCGCGTCTGTGCGACTATGAGTGATTCTCTGTGATTAATATTCGCGCTCACCTTCCCAGTTCTCTAAATCGCAAGCATCAAATGCGATAAGCGAGTTTTCTAGGCTCATATCAAATAGTGTAAATTAAAATTCCGCAGTGTTTAAGCCATCAACTGTTACCTATACGAATTTCACTACTAATGTATAAAATCACTCGACTTTCTACGCGTCAAAGGAGCCATTCAACCCTATAAGCCGGTATTGCAGAATCGACAAACATTCTGTATTGAATGGTCAGCCACCCTATAAAGATATTCCATAATAAAGTACCTGTCTAGTACTCTGAAGCTTATCATTGAGATGGCGACACATTCATTGTAGGACGTGCTTAGGTCTAGATTCCGCTGCTTATTCTAGGATCCACGTAGGTACTAAAGAGGAGTGCTTAAATATAATAAATAGCAATCCATAATGACTGAATTCCCCAGGCCTCATTTGTGACCCTCACGTCTAAAGTTGATACACGTACGACTGCAAAGCATCATGCCATTAAAAAGAGGGGCCTAGAATGGTGAGTATTTATCAATTGACATCCTTTTATGCTTCCATTTCCGCGCGAGATAGGTGAAGAGAACAGGTTTTCTTGTTTAGAATGTGAGGTGTAACCAAAGTGGTAAGTGTTTGTGGGAGATAGCTTTGGCAATAGCTGCTAGGTTTTCCTACAAATAATATCGTAGGTAGTCCATTATCCCTCCCGCTTATGGTGACTTAATTTGGCTAACTCTGATGCTATCAACCGAGTGAGCTGCTATGATCGCGGTCATCTAGAATAGCTCTCTGTACGAGTTGCCATAGCAACCACTAACTTCCACCATCCTGGGAAAATAAATAGACTCACAATGCTTACTTTACCCTATTGTAGATCTCAGCCCCTATAAAGAGTAGCTACATCATCTGGACCCAGTAAAACGATCCTGACTTTATAACCTCATTGATATTCATACCCCCCATTATAACTGCCTTAAGATAACAACCATAGTTTCTAAAACCCTAATGATTCACAACTAGCCGATCGGGGCCCACCTTCGCACGTGATAGTCTCATAAGGCTAGCGATTTATCGGTAAATTTGCCTATAGGTATTTCTCGTCTGCCGTGAAAATGCCGCGACCTATTGAAGTAGACTTTAGACAAGACTTGCACTAGCGGAAAATATTTCGTTGGGCTGAGCTAAGCTAGATTCGGGTTTAGGTTCGGAAGAAAGCCGGTTTCAAGCAGACCCGTCTGGTGGTTCGCGCTAGCCCTCCTATATTTTGGGTGCACTCGGATTCCGCTATCCACGAGTTCTGGGAGGGGTTTGAGTGTTCTAGGCGCAGCTCGATGGTGTCGGGGAACGGTACTACTTAAGGGTCCAGAGGTCTTAAGTTGGTGGATGTCTTCAAAGCACTATTCTAATTGGTGAGAGATACCTAGAGTGACTCTGAGAAGCTTGATTGAATCGGCCAGGATTCTGGCATCTGCGCGGACCGGGTGGTATTCCAGGGCCCATGCTAACTGGGACTCCCTACGCCGTCTGCGGCTCAAGCAGGTCAAGCAGAGCATACTCAATCGCCAAGAATGGCAATTAATCGGAACGAAGAATTTGGTAGAAACGTTGGACAGAGCTCGATTATGCTATGTCGAAGCTTTGTGGCTGTGTGCTCACACTATCAGATGCTAGTAATATCACCCTCCACCAAAAACCAAGTTCTGTTTGATATTTCAATTCGTTTAGCTGGTGATATCTATTAACCTTACTGACTGTCATTGGTAAGCTTGGTACCGAGCGCCCCCCCGCCTTTACCGACTGACACTAATGTCTTAAAATTGAAGCGGATAGTCCGGCACATCGCCTTTGCGAATCGCCCTGGACAAGCCATTTCTTCAAATTATATTCCGTGGCCATGGCATACGTACACCCCTGCAAGAGGTCTCGGGCCCATCCGTGCCGTTACTTGCGGCATCCGATATATACTTTAGTTAGTTGACCGTGTGAGAAATTTGCCTTCCTTCCGGCCCTCTGGGAGGGAGATTCTCGTAGTATCCGGCCGTCTTTTACTTCCCAAATCACTGCCACAAAACAAACAATGATCTCTATTCATTCTCTCAGCAGACGAAGACTCGGTCTGCAACAGATCGGGCCTTCGTCTGGATGGTCTCGATTATCGTTTCGCGCCAAGAACTGTCTGGCGTTTGTTGCGCTTATCGTATTCGTATTAACATTCTGCTACGTTTCCTACTTCAACACTTTCGGTCTCGGGGCTCTCCAGGACCCCCTGCCAAAACATCAAATACCCACCCTCATGGCTGCTGGAAAGAAGCAATGGGCCACTATGCTACGGCGACAATCTAAAACACTCGACGAGGCTGTTATCGAGTACCGCATAAGATACGCTCTTGAGCCTCCAGACGGCTTCGATGAATGGTTTGTATACGCGCAGTCACAGGATGTCACGCTGATAGACGAATACGACACGCTAATGCGCTCGATCGAGCCCCTACGTCAATTAGGGCCTACTGAGCTTCGGCGACGGACAGGTCTGCTGAATCGTTCGCCGGTTGATATCAACCTGATGCGCGTTAAGGCTAATGGGAAACGCTTCACACTGGATCTTTTGCACAAAGTTGGTTCTCGCAAGGAACGAACGCTAGGTCTTATAAAGATGCTGGAGCCGGTGCAACATCTGCTTGCGAGGCGAGACTGGAATAAGTTCGATGTGGCTGTGAATGAATTAGCGGAGTCTAGGGTAGTGGGTGGGGAGTGGCATACGGATGCGCTCGATGAGGGGTTGGCAGGGAGTTTAGCTGGGTATATGCTTACGAAGGCGATATGGGAAAAGCATGAGTTTGGAGAAAGAAGTCTTATTGACTCATTGATGACTGCCTGTGGTTCGGATAGCAACTTTACAAGGGCGAATCCTGGATTTGTAGTCCGGCGAAGGGAGGACGGCGGCGTTGAGGAGGAAGAGGGGCACGTATTTGAAGCCCAGAATTGGTTGGATGATATGGATATTTGCAATCATCCTGAGCTGCCTCAGGTATTTTCTATTGTTATTATGTTTCATAAGTGGTGGTGGAGCACTCATTGATCAACCCTCTACCTACTTCAGCTCCATTCTGCGTTTCGTACGTCACACTACACTACAAAGGGTTTGTACCCAATATTATCATACGGCGCTCCAAGTACTTACGGCGACATTGCAATTCCGACAATCTACCAGTATGGCGGTAATCCAGACTACACCCTGATAAAAGCAGAAGATAAGCTCTGGGAAGAAAAAGAGAACGGAATATATTGGAGAGGAAGCCCAACCGGTGGAGGCAAAGGTGATAGGGAGTTTAAAAGCGTATTAACCAATACTTTTGCCCTTCCTTGCTACGTACTAATTCTCCCCCCAGATGCACCGCCACCGCCTAGTAACCATGACGAACCCGCCTATGCCCCCACCACCTGAAGGCTCCGAACCTCTGATGATGAACCTGGTCGGTGCAGATGCCCAAAACCACATTGTGTCAACCCCCGTTACAAAGAAGGTCTACGATGAACAATTCACCAACATCACCTTCATTGGAATTGAGAAGAACGACTGTAATTTTTTCGAATGCAACGAACTCGATGCCCACTTCCGATTCGAGGAGAAAAAACCACTAAGTGAAGTTTGGAGGTGGAAAATGGCCATTGATATCGATGGGTGGGGATATAGTGCTCGATGGCGTGCGCTCATCGCTTCAAACTCTGTGGCGTTGAAGACTACCATTTATCATGAGTGGTTCACGGAAAGGATGATCCCGTGGGTTCATTTCGTTCCGATTAGCCCGAAGATGAGTGAGCTTTATGATGTTTTGGGTTATTTTCTCGGGGGCGGAGAGGAAGCGCCGTTGGTCGTAAGTGACTACTCGGGTCTAGCCTACGGTAAGAGGGTATGCTAATCGATATGGATTAGGTACCACATGATGAGCAAGCTAAACAAATTGCCGAAGCTGGGAAGGAGTGGGCGGAAAAGCATATGCGAAAGTAAGTATTAATCTCCAAATGAGCGCGAAAAAGTAAGCCCTATGAATAGTCTGCTAACTGACGTCTATTATAGCGAGGATATGACGGTGTACGTATACCGACTGATGTTGGAACTGAACAGGCTATATAATGGGGAAGAACAAATATATGAGCATTCTTTGAACTACTAGATCATAACGGTTAAAGCAAGAGGATAAAAAGCATATTTAGGTTGGAGCATGGCGTTACAATTGATCTTGTGGGGAGCATTGCATGTCAAGATTTAGTTGGTTCATAAAATTTATTAGACGCGAATTTAACACTCCTAAACCAATCCCCTATGTATATATGTGTGTCACAAATTCCAACGGGTTCCATACGTCTGTTCCCAGAACCACAAGCGAAAGATTTCGTTCTTGGTTGCAGAACTGAATAGCGAGACAGTAACTCGCAGCTAATAATTAGTATACCGGTATGTACCGTGCTTGGCAACATTAGTGGGTTAATCCGCATTAGTAAAATTAGTTGACTTGAGTCTAGGCATGAGTAGAGCACAAATCCCATCCCTGTAGCACCATCTTATGGTGCTAGGAAGCTTGGCATATGGCGAGACCGAAATCTGGGAAATCTCGCCTTGTGGACTTATTGGCCTTGCGACATTAGTCTGGCTCTTATGTGTAGGGGTTCGGGGCTTATTGAAGTTTCGGACCACGATCGAGTATTATTTGAGCTTAGGATGCCGAACGAGATACAAAAAAAACAGGTAGTACTTGTGCTCTAGAATAAGTACCTGAAAATGCCTTTTGGTGGCAACGTTTTCTAATTCGCCCCGCAGCAGCACTTCAAAATACGGTTGGCCAGAGTCTTACCCTTGTTTTCGGGTACTTATGCTAGAGCACGAGTTATATATACAGGAGATTGACCAATAGAAAATTCCCAAACCCCCGTTCTTCCAAAGTCCGTCTGGCTATCAAGGATTTACAGGGGCGGAGCCCTGAGTACTTACTAGGGTGCAATACCAATAGTTTCAACAGGGCTGACTTAATAAGCGCTGAGTGATATTCCATGAACCTCTCCCGGCGAGGAGCAGATCCCAAACACGGTAATCCTCGACAAGATTATGCGCCCTCAAGTCTTTTCTCGTGGAGATCCTGTCTCATTTTATTGCCAAATCTAGCCCCGACTCTCGAGAAGGCTCGTCTCACCGGAATCGCTAATTCGAAGACAGTACTAAAAATGACAACAGTAGCTGATATCACCTCAGTGAATCTGGTACAATTTCCCTTAATATAGCTCTTCTTATGTACCTATTCCCCAAAAGTTCTTGGCTAACTCGATCTGAAGGCCAAAACTCTCGACTTGTTGAACGACTGGGCTGTCTCGACGTATATGATTCAGAGTTTTCGGCAAAAAGTAGTGTGTAGTACACGCGCAGTGTGCTTTAGGATCTGTTATTTTAGTCATAAGATCTACTGGTTCCTGTCCTAGACACCCTGCTGACAAACCTCTACAATATTCGGTAGGAAGCCAAGGAGAGGGCGACTTCTAGCGACTTATAAGAACCCATACAATCTGAATTTTGCAATCAGGACATGGGCAGAAGATTAGGTAAGGCTATATGCCGGGTCTCATTCGGTTGAAAATAACTTTCATAATTCATGCTGTGAGATGAGTACACGCTTTCATGAATGCAATCGTATCGTGAAATTTTTGTTTCTACTGTTACATATTGAGCGACTTACTCAAGTCATCTCATCCTTAACCAAGACCACAGGGTATATATATACACAATCTCCACCACCGCCCGCGTGCTAATCGTTACATCATCAAATCAAACCATGAGAATTTCTCAGAGAGCACTAAGTGCAATCTCCTCGCCACACCTGGCCTTCGGCCTATTATGGGCAGGAACTCTTCTTCTCTGCACAGCTCTTTTTGGAATTCCTTCGGTCGACAAAGCATAAGTAGCAATTGCGTGAGCAGCAGCCTTAGTGTTTTGGATCCAAGCACCGACATTTAAATTTTTGATATCGTCACCCGCGGCGTGGTAATTAATATCGTAAGCAACACCCGCCTCACCACCCCACCACTCGGCCTCCTGTTCGGTTTTAATGCCTTCAGCACCGGTGAACAGACCACCTGACGGAATATCGACATCCAAAAATGGACCGTAGTCTGAGCGTCCGTCAAATTCAGTCGGAGCGGTCTTTAAACCAACACTCTCAAGGTACTCTTCGAAGAGGTGCTCAATGTGGTCAGATCCGGGAGGGCCGGTAACGTTGAATGCAGAACCATCACCATCGTAGATGAAGTAGCCAAAATTGGGGGATGCAATCATGTCAAAGTTAAGGTAGAGTGCAACCTTAGATAGCTCCTCGGCTGAGGCAGAAGTGACATAGTGCTCAGATCCAAGAAGACCGAATTCCTCAGCAGACCAGAAGCCGAAGCGGACGGCGTTCTTAACAGTGAATTTAGTAAGTTTAAGCGCAATTTCCAAGATTCCCATGGAACCAGAACCGTCATCGTTGATACCTGGGCCAGCCGCAACTGAATCGGTATGACCACCAGAAAAGATAATGTTGTTCTGGTCTCCACCCTTCGAGGTTGCGATGACATTGCTGGTGTAACGGGTTTCGATAATCGCGTCGACTTTGAAATTTACGATGACAGTGGTGTTGCCGCTGATGGTCTTTACTAGCGCTAACCCGTCCTCCTGCGATAACGAACTAGTAGGGATGTACGGGCCTTCAGGACGCTCGTCAGGGCCAAGAGTTCCACCGCCAACAGGGCCGGGAGCGTTATTGTAAATGATGGCCCCGACAGCTCCAGCAGCGCCGGCTAGGGATACTTTCAGGCCAAATTCGCACGAACCACGGGAGATGAGCGCAATGTTTCTGGAAACTGATACTGGATAGTCGGACTGCATTCAAGATTAGCAGAAGTACTATTGGGAAAGGATATGTTATACGTATAGAAAGGAGGTACTTACAGCTGAACAGCCGAGATTAGCGACTGGAATCGCCGAAGCTTCAGCGGACCCCGAAGGGCTGTACTGAAAGTATTGAGACGGGTATGAGGTGTTAGCTGCAGGAATTGCAATTGTCGAGTTACCCTCCGAGAAGATATATGTGAATCCCTGGCGCTTAACATCGTAATACCCAGTAGCGGCGAGGGTATCATAAATATAGTCAACAGTCTTGTTGTGTCCCACGCTACCAGCGACACGATTTCTCTCGGGAGTCTCATATGCAAAATCCTGCAACTTCTTCCCATGTTCGAGGAGAGCAGTCCGAGTGAGGACACGTCTCAATTGGTTCGACTGCACGGGAGGAAGGCCTCGGCGGTGAATATTAGGCGTGGGCGGGGCAGCTGAAGCGCCCACGGCCATGAGAGCCAGAAGGATATTGATGTAGGGAGATTTCATCGTTGCGATTGATTGAGATGATCAATAGCCTAACGGTAGTGGATAGTAACAAATGTAGGTGGGGAGTAGAAAAAGTAGCAGGTTGTATTCAACTTATATAGCTTGGGGAGGCCACAGTAGAGTATAGGTACTGCGCCGAAGTCGGGTACTGTCCGTCCTGAGACTTAGAGCGGAACATGCATGCATCCGACTATTGCGAATAATTTCGCCTGATAGGACTTGATTCACGCAATAAGCTTCACACTGAACACCTTCTCTGTAGGGAAAGGTTTTGATAGTATAATTTTGCCACAATGTTCCTGGGGCCGGTTAGAAAAGGGTGTACCAGCATATGATAGACGGCCATCTCCAATCCAAAAATCGTACAATTGACTTGGCCGTCCCACATTTCTTGGCGCAATATATTGTTGTGCCTATTTCTCCTTCCTCGCCTTAAACCTGTGGGATCCGAAACCTAAACGTAAACCAGGTAAACATGCAAGTTCAGCAGAATTATTTTCCTGGAATCACCATTTCAAGAGTTCTACTCGTAGTTCAATCCCATAAAGCTTCTATCTATTCTCTACATGCTGTTCCTCATTCCTAGGCAATATTCAACGTCTAATGAACCGTTATACCCCAGGTGCCCTAGTTCGGCTCTCCATCGATCTATACACAAGGATATAGATATGTACAGCGGGGCAAAAATGTTGGGGCTCGTTGAAGTCCGTGATAAACAAGGGATAACTAATGACGATCGGTTACGGTCGCTGTTATGTCTTGAACAACCTTATTGCCTTCCCCATGCGGGATAATCCCCCGTTACCGCCAAGATTTTAATCGTGTTCCTTGCCGTTTGTATTTTTGCATCCGGATGCTGTTATCTGCAAAGTCAAGGCTTCTGAACTTGAAAAAGTTAAATCTCTTGGGGGGGACGTCTAAAATTTACGTCTCTCCATTCACCTCCCTAAAAGAATGGATGCCACCTCCTTCATTTCTCGTCGTTTTTATAACTCCGGATACAAGAGATCCAGTCCCTATCGTATCGCCTAATCCTGGAAGTTCTGAAGTTAGAATAGAGTGGGATATTTACACTGTCTCTCTCTCGCGCCTCAAAACCTTATACTTCAACATTGATACCCATTCAAAAGTATGACCTACGCTTTCAATAATCTGATACTAATAGCTGAAACCCTCGACTTTCCTCACTTCCACAGGTAGTTCTAAGGATTCGAATTTGCTTCCACGTTCCATCGTGCTGTAACGCGGGGAATGGGGTGGAGTTTAGTTAGTAGCTTGGCGACGATGGGGTTCTTGGGCCCATGGAATCTATTGGTCGTTTTTGTGTGCTCGGTTAGTCGTAGAGATTGCGCATGATAATCGATGCCTATGCCAGCTATGTTCTCTGCCGCGCATCGGAGGTCTGCGATGTCTTTTGAGCTCCGAGTCTTGGCGGATCACGATACCCCAATTTGTAATATCCAGTTATAAACTAGTATGTTGAACTATCCAAATTTTCATTAACAGCTTTTCGATAGACTTATTGCCACAGGTAGGTTACTCGTTCTCGTAAATAGTATTCCGACCTCACCTCAACGCAAGGTCCGATAAGGTAGTAATTGGTTACCAGTAAAAAAGGGCGGCCGGCGGCTTCCGAGTCGTGAACCTAGGGTCTATAGTCTCAGAGTTCCAACTCCTACGACCAACGGCACTTTGCAGTTTCCCGCGGGCTGGATCGTTTAGCTCTGACATGCCAATTTTAATCCAGCATCTGTTCTGTTGCTCTTTTCGTCCAAGCTAGTTCACTTCTTAATCGTGCTTCCCGATAGCTTTATTCTTCAACATTAGTCTCGCCTATGCATTATTGGCGGGTGAAATTCGTTACCTTCCGCAGCCAAGCCTGTCCTATGCAAAGGGAAACGCACTGTGATTCGTAATCGTTCGAGATTATTAAGGTCGGTAGGTGTTTTTTTACCAGGGGATGCTACGGATAGTATTTTGCGGGGGGAAACGAGACGGGTTTGGTTGACTTATATGGGCACCTTCGTCTTATATTTTCTGCTGAAACCCGCGCACCCGAAACGGATTGGGACATAGACACTATCCACCAAGGGACTCACACTCCGGGGTGCCGCATTACCGAGAGTCAGTCAGAGGGTAGAATACAAATTACAGTCCTAGAAGTTGGTGGTTCTGATGGGAAGAATAGGATACGGGTATCTAGAGGTGACTATGGGAATCTGTTTGGTTCCTTTATGGTGATATTTCCTAGTTTCTTTTAGCTATGAAGAAGACAGCAGCGATGACGCGTACAGAAGTACTAAGTTAGATCATAAGTAGCAAAATTTCGACAAGAGATATTTAGTAGAAAGTTTTAAAGCTATGGAGACATAGCTACTTACCAACAGACATGAGGGAGTATTCCGCCGTTAATACCAAGTTTGAAAATGATATCTTCTTGAGTGAAGATTAACGAAACCAATTCGCAGTAGGTCTTCCTAGGGGATATCGGTGGAGGGTTGAGCGTCACTCCGGTGTTGCCTAGAAATCGAGTCAAAATCAAAGATTCTCACCACGATTTCAAGGAGATACAAACGTAGAACGATCAGAAATGCTACTGCTGAGCCTAAACTTCTTACCCCTGGGTTTCGACCGATGGGGACAGATGAGGTTTTTACTATCTCTCCCTCAACACCGCTCCTCTGCTAAAACAATTACAACAATACCCCCTCAAATCTTGTCAAGATTAGACAAACCTAGATGAACAAAAATCTTCCCAGACAACTGTATTTTTCATCTCGCTGTGCCCAGATCGTGGATGCCTCGAAGCGTCGTAGGTTATCGAAACGGTAGCTCAAGAAGCCTGAGATTCCCTTATCTTATAAATCTGATGTTGCGGGGTAGGTACTGATCCGCCCACGGCCTATAAAAAACCGCCAAGAGATCATATGTCGCTCCAATCTCCTTGGCTAGCATTGATGCAGAAGGATAAAACCTAAATCTTGGCGTTCATCTCATGTCTTCTCAGTGTACTCATCATAAACTTTCGGACGGCATACCTCTTACAGGGATTCAGTACTGTATCCGTATTTTCAGGCTAGGGAGACTAAGCCACCAAGAAACTCTGAGCCAGCAAATAATTGGCTGGCTTTTTCCGGATTGGGATTTGTTGCCTATTGCTTTATCGGCGCCCACATATATATATTTTGTCATGGATGCCATGTGGCAGGTACATATGTGCCACGGTTGTCAGAGCCTTTAGCAATTTGATAGCAGTTGCCACGATTCGAATAGTTGATGCACCCCGCAGCAGAGACCTGGTACCGGGATATATATGTTTCCAATCAGGCTCTTCTCAAACGCATCTATCGATCCTAGTAAGACATTAGATCCACGCATCTTAGATCAGCTCATAGCCGACGAGCCAGGATAGGAGAGGCGTATCGGAGATAGGTTGCTTTGACCTATCTATGATTGATGTTGTCTCAAGTGTGGTATTTGGGCTGGCGATGGCCGTTTGGAGTTAATCATGTGACATCACTCGAGTTCGTTTTGGACGAATCACTATATCTGATATCGGTGCCTCGGCCTCCATCGGAGCTGTGTTCCGTCTATAAAGCTTCTGAAAAGACTCATATTAGCACTGTCCTTTGTGTGAGTTTCTGGTTGTTTCCACTGTGGTGCGTTGTCGGCCGAGTGATGCCTCGTGACGATAAAATACACCACGAACATATTGCCCCGCTTCCTCAGGCAGATTACACGTGGGTTCGATGGACGGCCGTGATAAGAGATATATATAAAGCACGTCACACGAAAAGGGGAGAAATACTGCAATTACTAAGTCGGCAGAATAGGAGCCTAGTGTTATCACGCTATGGAGCATATGTATCATATTAGCTAGAGACATCACCTAAAATTTTATGTAGCAAAGACTACTAGGCTATCAATGGAGTCTCTTGCACGTCTAACAATAAGTATATCATGATAGTTTCCATACGCACCATGTGTGGCTAAAGCAGTATCACAGTGGCGTCACTTAGACTGGTCTTAAGGCAGCTCTTCTTCTGAACCTGTAAGTTATCTATGTTCTCTTCTAGGTATCGCTATTAGCATCACTGCTATCGCCACCACCACCACCACCACCACCACCACAGCCAACTATACCCTGCGAGTGGCTTAGTTCATGCTTGTATTGGCCGTAATTCCACAGACCAAATATATATCACGCAAGAGTTCATTTCTCTCCAACTATTTTCAGGGTCGGCTTGCCATCAGTTCCGGCACATACTCAAACAATAGGGAACCATCGCCCCACATAATTTGATGGCATTAATCAACCCATAATGAACATTACCAGCAAAACCAAAACTTGTTGCGTATCAAACTCAGCTAGGTGGTAAGATAACTATATAGTAGACTTCCATGTTCAAACATGATGGACACTAAAATGCTACGGAATATAAATCTAGCACTCTACGCTTTCCATCATCCAATCGAGCGGCATCATCTCCCTACTATCAATAATTCTTAAGTCTACACCCTTTTCTACTAAAAGCTTCATAATAGGGGCATGCAAGTTTTGAGCTAGATCCATATTCCGCTTCTCCACCGATATGTGAAGCGGTGGTATTCGCTCTGCGTCGAGGCGACAGAAAAGAGCCGAATTTTCATCTAGTAAGTATTCAACCCCAAACTCGACCCCATCCCAAATTTCTCGTCAGATTGCAAACCTCGAGTAATGTATCTTGATGCCATTTTCATCCAACATTATCCCTCTTGCGCAGTGTATTCACTGCACTATCAAACATGCCATGCTGGTCACAAAGTCGATATAAAAACGGCCACCCAGATAGCTATTTCATGATACCCTTCACGTTGCGCACACCCTAGTTTATAGCCCGCTCACGCAATGGTGCTCGGTAGATGATGGCTACAAAGCGGATCCTCGAAGAAAAAAGCATCGTCCATGATCACATCCAAAATCGAATCTTTGACCTATTCCGGTGAGGCGAACATCACAGGGTGTCCGAGGCCGACCCTTACGATAATTTCTCCTCGCCCAAGCAGGAATTTTGAAAATTCACGATCTCCAGTCACTATTGCCCAGTAGAGGGCTTTGAACCTGTAGGGCTCACGTGGTGTAATCGAGCGAAAACATGGGCATAGAAGGATAGCAAAGCAATTGTTGGCATAAATGAGGGAATAAAGGTCTCTGGCCTCAAGGTTTTCTGTAATAATTAGGATGAGTTCGTTGGCGATGCCGAGGATGCTTGTCGAAACCATTGTGTGCTACGAAGTGTTCATGGTGATATCTGGGTTCTCTTTGGTGGTTGCATGTAACTACGCTATTACAGGTTGGACATTATGGCGAGTCATAGGGTCAGGGCAATATGCTCATAAATTATCACTCGGTTATTCGGAATGAAAATTCTCACGTCGGTCGGGCTTCAAGGCCTGCCTTCCTCACACTACCTAAGACTTCATTCGAAAAAATATAGCCTACCTAAGATCCGAAAAGAACACAAATACGTCAGAGGGCGCAAATTTGCTTTCAAGGCGCCTTGAAAATTTCTCTTGTCAAGTTTTCTCGATTCTATTGCGCAATGGAGTTTGGAGACCGAGCGAAGGCAAAAGAGGGCCTTTGCGCTTTCTCGGTCTAGACCACTATATAGTTTTAGTAGCTTGTTAGCCCTATCCCACTCTCAAAATGACCTGATGCGGTGATTCGAAGCGTTAGGAAAAAGGTGAAGAAACCCTGTCGTTCAGCAATCTTGGACGAGAACCAGTCAATTCCAAATTTCACCAAATGCTTCTCTGTTAATAGCCAATCATCGTCTTTCGGATGATCAAGACGTGAGCATTTGACGTTCGTCGGCTCTGAACGGCCGCAGCTGGGGCAAGGGCTTCGCGCCTGATCTAATCGATAACGAGGCCTTGAAGACTTTTATGTAGTTGAGTGATAAATTCTTAGGTTCAGCACTAATTTTCAGCATGGCGGTGATGCTCGGTGGTGGTTCCAAATTCGGCCGATTTTCCGAGGTCTATATTCTTATGGGGTTGAGTTTGAGGAATAGGCTGCGGATAGGGAATTGCTGCGGTATCCGGTGCATTCACAGGAATAAAGCGTTTCAGGAACATGTGAAATACGATAAAAACAGGTGTAATAACAACGAGTCTTATAGCTTTAGGACGAACTGAAATAGTCACGCGAGTCACAGCTATGTCAGCCATACCCTAGGGCTAACCACTAGTCAACAATTTGGCCGGTAATAATCGGCGACCTCATCTCCCACTTGCATTATTGGCTTGAAGGTTTGGTGGAATGTGCACTTTCTGACGACTGGATCATTTCTATTACTATACAGCGCCTGGGGCTGAATATCACGGGATTCGTTGTAACGTTGCACATGGGGCAAAGATCTCACGTTATTTGGCCTCGCCCTGGGTACCCTTCCCATAGCTACCGGCTTAACTCACATATTTACGCAAATGTCTTGAGGGAACAGTCCAGGCTTGTTTCAATGAAGAGGAGTTCAGTGGACATGCTTTAGGCACTCTCCAAGGATAATTAGCCGAACGAGACCTGCGCCGCTGCTGTCAACAGGATGTCGAAATGTCTTGAAGAAACTGCGAGTCGAATCTCCGAGATACACCAAGAGAAAGCCGTGCTCGAACAAAAATGAAGATAAATCCCCGACAGAGGGTCCTTAGTCGGGTAGCTAGGGGCAATAAAGATGATCTGGTGGCTGAGTGGTATATTACTCTAACTGTTACCACGAACTGACAACGACTTTCAACCACAACTCAACCTTGGGACCATGATCAGCACCTGATTGCGCCTGATGGATGTCATATCCACTCAAGCAATATCGTGGTCTTGTCAGGTAGGGTTCACGTAGGACTCGTGTATGATCTCGGTAATATTGTGGGGTAAAGGTTAATAGCAGCGGATCGTCATGGGTTAGGGTCACGCACACCAAACAAAAGGGTTTTGGCGGCGGAATGTTCCGGTACTGATTGGTGGCTGAATGTTTTCCATTCGATATGTTTTCCATTCGATACGAGAAGAGGCGGATAATTGGGACATTGGTGAGAAAGTGTACACATTGGAAATAACACTTATGTCTTGGGGAGAATACCGGTTTAGTTGACTCACCAAGCGTTCTTTCCGAGACTTGGGAAGCTTAAGGGTGGTTTGGTTGAAACCTTGCGAGCATATGTATTCGCTGTCACACAGCATACATGTGGCTGCAGCCCTAAATATTATTCTGGTACAGATCGATTGAAATTAGTACGAGTCAGGGGTAATCTACTATTTCCCCCATATATGTATATCCGTGTGGATATGGAGTCGAATCCACCCATCCAACTTTTTACCTCCGCAACCAAGCTCGATGGGGCATACATATGTAGAGTGAAGATCACCCGCACCCGCAGGTTTCTGGAGTTTCCTATGCAGGGGAATAAATTATCGTGACAGGGAGAATTTCCCAGATCACAGCAATGAATGATCGCTCTGGCCATAGCAAAAAGCGCGTTGTTGCGTCATTCCTGTGTGTGGGTGTGGGAGGGATATTTCAGACTGGGATGTTGTCCTGGTACTAGCTGACACGCGTATTGGTGAGGTCTACTTTACATCCACAACTGCAATGTCTGCAGATGGCTCCCTCTCGCGCGTTTAATTTGCCTCCACTGTATTTCTCTAGTCAGCAGTCGCTCATGAGCATATATTCGACAGCTCCTTCTATAAATACTACTATTTGAAGCTTGAGGTCGACTCGTCCTTTTTAGCCCTCTCTCTTAATTTCTCTCATTCTTCTAGTTCGAATTCCAGCTTCTAGTAAACCGAAAAACTCAGCGCTAGCACCGTAAATCCATCTTGCTAAATATATTGCATCTCTGTAGAAGGTGGGTTTAGAATATATTTCTGTTATCTTTCCTCCTCTGTCCTATGAAATCTTTCTTTCTTTTTACGGAACCCTTTCCGGACTTCTGCCGCACGACAAAAAAACCCCCCTAGATTCCCGAGATTTCGGATCCGTGATTCAGTTTTACGGCGAAACAACTTTGCTAGCACATCAACCATACCAAATACCTCCATGCGGGCGCAAACTACTACATCGGAGGAATGGGAAAGCCCACTCGGCGTAATTCCGGAGATCGCTATGGCAACAAATGGCACTTGTTCGATGAAAAGGCGGAGGGTGTTGAGGATCTCTAGTATACTTTCTTCCTCCAAGCCATTTACCCCTGCTATTATTGTCAACATACACCCTTCTTCACCTATGCTTTATCAATTCACACGATACCAATTATTCTTGCGCAAATTACAACAAGTTTAGTCTGCTGGCCATAGCACTTATACCATCGTTCAAATCTTCAACGCAGAACCGTAGTCGAATATATACCGGCGAAGGTCTATGCCTTTAATTTTAACCACCTAGGATATTTGGGAGCGTATTTGGGACATATAATCGAACCAACCCACTGGGTGGTTGCTTCTATTCCCAGCTGCAATATTATAATTAATATTTCTCCTATTTCATTTTAATACTTTATTTCATTGCTGTTTTTTGTTTGCTATAGCTATCATGGCAAGAAAAACGCTAATATATGCCCGAATAGCACCAGCAGTAACAGCTCCATATCACCCAAAACCGCCATTATCATCGAGGCCTCGCAGATTTCTTCGAGCCATAGTCCCACTACTATTGGCATTCGCCTCGTTCGCAAGTGCGTTACATCTCCCCGCAGATCCGAACGCACCACCCCCTCTCTGGCCTTCAAAAATAGAAAGGGTTCGTGACACGCTTGAGCTACTAAAAACCGGAGATCTACCTATCGAATTTGGCATATATCATCGGCCTCCCTCGATAGAATCATATATCACCCCATCGAAAATGACTTCTCTTTTCGACCTGCCCATCTCGACTGCCCCTCCGCTTGACATGTTTCCGCGGAAATATCATCCTGTATCCAAAAAATGGTTCTTGAACGTTTCGGATGACACCCCGCTGCCAACCAATAAGTTTGTGTTCCGTGTCATATGTACCTATCTTTTCTCACTGTCTAACCATGTCAACTTAGGTTCTACACAAACCTGTTCCTTGATACCCAGCAACAGGGTGTCTGGACCGCGCCATATATGATTTGGCTTAACAAGGGCAGTTTTTATGGGGCCAGCATCTCCCATACTGATGCCAATCAGCTTGTGGGTAAAGCAGTTTTCTCCAAATCCAAACTATTCTTCCAGATACTGACAAAATATTAGGCACTTGGCCCGGAAGTATCCCCAGGAATTGTCGAGTTTTATATTTCTCCTCTCGGCGTCGAATCAGTTACATTGGGGGCCGTGGAGTTTAATAATGGCACGAGTTCCATGAGGCTGTTGAACCCTACAGAAGGCTCCGTCGATATGGGCCTCTTCGCTGATCCCGCACGATATGGCTACGATACCAAAAAGATGATCGTCCCGCTTGTCCAGGGTATGGCTTTCATTACCGCAGAGTATACAGCCTTGACGCCCATGGTAAGCTCTGGGATCATGTACCGCAAGGTCGAGCTCATGTCAGTCCCAGGGGGGCCCCAGGCCTGGAGGCTGACTCTCGAAGATGGCAAGTTCTGGATGCTTTACGTAACTGTTCAGGACGGTGGTGCACCGCTCAGTTTCACTCAGACGGTGAACAATCGTCTCACTGCAAATCGCTCCTTCAGTGGTATCGTACAGGTTACAAAGCTTGTCGATCCCTCGTTCGAGAGTTTGACCGATTCGCTTGCTGGGGCTTATCCAGTCGCCAGGAACCTGTCTGCGATTGTCCAAGGAAACACGGCTAATTATACTTTCTCGTGGGAGAAGCGTGGAAGGAATGCTGCCGACAGCTTGTTGATGTATGCATTTAAGCACCACGTGGCTTCTTTCAGTCCCGGAACTGCTGCCGGTCGTACTGGGATGTTCTTAAATAGTACGACGAAAGGGATAATGGAAGCTGTGAAAGGGAATAGTTGGACTATGACCGAGAGTCAACTGCCGACGAATATAGGGTTCCTTATTAATGACGGTGCGGGGCTTTCGTCTTATGCGAAGCAAAAGATTCAAGGGCAAGTTGTACAGGACTTGAATGCGGACTTTGTCGCAGCTACGGGTGGTGAAAGTTGGTACTTCTCTGGAAAGGTAGGATCTGCTCTATTGCAGTTTTGTATAGTTTTTTCATAATGTGACTAATATTTGGTGGTATTATAGGCCTTGGGGAAGATTGCACAGGGATGTTTGACTGCTACAGCTGTTGGCCTTGATGATGTCGCTCGCGAGGCATTGGGCAGGTTGAAGACTGCCTTCGCCAGGTTTGTTACGAACCATCCGACTTTCTCGTTGGTTTACGACAGTATGAATTCTCTCTCCTTGGCTTGATACCTTGAGATGTACTGACAATGTCCTATAGCCAACTTCGGAGGTCTTGTTTCAGACGTACTTTTCCAGACTGGTGATCCAGGCAGAGACTTTGGTAACAGCAACTATAACGACCACCACTTCCATTATGTTAGTATCTCTCTTGTTTGTTCATACCGCAGTGCGGGCTGATCTTTCTTCCTAGGGTTACCACATCTATACAGCAGCTATCATTGTATACTTGGACCAGAAGCTCAATCGCGATAATAGCTGGCTTTTACAAAATGCGCCCTTTATCAATTCTTTACTTAGAGATGTGAACATTCTATTCATTCCTCAACCGTATTCGCATACATACCAGGAATAATTTTAACAAGTAATAGGTTTCCAATCCCCACGCTAGTGATAGGTATTTCTCAACCAATAGGGCGTTCGATGTATTCCACGGCCACTCCTGGGCTAAAGGTCTCTTCGAATCCGCCGACGGCAAAGATCAAGAATCTTCTTCCGAGGATATGCATTTCGCCTACGCAATGAAGCTGTGGGGACGTGTAACCGGTGATGCAGCAATGGAGGGCAGAGGGAATATGCAGGCTGCTATCATGGCACGTACATTTAACGAATATTTCCTTTTGAAGAACGGGAACACTACGCATCCGGCACAATTCACCCCCAACAAAGTTACCGGGATTGTAAGTTCATATTTTGTATAGCTCAAAGCTTTGGGGCGACGCTAACTTGCGCTCGAAAATAGCTGTTCGAGAACAAGGCTCATCATACTACGTATTTTGGTCACTTACCACAATACATCCAAGGCATTCACATGCTTCCCTTCACGCCTATGATGCCTTATTACCGCTCTCCCCAGTTTTGCGCCGAGGAATGGGAAACCTGGTTCCAAGGCAAAACTGGCAATGTTACCGACGGGTGGAAAAGCGTTCTCTATGCCAATGTCGCACTGTTCCAACCCGTGAGCGCCTGGCTGTTTTTCGACCAGCCCAACTATGATCCAGCATGGACAAGCGATGGGGCCAGCAGGAGTTGGAATATGTTGAACTCTGCTCGTAGGTTATCTCAAAGCGAGTTTGTGGGATGTCTTTAACTAACTTGGATTGTAGTGCTTGGTGGTGCTCCGGCCACTGTTGCGACCTATGAATACGGGAGCAATCAACCCATTTATAGAAAAAAACCTACAGATCATTACCAGTACGGCAAAAAGCGTTAAGGAGGGAAATCTGATTGAAAATCCCTCGCTGTTAGACTTTTAGACGTCTACATGGCTCTTTTTTTTCATTTGTTATAAGTTTGGTGATTGGTATGGCTCGTGATTGATCGATAGCTTTATCATCGATTCCTCGAGCCCTTTTTCTTTCGCTCGTGCCTCATAGTATTACAATTAGGGTGGTATTTTCCCTCTGAAGCTAGAATTCCTTTGTTCCTTGGCAGGTTTTGGGGTTATATCGGACGGCGCAAGCCAGTTAACGGAGCAAGTTCTTATCTTGAAGGTTCTTTTTACTCTGTAATTAGTATCGATTCCTCGCAAAATCAATACTTTTCATGTATCTATCTAAATTCAACACTTGTTTGGGGTCTACTTACTACTTATTCAAATTACTAGTACTTTCTTACAATTGTGAAAAATGCGACTAATCAAATACACAACTACTCGAAGGCTTTGGTTTGGTCCACTGTGTGTGTAGTTAACTTCTTCTGACTCGGAGCGCCCCGATATTACATAATATTCGCGGGTTGAGATTTCCTTTAAATCACTAATACTCTGATGCCTGTTAAATTTGCGTCTGGATGGTTAATTTTATGAAAGAATTGCTATTGCTCTGGCCAAATTCCTTCTAATTTAGGCAAGCTATCATAGATTATCACTCATATAGGGTTAGGGATTCGCGATAAGGAGCGATAAGTGGCCTGACGCAACTGAATTTTCTCCACCATCCGTCCCTGGATTTCCCGCATAAAACACTTCGTCCCCGCAATTTCGCTTTCACTTTCAATCCAAACCTTGCAATTCATCAGTATTAACTCTAATACACTCACGATGCGTCCCTTCGTTACCCCTCTCCGTTCCCTTTCGTCCCGGCTCTTGCTCGCCAACCCCATCGTTCGGGCCCCTCTTCAATTCCATCCCCGTTCCGTTACGGTGGCTCCCATTCGCATTGCCAACTTCTCCAAAATTCGCGAGCAGCCTCGTCTCCGCCTCGGCACCGAAGCCCCAAACTTCACCGCAGAGACGACCCATGGCAAGATTAACTTCCATGAGTAATACTCATCATCTCCCTTCAGAAATCCAATTTTTCCTGACATCCATCCCAGATTCATCGGCGACAACTGGGTCATCCTCTTCTCGCACCCTGCTGACTTCACTCCCGTATGCACCACTGAGCTCGGCGCCTTCGCCAAGCTGCAGCCTGAGTTCGCCAAGCGTGGCGTGAAGCTAATCGGTCTCTCCGCCAACGGCCTCGAAAGCCACAATCGCTGGATCAAGGATATCGATGAAGTGACTGGTAGTGAGTTTACTGGGAATCAAAGCTTCCCAATTATTGCCGATGAGAAGAGGGAGGTTGCATGGTTGTATGATATGGTTGATTCGCAAGATTTGGCGAACATTGACCAGAAGGGTATGTATAAGAAAATTTGGGAACGGATATCAAATTGCAGAAAATTCTAACGGTTATGTGGGGGAAGGAATCGCGTTTACCATTCGTTCGGTCTTTGTTATCGACCCGAAAAAGAAGATTAGATTGTCAATGCAGTACCCTGCGTCGACTGGTCGCAATTCGGCGGAGGTCCTGCGTGTCATCGACTCGTTGCAGACTGGAGACAAGAACGGTGTAACTACACCAATTGACTGGACGTAAGATAAATTCCCCGATTCCCCGATTTCTGGAGTGAAGTACTGACGATAGGTTATTAGCGTGGGAGACGATGTTATTGTGCCGCCAACCGTCAGCACAAAAGACGCGAAGGCGAAATTTGGAGAGGATAACGTGAGGGAACTGAAGCCGTAAGTTTATCTTCTGGGAAAGATTTTGTGTGGCGTTTTTTACTGACTAATGTGTTGGCATAGATATTTGAGGTTTACCACCCTCAAGAAATAGAGACCCTCCCTTTATCTGTGGCTCGTCATGAGCCTGTACATGAGACTAGACGAGTTTGATCTTTGTGTGGAAAATTGTTGTAAATACAAATCTAAATAAATGAAAAGAAGCCACCAATATTAAATTCAAGACTGCTTCGATCACTTGCAGTTTTCTTACAGTAATACTCCGTGACAAGTAGTTTGAGTGGGAGAGATTCACCAGCACTATGTAAAACCCACTACTATCCTTTGACTGCTAAGCTGTCAAATTCCAAGTGGCTAGGAAGCGATCAAAGCGTCTACGTCCGAGTACCTATAGTTGCACATGCACTTCTCAGACATTCAAGCGTAGTTCTGGGCCACGCTAGCATCGGTTTACTACAGCACCCGCCCCGATCATTCTTTAGCCCCTTAGAGTAGGACACCACATGTAGGCTTATGTTTGTTTTTCTGTTCCGGGGCTACTACTATGGGCTTTTAGTGTTTTAAATGATGATCTTAATGGCATTTAATTAGTTTATTATATCTGGAACCATTGCCCAAGTACTACATATAGTTCATAGGCATATACCAGGCAATTGCGGATTGGTTGGCCCGCGATAACGCTTATAAAGAATAGCCATCCACAGGCTTGGGTATTGCTTAGCCGTTGACCGCTTCTATTATATAAAGACGACTTCTTCTATTGAAGGAAAGGTAAGAGATGTAGTGTAACCATAGCGAATATACTCTAGCTATACTAGGAATAATTAGCTATGCTATACAGTGTAAAGATAGAAAGGCGGAATTATCCGTTCATTAGGGTCGAAATACTTACAAATACATGCAGCGAGACCTGTCCCCCTAGTATGTACAAACAATCTGATCCGGAACGGATCGCTCGAGTAATGGTAGCCGAGGGAACGGATGCATATCAGGGCGGGGATAGGCCGGAAGACTACCACAGATGCAACTTCATCTCGGAAACACCTTCTGAGATATACACCTGCCGCATCGCTGGCGATCATAAATGCCTCTGCATTTGATATTGCTTATACCGTATCTTTACTTGCGAAAAAGCTGCAGGCCCTATACCGTATAATCTCGGTCATAAGGAATGGTGTAAGGAACGGGGCCGAGCTGAGACAGCAGGATGAAATTGTATTCTGACTGGTTGGAAAACCGCTAAGGCTTAACTACAACCAGTGAACAAGCTCTCCAAGACCGAGCCGGAAACCTAAACAGTATGAATCCTGTCATCTCGACTAGTAATATTACATTATTCTCCTGTACTCATGTCACCAGATTTATATTGCCGAATGACTAAATTCTGACTAAGGTCGGAATTATCATGTCTGTGGTATGAGATACAGGAAAAAGAAACATTTTGAGAGCGGCAGCAACTTCAGTACACTTTAGACAATGTATCTTAATTATTATAATTTTTTATACCCTATGACTGTTGAAGTGTCGAGCCTCCTGTGGGGGTTTCACCGGTGTCTGGGACCCATTTTCGCATTCAATACCCATAGTCAGACTTTAGTCATCCGGCATTATAAATCTGGCGACATAAGTAGTCTCAGGCTGGTCTCGCTCCTTATGACCGAGATTATACGGTATATGGGGAAAGAAATGACACGGGGAAAATACGGAATCTCAAAGCATAACCCTCAGTTGTTAAAATATCTAGACTGCAGATGCTACCTGGGCCCACATTACAGAATATACGATATAAGTTGCTCCGTTTTCCGATAGCGCTGCCAAATGGTGAGCTGGCTCTAAGCACTGTTTGTATTTCGCTGGGATCTGGGCGTGTGTGTGAATTTCTTCCTCTTTCCATGTTGTGGTTGCTAATTGGCAGCTATCGCTTTTTTTTGTTGTGTTTGTGTCCTAGCCATTCAAAGCAAGGCTTGGAACAGAACAACAGTGAAATTACACGTATCTTGGACTATGTAGACCTCAATTCCCGGTGACCTCTTGACAGCCGCATGCGGATGGAAGCACATTAGGGCACCGGTACGAGTCTAGGTCTTTAATCGTCCCATCACATTTCAGATGGATGAGAGTTAAAATATTTGGACTTGGCTAGATATACATTGAAAAAAAGAGCCGGGAGTACAAAGCGAAAAGCTTGGTATCACTACAGGAGTAATTAAAATTATATAACTGGTACGCCTAGATTGCATCTTACCCGGTAGATGATCATGAAGAGGATATCCACATTCCCATATGCGTACCCGTATATATCCGAATTCTAACGCGGTTTCGCTAACCACGACTTTTAATCGATCTGCATTGCGTGATACACATGTAACGATACCTGACAGGCTTACAATGTCTCAAGAACTGGTTAAAATCGGGTTGAACTAGTGAATTTTTCTCACTGTTGGCTTGGAAGATGCCTGAACATCAAGTGAGATATGGATAGAACTTGTAATTGTGATTATTGAAATTACATATATCTGTCGTTATTTTGCGCTATGTACGCGTATTTATCCCTAACATATGCACAATTTACCTCTAATTTTCCTTAATCGTAAGGGCGAAAATGTAGCAGTCCATGGCAGTAAATAAGTGGTTAACTAATGTAGGATAGAGACAAGAGCTCGATCATACATACGCACTTCGTCAATCGCATATTGACCGGAGTTGATTTGATAAATGTCTAATGCTATGGCCCATTGGGTAGCGTGATTGTATGCGCAGAACGGAAAGATATATCGGCAATTGGTAAGTGTCTAGAAATTTGGAATCAGCCCGAGTGATACTCCGTGGTCCGATAAATTGCTCTTCTAGTATATCACGCAAGATACCGTGCCTTTCCGGGTCTCTCAAATTCTCTTACAACTTGGAGGAGGTTTTGGAATTTCATGTCGCCACGTGGAAGAATCGTTGGTCTTAGCACAGACATGGGTTTTACAGAGATCTATGTCGAAAACACGGACTAAGTGACAAATCTAACTCTCGGGCCCAATTTCTCCGTCGGCGATATAGTCCAAGTTGGTGAGCCCCGGGTTGTTTTAAGGTAAGAAGTTCAAGGGAGATGTAGATTCGGGATTCGAGTGCTGGTTAGACTAGTACCCCACACGAAAAGCGACTCTTGGGTGAAAAATTTAACGCGCGCTTTTGATCATGCCTATTCATGATATTTCTCGCTCAAGCGTTCATTTTTCCGGGTATTACGGTTCTTGGCGTACGCGTGCAGGATACAAGATACGCCACCGGGTGATGTGGCAACATACACAGCCAGCGTTTCGCTCGTCTTCAGTTATCCGAAACCCTTCTGATGCATACTGTGCTGAGCCGCGAGATTCGGATGTCGGTAGCTAACGGAGAGTTATCCGACCCAGGAAAACTTTTTTTCTAGTGTCACGTCTCCTTATCCGGAAAATATTGTTAGTGGCTGTTTGAAATTCTGATATTCGCCCAGAAAATGAATATTAGGCTTCAGATGGTACATTTTACCTGTCAATAGGCAGCCACCACGCGATAAGGCT
This sequence comes from Gyromitra esculenta, assembly GCA_038503075.1. Taxonomy (NCBI): domain Eukaryota; kingdom Fungi; phylum Ascomycota; class Pezizomycetes; order Pezizales; family Discinaceae; genus Gyromitra; species Gyromitra esculenta. The sequence continues at coordinate 1,204,734 of JBCAML010000001.1, forward strand.
TTATCAGGTAGTAAATAATTAAATTAAAACTGGCTATTCAGGCCTCAAGGTTAAGTATAGTATTTTCAATGGATATTTCTGCTTTCTATGAGGGGAACGTTATACGAGTGATACGAAATGTGGCAAAAGCCATCATATCGACCGGCAAAATGAATCAGGTACCCGCACACAAGGTCGTGGGAATAGATTTTGATATACTGTCAGATTGTTACGGATAGCGTACTCAATTATACCACGTTCTCTAATGCCTATCGTATGCAGGGAGCTTCGACGCGCTGAATTCAAATTCGACGGTGTTGCATAATCATGTAGCCCCCATCAAAAGGAGAAACTATATTTTAGGCTGACAAGGTTAATTATTCGAGTGTTGGATCTTTAAATTTGCTGAATCAAATCTAGCCTTCGACCAAGGCTTCCGATTCTAAAATCGGCCGATGGAGATATCCACACTTTATTCGGAGATCTAGGGTTTACCTTGTACAGGTATCTACGTTTAAGCACCTAGAAATCAAAGCCATAGCGGGTTACATGCTCGCTTATGCTGGCGACACAGAAGTAGCCACGGGGAATTGGCGAAATTCATAGAGAGGGGTTCCGGTTATGTGCAAAAATCTTGGACAGATCTCGGCGAACCCGAATAGGATGCCATGGCCAGTAGCCGATACTATGTTGCATAGAAGTACGCCATTGACTTTAACGGCGGATTCAACGGGATTGTGAATTTAATAGTAGGATGATTTCTTTGTTTTGTTTCTCTTCAGAACGGCGTGGGCCAATGTCGGGGCCCGGTTCCGTATGTCGTTCTGTGCTGCGTGAGCCTAAAGGCTTGAAAAACAGGTGAGAATTTTCAGCTGGAAGTTTCTTACAACCAGCGGACGGCAATTGCAAGCCAGGTTCGCATTTGCCGGCTTCTATAGAGCAGTTAGAGCTAAACCCTAACTCGATTAAAGTTAGTTGACGATCATTTACGGCTGTTATTGATAGCCAAAGACAGAAACTAGATGACGGCTTGGTACGCTTGGCACCAAGGCAAAGCGGTGAGCCTTGTCCAGATTATATGTTGTTTCATGTCGATATCCCGTCTTGTGCACTCACCCATTTTCCGTCCTTCCTTGGCCCTTTTTGAAGTTTACACGAGTTTACACGAGTTTACCGTCTTGTGATCGCTCTCTCCGTACTTGGCCATTGAGTTCCTACGCTTGCAATTGGGTTTTTGTCACTCCGTTAAAGTGGATAGGAAAAGCTCTGCCTTGAGCGGAGGTCTAAGTATTGTGTGTGGTTAGAATAGGAACGTATAAATCTTAGAAGGATCGACGGAGTGGTAGCTTAATTGAGGCGCCTTGCATTTAACAAATAGCTCAAATTTACACGATCATGGTGGTTTCCGGGTGTTACTTGTACCGAAATTTGTCTGATGTTAATTGCATGATCATTGTGACTATCGTATGTCCTCGCCCCTCGCAATGGGTTGGAAATGTTCCACGGTATAATTTGGCCAATAAGTTGTCGTCACACCAGTATCAGGATATCTGGCCAGCGTGTCGGGGCATTGGACTGATTAAGTTGCCGGGGTTATATTCATGTGGGCAACGGAGAACTTTATCTACTTCAATACCCATTCCTAAGCCCTTCTTTATTTCAACAGACCACCCAGGATAACGCCGCCCCACAATGAGGTCTTTTGGTTCTCGGCTGATCATAATCAGGAGATTTACCTGAAATCGCTACAGTTGCTCTACTCATTAACCAGCTTCGAAGTAAGTCTACCTCATTTCCTGCTCTAGTTAACTCCCGTTCCCCGTTTCCTTTTTTTAATGGCCTTTGCTCACAAAATTTTCTGGTTACAGGTTCAGGGACACATTCGGTGATATAATTCAATCGCTTTATGGGGGTAATTGCCTTACAGGGTCATATCGGGTGGCCTGATTTATATCTACGGGTATCACACGGTTGGCTTGTAAGGGTATCTGTTCTAGGGGGTTTATGCTTTGGTGCGGAGCGTACCTTTATAGGGAGATTGAACTATAGAGCCACAGGGTATTCCATATTTCCTTTCAGGAGAATGGTACTATGCCAACATACCCAATTACAACTAAATACTTTCCGGCTCTGATTCTAAAGAGAACGACAACCCACGACGAGGAATTTTGTCGATAGCGTTGTCTTGTGTTATGGAAATCAGGGTTAGGGGTTTCTCGCTATTGGACCCGGACCCTAATCCTGGTTTGATCTGGTGTGAGACGCAGGCTACGATATATCTAGATCAAATATCTTACAGAATGATGAACATGGGACAGGTATATATATCAACCGATGGAGTCCAAAAGATGGGAGTATTCATAAAGGCCTAGGCGCCTTGATCGTCACGAGGAACAATCGAAACTAATTCAACCAAGCAGTATGGGAACTATATGTAGCTATGTTCCCTCTTCGTCCCGCCTTTTGGGCATGAAGGATTACATCGGAATCTTCCAGCTAAGAGCCCTCGATATAATCGAATTATTCTCCACCAAGCCAGCACGGCCAGGTGACGCGCGCAAATCCAGAAACCTCTATATTGGCCATCATTCTTGCATCTTCCACATTTCGGCACTGCGACTGAGAATACCATATTTCATCATTCACTACATGTATACAATCTTTTGACTCGATGAACGACTACAGCTGCAGATTCTTGAATCTGAAACAAATTGGAAAGAAATCTCAAAAAGAACCCGGAAATAAAAACAAATACCAACACCAGTCTCCGGGCTAAATTCAACATACGCCCATCCCGAGCCGGAAAATGAACAGATAAACCAAGATAATCAACTCATATATAGAGAAAATTGATAGACACGCAGACTAAACGGAAAACGGAAAACGGAAAAACGGAAAAACAAGAGCGATTCCCAGAAGCAATAAAAAAAAGAATTCACCTGTCGAAATGACCACTTTGAAGCCACGCACATACTTCTTCAACCCCCGAACTCCCTGGACTGAGCTGTGGAGAACCTGCCATGGTATTCCCGGGGCTTCCAGGGGTACCATATGGGTGTGAGAATTGTGAACCTGGATAACCAACAATCGCATATTGGCCGCCAACTACACCAGACGGCGGATGACCCGGATATCCAAGTGGTGAGGAAGCGGGCGGATTTTGATTTCTTGCAAAGATCATCCTTTGCACGATGATACTGAGCTCTGTTGTAACTTTGGCACTCTCTGCTGCTGCTTCATTGCCTCTTTCTCCGAAACTGGAAAGAAGTGCAATGACGAAGTTTATGTCGTCCTCGTCTTTACTTGGTACGCTAGAAGCTCCAGGAACATAAGGGTCTCCTTGTGTCTCTTGCCCCACAAGGCGGTTCAAGAGCAGTACTATGGCAGCACTGAAGACGTAATGGTAATCGGTGAAGCAGTGATGAGATATCCATCCAGAAGATTGAAGTTGCCTTCCTAACGCCACGTTTCGACGAGCAGCATGCGCACAGATACTAATGTGCTCTTCAATATGCTGGGGTATCTTCGGAATATTGCTAGATGAGAGGCAAAAAGCTGCCGTACGTTGCTTAGCTGCCAATAAGAGAGATGGTCTTGTTGTTAAGATATGCAACTTCACGAAATAAAACGACTAACATTAGCGACTATTGGCTCTCTCATGGGTCATAACCATAAGAAGGGTGTTGTCCCGTTACCTCGTTGTATAGAAAGTGCAAAAGCAGCACCGAACGCCCTCTAGCAACAACTCCTACAAGTTTAAGCTCAGGCGAGAGGGTTTCGTTCCAGGAACGAAGATCACTATGGATCCTATCAACCACTCCAATGAAATTATCATTTTCCCTCCCTGAGCCGTTTCCGACCTTCCGGACACGATAGACATCTCAAGACTGGTGTTAGCCTCCCGAATTTTCTCCTGCACACCCGAAACGCCAACTTACTATTGACGATATCCCCCATTATCTTGCTGAGACGAACATGCGCAGAGAGACCAGCCCCTGAAGGCAATTCGTCACCCTTTATCTTTGTCAATTATAATTACGATATTACTCTAGGCTTGGTGAGTATCAACTTACAACGTTTGAAGGTAAATCGACATCAATATCTTCATCGGAAAGCATAACTGGCCTACCCATAAGGCAGCTGAATAACCTGTGGTATCGATTATGCCATATGAGTACAATATACATCTACTGAGGGGAGCAGTGGTTGGGGTTGGGGTTGAACCTATCCAAAACATAGATATTCCAAAACTCGCGCTTCCTTTCCTCGTGCTCAATCCTCTTCCTGAGCTGGTCATCCGAACTAGGCGCCGAAGATTCTTGCGGCCCAGCACCGCTATAACGACCGATTCCTCCCCACTCTCCTTTTCTCCAAGTTCGGTGAAGCCCGTGTGCGACCGCCATTCTGACCGCAAGGCCGATATACATATACGCCGAATCTTTTCTATTCGCCGATAAAAGGTAGAACGACATTAAAGTGGTTATACGAAGAGAGGGCAGGGATGCCTCTTCGACGGGGTTGACGAAAAGTAGTTTTGCTCGAGCGAAGAATGTCATTCCTGGAAGCGTGTTCGCGTCACCTGACTGGTAGGCTGAAGGGTGCTCACGTACATGAGAATAGGATTGATCCATGTGAGGAGAGGCTGGTCCTGGTCCAGATACGAAAGGACGCCATGGAGGAGATAGGCCAACCAACTCGTCCTCCATAGGGGAGCTGGTGCTGCTTGTCGCCATCACCTGGCAACCTAGAGCAAGAACCATATTTACTGTACAAAGATAGGTGTAATCAACAGAAGGAACTTCTCCAGGAAGTGACGAACTATAAGTTGCAGCATCATATAGTGATTCGATTTCGCGATAAAGCTGTCTTGGATTAAACCAGTGGAATATACCACCACCAGCAACGTCATGGCTAGCAGTCCCACAGGCACAGAATTTTAGAAATGCCTCGAGAAGCTTAAGAACTGGAGCCTTTGGTGGTAGGGCATATGGGTCGGTAACCGGTAAAGATAGTGGTAGGTTTTCATGAGTATAATAAGATGTGACGGAAGTAAATGAGAACGCAGGGTCATTTGTGAAGTTTTGAGAAGTCATGTACGGAGCATGCTGAGGTATGAGTGGGACTGTCGACCTAATAAAATCTCGTATCTTGTCCAAAAAAGTGGACCCAGCAGAATCTCCGATAAACCCTAGCATAATCGCCGTCAACTAATAGCGACCTAACGTGGGAATGAGTAAGTTCCGAGGTCAATAACGTACTTGAATAACTTTCTACATCGTGCAATAGTCGGCTTGGCCCATCATCGGCGTCAACATCCTCACTTGCCATTGGACTTCCAGGGAAATAGATCCCACCATCAGGCCAAGATCCGGTACTAGGAGATGAGGGATCTCCGCTGCTAGGAGATGTAGCGCCGTTCTGGTCCTGGAACTTGATGCCAAAGCGGCTTGCAATCTCTTCGCGAGCAGTTGGGTCGGGCACTGCATCGTAAAGTGCTTTTTCTAGGGCAAACACTCGAGACTGTAGTTTATCAACGTAAACCTCCGGGACTACTATTTTTGCAGAGGTTGGCGGATAGTGGCAGGTAATGTTGGCAAGATGGCATTGGCGACATGGCTGCTCCCCAGTACCTACACCATTGTGTTGGCCATTTGAAGTCAAATTATAACTGAAGGGAGATGAGGCAATATATACATCTAATCTTTCGAGTTTTACAGTGGTCGCATCTAGATAAATATCGTCTGATTAGTCTTCTCGATCTTTCTTAAAATAATTTTCTGGTGGTAGTGGATCTAACGCTACTGCAATCCTTTTCCTGTCTTCATCCCGGACTTTTGGTCGTTGACGATTAGTACTAGCCCTCCGCCGATGTTGAAATTGGAGTTCAAGTTGTGTAGACATAGTTCAGAAAAACGGAGAGCACTCTAGGGTATCAGAGAGAGAAATTGAAAGCTTCCGCTTTGTTCTCAGTAAACTGTTTTGAATTCAATTCTGCTGAGATTTGATCAGGCTACGAGGACTTATAAAGATATGAAGTAGATGGTATTTTGGGGTTTCGGTAGTGTCCAAAGGCTCCGCAATGTGCCGCCATATAACTTTGGTTTCGGGAGTTTGAAGGTAAAAATTCAACACTAGTCCCGTTTCCATTTGCACGATCGTTGAACCTTACTCAACTTTAATGTGGGGGCAGTATGTCGTCAAGGCACAGAAAGTCGCATAGTATTAACTTTCATAGTCGTATCGATTGATCCTACGATTCCTTCTATAAAAATCTCGATTCGGCAGAGTTTTGACTTTGCTATTTCTGCGTTTCAGGATAAGTTCTCGGGATGATAGTACAGGATTTCTCTCTGCCATGTTAGGCCAGCAGCCAGTGCATACTGTGCCGGCACAAGATTGAGTATATGGTGCTGCCGACAGGGTCCCCATCAACCAACCCAGACAAGCGCTGTCAGGACCACCCAGTTCACCGGGACTGATAGTCGTTGAGTGTGTCTTCTCCGTGAGATTTAGGATGAACTAGCCGGGGAAAGTACCTGCCTTTTTCCAACGGCAATCAGTAACTCATAATGAAAATACTGCGTCTCTGAAAATGCACTCCAGCAACCATATTCCTGTGTCACACAGGTGCAGTTAAAAAGAGCTTGAAGAGAACTCATATATCGCCGTCGTATCATTCCTATATCTGGAATAGGGGCTAACTAAGCCGTTGTGTATTCGAGGGGATATGTCGTTTCTTGCCAGCTCCACCAAATTCTTAGCCATGGATAAGAGCGGAGGAGATACTTCGATATAACCACGTGGAATACGCCAGTAATCCCTGTTTGGTGTGGGGAACCAGTGCGTGGGGAAAGAGCCAAAAAGACTAAACCGCCACAACCCTCCTAACAAGGTTATGATGGGCATCCTGCACATTGAAATGCAAAGAAGGGAAGATTTTATACCGTCTAGTGTCGAATAGGGAACATAAAAAGTTGATGGTACTGTTGCTGATACAGGGGTATGACTTCTATTGGGTTCGGTCTAGTCCTAGCTTCAATACTTTCCTTCTCTTGGAAAACGGCGTTCATGCAAAGCTCTCGCGAGTAATATGTTACCCCGTACTGTCGGAATCTACGCAGTATCTTTCAGACGGCTACTCTGTCAATGGTTGAAGGAGCCCCCCCTCCCATCGCAAAACCTTGCAGTGATCGATCTTGCATCGTTGGTAGTGGTTGTCGAAATGAATACGAAAAGGAGGACGTTCATGAAAGCTGAGAAGACGCATTATCCTCGCGTTTCCCGTTGGTGGAACGCCATCCGAGGCAAAAATAATCAAGATTGGTCGTTGCGCACAAGACAGGGCCGTTACGGAATTAATACAGCTATTTTATGATACTTGAAATGAAGCAAAATATCCAGCCGGTAGTTGACTTAACTACCAAACTTGTTGAACAAGCATTCTGTAGGTAATGCTTGTTCGATCCCCATATCAGGCGCAGAAATGATAGCACGCAGGATTTTGGCATCGATGATGTGAACACCACCTCGCTCCTATTGGAAAAGACGGGTTGGTTTCATGTTAGTCGATTTTACCATCACCAAAAAAGTTATTTTAGGTTATCGAGTTCTATCCACCAATTTCTCCAAAAGCTACCATTGGCATTAAGAGGAGATCTTCGGCACTTTCTAGATGTATTTCAGTAGTGGTCTGCTTTTTTAAGAGGTTGCGATTCTGTTTTTTTTGTTTTTTTTTAAAAAAAAACTGCCACCCACCCATTTTTCTCAACGAAGCTCTTGAACTGAATTTCCGAGTTTCGCTGCAGGGCAAGGGTTAGCCGGTTGATATTGGCCTCACGGGGTGCATAATGCGTGAGACAAGTCGATCTTATTCAAATCTAAATACCGAAAACAATTGCCTAAGTAAATTTGTTGTTCAGCTATCTCCGTATAAAAAAGAGAAACCCCACTTGCTATGTGTTCTAGATTTTCGGAAGCAACACTGAGCTCCGGTGTCGGAACAACGCCAAGCCCCCAAGCGCAAATTCAGGGATGATTATACAGTGACAAATCTCTTAGCCATTTTGCAGAGCCATCCTAAGGGGCTGGTTTGACCCCCTTCTTCGAGGTACTTTTGCGATATCCCAAATGTGGCAAGTTTCGGAGGTACCAACACTAGACGACTCGGAAAAATCGTTGGTTAACTTCCTGTCAAATCGGCGCAGTAGCTGCATTCAGATGTAAAACATAAACCCGCCGATTCGCGACGCAAACACCTCTCCATAAGGAAGTCCATAAATTAAGCCTGTGGGCTAATCTCCGTTTCTTGAATTTTCGGCCTTAATTATTGGCAGAAACATGATTTAGTGGAGAGAAACGCAGGAGGTAAACTATGTTCTAGACACAAGATAGCCAGAGCTTTCTAATCATGTTTTCTCAAAGAGCACCTAGCTTCCACTACTAAGTGAATTTTACACTAGCTAGAGCGCATGCTACTAGTCGTTTCAAAGCTCTTAGAGAATCAAATCAACTACGTTCAAAGTCAGCTCTAATTATAATCTCCCCTGTAATTCATATATAACTACTTGATATAAAATTTAAGTGATTTCAGTCGACGATTAGCAATTTTTACTTGCAATCACTGGCTAGTCACGTATACCCTTACCACCTTCCTAGTATACTAAATATTCTCCCTCAATTACCCCCCCCAATCCCCCAGACGCAGATAACTTATTTCTTCCATACTCCGCCCTATACGCCTCAGTCGCCAAATCTCCCTCTTATCTATCTTGAAGGACAAACAGAATACTCAATGTAGCTCAATTACAAATGATTCTCCAGAAGAAAAAACTTGTTTCCGATCTAAAGCCTAACATTAGGCTGTTTTGATGTCAAAACCACCTTCTAGTGAAGTAAGTCAATCCGAGGCGCATCAAGTGAGACAGGCGCTTCTAAAAACTAGCATCAACGATCGTTATATTGAAGGTCTTGAGCTTTTTTGAAATGAGATCGATGGCTTTGAGGGGGTGGCTGGCCGGGATACTTTTTTTAGGAAGGGCCACGTACAACTCACCTTTTTCATCCATGCAATTTCACAATCAAGGGTGATTTACACGAGAAAAAACGATTAGATGCATATCACGTGATCAACGATTCAGTCTGGCCTTCGTTTAGGCGAGGTTTCGGAGTGATCTGAGAGGTCGCGAGTGATAATTGGTGATTTTTCTTCGTAGTTGATCATACAGTAGCCTGAATGAATGTCTATACCATCACTTAGTATAATTCCAAGCCAATAGGTTCCTGTTGCTTTAGAGGAGCGGCTAGGGATATCTAAGTATAATCTATCCCCCAAGCCAATTCAATAGTTCCTTCTGAAGTTCGGTGCTCGGTGTTACTCAGGCCTGGCTTATAGACTCGTTTACAGGCCACCCCAGCGACGCAGGATCCTTGTCGATCGAAACTTCTCAATAGAATCTGCAAAGAACAATATTTATAGTGTTGAGGGCTAGATATGAGGCCTTCGTCATCGATGCCCCTGATGTGAACACGTTTTTGATAGCTCGATGTTTCCCAGAACAGCTTCAGTTTGATCGCGGAACATCTTCCGTGCATCCTGTTGCGAGCAGAAAATAACCGCAAATATATCTTGTTACATGTGCACACCTGGGCTAGGGCGCAGAATTTTCAGCTATACCCCAGAGCCTACATATGCTACGTATGTATGTATGAATGTAGGTTCTTCACGCCTGTTTAAATTCTTCACAATAGGAAGACAATTTTTTTTTGCCGGAAATGGCTCTTGTCTACATATCAACTTTGAAGTTGAGATAAGTACATGCATTATCATATGACGTGTGTCAAGTATCCATATATGGGGGGCGAGGGAAAGTGCGATCTACATTTTCCTCGGTAAAGTCCTTCGGATCCTACTCATTGCGATAGCTGTCTGATCAATAGGGAATTTCCTTGAAACTGAGTAATATCTGTGACTGAAGTATATGGTATGGGGAATTACATAACTCGGGAAGGATTCATCAATGGGATCTTCACTAGCAAGTTCACCCGGGGAAGCTACTCTACTTCCCCAGATTTCAACTCAGTGATCACCTCAAATCTGCTTTATTAAGGCTCGGCACCCGCCAACGGTACAGAACGCACCAATATGTGGGTCAAATACTTCGGCAAAGCCTTGTCTCCTATGTACTTCGCGTAGGAGTTTTTCCTAGTGCCATGCCGGATCTTCCAATCGATACAGACCGCTTCGTGGGCTGTGGAGAGATCGCCAGTGTCTACCTGGACACCGCCCCCTGCCACAAAGCGGAAGAACAGGTTCTCTATTTTATCATAATAGTAATACCGAAATCGAAACGGGAGAAATGATTACTGAGACTGGAGATTACCGCTCCTGGCAAGTAGAAAGTATACGGTAGGTTAATTCATGTTATTCCACCACCACCAAAGGGGGTTTCGGGAAGTGAACACATTATGGCACTGGGAATGAAAAGCCTTCGGGAAGATGCACGTATCAAATTAGGGATTGTTACTCGAGCACTAAAATCTAGTGGTACCACTTAAGCACCTGCTGCCAACTACATATGATTTACGCATGGAAATAGTGGGGTCCGGATATGACGGCTCCACGGGATTCGTCGAACCTATCAGTCAGCTGAATGTGTTGCAGCTTCGTGCCTAGAGATGGATGTCTGAATTAATCTGAAAAGACACGTACCGTCCCGGAGGTCTATCGTTTATAGATCTCGGAGCGGGTGATGAACGTCAGAAATCCGCATTGTCTCGGCTGAAACTGAAGCGGTGTGAATTGTTTGGCGAGACCCTTGTGGTTTTTGTGCTACGTGAAAGCTTCTCGAACGGGTGGACACGGAATCAGTGACAGGAAAAGGCTCTGGAAGTACGCCTGGGTTCTGTTACCTGCCAAAGAAAAACTAATCAATTTTATCTTTCTATTTTGACATATATCGTATCAATGCAAAGAGGCCAAACCAACCCTGAGCTCGAGGTTATACCTTCCAGTAAAGAAATCGGCAGGGGAAATGGTCAGTCCAAAGATACATAAGTAAATGCAGTCAGAATTTGCTGCAGAGTTTAATTGGCAAAGGCTAGGTACTGTGGAAGCTAGGGCTAGCTCTACAAGGCAGCGTTTTACCCCTAGTAGTTCCTTTAATAATCTGGGGGCGGATGAAATAGCTATAGCTATACTAGATCTACGAGTTTCGGAAGGTTCCGAGATCGAGAGTGGCCTCAGGCTAAGGATTGCGGCTCGGATCTCAGATTCTCAGGGATCTGAAGATACACACTTTGGTTGGCCCAAATCAACATGTACGAGGCTTATTTTTTTTTTCCTTATGATGTAGTTCCATCATGTCTGGCGTTGGCGCACGTATCCTGGGCCCGGCAGATTATATAAGACGATCGAGATCATAAACTAGCACTCGATTGTCGTAGTTGAACTGGCAGCTCCAGACCAGGTCAATCCTAGAGGTCTTCACGACCGGGTCCTCGGACGGGCCTGGACTCCGAAGATTTAATTTCGGCAATCAGTTCTCACAGAATCTCCATCAATCAGTGCTTTCCATTTAACAGTCTCCCACTCCCTAAAAACAACAGCAAAGTGTAGAGGTAGTCTCGGATATGATCAGCAGTAGAGAGACAACACCAATTCCTAGATTACCAGTAGCCATACCTTCTGTAAGCCTCGGCCCTCGGAGTGCGAGGCACGAGGCAAAGAATCTGGGGCGATAGGGCATTCTAGCTTCTGAATGTTGTTACTCTTCTTATTTCCGTTGGAGAACTGATCATGAGAATACAGTTATAACCTATGTTATCAAGTCACTCACTGTCACTCGCTACCAATAGGCTTTGCAGCTGAGAAATCCTTAATTTGCCGTTCCAGCCGATTCATAATTTTGAATACAACTAGCAATATAGATACATGATGCATGTTCATGTCGATTATCTCTCTTCAAAACCGCTGTAACTCAGATATCATGACACGATTTGAGGGACAAGCGGTTAATTGCATGGCTAATTGTACTAAGTGATCATTACTGTTTGAGGGGAAGATATGGGCCAAAATATGAATTGAATGGACAGCATCAGCTGAGGTTTCTGACTATATGCAGAATAATATTATGTATTCAAACATTATTTCGATTAGTTACAGACCCCATAGTCAAGTCAGAGCGAGAAGAGTATCGTCACTGTCGTCAAATCCTCCTTGGCGTTCTCTGGGTCAAGCTACAAGGACAGGGGTACGTATTTCCACGGAGCTCGATAGGCTCATAGGGGTAGTTATAGCCACAAATCCATCACGTAGCTAGAGCTCAGATTACTTTAAGCTTTTCTTAGACGCAATAGGGACAGAAATCAGAAGGCTTAAGCACGATCTTACTGCAGCCACCGTAAAATTTATCTTTTAAAATCACAAAATCCAAGCCCCCGATTTACCATTACCAAAATCCGCCCTCTCACCCCTCACCCCTCACCACCCCTCCCCCCCACTCCCAACTTTCACCTCCGGGGAACCGGGGCAATGACTGCCAAGTCTTTGGGGGGTGATATATTTGGAGATCTAAAAATTTCTTCAAATAAAAGAGGCACGCCAGTGATGCATATTCCGATACCTGCTATGTTTAGAAATGCCTCGAAAGCTACAAGGGGACGGGGTTTAGACTCGACCTTGCCTTAGTAGTCAGGAACGATTACAAGGGTGGAGAAAAAAATTAGCTAGAATGTGTCCAATAGGGTTAGCACTAGCACACATAACTCATTTAAAGCGGACAAGTGGCGGTTCTCCCGAACTGCGGGGTTTCGATCAAGCTGCTTCTGGGTAGAGGTGGAAGTAAATCAACATCCTAAATAACGCTTAGCGGCCATTGTTCCAACTGGCCGCGAACCGAAAAAATGTAAGGGTGGATTTTGATAAGTGCGATAACACGACAACCTACCGTCTACCAGCTCTCAAATCGCGACGATGGGGTTGGACCGCAAAATCGTTAGTTCATAATGCGTTGACGACATTGGACTCACAAACTCCAACCAACACTTCAAAAATCCCTTTCGTGCTGCGATGTGTCAGGTAGGTAATAGTATCTAAGAACCTATCGGCCAACTTATGAGAATCGACCTTTCTATCCAAGTTAAGATGAGAAGATTACTCCCTGGCCATGGGAGAGGGCGCCAAGGTAATTTTCGTGGCTTCGATCTCTAGTTACAGTTAGCAAAGATTATATTGGAGGGAGATCCAGATATCAGGCAGTCAAGTACAAACGGATTTCTGCTGGGTTTTATTTGGTCCAAAGAGAGCAGGTGCTCTATATATGTCTCTTAGATACGTGCGATTAGATCAGTGCTTCCTTAGCCGGGACTCCTTGATTAGGTATAAGAAATGATAGAGATATTTTTCACACACGAGGGCTACGACCGGAGTTAATCATGAAGGAAACGCTCATTCTCTGTTAAATAGGAAGGCACGAGTTTTAACAAATTACTAGTTGAGATGGTTGCTATTGGTTGAACGATTTTTTTGCTTTTTTCAAGACACGACGTGACTAGTATATTGTAAACGTCGGGATAATGCGAACGTATATATCAGGCGCTTGCCAATTCGATTTAAGGAAGAGATATCGAAGGAGGATATCAAGGCTGAAAATCAAGATAAACTACATGCGCTTCAACGGGAAGTTTCGCGTATATGAAATTTACTTACTTACTTAATTACTTAACGGGAAGTTGCTTTGTTGTAATATTATCGGTGCGGCCCGTCCCGGGAACGCTATGTAAACCTTAAATAACTCCAGCTGCTAGTTAGTTGATCTTTAAGGGTTTCTCTAGAATCACCTAGGCTTATTTCTACCACTACCGTCTCTGGCCGCAGCCCTATTTTATACAGCACAGGACTGGGCATGAGACCAAGAATTCTCCTGCAGTCTGATATATTTGAGTACCCATCACCCATTGTCACTCGAATTTATCAATTACTATCAAAACGCCCAAATAACCTCGTTTCTTTTAGTAGAGCCGTAAAAATACTAACACCCGCTCCATGGATAATAATAGTAACAAAGAAATACCTACAAAACGCCTTTTAGACGCCCTATCCTCACCTTCTCCCTCAATCATATAAATACTAACCTTAGTAATGTCTAAAATACAAAAATCTTGGGACTTGTTCGCAAGTATAATCAACTTCATCTCTCGTAATTTCCACCACAAGCGGCCTTCTCGTGCCATGCCTATCCTTTACGATCTCAACTGCGTAGATCATCTGCTTGGTATCTGAGTCGTCGCCTAGCGCTAATATTTCGAGTTGCTTCGGATCGAAACCTCTGCTTTTAGTGACAATACCTTCGTCTTCTATGTCACCGATACCAAATGACGCGCCCCAATCATCTGTATTTACTGGTCGGGAGTATGATTTCAGACATGCAGTGATGAAGTTTAAGGCATAGCCATTGGTCCAATGTGGGCGATCAAGCTCATTGTTAAAACTGATGCGACAGTTGAGAGCGCGCAGGGAAGAGGGGAGAAGCGCGTGCATAGCTCGGATCTGTACCGCACGGGAAAAATTAGTGGCCCGTTCATAAAAAATTAAGAAAAAAGCAGTGAGGGTTTTTACTTCCGATTCGGAGCTATAGTGTTCCGGCGAAAACGCAAGGTCTCGCAAACGCTCTAGTTTTCTCAAAGATCTCAGGTGTTCTTGGCTCGGTGCAACAGCGGTATTAGAAGTCTGAAAACGGCCGTCGAGAACTAGCGTTTCCAGAGTATCTTTGTGAGACACTATAGAATCCATTAAATCATTGCTGAACCCAGCATCCATCGCCTTGAAAAATATGTGTAGGTGTTTCAGAGAGCCTTGAAAGCTCGATAAAAACTCCGGAACGTCTTCAGGAGTTAATGTGACTAGTTCGAACGTGATAAGTTTAGGCTTCTTGATTGACGCCGTCATAGCCTGGAGAAGCTCCTTATCGTTTTCACAAGAGATGAGTACAAGATCTCTTAGATGGTCCAAGTTAAGGTAAGATTTCAGCGTTTGAGGAATCTCCGCGATTGGAAAATAAGCTAATCGCACGTAGGGTGGCTTGTGTTTTGTGTCTGGCAGCATGAGAATGTCAGGAATAAGGAGATTTCGCCGATCCTCAACTGCCACCGATGATTCAATTTCTAAGCGTAGCGACTCAATCTTGGAGGTGCACCTTTCAAGCAGTTTATTGATCTGTGTAAGATGAGACGCTGTTTGGATGTTGCCAACATGGAGAGTCGTCAACGAGGTACAGTTGCCAATGTTCAAGAGAGTCCTGTAATCCGGTTTAAAAAGAGGCATAAATAATCGAAGGTCTTCGATTTTTGTCTGATATTTTCGAAGATGTTCCAATATCATAGAGTGCGGAGATGCATCAGGATACCACCTGGAGTGTATTTCAACACAATGATTCTCGCAAAAAGGCTATAGGATTAGGGTCTATCTTACAGGAATCCTTGAAGTTGATCTCTTGGTATCTTCCTCAAAACGTCTCGGAGGAGTAGGCACATGCCATACATGTGTTCAGTAGCTGAATTACTGCGGTCATAGTCTTCGACAAGATCTCGCTTAAACTCGCCGTATATATTGATCTGCTTACAATGGATCAAATTACGTTGCTCGGGTATGATTAGGCAATGCAGTAACCGCGGGGAGAACATAGTTCCTTGGGTGACTATCAACTCTATGTTTTTGTAGAGCCGAGGCGCGGCAAGGGCCTTGAGTTTTGTGGACGATAGACAGAGTGACGCTAGGTCACTTGGACGGCGTATCTACGGTTGGGGTTAATTTGGGTGTCTTGAAGGCACGATATAAACCCCACCGATTAGATGAACGTACCTCCTGCATAATTTTGTCTGAAATTTCTGGTGGAAGGTCCACAATAGTTGTTTTCGTAGAACTACCAGACTTCAGTTGTTTTTTTATTTCATTTTGTGTCCCCGTATTCGAGGCCTGTTTTCTCTCGGCCACTAATGTGTCTTGTACCGGTGTACTAACATCTCCTAGGTCCAAGGTCGCTGTTGTTGCCGCTATTGATGTTGTGTTTCGTCCCATATTCCCTCCCTCGCCTGACGACGCGTCATCCAGTTGCTCGTTTGGGAGCGAGAGTGGTAGAATTTCGACATCGGGAATCTCATCACCTATGCTTTCTGGGACCTCTAGGGAATCGTTGCTTGGCACAGATAGAGGCTCAGTCCCCGTGACTGTCGGGCAGTGAGAATTAGTGGTAGTCTCGCCCTTGGGTTCTTCGGCCACGACTTCGGCTTGTATAGGTTTCATCGCTTCCTCAAGCTCAACCATAGCGGATGGTAGGTAGCAGCGACTTCGCGTGATTTTTCGGAGAAAGAGATGAGTTGTGGTGTTCTAGTGAACCGTTGATGGAGGATCTGGATTAAGTATCCAGTGAACTGGATAGAAACATCAGTGAGTCATAAATGAATGATGAGTTGAGATATGTACAGCCTCAAACATTGCTCTGCTCGACTTCTGCGGCAGCCTTACGACAGCCAAGCATCGCCTGTTTCATCGACCCCTGTTGCACAAAGCACGCAAAGTGAGATCTGGGTTTCAGTCAGAGGGATCTCCTACATACAGAAAATCTCGGCTCGGATAGCTACCTCATCTATCTCGGGAAGTCTTAGGGGGGTTTTGGAGTATCAAGAGGATTAGAGAATACATAGGGGTGAATTTTTCTCGAAAGTGGCCCTGGTCTTATCATGGAAGACATGCACATGTGGTTATCAGAGCCAAGGCCGCGTGAAGGATGTGGCTTTGCAAGATACTTTGAGATCATCGTGGTAATAGGTGGACTAGGCCACCTTGAGTTAGGTGTATATCCATTGGCCCTACTGCGACTGCACGGAGTACGAGCATGGCACGGTTCCGTATGCAGCGCATGAAAGATGAGCAAAGAGTGGCGCTAATAGCCCAAGACCAGGCGACCTAAATATGTGTATTCGGTGGGGGGGGGTCCTTTGTTTTTTGGCATAGAGGTTAGGAATGACTGCTTTGACTAGGGCATACGTTTAGTTTTGACCAGTAATAGCCCCCTTTTCTCTTCGCTCCGAATAGTAGCTGTTCTATCAAGTAATCTAATAGGAACTTAAATGGTCCCAAATAAACCCTAACCCATGACTACCCGTGTTGAGCGCTTTCTGGTGTTGTGTCTTGATTACCGACAAGTAGTATGGTAGGGCTGTGGATGTGCACCTTGTCGACTGTTTCAGCAGGATCAATTAAGGACTCGCGGGTATTGGTCTAGTGTGGGATATATCTCATGAGCGCGTTCGAGGGGAATCAAATGGGGAAAGTCCTTACGATCAAGCACCCTAGGCTTTTATTGCTACAAGAAGACGCGGACCTGTGATACTCTCAACTAAGGGTAAACCCCTAGAGCTCGCAGGTGCCTATATCTAAGAATCTCGCTATGTGGATGGCTTGTGTTCTAGGGATAGTTAATAAGTTAACGAGAAAATTATAGTGCCTTGGCACACTGGTGCCGGCGCTCAATCTACAACTCCTCTCTGGGGTAGCGTAAGTCACAACTAGAGCAAATTCCTAGCTTCGAATAGCTTAATTATATCGATGGAGAACTAGAAGAAGTTTATCGGATTGAACCCACTCCTTTTCAGATGTAGTGTCGCAAAATAATGCCATCTTAAGATCTAGAGGAAAAGGGCTTATCGTTTCAACTTGGACTAAAGAAGCACCCCAAGAAACTGATGTAGATGCGCTAGAAGTACCCAGCACCAACACTTTTTATATTAAACATTACTTTGGCACTGTAGGTGATCATGAGCAAGTCTCTACAGCGTGAGGAAATGCATCAATATACACATTGCTCACACAAATAAAGTTGTAAAAGGCACAAAATGATGCATTTCCTAGGACGTGTGTTGCAAATGTATTCATGGATGTATTTCCTGATGCCTTTCCTCTACTATAGTACCAGTGGGTAGTTTATACTTTTTCTGTAGGAAATGTATCAGTAAAAGCATCAAGAAAAGTGTAGGGAAAAGTGTCAGGGGGAGGGCATCAGGAAATGCATCAGTAAAGGTGTAGGTATAATTGTCGAAGGAAATACATCAGTAAAAGCATCAAATATCCAAATTGTCTAAAAACGAGGGGTCCAAATAGCAATCGATTAACCTTGGTATATATGATCCTTACCTTGGTGACAAAAGGCCTGGGTAGATAGGCAGAAAGATTCGGGGTCAAACCCCTTGGGATTCATTCTTTTTAGGTAAAAGTTTTACAACTTTTAATGCAGCGAGAAAAGGGAGGGAGAAGGAATAAAAAAAGAATCATCCAGATCCCTAGGCAAATATTAGGTGAGAAATTGGGGGAAGACACAAGAAAGGCATCGTTTTTCCCTAACTACACATTTACTGATTTCTTTAGTGGTGCTTTTACTGATGCCTTTGCTGATGCTTTTACTGAGGCTTTTCCTAGCGCTGTAGAGAGTCCTCTTACATCAATAGCAATATTTTCACCCTAATTGTTGACTAAACCTTTGAAGCTGTTCGTGAATCCAAAAGGGTAAACCGCCATCACAACTGTTTCCATAGTACTAGTCGTTATCAACCGTATACTCCTTCCTATCTCTTGCCTATACATCAATTTTGATTCGACTTTGATCTTAAGCTTACCCAATCAGATATTTCTAAGAACTAATTTGAAAAAAAATCCAGGAATCGATTGAACTTTGGCGAGGGCGTAAATTTACATATTAAGCCACGCCAAAGAGCGGTTTCTTATGTTGTGAATTCAGCTGGCGTTCTATATAAATATAAACATTGGTAGCACAACTCACGTTCTTATCTTTCGCGTATTCAGCTAGGAAGCTACGGTATTATTCGATATGCGACTTTTTCTAGGGTGCAGATAAGATACTTAAAGGGATGGGTAATCGAAGGTGACATAATTTGTTTTTTTTGATTCAAGATTATCACATGACTTCGTGTTATTTTATCCAGACTATCACGTAGTGGTGAAAATGAAGTTTATACTAGGGTTCTAGCTTCGTGATCGGTGTATTAGATGCTAAAAAACCAGTTACTTATACGCGACCGACATCGCAAATCAAGGGATTGCCGCCATCCACGAAAGGAATACGTATTGGTCATAGCGCTAGCTATAGGATATTTTGTTGTTATGATTGAGATTTTAACAAAAATAAGTCATGATATATCACTTGGCAGCCAAGGAATATATGCGAATTGAACACAGGCTACGTCACATTTTTCATAACGAAATTTTTACAGCCAAATAACAGTGATCGAGGTTTTGGTTTTGGTTTGCATATAGCTAAGACTGTGAGTTGTTGTACCTGCAACAGAAAGGCATGATAACAATACGAAAGCTATAAAGCAATTGCAAGTTTTTTAGTCTCCATTAAATCCCTTAGCAAGTTGCTTTGTTTCCACCTCCATCAATACAAGTCTTGCCGTCGAATCCAGTGCTGAGCTTCTCGCTCTCGCAGTCACCTTTGGCTTTGTCGCATCCCTCGTAAACCTGGCACATCTTGGATGGAGTGGCACCACAGGTGTTGCTGATGGTGATAGTATCTAAATATTGTTAGCAATAAATTTGATATGATGTTGGCGCCAAGTAACAAACCTCCATAGTTCGAATTTGCGCCACCGATGACGGTCCCGCCAGTGGCGACTACACCATTAACGATGAGTTTACGAGGACCTCCGTTACCGCTGCAGTTTCCACAACTATAATAAAGTTAGTATTACTTTTGCAGCCAGGGCTAATGATGAGTAGTTACCTTCTCCACAATTTTCCAAAATCGGAAACAAAGAAATCAGTCACGACGACTGTTCCCTTTCCGTTGTGTTGGATAACTGATCAGAGGTTAGATGTAGAACTATTGCCTAAATAAATATTTTTTTTGGGCAGGCTACCTTTGTCTGAAGCACCCCTAGCACCACCTCCAGTAACGTAGGACGTGCCAGAAGTTTGCAACAACGTCAACGCATCTTCGCAAACATCTTCCCACCAAACATTCTGTCCGTGAAACCCTGGTAAGTAAATACGCAGACACCTAAGGTTGAGGGATTCATACTTGAATGGTACAAGTTCCAGAACAATGCACGCCCTCATATTGATCAGCTCCGATAATAGCGTTCTTCAAGGTAGCACCATCCGCGAGAATAAAAACAGCGCCTATCGATCCACCATCGGCTTCAGAGCAAGGGCTGAGGCCACGCCCAAAACGAGCCATTTTACCATCGAAGACACCAGTGACCGCCTTAGGCGAAGAGAAAGTCGTTGCTGAGGCAGCGGTCGGGAAAGTCGTTGTAGCTGCACCAGCTACAAGAGGAACGATATAGCCAGCGGCCAAGGCGGTGATTTCGAGGAGTCTCATAGCGAATTAGAATTGAGATGGGAAGATGGGAAGAGTGATGATCGTGAATGAGAAATGAGATGGTGAGGAGAGTAGAAACTAAGGGAGGCGAAGTTGTTCTTATACTATTTTCTTAACCTCAGCGAATCCCGCTCTGGTCTCTCAAAAAAAACTATATGTTCGATATAGATTACTAGTGCACTCTATTCTTAAAACAAGGAAATAGTCAAAGCATACGGTTCGAGTTCCATTCCGAGGCATCTCAACGATAGCTAGAGATTGGTATCGTCGCCTCGACTGGTATTGACCCCCGAAGGTCGATTCCCTAAGTACGGACGAACATGGGGTCAACAAATTAAGCTCAGGAACCCTAGTCTGTAGCAGCAATTTCGGAGTTATTTAGGTTAAAGATCTAATCTAGTCAATTTTTATTCAACGATCAGCTCTACAAGGGGATCCAGATTAAGATAGTGATACCGGTAGCCAAACCCTGAGTTCCGGGCTATTAACGGTTTACACCGAATAAAGTCTCCACCCAAGGGTCTTTTAGGTGCATGTCAATTCTCCCCCCCCGCAATTTACTTTCTCGGAGTTCAATGGTGGATTCCTTGGGCGTACATGATTGGCTGCGGGGACGACGATTGAGTGGACCTTATGCCTCGGCTTCAACGGGTGAACCCATCAGTGCTCGACTTGGTAGTACTATTCTTGGCGCCGAGAGATATCGAAACTGACACCCGGAGCAAAACTCATGGCAAGCCGTCTGATGATAATTAAATTAACGCCCTGCGTTAAACAAGCTTCCGGTCGGCCTTATAAGAATACGAATCCCCTCCAATTTCTCGGGACAAAAAAGCCCGGATATCTAGGACAACACATTGGAATGGTCCTACTCTGTAGATCCTGGCGCTTGGCGTAACGGAGCATCTCCGCTGCCAAGCTAATTAATTTTTACTCGAATAGAGTAGGACTGTCTCTCTAACTTTTGTATGAGTTTAGGGGCTCAGTAGGTTTAAGAGTTTGCAAGTCGTACAAGTATAACATTGGTTTAGAGAACTAGTTGATATCATTCGCTCTCCTATCAATGCGCCTTATAAATTTACCAAACGAGAAACCAATGGACAAGATCCCAATCTGTTTATATGCCAAGAGTACATGGAATAAATATACAATGCTCAGACAACGCATGATTCGATGTGACTGAATTTTAATGGAACAGGAGTAAGCAAATTCTCCAAATCGTTCTACAGGTACACCATCCGCATTTGAAGAAACCCGAAGCTACGTATAGTCTACATGGACAGTTTCCAGAGGGTTGGCCCGTTTGGGGATCTACAAAAATGCCGGTCACCAAAACTCCGAGGCCGAGAATTGAGCGATATGCACCGTGTTTCACGATAACCAACCGAATTAGGAACGCCCTGTGTTCAGGCAAGTGAGTTATAGTAACTATCGGCGGGTATACGATTAGTAGAGACATATATTTATTCATCAATAGACCGAGAACCGAAAAGAAAAAATTTCGATAGAGGATGTAGTCCAGTTACGAGCACCTTACTAAAAATTAAACCCTTCGCTGACCAGTCCGACTACATATGACCTGACATAGCCAAAGCCGCTTAAATGTCCGAAGACATGCAGAGATATCCAATTCTATCTAATTTTACTGTCGGAGAGAAATCCGCGTGGTAAGCTAATGTTTCCTCATGCAAATTAATTAATTCCAAGACCTACTCATGGAATCTCACTCGCCAAGACTTTATCATATAAGCGATCACCTCACAGCTTGAACACGGGAAGTGGCCAGTATTTTACACACAAAACCGCCTTATCAAAGAAATTAGCCAGAAAACACTTCAGAATCAGCTGTTAATCACATTTCAGCTACCTTTCCGCAACTGCAACAACGTTCTGGCAGCCTCCTTAGATCCCGTTTTTAGGTCTTCCGCAAGCATTATCATTGTTTAGCCTCTGCGTCTACCCTACTATCTCGTAAATTCTTTGCGAGGCCATTTGGCCAAGATCATATCTCGCGATTATAAGTGGGGTAAAGCATAGCACAAAGCGTTAACGTTCTTCAGTTTTCATGCTGTCTACCAGCGATCTCACGGGCTGATGGTCTGGTGGTGAATTCGTCTAAGATATGGGTTGGCAACGTGTGATTTGCGGGTTGTTTTAATATAGAAAATTTGTCTGGAAGTTAGAGAGGGGCCGTCAAGGATTTACATATATGAAACTAATGGCAGCTGTACATGTAATGACCCATTTAGACAATGACAGTGATGGTTTTGGGTATGGGACTGGGGTTGCCCGGGTAACCTATTTAATGGGGGCACATATGATATTAGGGCTAGGGCACTAGAGTAATAGCCAGCCTCGCTCATCAACGTGGACGCCAAGCACTAGGAGTCGGATGCATAAGCCAAATAAAGCTCTAAATGGGTTTATTATATTATGTATCAAGACGAGGAGCCAGGCAGGAAACTTGTGGGCTATAAATATTGCCCCAAGCCTATTCCGTGACTAGGGTGACTGATTGAGAGTGAGAGGCCACTTAATTTTACGATAAACCGGATACAGTCAGTACGAAGAAGACTAGATGAAACAACCACTACCGTAGTTACGTACTCTCAAAATACCATCTAGCCACACCCAAGCCAAACTTCACATAGCAGCAAAAGTGGTGAGAAGCGCCTCCAGAGGCTCGCTCTCCTTAAGCTGCCACCTAATCTATCAGAAAGCGAGTCGCTAAATGAATGGCAACCTTTTTTTTTACCACATCTACTACCATATTATGTCTAGCTCGGACATCTCTAGTACCACAGGTTTTGGTAGAAGTGGCGTAAGTGTCTTATGATTTAAATCCGATTCCCCCCGAGAACCATAGAGTACTCTATCCTACATTCTCGACGTATCCAACAACACTCAGAGCTATCTGCCACTCCCCAAGCGTTGTAACCCTATAGCTAACATCCATTCAAAACGCCCCCCCAACCTCCCTTAAATTAGTTAGGTCCACTGTGCCTCCCTCTCCTGCTAGGATCTTTACATCCACCCGAGTGGCTCTCTCCCCAAAACTTGCGGCAGCACTCTTAGTTCATTAGCGCTATTATCAGGTCTCTTAGGGAGGTGTGGAGGTGTGGAAAGCTAACATCTCTTACTTGCACCACAACCTGTCCACGGACTTACCCTAGAACCCGTAGTATGTACATGGTACAGTGTTGCAGTGCTGGGGCTGTAAAGATGGTGGACTGAACCGCTGTTTGCCCCTTCGCTCGTGCTCAGCGTGTAAGGATGGCAAAGCGAGAACCTATTCAAGAGCAGCCACCTTGGTTTTGTTGCGTGACAGTTACTCGGTTGGTAGGGGATTCCCGTTACCACCCCTTTTCGTGATGTAACGCTAAATTTGTAGGTTGGGACCTCGATAGCGCGTGGTAGTGTATCAATCGACGCATTGCCGCATGAAAATAAATGGTAGTGGCACAAATTGATGCCTTCGCAGGGTAGATAAGAGTGATGATAAAGCATCTGTTTTTGCTTTTACTGGTGCTACACCCACATAAATTTTTGGTGGTAAGACGATGCCATAACCTGGTGTCTGCCTGGGGCATTACTACGAGTTGTGGAGGGCACAAATGATGAGATGAGAGAATACTGTAACATTCCCGCATTCTGCACTATTGCCATAGCTGCAGTATATGGTAAAGCAAGAAACTAACAAGTATAACAATCATGGACTACGAGATCTCAGATCAACCTCCATAAATCCAAACTACGTATAGCTATCCCTTGTCCCACATTCCCCTCCATACATCCCAATTAGCTATTCCAGCCCCCAAAATCACTGGTATTCAGCCAAGCCGCCTCTCAAGGACTGCACCCTACTTCCTCAACTTCGCCGCCGTCCCAAGCGCATCAGAGACAGCTACAGGAACCTCCCAACTCCTCACCTCCCCCTCCTCAACCTCAGTCCTGATATCCTTCGGCAACGACGCATGGGCGCCCTCTTCCGTCGGCACCCAACCCAGCTTCCTCGCGCGACTCGCCACGCACCTCGCATTCGACGCGAACCCGTACGGGTAGAACGGGTGTATCTTCTCCAGCTCGGCGATCGTGCACGGCTGCACCTCCGCGCTCGGGATCTTCCCCAGCTTCGCCAGCTCCTCGCCAATGATCTTGGCGTGGTCGCCGGCGGATATTTCGTCGCTCTGGCCAAAGTAGTAGCCTTCGGCGTCCCATTGGGCGGCGCCGCCGTTGGGCTTGAGGGCTTCGGACACGAGCAGGGTGAAGATTCGCGCAAGGTCCCGCACGTGGATCGAGGCCATTGTGGCGGCACCGGTGCCGACTTGGAAGGCGTAGCCGAAGTTGAGCATCGTGTTTGTGAGGATGGGGATTGTGTAGAGTTTGGATGGGCCCGTGCCGACTCCGTAGACTTTGCCAGGGGAGATGATTGCGGTGTGGACTGAGGGGGGTGCTTCGAGGACAATCTAGGTTGAGAGATTAGTAGGGTATCACTCGAAGAGGGGGAAGAAGAGGGGGGGTACCTTTTCAACAGGTCTGTGAATTGCGGTTTCTGGGAAGGAACTGAGTTCCTCCAGATCTGCAATATCGTCCCACACCTTCTCGGCCAAGGTGCTGCCCTCTGGATTATCGAACAGCAATCCGACTCCACTGGTATGGATCAGATATCCGCCTCCGCTCTTATCAATACCGTTGATAATGGCTTTGGCAGAACCCACATGATCGCAATCCGCAGTATCTTCTCATTTGTTAAAACCAACGAATATTAACCGAAACTGTGGAGGGGAAGGGTTTACTCACTAATCACGATATCTGCAAGACCAGATTCGGTTTCGAGAAGCTCCGTGGAATCAAGATCGCCAATGACCGTAGTCACATTTGGGAATTTTGCGGTTACTTTAGCAGCCTTTTCAGCATCGCGGACGAGCGCGGTGACTGCGAAGTCTGGGTGTTCAGATATCAATTGCTGAAGGACGGTTCCGCCGATGAAGCCAGTTGCTCCGGTACTGCAGCCAAATTGTGAGTTTGAGCTCGAGCTGTAGATTAATTAGGATGTTAATGGGGGTATGCTTACATGAATACTTTAGTCATTATGGAGTTGAGGAAGTTTGATTGTAGATATTGCTTCAGTGTAGATAGATGCTGCTTTTCTTGATGAGACTGAGCGTAGTTAACTCGGAGAGGATATTCTCGTCTTTATAGATATTTCAATGCTTATATATCTATCCATCTATTGCATTCCCTCGACACACGTAGATCCCAAGGCCACGATGCTCAACTCCCATATGTAGCTAGGACAGTTAACGGGATTCCGTAGAGGAGATAAAACCCTTGCTCAAACCTGATCTACGCACACACAGTCTGCAGTAAGATTCGGAGCGGTGGAGAACCGCTTGGTCAGGAAACCGGGTAGGCTGGGCATCCGGTTCCGTGTCGATAGATATTGGAGTATCCGTCTGGAAACCTGATCAGTAATCAAGCTGTAGATTCTACGATGTCCCTGCCTGCAGGAAGCTCATCCCCACGAAAAGCCTTACATATCTCACTGCGTAGCCGAACGGACTCTAAACCAAGGGCATGGTCAGGGTTCGCTAGTAGCCCGGAACTCCGTTGTGCTGGTAGCAATGAGCACACTTACATCCTAGCCGTACATCACTGCATAGATTTATCAGCATCGAGCGTTGGATTGTATCATTGGATTGAAGAGGCACGTAATTAATGGATCGATGGTGAGATCCCGCACCAAATCCAGGGAAACCATCTTTGGGAGCCTGTTCGACCCGAGTGATAGATCATGCCGCGGATGATTCCGTTTCGGTATATAACGTCCCGGCCAAGAGGATTGGAATAGTAACGGACAGATAGAGCAGCTCTGTTGGCACCGTAGTTGCCGTGTAATATGCTCAATGGGTACCCCAGATGTACCAGATTTAACCAATCAATCGAGTAAACACAGTAGATATCATAAACAAGAGCCTAACTGTGTGTCCGAATCACGGTTCATGATCGAGGGGAGATGTCCTTGGCACGGACAGAAACAGATCACGACATCTATCCATCCATCCACTCCTGTCCAACGAACCCCCCCATGCTACACTGCCGAGAAAAAATAATAGTAATCACATGTATGCAACCCTTCCAAGTCCCGCCCATAATACGAAAAAACCGATGACATCCACAACTCTAACATCATGATTTGAAACAGCCCCATATCCAGGGGGAACAAAAAAGTGTAGAAAAAAAAAAAGCCACAGCCACGAGAACGGCTGTGCAGAAGACAGGACAGCTGCGGTGTATTGGGGGGGCTGGTGGAGTATATGACTGTTAACCAGTCAGTCACGCGCACTGGTGCTTACGAGATGTGTTACTGAACCGTCCCACGTGAATGCTTGGGCACGTCGCCTTCTGGCGTTTGTGTGTGTGTGTGGATGTCTGTGGCATAGCGAGTTCACTGCAGCTGGGGTAAAGCGAAGAAGCAAGATATCCGTGTGTTACTGCGGTCTTTTTTTCTCTCCACTTCACGTGATTCTCTGTTTAGTAATCTGTGCCCGCTTGTCAAACATTTATTCGAATCCTCGGCTGCGTAGTAATCTAAAATGCTCAAGCGTTTTATGTTTTATAGAATCAATAAGTTTATAATTCCACACTCAACCTAGGCCTGTAGCTAATGAAAAAGAAGTAATAAAACACTACAAAGCCGCAATGCATATTCCAATTGTGCCTGTCGTTCTACTACTGTTACAACATCCCAGTCCGCTAAACACCGGCACCACTTTATAAGACTGAACAAATAATACGAAGAAACAGAAACAGATACAGATTACCCAGAAGAGAAAGAGAAAAAAATGCTCATAAAAGTACAATATGAAATTCGTTAGACATGATCATCATCACCACCATACACGCTCCCCGGCAATAAGAGATAGAAATATATAGAAAAAGAAAACCCAAAAAAGCCAGATTTATCTTTTCCAACAATTAAGAAAGGCAAAAAAAACCCCCCAAAGCAGAAAGAAAGAAAAAGGTGCCAATAAACGAAATATCAAATTCATTTATCTCCTCTCCCTATCACCCCCAAACAATCTCCTCGCCGCAATCTCCTCAGCAGCCAACTCACCAAGCTTATACGCCACCTTCTCCCCCAGTCCCTTCTCTCTCGGTGGGGCTTCACCGTGGCCTCGAGCTCCACCCATCATATTACTCATAATTCCACCAGCCCCCGCAAGACTGCCGCGTCTGCTACGACTATGCTTCCTCTGGTGGCCACTGCTCTCAGAGTCGCGGCGATGACGGCGCTCACCGACACTCATAGACCTCTTCTGTTCACGCTCGTGGTGCTTCTTGCGGTGGTGTTTCTCGGCGAGCGCTCCGGCCATCATATAGCCTGCTTTACCAACAACGCCGGGTCCGCTGTGTCGGTCCCTAGACCGGGAGCGGGAGCGGGAGTTATCGTGTTTATGGTCATGGTGGTGTTTCGCGGCTAGAACTGCTGCAGTGCCGAGGGCGGCAGCTGGGAGCTTGGAATGGTGATTGCGACGACCTTCGTCGGATGATGACGAGGACCTGGATCGTGAGCGTGAGCGACGGTAGTAGTGGTCGTACAACGCCTTCCCGGCCACCCCTGCCGCTGCTGCACCGATTGCGGCACCAGCGACCTTACGGCCACGATGGCGTGAGTGTTCTTCGTCTGAGGAGTAGCTCGAGACGGACGAAGAGCGGCGTTCGTTATGGTGATGCATCTTATGGTGAGCTAGACCCGCCGCGGTTGCGCCGAGTGCGGCCGCAGCAACGTGGCGGCCGTTATGGGACTCGTGGTGGTCTGCAGAACCTGTGGATGAGGATCTGCGTTGGGCGCGTTTACGGTGGTTATAGACTTCCTTTGCGGCGCCTGCGGCTGCGATGCCGAGGCCGGCTTCAGCGAGGTGCATTGCGCGCCTGTGGTCGCGGTGGTTGTCGTCGTTCCAGCCAGGATAACGCTCATCGTGTACGGCACCATCGGAGCCACGGCGGCTACGGGAGTGGGAGCGGTGACGACGGTGGTTCGCAGAGTGCTTGAGGCCTGCTGCAGCGATGCCGGCTTCTGCGAGATGGCGAGCCCGATGTGGATGTTCGCTGCCTTCGGAGGCACGGTGGTGAGAGGTAGAGCGGTGGTGGGATTGAGAGCGGTGCTTCATCAATTCGTGGGCTCCGTATGCTGCAATGGCTGCGCCGGCACCAGCCTCGGCGATGTGACGGCCACGATGGTTGCTTTCATGTTTCGCCGGTGACCTGTGGCGGTGTCGTCGACCGCCATGTCGAGATCCATCTTCAAGGTAGTAATCGTCCGAATGGCTGCTTTCGAAAGATTCGTATCCTGATGGACCTGCGCTTCGGGCACGGGAATATCGTGCTCCAAATTCACTACCACCTCCCCGAAGATAGGTGCTGGATCCACCTGCTGGGGTAACAATGTATTCCCTGGTGATTTCTTCGCCATAAACCGGGACATAGTGATCCTCATGGATCACTATCGGCCCACGGGAATGGCCTCTAACACTACGTGGTGAGGTGACCTCGATGGTTGTGGTGGAACTGGTGGTATCAATTCCATTCACATGGTATCCCTGGCGCCGCAGGGAGGGCGGGAGAAGCATATCATCTTCGAGGACGACAGGCATCTTGGCGTTCTGTTGCGAGGAAAGGTAAGTATGTTATTACTGGAGTTGATAGTCGGTGATACTGGAGATGTTGGGGGGAGGGGACAACAGCAGATGGACAAGGCTGGGGATATTTGATATATATAGAGAATGGAGAGGAAGAGAAGTGAGAGACGGTGGGAGGGAGAGGCTACCTATATTCACACTGCCCAAGGCAGATGACGTCTGCCGCCTGAACCGGGAATACTGAATAGAAACCCCATTCTGGGCGCTGACTCTCGTTCGGGGGGATGATGAGGTCTGGTGGCTGCACCATTCCCCCACCCCATGTTCCTCTCCACTGCCTGGCGGTGATGTCTCCCCCAAAGCTGTTTCTGCCCAATCACCGCCCTCCTTCCACCCATGTTCTCATCTCCACCCATGTTCTCACCTCCACCCATGTCCGAATGTCCAGAAACGACGTCACATTGCTGATCGATCCACACCAGGGAATCAACTTTTTTTTTTTCCAGAACCTCTCCTCCTTCGACCGAGTTGTTGGCCGGTTGGCCATGACGCGGCGCACCCATCCATCCCAAGCCCTCGCTCTCTTCCCATGCACATCGCTCCTGATTCTGTCCAGCCACACTTGGGATTCGGTTTTTTTTTCTTCCCCCGATTTCCTTGTTTCTTGCATTATGCTGCAGGCTGCGGGAAAAATAGTCTAACCGAGTGAGCAAGAGCTGCGAGGCGGAATCATCACGACGACAGCCTGCATATACCCGCTGGACAGCCAGCAGCCATGATGCTGCATCCCCCCGTCTTGTTACCGATGTCGTCGAAGAGAAAAGTAAAAAAAAAGTCGATTTCAGTGTTTGAGGGCGGAGCTGAAGATGGTGTCCTTGATTCTTTTGATCGCTTCAGCCCAAAAGCTTAGCCCCGACTCTAACCCTAACCCTCTTAAAACTTGCTTGTCTAGACACCCACTTTGCTGCTTTTCAGCACCATCAGATGAATCCCCCCCAATCGCGGATCCGGCTCCACGGGCCACGAACCTGAAATAGTTAGCTGTTCGTGCATGATGGATCGAGGGGGAAATGGATGTAAAAAAGCTTAGGTAAGTGGATTGGGGTTACGTATGGACCATATGTTCCTGTAGATCCTGTTTCGGGGCGGAGCATACAACTCGCTATTTACAATTAAGATTCGATTATAGAGACTTTGCGCTTTTGAGCCAGCCCTGATTTTTGACCGACCGGGAGCTGATCTGCGCCAATCAAATTGCTAGAAATCGGAGCTGGATCTATTTGCGCAAAGTCTCTTATACATCCCATTTGGAAACTTGTGCTTGTGCATAGATTTATGCACAAGAGGCATGAGCCTCTTTAGAGGGGGGGAATTCTGAGATCTGACCGGTAGAGTATTGCAATATGTATGCATATACATTAGTATTGGGAGCTGTCAATTTTCGTGTCTGCATAAAAATCTACTTGTCCCAAAATCTCGAGCGCCAGTTTCTACAGCCGATATCGCAATGCCTAGTCATAACCAAGTGTATCGCAATGTTAGATCATAAAGAAAGCGCAGGTTGGAAACAAAGGCTATCTATGTCCAAACTCTACATCGGCTAAACATGTCATAGACTTCTCATGATCACCCTTTACCAGACCTAAACCCAAGCCCTGACAAACTCCTCCTCCAACCATCCCAAGAAACCCAACATCCTCCGTCCCATCCATCACGCCATCTAACTAGCAATCGACACCCGCGGATCCTTTCAACGCGTCGCCTAAAAGCAGGGGTAAGAAACTGGCGAACCAATAAACCAACTCAGCGCCCCCCCAAAAGCGAAAAAAAAACCAAGCATTTTCAGGGTCCCCCCCAATTACCTGTTTAGATACAAAATGGGGTGATCTCAGCGCATTCGGCTATCTAACTAGATAGTTTCCGACTACCCAGTATCTGGAGATCACCAATGTCGCAACGATGACCCGGGTGCTATGTCAAGTGGTGGCAGCAGGGATCTCCCCCAATGGCTGATCATTCATCGCAGGGAGATGTAGGGTCGTAGATAGGGCCCTATGTTTTCTTCTTCTTCTTCTTCTTCCTCTTCTTCTTCCTCTTCTTTTGCCTTTTTCTTTTTTGGCTTTGTCTATATATCCGATTAGGGTGTGTCATGGCCTTTTCTACCCTAATTAATTACACGCAGTAAATCGAACCCTAGCTACACCTCCTCAAACCCTACCACTGCGTGTACTGATCTTGTCGTGGAGTTAATTCAGGCCTACCCGGTAACTGATACTCAAGAACAATACTACTGGGCGTGTTTTAGCTAGGGGGCTGTTGCTGGAAATTTGTGGCCAAAAATAGATATACACCTTAGGGTAGAGATTACAGGTAGCCAATACTAACTAGATGGAAAGGGCATTGACTTAGATCCGGATTGTAGACTACATTGAAGCATCACATAGTTGTGATGGAGAAGCATAGATTTCGAATTGTAGGCGTGGTAGCAAATTGAAGCATTAAGCTTGGAGAAGGATCGGTAGGGGGTCGAAATATGCATCAATTAAGAAACTCGATTTCCAATAAGAAAAGAAGTGTTGTAATATTGGGGCACGTAGAGAGGAATAGAAGACTCGATTGCTTGCTTGCTTGCTAGAGGTGGGCATACAACCCCTATCTAAATAGCTCTCTCGGGTGCCTGTCTCTCAATCATTTCCGACTCCGAAGGCCAAGCCCCGTATTAGGAAACATCTTCAATAAGAAAGGGTAGACAAATGCGAGTGATTTTTCGTGATGCTATAGAAATTACTGCTTAGCTTAGCTTCATGGCCACACTCGTGTTCTAACTAGAAGAACCACAGCCCACCATTATCCTCTGGTATTCGCTCCCAGTATTCTATGTAGCCGTATCACTATGTCGCTATGCAATACGGTTCCACCCCGCTAGCTATATTCTTACAGAGTGAATATTCTTATATCCTAGCTCTTACAGGGCGGTCAACTGCGTTGGTATTCTCACCCTTTCGAAATTCCATTAAATTACGTATCAACGCCGATCGTATGTGGGATGTTGCGACTGCTCTGGCTTACGACTACCAGCAGACCGAGGTATTTCGAAACCCAAAACGAGTGATCTTTGGTGACTTGATAGACCAAAAACTCGAAACCAGCTGGCTTGAAGGGTACAATCGCCTTCTATTGATTTTCATTATTCCAAGGCTATCCAGCAGCCAATATAGTGTCATAACAAATAAAAAATCTCAATACTCCAATCTCTACAGCTTCGCCTTCACCACCATCTTCTGCAGCTCCTGCTCCTCATGATATATCAATCCCTCCAACGCCCTCGCATTAACCTGCACGAATCAGCGACTCCACTCCCAGAATAAACCCGACCAAAAGGGAAAACTCACATGTTTAAAACTCAACTCCTTCACCGAATTAACCCCCAACAACCTCATCGCCGTCTCCACTTCTTCTCTGAGTATCGTCAACACCCTCTCCACCCCCTCCGGTCCATACCCACTAAGCCCATACAGCGCCGCCCTCCCAATCCCAACCGCCGTCGCGCCTAGACACAGCGCCTTCACCACATCCGTCCCCCTGCGGATGCCGCCATCCACATACACCTCCAAACGCTCCAGTACAAACGGCGCATACTTCCGAATCTCCAACAACGTATACACAGGCGGCGGCGCGGTATCAGCCGCGCGGCCGCCGTGGTTCGATAGTATAATACCCCTAACCCCCAACTCCGCACACTCGTGGCTCGCCGCCAACGCCGCATCCTCATGCGTCTGTATCCCCTTCAATATGATTGGCAGATCCGTCTGAGAACGCAGCCACCTCAGGTCCTCCCACGTCAAGCTAGGCGAGGTGCCTGCGAACAATGCGCGTCCAAGACCCTCGCTCTTTGTGTCATTGCCAATCCCCCCTTTCACTCCCTCCCCACTCGTCCCCGACGTTGTGTCCCCGAGATTCGACACCCGCTCGTCGGCCTCGCGTTTTCCGGGCGCTGGCGCATCGAGCGTCAACACTATCGCCGTGAAACCGAGCTTGTTGATGCGCTGCAGCAGCGCTTCTGATTTCGCGCGCTCGACCTGAACATATAGCTGGAACCAGAACGGCTGCTGTGGGCCCGCACGCGCAGCTACTATCTGTTCTGGCCGCAGAGACGCGTTGTTGGAGACGCACTGCAGCACGCCGTGTTTTCCGCATGCAGCAGCGATGCCAGCTTCGCCGGTTGGGTGGGCGAGACGTGCCATTGCTGCTGGAGAGATGAAAATAGGGAGGGTGCTTGCGGATCCGCAGATGGTTGTTGTGGTGTCGACGGCGCGTACGTCGCGGAAGATTCGGGGGCGGAGAAGGAGCTGTTTATAGGCTGTGTTGTTGTGGATCTTGGTGAATAGGTCATCAGAGGCAGAGGAGTAGTAGGCCCATGCTTTTGGGGAGAGGACTTTTTCGGCGGTGATGGCGAAGTCGTCAATGTTGAGTTGGGACTCGAGGGGTGGGAGGGGGGCGGCGATGGTATCTGCGGGGGCGGTCGAGGCGAGGAGGGCGGAAAGGGTTGATGGGTCTATGGGGCCGAGGATTTGGGCAGGTTTAAGGGTTTCTTCGAGGGTGCCGGGAGGGTGAATGGGGTCGTATTCAGAAGTTACGTCTTTGCCGGCGAGTTTCAAGATGATCTTTGAACCTCCAGGATGTGAGTCCAGGAAGTCTATAGAAGAGAAACTGGTTATTATTCGTGAATTCAGTTCCTGAGACAGTGGACGGAACATACCGGTGACGTCGTAAACAACATTATGGATCACGACCCAGCAGCTGTCTCTAGTGTTGTGTTTTGCAACTAATCTTCTGGTCAGCGGAGCGCAATTGATGTGAGGCAGTGGGTGAGAGACCTTCTTTTGCGTCCATCGTAGATATCTGTCGTACTGAAGAAAGTGCGTCCAAGCATCGAGAGTCTGGTCTTTAAAACCCATTGACGCCCGTTTAGTTAATTTAGCCGAGCCGTTTAATCGCTCGGGAATCGGCAGGGTCCATCCCGAGAGTGGGCTAGGGTTGGGATAGGTTTTGTATTCTAAATGCAATATCTATCGGACGAGCTCCAATTGACTGTTTTTGGCGTATAGCTTCATTGGAGGATCGAGGATAGACGAAAACCTGTCTTGATGGTGGTAGACCTGTTCCGAGTGATACGATATGAGTCGATTTGCAGAGAAAAGCAATTGCAACGAGAAACATTCCCGTCTTGATTGCCACAAGAGCGATGGCAAAGAAACTGGTTTATCGCTCATTCGTTCGGTTATCCGAAAGACGATGGTTAGTGAACTAACTGCGTAGAAGACGCGAGGGTTCGGTAGAGCTCTGCTTAGTTTTATCAGATACGTGGTTTTCCCCAGAAAGGAGCACACACCGCCTCTCTAGGGAGCATTGGGGCTCTCTGAGACCTCAGTGTGCAAAGCTGTTAATTGTATGTGCGTTTGTGTAATGTTAAGAATGCTGAGAGGTGAGATGGACGGGAAGGAAAATTGAAAAAGGAGCGGAAATACACATGCATCAGGCGCTGAGAGCCAATGATCTCCAAGGCAGAAAAGGCAACTCTGAAAATCAGGATTTCATTCTTATATACCATCCCCCAAGATGTTTCCCTTCTAGCCTCTTGTATCTTGTCGTGATATTGGGGCGTGGGGAGGAATAGAGGACTCGATTGCTTGTTTGCTTGAGGTGGGCATACGGCCCCTATCTAAATAGCTCTCTCTCGGGCGCTCGAGTGCCCGTGTGCTCAGGACCTGTCTCTCAATCATTTCCGACTCCGAAGCCACACCCGTGGAGTCACCCCGTATTAGGAAGCTTCTCCAACATATCTCCTACAAACTGTTCGAGTGAGATACCGTGGAGCAAGATAGACTTTTGTTAAGGACAGAATATCCACCATCTACGCAGTTCGCAGCCCTGGATCGGGTTCATGACCAATGGCACACGTTACCCGGCCATCACAGATGTTACTACTGGGGCTGGTGGTGCCCTCCCTTCCCCCCTCCTCTCTACACTGCTGTCTACCTTTTACCTACAACGCAAATTCGATGCAATGGGAACCTACCTTGTGCACTCTTCCTTACAGCACAAATATCAAGTGCATTATCACCGTTCTCCCTGATTTCAAAGACCAACAAAAAAAAGGCAGAGCTTGGTGCCGTTTGTGCAGTTATAGAAAGTGGGGAGGGGGCCGGCCACCTTCGAACTGAAGGTGGCTTTTTGTAGGCTTTTATAGCTGTACGGCAGTTGGAAAGGCCAAGTTTTCTGCTGGTGGAACACTTTGCTGGAACACTTTGGGTTATTCTGGTTGCACAGCGACTGCAGCACGGATGGCAGAAGCAAACTGCGGGCCGTTGGGTCCCTCGTGTGACATACCTTTGCAGTATACTGGAGAAATGGCATATTGGGTCTTTACAACCCAAGCTTCAATAGCAATCGCCAGAAGGGCCAAGGACCTAGGTGCAGTCCCTCTCATTTCAGATTTTGCTAGGGAAATGAGAGAGAGAAAAGCGAAGGTGGAAGAGATATTGTTATACAACTGAATATTTCATGGAGCCATTCACCATACATCCAATACACAGTTTGGGTGGCTCGTAGATACCCACCTTCGATGGTGAGGGCAGAGCTTAGAGCGAAAAGCCAGGAGATGTGACATGGAACGAAGGATGACGACGCGTCTCAAAGCAGCGTAAGCACCTTTGAGCAATCCCTTACCCTATTAACAGACACTGACGATATCTTCAGCGACTACAATGCGGTTGCACGGTTGACGAACAGCTCTAGCTGTGATCATCGATTCATAATTGATTCCTCTACGGAAACATAAAAACCAGGAGGTCGATGGATCTCCAGCAACGAAGGGTGAGATTAACTGACTCTTCGTCAAGGCGGCAGATCTGAATAGACTGCTCGAAAGTTATGGCATGCCTGTCAGCGGCGGATTGGATAGCGGTTCGACGACGCCAGCTGAAAAAGCACATCAGGATTACGATAGCTAGGATCTAGATCCTAAATTTTGAAAGAGTCTCGAGTGTCGATGAGGTAGTTGACTACTAGGTATCATAGAGTATATATCATGATAGCTGAAGCGTCAAGAATACTGAAGTCATGTGCGAGAGTTTGATCTTACCATTTTTAGTAGCGGAATACCTACCCGTACTTGTCAGCGCAACGAGCACCAAACCCTCGTAGATAGTAGACATCTAGCATAAACATGAGCCTTGCAGCATCTGCCGGGCGTGGAGGTGGAGTGGATAGAAGCTTCATCACTCTTTCCTGAAAGATCCCTCACTCAGTTAACCGTCCTCAGAAGTGGATTAACGAATTGTACAACCGTATATGAGCCTTCCTTGAGTACATCTATTCGCATGCTGCCTAAATCAACATATCCTCCAATCCTCATGTAATAATTGAACCCCTCTCCCTCCACTTTCCAAAACTAGCAAACACATGTAAGTGATACACCTCGATTCCTTGGCACCATCGCACCACCCATTATCCTATCCTCCTTTCCCTTCCCCACGGGACGAAACTCCGCCGTATTCGAACCCAAGATCCAAAAGTCCAAAAAAAAAAACCAGAAGAAAAAGCATCGCTTCCAAGAAAAAAAAAGCCAAATTTCTCTCGCTAACCACTTGGTAACCCCTCCCGGGTACCCCAAAATGGTGTTACCGGCCGTCTCCACTCCCATTCCACCATCGTACGGCATACTAGATCGTTCCTTCACCTACATACATACACACATATACATACATAGTCTAGACTCTAGATGTCGATCTCCCAACTAATTAACCCTCCCCCCCCAACCCCTCACCCCCCCCCCGGCCCGGAACAAGAGCCGAAATTATTTTTTTAATCTCCGATTGGTAAAACTCATTTTCAACGCTTCAAACTACCGATACTTCTGTTTTATAGTTCTGGTCTTAGTGCGGGTGAAAAAAATGTGGGGGGAGGGGGTGCATCTGCATTATACACACTACATGTAACTTAAACTTCAGTAAAACACTGTATTTCAGAAACCTTAATTATTTGTGCTCGAGTTTTAGGTCCACCCTATATATACGGCTACATGTGCCCCGACAACGGCGGCTCCTCTTCATCGAGATCCTCATCACCGAGACAGGAGGATTGAGTTATGTAGATCCAGAATGTATTGCTAGCGACTAGTGGGGGAGGGGAGGGAGGGAGGAGGAAAGTTTCCACACGTCCTTGAGGCTTGGCTTCTGCATCTCGAGACATTCATTAACATCCCGAGACCCTATATGTCCGAGCAATATCGTCAATCGATCGCGCTGTAGACTACAGCAACCGGCATTGCGATTTAAATCTCCCCGGACTAGAAATCTTCACATCCGGACAGAGCGCTGATCGATCGTTCTTTCTGAGATAGATTATCCGGCGCTTACTTCCTCACTCTCTTGGCGCTCAGTTGTGGTTGTCTGCCGAGCTTATTCGTGGTTTTGTGCCACCTATATTGCGTCTGGAGAAGCAAAGTAACGCTGGCGGTGAGCACGTTTAGCCGCTCTAGGTCAGTTGAACTGCGTTGCAACGTTACGGTACAATATGCCAAGTCCTGAAAAAACCCGAGCCCGTTGTTATACTTATAACAGATCAAAGTATATACATGAAGTGTAATCGTGAGTATAAGAGTACGAGATGATGGATAATCAGACGCACACCTGCAGCATAATATTTCCCTGTTTTATACTAAAGAAACTATAAAGCGCCGTTAAAAAAAAACTCCGTGACGACATGAAAAGTGTAATAATGCAAATGAAACCGTAGAAAATGAATCATGAAGACACCGTTGGAAAAAATAAAAATACAACACCCTTTTAGGAATACCAGTGATAAAAGTGAGCTTTTTACAAGTGCGATCAAAATCTAAAAACAAAAACAAAACGCTAGCCTCCATGAGAAAGAAAAATTCACCCTTCAAGCCCATTTGCCTAGAAGCGCCATAAGAGCTATCCATCATCAAAGTTAGCATCAAAGCTGTTACCATGAGATTAAGATCCGAACCGATAGAACTTACCAGCACCAAGAACCATATACCCAAACGCTGCCAAGACATAACTCAATTTCTCTTCCCTGAGAGTCCTCCCAAACAAAAATTCATGAGCCATCAACTCCACTAGCCCAGTATACAGCAGAATTCCTGACGAAATAGCGTCAAAAACACCATTCACGATGAGTGCAGTTTGACCTTCTGGGTCAAAGGTTGTCCTGACACCAAGCCCAATAGCGATAGAGATGGGGGTGCTAAGACCGTATCCGATTGCCATGACATAAGACGTCCAGCGATTAGGGAAGGGCACAGATGACAGACGTGACCCAAGACCAAGACCCTCGAACGCTTGATGAAAGACAAGAACGATGTAGAGTGTCGTGAATTCTTCCCCAGAGACGGCAAGGGTGAGCCCAATGAAGATGGAATGGAAGATTATTCCAAACTCAAGAATAAAGATGGATGTCAACTGTGCAGCATAGTTCTCCTTGATGTGTGCAGTCTCTTTGGCATCGACGAGAGACTCTGGGTCGGCGAGTTCAATGGCATCGTTAGACTCTGAATTAGGAATCTCCTTTCCGGTGGGTTCTGATTCAAGGTTGTCGAGATGACCAGTGGAGAACGTGGCGAGACGCATGGCAAGAAGTTCGACGAAGAAGATGGCAAACACTGACATCAGAGAAATACCCTGTGCCCATGGATAGGCAGTGATAGGGCCGGTGAGACAGTCATTGGTAAGAGCCTCATTGGCGGGTGTGAGAAGCTAGTGGGGTGTTAGTATTGATTCTTTTTTTCCTTTTTACGGAATAGTGGTTTTAATGTGATATGCTTCAAGAGACATTAAACCCCTACAATCCAGCAGGATTGATTGTACTACTGCTGGAATCCAGGAGGATAAAGTCTCACAAAAGCTCTCATGTTTATCACGGTGATGGAAAGAAAAGAAAATAGCTACGAACATGGATGAAGGCAGTAGCAATGATAACGCCTGAGCCAAAATATTTCGTGAAGAAAAACGCCCAGCTAGGAATTTTCATGCCAGGATGACGCTTAGCGATTACCGGAAAGAGAGCGCCTAAATAGATATTCTTATCAGCTCAGATTCAAAAGACAATAATCAAGATGCATTTGATGCATTTGATGAATGTGATCAAACATACCAAACGTAGACCCAATCATAATGACAAATACAGATGAAATCCTCAATGCCATCCGCCCATCATAAGAATTACCACCACCACATGCAGGCGGTGAATCAGCAGCAACCTCTGAAGATGCGGTTGGCCCATCACTGGTGACTTGATCTGTCACTTGACGCAGAACCAAATTCGCGAATTCAGCAACAGTTGCGGACATGTTGCTCGTCTAGAGATAGCAGGAGTGGCTAGAACGTGCAGTGTAGGAGTGGTTGACTGGCGAGTGACAAGCTGTGTCTGCTGCTAATTGAAGTGAGTGCAGGTTGAAAGTGTGGGGAATCTCGGTCTCAGAAAGATGGAGTTGCAGTTGCTGGAGGTTAAGTTAAGTGTGGTGGATGAAGTGGGTGAGGGGCAGGACGGACACAATGCAAGGAAGAGGTTTGCCTGGCGAGCACCTTGGGGGATAGCAAATACGTGGTGGGGACGCTGGGGAGAACAAGCGTAACCACCAAGGTTCTCGCTGACGGTCCAGATAAAACCCACAACCCCTGTCGCGTTGCTTCTTCGGTTTAGGTCCAGTGCCTATTTGTGACAAGTCGGCGCCATCCATGGCTACGGTCCAATCACCATCCTGCTAATTGCGTCGCGGCCATGGCGTAATTGGCTGGTTCCCGACGCGAATCCGCAATAGCTCCCGGACGGGTCCAACCCCCCAGCAATCCAATCTCCTGAATCGAGATTCGTGCTCTCTCCACAGCCGCCGGCATCACGTATTACGGGTGGGCTTGTGCGCACCTTGGGGTAGAGTATTTAATGGCCAGAACTATTCACTTTTTTTCTAACCTTGGTGGTTAATTTTCCACAGAGCTGATTGCCTGTCTGCCTGTCTGCCCAGTCAGTGCCCATCCACGGCTTCGTGATAATACTATTGATCATGACCTACTTAACCAGCTAGCCCCCTGACGTCTCAACGGAGAAACCCTTCGCTTAGACCTATACACCCTGACGTCTCATGCCCAATATCAAGCCTTGCTGCGCTCAACCCAAGTAAAGTAATCTTGGCCCTATCACCAGCTGCACCAGCCCCAACATGGAAGAAATGCGCCCTATCTCCCCAGCATCGGCATACCGAAGTGTGCGCAGAAAACCACGCAGCTAGCTTCGGATTCGCCGACAATTCATGTCTGATCTGCCTTGGATCAGAAACTACCGGAGGTCTTGGCCGGCATCATATGTATAGTTGCTGGTACACATATGTTTTGCGTGCTGATGTTACGCCCAGGCCAGAGGGTTACATATGTACGTGTATCTCCCGGCAGCTAATCTTGGAAGAGAGAAAAAAATGGCGTTTCAAGAACATAGGCATACAGGTTTCGGTCGGCTGTGCCTTCTTGTTGCGTCCGAGTAAGGAAAAACATCTACAGCATGAGGGTCCTCAGGGTCCACTTTCGATGAGGCGTTAGATAGCCATTGGGATCCAAGCACTCTGTTTAGGCGAGCGTTGGTACTACGGCTTCACGGAGACGCTTAACTGGAAAGAAACGCACTCTAAATTAAAGATAGATGCTGTTGTGTCCAGTGTAACTAGCCCCGAGTGATGCCTTATGATGTTGCGGGGTATGTCTCCAGTAGCAGTCACATACAGTACGGTTGGGGTAAACCTCTAGACAAAGATAAGGTCAAAGCCTCCATAGAAAAAAGTAGATAGGATAGCTGCTCCTGAACACCCGACGTTGAAAAATAAAGTTTATGGATGCAGGTACCCGATATTATCTTTTCAAGATGCTGCTGATCCAACGGGGAGGCCTTCTCCTCTTTTCCAGACGAACTACGTGTAATCTCCTAACAACCGAGTGTGGAATCGAGGTGCTAGCTATCTAGGATTCCGTTGATATAAGACTACATGTAACTCTGCCCAAACCTTTGTGATCTGGGAACTCGTTTTCGAAGACAACAAATAGCTCTGGGCTTTATCAATATTGATGTAACGAACCACCGCAGCGATTTTCTGCCCGAAGCACCAACGACGGAACACTGCACACGGAACCGTCGGAAGAGCAGCAGCACGAACCCGACGCAACGAAGTATCGCGACATAGAACACAAGACGGGATTACTTAGAGCAGGGCTATGCAGAACCTAGGTAGAGCATGTCTAACGATACATTGGCGCTTTTCCTAAGGCTGTACAACTATGTGTGTACCACATGTTATATCTGGCTTTGATTGAGACAGATGTTCGTGCAACCTTATAATCTCGGACTTTCCCGGACCCACAGCTCTTCCCTGAGCTCCAAGAAGCCACAGCAGGGTTTATACATGGAGTTCTGATTTTCACTCTCACTATGGTTATCACCGCCGCTGTGATTCGCTGTAGGGGCATGTGGTAGGAAGTGGTAAGGTTAGTGTAGCTGGGGTGCCAAATATTTAAAGGAGAGCGGGCATATAGTATCAGGTCCCGAGTATCGTAGTTTATTAATAGTAACAGTACATATACATTCAAACATTCTCATATACTCGAATCGGATGAAGAGTATTTTTCACCATAGATACATGTAACTACCCCAGAGGCCCCGTGAACCAGAACAGGGCTGTGGCACCCAAAATGACGCTCTGCAATACGGCGGGGCCAATGCGTCACATCGATACGCAGTGAAGACAAAGGTCTTGAAGGATCTGCATGGCTGCAATTGGTAGATGTGCTTCCAGAGCTAATGTGTAACGGCCGTGCGGAAGATGGAATCAATAATACAGAGATTTCGCCGAGAAGTCAGACGGGTAAACACACGAGTGCGGCAGCGGGTTGTTGCATTATTATTTTTTTGGGCTATTGTTTGATGATTATTGTCTTATAGTGTGTTGCCCCAGGAGGTGGTTTTATGATGATACGCGGTCGGGGGAAACGATAAGCCTACACTACGGCCTAGGTCGTAGTACCCATTCTACTCATCACGGTAGTCTTCTCTTTGTGCACAAAATAATGCTCCGGAAAGCTTAAAGCATTGTGCGAATTTACATATGGTTTGGAGTCTTCTCGTCGACACGGAAGGCCGCGGTCAACACAGTGAGATCCAATAAAATTTTGTTATTCCAAGCTTCACTAAAAATATCATAGACTAATAATCCGGTAAGACCAAGGTAGGACACTTGGTTGCACACCTAGCTCATCTATCTAATCGCCTAATCACCTACTCGCGGCCTTCTGTTTGCATAAAATACATGTATCTATACGAGTTGCTTACTAACAAGATTAACTATCTTCACATGCTAGTGCGTCAGTTTATGTCGTATTCATATTCTCCGGGGAACGATATATATAGGCGCCTAGGATAACCTTCACTTTAGGGTATTTAGAACTAACGTATTGATTGTGGTTGTGGTGGGGATATCGGTAAATTGGTATGGTGTTCATACATGTAATGATAGGGCTCTAAAAGAAGTAGGCGCTATTAAAAACTGTGAGTTGTATGCGTCATCGAATCGCATGCTATAAATCCCGTTTATGGCCTGCTATCATACAACTGCAATAGTCTGCGCTGTTTTAAGATTCATAATCTGTACGATAAATCGTACGTTAACTACATGTACATATGTACAATGTCGCGGAGGATACAACATATCACCGGAGAGAAAATTCTATAATATAATTTAATACATGTTTATTATAATGCATCTGTTAAGCAAACGCAAGATTCTCTTCCGGGAAATTTGGCTTTCTCATTATAAAGTTACATGTACGCATGATGTTGAGGGTTTTGGCCAAGCAGAAAGTATGCGATATCGCATAAATCAAAGCGAGGAGTCGGTTGTACTCTTCATTTATCCACCCGTGATGGATGCACCACAGTGGAAGTTTCCTTATCCTATTAACTTATTGAGCCTATTCCGACCACTGCCCAGATATATGTCGCCACTTCAGCGTGGCCTCCATGGCCCGGTGGACGGCCCGGGCGTACTCAGAAGTTCGCCATGAGGTAAATAGGGTTAACTTACACTTCAGCTTTCCTATCTAAACTAACATCCTTATCCTCAATCTATTTATCCAGGAGTAGTCATGCAACCCATCTTGTGTTTTCAACGTCTAAATATTTGGCTATCAAAGGGAACTACATAACAAAAATGATATCAAATAACAAAAGTACCCCAGAAATCAACCACCAATAAACAAATTACCCAGCAATAAAAGCCGCCAATAATGCTCGTTACAACTAAGCCCAAAATTTCTTCTCCGCAACACACTCCCTCGCCATCTCGACAGCTTCGTCCGTTCTACAAACCAACACTTTTGCGTCGCCCCTATCTGTCACTCTCTCCCCTCCTATTCCAACTACAGTCCCGCCCTTCTTGTCCACATTCTCATTGTCCCGCCTCTGCACCGAGAAACCAAGACAATTCACCCCTTCGACAACCGCCGCTCTCAATTCCGCACTCTTCTCTCCGATACCACCAGAAAATACCAGCGCATCGACATTACCACGTAGCTTGACAAAATAAGAGCCAACATAATTCTGAATACGGTCGACAAAGATTTTGAATGCAAGCTCGCTATTAGGAGGTGGGGATTCGGAGGTGAGAGCAGAGAAATCGGTTGTTCCTGTGAGAGCAAACCAACCAGAATGCTTGTTTAGAATTTCTTCGGCTTTGCTGATCCTGGGGTCACGATTTGAGTCGGGGTGGGAGAGCTTGCTAGCGTGGGATGTGTAGTGAAAAACAAGGGACGGGTCTACAGTGCCACTACGAGTTGCACCAGGGAGGCCTTCTAGGGGGGTTAAGCCCATGCTAACGGTGGGTGATTAGTGTATGAGCTCTGGGGGAGTGGAAAGGTGGGAGGGTTACGAATTATCCACCGATTCCCCATTTTGAATGGCACATGCTGATGCACCACTGCCGAGATGAAGGGCGATTATGTTTATCTCTTCAATAGGCTTTCAGATTGAGCCTCAAATTAGCAGTTTATTCCCATTGGTGATTAAAATGGTGCTGTTTACCTTGCCTAAATACTCTGCAACCTCTCT
This sequence comes from Gyromitra esculenta, assembly GCA_038503075.1. Taxonomy (NCBI): domain Eukaryota; kingdom Fungi; phylum Ascomycota; class Pezizomycetes; order Pezizales; family Discinaceae; genus Gyromitra; species Gyromitra esculenta. The sequence continues at coordinate 1,248,919 of JBCAML010000001.1, forward strand.
CACAATAAAGCTATAAGAAATGCCGTGGAATCCGTATTTTCGAATCTTATTGCAGCGAGCGTGCTCAAGATCAAGTGGATATATCCTTATATGCTCTGGCATTGACAAGGTGTGGAAAGTGGTATCGAAGAAAGCAATATTTTTAGTTTTCGGGAGCTGCTTGATTGTTGTACGGACTAGTGAGAGAGCAGGAGCATTGTGTCTATGCTCGCAATTTGGTGAGAAGTTAACAAACATCGACTTAGGTTGATGGAATTACGAAAGTTAGGCTTCAAATATGCGTATAATCGCCCATAGCATGGGTAAAACAACACACATAACAATAAAAATTTGCTTACAATGGAGCCAGATCAGTCAACTCCTTCAGATATTGCAGACTATCGTCGCCCAACACAATTGGCCTCTCATAATCTCCACCATGCACAATCCTATGGCAAGCAAAAGCGATATCTTCACCACTGCTTACTTGTTTTAACTCAGAATCATTGGAAAGATACTCGAGAAAATGCTTAAATGCATCCTCCTGAGATTTAACATCGGGAAGTTCTTTAGAGTCAACATTCGAGGGCGAAGGGGATCTTGAAGCATGAGTGTATGAAAATACAGCAGGTGGTGAAGTTAGTTTAGAAATTGTCGATTGAAGAATCAATTTCGGATCCGGGGTTGCCTTTCCAGAGTCAAGTGGAGGAGATGAAGAGTAGAGTGAGAGCTTCACACTAGAGGAACCAGCGTTTATGGCGAGAATCAGTTTTTCGGAGGACATTTCTGTAATAATTAGCAGTTTCTGAGCGAGGAGAGGAATACCTAGACAAGTCGCGGGGCCCCAATTCCTTGGGATTGTCTATTATTTTACGGATGTCGTCAGCCATGTTATCGATAAGAAAGCGAATGATATGTGAATGACGTATATCATTACACTAAGGGTTAGGGCTGTATAATGAATGCACCCAATCCTATATATATTTTTGGACTAAACGAAGCTCTTTGCTCTACACTAGTGACAGACTCGCTTGTGGCCAATTCCAAGTTAATCTAGCCATTTCCAGGGATACGAATAAATATCGTCTTGGAGAGTCTCTAGTCATACATTAGCATTCGGGACATGTTCTTATGTGGTTACCTGAGTTGAATAAGCAGCCCTTTCTCAACACCTTTTCATAATAGTTCTTACCAACCGATTACCATCGCGCTGAAGGTCCTAGCTTGCAGTAAATGTTTTATCCTATTCGATAACCAAGGGAGTTCTATGTAACGACTCTAACCTCTACTAATACCCTCACAGCTAGACTCTCGACTACATGTAGCTGTAACTACAAAACTCATCCATCTATGGAAAACCCCCAAGAACAAACGGATTGACAAATCTATATATATTGCGGGGAATCTAAAGTTCATGAAGACCACCCTACGCTAGATAGTTTACATACCTACTAACCGGTGATTTGCTTGTTGCAAGATTCACGGACGAAGATATCATGCCAGCAGGGCATCTTGGTTGTACACGTAGGCTGATCGGCTAAGTAGTAGATTCTTGATGGATATTTTCGGCGGCCATAGCCAACTCGCATAATCGTTTTAATAGACATATATTAGTGAGATGGATTTAAGAATCATCTCGAGCTGAATAGTAAGAACGAAAAACTATCCATTGAAATTCTACTCAAACAACCAAACAGCACAAAGGAAGTATTCTTCCTAGACTACTCTAGCATCCTGGCTCTCAGGATCCCGGCTCTACTCCCAGCAACGTGATATCTTACATTACGCCATCAAACTGAGGCTGTCTCTAAATGAGAGATAACTCGGAAGATTCTTGATCGCCAAATGCAAGGATTCCAAAGGATGGGTAGACTCATCCACTTTCGGTAGCTGCCTCAGTGCCCCACAAATAACACTAGCCACATTATCAGCAGAAGTATCCTCCACATCATCATCAAAAGTATCTTGCACAGTTTCAGCGATGATATCTATCAAACGATGAATGAGTGAAAAATTGTCCTCAATAGAGGCTAAAGCATCCATTAAAGCGGCATACTTAGATTTATAACGACAGTTTACCCACTTTCTACGGATGGCTTCGATGATGCTGGTTGCATATGGCGGCCCAAGTGGGAGCATCTTGGGTCGGATAAGGGGTTGACAGTAGTCCCGTTTTTGGACGTAAGAGGATAACTGATCTATACGACAGTAAAGGTCGACCATTTCGAGTTCCAGCTTGCTGGCAAGAACCCGGAGGTCGGCTGTGGCTATAGCTAGCTGGGAAGCCATTCCTTACGGATTCTTAGGAAGTGTTACGGATAAATAGCTGTAGATTTTATCTGCCTGGATGCTTTCAGCTGAAGGATAGGGTGACTGCTACCATTAGAAGGGAATCGCTTGCATTAGAAGGGGGTTGACTGAGCCGTTAATAATTTCGAAAACTAATTTTTAAGGATAGATGTTAAGGAGGTAGTTTTCAAAACCACATATTAATTCATTAGGCACGTGCACACTCAACCAGTAATCTGTCAAAGTAAGACTCACATGTGTCTCATGTGATCGGTTGCATAGTAACCCGATGCGGGTAGTTTGTTACACCGACTCGGATAGAATGTCATCCCGAGTCGGATAGAATAGTGTGCAGGGGATCATAGTACTAAGGCAATAGTACTGGTATGGTTTTTCTTTAAGTACGGGTTATGGGAATAGTTTAGTTCATCATCAATATTATTCAGTATCTCCCTCACACCAGCTATCCTGTTTACCCGCTGTCCTGTGCCTATATTTAATATAATCAAGGTCACCCATTACATGTGCCATAAGTTAGAGTCTAAAGTTAAAATTTACAATTTAAAACTCAATACCACTGACTTGAATTAAGAAATACACGTATCTAAGGTATCACTACGGAAGGTTTCGGGTAGACGAGATACATGTGATTACTATAGCAATATAGACGATTTTAACTCGTGAAGTTAGAAAAGGTACTGTTTCTATTTATAGAGCCAATTTTCACCTTGGGGACTGCATCGGATGAAGCGGAACGATGGTTGACGTTGGTAAGGCGGATGAGTGACCCTGAATCAATGACGTCGGATTCCCTGTCTGACTGCAGGCTCCCTGGAACCGGACTAAAATATACGTAGTACATCCCAACACGAGGTTAGAGAACGCTAGCGCCAGACTGAGTTCTACCGCAAAAACGTCGGTTACGTGGGCTAGGGTTAGCTCGGTGGTCCCCCTGTTCACGGTTTCATCCAAGGCGCCACTCTGTTTGACGTCAACGCTGCGACATCGAGAGACCTTCAATCAACGTCTTCCCGCGATCCAGGATACGAGAAAAGAAAATCAGATAATCATAGTCAGCACACAATCCCGTACATAGATACATAAAATCAGTTTGTCTTCCTCTTCCTCCTTACTCCATTTATTCCTGCAGCTTTGTTTTTGGTTTTAGAACATCTATCAATTAGCCCTCGAGAAAAACAATATAATATACTAATTACAAAAATGCCTGGCGAAGTAATCGACCGGCCGAATCCTCCTCCCTCACGATCTCATCTACCACCCGCGCTCCTAGAGCTTGCCGTGAAGCTCGATATCAAAAATGTGCTCTCGCCCGAGGAGGTCAAATCGCTGCAGGAGTTCCGTCGAGCAGCAGACTACATCGCAGCATCTATGATCTTCCTGCGTGATAATGTTCTGCTTGAAAGAGACTTGAAGGCAGAAGATATCAAGCCCAGGATTCTGGGACACTGGGGAACATGTCCTGGGTTGACATTAGTGTATTCGCATCTGAACCGGATCATTGAGAAATGGGGTTCTGAGATGTTGTTTGTTATTGGACCTGGTAAGATCTTGGATGAATAAACTGTGGGAAGGTTTGGAGCTGATGTTTTTTTTTTGGATTATAGGGCATGGGGCACCGGCGATTCTTGCGACTTTGTGGTTAGAAGGGTCTTTAACACATTTTTATCCTGAGCAGTATTCTTTTGACAGACAAGGACTCGTTAATTTGATAACGAGTTTCTCAGCCCCCAGTGGATTCCCGAGCCATATCAATGCGCAGGTTCCAGGAAGTATTCACGAGGGTGGAGAACTTGGATATGCCCTAAGTGTTGCGTTTGGTGCAGTCATGGACAAGAAAGACCTTATCGTCCCCGTCGTGATTGGTGACGGAGAGGCCGAAACTGGGCCCACGGCTACGTACGTCAATCCCATAAATCCCCACCTAACAACTTTTAACACTACCAAATAGTGCTTGGCACGGCTACAAATACATCGATCCCGCCGAATCAGGTGCAGTCCTCCCCATCGTGCACATCAACGGCTTCAAAATCAGCGAGCGCACAATCTATGGATGCATGGACGACGAAGAACTCGTCGCTCTCTTCACCGGCTACGGCTACCAAGCACGTTTTGTCGAGGACCTAGCCAACATCGACCATGACCTCGCCGCGTCAATGGACTGGGCAATCTCGCAAATCCAGCATATTCAAAAGGCCGCGCGATCCGGAAACCCCATCGTTAAGCCGCGCTGGCCGGTCCTCCTCATGCGCACACCGAAGGGCTGGGGCGCACCAAAGAAGGTTCATGGTGAGTTTGTCGAGGGGAGTTACCACTCACATCAAGTCCCGCTCCCAAAGGCCGCAAGCAGTAAGGAGGAACTGGGACAGCTGCAGGAGTGGTTGAAGCGGTACGAGCCGAGTACGCTGTTTAAAGACGATGGGACGCCGAACGATGAGATCATGAAGAGTATTCCTAGAGACGTAACTAAACGCATGGGCGTAATCAAAGAAGCATTCTCAGGGTATAAGCCGTTGGATGTACCCTCATGGACTGAGATGGGTGTAGAGAAAGGCCAGCAAGTGAGTAACATGCAGGCAGTAGGAGGGTTTCTGGATGAGTTGCTGCAGCGGAATCCGAGTGATATGAGGATATTCAGTCCGGATGAACTGGAGAGTAATAAATTGGATGCTGTGCTAAAGCACACGGGGAGGAATTTCCAGTGGGATCAATATTCGAGGCAGCAGGGTGGACGAGTGATTGAGATTTTGAGCGAGCATACGTGCCAGGGTATGATGCAGGGATATACACTTACGGGAAGAACTGCGCTATTCCCGAGCTATGAGAGCTTTTTGGGCATTATCCATACGATGATGGTTCAGTACAGCAAATTTAGGAAAATAGTAGGAAGCCGGTACTGTTACCGTCTAGGTTTAAAAATAGTACTAAAAATAGAATTGATAGGGTCGAGAAACAGTCTGGAGGAAAGACACCGCAAGCTTAAACTACCTCGAAACCAGCACTTGGGCAAGACAAGAACACAATGGCCACTCCCACCAAAACCCCTCCTTCATCGGCGCTGTCCTCAACCTCAAGCCCTCTGCAGCACGCGTCTATCTCCCTCCCGACGCTAACTGCTGTCTCTCCACCATTGCTCATATGCTGCGTTCTCGCAACTACACAAACCTCATGGTTGGTTCCAAGCAGCCCACGCCTGTGTGGCTCTCCCCTGAAGAAGCAGACGCACACTGTAAAGCTGGTGCTTCAGTATGGAAATTCGCATCCACAGATGAAGGTCTATCTCCCGACGTCGTCCTCTGCGGAATCGGCACGGAGGTCACCTTTGAGGTCATTGCGGCTGCAAGCTGGCTGAGGAAAAATGTACCAGAGATGAGGGTACGTGTGGTCAATGTGACTGATTTAATGATATTGAGTGCGGAGGGGACACACCCACATGCAATTGATGCGCTTGGATTTGAGGCTCTGTTTACGAAGGATCGGAATGTGCATTTCAACTATCATGGGTACGTAACGGAGCTACGGGGACTTTTGTTTGGAAGAGAGGATTTGGAGAGGGTTACTATTGAGGGATATAGAGAGGAGGGCAGCACGACGACACCTTTTGACGTGGGTAGTTTCTTTTGTTTTGGAAAGAGGATTGTGTTTTGCTGATTATAGATATAGATGATGCTGCTGAACCATGTCTCGAGGTACCATGTCGCTATGCAAGCGGTTCGGGGTGCGGCAAAGTGGAACGAAAAGGTCAGTACGAGGTTGATGGAGCTATTAGGAGAGCTACAGCATACTGTTGTAAAGCACCAGGAGTATATTATAAAACATAAAGAAGGTATAGTTTATAGACTCTCGTCCCATTAGCTTTAGGTCGTTTGCTGATTGTGAGTATTTTCAGATCCGGAAGGGACATACGATTTACCGAGCTTTGAGTAATTAGAGTAGGATATGGTAGGTGGAGTGGGTTTTGTGTGAATTTTTAGCAAAAGTAGGATAGCTTCCGAATAACGAAATCATGGACCATCACTCGCATATTATAGAAGTACTACCCAGTTTTCGTTACTCGAGTAGACCGATGGAATCCAAATAAAAAGCCCCTACTTCATGTCTTGGTAGTGGCTTTAAGATGTTAGGCTCTGATCTTGTACCTACCTCTATGAACCCGAAAACCTCATCCACGATTATTTTCTAGTTAGTGATAAACTATTGGGAAGGTCAGAATTTGTCCTTCAGCCCGCGTCCGTAACTGAGATTAGAATCCCAAGTTTCTAGTACCAATATCGTACGGTGCATATAGTGCACGCGCTACTTAGGCATCATAGCACCGGCCATCAGTCGTCGCCTAGCCAGCGTCAGCTGACGATTTTTCTTAGAACCAACATCATCATCAAGCTAGGCTAACCATCGAAGGAAACATCAAAATATCAAGGCAAATTTCAGGGTTAGCAGCTCTTTCTAAGCAAAAAGCCATCTACAAATCCAATTGCATCCAAGGGCTAATGGCCCAAGTTCAAAAACGGCTACGGTTCAAGGCCATCCAGATAGGTAATAAGGATTATCAAGAGGCTATCGGAGGAACAGGTTTGAAATGAAGTTCTATAGGATATCGTGAATTTGGTTCAGCTAAGTTGAAACAAAGGTCATATAAAGCTAACAGCAACCAGAAAAACTCATTGAAGTCAGTAGATAGATTCCTAAATCAACTCCACCAAATTCACCAAAAGGAAACTTGGTCATCGGGGGGTTATGGCTTTATTCTCGATATCCTATGGAGGAATCTACCTAATGTTTTTTTGGGATTGCATCTACAGACAAGAATTACACCAGCCATCTTTGTGTGTGTATATGCCCACGGAAAAGGAATTCGGGTACATGCCGTGTTAACAAATGAAATCGATGAAATGAAGGCAACTAGTCTGCCCAAATGCCATCGACAAAGAAAACAGACACTCATACAAAATGAGAATGGGAAACAGAAGGTTCGCGGCATGGGGAGAGAATAGGAAGCCGCCGCACTTGCCGCATCAACAAGATGGAAAGTGAGAGGTAAGGATTAAGAAGCAAGAAGAATTAAGGGAATTGAGTAAGTTTCTGGGTAAAGGATTCATGGGATATTAGGGGCATGTGAGTACAGAAATTCGAAGGGGGGATCGAGAGCCCAGATTCAAACAAAAAACAGAAAGAAATAAACGGTCGCAATACAACCCTCCGTACCAACACACCTCACCGAACTGTATGTGCTGCAATTCCCCTCAACCTATTCACCTAATAGCCCCGATCACACGGGCCGCTCCCTCCCTAGCCTGCTCAATTCGAACTCTAGTCGCTGCCGCTTTTCCCCTCCTCGTCTCCTGTGATCTCTTCTTCATCAGAGCCTCGTGCCTTCTAGTCTCCTGCACTCTCCTCCTCTCCAACGCTTCTTCCCTTCCCATCTCTTGCCCTCTCCCCCTTCCCAGGGCAGAACCCCTCTCCGCTGCCCCGGCGGATGAAAACGTAACCAGGGGTGCAAACGTGGCAATGGATGAGTGGCAATTAACAGCCTTCTCCATTAGCATCTTGACCTCGCTGAAGCAATTTAAAATAAACTTCGCAAATTCTCCCGCAACTTGCGCATCAGCATCTTCGATAACCTCTTGGAAAAGTAGAAAACCCTCTGCACAGGTATTCCACATGGAACGACAATTCTGGTCGGCAGGAAGAAAACGGCTGAACCCCTCCATATACACCGCATAAAGAGTCTTCAGGGAAGTATTACACGCCTCCTTTGTCACATACTCCCGAAGCTGATTAGAACGTGAGAAGCGTGGAATATTATGTTCCCAACGCTCGCGAAACTGGAAGACAGTATTCTGCATCTCTAAGACAATGGTGACGGCAGTATCGACAAATGTCCTCATCGACAATAGAAGTGCGGAGGTGCTACTCGCGGCTGTGTTCACGGAGTCGATAAGAATCTGGATTTCTCTCCTAAAGACCTCCATCTGAGAGTACAGAGTAGCACGCTCTGTAATGTGTTTCAAAGACATCGATGAAATATCGTGGTTTAAGCCACAGCACATGCAGGACTGAGGGGAATCGAAGGTAGGAGCAGGCAAATCGGCCCAGGTTCCAATATTCGGGGAGTCAGACAGGAGGGTCCCACCAGATCGAGACAAACGAGACCCAGCCCACGACAGAATAGAACGAGAGGCTGTGACTGGGATTTCCGGGCGCATGTGTGCACCGCCAGGGTGGGTAGGACTATCAGCGACGGAGATAATCGCCGGACTCTCATCCATGTCTCTATACACGATGGTAGATGGACTAGTAGCGCGGGGCTCCCACTTCTCTGTAGCTCCGGCAGGTCTGGAGATCTTATTTTTGAACCTCCCGAAATTGTCCTTTACAGAACCAAATCCTTCAGGATGGCCGAATGGATAACAGCTAGGAGGAGGAGTAGGAGGAACGTACTCCACAGCGTCACCGCAGAGGCTAGGAGGGGAGTAGCTGGCGGCGCTTGGGACATCGAAATCCAGGAAGGAAGATCTCGGTCTATGAGGAGCGATGTGATCTTCCATGCATGGTTTGACTAAGATGGGAGTCGACGGGTTTTGCTCATCCAAATAGCCAGCATGCAAGTTGAATGGCACGGGTGAGAACCCAAGAACATATTTATCTGCACCAAGGTGTCCTCTCACGGGAATTTCTTGATCTTCTTGGTGTTGAGGTGTGGCGCTATACGTTACGGAAAAAAATCCTCCAACTTCTCCGTAGGTGAATCCCGCAGTCCGTGAATGCGGCGTACTAACAGATGTTTCGAGTCCCGTGCGTGGGTTCAGCGGGCATGGGCTCTTCTCGTCTGCGTTTGGGTTATTGTACAACCTAGGGGAGATGCTCTCGGCAGAAGAAGGGTTCGTTATTGAGTTCACCCTGATTCTTCGTATAGGAGTATGAGAGATGCGGACCACGTTTCGAGCCAGCGACATTCGAGAAAGGGCGCGCTGATCTTTGGGTATCTTGGAGCAGCGCTTAGAAGAAGGAACAGGCCAATGCGGGGAGTACGGTGAAGACATTTTTATTTTGTAGTGTTTTTCCTTCTTCTGCTGCTGTTGCTAAAGTTGTTGTGTGGACGGACTGTTTCTGAGCCAATAAGTTTGAGTAGGATGGCTTACGGTATCGTGGATGAAAACTTGTATTTAACGAAAAGATGGGTTTAGTAGGAAGACAGCAGCAAATTGATCCTCTATCGAAGTCGACACCAGCAGGAAATATCGATAAAATATCGATAAAGCACGCAAGCTATCGAGAAACTCAGAGCAACAGCGAACTCGGAGTGAAGACAGAAGGGAGTGAATGGGGAAGGGGAGGGGAGAAAAGACGGACAGATGTTTCAGATGAATTTATTCACTCTGAAACGGGGAATTATATATCGCAGGGGCCGCTTAGGGTTTCAATGTGGGTCTGTAGGATTGTCAGAAAGCATTCGATAGCTATGGGGCAAGCTGCCATTGAATGGCTGTTACAGCACCTACCCACACCACAACACACTACTTATTTATTTATTTACTTAGTCAGGTTCCAGGCACACCTATTTTAAAAATCACCACAAATCAAAACAGCATTTTGGCGAATTCCTTAGGACTACAGTTTCTGTTTTTTGCCATTGTTTCACGAGCGCGATTTTCAATCATGGATGATCACTCGCTACTGAACCCACCTGCTAACAGCGCCTCTCTCGGTAATACCCTCTTGCCCACGGCAGACAGCATGCGCTCAGATTCATCAAAGATTTATAAAGATACGAGATCAAGATATTTAAAACTAGGTTCTTGCCTACATAAAACATTGGTTCAGTTTGAATTACGTTCAAAGGCTAAGTAAAAACAGCAGTAAACCTCATCGCAAAGGAGGACACAACCATTATTATGTTAATAAATGCTGGGTGAGGATATACGTATGTATAATATGGCTAGGGCCAAATGTGTCAGCTATCGGGACTCTATAACACTAACCCAAGGAGTAAGAGAAAACAGTTTGACCTACTAGCCACATTGCCATGATAGGACAGCAACATTCCAGTTTTAGGATCTATTCAAGTTAGGATAGTAACATAGTGTGCTAAGTACAAAACCAAACTATAGCGGTAAAGCTGACCTGGGTCCTCTGGGCTCCGCAGTGTGATCTCCATGCACAATGAATGGGAGGCCTGCGTGGGTCCAGCATGTCCATGCAAGGTGCACGGACCAGATAACGCCACCAGCACCGAGCCTCAGCCTTTAAATTCTCTTCAAACAGTAAAGTAGCGCGATCAATTCGAAATCCCTAAAAGATTGAAAATAAAAAGAAAGATCCAGACGTAGAAAATTCTACAAACTACAGAAGCTGCCGACACCCCCGAAAACCCCATCCAGCCAATCATAACGCCGTATTGGTAATCCCATGGCCGCTAACCGCAGTCTTGGCATCCATCACCACTTCAACGTTTCTCGCCGCTCGCCCGCCAACTCGAATCCCGTCGCCGCGACCAAGATCCCTTTATCAATCGTGCCTTCACGCTCCAATCTCCCCTCTGTTTCCCATCTCCTCCCGTCCACCTCTACAACACAATGCTTTCGACAACGCGTTCTCTTGGGCTGCGGCGTAAGACTGCCCCTCTCTGTGCCCCACCTTGCATTGCATCAAAAGCTAACATGATTGGCAGTGGCGCCCGTAAGGGTTCTGATTCCAGCGATTGCCACCCGTGGGATTTCGACCTCGAAGCCGGCCCCCGCAGGCGCGCTTAAGCCGGTTGCGAGAGATGCAAGCTCGATTGATAGGAGTAATCGAAGGGAGGTGCCATTGCCGAGTCAGGAGGTGAAGAAGGGTGCTATGGAATTTGCTTTGTTAGTATACCCTTCCCTTCAATGCGGACGGCATTGAAACTTTTTGGGGATTTGGTTGGGCTAGAGAAGGGAGGGTGTGGGTTGGATGATTGGGGAAAGGCGTGTGCGAGTATCGAAGAATGGAGTCGACATTACACTCCAGCTCCATGATGGCTGTAATTAGGAGCCTTGGGCAACGACGGAGGATGTAGTTATCCTTTACAATTACTAACACCCCACAGAACCACCATGGACCAAGTAACCAACTGGGCCCGCCAAGGCTCTCTCTGGCCCATGACCTTCGGTCTCGCCTGCTGCGCCATCGAAATGATGCACCTTTCAACTCCCCGATACGATCAAGATCGTCTCGGTATAATTTTCCGTGCCTCGCCTCGTCAATCCGATGTCATGATAGTTGCTGGAACCCTTACCAACAAGATGGCCCCCGCCCTGCGCCAGGTATACGACCAGATGCCAGATCCCAGATGGGTTATTTCTATGGGCAGTTGTGCGAACGGTGGTGGGTATTATCACTACAGCTATAGCGTAGTAAGAGGATGTGATCGAGTTGTACCCGTTGACGTTTATGTACCTGGGTGTCCGCCCACGAGTGAGGCGTTGATGTATGGGATTCTGCAGTTGCAGAAGAAGATGAGGCATACCAAGGTTGGTCTATCCTCCTTCTAATCAGTTTTTTTTTTAAGCACGAAGGATGTACTAATATGAAATAGATCACGAGGATGTGGTACCGTAAATAGTGGCTCTTTAGTACATAGATTTTTCAGTGGTTTCGTTGGGTGCGTTGGGATTGTGGAAGAATATTATAGGGTGTACATTGCTTCAAGTCTTAAGACTTTTTTTTCTAAGTTAGTTCTTTTTTTCCTCCGGCGTAGGAATGTGAATATCAAAATATTGCACCAGGACAGCCGTGTTACCTCGCTACGTATATAAGGTTATATGTAGATTATCATACGAGCCTCCACAAACAAAGCTCCCCCAACTACTCCGTGTCAGTATTCTAGATCCAGAACATTTAAAAACTTAATCCTATGGAGCGATACTACTGGTGCTCGTACCCCCGCGCCAGGCCACAGAATGCTTGAGATTAGATTAGATTAAAGCAGCCTCATCCCTATGCTGTGCGGCTGACCAGAAGGGTTCCCGAGCAGCCCTTGACATCATAGCTGCGGGCGGGTCGGACCAAAGCTCTCATCCCGTCACCCCATTTTTTTTCATTCCTCTTGCCCTTCGAAGTACAACCCCCGCACTCCCGAACCTCTCGATGTTGCGTACCCCCTACACCCTCTTCCTAAAGCACTCCTCTCCGAGCAGCATAATCTTCAATCGGCTTTAAGAAGTTTTCCTTTTTCCCCTCGTTTCAAAATTAAGTAAACTAGTTATCAAAACTCGTATATACTTTGAACTGAAGACTAATTCGACACCAGTTACATACATGGTATTCACAAAAAGATTTTTTTTCCAGTCTGATACTGCCCTCCGCACATGCCTTAGCAGTTTTCAAGTTTACGCCGTTCACGAGCACGTAGAGTATTGACAGTTCTGATTGAGCTTCCGCCATTGCTGAGTGTTGGCTTAGGGGCCAATTCCACATATTCTAGATACACGTCGTTATATTATCCCTTCAACAGAGGTCACCTCCAGCTCTCTATTCGCTATTTGGCCCCAGGTATATGGATATGACTGCTTGTGATGGAGAGAAACTCGAGAAAGTATGGGCAAGTGATATCAATGTTTATTCGCATGGGGATCTTCATAGCGTACATTCGTTATCCAGACCGGGAATACAAGTTTTGTTTTCCAGCAAGCATCAATTGGGATGAGTTTGAATCCAAAACTATTTTTTTTTCGCCGAAGGTGAAGTATTTCCTAAGTATCTTCTACCCCAGAAATATCTTGTTCTTTGTTCTGATGTATCCTAGACAATTACGAATTCGACCTTGCATTAGATCAACCCAGACAAATATTCAATTCAAGATCTAGGATTAATTAGATCTACCGAAGAACCCTCTACCGTCACTACCCACACACCCGTCAGGTATACCAAAGGTCCATATATCAAAGGTCCAACTCTTAAAGTGTAAATTATATTTTCTGCCACCTAGCCTTTCTATAGTCGTTCCTACTCGACAAAAGCACCAAGCATTCAAAAAATACGATCAGACTGGTTACATGGGGCGTTGATATTGAGATCCCGTGACAGTGCAGGTAGGAAGATTTACAGCTAAATTTAAAACTAATATCACAATTTCTATCAGAAGCCCATCCATCTACAACGATTCACCAGCGGAAGTTCTATCTCTTAGCAGCAGTCATTAGAGCAAACGCGTCTACCAGACTCCCAAGCGAGTGGCAACAAGAGATTACCCCTTTACTCTTAGGACGCAAATAACTCTAGCTTGAACGTTAAGTTTTACCTCTACGCAGACAACAGCGGTAATCCGCTTGCATCACAATAGACCATTCCAATTGACTGGCTAGCAGGATGAAAAAAGAAAATACTTCTCCCTTCGCGACTATTATCTTGTGGCAAGGCTCTACTCTACTCGTTAGCAAGAATACGAAGTAGAAAGCATGGGGGTGTGGCTTTGTATGGCACGGCATCGGGCACGAATCCCATATCATACAAAGCCACACACCCCCCGTTTTCTAGCGAGTATGCCTGATAACGAGTATACCGATTTCTAGTCAAGAGCGAAAATAAGAAAATTGAAGTCATCGATAATTTAAGAAGAACCAAATGGTTCTTAACCAGAGTTTTGTCCTAGATGAATCATCGTAAGATCAGCGAGACAGTTCAGTTATTTTTTAGTTATTGACTTGGTGAATTCTTGCAGCCCAGCATAACACTGAAACTTCAGATAGCCGAAGCTTCTAGCTCGCCGAGACCAGACTCAGCCCTGTTTATTGTTCACCCAGGAATTAATACGAAGGACTATCATGTATCCCTTGACGATATATTTAAGATATTCAAGAAAGAATCTTCTGTCCCATGGCTAGGATAGACGCCTCCGGGAAACCTGAAATGAATAACTGCAGTGCCGACAGCTATTGGTTCTCCACGCCTATCGTGGGTTGAGAGAGTCATCTCGAATTGGCTTTAGTGGAGTAGATATCATTTCTATGTCATGAGCATCCGTAAATGGAAATATATGCTGGCAACTGAAACCGCATATGCAAGATCTTGCCACTTCACTTTAATACGAATTTTATTGGCTGCATTAACAGCGGCTATCGATCGCGAATAGTAACTTTCTTGACCTTTAATAATCCGGTAAGTCTTGATTCGATAGTAGCCTATCAACCTATGCATGACCTGCCCTGTGCTCTATTCTCGAAAGCATCGGGAACCGCACTCGGCCCTGGCCAGACAGATGCAAACGCAGGGGTTAGAATTTCTCCAATTCCTGCCTGCATATTCAGAAGACCAAAACAGACCAAGACGATTGAGGTCCAAGCGCTTGGCGTACCCGGCTCCCGTCCATTGCCACACCCGAAACGTGCTAGCCCCACGGACACCAGCGATGGTGCCAACGGCCCGTGTCAATCTCATCCCGATCCAATCATCTTGTAGCCCCAGGTTTTCCTCGGTTTCTTGCCTAATGAGGAAAATATGGGGATAAACCTCCGTCCCTGAGCCTGGTTATGCGTTATTTATTATTTGGCGATCGTCCAGGGACTGTTTGCCTCAGCGGATTTGCCGTCTGGACGACGTCACCAATGGATAAAGGATATGGTGATGGCGAACGTCATGTCTGTGCACACTCTTTTCTTGTCATTGAGGTAAATTTGACATCATCCCTCCGCGGTATTGCAAAGCTCAATGGAAGTGTATATAAACTGCGGATAACTACTTTCTTTAAGCTCCATCTCTACAATTCAATCCACTCAACAAGCACATCTCTCTATAACCCTTAAAGCCGTAACTACAAACAGCACAAACCAAAAACCATAATGGACTCTGCTAGCGACCAAAAGAACACCGGTAACGTCATTGGCGGACACAAGGCCAATCTCCACAATCCGAGTTAGTATTTCCCAACGCTGTCTTCTCCCTTTCCATCTTCAGTTGTTAAAACCCGGGCGGGGAACAGACACCTCTCAAGAATCCAAAGAGCATTCCAAGCGTGTCCTCGAGGAAATCGGCACCGAGACGAAGAGCAGCAGCCAAGGTAGCTACAGCAGCGGCAATACCGGTACTACCTCTACCGATATCGAGGGAAAGAATCCCAATAACGTTGCCCGTGGATACAAAGCGTATGCTCCCCTGAGCAACCAACCAAGACGAGATCATATACTAATTAATCATAGTGCGTTGAGCAACCCGAACGTTTCTGAGGAGGCCAAAGAACGTGCCGAAGAGAAGCTGGAGCAGATGGGAGCGCAATAAACTGTGATGTTTTTTTTTTACAAGGAAGCTTAGGTACATGTATTATTTATTACGATTTGAACGAAATTTGTATTTGGTAACAATGATGAACATGTGATCGATCAAGAGGTGGTTCAGTTAGTTAAATTGTTTCGCTTTTCCAATACTTTTGCGATCATGCCCCCATGTAAAAAGAGGCTAGCTCTTTAGGTATTGGACCTTTTACTCTATTATTATGTCCAGCTTAGGGTAGGTTAGACATGTTGCACAAAGGGAAGTATTACGGGGGGGAGGGGTAAGTCTGGCAACAGATGGTGGTGCAGCTCTTTTCTCAGTGATTCGAGCTCCATACTTTTCCTAACTAGTTTCGCTTGATGTTTAGCACATAGCCCTCTCGATTCATTAGACGTGTTTATCGGGCTTCTCCGGGAGCTGTGGAGGAGAAGCAGAAACTGAGATGTTTCACTCGCACCTCTCTCTCGAAGCACAATCTCCCAATTCTACCAATTAGCTTAGACTGATGCTTGGAGCACTGTGGACACGGAGGAAAGAGATTCCAATCAATAACCTTTTTTTAAAAAAACACCCATCCTCTAATCGAGTGACATTTTATGATTTCTACACCAAACTCGCACCCAAGAGCAGGAACATCCGTTACTCCGAAAACCAAACTAAAAACCAGAGCCCAACAAATACTAATCCACCTATCCACCTAATAGCAACAGCAACTATATATCCCACCTCAATAAACCAACCCTAACCCTGATTTCGTCTGATTGGGGGAGGGGTTAATAATAAATAACATGAGGACCTTCGGGGGGAAACCCCCCCGCACGGAATAAGAACTAAATCGGAATATGTAAGCATTGGTATGTACGATACAAACTCGTCCCTAGCTAACGGCTTACTGGAGAGTATATACTCCCCGGTCAAGGAAACCGTGCCGGTGTGCTTCCCCGAAGAGTTGACATCTGAGCGAAAGGAAAAGAAAAAGAAAAAAAGAGAAGAAAAAAGAAAGAAAGAAAGAAAAAGAAAAGCATTATTAGCTATATAGATCGCGTTGCGATTTAGTGGATGGATCGTAAGCTCCGGACAATCAAGGCCGGCCGGGAAACTTGTGTACTCTGCTCTACTCTACTCTACCTATCGTGGCTGGGGGGGTTAGAGACTGTGTTGATTCGTAATAAATCTTGTTGCTTGTTTTTTTTTCTGGAATGATAGTTTGGAATTTCTTTTTCGTGTTGGATTGGGTACCGGTTGGGCTGGGCTGGATCGGGCTGGGCTGGATCAGCCTTTTTTTTTTCTTCAGCTGAGCAGAGTTTTTTTCCTCTTTTCCTCTAGGACGTTTGTTTATGGGTGTTTTGTTTTTTTTGCTATCAGCATTCGAAAGAACAGATGACAAGTCTACCATGCATCCAGCAGAACGCAAAGAATTCCAAGAAAAGCATCAGCTATCACTCGGGCGTCCCCCCGCAGCGACATCGCGCTATCCGCGCACATCAGGCTCATCTCGCGATGCACAATCGCGCCCGTGGGGGAGGAGGCCCGTTCCGGCTGAATCGGATCATCTTTCGAATCAGGCTGAATGTCTCCGAGCCCAACGTCACGTCACATGATGCGGGGTCTGCTGTGGTGTTTTCTGCGGCATTCGGGGGGGGGAGTGAGAGTGGGTGAGAGAGGGAGAGGGAGAAGGGATTCAAATAAACCCATCTGAATTCTCTTTCCGTATTACCTTTTTTTTATTACTGTGCTTTCCGTACAGCGGTTTCTATATCTTTATCTTTATCTTTATATTACATATATGCGAAAAGCCTTTCAAAAACTCACAATGTCGCCGTCTCCACTCGTCAACTTCATCTCTCAAGGCGCAATCATAAAGGATCTCTTCGTCAGCACCGGCCCCGAGCAGGCCCGCCGGAACATCGTCTTGGGCTTCAACACCGCGGCCGAGTACCGCTCCAATCCAGCGCACTTTGGCGCGACCATCGGACGCACGGCGAACCGCCTGAAGAACGCGCAGATCGACTCGCTGAACGGCGGAACCACATACCGCCTCACGGCGAACGACGGGCCGAACTCGCTCCACGGCGGGCCCAGGGGATGGGGCCTGCAGGACTGGAGCGGGCCGACGGTCGAGAACCGGGTGGCGGACCGCAGGACGGAGGTGTACCGGTACACCAGCGCACACATGGACGAGCTGTTCCCGGGGCGGGTGGAGGCGTCGGTGGCGTACACGGCGTACGAAGAGCCGGCGGGGGAGGAGGAGGAAGGGGTGCAGAAGACGGTGCTGGAGATGGAGTATACGGCGGAGCTGGTCGGGGACGATGTTGAGGAAACCGTGATCAACATAACCAACCACAGCTACTTCTGCCTCAGCGACGACGACACCATCGCCGGCACCCGCGCCATCCTCTCAACCACCCAATACCTCCCCGTCGACTCCACCGGCATCCCCAACTCCACCACGCCCGCGTCCTACCCCGGCCTGACCGCCAACACGCCCTTCACCCTCGGCCCCACCGCGCCCTCTGTCGACGACTGCTTCCTGCTGAACCCCGTCCCCGCCTCCGTCCCGCTGGACTCCCGCTCGCTGCCCCTCCAGACCTGCATGCGCTTCTACCACCCAGCGACGAAGGTCCACCTCGACGTTCTGTCCACAGACCCGGCCTTCCAGTTCTACACCGGGAAATACATCGACGTTGCTGCTCGTCCCGACGGCTCGCCCCAACGGATTGCTCGTGCCGGCTTCTGCGTCGAGCCCAGCAGATACGTCAATGCTGCCAATGTCGACGACTGGAAGCCCATGACCGTCATCAGGAAGGGCCATGGCTATGGCAGCAAGATCGTTTATGTCGCTTGGGTAAGCGAGAAGGATGCCTTTTGAGCATTATTAAACTCTCGGCCGGGTGGGCTTTTGTAACATAATAAATAACCAGCCGCTATCAAAAAAAATATACACCACAAACGGGGAAATGTGAGTGTCGAGAAACCATATAGACAATTGACTAGGTCCATATATAAAAGTCAATAACAAGTATACTGACGATGCAACAAAAAAAAACAAGGCGTGCTATTTACTCCCTTCCCCACTTCCCTCCTACCGCTCCACATCCCTCCAATAGTAATGATACCTTCTCCCCTTTTATCCCAAAAAAAAACAAAAAAAACAAAAAAAAACAACTCAGAACTTTACAGGTGAGGAAAAACCGAACCCTTTGCGCTGTCCTAGCCTAAATTTTGACCCGAAATAAAGGTAGGTAAAACCATAACAAAAGCACATGGACTAGAAAGAAAACCGTAGACAACCCCACCATCCCGCTGAAACAAAAAAAAACAAAAAAAACAAATAGAGTCTGTGATAAGTTTGTGCAGGAATCGTTCCATTCCACCCATCCATATCAAATCAACTCTATAAGTATCCTACCCATATGGAGAACCCTTGAATTAAAAAAATTCCTCCAACGAAAGAGTGAGGAATACCAATTTGACAAGGCCAGAGAAAGAGTGCCAGTAACAAAGGAGGAGAAGGAACTTAACGTATTAAGAGACTAAAAGAAACGAGACTGCAAAAAAAAAAAAGATGAAAAAAGGTAAATGGAAGTAATAAGCAGGTATAAAATAAAAATTTTCCGTCCATTCAAACTCCGGTGTTTTCATTTATATTTTGTTGCTTTCCAAGTCGTGATTCGCCGATTAGTTTCATAAAGTTCGTCTCCTGTCAGGTTTCCGCCACTCTGTCGCTCTGGCACCAAGACCGAGATCGGTCTCTGAGATGGAAGAAAGGATAATGACTGCAGAAACAAAGTGTAGGAAAAGTTGACCCATTTACGGGTCAAATTCGTCTTCCAAGTTCTTGCCCATCCTTTATCATTGTCATTAAACCGCGCACACGGAACCTCTCACCAGGACCGGTGCCCAAACCTTCACATGTCAACACCGTTTTGGTATATTCCTCGGATAACCCTGGCAGGGTTTCCGGCGACTACTGTGAATGGTGGAACATCCTACGAGTATTCAGTAAAGCGATTAACTTCTATAACCAAAGCTGAACAGTTTCAAAAAACTCACCCTGGTTACCACGCTGCCGGCGCCGACGACCGACCCTTTCCCAATAGTGATTCCGCCTCTGATACTATCCATTAGCATATCCTCAAAAATTACTTTGTATTGTCGCTTTCTACTCACAGTACTATAACATTGCCGCCCAGCCAGCAATCTTCTTCAATCATGACAGGCTTAGCCATTTCAGGTCCCTGGGCTCCGTTACGCTTCCTAGGATCTATAGGGTGTGTGGCGGAATATATGCTGACATTTGGAGATAGGATGGTTCGTGCCTTAATGGTTACCTAGCAAGAGAATCAAATGTCAGTCAAAACCAGGTACCTATCAGCCAGTACGTTGTTTCTAATAATAGTCCAGGACTTACAGCACAACTATCCAAAATTGTACAACCAAACTCAATATTAACGTCTTTCCCTAATCTAATGTTATACCCGTAACTACATGTAAATGGCGCATCCACTTGCACGTCTATGATGTCGCTAGTAAAACCCTGCTCGTTAACATATGTTGTTTGCGGCGGGTTTCCGGGTCCGGCTAATTGCGTGATAACCTCCCAATTCGTTCCAGGTCGCAGTACGTCCAACAACAATCTTCCTTTTTCGACCTTTGAAATACCCAGGTTTGGGTTTGTTGCAGCGTTATTAAACCGCCAGCAAGCAGCTTTGCATCGTTCACGCTCCTCAACCAACTCAGGTGCGCTAGCACGGTACAGCTCTGACTTGATCATCTTTTCTTTTTCGGAACGTTGACGTGGAAGCATAGAACCGCTAGCAGCAGAAATGGCCGCTAGCGAAGAGGCGTTGTGATTTGTGACGGGTGTTGACGCTGGCGGTAATGCTGGGGGCGCTTGTGGCACAGGTGGATATGTCTGATGTGTGGGCGTCTGTATCGGTTGTTCATTTGAGTAAGGGTGTGGGAGCTGCTGTCTTATAGCCGAATTCGGGGAAACTGGTTCCTCTAAGCTTGGCTTAGCCTCGTCAATAATAACCGCTACCGCAGGTTGTTGATAAGAAACCCTTCGAGCCTCTTCTGGTCGGTGATGCAGCTGCTGTTGGACAGAGGTTACAGCCACATGAACAGGAGTCGGTGAAGCTGAAGCTGACTCTGGTTGTTCCGTTTTTGACTGAATGCTGACGGGAGTTGTTCCACTATTCCCACTCTTTCCCGGAGGTTTCTGCCAATTGATCTTGCCAGAATACCCTTCACAAAGAAAGCCGCCACGCTTGCAATTGCTACCTGTACTCGTTGCTGTCAGTCTCACAACACAAAATATAAGTTAAGCTTGAATAGACGAAAAATTGGGCAGCTCGGGCAAATTTGGGATAACGACAAAAAAAACAGCTCAAAACCAAAGGCAGAATCGAGACAATGACCCCACAAAATCAGCAGTCAAACGTGGGAATTGTGGACAAACATTCTGGTTTTCCTTCGTCGCACTTCTTCTTTCTCCGCCTGCAAGTGATGCAGCCTGTTTTTGTCCTGTTGCTGAATATTCTTTTTCGCTTCTTGGGGTCACCCTGTGCTGTTCCAGGCTGTGGAGATCCTTCCTGGGTGCCAGCTCTTGTACGCCCATCATCGTTGCCTTTCAGATCCTCGTCTACGCTGTAATTACCTGCCTGATCTTCAGGGCCCAAACTCGACTGATGGCGATGTTGGCCAACATGGCGTGCACTACCTGAATGTTCCTCTGCCATAGCTTTTTCGTGGGCAGCCAAGTGATGTTGTGTGATCTGAGTTGTAGGTGTTACTGCTCGTGGTTGATTCGCGATTTCCGGTGACCTCTTTCGTTTTTGCGATATTCCTGACATTTCCACATCCGATCCGGGGCGGTTTCCTTGCTGCCACTGCTCCTCGACACCCCGGGGAGAGTTGTCTGTTGAAGCCGAGGCATTGCTTCCGTTGTCTCTAGTGGTTTGAACTGAAGCCAACGGAGGTAGTTGAGCTCGGTGGCTCAGAGTGATTGTGCTGCTCCCGTTTCCATTGTTGTTGTTGACAGCTGTAAATTTTTGTGATTTGGTCTCTTCGTTGCCGCCAGTAGTCGAAGGGTTGGCCGAGGCCCCATCGTTCCGCATATCTCCCATGGTGAAGAAAACAACGTCGCGGTCGCGCCTGTAGTAGGTATGGCAGCAATAAGCAGTATCTCGTGCTGGAGGTGCAAGCAAACAGAAGAAGACGGTGGTGAAGTGACGCGACCGAAATGTATACTAGTGCCTAGCGTGTAGGAGTGGTCGCAAACGAAACTATGGGAAAGTCAGGCAGCTGGCTCCAGCAGCTTGGGCTCGGAGACGCGCAACAAGTCCAAAGATGTAGAGTGCAGGAGTCAATCTAACGGGGCAGCAAGCAGTGAGCAGAGAATAGAACCAAAATCACCAGGGAGGGATGGGAAGAGAGGCGGTGGTGGAAACGGTGGGAGAGGAGAGGAAAGATGGGGTGAGAAGGGACAGATGATAGGACCGATAGATTGACGACCGAACGGGATTGCTTCCACTGATTGATAGATCGATTGGTAGATTAAATGGTTGATAGATTGATGACAGATAGGGCAGAGGCCGGGGGTGAAGTAAAGCGGAAGGGAGGCGAGGGAGTGAGGGGGGTGAAGATGGAGAGAAAGCGTTGTGGAGGATGGAGGATTGAAGGAGAGAAGAGGCAAGCGGTGTAGACGCTGGGGCGGCAC
The DNA here is from genome assembly GCA_038503075.1 of Gyromitra esculenta. NCBI lineage: Eukaryota > Fungi > Ascomycota > Pezizomycetes > Pezizales > Discinaceae > Gyromitra > Gyromitra esculenta. The sequence continues at coordinate 1,271,159 of JBCAML010000001.1, forward strand.
TGGGGCTAGAGCAGCAACACCGAAAGAAACGACTGGAGCGTGTAGGGAGCGAGGGTGGGGAGGACGGACAGCAGCGGCAACAGCCCCAGCAAAAAATAAAAAGCCCTCCAGAGGAGAAAAGTGGGCAGGCCCAGCTGGCGGCGGGAGTGATGGGACATGATGGACGAGCGCCCCGGCGATAGAGCGCGGAGGGTGGTGTCTGGCGCCTTTGCAGGGGCTGGACTGGCTCAGCAGGAGCCAGAGCCAGCGGGTGGCAGATCAGAATTGGGCTGACATGATCCTGACCTGCGCAAGGGTTCTACTGGCGTGTGACACTCCTGTTCGTCAACCACCCTCTCGATGCGCACATTTCTTTGCGGCAAACGCGGCTGCCCACCGATTACCCAAATCTGTGCGTTCTTCGCGTCAAACGCAGCAGATATGCGTCCCCCCACCTGCCTCCCTCCTCTTTCCTGGAAATTCAATCCAATTTAATTTGAAATACGTGTCTCGATCAATATCTCCGACTAAACTTACATTGTTTACGATAGCTGCGCTCAACTGGTTAGCCGTGCTCTCCCAGTCCCCCAGTGAAGTGACGCTCGTCGCGAGTATCCCTTAGTGCCTTCCCGAACCGCTCTTCTCGCCGCGGCAGCGAGTCGCCTGCTGTCCATGCTGTGCCTCGACTGTCGCCTGCTACGCTACACCTTCCCTCGTTTTGCCACACGCACCCTCATGCACGGCATCCAACCAATGCCGCGTCAGCCCAGTTGATGAGTGAGAGATAGATTATGAGGAAGGCTCCAGAGCTACAAGAAGCTTCTCACAGAATGACGCGACGCCCCCGCTGCCGCAGGGCAGTGTTCTTGTGATCCGATTCCTGCGTTTCGAGCCCTTGCTATTTTCGGCGTCATGAAAGTGTGTTTGCGAAGGGAATGGAGGAAATAAAAAAAATAAAAAAAATAATCAGGACCCCCCGAATTCAGTCGGATTTGACCAGTGCCCCAAAGCAACTGCGTTTGACCAGTGATCGAAAACCAGCTTCTGGTTCCAGAAGAACTAACCGAGGCCTGCGCAATCAGTCGACAGCAAATGGACGCCACCCTACCGGTACTGCTCTAGATTGGCCAGGCGCTTATGAACCCATAGGGATGATTTCCAACCCATATGGCTTCCCTCTTCCGAGCAGCTGTAGGCACGAAGCCAAAGCCAAAGCCAAAGCCAAAGCCAAATCAGACATCGGATATGATCCTGCACCCCGATGTTCCTCCTCCCACAGAGACAGCACTAAATATTGACACTCCAACGTCCCTCACGGGCTGCAGTACTGATTTGTATACTTGGTAATAAACCATGCGCATACTAAGGGTACAAAACGGTTGGATCGCCGTAATATGCACAGAGAGTGCTGATTCCGTAGAAAACTCAGGCAATCTGGCTCTCGCCGAAGCAGGATTTCCCGCGCACCCGCGAGGTTTTTATTATTACTGATTTTATTTATTTTTTCCGGGAGTTGCTGGGGCTCGCTAGCGTCAGTTTGGCCATATCCGCATGCTTCTTGTCCCACGAGAACCGGTGTGCGTTAGAAATTCTTCAGGCAGCGGGTCGCTCGTGTGTCCAACCCAGAAACGCTGTCTATCCCATTCGATTCGCAGGTACGGAGACCCGCCTAACAGGGTGTTTCGTCACAACAGAAGATTAATAAATCCCAAATACGAGACTACTTTACAGAGCTGCGAGTCCTCTGTCTGCAGAACTCTTTCCAGAACATCTACACGAAGAGCAAACGAAATGATCTGCGACTCAGCGGGATCCAGAAAAATAAAATAAAAAGAAGGCCTCTGAAGCAAGTTTATGCGCACAAGCGTCCTGATCTGCCGGAGGATGCGCGACACACACCCCAGAGCACACGCACGCCTCGGTCGGTAAATCACACCTGCCTACCCAAATAAAAGCCGGAAAACAATTGTTGCGGAAGTCCTCAACTCAGCTGCCATATGAAGCAGCACAGCGTCTCACCAGCCAGCCTCGCGTGGGCCAAAAATCTGGAATACTTCCCCTTCTCTCCTTCGTGCTCATCCTCACCGCTTGAATATGTCAGATTTTTCTGGGGGGAAATGGGAGAAGGAGAAAAAATGAAAAAAATTACAAGGTACTTACCCCGCGCGTCACCACACCACATCAGCGTGTGTTATCCGACCTCCTGTTCGGTTGCGGCGCGAAACACGATCAATGTGTGATAACACAGCGTGCGGTAAAAGACGTCACACGCAGCGTCTCTTACGATCTGATAGGAATTATTATTGCTCCACATACGGCAGAGCACGGATGCACGTACCAATTATCGATCCTGGCGGACAGCAGGAAATCTTTCCAATAAACGAATTAGACTACTCTTTTATTTTATTTTTATTGAGCAATCATCAAACACTCACTCGGATGTTTTGTTGGCTTTGTAGCCTTCGTTTCACGCCTACTCTCTCGACGATCGACTATGCACACCTCAGAAACTCTACTAATTCCCCAGAAAACGACCCTCCTCTGCAAGAGTGTCTTACTTAAGGTTACCTGGGATGGTTTATCTGAAAGCCACAGATTTGACAATCCAGGATGAAGACCATCCACGAAATTGGCTCCAGGCTCCCAAATCACGCGCTTACCTACGCAACAAGCAGCCGGTAGATCCTCGGGGCCCGCCCAAAGCAGAGAAGCGACTGCAGATGTACGACACTATTGTGATTACTGATACGAGAAGCATCCGGCTGAATTCGTTCAATAATACCGCGTCTATGGGTCTCTTTTTTTTTTTTTTCTTCTACGGCCGGTTCTGGACGGCTTGGGAATCTTGCGCGGTGTTCCCTTGATTGCTAGACCGACGCACTACCGGTATCATCATTGATTATGGTGTAATCACTTTTTCGTTAAAACACCGCTATGGGTTCCGCCGTTTGGAATTGGACACTGGTACCATGGGATTCATGTGACGAGGCTTGTACATGCTTAGCGTGACACTGATTTCCTTTACATATTCCCGTTGAGCAGACCAGGAACTTGTAACAACATACACGTTTCGCACAATCCATACGATACGCACTGCACCACAGGCCTCTTATCCGCGCAATTGATGTATGGTTTCTTCTTTTTGCTGTCGAAGATGTGGCCCGAATCTTTAGTGCAGCCTTTTCCCAAGATTAGCAGTCAAGATTTGAGATTCAGACCACTACGCTACAAATACGTGTGTTCGCCCGCAGTCACTGTGGAAGCAGCCTTGTTTTTTCTTTGTCCATACAGAGTTGAAAGCTATAACCATCTCGATGATCTCAATTCTCTTGTATATCCTTACATGAGCGCGCATGCCGTGGATTTGGTAATTACCAAACATGGCACACGCGCTTAAGGCGTGAAGTTTTACTAGCGAAATGTTCAGACCCACACCCCACAATTCTCTCTACTAGGATCGGAACAAATAAGACGCAACACTCAACGGAATCATGTCAAGTGTTCTGATGTGGGCTTGTCACCAACTAGTACCACGTGGCTGGTAGGTTTTTTCGTGTAGTTTTTTCGAGCTCTATCTAGCCCTATGCTAGAGACAGGATAGAGTAGTAAAGCATTTACCTACGTCAATTGCAGCCATCTCCACGCATGGGAAGTATATGGGGAGCTAAATTGGATTGGATTCATGTATAGTCCCCGATATCCATAATAGTTAGGTCGACCCGTAACGACACATAGGGTACATATCAGCTATCAATCAATCAAACTCAAGGAGCCCAGGAGACCTAGATCTGGACTGTAGCTAATTAAAAGAATCAACCAATTACTAATAGTAAGCCCGGCTCGGGAGTCTGACTGTTTCCGGTCCGTCTGCTACCTACCGCCGCAAATCGCTGCGGTTGCGCTTCTTTGAGCGAGGATTACCGCGTTGCGCTGAACGCTGGGCGTCGAGATTTCGCCTGGGTACCGCGACCGTTGCAGCTTGTAACATGTATCTGCAGCTACGCGAGGTTGATCTTCAAAATCTCCTCATGATCGTAAAAAAAAAAAAGGGAAGGTGGGGACTGCATCGTGCTTCTTTTTTTGGTGGCTATTGCTAGCCCCTAACTGCCGGTGTTCCGTGAAGATAAACAGGGGGAAGCCAATCCAACAACAAGAACACGGAGACAATGTTAGAATATCTGCTCGCCATTGGTAGGATTTTCGTTTCATGCACAGCCCAAAGTCCTCGTTAGAGTAGGCTAAAAGCCACACAAAATTATCCCAGATAGCTTATTTCCATTTTTCTACACAAGCAGCCGAACCTCTGCCCTACATATTGCTCCCCTGGAATATTACTAGTCAGTCTGTCGAGCTTCCTGAAATTGCCTTCGCCTGGCGTCAAGGCGTCTACTGTCGGAGATGTGCATGAATGCCACTCGGGGTTTTAAAGTAGTGGTACCGCTATTCGTAGACTATGTCGCTACTGGGCTGCAGAGCGATTCCATTAATTAAACTACCAATGTTTCAGAATGACCATGCCTACGGGACTGTGGAGATTCCAAGCGTTATGGACCAGTTAGTTGAAATTACTTTTCATGGCATTGAAGATTTGCGCGCAGTACACAGATCCGGGGGCTGCTGTTTTTATTTTCTCTCCACCGCCACTGTCAATCTACGAAAATAGATTGACTACCACCTTGAGGTAAGCGAGCTTGTCACTGTACAGGTACGAAGATTTGGAAGCGAGCTATTCTTTCGTACAGGGCCGGGGGGGGGGGTCTCGTCACGCAACCCAGACATTATTCCGATGAGCTCCGCATGAGCACATGTAGCTATTTGAATTAGTTTGCTAAGATAATAGGTACCCGATATTTTGCCGCTTGGGCGCGGTTAAGACACTCACATCTCCTCTATCAGGATTGAGGGATTGAGGTCATGGTGCGCTTCGGAAGTTCGTTCCTAAAACTCTAATCGCGGCTTACGACCAGAATTCTTTTTTTATTTTATTTATGTAATGACGCTAGCATAGCAAGCTACCGTAAGACGCATTAGGCGGAATGTCACACCGCGCTTGTACTTGGTTATGACCGGTCAGGGTAGGGCTATCGTGTTTATAGGCTGTTCTTGATCTCATCCCCCCTCCCCCTGCGATTACGGAAAAGCAAGCATGACTACATGTGCGTATGTATCATGACTTGGGGTCATTATTACACTCTGCGATTCGGCGGCACAGACGTAAGCGAAATCTGTGAATATACTCAAGCATTTGTCTTTTACGCTTAGGGGCTCTGCATATCGCCATGTAAATACATTGGTTAGGATGATAGGTACATGTCCATGTAGTTGTACTTTAGATAAATCAAACTCGATAGTGCTTTTTTTAAGGCAAGAGAGAAGGCGCAGGTTTGAGGGGGGGAGAGGGGGGGGCGCCTTGAGGAACTCGGCGAATGTCGATTCTCGCGCGCCAGCCTTATGGTAACTCCTCTGGTGTTCTGGCAATTTCTTAGGAAGGTGAACTTACAAAATAGGCTACAAGTTATTGATCGTTGCAGACAAACGGGGCTTTTCCAAGTGCGGCTTCGGTGACTGAGCTGCGGTTGTGGGGCGCAGTAATAACTAATTTCAAAGCCCAAAAATTCGTTCCCTGATACTAATTCGTATGGTAAAAACCTGTTTACCAATTAAGGATGCGAAGCGTAGGCGCAGCTTGTGTCTTGAAGCTCGTCTATCTTTCTTTTTGACGCGTAAGCGTTGGATTGGTAGCCTGAGAGTTAGTGTTACCTGGCACTAGAATTGCGTGTAACACAGATGGGTACGACAATGGGCACACAGTGATACATGTAATTACAGCAACGAATGAACAGTTAGGTGGGTCCTGGGCTGGTTCCTGGGCTGGAATATCTGAAATAATTTCACCAACTGCAAGGCCTTACTCTGCTAAGCAGCACTCTATTATCACCGTACTGTGGCCAGTCGACTGTCCCAGCATAAACTGTTACACCGTGAACTATCTGGCTTCTCTCACGAGGTACTGGACGTAGTACATGTGTGTTGTTTGGCTACTATGGAGGTGAATCATCTACGGTCTGCGCTATTAAACAATATTCTCTACGCAGGATCAATCATCCAGTATTGTACAAAGGTTCCGTAATCCCTTGCAGTATGCTAGTTACCGTCTCTGCCCTTCAAAAGGCCCCCAAAGTGATATACCAAGTTGTTAGGTGTATCGCCCAGGATCAGGGAACGAAACTAAGGCTCGGTCTTTCGTTTATTATCTGATACTTTGGCTCAGAGCTCACGGGGCCTAGTGTTCGGTCCCTGGGACGACCATCGCGCTTGGATGCTTTGTGTGGTCGTCAGGACTGATGTTCTTTTTGGCAGGGGAGGGGCTTATCTTCTTCTGACGCGGAGTTGGCGATGTTAGCGCGGTAGGCTGTTGGTTTGCAACATTCACACAGAAGACAACGCCGAGGGGAGCTAACACAACACTACCAGGCAATTTTTATTTATTTCTAGGTAAGGGTCGAAATAAGAATCTGGATGGTTTGCTTGGATGTAGCAGTCAGTGATGATGCCAGTCTACTCTACATGTAGTGACGACAATCAAGGCTGCACATGCACATGCACCTTGGCACACTTTATATGTAGGTACCAAAGATAGATACCTGACAACAACAACTAGCTTCCTCTGTACTTGGCAAGTTATACAGCTAGTGAGACTTTGAACACTGGATAGTACCGGGTTTCTCAATGGGGTGTTCTTTATAAACCCAAAACAGATGTAAAAATAGTGGTCAATGGATTTCTATTTCGAGGGACTGGGTTAACGTTGCGATTAGACTTACTTGTACGATCTTGTGGCTGGAGAACAATTCGCTCCACTCTTAGTGCTTTCCTTGCTAGCGTGTATTATCTGGTCCATCTGATGTCAGATTTTGGGAAACAAACGCTATAATCGCAGGTATTTTACGCAGAAGCGCAAATATAACCGAAATGACGTTTCAGTAGCGCCTACCTCGCCACACAAATAGAGGTCTAAGCGAGATAATGATCAGCCGCGGGTCAGTGCATCTCTAGGAACTTGCATAAAAAACTTGCAACGCATCCAAAACGTTCAAGGTAAACGAAATTGCCGTTGTGATCTAAGCCTCGATGACGCCAAGTAAGAATAGCCAATTGGTATCCTGCACCCCCCAATTTTTAGTCTTATATGCAGGCTACAAACTACAAAAGCTGAATGGTCATCGTGGTGCTCTTAAAGCTAGTTTACATATAGCCAATTCTCCAAAGTGCCTCACGAATAACTAGCAATTGATAATAATTTCAACTTAGCCTAAGAATATCCTGATTAGGATTCTCATAAGGGCACCTAACACATCTCTAAATCTTGTACAGAACCCCCCGCATGAGAATACTCTCGAGTAAGTCGGGATAGCTAGCATGTAGACTTACTGAATAGGATGGAAGAGTTATATGCAGGACCTCCTTCTTTTGTTACGACCATGCATCGTTAGAAATGACAACTCAAATGATCATGTGGGTAAGATGTACTTGGTTGTATCGGCTATACCCAGTATTGTAGTACTGTCAGATTATACTATAGGAATATGTGGCTTTTAATAAACCTGTTTTATGTGAGGGAGATATGTTCCTGATTGGATCTAAGGCTAAACTTCTTGTGCTTCAGCCATGCGTTAGTATATGCTTAGGGTTATGAACTAATTGAATAACATACATGTAGGTCTGGAGGTCAATCAACAGATATGATACTAAAGCCTGGTGAAAATTAGCTCACTAAAGTTTTAAATGAAAGCAAATCGTTGTAAATTGAGAGACTAATATGATATCGGCTGGTGAGGACCAGGTACAAGCATCCTAATACAACACTAGTTGCACACAGACCCTTCTTGTTGTGTTGTCCCCATCGCTATCTTCGGGTGGTGATGGTGACGGTGACAGTGATAATGGCGGTAGTTATGGCGATGGCGTAGGCGCGACACACGCAGAATCGGCAGCATCGAAACTCACTCGCAGACTGCCTTGCCCCGACGCTGCATGTAGTTACTCTTAGGGAAGATTTGTTTTATCGTTACTGCTCATGTAATATTTTGTAAGCTGCATCCATTTTGATGGCATGATAATTTATGCACATGTTGTGAATCAGTCCTCTAACTTATGAAAAAGAAGAGTACGATTCGTATTGGCCGCGAAATCTGCATGTGGTATTTCATCCACATGTCTTCCCGAAAAGTGTACTAACGACATGTACTACGGGGGCACATGGTAGGCAAAAGAAAAACAATAATCGCCGCTTTTGATGACAGGCGTCCAAAGGAATGTCAGGTTCAGAGCCAACACACGTAGCTAAAATTTCGTATGCAATCCGATCGACCTTGAACTGCGGGGAAAGAAACGTCATGACTGCCACGCTGTATTGCTCCGTAGAAATGCCAAGTTGTTTGTAGAGGGGTCTAGATCTCACAGTCTCACGTCTGGCATCGTAATGTGCAGAACTAAAGTATGGCGAGAGTTGAATTCAACCTAAGGATTAAGATAAAAGGTAATAGAAACTCGTATTTGCGCGAATTAATCGTCTTAATCGTCTTATCCTTCTATTCAGAGTTAGATCGGAAATTATAACTATGTTGAGGATGAGGGAATGGCAATTTTTGTCCCTTATTGCTGTACATTTGGTCACTAAGCATTTCAACTTGGCCCACCTTCGTATACCATGATCATAAACGTGGGTGTTGAATGAGTAAGAGTCCAACCAAGTTTTTCATCTAAGTCTTTTCCCGTCCAATATTTCGCTAGGATTGATATTGTATGTACATGTAGTTAATATATTGACTGACATGCATGATATTTATCCCTACGACGCGACAATTGAATGGTTATTGGTTATAGCTACTAAAGTAGAAGTCTGTAGAGATCTAGATGCATAAGAATATAATATCCGTATTTTAGAAACTTGCTTTTTAACTTCTAGTTGGTCACCCGTGAAACTTTAGGGGCTGTCTATGAGACAATTAGATGCTCTAATGTGCGAAGTGGCCACACGAGTATGTGCTTCCCCGTAGCGTGCTGGTGCGTTTTGGACCAGAATAGACCCGAAACGACGTCAAATAAGATATGTGATCGGTCCGTGATACGTCATTTGAGGTACTCGACGACATATACTGCTTGGATCGGGTATGCAACTACTAAAATTCTGTCATATCCCACGCGTGTGGTCACAGCTACAATACTGTATTTTGGTTGATGATTGAGAAGTAGTGGAGCGTAGATGGGCTACACGCCTAGGGGTTATGACGTTCTGGTTTACAGTATTGACACATGATTACTGCATTATTTGGCCTATAGAAGGGCTAAAGACGAAGGCTGCAAGAGCTAGATATCAAAATTACAACTCATCTAAGCTCTTTGAAGTTAAAATTCCGTTCGCCAGACCTACCACCACTAGCAGAATCTTTTTGTTTGGAAGCATGCATGTCCGTGGTAATGATTCCTTGGTGGTGGCATACTATAATGATCACCCTCCGTTTCCATGTACCGTAGTATTTGGTGAAATTCGTTCCGGCGCTAGTAGGTAAACATGCTAGGACGTGTTGACTTTCCATGGTTTTCCGCCAAAAGCCCCCAGCAACATCATAAATGTAGAGTATTAACGGATTATATGCATGTCTTACCTACTAGCACCGGAACGAATTCCACCAAATACTACGGTACTGGTGGTTGTGTTCGAAAGGCAACCACAAAGCAACCACTGGGCATCCCCCGGGCATCCCCAAGGCGTCCACCAGGCATCGCCCGGGCATGCACAAGCCAGGGATTTCCGGTCTAGAATTTCCCTCCTAGTGCTGGTGGGTTTTTGGTAGTAGCCACGTGAAATTAGTTGTATTTGAATCACTGTGTTTTTGGTTATTTTTATTACTCAATTAAGGATATGGCTAAGTATTATTTTCCAAAAGCATCAGAACGCGTTTTAGCGGTTAGGAGGAAAACTGAATTCGAGGTTATGGCTATGGGTATTAGAGGTACTAGCCGTGTATAGAATACATATACAGTAACTAAAAATATGATGGACCAATCACTGTGCTATTGGAAGATAATTACTAGATCATAATGCCATGTAGCTTTGTAATTGTCATTCCTCCCTTTCCGGTGGTGCACAGTCGCGATGGTTGCAAATTTATGGCACCCTATAACCTGTTGGTAGCTGTAACAAACTGAAATCTAGCCAGGAAACATTAAATTAAAAGATAGGAAAACCATGGGAATGCTGAGATGCTAAGTAAAATCTAACAACTCTGCATAGCTCTCTTCTACAGAAATTATAGCATCAATCCATCCGTAGCCGTGCTCAATAGAGAGGAAGGTGCCAAGACCCTGGGGACAGGACTGTACACGTACTACATGTAGCCATAGTACTAGTTAGGAGTATTCGATATAAGCAATAAAGTACATATACATGTACATGTAGATCATGGAAGTTTATATGTGTAATATATCGACAAAGGGGTTAAAGGCCAGGGTGTTGATCGCGATTATAACCCTTAAACACATGGATGCGGTAACTCGCTGGTTCTGTTTTTACATCCAGTAGCTGCTCGCAAACTGGTACGTAGAAGCTGGCGAGATAAGGTCGTGATCCGTCGCTCGGAGTGGCTTGCGCGTGAAAAACAATCTCTGCCGTTGAGGTCTTATTACAGTATGTCTTGAAATACAACCTGTACCTGCCCGTGGCTTATGGGGAGGGTAGATTTCTAAGTGGTCGAGCCTGTATCTCTCTTTCTCTGTCAAATTTCGTAATATATTAAGTTTAGCTTGGGTGTAGATGCAGGTCGTATTTCGAGAATACTACAGTGTGGGGTAAATCTGTTACCAGTGGCGGTGCAGCTGTCTCTTAAAGGGCTTAAACTTGCCTGAATTTCCCAATTTTACCAACTAACTTAGGCCGATACTTAGTGCGTGGTATCCTCCATTTATTAGAGGGTTTTATCGGGTCTCTTTAGGTGTTTTGGGTAGAGGGAAAGGTTATCCTATCTTACTCGAACCGCTACCTGGTGATAGACCTAACCCTACATTCGTACTATTACTATATACGGTATATCTAGCTGGCTTAGGTCTATCCTACACGTAAGCCACCTTAGAAACAGGTCAGTTTCTACGGTACAGTTAATAGTAATCGCCTTGGCTTGGCATCAGGTTGGGTGTGCATCATGACCAGTGACTCGTCGATTACCAACAAGTATACGTATATCTTTTGTTAGAGATCTGTTCTTGATGGTTTGTCAAAATATGCTCTTCATACATAGCACTACTTATCATAAATAAAATTGTTTTCAACTTTGAAATCCCATCCGTAATAATTCTTTCTAGAGAGGTCTAGCTGAAAGTGAGAGCAGCATTAGGAGATATGCCGTAGCACTCTCGCCCCAGTGATTTTGGGTTTTCTACGAAGGTCAAGGTGTTTAGGGAGGCGTTTAACGTTCGTATCAGGGTAAGTGCTTGCGTTTTGTGTTTCGTAAGTCTCCATATCAAGACTCTAGGGGGCAGTTGATATATGGTATTGGAGTGAGTCTTTGGAGAGTATTTTTGATTTTTACCTTTGATTTTATTCTTTCTTTAGTCGGTAGGAAAGCCGCCATTAGCAAAAAATTTCAACATTCTTCTGTGGTCTCCATAGTGCGCAACATTCTTCTACAGCGGTTTCCGATAGGATTTCGATTTTTCACCAAATAGGGTCTACAGAGGCCGTAGAGGCGACACAGAGGTCACAGAGGCAGCACTCAATCTATATTTTGGCAGAGATAGGATTTTGTTTTTGCTGATGGCGGCTTGCCACTGAGGGGATACAGTGGTGAGATTCAGCTTTGATACTATAGGTACCGGCCGGCAGGATTCGTATAAGTCGGGCTGAACTTGATGTGTATGTATTGTTGGCAAATGAATTCGAATCCACAAGCTACATATACAGTAGAATTACCTTATAAGGGTTCGAGTTATAAGGATACTCACCTTAGAGGATAATATTTCTGATTTTAACAAGGGTTATTTTTCGTGTACCGGGCTTTTTTTATAAGGATATCTGTGTAGCTGCTCTATAAGGGTGTGAAATTGCTCTAATCCCATATCCTATAGAGCGATTGTACTGTATTTAGCTCTTCTAAACAATTGATTGTTGGTTGATCTTTTGCGAAGAGAACCCTGCTTGGCGACGAGTAAGCCAATGAAAGCTCGTCCTATGTGTTAGCAGAGTGCTTGGGTGACTTAATTGGGAGCTTGTCTAACTGGGGTTTTAATAGTATTAATGTCTATCCGACCACTTAGCCTGCAGCTGACCGGGCCTTTTTTTGTGGTTGAAAGTTTACAGTAAAAATTCACGTTAATTAGGTAATATAGGATTCAGGGAGTGCATGTGGAGAAAGTTTTATGGCTACAGTTAAATCGCCCTATAAGAATTCCCTAAATGAAATAAAGGGGGACACACGTCGAAATGGTAAAAATTACGCTGTTAGCATTAGCTATGGGCCAGTTGCAAATTTCCTCAGACTCAAATTACCTATTAATATCACACGCACCAGCTATTTGGTGAATCTGATACGTACGTGTCAGGTTGCTTGCCTCGTGGTATGACATCATCCATCGAGAAAGAAGTTCTCTTCTGCGAAAAAGCCTTGGCTTCATGACGCAGTGGTAAATTTTCAACTGGATTTAATCACCACTATTCATATGGGCCTCCGTCATTTAATTTGGGTGGAACAAAGTGCTGTTAATTTAAGAATTTCAGGTTCTGGCATTGCCGATGGCGGTTGCTCGCTTAGATTAATGACGTGCATCGAATGACGCTGAACCCTGACCAGCCAGCGGGGATGTTTCTAGAAATTCCTTGCAGACAGGACCCTGTTTTTCTGGTGATCGACTTCAATCAAATCCCACTAAATTCTGTATAAAAAGACGAGTTTCTTACCCTTCCTAAATAGATCTCCATACTAGAGCACAGACTCATAAGACTCTTCTGTTATTTGCAAACTAAAACCAAACCTTATACCTCAAACCACAAATCTCTTTCCACGAAAAAACAAACCCCAAATCTATCAAAATGAGAACTTCCCACCGCCGCGTTCCTGTGACTACCACACGCACAAAGCCTTCGCTCTTCTCTTGTCTCACTGCTCGGCGAGCTGCACCTGCTCGCAGCGCACATACCACAACCACAAGCACAACTCGCCATCACCGTACCACTGCCGCCCCAGTACATCACCATAAGCGTCGCCCTGGTCTTGGGGATAAAATCTCAGGAGCATTGATGAGGCTTAAGGGTAGCTTAACCAGAAGACCTGGTGTCAAGGTAATTAATTCTCCGCGAGTAAAATTTGACATATGATTCGGTTGATTAAGAAGTTACATAGGCTGCTGGAACTAGACGGATGCACGGTACTGATGGGCGTGGTAGCCATCATCATACCAGGAGAGTCTAAATGTAAAAATATTACGATAATATTATGATGGATAGCACGGAGGGCTTTTGAAAATATTTCTTCATTACGGGCGAGTTGGCCGAATGCTTTTTTCTTCCTTTAAGTTACATGTATTAGTACTGTCTTCTTCTTCTTTAATTATCTGTATAACTAGCAGCGTGTACGAGATCGATACCCTTACAATTAAATTATAAAGATTTTAGATCGTTTCTGGTCATGAGTTAGGCCAGTGTGATCAATGTCAACCGTATTCCTTGAAGCAAGCGCCGGTCAGATCGCGCGATTCATGATCATAGTTTACTAAAGTACATAACTACGTAGCGGGAAATTTAGAATGGCCATCAGGAATTAAGGACTCTAAACCTTGATTTAATTGCTGGCGTTACCGACATGGCTATGTAATTATACTTATGACTGGCCTAGTAGTATTCGACCTGGTCTCGGGTTGCTACTATTTATGGGCTTATAATTATTGATGTTTTCTGCCTCCAACAGTCAACTTTGCCTGAGCCGATGACTATATATACCATAATGCACTAGGGGAATTAACAATACTTTAGTTCATCTAAAATGAAGCAGTATCATATGAAACTAGCGGAGCTCTCTTCTAGCCGTCTCCTCTTGAACAGGTATATACTGCGTCCAGGGTTTCGTTAGTTCGAAGAAAACCACATCTCACGATCAGCGTCGCCATTCACACGCAATTTAAATTACGTTTCGTTTCATTATCTTTAGCTATAACCATAATTAGGATATCATTTTGACCATGATTAACCCTTAGGCTACGCCTTCAGATTTAAACCTCCAATCTTCAAGCCGTCCTCGGTTCCAGATTCACGAGTAGTTTCCCATGCTTCATTGTCCTCAACCAGAACTCCATAAGTTCCGTATCACCCTCTGGCGCCAACGACACTGAATAGTTCCGGAATAGAAGCCCTAGTAGCATGTGCAACTCCATCATAGCAAGACTAGTTTTCCAGTTAGTATTTGTGGGTGATCAGGAGGAGATAAGGGTCACAAACGATTCGCCAGGACATATTCTGGGACCGGCCCCAAAGGAGAGGAACGCAGAATGCATATCAGAAGTTTCTTCCATCCAACGTTCAGGATCAAATCTATAAGGATCTGGGAAAGCTGTGGGGTCATGGTTGGCAGTTTCGGACTGTGCGAAGATCACCACCTGTAGACTCAAATTCTGCTATTAAAACTTCATTCTTAAAACCCGGGAGTGGTTGGGTTTATGTTGGGTTTGCATACGTTTCCTGGGATGTGATGTCCATTAATCATGCTCCCGCCGTTTGGCACTAGCCTCAATGCCGGTCCTGGTGCCAATGGGTGCCGTCTCAAACCCTCCTTAATAACGCATGTCAAGTACTTGCATTCCTCGATTTTCGCCAAGTCCATCGGGTCAAGTGGTTGATACTCTCCCTCGGGAAATATCCGGAGCAATTCGTCGACTATTTTAGCATGGATTTCAGGGTGTTGAAGGATCTCAATAGTAGTGAATGTTGCTGAGTTTGCTGTGGTATCGGTACCCCCGAAGATGATAGATACTACTTCAGACTCGATTGTCTCTTGGGAGAGGTTGTAGGTGAGAAGCTGCCCGATTATATCTTTGCGATTACCCATAGGTTTTTCCCTTCTTTTATCCAAGTATTCGTCTGTTGCTTTAGAACTGATCTGGGAGTGTTCAGTTAGCATATGTGTGATAGAGACTTGAGTTCTAGATGTTTACATCAAGGTATTCTTCCTTGGAGCGAATCCAGTCCAATTTTTTCCACGGAATCCCCATGAGTAGTTTGTAAATAAAGTTGCCAAGGTTTAATTGAACTAGATTGGCTTTCATCGTGTTGGTGAGAAGCATCATCATGCGGTCCGGGTCTTCGCTGCCTTTGTATAACCCTCCGAAAGCCGCTTCCGCTGTATATTGATTATGTGTGAGTCCCTTGGTAACCTAGTTGAGAGAAATTAATTATTATAGGAGTGGTAAGAACGTACTTAGAACATCTAGGGTTAAAGACCTGTTGCACTTTAATATGTCGACCACTCCCCTCGATGAATTCCTTCTCATGGTCTCCACCTTCGCGATGTGATTTTCGAAACATCTGTAGTATCATGCCGTCCGTTAGCATCTGCACCCTTTTTTTTTGGGAATATTTTATTTCTTGTGGCTGTTATAGTCTCAACATACACCCTGTAAGTATCCTGCATCGTCACCACGCTACCTCTCGACAAAATATTACCATATTCCCTTCGCCTCTTAAGAGCCTCTGCTGGGTCATTGAAACCCAACATGGCCACACCTCCGGGTGTACGTTTAAGATTGAACAAGCGTGTGGAACCGGGATCTTTGGAAAAGGGTTTGCTGAAACTGGTACCGAAGACCGATTTTATGGCCTCAGCGCCTGTGACTCCAACGAAGTTCGGGCCAACTCTAAATACAGTAAGTAACATTTATCTACTAGTATTGTAGTTGGAGATAGTACCGTACGGTATCTCCATATCTTTGATGGAGGGAGTGAAGGTAGAGGGCACGGTCGCCGGCGCATGTATGGACTGATCCACATATCAATAACCTGTATCTGTAGAAACATATCCTTCTAGGAGCGGGGGAATGAAAGATAGTTCAATACTAGTAAATTTAGGATACTTACAGTAATCCGGTATCTGCGTATAATGCGACCACCATGGTCCTGGTATATGCCTCAACGATCCCCAAAACCTACACTTCACGGCATAAAACATCACCAGCACCACTCCCACAACCGCAGCATTCATTGGTGTAACATATTGTGCTACTAAACCTTTTGTTTCCAGTTGAAATGACATTGCTATACTCGGATACCAAGCGTCGAATAGCTTCCGATCGAGTGATTATTGGCCCTCTGCCTGTATTTTGGCCTAGTTTCGGGACGGGATGCGAGGGATCTTATATACCTCCAGGTTGAGATGACAGCTTATCGGTTAATGCACTCTGGTTACATGTATTAAATAATCTTGAAGATATGAGCCGATATGCGATGCCTAGCATGAACTGGAAAACTAGACGAATTTGATCTTTAGCTCTTTGAAAAGCGCCAATATCCAACCGAGAATTGATGGAAAAAGAAAGAAAAAAAGTGATATGTATAACATGAAAGAATGTAGGATAATTGCCTCTTATCCTAATAGCGCCGATGGCCTGCTTAACCATTCAATCTTGTACCCCATATATCAGAAGTACACTAATTAATACTTCCGGTATCCGTTGGTGGGTCACCTACCACCAGTTAGCGGTCTGTGCACTTACACCATCTCGATTCCCGAAAGGTTGAAGACGCGACTATTACGATGCCCGAGAGTACAAAGACGGTTAGAATTGAGGGTGTTCTGCAGTGGATCTTCAGCCTTGGGAAGGATCGATACACGTGGCAGAAGCTTCCGTAGTTCGGGAGCTAATACACTAAAAAAAGATACTCAAGTTATGCTGACCGACGTTTTTAAAACAGGTTGCTTCTGCTTCCCATCCAAAATTATAGATTGAGTACAGTATTGCGGACCCAACCCATTCTAAAAACGCCAGCCCTTGGGGGAAAATATCCCTCAGATGGACAATATGGTACACGTTTTGTAGGACGTCTTGCCGCCAGACCTAGCACATAGGTATGTACTTGTTAGCAGGCATACGAACCAGAAAACATGGGGGTGTGGCTTTGTATGCCACGGAATCCGTGCCTAATGCCGCAGCGTACACACCCCATGTTTTCTGGTTCGTATGCCTGCTAACAAGTAGGGGGGACGCCACACAAAACTACTTGAGAGAGTGACCTAGGAAGCATTATTAGCCGTAACGCATAAAACTGGCACAGTAAATCCAAGAAATCCACTCCAGCGCTATAAGCAGACGATTGCAGGACTAGCTCGTGCTTGAAACCAGTCTAGATACTGTGGGGAATCCCTGCTCCCGCATGCCTTTTCTAAAGCCAGGTTGTGAGGCAATTCCAAATCCATGGGTGAGAACCTTCGCTCTAATCAAAGCGTCCTTAGATAAGTCTTGTATAAGTTGACGGGATGAAATCTTACCGAGAGTTCGGGATCTCGTCATAAAATAAAATAAAAGATCGAGTGGGGTAGTTTCTGAGTGGTTGGTCTCCTGACAAGAATTTCAGAGTCTCGGCACTTGGATATGGAGAGACCTGAGGTTTAGATTTCGGCTGAGGCGCCTGATGACCACGTTGGCCACATGTGATCTACTCCATAGCTCTTCGATTCCTGTTTTCACTTTCTATGCCTCGAGTAAGCGTCCACGAGCTCTTAGTTCCCGAGGCCTGTGGCTACCAACCCGAAAGCGGATCTGATAACAAGATAAGATAAGATAAGACACTCTGCTAGCTTCATCCGGGCATATGGGCGATCTATTCCGCTAGCGCGGCCGACTGTTGCCGAGTGTTAGCCGAGCCTCATAACTCATATCGCAGCACTCGTCTTCTTTATTCCAGCATTCCCCGGATCTCCTCCACCTCTATCAAAAACAATCATGTGCGCCATGAAAGCCCTGCATCCACCAAGACTTCTCCCTCTCTTCTCAAAGGCTACCCTAAGCAGATCCTGGCTATCAACATATCGTACTTTTTCTACCGATGCAGCCGTTTCCCAGCGCCCCAAAACAGCGCTTTTCTTCCCTGGTGGGTCGCTTTCTCCCTCGCTAGATACTATTACGCAATAACTAACCTACTGTAATATTAGGCCAAGGAACCCAGAAACCTGGCATGCTAACCCCCATTGCTACCGCCTTTCCACGCACTCTCGCACCGTTGCTGGAGGTCCTCGATGCCACCTGCCCTGGGCTCAGAGAAATCATCTCTTCAGGTCCTTGTTCAACTCTCACACATACGCCTAACGCACAACCTGCTATCCTCTTCACCTCTGTTGCTATCCTGCGTGTCCTTGAAAATGACTTTGGTCTACAAACCAGCAAATTCGACTACTTCCTCGGCCACTCCCTCGGTGAATTCTCCGCGCTTGTGGCTGCAAACATACTCTCCCTCGAAGACGCACTCACCCTTGTTCGGCGGCGTGGAGAGGCGATGGCAAAGAGCGCAGAAGAAACAAGTGGCGAAGTGGGGATGTTCGCAGTGATGGTAGAGAAGAAAGAATTAGCAGGGTTGATGAAGAGGGTTGATGATTTTATACACAGCGAGGTGCTACCAGACGATGAATTTTTAAATATTGCGAATATCAACTCCAGCACACAAATCGTGCTGAGTGGGCATGTAAGAGCCGTGGAGGCGTGTCTGTGCCACCTAAGGAAATTCCAGGGGAACGATCCGAGGGCCATT
Source organism: Gyromitra esculenta (assembly GCA_038503075.1). Taxonomy (NCBI): domain Eukaryota; kingdom Fungi; phylum Ascomycota; class Pezizomycetes; order Pezizales; family Discinaceae; genus Gyromitra; species Gyromitra esculenta. The sequence goes on from JBCAML010000001.1 coordinate 1,289,919, forward strand.
CGGCTGAACGTATCTGCGCCATTTCATAGCCAGATTATGGCGCCGGCTGTAAAAGTCGTTAAGAACTTGCTAGACGGGATGGAAGTTGGGCTTGGCGGAGAAGCAGCAAAGGTGATATCTAACGCAACTGCAAAACCATATGGCGATTTCGAAGAAATGAAGAAACTACTTGCTGCGCAAGCAGTTGAGACCGTGCAGTGGAAAGACAGCATAGCTTTCCTAGAAAATAAGGCGGAGGTGACGAGGTGGTTTGGGCTGGGTCCGGGGAAGGTCGGAAGGAATTTAATTGGGAGAGAGGTACGAGGAGGCTATAAAAGCGTGCTGGGTGTCGACGGAATGGACGTGGAGGAGTTAGAGAAGGCTGTGAAGATGTTGGATTTGTAGTGGTGTGATTGTACTGCAACCTGTGCTAGATATTGTGTTGGAGGCGCGTTTGTTTGTTTTCCTTTGGTTAATTCCTTTGGTGGTGAGGGGCTTCTTTGCTTTGGCGTTTTTTGTAGGACCTAGTAGGCATAGGGTTCAAGCTTTTTGTGAGGGTTGAGCGGGGTGCTTCCCATAGAATTAGCGAATGAGTTACGCAAGACCATCTCTATACCCCTATTAATGTAGTGAGAGTTTTGGGTGCCATAGATATCAATAATTGCAGTGATCTGGATCTTTGCAGTACGCATGCTCCCAGACAAATTTTCTTGGCACCTATCCTATTGGTTCGTTGATTAGAATTTAGTAGGCATTACTATCTTTTTATTACTAAAATCACGATTAGGCATCAATCCAAAACTCGGCCAATCACACGCTCTATGTTATAGATCGCTTTGCTGCCAAGAGAATTTTCAGCTAGCTAGTCTCAACCCTGAGGGCACAATCTATTTTATTATAATGCTTAAGTCAAAATGACCTAATCCAATGCCCTCGAACCCTTAGGCCATAGCTTTTTACGTCTTGAGCTTGTATATACGTTGTTAACTTTTGTGATTATAATCAAAACATAGCAGTGTGACGTAATCTTGAAGTATCTATGATAAAGGTTCTTATTTGCAGTAGATTTGTGACTATAGCTAGGCGCGATGTGGCTCGGATAGCTGCAATAAGCTAGGACATAGAATTAGCAGAGTTCTGCGTAGCTTTGTTGGAAATTTCTGTCGCGACGTCGTGTGAGAATTCGAAGGCTTAACATTTAACTTTCACAATTCTTTATCTTTTTTCAATCAGAGAAGGCATTTCTGACAGTTCGGTGAGTAGCTAGGTCCCTTCGGCCGCGGCTGAGGAAGGATATCGGCGGTACACAGCAACGCAATGAAATTGTTGTATTACTCGCTGGAGCTGAGCTGTTTCATGGAAACTTGAGGCCTAGGCTTTTAATAGGCCTTGAAGAATAGCTGCAGCTGACCTGAATTGAAAGAGAGAGCGATCTCGATACATCCGATATAGCAGGTATGAATAGAGTGCGTAATCTCCAATAGGGTGTAGATTGGCAGACCCGAGTGAGATTTTGTGATTTAATGGTAACACGTTTATTTATTTATTTATTATTTCATTCGGCACATTTAGCCCTTAGATTTTAGTGCTCTTCACACTAAAACATACTAAACAAAAACCCAAAACCCAAAACAAAAACAAAACAACCAACAAACCACAAGCAAACACTTCACAAACTGACCACTAAACCAAGCTACACCTCCTTTTTGATCAAGTAAAACAACCTCAACATATGCCTGCGTATTTCAGCCACATCCTCTGCTTCCGCCTCACCTTCCCCTTTCCATTTACACTCTGCGTTCCCTATTATATATGCTTTTCACCAATGCCGTACCTTCGGAACGGCGGACTCACTGGTTACTTCACATACTACTACGTTTTAATAGCAACACGGATCTCTATTTTTGTTTTAGAAATTTCCGATAAAACAATGTGGGAGAGGGTGCGCATGATCGCATCATGCACGGCATTTATGAGAAAATTGTTAATTTAGTCTCCATCTCTTGAAATTTAAAGAAATTAAACGGTTTCGTAACATGTAGGTATGTACTAACCATTGGTTTTATTGCTTTGCTAGCTAGGCGACGGAGATATCTCTAGTTCTACCTTATGTAGTTCTACCATCTAATCTAAGTTTGTAATCGAGAGAATATAGCCTTGCTCGAGACTGATATAAAGAAATGAAGTTCGGGAAAGTTCTAATTTTTAAGTGATATGCTCGCACCAGGAATCACTCACAACGCTCCTGTGTAGCAGCTCAGCTAACCGGAGCGACTTCCGATGTCAATGATTCTGGGAAGCCACGAGTGGGAGAGTTTGTGGCAATTCACCTTTTCCCTCAAACTGTGCATTGTTCAGATCAGTCTTCAGGCCCAATCAATGTAATGGTGCACACCATACTATACCTTGTTTCATAAGCATGATTGTTTTTGCTAATTGCGACACGAGCTAATGCTTAATGAACTTACTGCCGCTTTTCTAGAATAACTTTTATATGGATCAAAATTCTGCTATCCATAACTATTCACTGTCTAGTGATGTGTGTATGAATAATCTATCTATCTATCTATTCGCTGTCTGGTCCTATCACGTGCACATTCATCATCGAAAATTGAAAATTAGGCAAATTTTGGTATATCTTGACTAGGTACTCTTCTTTGAGAACGTGTTTTGATGAAGATCACTTCTGGGATGAAATTTGGGTCGGCGAGTTCGCCATTAGTATACTCATGTCGCCAAATTTATAATGCCGAATGACTAAATTTTGACTAATGTCGGAATTATCATGTCTGTGGTATGAGATACGGGGGAAGGTAGCATTTTGAGAGCGGCAGCAACTTCAGTACACTTTACAATTTTCTATATCCGGTGGCTGTTAAAGAACAGAGCTTCCTGTGGGGGTTTCACCGGTGTCTGGGACCCATTTTCACACTCAATACTCATAGTCAGACTTTAGTCATCTGGCATTATAAATCTGGCGACATGAGTATAGATACGCACAATTATACGGGAGAAAGTACACTTAAGGGGCCTATAATTCTTGTTGGCTAGCTTAAACGTGAGTGGCATGATAGGTTAGTTAACTCGGACTCTTGTCCCGAAATACTCCTACCCTATCGAGTTTTAGTTGTTGCTGTTGTTTATTCATTAGGTAAATTACCGAGTTTTAGCGGTAGGAGCCAGAATTTGAAATCACAAACTAAATGGCGTGTAGATCTAACTTCGCATAAATATTGCTAGGAAGGCACATGTAGATCACTATTCTCGGTCTCGAATACAGATCATCACCAACCCCTGCTAACGCACCACATGGTAATGGAGGGGGATCTGAGAAAGCTAAATTGGAACGAGGTCTCAGGCCATGTCTGTACAGCGTACGGTAAAAAAAGATCGAGAGACGAGGGACCTAAAGTTCAGGCCAGCTGTTACTAGCTTCCGAGAGTTTTTAAGAAAGATTCTAGCAGTTGGATTGGCTACAAAGCCCTGTCAGTAGGCCCCGGTTCCGGCCTCGATCTTTTTTTGCCGTGCGCTGTATATGACCAAACGCGTGGCAGGATACTCGAGGTACGCATATGTGCATGGAGAACTTGAAAATACAGACGTGAGTTGGCCAATCGATTTATCGGAGTGCTAATTGAGAGGGATCAGACATCACTACCAACAAGGGGTGGGTTCGGATGCCTTATGCCTGCCCTGAGTACAACCAATCTTGATCAGGCTTGGTGCTATGGAAGCTCAGCTGTTTCTCGTCTCCATGAAATGTTTTCTGATAACTATTTAGCGATCTAAGCATATGTACTCGTATTTGACTGCCGTTTTTAGAATAGACTGGATCTGCACACCCTACAAAACTGTGTCGAATCTATGGCTCCTATGGGAAGCAGAGGCAGCCCGTTTTAAAAACGTCAGTCAAATACGGTGATATGGTATAGAAATGACTGGCCAATCCCTAACATTTTCCAATAGCTCTAAGACCGGAATACCACACGTGTACTGTGGCAAGAAATCAGCCTCCTTTCTGGTCTAGCAATCAAAAAATTAAAAGCTTCGCCGATGCTAAAGGCAATTCATATACATATGCACCTAAGCTACGCGTACGTTATAAAACTGGGCACTTCGAGGACACTGGTGCATAGTCTGATCAGTTCAGTCCATTTAGAGATCCGTGCAGGGTTTTGAACAGCTATGATAGATGACAGCTGTAGACGCTTGGAGGTGCATAAATAGGTCAAAATTTTTACACCAAAATTTCATAACAGCTCCTTCGGCTACTTCATTCTAGGCCCACAAGCGAGCTATGCAGTTGTCATGACATCCCAGTGCACTGGTTGTCCCGCCAGCAAGGTGGGATGTCAAGACTTGTCTTACTCGGCTGCACTCATCTATACGTATAACAGGAACTATACTATACATAGTCCATCTTAATTCCTATGAATATTTTTGATGGGAGATTCGGGGAGAGCCTTATTTGTTATAGGAGGGCTATTACACAATGAAAATGACATTCTAGTGGCTCCTCCATCAGAGCTAGAGATATCAGTTATACTGAGTAAGTTTTTTTTGTTTTTTCAGCTCGGTCCATAGAAATGGGTTCAGGGCAAGGAGAACTCCGGATACCAAGAATGAAAATCTGAAACCTTTTACTTCGCGGGCCACCATAAATCAAGATAGGTGTAATGAATGGATCTCGATCTCCACTAAGCCTGTTGGCAAGTCGACACGAAGTAGGAAAATATTGTCATAGCGTATGCCGTCTATTTGAAAATCATTCATAGCCTGTTTGTTGATTTTGAAACATCTAGCCATGCATATCCCGTCTCACCCACCGGCGATTGCGAGATAGGGAGGGTGAAACAAAAGCACGCACTAACGACTGTACACAGTTTTCTAGGGCAGATTTCCGACTTTGCTGGCCTATCAGAATATACTCGTAACTGGCTTAGCCGAGATGCAATTCCATGCAATTAGCTAGCTATGGGTCTCACATTCTAGTTCGTTAATATATACTCAGGAGGTCGTTAGTATCCCGAATACGATGATGTATCCACCCAATCATTGTAACTTAGCATTAAAGACTCAAGAATGATGATCTGATTTGACATGGTAGCGGGCAGACGTGTTTTTATCAACCCAATTGCAAATATTGCAAGTAGACAAACTAACAAAATGTACATACTTGTGGTATAGTTAAATTACAAAGGGCTACTAACAAAAACAAGTTTGCTATAGGCCCCGTTTACCTCCTTTACCACTGTGCACGAGAAAACCACTAGGCCCTCTAACTGATACACAAGACGGCTACCGTTAAATTTGGAAGCTCAAATGTGAACTTTCCGCTGGAATTTTTAGTAATAGGCTTTTCAACCCAGACACTTGTTTCATTCTTGGGAGTGTTCCAAGAGAACGATGAAGGTGCACTGAGCGTGGTCAGCTTTCCACGGGTTATAGTCTTATCTGGGACCTCAAAGGTAATGTTTGACGTTGTCCCATTGTAATTGGCGATTTTTAGGTAGTACGCGCCACGGTCAGTTCTTGATGCAGACCAATACAAGGGTCCGAAACTAGTATCTGAAGTGACAGGGAGTACAGTTGTCCCGTGGTACGTCGAGAAGAGCTGAAAACTAGTTAGAAAACTGCTTCCGAAAACATTACATTTTTGCGGAGGAGCATACTTTTTGCACGTAGTAGCTGATTGAGAGAGCGGTCTCCGCTGGATCCGCTGTAAAGGAAATAAGATCAGGCTAAGGAATAATAATTGTCAGCATACATCTAATACTTCATTTGCTTAACTTATAAAGTCAAATAACTGCAGGAAACGAGCGGGGAAGACATACCGTCCATTGGTAGCTATTCAGGTTCTGGAGAACCGGTGCATACGCCGTGCCCCGAATAAGATCGGCATTCCTCTCCATACCAATTGCAAACACGGCCTCTGAAATTGCACCAACTAAAGTAGGGAATCTTGACTTAGGAAGATTCCAATCCGTTCCACCTCCCTGAGCCCTATTGTCCTGAACATATGCATACTCCCCAACTAAGATCGGATGACTGCGGTCCATATTATCGAAAAACCCAAACCTAGATACGAAATCATCTGGTCGAGTATATCTATGGTAATCGAGCCATGCACCCTCCGGTATGGGACTGATGTTGGTGGTTGAAGCCATGGTCGTTATATGGGGATAAGCGGCTTTTATCGCATTGTGAAACATTGGGAATCGGTAAGCACTGTAGGAACTTCCACCACCTCCAAGATCATCCTCGTTTCCGATCTCAACATAATTGATCTTCCACGGTTTAGGATGGCCTAACTTTGCCCTTAAAGCGCCATATGTGGTGTTTACTGGACCCATCAGGAATTCAAGCTCATTAAGTGTATCTTGAACGTAGATGCCCAATTCTTCCTGTGAAACGACCGGCCCATTGAGGTAGAATCCTGCCCAGACACCAAGAATTGGTTCCAGTTTCATATCATCACACCACTGTTTTAGTCTAGAATATCAGTCGCAATTCTTAAGCTTGATAGTTAGTAAATCTAACTAACACCGATCTACGTACCAGCATGTATTCTACTAATCCGAGCCCATCAGTGTTTTCATATCCCCATGTACCTTATTACGTAGTTAGCTAAGCGCACGAACTCATTTAATAAACCGGGCATAGACTTACCTGGGCGGCCTGGGCGATCTATCAGTGGACCGATGGTTTCATTCCATTTCCAGCGGTACGGGGGGTCATTGCCCTCACTTGGTTCACAGAATTTTCGTTAGCAGGAACTATCAGCTAAGATAGTCTCAGCTGACTAAATTTGGAGCCTTTATCTCACAGATTATTCCCTCCCGGAAAACGAAGGAAGGCAGGTCCGAAGCCTTCTAAATTCTTGGCAAGATCCTCTCGAAGGCCGTTCTCCCTGGATTATCATTAATACCACAAAACTACTTCATCAACACCATCTAAAAACCATACCTATTGTGATAGGTCGGAGGAAATAGACTGATAAGACTGAAGAAAAGCCCGTTCTGCGCCTTTGGTGCGTCGAACGTGATCTGGAGAGTGTTGTTCACATTGGAGGCGGCTTTGCTGGGTGTTAGAACGAATTCATGCTTAGTCCACGAATTGGCTTTTGATTCCGATATAATTTCCTTCTCAGCGTAGACCGTGGCAGTAAGATTGGATTTAATTGAGACGGTGAAAGTCCCTTGATACGCCCCCTTGACGTAAAAACTCCCTGTATATGGGACGTCTTTCACGTCAATTCCCCAAAATCCCTCGTTTAAGAATCCAACCTTAGTGACACCTGTGGATTTCGGAAGCACTTTCATCACATTAGGTAATGCGGATGATAATGGATTGTTGGTGTCAATGGAAAGGATTGCATCTCCGACGGCACGATAGGCGTTCAAAGTTGGCGTAACTGAGCTACCTGACCCTTGAAAAGCGCGGTTTCGAATGAGCTCTGCATAGAGACCACCGTCTCCGGAATGGTTAATGTCCTTTGGGAGCATAAGCGTTATGAACCGTGATTTTATAGGCAGATATATACTAAGGGCAGCGGCTGTCATACCTCATACATTATTCCATACATAATAGGACTTGTTTTGTTCCCTTCATTGCTTGAAACCACGAGATCTACCCCAAGGGTAGTCTTGCATAACTGTAGTAAAATCAGCACCACAGCTCCCGTGCCTGAGAGAATGCACCGCATTTTGTTGTATGTTGCCTAGCTACTAAACCAGTTACTCGCACCTTTGATTTAAGCTTGAGACATATAATATTATTAGTTCCATTGGTTTTTATACTTCAGAAGTTAGCTCGGTCGGTATCAATTGGTCCGTTGACATGAGTTTCTCAATTACCCTTCCGTAAACCACCAGGGGTGTTATTACCCCACACCCGGCAGAGGAGTCCGTTTGTGAAGGATCGTTTATTGAATTTCCGAAAGTAGCTGACATGCCGGCCATTAGGCCGGGAAGCAAATGGGTCTATGTTTCGTGATTGCAATACTATTATGGGTATTCGTTAAAAAAACGGCCTTACAGAATGTTCAGGTCTTCAAAATCTATCTAATTAAATTCGAAAGTAAAAGACCATCTATATTCATAGCTTGTGATAGTAGCTCGGCTTTGTAGAGATCTACAGATTTATAAACGCAGTCCGGACGAACGGCAGGTCTAGATCATCCCAGCTTTCGCCTAATAGTTCAAGTGTTTGCGATTTATATATCGACCATTTTTTTAGACCGATCGCGATCTGTGATCTGTACAAGCCGGGCAAGCTGTTAAACGCGGAGTCTTTGCACCGAGATCATGAGGGTTCAGTATCTCTCGGGCATTACAAGTAATCTAAGTACTTTATTTTTGGGATTGTAATCTATAAAGTTCTAGGTATAGCTTTATTTATTTATTTATTTATGGCTAAATGTATCGTAATGCCCAAGCTTAAGGCCGTGCCGGAGGAATCCATGTCAAAATCAAGCATGGGAGTTTAAGCCTAAGCGAGACGGGTGAGGCTTTACCCAGCAAAAACAACGAAAACCCTGGAGCTAATATATACTGACGTGACAAGCATCATAAACTCGGATTTTATGGACAAGCCTCCAGTAATGTCCCTGAACGCTGCAATCAATACATAAATCAAAGTGGCAGGAAAAATCGACACTTTCCTGTTAGGAAAGGTGGAACAACTATTTTCATGACCAACATACGGTACTGTTGCGTCAGATTCTACTTATTCTACATCTACATCTATACGTAGTTACATAACAATAACTTACTCACACTAGGATCCGAGTTACATCTAGTTATAGGTAAGAGTAAGGATTATCTCTAATCTCTAATCCTCACCTATAGCCAGCTGCGCATGCAGGCATTTACTAGTTTAACGTATGACTTTTTCGCGAACGAAATGTGAGCATTGTATAACCCCATGGCCACGTAAAGCCGCCTAAGCTCTGATCATGACTAAAGCCAGTTTCTCGAATCTTGGTGTACGTACGGCGCGGACTCGACGCCGAAATATCATGAAATATGGTCACGACATCTAAAAAATAAAATAAAAAATAAACACGAGATCACACACCGTTCGAAAAAGCTGACAATGTTTGGAAAATTTTGTCGTTTTTAGCAGATACGAACACACCTAACCAAGATACGTCTCACGAGTTAACACGGTAAGTCATTGTTGAGTCAAGGTATATGCATAAGTACATGTATGACTGTTACTAGATAATGTAGTTTAAGCCAAATCCCCCAAGAGTGGATCGAGAGTTTAAGTACGTAGAATATATGGTGGTGAGGGTGTGAGGCCCTAATCAGGAATAATTTGGCTATAGCCATGGGCATACTAAAACGTACTGTTCTCGAGTGATCAATTATGAGGAAGCAATGCTATTTTAGGAATTGTCGCGTGTCGTAGGCATAGAGGGACAGCTATAGAAATCGAAATATAGAATATCGATGACTCAGATACTGCTCATAGCAATCTAATAAGATAGTGCGTATACTTATGAATTTAGAGATACTATTATTATCATAATTATATAAGCCCAATTTAGTCTAGAGATACTTGGTGGTCTAATTTTTTGCTTGGGTTTTATAGCTAACTATAGCTACAGTTAAACTCTGCGTGCACGAAAGTGATTCTTATAGACATATGTATATTATATCCCATCTACTATATTCGCGCTAACAGCTACCTTTTTAGTCAACATAGTAGTGTTTTCAATTCATCCCGTTCGAATTATCCAAGGACATGAGCTTGGGTTGGTAGGCCTGGTAAGAGTTTGCTATCTTAGCTATAGCTATAGCATGACATAATCTAATTCTCTTTCAGCCGATCAAAATTTTGGCTATAGTATATCTATGCCTTACCGATCCATGTTTCTTAAGACGCCCAAATTCCGAACCAACCCGATATTGGGCCCAATCGATCGATATATGCTAGACCTAAACTTGGACAAGAATTCGTTAAATCTGCAACCTGCTAATTCCCCACCAATCACCACAGCTAATCCTATAACCGCATGTTCGCTTCCTACAAACGAGTTTAAGATCCAAAAACAATAACCTACATTTGGAGTTAACGAGGAGGCCGGTCACACGAAGCCTGTAAAATGCCCAAAGACATTGATTGGTCTTCTGATGCTGCTCGATGTTGCCAAAAGACACTGTCGGCAGTGATCAGAAAACGGCGTTACGGCATCAATGCACTGCTGGTTCGTATAGGATTTCCAAAGCTAGCCCACCCTTCTTGGTTCTTATGAGGCGGTCCGTGCGCGTTTTGCAAAAGATAGGTCACAGCAAGAAAACCGATAAGCTATGTAACCACGACAGTGAAATTTAGAGTGTACGCAAGTTCTAGCAATCGTCTAGCTACGTGTAGTTGGCCATATCCATGAAAAAGCATAGCTGTATAGTAGCGTAGCTAGTGGAGAATGCCCCGGCCGATCACGAAAAAAAGCATCGCTCTGGCCATGGCCACGTAATATCGCAGCGTGCAAGGTCAAAGGCACAATGTTTGCATCACCCCTAAATTCAGTAGAGGATCATTGGCGAACTAATCTTTCCGCTCGGTGACACCCGGACTTCGCACCGTCCGATAAGTATAGTATAAATCATAAGCTATCACTCGCTGTGGTGTCACGCAACACTGCTTGCATATGTGGGCGTATTTCGCAGATGATTTCATGTGAGAACTTTATTAACGTGTACAGCAATTCTACAAAACATCGCTACTAAAACACAAATGCCCTCCGGCGTTAGTACGCCGTTTGTTCGCACATATATATAAACCACTACTGAAGGTGGGAACTACATGTGTGATAAACCCCTAGAAGCAAAAGGCCGAACCATGCCTGGGTGTTACAGAGACTACATCTATTTTCTATTTTGAAAGGAGAGTCCAATGACGATGCATATCGATATCTTCAAGACTCTAGCTCCAATGCTATCTGTTCTAAAAAATGGTCTATTTTAGAAGAAAGGGCTACCAACACATACACCACAACCCATCCATCAAGACTGCATGCTGTAGTAGCAGGATTGGTTTATGGATTGCCTTTTTTGGTATGTGTAATCACAAGGGTGCCAGGGATGCTGTCATATGTTCTTTTGTTCAGTCAAGCAGGACCCTATGGTGAAATCCCCCGTTATTGAAACCCCTTGATCAGCAAAATCTATATAGCAGGACCATAACATAGGTTTAGAAAATAAGTGCGCAAGAATAAGGCAAAAGCCGCAAACCCTATGCGATCTTGAAGTGTTTCTAGCTAGCGATTGAGACGGTCCGAAATTCTAACACCCCCTAGAGGGTAATACGTCTGGGATCGGCCTCTAGAGCGTATTACTTGGTGAGACTAGGACTCAGCTAGCCTCATTGCTCGCTGGATCAACCCGCTTTTTGATCCTGCTAGCGCAATAGATAGCGAGTGCTCGTTAAGCATGTACTCTAAATGCCAAATATTTATCAATTTCTTTTCAGTAACTATTTGCCGAGTAAAATTTTCCCCTAAATAGCTGCTTTCCTCCAGAGGAGTAAGTCCATGGCTAGATTTTTGGGGAAACGTCGCCTACGGAGCTGTTACATTATACCGTTGCTCCCTACCCATTTCTACGGTTTGAGAAACATTGACAAACGCTCGTTATCGAGTCTGGCTATGATCCCGGCCTAGGATACCGTAGGGACTGGCCAAATACAGACCATTGCCAAGAGGCGGCGTCTGGGATACTACATGTATACTTCATGAGGGATCGATTTACATCAAAACTGAGGGGAAGACGGCTCAGCTGAGCTTGTTGGAGTCTGCTCACAGAGAAATAACTCACCAAAATCAGCTTATATCTACACTATTATTAGGATAATATCCCAGACATCCCCTCTCGGCAACGGCCTATATTTGGCCAGTCCCTACGATGGTTCCCGGCCACCGGCCTCATAGCTAGAGGGATATACTTTATGCTCACCGTAGCCTAAAATTACTGTAACCTACCTATAGTTGGTTACGCCAAGGCATTATGGGGCTGGGAGTAGTTAGTTAAATATTGCAGCGAATATAGGCAATCATATGTAAAATCGAGGAGTTTTGATGAAATCCAACCCTACTATGACTTCCTAGTTTACTTATTTTAGTTCAATAGTTCTTGGGCTTAGTGCAGTTAATTTATAACTGATAACTGTTTACTTTCTTAGGCCGGGGGGGATTTTAATAAAATTACCAATTTCGGCCACCACAGTTCACGGCCGTTGATTGCCAAGAACTACATGTATTCAAGTTCGATGCTTTACGTACGTGGCAGAGAAGCATAGTTACCGCCGCAAATTCTCAGCTTCTCCGATGATTAAAATAATTTTGTAAGCCTTGCATATATTCAGGCATGCACTAAGGTCCGAATCGATAAATACAGGACTCGAAAGAACAACCCTGGCGTACGTGACAGGCTTTTGAATCCTGGTCTGTTGAAACCCTGCAGACAATGGAAAAGGGTGGTCTTTGCGTGTGCCACCTAGATTCAAACACTCGCCTGACTGTTCTTTGGGATTCCTATGGCTTCGGTTAAATATGGTTATCCCACATGGAAACGGTAAAGGTTGCTCGTACAGGCAAAATTTTGGTCTTTAGTGCATATTCTCAAAAAAATTTGGTTGTTGCGTCTCTGGACCTCAGTCACACGCAAGGATCCCTGCTCTTTCAACTTCTGCCATACCCGATATCGTTCGTGGTCGCTTTGCCTGAAGCGAGATCTCGCTTACACCCCCTGTAAGGCTCGTGATAGAAGGTCTGTAAATTTACGTAGGTAGAGCCTTTAGCTAATTATAAGTGCCCAACTGATTTTGAAGATCGAAAAAGGTGCGCCTAAACCATACCTTAATAATCACCATTCTTAGCGAATACCTTTAAAATAGTGACAGGTATGATGGTCTGATCCTTTTGCACGACATACAAACACATAGGAATCCTGACTGAAGCTAATTCGTAATGTCGATCAGATATGGGAACCACGGCCACCCAACCATCTATTCGTAAATCAATCCTCGAGCGAAAATCGACTTATATGAGTTGAAGATCAGATCGAGTTTCGTTATATCGACGAGGAGCCCTAAACTGCCATCAAGGGCTGTGCACATTAATGTGCATGCATGGCTAAGACATATAATTATAGGCTACAAACTGGAGTTTGATCTCTCAGGAATTCTTTATCGCGCCAATTAACTAGCAAATTTTATCGCAACCTTGACCTCTCAGGAAGAAAAAAAAAAAGGTGGAAAGCGATGCCCCAGATATCTGGAAATTCTCTTTCTGAGATCTCTTCTCTCGTGTTCACGTGCTCGGGGGAAATTTAGGCCGTATCTGCTCAGAACCCTGGTGCTCTTAATTAAGCTAATGGAGGGAATCGGACTATCAACCTTTACGATCAAATATCTACCCTAATCCATCCTTCTTCTTTCTATATGCACATTTATTGGCAGCAGTGAAACCAGCCGAGTATTATGGCCAAATATTGGTAACCCGGGGATTCCGACAACTTCCTGGACACTCCATATTAGGAACACTAGGGGTCATCGCCTAGAAATAAACTGGTGCCAGTCCGCCGGTTCGGTTTCGATTCGATATCCATGGGTTCGGGTCCTTCGGAGAAGGGCGACTCCCTTAAACGGCGCGACATGATCCATTTATTTACATACTAGAATATTCTTTCGGTGCCTTGGTCTAGAAGTGATTAGAATTAGGGCAGAGAAGTGATTTCTGTGAAAATCGCTAGAAGCATGACCAGAATAGGTGTTTAAAAGAGCAGAATCACGCCTAACAGGATTTCTGATGCGTCTCTAACTCTCGGTACCAGATAAACTTAGGGAAGTCATCGGGGAGAACACGTAGCTTAGAGGAGGTGTATTTAGTGGGCGTTGTAACCAAGATATTAGCTAGCCGGCGCCTGGTAAACAGCCACTTTATCGGTAACAAGTAACCAAACAAAGTACCACTCACCAACTACCGTTTACTTCACGAAACAGCTCACGATCGTGAGGAACTTCTGGATGGCCTTTAGATCCCGCCTACGACTAGGTCTGGCTGGAGCACAACTGGTTTTACCAAGCTAAAAGATCTTGGATCGTGGCGGCGGACTGACTGTGCAGCAATGACCCCTGCGCCCCTCTTGCATTGACAATATTCAAAGCTGTGGGACCTGGTTAGAATCAATCAACTTTTCTTCATCACGGAATGACAGCCATGCACATGTCTCAGCGCAGGTTGAACCTTGAGCCAATTATTAAAGACCCACACGTCGTGCCTATGCAATGTGTTAATGCCAGTAATTAACTATTCCATGCTGCGGCTTTTGGCCCCCCCGTCGCACACAGATCTCTTCCTCCCTTCCTCCATTTTCTTATTCCTTTCCTTCGCTTCCAGATTTCAACCTGTATACCTACATACACTATACTCCTCGCCATACCAAAATACGGGTACACTAGCGATAACCGACACAAAGCTTTCGTACCATATCGGTAGAGATTGCTCAAGCCCCAGCAGTGTTGGCTTGCCTCCTTTTCAGCCAACCCGAAAGCCGTTCCTAGGATCTTCATGGCAGGACCCGGCAACAGCAAAGCCTCACGCAAGAAATCGACTCTACCATCACTTCCGCGGTGTCTTCACTCAATCCAATTCTACGAGGCGGAAAGCTTCTTATACGACGCCGTTTCAAGATTTATTCTCCCGTCTTTCTTCAGCACTGAAAATGCGGCTATCATCGTTGCCACGCGGCTGCATCTCGATGGACTTGAAGCCCATCTGAGGGAACAAAATCTTGCTCCTGGGCTCCTCAAGGAACGTGGTCAACTCATCCTCGTCGACGCGGACGCTCTACTACCATCACTTTTGGACAACGGGAAAGTCGATAGCGAGACATTTGACAAATATTTTGGCAAGGTGTTTCAGGACATTCGGAAGCAGTATCCAAGAGTTCTCGTCTATGGGGAGCTGGTCAACATACTCTGCGAACAGGGGAACCATCTACTCGCCCATGAACTAGAACAAGTGTGGGAGCGCTTCTTGGCAGCCTTTGGGAAGGATATTTCGCTCTTGTGTGGGTATGATATGGCGGTATTCGAGGCGGATGGTCTCAGTGACGTCTTTCAGCAAATTTGCCTGTCACATTCACATGTTGTCCCCGGTGAGAAAAAGTACCCATTATTAGGTGATTCCCAAGATCGAAGTACGATCGTCGCCATGCTTCAGCAACAGACTAGGTGTCTGGAAGCGGAAGTCAATCGTCGCAAGATTTCTGAAGCTGCATTACAGACAATTCTGGACCATTTTTCATCGCCCTCGACCGAAAATCGTACTCAACCTCATAGTCAAAACGGACACCATAATTCTGTACCTGTGGGTATATGCGGAAGGACATCTTACGAGGGGCGGAGTCAGTACTTCGTCAATGAACGATTTTGCGAAATTTCTGGTCTTCGAGAGCATCAGATACGGCAGGACGGTAATTGGCTGAGCGCAGTGCACCACTTAGATCGCGAACGAGTTTCTCGGTGTTTTTCTTTTGAGGATGGAAGGCTGCGAAAACAAGATTATCGCTTCGTTCACGCGAACGGCGAAGTTCGCTGGGTTACTGCGGAATTCACCGTGAACGTGTACGGATATGTTCATACAATTACGGATATCACACATTCTAGGGGACCTCAAGATCAAGCATACCGGAGACCAAGTACTGCACACCAGACTCAGAAGTCTAATGACTACGGAAACAAACTTCTGGACACCTATCATCCCGAGCCCCAGAGACCTCTTAATGGGGATAGTAGTAATCGACAGCTTGCTGATTCTATGCTTCAACAAAACGAACGTGGTAAATCTAATGAATCTACATCACTACATGTATGCGCTACTTTCTATCCCTTGAAATCGAATGGCTGATATCCTTAGGCAATTTCTGTCGAAAATAGTCGGCGAATAATGGCAGATCGTGTCCAGACCGAGTTCGAGAATATCAGCAAACTCCTAACCAGTATAGCCAAGGATGATAATATTTCTCAGCATTCATTCAACTTCGCTACCATAAAGTCGCACATGGAGAAGCTTCAAACATGGTATAGTTGCTTACCAGGCTTTCTTGCGCTTCATCTAGTCACAATTGATCACTCGATACCGCCGACGCAGAAAGCGGTCATGCTTCAGGCCTATTGCGCATACTTAAGATCAATTGTCATTCTCACGCGTCGAGTTTTAATTAAGGTAGCTACGACTGCAACACGATCTACGCGTGCGCAGGAGGGCGGGTCCCTCGAAGTTTTCTATGCAAACAAGTGCATAAGCGCTGCTAGAGGGCTCTGTAAGGTCCTCGACGTATTATTTAGCGGAGATAAACAGCCGCAGAAAGGATGGCTTACAATGTATGCCCCTTTCAGCTTTGTTTTTGTCATATTTGCTTAACGATGGTGGCTGACTATGGAGTATAGAAGCTCAGCTTTTACGGCGTGCATAGTGGTCTTCCTCGATATATCACTCCGGCCTGCTACAGAATCCTCCAACTTCGATGATATCACCGAAGTTATCCCGAGATGTATCGATGCCCTGAAGTCAAGCCCACGGTTAGATCATCGGGTCTGTAAGCGATATCTAGAGACTTTGATACCATTCTGGATAAACCTCAAGCCACCATTAACCCCAGAGATATTGTCGAAGCAAACACTACCCCCTGATGTTACTTCATCGCCCGGTTGGATAGCTCTAGAGAATTCTTGGACCAACACGTGGTCCCACGGGCATGCGTATGACATCACAGATGAACTTCTAGTCATCTTAAAGGAGCCATGCGGAGGCGTCGATCATAAAGATTGGGCAGCAAGATCGTGGGACTGGAGATTTCTACTTCCTTCCGATTTACCTCCCACACCTCAAAATACGGTTTCGACCACCCCAGCAAACCCGCCATGGCTTGATACTAGCCACAAAAAAAAGGCAAAGAGGAGTAATGGTGACGATGAGTCATCGAGTCATTCCCAATCATCACGTTATTCGTCTCCGGGACCGAAACGGCCGGCTGAAACTCGAAACTCAAGCTACGTGAAGTAATTGCTATCAATAATGATTTTCTCTCTCATAAAAATGGTCTTTTGTTTTGTTTATTTCTTCATTCTTCATGCTAAATTTCATTTATAGTGTTCATCATTTTATGGCATTTGTATATCATGTAACCGGCGTTTCGATTTTGAGGGGGGTCGTCTCTGCGTACATTTTTTTCCTTTATTACTGGGCTTGGTTAAGATCGTTTCTCAGGGACACCTATTTTTCTTTACCTATTATCTTGTGCGTGAAACTCTAAATTTAAGGCCAGGCGTATATCTTGCCTGTGCCTGGCTGGCATTAATCGTGCTCATGACGGTTGCTGGCTTTGAGCGTTCTAGGTTGTCCTGGTGTCTCTAGCATCACCTAAGCGCGTCTGCGTACTGGAGCCAAAAATGATATAGTTCTCCAGTTTCGAGTATCTTATGGGTGTTGTTGCTTGATAAGGAAAATTTGTCATAACTGGATGTTTCGAATTTGCCAAACGCCAACAAAATCGCGGCACAACAGCGGAGGGCATTAGCAAGCCACAATCTGGCTTGGTACAAATAGGAAAAGATGAGAGAATGAGTGGGTGAGACATTTATTTGGGATGCGATTTCCGAGATTGTATTGGTTCCTCAGTCGTTATATACTTCCCACATTTCTTATTGCTGTAGAGCCCTGAGGATCTTCACAAAACGCCCCCAAGAGCTAGGATTTAAACCTGATTTCGATGTTAATGATGGTGTCCCCTAGGCGAGTTTCGGAGAGGGAAGTGGTCAAACGTTTGTGTTGAGCTAAATCTTCCGATTTATGCGGGGCTCATATTCGGACCCTCAAGATCTAGGCATGTTCAAGCCCCGCTGTGTGAAGTCGCTTAGCCATATATCTGAGATCTTTTTGACTCATGTAGGATCTTAAACTCGAGTTAAGGTTATGACCTATGTAAGTAAAACATTCGTAACGGTAACTAACTCGGAAATTAATATAATCTGACTAATTTATTGCTGCTAACCTTTGGATAAAATTTAGGCAAACGACTTAGCTAGGACGTCCAACACTATCTCAGAACCTCGTCTAAAAAATCGAGACCCCAAATCTATGGTTTGCAGCTCGTTCAACTGCCTGCGAGACACGCGATTTATCCACATCCGTAATCGTCATCATTCGAGACCTACTCTGCCGGAATTCGAAGCAATAGCAAGAATCTGGTAATTGGGAGAAAATCCGGTTGGGTCTCCCTGAGTCGAGAAGATCTTGGTCGAGGAAAGCGAAAGTGGACAAAGTTATCCCCGTGGGCTGACAGTTAACGGCTATGAGTCTGCTAATACAAAGTCCTGAATAATTGCTGCAGCTTAAATTTGACAAGACAACACTTCGCTTGGATAACAGCATGAATTTCTGGACACAACATTTCGAGTACGAGTACGTGTGCGAGGGTACTGGGTCTGGACTCGGTGACTTGTTTAGGAGACAATGCACACGTCTCAAAACGGTCTTGGAGTGCATACCGATTTGGAGCCCGGCAACAGGTATCTGCATGTGTCATACTGTACCACCAGTAATCTCCCCACAGCATATACGCTATCGCCCGATATTGGTCTCCCAACTCACCCACGGAATAACGAGAATGATGTGTGACGGGTCAGGCAATGCCACTAATTCCTTGTGGGAAAAAGGACTCTAGAAAGCTACGTATATTAAAGCATGACCCTATAGCCAGTGCTTCCACTAAGTAGCCTGTAGTTGAATAATCTGTAACTATCTGTCAGTTGTATGTATGTATTACGAATCAAGAATGTAACAAAGAACAAACTTATGGGCAGACCACAGCTCTAGGCAGGCGGCTTATTGCTTTTTTTTTGTGCCATCCAAACCTTCTCGAGGTCTGGAACCGGTTGAAAAATCCCTGGGGCAAATTGGAACATGGATCGAGACTAACCGTCTATCTCTGCCGAGCGAGATCCCACCCGAAAAACCGGTATTTATTAGGTGGCAAGAATTGCCACCAGAAAAGAGGGTCATTCTTTATTTGTATCTAAGACAGTAATTTCTCGGTAAGGCAGCCGGTTCTTGTTCTTGTTCTGCTTCTCCGAGAGAAATACATAGCCAGGATTGACCAATCTTTGAGGATCGTACCCTTTGGTACGTGTAGCGACCTTTGGTAGGCGAGAACTACATATTCCTTGCTCGGGACATGCAATAAGTACCCAGAAATTCAGGTTGTTGGAGTGGGCTCGGTCGATTAGGGGATTTGGTAGAATCCTATTACTTGGCTGGTTAGAATAGCGTACATGCAGATCGCATTTTCGGGTAGTTTTTGCCTGCTCTGAGTACTATAAGTGTGCAAGAATTCAGGTCAAGAAAACACTTTATCGTGTAGCCTCTTTGTCAGCGTACATATATCGATGCACGTGATAAAAACCAGTTGGCTGGGGAGGAACGAGAAGAAGCAAGGGGTTGGAGATAAAGCATCTAAAACTATATCAGGGAATAGAGTGGGCATACGTTTACTTTATCCTAGGCGAGAAAGATCAAGAAGAATCCAGGCCGGGTCACACGTCAGGACTGTTCAAGATGGGTTCCGGTTAGCTAGAGGGTCAATCCGTTGGTGGGATTGGAGGGAACTCTTAGTACTGAGTGGACAGGAATAATTACAGGCAGTCAAAGCGTTCCCTGTCACTCAGGCTTCCCCTAGTGAATGGACAGCAGTGCATTGTAGTAGACGCCTGGCATTCGCGGGGTATCCGTGACGGATGATAATTCATGATTCAATCGCATGTTTTTTTATTTTTTGCTTTTAATTTTCCCTGGGGCAAACGCAAATCGGCCTACATACTATACGACGTCTATGATCCAGCTGTTTCGGAGTTGAAATACTCTTAGGGGTGCAGGGCGTGCTCTGGAAATACATAGCCAACGGATGGGAATAATTGCTATATATAGGTGGGTATAAGGCGCATGATCAGGCTCTTTAAACGATGTGGTCTTACACTATGTAGTTTCATAAAGCTGCGATTGCGCACGGATATCTTCCCATCTCTTAAAATCTCTAGATTTAATGGATTATTCTCACAATCTGGTCACGAGGCTGTGGGTTTGAACCACAATGCATGTCAACGTCCCAACCATGACCTTACGATTGATTCTCTCATTCATACCGTAAGTGGGGTGAGATGCGGAGATATATATTACACCTATGCGCCATTTTAAGCAGAAATCCATCTGCGAGGTTCGTAGAACCGGGGTTTTGACATGAGATGGCGTTTGCGCGGCTGGCAGGGAATTAAGAACCTGTTACATTACATAACTAGCCATCCCTGGTAGGTACGTGTAGTCAAGGCTACCTATTAGAGGGCTAATTTCTGTCAACAATTACGATTGGGTTTTCTGGCTAAAAGGCCACCTCGATAAGATGTCACCTAGCTAGCTAGTGGCTATGATTGGATTCTATGGTTCCTATCTTATCTTGCATCTTAGCCTTTCGAATAATGGCTAGTCTTAAAATGCCGATCCCTTTAATTGCCTAGCTCGGCTGGCTTTTGAAACATCCTGACGACGTTAGTCTGCGTTAGAAGAAGCTTATCCCTTCGGTGCTCTGGAATTGGTTGCTAGAGAGAGCATGTGATGTAATATATAGCGACAACTACAGTCGGCCCCTCTCATAGGGATATGAAAATACTCCATGTACATATCCTTATAAAATACATGTAGTTGTCTGTTGGAGATGCTTCTGGTGTGAGAGTCCTCCGGGTGTGGCCTCGGGAGAAAATATTAGGGAGAGACATGGGCCCGAGTGTACGGGCCCACGGCCGCGGGTGTTCTAGAAGAGTACTGTTAAGTATATAGACGGGGGCTCGCAGCCAGCCTGTAGAGAATCAAGCAATCGATCTCGTTCGTCCCTACTATTCCAACAGTGTCGCTGGAACGAAGCCGAATCATATTTCGTGACTACGAAATCAACTTTCTAATATCCCCTCGTTAGTGCTTGAGCGAAATACTTGACTGTTAAGTATATTAAGTAGTAGGTAGGTTTGTTCCCACCCCCTACTGCCAGACTGCAGATCGGACCCCATATCTTTGGAGGCTACATATGCACGTAGGTATCATCACGATCGTATCTCCAATTCCTATAATATAAGCTAAGGTAGGTTGACTATACTTGTTAAGTATTAAAGAGGTTTCGCTTTTAGGGAACAAGTTACAATAATCGCACAATAAATATATACTAACATTACATACATGCATCCACGTCGCTCCATCAATCGACCTGTTCGTTATACACCCCTCCAACCCTTTACACCTACGTGCTGCCACTGACAACCTTCTCCAAAACCCACACCCCTGGCAGTGCGACGAAGCAAGCACTAATTTTTCGCGCATCCTCCTAACCTGCGGGAATATAAGACTCTATAGGCTAATATTATGCCTCTTCTCTAAGTCCAAAAAAAATATTCGTATATACGTGTATACACGTATAACCATAGGCTGCTATTTTCCGAAATCCGTTGGTGCCCACTTGGATCTTGCCCTGATCCTAGCCCCGAAGAAGAAGAACGAGATCGGGATTGGAATCATGATAATCGCAATGAAGCCGAGCAGCGAGCCGGCCCAGTTGACGCCAAGATTATGGAACATCTGGCGAGCAAATAGCGGGAACCCAGCAGCGAAAGCGGAGCGAAGGAAGGTATTTGCAGCTATGGCTGACGCCGCACTATTTTTCATACACCATTACTATACTGAGCCAACAGTGTGAATAAGGAAGGGCAAACACATACAACATGAGGTAGGCATCGATAAGATAGTTAAGGGACTGAAGGAAGATGGTAATAAGACCTATTCCAATTGGAATTCCGGCTAAAGTAGGGACGATCCAGTGAACATCTGGATAATTTCCGCTTAATCATGAGGTCAGTATATCTAGCCACGAAACTCATGTCTTAAGTTTATATAGAACTTACCTCCAAGAAAACCAAAACAAACCAATCGGGAAAATAATGCTGCCAATGATTGCAGGCACCAGACGGTCCTCTGGGATGGGGACGTTGTTATTTGCCCTCATCCTCCTATTTGTCCAAGGCTGGAAGGCGATCACCAGGAGTCCACCTAATAGCATTCCAACCACCATCCCAAGATACGGTAGGGCTGCTACGCCCAAAGTGTAGCCACGAACTTCTCCGAATACGATCGGGTATGCAGTCAAGAATATGTATAAAATACCACTATTTACTTTGTTAGAACTAATTACCTCTAGTCGGTCATGAGGTTAGGAGTAATACTAGATAAAGGCCGTATATAAGCTAAGCAGAAAAATGATTGGTTCACTAAAAAGAAGTTTTAATGGACGGCCAAAGTTCTTTTCGATTAGTTCTTTGATATCAACCTCTATTTCCTCTTGCTTTGCGTGAATTCCCCAGTTCTGTGTCAAACGTCGAAGATGAGAAGCCTTGGCCACGAGGATGACTGGAGGATAAGTTTCCTCAAGAAAGAATAGGTTAAGAAAAAGCGCAAGGAAGCCCCTGAGACTCTTGTTAGCTTATGCGTCTAGGATATGTAAGGGACGATGGGAGTTACATGATGGCCGTAATATATTCAGTCCATCTCCAACCGAGGTAGCTTTCGGTAATAAACCCTCCTGTGATAGGTGCAATTAAGGGCCCAGAAAATACTGCCATGGAAAACACCGCAATAGCAGAACCTCTTGTTTCTTGCGTAAATATGTCCGCAAACACAGCGCCGACGACTGCTAAAGGACACGATGCGAAAAATCCACCCCAAAACCGGCATATCAGAACCGTTTGGATATCTTTAGCTACAGCAACGGCAATCTGGAATATCGAGAAACCAAAAATTCCGACCAATAAGGGCAAACGTCGGCCTTTAAGCTCAGAGAACGGAGCCCAAACCAAGGGCCCGCTAGCGAAACCAAGGACCTAGAGAAAATCGTCAGATCTTATTCCTTTGAAATTTCGGAAATCTTTGGGAAGGATACATATAGCGATAAACCCAGAATGGAGACCTCAACACTAATACCAAAGTATACTGTAGTAGGCAAGCAATGAAAAGTTAGTATCGATTCCACTCTTCCCTTCTGCACAATTTGCTAAGTAATACTTACGAGATATAGCTCCTGTAGCTGATGAAAACACACTACTTCCCCAAGCCGAAACCAAGGTAGTGTAACCTAAAACTGCGGCAGTGACAAGCCTATAAATGAGGTCCAGTCTTTCAGTATACTACAGGGGGGATTTGTATTAGAGTGCAATGTACCCACTTTTTTTTCAATGGCCAGTTTTGGCCATGCATAGGATCGTTATGGCCCTCAAAATCCACCACATATTGATCTCTATGTGGGAGTGGTGGCGGGTAATCTTTTCCTGCCCCGAAAGGGGGTAGCTCATCTTTTGAGATATATTTGTTGACGGTACGTCCCACGGTGTTGCTATATATCGATAGGTGTGTTCGCTGTCTCTCTAGCTCAATTTGATTTGATAGGTCAGGGTTATCAGAGATAATATCACGGTGTATATATCGCCTGCTTAACTCCACCGAACTGTCGTCATTCGAGCCTGAAGAACTGGCGGGGTATGGTGATGCTCCATCTGAACCAAGTTGGTGAGAGGCTTGCCTTTCCGCCTTTTCAATATCCCGTGCAATGTCACTTGGTCCAAGCATTGCCATTTACTTTGAATTTTTGTCGATTCTCGAGCAAGAGATAATAGATGTTCCAAAGGATCAATCCTGACGACGAAAGAAACCAGGAATTATAGGGATGAGAGGATATTGAAAAAAAGCATGAGAATACATGGCAAGGAAAAAATCTTGCCGAAATCCGAGGCACAACCGAGAGGCCCAAAGAACAACGCTAGATCGGGCGGTAGATTTCCCGGGAGGTGCTTTTTAGGATAGCTGATGGAGATGTGGGGTTTGGAGGCACTTGCTTTGGGGGGGGTCGTAAGGTGTTGGGTGTAAAGTTCACGGACTAAACAAGGGTAGAAACCTGCCTACCCTTCTACAAACAGAGAGAGGTTTCCATGGACGCGGGATTCGGCACATCTCCGCATCTGCATGGCGCACTAGATACGCTTGGAGTGTGACGTAAAATATTGTCAATAATTTATAGTCTAGATTTCCTCTCCTACTATTTAGTCAGCATATTAGGCAGTTTATAGCGTTCTGTATTTTCATTACATGTAGTTATAAACTTACAGTCATAACTTGATACATTGAGTGCTAAGTCTCAATATGAACCCGTACGACATATAGAGGTGAGATTAACTGTAGCAGATTCGTTTTGTTATGTTAGTATGGAAGCTTGACATATATACTAAATCTCTTGCTGTAATGAATGGATTCAGCTATCTCGCGCTCCACGGATGTACTCTATATATCGTATCTTTTGTAGTTAATTTTTTGATGGCGAACGGATCCCGGGTTATGCAGATTCCGCGTAGCGAGATGCGAGTGTAGAGTAGCATCAAATTGCACATTTCTATACAGCAGTAGGTAAGGTTAGGATGCTATTTCTAATACATAGAAAACAGCCACAAGCAGGAGTGCTTTGCCGCGGCATGACACAGGTCTTCCGGTAATTGATGTCGGCTCTTGGTGAACCGCTTGCGTCATTGCTTTTTTACCCTAGTATCAAACTTAAGCCCAGGATTCGTGAGTACACTAGTCCTTAATCAAGCTCTAAGACTGAAAATTTATGGCTTTTTGCTAGTCTATTGGTTAGAAGACTGTCTTTGTACCTCTATGTAGATTGGTCGATTACGGATCCCTTATGAAATCTCTATTCAATACCACTAGGATTAGGGATTTTAAAAATTAAACATAGTTGGTAATCAATATTTAGAATCGTAAGTACACAATTTCGTCCGAGCAGCAGAAATAACGGCCAGTATCATGTTCTCAAATAGTATCGCGATCCAAAATCGATGCAAGTTCTATATTATATTTTCCGTATATATGTATCTAGATATCAAATACCCTGCGCCGCAGCTCATACAGGGTTTTATAATATTGATATGTTTATATCTAAATATGTATTGGCCTCCAATCGCCAGCCGAGAGTAGCTGAAACGTAAACCCCCGGCAAATTTTTAATTTTAGCGTTTCCGAAATGCATTGGCTAATGCGCCAGAGCTTAGTATACCCGTTCATGGGTATAGGAACTAAAGTTAAAAAACCAGGGTGTTTTTTTCACGCCATAATCACACAGATACACAGGCGTCGCGAGATACGGAGAATAAGCCATTACTAAAATATAGTTCATTCTAAGAGAGAGAAAAAGGCTTATAAAGCTGGATTTAAAGGCTCTGGAGTTAATCGAGGGGCTTGACCAGGCTTATATGTGGGATTTTAGTGTCTGCGGCAAGAACGTGTGTCTATGCTAGTCAAAAAAAACTTAGCGACCAGCGGGTTCACCTATGTAACATGCAAGCGATGGAAAGAACGAGATATCCTCTTTGGCAAGAAAATCTTTCCCATGCCCGCGCTTTTAAATTTTCCTGCAGTACTTTTGGATACCCTCAACCATCAAAGACACCCTCCAGTCGAGGTAAAACACTTGTCTTATTATAGAAAAATCAACCCCCCTACATGTCCAAAATACAGGGTACTAAAGCTAAGAAATCGCGTCAAGAACATCTCAACCTCTATATCATAGATATTACACGTAAATTATATCATTGTTGTCATATTAGGATGGCATACAGACTTTCTAGGCAAATTAAGTGAAGAAACAAGTTCTTCTATTAGATGGGATGTAACTTTGTTTGTATTATTACTATTTTGAGGCTAGATTTATTTTATCATCAGGACTTACTAGGCGCATCGTGTTGGGCGTGTATGGGAGGCCTCGAGGGTGTGGAAGTTGTCTTGGAAGAAGAGGGTATACGTATACGAAAGAGAAAACCTTTCCTATGCCCGCGCTTTTCCTGCAGTACTTTCGGATACCCTCGACCACCAAAGACACCCCCCATCCAAAGTAAAACCATTGTCTCACCATAAAAAAATCAACCACCTCCCTAAATCCTAGGGCACGGTTGAAGTATACTAAGCCTAAGAAATCATGTCAAGAACATCTCTATCCCAAGAACATCTCTACCATGTAACTAAACCAAGACCAAAAAACATGGGTTAGTTATGAAGGGATAATATAGAAACTTCCAAGAAATTGAATTAACAAGGGTTTTTGTTAGATTTATTATAACTTTATTTATTTCTTGTTAATATTTTGAAGCTATATTTACCGCTTGCTGGGAGATGCTCATAGGTGCATTCCCTTGGGCATGTGTGGAAGGGTGTGGGTGTTGTCTTAGAGGGGGGAGGGTATCCGAAAGTACTGCAGGAAAAGCGCGGGCATGGGAAAGGCTTTCTCCCTTGCTAGCGTAAGAGCTTATCTTTCTGTTAGTCCGTCGGCGGATATAAAGCCTACACCAAACTCGGATCTGCTAATTAAGCAACCCCCCATTTCCCGCTCCCTGTATTTATAGCATGGGCGTGTGCTAGGCATGGACGAGTGAGATAGTATGACAGGGTCAAGCTTTCGCACCTCGATCTCAAGTCCCCGGTGGTAACCGCGTATATCCGTTATCAAAGGGAGGGAAAAAAATTCCTCAAATACTAGTTTTATCGGTAAACTTAACTTGTTAATATAAATACATGCGTAACCTAACGTTGGCTATCTTTAACGTCGAAGGCCAGACTTTCTGGTCAGCTAACACGACGGGATACATTTTCCCGCCATTAGTTTTGTATCCAGTTGCCCTAAACTGTGTGTGAGAGAGAGAGAGAGAGAGAGAGCAAGAAAGAAAGAAAGAAAGAAAGAAAGAAAAGCTTGTTTTCAGAACACTTCATTTCATTCATATATATGCTATGGTATATAAACGAAACCCATCCTCGTTCAATAACTTCCAACTAACCAGTTCCTCTTCTGGATTCCCCTCCTTCCGCTAAACAAATGAAAACAAATATAACCTAATTACATATGTATACTTCTCGTCTCTTTCGTAACGTTTCGTCTTCATACCCTTTCATTACGCACGCTAATCACAAGAAGGACATCACTTCGAAAAGGACACCAAAAGCCTCCAACAAAAAAAACGAAAAGATGGGATGGATATCCCAAAAACAAAATACCCTGCAGATTCGGGTATCTTTGTGTAGGAAGAAAGTCGAAAAACCAAAAAACCAAAAAGCCAAACCCATTATACTCCAAAAAGACCCATGAAACTCCCGGCTTTTTCTGTTGCGTCGTCCTAGGCGTTCACAACAACGCCAACAACTACAGCAACAACCACAACGACTTCAGTTACTTTGCCCATTCTTCGCTTACCATCACTGTGCAAAACTGGGATGTTGGCCAAGACCGTAGGTAGAGTCTTAGATGTTGCCGGAAGCACAACAGGGGTGGTTAAAGTCTAAGGTATCCGTGTTAGTCAGGGATACCTACTCAATAAGCGACAATTTAGGATAAGGAACGCACCACTCCCGAAAGGACATAACCCGAGCTACCGATAGTCACTTCTGGGCAGTTAGTAACACCACACTGGTATCCAATTGGACAGCATCCACCTCCATAGCTACCGCCGCAAGTCTGCCATCCGGTAGCGCAATTTGCCAGAGCTGTGGTGATCACTCCACCAGCGCCGGTATCACCATTGCTGATAGTAACGACTCGCTCGGGACAATCAGTGATACCGCAATCGCGACCGATCCTGCAACAGCCACCGTTGTACTGTGCAGCACATGTGTAGTAGCCTGTTGGACAAGTGCTGCCAGTTACGACGGCACCGGACCCAGTTGTAGTAGCGGTAGGACAATCAGAAACTCCGCACAGGCGACCGGAAGGGCAGCATCCGCCAGCGACGTTAGTGGGACAGGCATAGAATCCCGAGGAACAGGTGGATGCCGCTGTTGCGGTGGGGTTGACGGAGGCGCCCGACTGCGCGACACAGCCATTAGCAGAGCAGTCATAGCCATCGGTGCAACAGCCACCGCCTTGAGCGCTCGAGCAAGCCTTCTTGCCGGTACCACAGCCACTGAGGTTACCAGTACAATTCTGGCCTAAAAGAATGATAAGCAAGCTGCGCGTATATACCTATGGAGGGGCAGCAAACCGCTAGGACAACATCCAACATTTCCATATCCGATATCTGGAATACGCTCACAGGTCTCATCCATTGCACAACAGCTACCAGGAACGCCAATTGCCGTGCAAGAGTATGTACCAGTGGCACACGCGAAATTCTGCCTCTTGCCCAACAAAACCCCGATAATGCCATTATTGGAAACGAAGTTCCTGTGAGGAGCTCTAAACGCATTCGCCGGAACCTCCGCCAGTACATCTTCTAACTTCTCTTCCATGAAGGATTCCCCTCCCAGAAATCCCTGCTGGCTCCGAGCCTCATGCTCCCAATCCCAGTAGAACTTTTCGCCGGGGTTCTCGGCACTCATCTTCCGGACGCCTGAGCATTTGGCGAATGATTGGTTACGCTCATATTCGTCGGCAAATTCCTGCAGCCAGCGTTTTGATGGCGGGCCAGTCCCAGGAGGCCAGTACTTCACTGATGGATCGATGCCAGCAGGCCATTCATATGCTTGAGCTGCTGCTGCGGAAACCACAGATGAGGCTGACAGAAGTAGATATAAAACGGCGGAGCAGGATGTCGTAAATCTCATTGCGAGCTTAATGCGGGGTATGTTGGATGGTTCCCGATAAGTTTTCTGGGATTGGCGAATAGCCGATAGATAATAGCGATTGAATAAACACTCGCTCAGAGATGGAAAAAAAAAGCAGGTCAATAATAGTGCGTAAAAATTCGTAAGCGTAGCGTAAACCGTAAACTGCAGGAGCGGGAAGGAAGCGAGAATGCAGATTCCTGCAGAGATGAGGGGGAGGGGAGGGATAAGAATGAATAACAAGCGGGGGGATGAGAAGGGAGAAGAGGTGAAAGAAGAGGAGGAGAAGGAGTAAGAGAAATAAATCAAGAAGCACACAGGGCCACGGCTCACGGAACGGAAAAGGCTCACGAGTTAAGGAAATGCTCGCCGAAGACAGCAGCAGTGGTTGGGTGTCTGGCCTGCATGTTGCTGCGTTGGTTTGTTGTTGATTCTGACGTATTGGCTGCAGCTGTTGCCCAGCAACCGGCGGACGCCCTGGTTGCGACAGCAACAACCCCACCAGACAGCCAACCAGATCCCTATTTCGATTAATCCCAGCAAGTTGGCCAACTACAAACGAGAACTCCATCCGCACATAGACACTCATTGCGATTGATAGTGCTGTGCCTCACAGCGAATGTTCTTCTTGCCAGATACCCGAAACCATCGAGCGTAAAAACCCTTGTAATTGGCAGTCGATTAGTTATGCAGGTACGATGAGTAACCATGGGACTGGTGGTACACGTGTTACGCTTCTCACGGAGCATGGCGTGCTGTCTACGCTGCATATAATATCAAAAATAGTCTATTCAAATACCACATAAGAGAGAGCGGTGGAAACTCTCCTACCTTCTGGAGAGTGATTTGGAGGGACTTACACACATGAAGACAAGTACTCTAGACGGGGAAATAATTTATTTCCGTACAGCTCAATTCGTCTTAGTACTCAATAGGTTGGACAGGCCAGTCGAAACCCCACTAACAAGCAAAAAAATTGCACTCCATATACAACCAAAAGGAATCTACATACTGCTTCCCTGAATATTCCTTCATCAATTCTACTTCCGAATATCCATTATCAACTAGTATCTTCTTTTCATCCTTCTCGGCGGCCTTCTCCTCGCCTTTGGCCTCGAAAAAATCCACCACCTCCTCATATACCCCTCCAAATGCATCACAGAACATCCACCCCACAACGACCAACATGACAATTGTCAACCACATCGAATGTCCAACCGTTATGGTTGCAGCCGATGTGGTACTTGTGTCATTTCTGATCGTCTCGTTGGCAATCGTCCCATTGGCAATCGTTTCGTTTCCGATCGCCCCACTCGCGATTGCCCCAATACTACTACCCCCAGTATCACTACCTATCGCTTGGTTTCCGGTCTCTCCGTCATTTCCATGAGATCCACCCATATGAGAGCCTAACATATATCCCCCGATACCACCCAGTGCCGCTCCACCGATTCCAGCACCCACAGCTGTCCCCATGCCAGAACCTCCAGGCGAACCTCCAGATGAGGGAGGGGAGAAAGGTGAGGTTTTTGGAGAGCTTCCTCCAGCAGCGGGAGGTGGAGAAGGAGCTTTGGGTTTACTGGTGGAACTAGAACCGGAGCTGTTGGAACGACCTCCCCCTCCGCTTCGACTGCCGCCGCCACCGCCACGAGGAGACATTGTTTTTGCTGGTTATAGATGAAGAGGTAAGGGTAGTAGTTGTATGTGAATCGGTAAGTGGTGGTGGGGTTGAAAAGATGGTAAGAGGTACAGACAGAAAGAGTGTGTTAATAGCAGGGTTTTCGAGAAAGACAGTGACTGGCTCTTCTAGGGCATATTCAAAGCTCAAAGTCTAGAAATTCACTCTAGTATGGAATTGGATTAGAGAGATGGCTGGGGCGTGAGCATTGATAGGAGCTAAACAGCTCTGTTAAAAGTGCCACTGTACGAAAACTACGTCAAGATAGCTATAACCCGACACCTCAAACCTACCCATTAATGCTCGCTTGAAAAGGCTCATTTGTTACGTAGTATAGAAATAAACCAGGTAATTATGAATATAGTTTATTTTTCTGATCATTTAGGTGAGGACGGAATGAACGAATCACGCACTATAAAATCGCTATAAATACATATGTATCCTTTCGGAGACATGCTCTATCATATTATATGTACGACTATAATTTAGTAACGTATAAAATAAGCTTTTCTACCTTTATGAAGGCTTCGAATACACAAACTTTAAATTTCAGCGGAACGCTACACGGGATATTCCTTTTTCCTGGGCGAGGCCAAATCACCAAGTGACAGGTTATAGTTATCACTTCAGCTCTCTACTTTGGACCTTGGGGACAACAAAAACAAATTACTCACATGGTTATCGGGAGAAGTAGTTTACAGTCCTGGATAGTATTAAATTTTCAGCTGTTAAAACCGTTCTAAGCAAGAACTTAAGATGAATAAATCATCACTATAAATATATGCACATGTAGGTACCGATTATCTAAGCTAGAGGAGATTATTTAATATAGAACCTAACTCAAGTTACAAAAAACCCACCAGAAAAAGATGTTATTCGCTCTAAACGTAAGAATATTTACTCGCTTTCCTATAGCTGCCAAGACCATAAAGGGTGGTTTAATTTGGCAACCTAAGTGTCCCAATAGCGCAAAACTTGCGAGTTGAACATGAACTAGCGCAAAGCCATTCAGTCATCAGTCAAATCTATTACTACCTTTTCGATATTTCTGCGTGCTCGTTTATTTCCTCTAGTTCCTTCGTCGTCCACTTCACGTCGTTCTTGCTTGACTTTCTGTGTAGCTTTTGATGACTCCCGTCTCTACAGGATAGCAGAAAGGGTCAGTAACAAATCCAATTATAGGTACCACCCTTCAGGAGCGATCTGAAAGACAAATACCCGGTATTTAAGAAGCTCTTTTATCATATCGTCCTTCGAAAGTCCTTTCATCCATTCTAGGTCATCCTGGGAAAACTCAGGTGAAGCTGTTCGACTTATGGAAGACGATGAGAGAGGTGTCGATGGTATGAGGCCCATATTTTGTAAAGTGCCTGTGTTCAAAAAGAGACATCAATTCCATATCACAAAATTGTTCGAGGAATTCTCCATGCAACAATTTTTTTATCCTCTGAGTAATAAAAGCAGCAGATGGATAAACCACGAGATCGATATCGCATAACCAAGATACAATACAGGTTTTCAAAACTATCTATAGGATTTGAACGGGTGCCTTTGTAGCTGACCTCTTTCGCAGGCTCTGTAGCAACACGATGGCTGATTCCACGGCCCTTAATGTCTTTTTCAAACACAGGCTGTAATGGCTTTTCGGCAGCTTGCTTTCGATCTTTGGCCCATGACTTCCAATAGGGTTTGAAATGTGGGTGAGGGCCTGATAGAGAATTAACTAGCCCCGAGGGATCTCCCAATTGGTGGCAGCGGACGACGACAACTTCAATCGTCCCAAGATTTGACAACACCTGAAAGTCCTTTTCACAATTTGCTGCACTCTCGTCCACTAGAGGAGCTATGTTAAACGCTGCCGGGTAAAAGCAACGAGCCGCCATTAAGTATTTTACTTTTTAGAAGGCATGATTACGTACCTATAGCTAGTTTATCAAACTTCCATACCTTTTCGAATGATGCGCTATGATCGTTACTATTGGTTTCTACTTTGGAGCGAAATTTTGTTTTTCTGAGAAAATCGTTGGGCGACAGCCCTTTCCACACAACTCCGGTTTGATACACACCATCCATATAGACGAAGAGAGTTAAATCTGAGTGGATCCATGTCGAAATAGCTACATTTAAGGAAAATCGCTTATTTTCCTCAGCTACGACAAATGCGGAAGCGAAGCCATCCTCGTGCTGGGTGTCGTACTCTAGGGAACTGAGGTCTTGCCCTTCGATCCTCAGCGAGCAAGTTATACCTCTTGCTGCTGGCATTTGTATTTTTGTCCTCTTCAGATATTGTGGAATCTGAGATCGTCTGTCTTGTTGCTAATGGTTTTGACTATACGTAGATAACACAGTTAGAACGCGATGAAGTCCACTTAACTGAGGTGGTGCGATTTTCGCTGACTAATCTAGAGTTTCGGCAGGGTTTAGCATCATAGCAATACCACAGCCTTCTTCACAAAAGTGCACTTTGCCTTGTCCCGGGCTTAAAGATAATACCTCTGAAACAAGTTATGGTACGTGACGATCACTTCGAAGATGATTTATTTACTTTTTTGACGAGAGGAAAAAATGCAGGCAGTAGTGAAGGTTGAAGGGCGTTGTATTCGAGTATTGGGCTACTTAATACGAGTTGCGAGACAAACCTACATGTATCCCTCTCTATTTGCACGCCGCCAATATGATGGGGGAAATACTATCCCTCAAAGTAATAGACGTATCTTTCGGTGCGCTAGTAGATTTGTTCAACGTCCAGTTAAACTTGGACCAGCAAAATTTCATGATCCGGCCGCATCCACATCCGCCTTGCACTCAGCCCATTCTTCGGTCAGATGCTGCTTTTGCTTAGCAAGTGCTACGAAACAGCTATGACACCGCCTCCAACCGCCATGCCGTTCTTCTGAATGGGATATAGATAGGTACCAAGGGTGTTTCTAAGGTCTGCAAAAATGAATTCCTATCTCTTATTTCTTGCGCGCAATTCTCTACTACCAGCCCATAAAACTAGCACAGTGTGCTAAATCCCGGCGCAGTATCTGGAACTGCGATTGGTTGTGTGGCATTTGTGATTAGCACTATCGTTGTTATTTTGTCGCGGCGCAAAATACGGTTGGTAAAGGAGCAAGAGGCCAAGATATTGGAGACGGAGATACGATGCCGTACAGCGAACTGCGATAGAGGATGCGTTGGCGGTGAAAAATCAACTAAGGGATGCGAAGAACGAAAGGAATTGGTTTCGATAGAGAGGAGATAGGTGAGGGTATTTTTATACACACGATATAATTCATTATTTAAGGTGTCAAGGGACGGGATTCGGCGGGTACACACAAAAAACTATAACTACATATTATTCACCCTGGCATTATCTATGTTGAATTTAGGATGTTTAATATCGTTTATTGTTTGTCACAAAAGGTGTCAAAGCTTTTGAATGTAAGATATCAATACATGTACACGTATCACCGTTGTTATTATTTCTAATGTATACAATTGCTTCTAGTACGTACTCCACAAAAAGCTAGTATGACATATTAGCTATTTCATTCACTCAAGATTCCTAATATTCAAAAAAAAGGGATATTTGCCCCAAGATTTATGGGGGCTTAGGGCCAAAATTTAATTCCTATTCTACAAAGCTAACCTAGATAGAAGAAATCTCTAAATTTTATACAGCCTCTCTTATATATAGTTTGCCCCCTAAAATTTAAGACTTGGTAATTGGTCTGCTCCAGAAACTTCAGAACCTGCTACGAAAGCCAGTTAGTGGTTATGTCATATTGGGATGAAAGTGGGGTGATACAACCCTCTGTCTAAGGAGTTTTCCGCTGAAATAGTTCCCTAAGATTATCTGCAGCTCTTTGGCGAGATTTTACTCCTTTGCATGTTTCTTGTCATAAACCACTCACGAATTCTCTTCAGAGGTATCGGATTCCTATAAAATAAAAGTATAAAATAAATAAATAAGCAATCGATGTTCGAAAATAAACACATATACAAGCCAAACCCAACACAAACTCACCGAACTATATCCCCAGTAGTATTCAAACTCGCAGTCTGGCATCCCATAACCGGCAAGCGACAAGTTGCTATCTTTTGCGAGAGAACATTCGGGCTCACTGCAATGATAGTCCTCTGGCCCACGGTGGTCACAAAGATCGCAGTTGCAGTTTCCTTCCTTATGTGAAAATCTTCCTGAGAAAATATTTTGCTCCTTCTCCTCAAGAATATCCCAATATCCCAACTCGTTATCACAGGCTTTGCACCTACACAGAAAGTTGTAATCTCTGGCGAGTTCCGAGCGTCTCTGTTTGGCGGTCATCTCCCAAGCCGGGAACCCAATGTAATCAATGGTGACCTCGTCGCCAACTTTAAGATCTGACCAGGCATAGAGCTCCAAATAGCGCTCTTCTTTGTTCCATTCCCATTCTGCATTACAGAGGCAGGAATGGTTAATTCGGGATACAAGTTCAAAAATGGCGCTCTTACGATTTTCTAGGTCGAGAGGATCCTGTGGGAATGCCAAGCAATTCGAATTCCAAATATTTTCTTCTATGGTAAGAAGATTGCCTGAGTGTGCGTCGTCCCAGAAGGACCAAAGAACGAGGGGGTTTTGCAGCCTATAGAACTTTACGAGAGCCTCCGAGGGTGCAGTATTGATGGCATTAGTGATAGAGTCCTTGAGACTCTGGTCACACACATGGTTGGCCATAATGAGCGGGCGTTCGACAAGAATCAACTCGCCAGATTTGAACTCCTTTGTGACGATGAGACCGTAGCCTTTACCAGTAATCCAAATAGTTTTAACGTCCGGTGGGGTAATTGTGATGATCGGTTTCGATGGTTGGGATGCAGCGATTTTTGCGGTGATGTATCTATTCATTATAGCAGGATTGAGAGACGGGAGCACGGAAGTAGAAACCTGTATGTCTAAAGACATTATTACGTAGTTTGGATGGAAGCGGGTTTGAATGGATGAATTGGTGATGCGGAATCGAATTGGTTGGTGACGAGGAAAGAAAGTCTGTCCGTCTTTGCGGGGTGGTGTGGGTCTTGAGACGCTGAGCCAGTAACTATAAAAGGTCCAACCCACAGCCCATCTGTCCCGCTCTCATTACATGTATCTTATAAGAGGGCAAGTGTGTCTCCGCCCCCACTTTATTGTCGCTTACATATAAGCTTTAAATTTTAAGTTGCGTGGGCTGATACGCCATACTCGTAACACTTAGCAAAATGGCTGCCACCTGAGATAGTGCTTCGTCTATATCCCGGGTTCTTCTTCTACTTCTACTCTCGGGTTCTAGCCAAGTAGAAGTATCTATCCAATTCATACGCTGCACATGCAGTTTACATGGGGCGGGATGTTTCTACGTATGTTTCTCAAGTTTCTGCCTAAAAGCTCCACTCAACCTTGCTCTCTATCTGAGAACCTAAATACTTCCTTATAGCCGTGATTATCGACTCTTTTCAGAATCAGCCGTAGATGTCTTGGGGACAGAATCGAGGAATATCCTAATAATTCCCGTGCAAAAGGTTTCCTGATTCCTTCACGAAATATCACTCGTCTATGGTATGCATATATTGTCAGACGAACGAACTAACACTTCAGCTAGAAGAGAAAATGGTGTTGTTACATATACGGGTAGTCTCGTGTCCAGTCTTAGCGCAGCAGCTTGTAGCTGTTGGAGTAAATCAGAAACACCCCTGCATACTCTTTCATTCTATCTCAATCTCGCTCCATACTACATGTAGTTGGAAGTTAGCATGGTTTCAACCTTATTTTTTGAGGCACTTTCAGCCTCACTATTGTTTTGTCACAAATAACGAAATTGCGCTTAGTCCACCCCTCAAACAAAGAAAAATCTTTAGCAAGATTTATTTTAACTTGGTCTATGAGCTCTAGATTAAGACGATAAAAATCTACCTAGTCAAACTAAATAAGATGTCTTTTGCGTGAGCAGTCTTTTTCGGAAGTCTTCTTATTTGACGTTCTCAGCATCTTGTCATTTGAACATGAAGACACATTCACCACCATAAGTTTCATTACTACATGTATTACCCTTTTTCTTCACCAAGAACCGTGCAGCTCATCCTTTTAAAGAAATTATTCCCTGCGCTCTTAGTACCACAGGTCAGAGCCGCTAAGGTGATAAAGCTATACAGAATACGATAACAGATAAGAATACAAAAGCAGCAGATGTCTGCAATAAGCAATATCCTAAACAATTGCCTAGCTCATACAATCCCTCCAACCATATCCATCAAATTCAAGTTTAGAGATTCAGAGTCCCTCAACGATAGCTGCAATAATCCACCATACCATAACAGCTAAGCTCCAGTGACGCCCAACTTTCGCCTTCGATCCAGCAGCACTCGCACTAGATGCCCCCGGGAGATTAGGATCCATATATGTAACTGATATGCTGTTACCGATAGCTCTACTAGTTGTTATATTTTTGGCCGTTGTTTTTGGGCTACTAGTGGATTTCATTTCCACAGCCTTTGAAACTGTTGATTTCGAGGTTATCGTAGCCGTTATATTTGCCCTAGACACGTTTATGCTTGTCCTTTCTATAATGGTGTTATCCTCGCTTGATATAATTCCGCCGCCATAGATGTCAAGATTAAACAAAGTAGTTACTGGCGCAAGATTTGCTGTTGGAGTAGTATGTCCCCCACCATTATAACATTCAAGGAGGCCACAGGTTTGGCCATACTTGCAACAGCCGCCGTTGACAAATGCAGGGCATTGATACCACCCTAGTTCGCACTTAAGATTTGTGTCATCGCAGGGAAGGGTGGTAGGGTCTGGGGAGCGGCAGCAGTAGACACCAGTGAATGTGTTATTAGTAGGTAAGCAAGTATGACTTTCGTTGCAACAGATTTCCTAAGAAACGATAAAATCGGATGATAGCAGTCAGTTGAGGGATACAAATCTCGAAGCCTAGAAACTTGATTATGATAAAATATATATGGGTTTGAAGGAGCATACAGGGTGACCTAAATTGCGACAGGACTTCTTTCCAATTCGACAATCAGGCAAGTCATCCGAATCGGCGTCCCCTGTTTGATCTTTAGCATCAGCTACTTGTTGCCTATTTTTCCCCTCTTTCCCCAGATCCTCAATCCCGGCAGCCTCCATGTTATCCAGCCACAGCAAAGCTGTAATTTTATATGGAAGATACCCGTCTGCAAGTCCGGTGGGAGAAGTTTGGGGACTCAGCGTTGAAATAGGAACTGTAGTTGTAGTTGTAGTTGTAGTTGTAGCTGCAAGGTCTAGTCCGTTGTTAAAGAAAGTACTGTTGAGTATTGCAAGACCGAGGCAAAAATAGAGAATGCCGATGTAGAGCGGAAACTGCCAGGACATTCTGATAGCAACAAGCAGGAAGCTACCGTAAATTGAAATGGAAGATGTAGAGAAGGCCTGAATGGTGGTAAAAGGGTGACAAGTAGATGGTGATGAAGCAGAATGCTAGAAGAGATCAAGGCCAAGTTCAAGGTCTCCTATTAGAAGAACAGCGAGGTTGGGGCTTTAAGTACGTCAACTCTGCAATAGAGTAAACCCTTGGAGCGGGATGTATAATGCCTCTCGTTTCCTAGATGTTATTCTGATTAAGTAAGCAGGCGGTTTAGGTTCGATAAAATACAAATATCACATGTACTTCCTAGTATGAGTCGAGTGCCTCATAGAAAATTACTCTAGTTTTTGTATATCTTACAGCTGCAGACATGGCATCCCTAAAGCTCGGCAACAGCTGATTGCTCTACTAGATAAAAACATGGGTTTAATGAGTTTCCATGAGTATCGAGAAATATACTTTGAACGAGTGAGTTTGCTGTTCTGGTACTAATCAATTTCATTGTTGCGGGTACATTTATTTCGCTATAGATGATGTCATCAGCGTAGAACCCTAATTACAGGGGCCAGTCTTGGCGTATTCTCAGCCCCATAGCAGTACCAGTGAACTAGGCCTTTCTGGAGGTCAGTTTCAGAGAAGCACAGACAAGAGGGCAGACCCAAGACATGAAAACTATGAGTCAAGAGAGGGAGAGAGACTCGTCTCCTGAGTAAACAAAAATTCAGACATAAGTTCTTTTTTTCTCATGTTAACTACTACTATTTATCTGGTTTAGTCCACTGTATTGCGCGCGCGCCACCTCCTTGGCAACGGTACGAGTTTGGAGAGAGCCTACGATAACTTTAGTTCGCGACTTATCCGCCACATAGATCGCTAGATCACACCCAATGGAATCCCTCAACACACCCCATCACGAATCTCAGTTCACTACTGGCATTCCTCAATATCCTGTATCTGAATCCAGCGAGCGAAGCCAGTATACTCCGTCGGAGTTAGGAGAGCGAACAGCACTTCAATTTCCCGTGTCTGATGCTGGGGAGCCTACAAACGTGGGAAACAATCCACTATCTAGGAAGGAACTAAATAACATCCGTCGACAAGAAAAAAAGGAAATCCGTGTTCATGCAGAAAATCTGGACCTGAGTGATAGAGATAGAACAAGATGTAAGTTCACAGCCATCCCAAGTCTTTAGTCTAGCATTTAACGCAACGATTAGTCCGAGAGGCCGTCGACGACTGGTTTTCCAACAAGAGGCCCCAGCAATTCCCAACAGTGTTGTTCAAGGTTCTTAGGAAATTAGATGAGGAACGGCAGATATGGCTTGCAAAGAATCCGGATGTGGGCTCCGAGATAGTTGTCGAAGTCTGGGTTTCACCAAAATACAACGAATGTATACACACTCTAGTTCCAGATACCCTCGTAGCCTATAGCTCACTCTGAGCACCTGCATCTGCGGTCAACGAATGGATCCTCTTTATCTCGGCTGCGAGTGTTTGGGGAGGGCCCTGATCAAGATTGATACTCCGCAGTTTTCTAGATTTTCATTGGCTAACAATCACCGGAAGATCCAATGTATCGGAATACAAGCGGCGTAGGTCTTTGGAAATGGTTATCCCAACCAATAGAGGTCAGTATTACCATGCATTTCCTAGAGCTTCCTGGATGACTGAAATTTGGGTATGAAGGCAAGAAGCGATAAATTTACGTTGATGTGAGTTAGCAGCACTCTTATCATGAGATATATTATTTACAGATATTACAGCTCTCTGAATGGGTTGACCGCAGACCTTCTGAGAGCACTTCTTATACACTATGAGATCAAGATTCAGTGCCTCTATGACATGGTCTTCGTAGACAGTTTCTCCGCTAGCATTCAGCCAGCTACTGAGAATGGTAAATTTTGAAAATCTATGGAAACATTTCCCACTTATGTGCTGAGATATAACTTAGTGTTCGCGCTCTCCTTCGATTTACTCCGTCTTGTACCGCTCGGAAACGAGCGCCGCTTCCATACGCAGACCTTCCCACAACTCGAAAACAAAAGACGGAATCATACATTAGCGTGGAAGTGGAACCCGTTCGTCTCAGAGCCAGAAGCAAAGTAAGAACTGACTATTCTTCCGGACTACCCACCTTACTCTTTGCTAAGAGAAGCTAGCGATCGAGCGTTTGAAATTGCGCGCACAGTGATATGGTTCCGGCGAGACCTTGACACAGGAAAGATGGTTGCTATTTTCTATGTGGAGCCAAAAAAATGCAAGAAGATCGTGGCGAACGGCCAAGCGCAATGGAGAATGAGTGAATTCTGTGAGGATATAAAGGCCCGGACCAGGTCGACTCAGCATCTTCCTGAGTTAGAGCATGAGGACTTATCCGAGGAAATTTTTCGCTTCTTGGCACGCTATCTCAAGCAAGCGTTTAGGTGGAATAGAGTACTAGCATTACACCAGCAGAAAGTTACTGCTCTGGTATATGCACCCTGCTTGATTTACAATACACAAAGACTAAGTGGTGTTCTGTTCTTATCCCCAGGAAGACGAAGCATTCGCCATGCCAATGGTGGAAACAACTAGAGACATATACCGTCAGAAAGCTGCATTGGACATACACTTAGCAATACTAAATCTCCAGCAAACAATGGTGTCTGCTCTCTGCCTCCGCCAGGTCAGCAAAGAGATGTTCTGGCCTAAAAATGCAACAATTCTGTTTGGGGATATTCAAGACTCTTTGGGGGAGAAGATCATTGAGTTCGAAAGAATGAGAAAGCAATGTGACGATATACAAAACCTAGCAAGTTTCCCTACACCTCCAGGCAGCTATCCATTGCCAACAGCAATTTCTACGGCATTGTCTAACAGAAAATAACTGATTGCACAGATATTTAATACCATCTCTATAGAAGAGAGCCGGGCAGCAGTCGATCAAGGAAGAAGTGTTGGGCGCCTAACATGGCTGACTTTTATATTTCTTCCATTGTCGTTTGGAGCGGTAAGACGTTTTTACCGGTTATTGTTGGATCCTAGTTGATGAAACTAACATTTTTCTAGTCAATACTCGGCATGAATGTCTTTCAACTCAATAATCCTGATCTCTGGGTTTACTTTGCCCTTACCGTACCACTATTTTTGATCATTACGGGCTGCATAGTGATTCTGAAGGCAGGTGTTCTATATTCTCAGAGTGGACAAAGAGATCTCGGGTTCGCACGGTGGTTACTCTCCGGCCGACCAATGCGATCGCCATCCGACCGTGCAGATCTTGAGAGAGGCAACCTTACTTCAAAGCTGAAGGATCGGTTGAGGGGCCCTGGTTGGCACGAAGGCCCCGACTATAGGGATTCGAAATTTGATGAGGCGAGAGACACGACGAGTAATAAAAAGGAGAATTGAAAGGTCATGTAAGAGTATGTATTGATCCAAATCTAACGGATATTGCCCGTGAAATTTTTTCGGCATGTGACAAAAAGCAGAAATCACAATACGACTCGAGAAGCCGTGGTGTCATGTCAATTAAATATTGGCTCCATAGCCAGGCTCAAAGTTCATCCAAGAATACCCACCAGTATTGAGGAAGCCAGCTTGACAGATATCTGACTACCTATGAATTGCTCTGTTTTAGGCGATGAAGCTAAAATGTCACGGATCCCCCTGGGTATAACGGGCTCTCGGCGAAATTAGGATTCCCATACCTGCTTTCATTCTGAAATTCGTGGTGATAAGGCTCTATAGCGAAGCCTTGGATTTATTACACAGAAGATAAATTCTTTCGGGTGGCTTTCTGGTTTTCGGTTTTTCATCGGCCTCTAAGTTCATCCCCGAAAGTGGGTTTTGTAAAGGGCAGAAGAACTACATACGCCACACATTTGCTTTGGGCCCTAGAAATGAATCAATTTACCGTATTTACTCGAAAAATTGGGTAACCTTGCCACTAACCCGTTGAGGAATTTGTCGGAGATTAAGTAGCATGTCTAAGTCGATTTTAGGTCATTTCTAGGCCAATTTAAGTTGGATTTAGGAAAGTGCGCTACCCAATTTTTCGAGTAAAATAGAGACTTTGCGCTTTTGAGCCATTTGACCAACTAGAAGCTGATCTGCACCAATCAAATTGCTAGAAATCGGCGCTGGATCTATTTGCGCAAAGTCTCTAATACGGTATACCAACACGTCAAAATACTCGTTACTCCTTGGCCTGAATTTCCCCACAGCAGTGGGCAGAGGTTACACAAATCAACGTTTTTCTTGTCATGACACGTGTGGTTGCACACGGGCCATCTTTCTGAATCAGAGCCACATGGCCCGCGCTGCTAGCTCGTAAACGTGCTCCGGCCACGTTGTCAACCGGGGGTCCGCAGGATCTTAAATCGTTAGCCGGCAGGACTCGTGTCATAGAAATCCCCGGCGCATAGGCAAATAAGTTTATTTTATTCTTACAGGGTACTGGCGCCTACCTAGCTAATCAGCGTCTTGTGAGCGATCTACGTTGATATTTTCAGGCCGACTTACCTGTGTTAAAACATATTTTCCCTGGAAGCCATAAATAATATCGTCTGTTGAGAAGAAAGGTGAGATTTTCCAGAAACATCCTTTTGAAAAGATAACGGATTATGGTAGGTCGTACGGCGATCATGGCCTACCTGAATATCACAAGATACTTTCAGCACCTATCGCTAAATTACCGAGAGGTATGGCGTTCACATTGGAACCCCACCTCAGTTGCAAGTACCTATTCCCCCCTCACGGAATACACCATACGATATTTACATACTCGAGGGTGCTCATAATCACTGGATTAAGAAGTGAAATCTTTGAATTCTGTTGGCTCAAATATAAAGCCTAGTATCCCGATCGGGTACCTCAGACGAGGCGGAAGCCTCCCGGATTGGTTCTCGTCTCCGGGCTGGGATCGTCTGCTCGCATAACCTTGTGCGTCAAGAAAGTTCGGGTGCGCACCTGCGTGATGTTGCTCTTTCAAGTTTCCATCTCTCTCCAAGGGGGGTAAGATAGGCAATAACTCTCGTACGGAACTCTACCTGTCTGCACAACATACGATCCCCAGAAAGCGGTTCCTCCAAACAATAAAACCCTAGATCAGTCCAACATTACGAGATGATATCACTGCGACATGAAGACATAGGATATCGATCTCTAGCCTTTAGTCAGAGCGAAATAAGAGATATGGCGCATGATCCGCCGCCAGCGGTCGGCGCCAGCTGGCCACCACCGAATTTTTCCAATCCACAATCGAAAGGGCCTACGCTGGTAATAGTGGAACTGTTATTGATCACGATAGTTTGTGTGATAGTCCTACTGCGGGTCTACTCAAGAGTTTGTTTGAAGAAGTCATTTGGGCTGGACGACTGGTTCATATTGCCTGCCACTGTACGAACCCCCACCCTACCAGCAGTTCAATACAACAAATACTAAAAACTGTTGACGATCGTAGGTCTTTTGCATTGGCCTCACAACAACGACCTGCCTAGCGACCCTCCGCTATGGTTGGGGCAAGCACATCTGGGACATCACGAATGCGAATGCAGAGAAATCCCTCAAGCTCTCGTGGATTTCTGAACTGTTCTTTACTTGGTCTCTTACTTTAACAAAGCTTTCACTATGCTTTTTCTACTTGCGACTACTCAGAAATTCCAATACCTGCAATAACCGGCGTTTAGTATACATTTGTATCAGCGTTGTAACTTTGTGGGCGCTCGGCTTCACAGCAGCGATAATAGCCCAATGCAACCCGGTCAAGGCAGTATGGACAAGAAATTATACCAAAAAGCAATGTGTAGACATTAAAGCCGGAATAATTGCACATGCTGCGTTAGATATTGCAACAGATCTCTTTATATATATTATACCCATCCCGAAGGCGTTGGGTTCGCAGCTACCTAGGAGGCAGAAGCATTTGTTGTTGGGATTGTTTTCCGTGGGCGGAATGTCAGAACTTCTTTCGTCCGAAAGATCATACTATGATTTACTAACAAGTACCTAGTGTTTGCACAGCTGCTGTTATCCGCGTTCCCTATAGCCTACGTTCAATGAATAGTTATGACACGACTTGTAATTCTTCCCTTAATACAGCATGTTCCCCTATTTCTCAAATTAACACCTGAGAGTAGGGTATATATACGATTCATACATTTGGACTACGCTCGAGGCAGACTTGGCCATTATCTGTGCTTGCATGCCCTCTCTGGCGCCGATATTAGCAAAAATAACACCAAATTTCTACACCTGCTCTGCATCCGAGGACCAGCAGCTGTCGCGCTGCACAATCCTCAAAGGCTCTACCAACATGCCCTACAGTGGTAGCCTCACACCTCCCTTCCCGCTTGCACACATCTCAACTACGGCCTCATCAACTGCCATTATCGGTAATTCTAGCAATAGTGCGTGGTATCATCACTGGTACGGAAGCAATGGTGGCGTCGCTAGCAGTGGCATTGCACTAAACGAGAGTGAGGAAAATATTATAAGTACTAGTACCGATATATTAACAGACATAACTATCCGCGAAGCAGGGAGGATTACAAAAACCACGGTTATCGAGCAGACTAGCTTCAGCGTTGACAGCAGAATATCTTCTCCCAGGATCGTAGATCCAATGGCAATGACAAAGGTCTGAAATTCGTTTTATAGTGATATTTTATTTAGGAAGACCTAACGGATGCCTTTTTTTCTCTTTTATTTCCTCGGGGTGTTTTTTTTTCCCGTAGAGCTTTAGATTGGTTAATCTATATGGCGTTATTGGGGGCGTGGGATGGTTGGGCTAGAGATTCTTGGACTTGGAAAGGCTACAGCTTTATCTCTTCGTTATCAGTCTTCTGGGCTAATTTTGGGCGTTGGTGTTAAAATAAACGCTGATATGGATAGCTAGCACCTCGATTGATGCTAAAAATGGTTATATAGATAAGCAAACTCTGCTTCGCAGAGTGTTTTTATAAGTAACTATATGTATTTTCCAGCAATTATTTAGATGTTACAAATATATCTTTAGCGCTCTAACGTATCTAGCCGAATAATCACCACATGCGACTCTCACCTAGACATCCGCATCTGTCGTGGAATGGGTTCGATTTTTTTAGCGAGTGTCATTATC
Organism: Gyromitra esculenta; assembly: GCA_038503075.1. Taxonomy (NCBI): domain Eukaryota; kingdom Fungi; phylum Ascomycota; class Pezizomycetes; order Pezizales; family Discinaceae; genus Gyromitra; species Gyromitra esculenta. The sequence goes on from JBCAML010000001.1 coordinate 1,334,756, forward strand.
ACTATTTGGAAAACAGTTAATTATTGTAAATGGACCTGGTACTATTTCGATGTCAAATATATCGGTTTTGCGATTTACAGTAAGAAATATTTTCATAAGCCATAAATTACGTAGCTAACAAAGAAGAGACGGAGTAGGGAATCGAATTACGGGAGAGTTTTAAGAAAGAGAGAAGAGAAGCGAGAGAAGAGAAGAGAAGAGAAGGAAGAGGGAGAACAAACGGTGAGGGCACGCACGGGAAGATTTGGAGTTGGATCCGGAGCGAGGGCACCCGTGTCAGCGGGACCGGTTTCCTGAAGGTACGGCCCTGACAGAGGGTCTCGGATTTTGGAAATAGTGGGTGTGGGAGGACGAAGGGGATACATGTAGTTATGAGTTTATTTTTGTTTGCGCTGGTTTGTTTTTTGTTTTCATGTTTATGCTCGAGTCGTTTGCTTTCGAGGGTGCCATAGCCTACGGGTTGCATGTATCTATTGAATAAATAAATAACATAATCAATACGCATACTACAGCGCCGGGAAGGGGGGTGAAATTGGTACGGTATTCGCACACCATCCCCACGAATGCGGGAGTAAATCGGTAGTGCTACAGAGTTCTCAAAGGTAATACGGTAGTTATCCCGACTTATTCCCACGCCTTCTAATAATGCGGTACCAAAACATCCCACTTTCCGGTACTGTAGTGCTCCACTTTTTTACCTCCAGGATATCTTAGAACTCCCCGAAGTACGTAACTAATACCCAGCTCCCTCTATAGGTCTACCTTTGCCTAGTTCTCTATATAACTTATTGATTGTCAAATTCAAGTGCGAGACTCATAAAGCCCATGCAGGCTTCTGCGTGAATGAAATATCTATCCATCTATCCATGCAGGCTTCAAGGAAGCCGAGTGACACGCTATGATTTCAATTTGAGCTCCAAACTTATCACAGCCCTAAGACTAGAATGGGATGACATCTTAACCTTCAGCTATAATCCTCTCTAAATGGCTTACCCTGTATGCCCTAAAATCAAACTACAGGTAGTAAATATCCCTAGCAGACGAGAGTACCATAACCTACGGGTTGAATGTACCTAACGAATAAACAACAACAATCCCTAGTAGACGACATAATCCCAGCCAAAATTTAACTTTGAAAAGCTTCCTATATAAAATACGCCTTCAAATCTTTCCTAGTCCATCGAGATTACTCCCAAATACTTAGGTAGCATTTCCATCGATTTTAAATCCCATCTTGTTCCAGCTATTTGTCCCCTTCAACACCTGTCTCGGCCTCCCTCCTCAACCCCCAGCGGCAATGCCAACTCCGACTCCACAGCCGTCACTATATCTTCCCACTCCCTCATCGCCCCGGCCCCTACGTCACCACACGCCAACTCCTTCTCCACCGGCTTCAGCGTACGAACCCAATCCCACCCCTCTAGCGTCTGCATCTGCAGCCGCGTTACCGGATGATTCCACATCGCCGTGTTCATCGCCGGCGCAACAACAATCTTCTTCTTCCGCTTCGATCCCGACTCGGTAGTGTCCCACGCGCGCACCACGCTCAGTAACAGGTTATCGCATATCCCGCCGACCATCTTCGCGAGACTGTTGGCGCTTAACGGCGCAATGACTAGCAGGTCGGCCCATCTTCGCAGCTCAATATGGAGGACCGGATCGCCGCGCTCCCAGACGCCGGAGACGTTCTGCGGGAAACTCCATTCGTCGTCGTCGGTCCAGATTCTATCGACGCCGGGGAGCTCGAGTGGGGTTGGAAGGAACTTACGGGCGGAGGCGGTGAGGAGGACGTGGATGGAGAGTTCGGGGTTCCTGGTCTTGAGGGCGGATGCGATGAGGGGGAGCTTGATGGTTGCGACGGAGCCGGTGCAGGCGAGAAGGAGATGGGCCCGGTTGTCGGTGGCGTGGGTGAGGGCGCGGAAGGGGCTGTGGGCGGTGGTGGGCGGGGCGGTGGTGGAGGTCATTTTTGGCAGGAGAGGCAGGGGAGGTTGAGTGACGTCGTTTCACAGCAGAGGATGCTGCCCTATCATGATATATCTATCCATCTGATGTACAAGAAAATTGCTATCTTTTTAAATACATTTCTCAATAAATCTCATCTAGCCGTTGAGAGCCAGTGCCACCCCTCACAGGGAATAAGTTAATTATTAGTGGCCTAGGCCATCCCCACAGATTTCTACTCTATACCAAGTCTCCAGAATACCCCACATAGCTTCTCAGCAAACACTTCCATGGTATCAATGTCATTACAACGCCTCCTCTATCCAAGCCCCCGAAATTAATTAGACATATTGTCCTCATCTTGCGCTTTCACCCCCTTCCTCCTCTGTCGCTCCTCGTATAGTGCTCGTTGCTTGAGGATTCGTTCCATGATTTCCCCAGCATTGACGCCTGAAAATTCATGCTCGCCGATTTCTTGGAATATACCAAGTTCTTTAGCTTCTGCATATCTGTAGATGGGAATTGCTTGTTAGCCTTTGGATGGAAAGGAGGAGAAGGGGAGTAATACGTGTCTTCCTCGCCGGGCATGAATTGTGTCGGCCCGTGATAGACCACGTCAGGGATGCCAGTGGGGAGCGTAGAAAGGAACGCTTTTGTTGGCGAGAAGGGCGCGGAGAGGATTATCGAGTCGACATACTATGTACGCGTAGCACAGTTAGCCATCACCTGAAGGGCAGGCAGTGGAATAGAGTTGGGAGGCACAAACCCGGCATTGCAAGACACAAAGCCCTCTCTCAAACATATTCATGATCGGGTAGTTCAACCCCTTCCAGTAATTAATCGTCTTGTCATCGTGTACTCCCGCAACCACATAAACATCGTCATTCCCCTCCTTCTTCTCCCTCTCCACCACACATCGCAGGAATTCAATGTGTCCACTCGAGAACAGATCGAACCCACCATCCACATAGACGATCCTCTGCCCTTCCTTCGGCCCCACGCCCGTGACGAGTGGATTGCAAGCCTTCGTTCGTGGAGTGTAAACAAACACCGTCGACCCCTTCCCGACGACACCAAAAGAATCCGACGCATAGGCCTCAATCCTCTCCAGCAGCTCCGATGCCTCCTTCTGTTCCGGATCCTCAATCTTTTCTGGATCCGGATCAATCGCACTCAACAGCACGCCTCCGAGATTCCGTAAATGATGCGTCTTCGTGCACAGCAACATACGACCCACCAAATCGGTCGTTGAGATCCCCGGGGTCCGCTTCACGATGCGGAACCGATTCTCAGCTTTCACAACGCGATAGCAGTCCTCGCCTGTGGCATCGGTAGTGACGTCATCTCCGTGAACGACGAACTTGCAACCGTAGAGATCCATCCAATGGGGGTCGGTAACGTAGGGCGCGCCAGGGACTGGGAGGTCAGCCCACTTGCAGGCCGCGACCGCAGCTATGCGTTCACGCAGGTTCATGACGGTGGGGCCCTTGTTTTCGTGGATTTCCTCGTCGGAGTGGATGCCGACGGCGAGGTACTTGCCGAGTTGTTTGGCTTGAAGCATGGCGCCGGCGTGGCCTATGCATGGGTCAGTATGAGGTACTAAGCGTTTGGCCTGCTCTGAGGGGGAGGGGCTGTACCGTGATGGGTGAAGTCGAAACAGCCATCGATCCAGATTCGATCCTCACGCATAGGGATGGCATCCCTAGGGGGGTGTTCGGGCAGGGAGTCGACCACGGTTGATCCTATAGGCATTGCGAGGCGGGGGGAGGTGTTCTCGGTTCTTCTGCAGCGGGAGTGCGTTGTGGTCTGGCTGGGAGCTGTGCTGGTCTGAACTGAGCAGTCGGACTATATGTGGATGGATTCTGGGTGTAGAGTAGAGAACACAGATGCTGGCACGGCCTAGACAAAAGCACAGACCGTTCCGCCCCCTCAACATAGTCATTGTCCACTTTGCTCACAGGTGCTGGGCATCCCCACAAGTGGAGCCTTTCTGCCATGTTTTTTTATCTTCATAAGAGAGATAGGAGAGCAGATCAAGTCTTTATATTAATAAATTTAAACGCAAGTAAATTATGGTGCGCGCATACTCAGATGTGGACCACCCATTTTCGGCGTTTAGGTATTCCAACACCCGCAGCCAGGGATACAATTGCAAGTGGTTGCGTTGAACTTTGGTGAAATGTGTAAATAGAACGTTCCAATAACCACGCCTTTTGTAATGTAATATACATGATGCTTGCGACCATGCAAGTATATCAAAAGCAAGAGAGCTCTTCCACCTTGCTTTCATGTCAGTTTAAGTCACTTTTATGGTCGTATATACATGTATGTAACAGAGTGAGAGATGCTTGCGGTTATCGCTCAACCACACGCTTCCTTTCCAACCTTGGCACCTCCAAACGAAAACGACACTCAAAACTCTTAGATCCCTGCGATAGTTACCCCGAGATATTTTCTACTGTAGCCCTTTCCTTCGAACTGCCGCCACTCCCACAGTCGGAGACCGTAGCTGTTAAGCATAACAGTGATATCCGCCGCTGGTAGCAGTCAACAGATATCCTCCATCATGCAAAGACACGAGAACGTAAAGCGCAAGAGAGACTCGCAACCCAAGCGATCGATAAAGGCATTGCCTTGATCAGAGATCTGGAAATTAAGACCAGAACGAAATCTAACTGCTGCCCTACATAACCTGGACCCTGACGGCCAAGACACTCGCTAACCCTGGCCACACCACCAACAAAGTGCCTGAATCGGAAAATGTGGGGAAGCGGCAGCATCGCACCTCCCACGCTCCCACACTCCCACACCTCACTCGCCCACTCGCCCACCCGCCAAGTAAATCGACGCGCGCCCAAGGAACACACTGTGTTTCAGTATGCCCAGCCGACAAGGCAGGAAGGGGCAAGGCGCAAGATTGATCAGATGGAAGAGGCGTCTGGCGCCATACAGAGATCTCCAACCAAGTCTCAAGGGAAATAGTTGGGTTCCCCTAACCCTGCTTTCGAGACGTCCCATTTCCCCTTTCCCACCCCCTTTCCCCAGCAGCCACTGGCGCACATTCCCCTCCTGAGGGCTCCCTTTACATAGCTGCTGGGTCTCCCTCCCTCCCCATCTCCCCTCACCGAGACGCGTTGTTGAAGCTTCCCCTCGCATCCTGCGGCCCTCCATCCGGCAATTGCGCAACTCTCCGTCCCCGTTGCAAGCCGCATCTTACTTTCGAGATACTTGGCCCATCTCACTGCATATCCCGTCCCGCCGAGCATCTACGCCGCGAATTGCCTGTCTTGGTGTTTTCCAATATAGATTAACATCTCTATTACTTTTACTTTTACTTTTTTTCTATATTTATTCTCTCTCTCGTTCTTGGATCCCCTCGTTCAATAGCAGGAAGGTGGTGGGAAGGAGCCGTGCGAGGGCAAAGAGAGGGAGGGAAAGGAAAGGCAAGAGAGAACAGGGGAGGGGAAGAAAGAGGCCACCGCGGATCCCTCACGTTAATTGCCCCCGTAGAGTGCTTTTAATTATTACCGTCATTGTTATTCTCGGGTAGGCAAATCCCTACCAGTTTGTATCTAAAGTAAACCTGCGCAACGCTAGAGCTAGAGAGTAACGAAAACAGAAAAACGGCCAGCTTGCTTCCAGGAGCTGCAGCAGGTCGCTAGCCTCCCTACGGAAGGGGGAAAAGAAAGCAAGAATTCGAAAAAGAATAAATAAATAAAAAGAATTAAGAATTGAAACAAGAGGATGTATGATCAGCGCAAGCCTTCGCTATCCTCCACGCCCGCCTTCATCACCAAGGGCCTCCTCTCACACACCACTTCCGTCTCTACCCCCGACGAGACCCCATCTACCTCGTCGCTCGGCGGATACTTTTCGCTCTCGCGATCAGCATCGAACAAGAAACGGCGCCCGTCTGCGGTTGACAGTGCTCCGGTGTACCTGTATCAGGGGCCGTCGCCTGTCGGTCCTCCCCCTAGTTCGTCGGGGAAGGGTATGTTCTCTCGCAGCAACACATCGAGAGGCGGTGAATTTGCAAGCACTGCTGGTGCTGGTGGGCTTGGAGGAGGAATGGCTATTGGTGCTGTGGGCGGTGGAGCCGGTGGGCCGCAGAGCCCGAATGCGCTGTACGAGCAAGTACATGAGTTGGCTACGAAGAGAATTGCGACACTGGATTACCTGCGGAGAGCGTGAGTTTGGATTCCCATCTATTCCTTGGGGGAGGGGTTTATTTTTTGTTTTGTTTTATTTGGAGGGGAATTGGGTTGGCCTCTGAGTGATCGCCCATGTCGCTGGCGATAAGTGATACGGGGGTGACAGTGATATGGCGAAGAATGCACGATCAACGATACTGACGAGAATTCTTCAACTGCACAGCCACGAGGGACGAGTATACTGGTTCAACACTATGCTTTTCACGAAGCCCGATCTTCAACGCACCGTCTATCACGACACCAAGAAACTCTCCCGACGGTATGATACATTGACCGTGTCTGCTTCTGGGTTGACCTTGCACTGACTTCCACCAGGGCAAACAACTACTTCATCCTGGGAAACTCTCTCCCCTCCATCCTCGATCTGGGGACCTCCTCTCCCCTCGACTACCTCAAAGCCTTCAACCACCTCCTCGTCGAGTATGAAACTCACATTGCCCTTCCCCCCTCCCGCCAGCCCACTCGCGGCCACTCTTCCTCCATTTCATCTTCCCACTCGCATCACCATCACGGCCCCACATCGACCCTCGGCCTGGGCCGCATCCCCAAACTCTTCTCCCGCTCATCCTCTAAGCCGCGGCGTGGTTCTTCCGCCACAACTCCAATTTCCATCACCCCCGCCATCACCCCGCCTTCCACCGCCGGCGAGAACGCTGCACTCCTCCTGGAACGCACCCGCTCTGCATCCGGCAATTCCAGCACCCTTCCATCCTTACCTTCTACATCGAACGGATACCCCTCCAACCCCCCATCTACAGCTAACCTATCTACCACGCCCGCGACCTCAACAACCGATCTGGACCTCCTACTCCCACTACCAATGACCTCGGCAGTCGGCACCCCGCCGCTGCCAATCCCGACAAGCAATCCCATGTTCCCTCCATCATCTGGCACGAATGGAGAAGAATACCTATATCTGACTACCCCGACGCTCCCCTTTGAGCCGGATTACTATGAGACGTTTGCGACGCTGTGTGATGTGCTGATAGATGCGTATCAGCGAGTATTATCGCTCGTGGGGACTCCCGCGTCGTGTAACCAGGGTGTCAGCGAAGCGTTTATCAAGGCGGATGCGAAAGTGAAGAGAGCGGTGGTTACGGGGGTAGTCAGAGAGTTTGAAGAGGCGTGTAGAGGGGCCGTTAAGAGGGAGGTAGGAGGGCTAGGAAAAGAAGTACTAGGAGGGTTGCTATAGTGCGATATCTAGCGTCGTTTTGGGTAGGATGTTGATAGCTTTTTTCTTTCTCTCTTCTCTCTTTCTATTTCTGAGTGGAAGGGCGTAGTGCACGCCTTTATTATTGCTATTTACTGGTTATTTGCGGTTGCTGTAATCATTACTGGTGTTTCGCCCCCCCCCCTTTCCCCCCCTCTCTTTTGTGATTTTTCTTTTGTTGTGGTGTATCAAGTTTTTCATCTCGTCGTTCATTTCTTTCGTTTTTTATCTTTTTTCCTATGTTCTTCCAGCTTTGTACCTTTTTTCCCTTTTTTTCGGCGAGGGCACTTAGAGGGATTAGTGGGATTGGGTTGGGTGGGATGGGACGGGATGGGACAGGATGGGATGGGACAGGGTTAAATGGGAAATATTGGAGGCTGTATCTAGAATCGGAGGATTTACATAGGACAGAATGGAACTGTAAAATCAGTTTGTGAATATACGATTTTTGCGAAAATCGGTGGAGCTGTGCACACAAGTCGTGCTGTATATACACACCTTGCCTCTAATGCATGGAATTGGGGCGTACGGTATCATACCGCAGGCGGAAGCGGTCTGATAGGTGCGAGTGAGAGGTCATGATTAGCTATGATGATGCCATCTACAGTGAAGATTCTTGATTTAATAGTGTAGAGATGTGCAAGCATTGCCCTCTTCTTGTCTACTCTTCCCTGTGAGCGCAATATGAAGCCCTCGATGATGGCTGTTGGCGGACAGTCGAACGATATACGATCATCGAGAGTCACTCGAAGCCTCAGATTCCCAAATCTGACTCCATCATGTCGAGCTATCTGCGTCAACGATTCCAATTACTCAATCGTGTGAGCGGGAAGTCCATCAGCCGAAGGCTCTGCCCAGCTCAAGGTCGCATTGCCTGTTTCGGCCTCCGATTCCTCCCGCGTCGGCCAATTATTATTTCGCCGCCCACCCCCCTTGGCACCTTGGCAGCTGTTTCTCTATATAAGAGCCCTCATCCTCCCACTCTCTTTCATCCCCATCGATCTATCCCCACACGCCCCCACACTGCGCGGCATGCTGCTGCGGCTGCTGGCTGGGTCCTCTAGGACTCACCAGTGGTAGCGGTGTATTGCTCCTTCGCAAATGGGGGCACGGTGTGTCGGACCTCTCAGGAGTTCTGGCATAGGCGGGCGGCCTTCGGAGGCGAAAGACGCAGGGCGTGTTTGGCGGGCGGCCCGCGGGGGCGTAAGACGCAGGGCGTGTTTGGCGGGCGGCCCGAGTGGGCGTAAGACGCAGGGCGTGCGGCGGGCGGCCTACGGGCGAAAGACGCAGGGCGTGTGGCGGGCGGCCCACGGGGGCGTAAGACGCAGGGCGTGTGGCGGGCGGCCCGCGGGGGCGTAAGACGCAGAGCGTGTTTGGCGGGCGGCCCTCGAGGGCGAAATACGCGTTGGTGCCTACCTGCTGGATCGGCTATCGGGGCTGGCCTGTGGGTTGAAGGTAATTACCCCGTCTCCATCTTAATAGAACTCGATTGCTAACTGTTTTGGGTCCCAGGTGGTGGGGGAAAAGGGACCCCATTGTTTTCTGGCTTCATAGCGAGGGAACGATGGGGTCTTCTTTTGGTTTGTTTCTTCTTCGTTTGGTTTGTTTCTTCTTCGTTTGGTTTGTTTCTTCTTCTTCTTCTTCTTGTTCTTGTTCTTGTTCTTGTTCTTCGCTGTTTTGGTTTTTGGTTGGGATTGTGTCGGAGAGAGTTCTGTAAATCATGGTCGATTCTCTTCTGTAAATTATCAATGCTTCGAAGTTTTTCCTTCGCTTCCTGTTCTCGTCTGCAGATAGGAATCTATCATTTTCAGTTCATCATTCTGCTTGCTCGGTCTATATAGTGTTTTAATTCATCTATCTCTGCCGTAGTCTTGTTCATGAGATAGAGTCTTGTTCACGCTATAACTTCTGCTGCATGGCATTCTTGTACCTAGATGAAACAATGAAACAGTGATTTAACAAAACAATCTCTACCGCTTCCTGCTGTCTGTTAACCCTGACCTGCTGGTATTCAGCGGTTGTTGCTAGGAAATTTTTCGAAGGCATAGAATTGAAGCACCCCACCCCACCCCACCCCACCAACCAAACCATCACATCACGCCTACTACAAGCGACTTTCTTGCGCACCAGAGATCCATTGATTGATACATAGCATCAAAACAGTTAATGGGCGCTATGTCCTACTGCCTTTCACTGGGACTAAAAGAAGTAATTATCATTTCCCCAGCAGTTCCTTTCCCATTATCAGCGTCCTTTCTCTTCACTGACAGGTGCTTTCATCTCCGCCGACAGATCCTCAGCACGTTGCCATCTCACCGATTCCGCTGCCCAGCAGGATCTCACTCATACCTTTCTACTCAGGAATCGATTTACTGCTGCTCTGGAGATAAAAATGCAAAGTGTCTTCCTCAGTTACGTATGGCAATCTCGAAATTTTCCTGTGCCTGGCGAATCCTTAGCTTGCTGGGAGGGAAACGACTTGGTTTCCTTTGCACTGAAATCCCACCTAGATGTGGGCTCCTCGTCCAGAGGCGAATAGCTTACCACTAAGTTCCGCATCCCAGAGGAAAACTCATCTTTACTAGAACTCATGTATATGTTCGGGTAAGGATATAGATGGGCCATCTTTGGTTCGCAGATCCCCTATTGAACAGTAGCTGATGCCTTTAGTAGTAGTATTTTATCCCCGTACCTAGATTTACCACCATTTATCTATCTGCCGAACAGGTACGCACTCCTCGTACCTAGAAGTACATACAAGTCCAGAAAGGGAGGTGAAATTGGTATGGTACTCATACATCGTTTGTCTGTGTGCGAGAGTAAATTGGTAGAGCTACGGAACTCTCGAACCTCCATGTAGTATGGTAATTATCCTAACCCACTCCTACGTTCTCTAATAATACGGTCCCGAAATTGCACCACCTTCCAGTACTGTATGCATGGCTAATGTTGCTTGTTTTAGACCACTCACATCGAATATCCCAAACGATAGGATACCACCCGGTCCCAATCTATCTCTGCATTAGCTAAAATTGGAGGGTGGGCAAAATACGCAGTATATGTAATGCTGGCCGATGTCGAGTGATAGTCTCTGATCTAACCCGGGTCTTGTGCTACGCCCTGCAACTTAAGGCCTGCGGGAGGTGGGAATGGCAACGAACCTGCATCGGAGTAGCTCCACGGAGATATATACATGGCTTTCGATTGGCTTATTCAGTATAACCTCAATCTGCAGGCTCGCAGGTCCGAATTTATGACTGCATATCCAAGACTACATGCATACAAAAAAAAAACAGTAGTTTTAAGCGACATTGAAGGGGAGTGATAAAGTGAAGGATATCCCCTTTACTTTTCTTGCCTCTTTTTATATGGCTTTTAAATACCACAATCGGTTAAAGTTACAGTCCTACAAATAATTCTGAAACACCAACTTTCTGCACTCTCACCTGCAGAGCATTCAACATCTGCAGCCTTCAGCTATAGCTATTAGCCACAATAATGGATCATATGGCGGATCGTGGTAGGTAAATTTTTTTTGGCGCTATTGATCGTGATTTATTATAGTTCTTTAAACGATCGCTTGATCTTATCGTTCAATCCGTCTCCTACATTATCTCTTGGTTACAAATGCGGAAAGAGCTGTGATGGAAATTTCGCGTATGGAATACCCTCACTATCTTTCATGCTACCTTATCATACAATATGTGCTAGTACTAACATTTTCTATAGTGGGATACACCTAGTCTTCGCAACGAAAGAAAAAGCTTAACCACATTATATTTCGGAACTGATAATTGCCAATTCACCTCCGAGACGAAATGCGGATTTAGCCGCCATTGCAACTCTGCTCGTCTTTTTTTAAAAAAAGGTTGGACTGTTCGTCCGAAGGCGGTTTGCGTGTTGGGGATATGAGCTTTTAAACGTCGAGACAAATTACTCCAACACTTGAGAGAGATCCATGGGGAAAATACTCCGAAAATTAGGGTTGGGTTTGAAAGCTCGAGGTTACTTTGTTATAGTGAACCTGGCCAACCTGGACAAGGAGATCAGTAACAGTTTTTTTTTTTGCGCGTAACTAATAGCAAGGAACCATTCTCGTGCTAGTAATTGATCATTGCACTTTTTTATTCATAAAATTTTGAGTGTGCAATTTTCGTTCGTTGTGTGATATCACCATTGGATGTATTACAGTACGAGAAAATGGGGTGAATCTGCTACTGTATTGTTGGGAAATGCAAGCTTGATTCTGGAGAACTACTGTATTTACGCTATGAATTTAGTATTGCTTCAGCATTTTTTCAGAATGCCGCACATACGCTGTACCAGTTGCATACCCTTCCTTCATACTGTACTCTCTTTAGTGGATTCTCTTCTTTTTTAGAAATATTTTCACTAACCAATTTAGTCAAGGGGATAAGGACAGATTGATACACGTTCTTTTAGTTTCATTATATCAACTGCAGCAACTGAATCAGTATTCTTTCGAACTGTGGGTATCGTCTGCTTTATTGGCAATAAATTCACATTGACTTCATGACCACGCCCTCCTGAGTATTAATTGCCAAAGCCCTCCCTCTACTCCCTCCTAGGCCCCACCACCCTTCTTCTCCATAAATCCCGGTCCTGACCGCCAAGTATTCTCCGAACAGCCCACCTCCCACAGCAACACCGCCAACAGCCCAAGCACACCATTTAAACCATGCCCAGCACTCTTTAGTATCCTTCAGGTTAGCTTTCTTGATCATGTACCCCAAACCTCCCGCGGCACCTCCGCAGCTGGCCAAGTAAAAGATCGGGCCGCACCCCGAAACAGCCCCCGCACCCGCCAGTAGGCCAATTTGAACCACACCAAGCGCGGACATAAGATACTTTGTATGTGACTCGTGCTTGACAGCAATGGACATGACACCAGCCTTGACGTCGTCTCTAACATCCTGATGTGCGTAGATAGTGTCATAGAGAACAGTCCACGCCACATTAGATCCATACAAAAGCCCCGCAGCCGCCAACACCATCGGATCGGAGAGACTCAATCCAAGCGCCGGAAACCCCAATAATGCACCCCACGAAAACGACAGCCCAAGCACGAATTGCGGGTAGTGCGTGATCCGCTTCATTAGCGGATAACTCCCAACGAGTACTAGCGAAGGAATCCCGTAGATGATCGCCTCCATGGGAAACTGCACAAGCACTGCAAGCCCTGCTAATAACTGTGTAGCAGTAAATCCCAGCGCTGATGCAGGCGTGATTGCTCCGCGCGCAATGGGCCGGAATTTGGTCCGTGTTACTTTCGGATCAATGTTGCGGTCCCAGAGGTCGTTGATAGCGCAGCCGGCGCCACGCATAATCAGAGCGCCAGTGGCAAAGAGAATTGTGGTTGAAAGGACTGTCGGGAATGGAACTGCTGGCTCTACGAGGGTGCTTGCGAGGAGGGTTGACCACATGCATGGGAGGAAAAGGTAGATTGTTCCGGTGGGCTTGTCGAGGCGGACTAATTCCACGTATGGAACGAACGATGGAGGGAAGTAAGAGAGTATTCCGGTAACGGGGGGCTGATATACATCGAGGGCTGGAGGGGTTGTCTCAGTGCTTGTAGGAATGGCGAGAGTTGTTGCGAGTCTGAATGGCCGAGGGTATCGAATCAACGAAAGCGAACGCGGGGTATGGCGGGCTAGAGAGAATGATAGATGAGAAGCCCCAGAGAAATTCCGGACGAACGGCCGCGAAGGAACATGGCGGACGAGGGGACGAATGTAACCTAGCATAGTAGAGGGTTTTGTGCAGGGTGCGATGCTTTGCAGAGTATCGGTTTTGCAGTGATAACGCCTGCCAAGACCATGGGTGGATTTCTAATAGCGCAGAGGACTACATCTTAAAGGAAACTAAACAGAGGGAGAGTTAAAAATAGTAATCTGGTTATTTCCAGCTGTGATACATGTACCCTCTACTATTTCCAACATCTCCATCGAGTCTTGTGGTGTTGGAATTAGATATGCCAAGCCTTGAGGCTCAAAAAGCTTAATCTTTCAATGTTTCCTTCCCCTGAAGTTTAGCCAATGAAGAAAGTTGATCGGCTGTACCACGTATTTTTTTTATGTAAGCTAGTAAATCTACCCATCATACAACCAAAATACTACTCGATCTGTAGTATTTTTAATACCCAAAATCTCTCCGGAAGAGGCGGCTCGGCAGTAGGAGTCTCGTACATGTAGGCACGTGTGGTCGCCGAACGATAGAGAAGTGCTCGAGAGAAAGAGATAAAAATCAGGTGTCTCTGATTTCTCAAGTGATACTAAAAAGTTGGGTCTGGCAACAAACAAGATAACAAGAAACAGTTCATTATATTACCCTCTTAAGGCCTCCCTTCCTATGCTAGGTAAGACAAAGTGAATAGGTATAGAATGTTTAGGTACTAGCACCTCTAGAACGAGCCAATAGACATATAAAGCAAAATCAAGGATTTCCGGGGGCCAATGTCGAGACAATTCAGCTACGCAGCAACCACCTGCGGCGGAATAATCTCGGGGCCTCCTACTGGTCTCTCACCCACCCTGGCACGTAGTTGGACGGCGGAGGGACATTAGTTTACTTCCTCGCAGCGAGTAGCTGTGACATCTAAAATGACCCCGAGCCACCTTCTTCTTGTCATGCAGCCTCAACAACCTAACTGTGAAGGCCTGATTATGGTGTCAGTCATTCACCTATCATAGTAAGTTTTCTAAACCTTTTGGCTTGGTGATCGAAACAGGGTTGATACTTAATGAACTCTAGGATTAGTCTTACAAGTCTGCCCTGGTAGCTCTTATTCGCATCTTAAGCTTTCCTGGAACTCGAGTGCCACGGTCGTGATTCTGCAAAACTAGACGACGGGGGTGTGTTGCGGAGAGTCCGCTTTACTAGGTACGTGATAGTAGGGTGACTGAAACAACTGGCTAACGTAAGCTTTACCATAGCTGCTCAAGGGTGGCATGTTGGCGAAGACAGTTTTCCAGGATTCAAGTTACTGAATGATGTAGGCCTATACTCCAGGCTCGAGTCGGTAACGGGGCAACCGAAAAACTGCAATGGACTACCACAGAACAACGAATCAGTTTTACACGGAATGGAAGCATACTATACCTTTCCTATCGGATGGGAGGATAGGAGTTGCAGCTTTGCAGAAAACAAAACCCCTTTGATGGATACCGGTCGATTTGGTCAAACAAAAGCAAGAGTTTTGGACAAGGCGTGGAAATTGGCAAGCTTGCCAACATGCGCTAGCGACTGTCTGGGGTTCGCTTCAGGGTGGTCCACGGTTGCACAACCTAATTGTCGTTGGTTCCCTCCCGGCGGCGCGTCCTCTTTGCAGCACGTCGTCTACACGTTGCCCGTTCCACGATTTGAGCTTTCCCTCTCAACCTTCCCTCCGCTGTTGCCCCTCCATCCCTCCCCCATCATCCCCTTTTCACAGTTTTCTCATCTGACCACGGCTCAGCTGCTGTTCATCTGCCCCTCCGGGCTCTCTTTCTCTGTATCCATAGGCTCTAGCTTGCAGGATTAAGTATACGACCACTAATCAATTGCTCGCCCGCGTAATCCCCCACCGCCATAATGGTTTCCGCGGCAAATAAGCTGGATCGGGTGAAGAATCGTGCTCCATTTCACCCGATTTCCCCCGACCTCGATATCGACAAGCTTGTTTCAAGCTGCTCAAACTTCCATATCGTTGAACGAGTGGACGCTCGAACAATCACCGAGGAAACTATGGAATCCCTACGCCTAATAATCCAATCTCATGTGATTGAGGGTGGAAAACCGCTTGTTCTGGATAATTGGCATCTGCGGCCTGATTGGCCGAGCTGGATCTTTAATCCAGACTGGCTGAAAAAAAACCATGGAAATGAAGGTTCGTTTTCCGTCTTGCTTCCAAGACACGAGTGATGGTATCAAACCATCCTATCAGCTAGCCTGCTGATATTTTGTTCAAATCAGCTATCAACGTCCGAGATATACCGTCTCAAACTGACATGCCTATGACGTTGAAACATTACCTCAATAATCTCGGATTTTTAACAGCAAAGTTCAACCCAGAAAGTTTCAATGGTTCGCAACAGCGATTGTATGCCAAAGATATTGATTGCCCACCGGCTTGGCACCAAGCACTTCAGAAAGTGCTCCCGGAGTGCACTTTATATCTTTCACCAGCCGATCTTATGTCCTCTCTTCCTCCCCCAGCTCGTGCAGAGAATCTAATGTGCTACTTCGGGCATGAAGGAACTTATACACCTGCTCATAAAGAAATGTGTGCATCCCTGGGACAAAACATCATGGTTCACACGTCTATTGGGGCCAACCCGGGCTCATCCATATGGTTTATGACTGCATCTGGGGATCGGGATCTGGTAGCGGAATACTGGCTAGGGGGCCTCGGACACGATATTGAGGTTGAATCCCATTTCGCTTCTATTGATGCCTTTAAGGAGGCGCCATTCCCCGTCTACATTATCGAGCAAAAACTTGGTGATTATATTTTGGTCCCTCCGTTGGCCCCACATCAAGTCTGGAATCGTGGTGAGGCGACTATGAAGGTTGCATGGAATCGCACGACCCCAGAAACCTTAGAGCTTGCGATCTGGGAATCTCTTCCTAAATCTAGACTTGTCTGTCGTGATGAGCAGTACAAGAATAAGGCGATCATCTACGAAACCTTGAAGGGATACTACCAAATCCTCTCCAATGAGGATAACAACCACAGTAGCAACCGCGATGAAGGTAGTCCTCGAGAGAAAATGAAGGTGGATTTCCGCAAACTTTTCGAACTTTTCAATACGATTCTACTAGACGAAAATTTTTCGCTTGACCTCTGCGACGACATGGACGTCGAAAAAATCCCCAATGAGTTCAATGTGACATGCTCATTTTGTAGGGGCAATATCTTCAACCGTTTCCTTTCTTGCAGAAATTGCATTCCTCCTTCCGGTGAGGGAGAAGAAGACGATGTATATGATGTTTGTCTTGAATGCTATGCCCGAGGCAGAAGTTGTGGCTGTATCTCAAAGCTCTATTGGGTGGAGCAGCATGATTGGCAGACGCTTGTCAGGGATCACGATAGATTCAGGCAATTGGTTATATCTCTTGATGGTACTATATCAGATGAAAGCCCTCTGGAGTTCGACACTGCTTTCGAATATCTTGGGAGGAAAACGCTGGCATGGGTCTGTCAAGAACAGCTCGAGCGTCGGCCTTTCGTAGATATTACTAAAGATCCGATTTTAGAAGATATTGTAAGTGTTGTTTTTGTTATTCTATTTAGGCATATCTAACGGTTTTTGGTATAGGATGACGAGGAAGATATAAAGCGCAAGAAGAAACTCGGCTTGCTTGTGAGCTGCCATGTTTGTAAGATCCGTCACCCGAACTGGAAAGTCGCGCAATGCAGCGATTGTACCAAGGCATATTGCTTTGGAAACCTTTGGCGGGCGTTTGATATTGACCCATTTGATGTGAGACTCTCCTTTCCCTCCTGCTTGAATTTTCTTCTCATGTCTCAAATTTAGGTACTTTCGGATCAAACGTGGAAATGCCCCGTGTGTCTTGGGATCTGTTCATGTGGTCATTGCCGCAAGCTTGGCAAAACTCGCCCTTATGAACCAAAAGGGACGATGCTTGGGGCCTCAACAAAGCACGTGGCTGATCCGCGCAGTGTACAAAGCCTCGTGGATTTCTCTAGGGGAAACTTCGGATGGCTCCAGCCAGAGCATGTAGAATCACTAAAGCGAAAGCGTACTTCAATATCTACAGATTCAACTGACAACGGCGAGGGAAGCTCAAGAAGCCTTAATCAGTCACCTCACGTATATCGTCTCCCCCTTGGCGCCTATAATGGTGAGGATGATGAAGTGGCAGATCATGGCTACGCTGCTGATAATATTGCCGGAATCCCAATCGACCCTAGCCTTGAGAGAAACGAGGCTCCTGTGAAGAACCATTACCCTCGTGCTAACTCGTTCGGTTCTAACTTGGGCGCTGGTGGCAATGATATGGGTGGGAACGGTCAGTACACCAGCAATGATTCTTCAGTGGCTTTGGTAGAAAGAGTGCATTCCCTTCTATTTCTGTCACTATGAGGGTATGATTCTGACGAGCTTGTTTAGGACTACTTATCGCGGGCGAAGACTGGGGTAGTAGGGGGCGTACAAGGTCCGGAGGGGGAACCGAGAACAAGAGAAAGACCGCAAAATAAACATAATTTTTTTCCATACCCTAAGGATATGTTAACAGGGGCTTTGCCGTCGAGAGGGCGGGAAAGCCCATATAATACCCATCTTTACCAACCCGATAGCTATCATTCTGAAGTTCATAGTTTATCGGATAAACCAGAATTTAAAACTCCAAGGGGAGAAATTCAACCCTATCGTCGTCGTCAGTCTTTCCCACAGGGCTTAAATTCTGATGATCATAGCCTGTCACTATGGCCCGAGATGAGCTCTTTGGAGAAAGATCCTGCAGCATTCATTGCAGCAGCTGGTTTGAACATGCTATCTTCGGGTGTGGGCTCACAAGATCCCAACGAGTCCTCTCCAGGGCCAATAGTAAACCAACAGTCGGAAATCCCATCAACTTGGCCAACTACGTCTACTGTTTCTGTTACGGCGTTTGCACAAGATGAGGACACTTACGATGACTATCCCAACCAAAATTCCTTCCAACACGTAGCAGTTCAGTCGCACATACTCGACCACCGAGAAGATGCCCCCTTCACATTCCAAGAACCCCTAACCTCCTCCTCCCACGAAAACTATCGCCCCATCCGATATACTTCGCAGGTTTCTATTACTGCCACAAATAGACAACGCAAAAGCACGGGCCCATCAGGCGACATCTTTACCTCTGCTAGTAGCATCATCGGGAATAGCGGCGACATAGTCATAACACAGCCAACGAAGCCAATGAGAGAGATGATAGTTAGCGATTGGGTCAAGAAACAGAAACTAATTAAAACCAAATTGGCGAATTTGAAGGGTAGAAGGAGGAATAGGAAGAGTTTAGTCGTGGCACTAAAGCTGGGAAGAGAAGGGTGGAAAAAATGGGAAGAGCAGAAAGTTGAGCCAGACCTAATCACAAAAGAGTTGATTTTAGGTGGTGGGAAGGTGCACAGAGTGCTGGTTGGAAAGGCAGGAAGTGGCGATGTTACAGATAGAGGAAGAAGCATATCCGCCGCTGCTAGTACAAACGCTGGTGAATACGCAAGCGGAAATGCAACTGGGATCGGTCAACCAAGGAAGCGCGGCAGAGGGCGGCCGAGAAAGAATCCATACACTATGCCCATAGATGTGGACCAGGATAGCGAGAAGGAGTACGAAGATGATGAACCGGAGGTGATACCGCAACCGAAGACACGAAAGAGGGAAAGTGCTTGGATGGCAAGGAAACGAGAAGAAGAAGAGAGGGAGGAAGCAGCAAATGCGATCGAAAACGAAAAGCGTGCGAAAGAGAAGGCTATCAAAGATAAAGAGAAGGCACGACTGAAGGCGATCGAAGACGAAAACCGGAGAGTAGAGGAAGAGAGGCAAAGAAGGGAAGATGCGAAGGAGGCAGTCGAGGAAGAGAAACGACGAAAAGAACAAGAGCGGTTACAGGCGATTGAAGACGAGAAGAATAGGGAAGAGGCAGAAAAGCGAAGAGCGTACCAAGAAGCTAAGAAGGTGGCTGCGAAAACGGCTGAGGGTCAATTCAATGAAGCCTGGGGTTACGACAGCGAGGAGGAATACGGATATGATCGCTACTCGGAAGAAAGAGAGCAAGAGGCGGCAGTAGAAAAAGAGGTAGGTATATGGGTGGTGGGAGAAGAGAAACGCTGGTGGGAGTCGAAATTGCCTGGCTCAAACTTTGCTATTGCCGTCGAGCGACGACCGGGTTACCACTGGAAGACGAAATATATAACAGAAGCTGAATTGGCCCTGAGAACCAGTGAACCAAATGAGCTGGAGATGCTCACACCTTCGATGACCAAAACCCCAAATTCTAAGCAACCCACAACGAGTAGCCAGAATACCTGGAAGAAATCAATGGCTGCTGGAATCACGAGAGATATCGCTTCAATAATCCAACCTCGCCGAAAGTCTACAACAAAAGTAACGCTAGCCCAGAAATATATCGCTGACTGTGATCTTGATTCGGACGGCGAATACACTGCCAGTAAATGGTCACTACGAAAAAAGCAGGCGCAAAAGGCTCGGACTGCTGAAATAGACCAGTCGGGGGGGAGGTTTAAGGATGGATTAAGGAGGAGGAGTGCAATTACGAAGTATTCAGATCCGGATGAAGCCTTCGGATACGACAGCAACGCCGCACACCAGAGCGTGGGGACTGATGATGAGTATGCAGAGGGGGCAGAGGAGTATGATGAGGTCGAGGTAGATAGGGATCTAGAGGCGGAGGAGGGTTATGATGATAGATGGAAGCGTGGAGGGCGAAAATGGGTATGGTAGGAATTGCGCAGTTTTCAGCTCTAACCTTCGTTTCTCCGCGTTGGTCAGGTGTTCGATTCTAGAAAGCATCTTATTCCCGTTGGTTCCATCCTGGAACCTCTTTTCTCTACTGTAATTCCTTTTTATTTCCTTTTAGTCGTTTTTTCTAGGCTATCTATTGTGTTTCGGTGTTGAAGGTTTATAGTCATGGGTTCAATTTTAACATAGGCGCTTTAAGTTTTAGCTTAAAATCTTGTTCCGCTGCCTAGGCAGCAGTGTGAGTGAGATATCTCGGGGGCGAGATGCTGATCATCTATTTAGCTAATGTATACTGTCGGATTTCGAAGAGAATAAGCCTAATAAGCGTTTATAATCGATTGATAAGTTAACTACAGCGTTAGGATAGTGTCACTTGAGTTCAATTAGCGCAACAAATACGAGCTAGCAGACCAGGGTTCCTCGACTCACGATAGTGAATGCCATAGCTGCATGTATCTCAAAATCACATTTTGGGCTTCTTAATCCAGCTTTTAGAGAGTTCCATATATCTGAAGAGGGTGAGGGTGAGCGAGATTCTCTAGTGGACAAAAGCACAATGGGGGAACAATTCAGTAGAAAGACGTGAAAACTGGGACGAAACGAACGATGGATGCATCGGGGCTATGAAAGTAATATTGATGAGATGAAGAGAGGTAAGCGTTCATAAGGAGGGGGGGGTTTATACTTAGAGCGTATTCGCTCAACAAGCGCATAACAAGTCCCTTACTATATATAGACCATGTTGCCATTTTGGTACATAGTATTATAAGCCAAATATAAATGCTACGTGACTGTTACCCGCAGAATACAATGCCATATCACCCACCTTGAACTACTAATTGATGTTGAGTCGACATAAGAGGGAAGCCCGGTTTTAGTCTAGCTGAAAGGACCAAACTACACGCACACTATAAACTCCCCTTGACACACGAACTTACATGTAATGTACCATTCCAGAGAGAAAAAAAGGGCTTGCTGAGGACTAAGCATGTGAGATGGGAAAATCTCGTCAACATACATGTATTCAATATAAATTCCAAAATCAGATATAACTTAGGTCGGGGCTGGCTGGCTGGCTGGGCATCATGGCAGATACCCAAGTACATGTAGCCAGGAGGTCAACATCACCAGCCAAAAAAAAACCTTATTGTCGACTTTACGGTTTTTTTCTTCTCTTTCCATATAAGATAGTGAAACCTTATGTCGTATACTTAAAGACCCGATTGCGATGCCCCAAAAGTGCTCTTTCAGGTGTCTACGCAGTAACCCTTAGTTTAGTTGGATTTAACTACGATACATACAACCGGAAAGACGTTCAATGTATCTGTCCAGTTTTACCATAACGCATAGAATACATTGACATCCGCTTTGAACAGCGGTCAATTTCAACCCCCGCACTCCCAGCCCAGCCTTTGAAGGTAAGATAAAGTTCAAGAAAAAAACAAGGAATTCCCAATAAGGAGGGAGTGGGCAAAAAAAAAAAACACCAAAACGGTGGGGAAATATAAAGCAGTACAAAAGGAAGAGAGAAAGAAAAAAAAAAGGAGGGAAAAAGAAAAAAAAACCCTGTTCAATTTTACAATTTTCCTCCAATCTAGTCGAAGATCGAATTATCTGATCATCCGACCTCATGCATCACACATAGCTAGTCTCATAGCTTAACCAGTAGGAAACGTATTGGGCATACTTAAAAGAGGAAGAGAAAAGAGATAAGGAAAAAAAAGCAAATATTCTGTTTTTGTGGTTACAGACTCGTCTTCTTTCCCCTTCTCTCCCCTCTTGATTCCTTTATTTTATGCGTGGATGATATTCTTGCATTTGTTTCTTTTCCTCTCCAGAAATTATATCATTGATCGCCTCCCCCTTTAGCTTACCGTAGCCCCAACATGCTTCACATGTCTACATGTCCAAGGTATAGATTACCACTCATACTCTCCGTTGGCTTTATGGAAAACATATCTAGAAGTAAATAGATTAGCAACACATTCACTCAAAAGGGCGAGAAGAAAACATACTCCTTCCCATTAATTGTCAACACGCCATCCTTAAGCACACACTTCCACTTATTCTTCGTCCTCTGGACTTTATCATACATGCACAGCATGATCTGTGGTACTTCATCCTCATCTTCATTATCGATTTCATCATCTTCAGGATCATCAAGATCGCTGTTAATCGCGTCTTCATCCGCTACTTCGTCTTCCGACTCACCGTCGAGTTGCGAGATACGGGGCGCAGCAGCATGTGAGGATGAGGACGAGTGGGTTGCAGAAGGATATGGGTATGAAGTAGTTCCATCAAGGGCGGCTTCGTAAGCATCCTGCTTTCTAGGACGACGGCGCTTCCCAGAAACTTTTGATGAGGAAGGGGTTGTTTTTAATCCCTTCAAGGCGTTCGCCAACTCTTCGGTAGCCTTCGCGCTCTCACGCTCTGCGGCTCCGATCCGGCGGAGCAATATACGGTCTGCTTCCTCCCTGCTAATATTGCCATAGCCTTCTATTGGGACGAAATCATCGTCTGCGCCGTCGTGCTGTGGAATGCCGTTCGCTTGTCCGTTGTGCCCGTTCTGCGGTCGCTGCTGAGGCTGGGAAATCCCTGGCAATACTAACCCGCCCCCCGAAGGCCGTACTTGAAGCGGGTTGTTAAATTTCTGGGCGATGTTCTGGCGGGCTCTCTGTTCTGCTAGTGCGGGATTATGAGTTGGGTTACCCGGTGCCGGTGGTGCGTAGATTCCTGGTGACTCCAAGCCAGGCTCACGTTTGATACGGATGTCGCCGCCATTCTGCCCTGGTACACCGGCAGAATTTTGGGCGTTGGGTTCTTGCTTGATGCTAGGCTGCTGAGGCTGCTGAGGCTGAGTCTTAGCGGGTGAAGTGGGGGCTGGCGGAGGTGGTGGAGCGATAACTTCCGGCGGTGTAGGATCCCATGGGAAATGTGCGACATGGAGGTCCGAAAGTCTTTGCTGCCAGACCTGCGATAACAAAGCCTATCGTTAACCCAGGTGCCACAAGGACACCAGACTAATAGTGCTAGAAGAAAGAAAAAAGCGATATAACCCAAATAGGCAAGCCTATGTGAGCAAAATACGGGTGAAAACAGGGAAATAAAGCAGCAACCATCCCCGGGCAGCATATAAAAGCGACCCCGCAAAAATGGGGTGTGAGGCACATAAAAGGGAAATCGCGGCGCGCCATAAAAAGGGGATTAGGAGTGGAAGCGAGCGAGCCAGCCAGCCAGCCAAGCGACCAAGAGTGAAATGGAGGATAACAACAAAACGGAATCATTCCAGCCCGACTTACCTTCTTCAGTTCTTCCAAGGTCGATGCATTGACGCCAGCCTCCTCGAAGTCGATAACACTGGTATCGATAACCTCTTGAATGATGCGCTGGTAAACTTCACCCTGGTTTTCGCTCCATTGCCCGAACCACGAGTCGCACACCAGTCAGCGCGCCCGTAACGGAAGCGAAGAGGTGTACACGAAAAACGAGAACGATGGGCGTGTGTAGTGGGGGAGAGGGGTAGAAGAAGAGGAACACTGACAACTAGCTGGTTCGACATTTCGTCTAATCTCAGTGAATAATGACAACTGGGAGGAAGATCTCTTCTTTTTTTTTTTTCTTGGAGGGGGGACGCGATTGTTCGGGACGGATCGCAACAGACAAGCAGGCAGACGGGGGGCGAAACGGAGGCTTCTAGACGAAGCGATACCGCGAAGGTTGATACGAATATCACAGGCAGACGGTGAACTCTTAGTCTATTGCAGACGAGTGAGAGCTATGGAAGCTTGCGATAGCGATAGAGCAAGAGTCGGGGAGATTTGCGAGGCCGGAGACAAGCTCTATTCCTTTGAGGCCTGTAGTGTCTCTGGTGATAGTGTCTGGAGCCCGCTGGAATTTGGAGGGTGAAAGCCGCGGTTAGTCATCGCTGTCTTGGCGATGGAAGACGAAGAGCCGCAGCGCCCCTCAGCCTCCATCAAGCCATACTGCAGGGCGGCAAAGGGCAGAGAGCGCTCTTTTTTGTGTTTCCGTTTTGTTTGTGTTGATGTCCATGTTTCGTCCAGTCCAGTCCAGTCCACCAGCCGACGATGGTCTCTGCCCATCCGTGTACCTACCTAGAGTACATCTACACGTACCTGTATCTACAGACGCCAGGCCTAAAACCAGAAGCTGGACATGTCAGTAACATGGACCATCACGTATGGATACCGGTGCACAACCAGCCCGTCCTTCTCCTGCTCCCGTCGGACTGGCAGCAAAGGTTCCTCCTGCACGAAACTGCGGGGGATCATCCGTGTCCAGAGACGCTGCGTGGCTTGAACGCTTGTTCCGCTGCCAAGCCCCACCTGCCAAGCCTGGCATGACGCCTCAGCCATCAGCCAATAACCAGCGCCAGACGGTGACGAGAGATGACATCAGACTCGGGCTCCGTGATAGTGACGGCATACTCTCCCCCACCGCGAAACAACTTGCCTGCGAAAAAAAAGCGGAACTGAAGAAACATCTGCCCCTCCTCTTGTGGCTTGAAAGCGGAATAAAGTTGCGCAGGAGACAAGGAATTCACGAGAAAGCCTTCCGCCCCCTGGATCAAGAGGAATGCCATTCGACCAAGGCACAATCCACAGTTGGTTCGGAGGTAGACCAGGTACACGGCCGAATTCCAGGGAGAAGAACCGAGGTTAGGCAGAAGTTATGGGATGGGTATGCGGTCATAGGTGCATCTGAGTGCGTTCAATCGTCAC
This sequence comes from Gyromitra esculenta, assembly GCA_038503075.1. Lineage (NCBI taxonomy): Eukaryota > Fungi > Ascomycota > Pezizomycetes > Pezizales > Discinaceae > Gyromitra > Gyromitra esculenta. The sequence continues at coordinate 1,359,345 of JBCAML010000001.1, forward strand.
TTAAATAGCTTCTCCCATCCCTCCGAGTCTTCTCTTCCTTCTCGCCATCCTGTACTCCATACACACTCATCTACTCAATCAAATCTCGCGAATCATTTTTTCCACAATCTAAACACTCGTAATTACTCGATCCTCAACAATGGCATCGTCAGTTTCCCCAGATCACTTGTCAATTGGGGCTACGGTAGCAGGAATAGAGTGTATTTAAACAAGCAGTTTTGCCAAATCTCCTTGTATATCGAACACTGTATTCTTGCTATTATGTAGTCCCGTTTTGCCACGAAACAACACCACGATATCAACTGCTAACAAATCTCACAGTCTCCACTATCTTCCTCCCGTCAAGCCTTCCGCCGTTGCCCTTGGCACAATCTTCACCCACACCACCAACCTCGCTGTCATGGCTCCCTTATTCGGCGATGCCTACCACAAGGCTATGAACGCCGACACCAAACAGGAGTTTATCAAGTCTAAGGAAGCAGCCAAGACAGCAACTCTTTGGGGCTCCAATTTCCTTGGCTCCGGTGTCCAGACATACGCTATTGCAGCACTACTTACCCAGACTGGCGTTTTGACTTACAAGGGAGCGGCGTACGTCGGTGCGCTGATCTTCGCCGCTACTAGTGTGCCAACAGTATGTTCCCTCCCTTCTCACCATCAGTACGAGAGATAGATTCTAATCAGTATGCTATATAGGTCGTCTCACAGCTATTTCAGGAACGCCGTCCTGCGGAATACATTGCCATCCGTGCGGCTGCTGGTATGGTCGAGACCGTTGGCCTGTCGGTCTTTTTGACTTGGTGGGGGATCCGTCCCGCGCACGATCTGCTTAGATAAGTAATTCGTAGGTATGATAGGGGAAACGGTTTATTTTGTATAGTTTTTTGTAGTATGAAAGACATTGAGCGACTAGTAGTCAAACGGGGATTTGGATATTATTTCAAGTAAATATTGCAAAGTGTACTTCTGGTGATTGGGGAATTGAAAGGGAGTTTTATTTATCTTTTTATTTTGCGTATTCGTAGTTTTGTAAGGTAAATCTCTCCCCGTCCGTGATATTTTCGCTAGAAAACCCATTATCGCTGCTGAAGAGGTTGACTCGTAACGCGTCCTTAAAGAGTGACTCGCATTGTAACCAACAGCCAAACAGTGAATGGCCCAGTCTATCTGATAATAACCCTCCGAAATATTAATCAGGATAACTGCATCGCCGTCACCAACACATGTATTATCGAATTAAGATTTGTCGTAACCTCAACATCACTTTCAATCATACGTTATCACTCGTAGGTAAATTTTCTGATATTTCTTTGGACACAATAACCTAATAATACCAAGCACAAAAATGGTATGAAGCATATGTGGGCTCACCATCGCCTACTTCGCTGGCACGCATACATGTAGCTTACATACATACCATCTTTAACGTATATTACAGAGCCTCCATTGAGCAAGATTGCAGTAAGAAGGCTATAAGACGCCGCGCGTGTCTATACTTTTCGTCGCCTTGACTTCATCTTTCTTTAGCCGTTCAGTGTTTTCATACTTGGTATATTCCAAGAAGCTGTCCGTCAGTCTATTGTGAATACTGCTATAGCTCAACGGGTAACTTATAGGAGTGTATCCTAGACTCGCATTCTGGCTTCTGGGTTTATTTTTACAATATTTTTGAGTTTTGAGACCAGGTTATTTGGGTTTTATCACCGAATCTTTCGTTTGATCATATTTTTTTTAAATTTTTGTCAGGTATGTTATATATAACGCTAGCGATGTTGATCCAATGCATTATAGGTAATTAGAAAATAATACCTAAATTAGTCTCTCCTAACGCTCCTCCTCAGCCCTGGCCTATCAGTAACGCCAGTTCCCGTAGAACCACCAGCGCCAATGTTAAAGATATTACTTGACCCACCTCTGATCCCCCCCCGCTGTGGGCCAAACATATTCCCTCCTTTACTTCTACTAGGCTCTTGCATGGCTCTTCCTATGTCTCCCATGAATGACCCCGTCCCTCTGCCACCAGCTGCCGATCGTGGCATACTCCAATTTGGATAATCTGCTGTAGCCGAAACATCCTCTACCCTATCGTTTTTTCTGGTAAAGAATCCTTCACCTCCTAATCCGCCTCCATATGAGTGACTTGAACTCCCTTGGCGCCCATGGAAACTAGCCACACTTGCTGGTCTTCGCACTCCATTACCGATAACAGATAATCCAAGATTCTTCGTGGGTACAGGAGGATTAGCAAAGAAAGGACTGACAACCCCATCATCTCCGTTATTAATGGCCCTAGGGGTAATTGGAGTAAAGTGCTCTTGTCCTCCTCCTCCTCCTCCTCCTCTGTAAGGGTTTCCTGGGCTTCCTTGCTGAGGAAAGGATGCTAAATGTTCAATCCGAGACAAAGGTGGGTGGGAGTGAGCTATTCCTTTGTTTACAATGTTTCCATATCCTGATCCCATTCTTTGGGTTGGGGATGTGAAATATCCATCCCTTACTCCTCGAACTGGAAGCGAACTGACAGGCCTTGGGATTGATGCTCTAAGTGGTGATCGGAATGGAATATTCGTATTATTCGCATAGCCGACCCTTGATTGGTCATCGTTATGACTCTGTTGCTGCTGCACAAAGTTGTCTCGGGGACGCGGTAGCAGTGGCAGATTCATAGAAGATCCTCCTGAGTTAGTAAGATCTATGAATTGGCGCTCGCTGTCATTTCGAGAAGACTGTTGCCCAGTACCGTGATACGCAAGTTGTCTACCGTGTTGATTGGATGCGCCTTTGAAAATTGGCTCGTTGCTATGCATGTGTTGCTGCAGGGGAGAATAGTTCGATTGCTGAAATTGGTTACTGTACTCCTCAAAGTTTCTATCAACGCGCTGAAGCTTATTTTGATCTTGCTCTTCATTATATTGTTCTCTTCTCACACTATCTGGATACTGCTGTTCGATCTGGTGTGCTGATTGTGGTAAAGCTGGCGGCGGCATAGCTTGTCTCTTGTTCATTTCATTTCGAAACTCTCTCGCTCTAAATGCTGGGTCATCGTCAGCTTTTCTTTTATGTTTGGTATCAATTTCAGCTACTGTGGTGGCGGCGGGGGGGACGGAGTTTTGCTGAAGGACTCCAGCTGAAGATTGATATTGCTGCTGAGCGGATTGCACGTCATCGCGATCTAAAGAAGATAGCTGAGCGATTGATAATTGGGATCGGAGCTGGGAGATCTCTTGGCGAAGATTGGTTATTTCATTTTCCATAACCGACTTTTGCCTACTCAATCAAGTCAATAGTTAAAAAACGAACCTTGGATAAGAAAATCGTGCCTTTTGAGCTCTTTTCCTTCTATAAGCTCGTCTTTTACTTTCAGCAGTACGCGCTTTTGATCATTCACTTTATACTGCAACTTCTCTGCAAGTGTTTTGTAGTGTGATGCAATTCTTATAGCGTTACTCATCCGAAACTATACTTATCCCATTAATTATGATCTAAAGCTCTTAGGCAGTACTTTGAAGAAATGGTATAACCTTGATAGCGCCAGCAACATCTTCAAGGAGGTCCGATTCTGGGCGAAAATAGTCACGGAGTTCCTGGGAAACCTTCAACCAAGAATGAAAATCAGAGCACCTATTTCGCTGGAGCACAAAAGATAGCCCACTTTACTTTACTAGCGCCCAGATCAGCCAAAGATACCCCCCCGCTGTTGCAGTAGGGGCAAGTGTGCACTGTTTTTTCTGCATCCCGAGGTACTACCAGTTTTTATACGTATTAGTTTCTTTTTTTGCTTGTTGCTCTATGGTTTGCTCGACAATATACGAACCACTACCAGGAAACACATGCGACCCGCATATTATATGGCCACAGCTTGTCAACCAAAATAGTGGGTTTCCAGTGGCATCATCTCCTCGGTTTGTCTTTGCCGCAGCCACTGGAAGAAAGCAGACACAACAGTAAGTGATCAAGTCTTCGGTATTCCTATCACTTGCCGCAGAAGACTGGCGCTGGGCGGTGATAGGTGAAGAAGACGGATGATTGGACGAAGGTAATGCCATAATTGCTGAGATTGGCTTACTTGTAGCCTTTTTCAGTCACGTAGATTTGATGTTATGTATCGGGAATCTCCGGCAGAAGACGTCACGAGAAACATCCTGCTTATTAAACAGTCCTTGGCGCCGACAGTCCTCAACGACATTCTCTCCCCCGCCTGCCCGTGACAGCAATCGTCTGAGCCCGCAGCTCGCCGCCCTCTCACCGCTTCTCTTCCTGGAGGTATTTCTTGTCACCAATGCTTTAGCCAGACCCATTGCGCTGACAGACTTCCCCTCAGCATTGCCCCTCAGCATCACCACGATGTCCGTGCAACCGGTCGTTAAGGTTCGTCTCCTCTGCCCTCCACGAACTCTCCAGCATTCTAATCGCCGCTACGCCACAGAAATACACAGTCGGCTCCGTCGGGATTTGGGAGAAGGTCCGGCGGTTCCTCGCTGTCGATCCCGAACGCTCCTCCGGTATCCCTCTCAACCCCGCCTACCGTAACCCCGCCCCCGCCTCTGTTCCTGCAACCGAATACACAGACCCCGTGACCACGCCCGCGGCCGACATCGCGGAGAATCCATATTGGAAGCGTGACACACGACGCAATTATCCACAGCTGAGTACCTTTAGGCAGTCTGATATCGCAGGGCTTCTGAGTGTGGGTTCTGCCGCGAATCCTAGGATCGGAGCTGGCGAAGCGGGCACCAAACAGCTCATTGCCATTAAAGAGGATGGGGCAAAGGGGGTTTTGGCGTTGACATTTGAGAAGGGCGGCCAGAAGACTATTAGTGAAGTCCTTGGGGCTGGCGGACTACCACCGCTGCCTGGAACTGGAGTGAAGTGGGTTATGGATGACAGCGAAGGGTTTCCCGGAAAGTATGGTATCCTAGCATTACCTTACATGAGAGGTTCTGACAATTTTTCCAGATACCCATGCCGAACTTTCAAGTAGATAAGAATTATAGAAGTCGAATGTTGGGTTTGGAAAGTAGAGTACATAACTTGTTTGGTTGTCGTGAAGGTTTCTTTCTCCTTCAAAAATCGCTGATACCTAGCATTAAACCTAGATCATATCAACAGTTTTCTTCCCTTCATCTTGTTTGAGGTTAAATTTATTGAGTCAATAAACCATCGTGATTGTGTATATGGATACTGTGTTGCCTCTCTGGCCATATGCTCTTCAGAAATTTTTATTAATATTCAGGCTGCTGGGGTTTGGGCTGATAAATAAGAAATTCCACAGTTAGAAGATCAGATGCTAATACCCTGATCGAAGGACGATTAAAGACAACTTGAGGGAGTCAAATATTAACCCAAATATTCATTGCATGAACAGCTTGCATAAAATGCGAGTATCATTATTATAAAATCACTTACCAACCAAGCTCCTGCTTTGAAATCATAAACTATCACTCGAGAAAGATTAGCCAACTCTGTTAGATATATGGTATATATCCATAGGCTTCCTAGTGTTTCACCGGCACGTCATTATTCGGGATACCGATATCGGTTCGGTCAATAATCTCACCAGCTAGCGGGGGTTGCTCGAGCCGATCTATTCGGCGCCCAAAGAGCCCCAATAAACCTGTTTATATATGACTCCATAGAGAGTATATATATGGAGCTCTATTCCCGTTCTTCTATTCTCTCTTCTCTTCTGTACTTTACTCGAGACTAAATATCACATATCTATTCATTATATTCAACAAACTCCATTCCTATTGTATTTATTTTAATGGGAGTACTTCGTCGACAATGCCCCCGAACGATAAAGGGAAACAAAAGAAGGACACGTCCTGCATTACATATAATCTCCCAGATACATGGAGAGATCGAATGCACATGATATCTAACTGGTTAGCAAAACACTTAGTTTGGCTCATTCTCCAAAACTTAACCAGCAATATATCTTGAAAAATACAGTGCAGCAAATAAGAACGCAGACATCTAAAAAGTAATTATGATTGCATTCATGGTAATAGTGTAAATAGTTGGTGCACGTGATAATAGGTAATTTAAGGTTGAGGAAGTTCACAACTAAACCCGACGGCGTAATTTTTACTATTTCAACGTCCGTCCCCCTTCATTTCATTCAGAGTACTAAATATATTTTCTCCCTCTAAAAACGCGCTGGTCCTCTGCTCTCTCAATGTTGCAAAAGCAGAAAAGACCCGACGATTATATTGATAAATGATATCTTTGTGCCTAATTTATACTACTTCTCTATTACTCTAATACCTTGTCCGATCCCGTGGCAGCGAAATAAGCTGGACCATTCTCCCATTATTTCTCACCCCCATACCGTGCGGCAAATTTTTGCGGTGGTTTGGGTGTTTACTTTGCCTCCCCTAGCGGCCCGCCAAGAACTAGAGAAATGATAGGCCGCCGCTTCCTTCTTGACCCAGACTTCGTTCATAGGGGCTCCGATGGCAAGGATTCTGGGATGGAGCAGCACGGACAAACTGTTATGGCGTATCACTCCTTTGCAAATGGGAGTAGCAGAGGGCGGCTTTCGGGCGAAAGACTCCGTACGCATCGGTGTGTCGAGCCCCACTTTGGAGTTTTGATGCGGGAAGTGTGATGTTTCCCAGGTAGAGGGTTGGCTGGTGGTATGTATGTAGGTATGTAGGATGTGAGCTTGGGATTAAATACATACATAAACGTAGTCGCCCTACTACTCTCCGATGCTTGCTATAGAAACATTGTTCCCCTAGCGAATAACGAGTCAGGATTATGATGCTGATTCCAAATAGCAAAGGATGACCAGATCTTTTTTCTTGGTATCAGAGTAAATTTATTTACTAGAATCGAACAAGACACAGCCAAAAAATATATCTGGATGAAAAATACATAAGAGAAATAAACAGTTTAAAAAACCATAAAAACTCCACCTTTCCTACTCCGTATATACAAAGTAGTTCATATTATCGAAACAAAAACTATCAGTACTCACCAGTCGGGTTTCCGATAACCATCCTAAGCAGTATAGGCAGGGGAAACACTCGGTCTCATCCAGAAATTCGCTTTGGAGCCCCAGCATTGACATAGGTATTTAAAACTCCCCCCGAACTTTCTCCAGTGCAGCCTCCCATGCAGCGTTGCTTTTCAGCTCGCGAAGCTTCTGCGCAAGTTCTTCGACCTCGGCTTCATCCAGACTATCAGTCTTAAACCCCACTTCCTCAACGACGACAGCCCATTCATGGCGTTCTTTTCCGTACATGATACCCTTAAGCCAATTTTTAATAATATTGGTATAGGGACCAGATTTCTCGAGTGGCTTGATATCAGTACCACGGAAGTGAATATCGTACACTGAGGCAATAAAGAACTATATAGACGCATTAGTCAAGTTCTATATATCTTGCAGCGATAAGGCGACTAAGATAAGTAGAAAAACTCACTGCAGTACCCGCAGCGAAGGCCTCAATCAAACGACCATCCTTGTGGGCGTCAACAAGATCAGCCATAGTGTATTTTCTCTCGAGAACCTCGAGGCCCTCAAGTTCTCCGCCAGTACCCGTCAAACGATCCCTAGCGAGCTCGAGAACGCTTCGCCTTGTGACACCGTCAAGGATAATCATGTCGTCTAGGGGAGCGGTGACAAGCTCAAGCTTATTAGAATCCTTGTTGCGCCATATTACAAAGAAGTTGCTAGCGCCGGCTTCGGTTACTAGGCAGTTTTTGTCAAATAACCAGAGAATTTGATCATAGCCTCTGGACTGTGCTTCTCTTTGCGCCATTAGAGAAGGACCGTAGTTGCTACATAGGAGTGAGTGATAAGTCATGATGTGCTCGTGGGACAGAGAAATAACTTACGCTCCAACTTTAGCATACCCGAAGCCACCAGGCCAAGCACGAATACTATCTTCCCTGCTTGCAAGCAACCTCATTGGCTGTGCATCCATAACCGGGAAAACAGCCGCAAGAATAAACAACATCGCTGCTTTTGGTTTTTGCACGCCCAACGCCCTTCCGGTACCAATCATGGTAGGGCGGAGATAAAGATAAGTACCGGGTTTCGGCAGCCATTTTGGTGCATCATGAGAGACAAGGACCTTGATAAGTTCCTCCAATGCTGACGGTGAGCAACTAGGAAGCGCAATTCGAGTGCTAGAGATAACCATTCTCGCAGCATTGCGATTCGGGCGGAACAGCCGCAGGGAGCCGTCAAAGCCACGGTACACCTTGAGACCCTCGAAACATTCGGTTGCGTAGTGAAGGCATGATGCAGTTGGCCAAAGGTCAATGGGTCCTGCAGGCTTCAACTCGGGGGTTTCCCAACCGCCATTTTCGGTCCATTTAGCAGTAATCCAGTGGTCCGTAGTTACGTCGGGTGCACCAGGATTTTCATGAAACGGTTTGGGATTCTTTGTCAATGTGATTTTAATTTTCGAGGGGTCAAGTTCGGCAAGAGTAGCGGTGACGGGAGCACCAGAAGTGAAAGGATCAAGGGCATCCGTACGGTTAGAGTCGACGAGAGATGACGCAACTGCCTTTGTTGTCAGGTCTTGATGAATTGCAGAAGGAGGGGACATTATGATGTGGTTTTAGGAGCGGTAGTTCGACTAGAAAATTTGCAATTGAGCCTTGGTGGGTAAAGAAAAGTTACAGTTGAATGAAGTTAGGGGGAGGAGGAGGAAAAGCTTCTTCTTAAGCTCCTCCAGAGGGCCCTGTGACTCAGCCTCTGGTTCTAATCGTAAAATGGGAGGGGGGAAAACACTATTCCCCCGCTAGATACTCCGAATGGGCCAAAGAGACAATGGATTCATACCTACTAAGTGATTAGGTATTTTCCAAGTCACCTATCGAGGACAAGGGATGCGGAATGAGATACCGGTAGGTGCATCTTGTGGCACTAAGAAATTCAATATGCTTGAAGCAGGCTCCCTTACCGTAACGTCGACATCGACGCTTGCTTTTATCTCATCTAGGTGCATCTCGTGACAGCAACACAATGTCCCCTTATCAAATCGGCATCCAACGATCCGCCTTTTTTCTTTTCTTTTTTCTGGTATTCTGGAAGGATTAGAACCCGTTTTGGGCGGGAGCGAAACCGCCGCGCCGTTGGTTCGTTGGTTCACTCCCCACCCGCTGATAAGCGATGATACCCGCTCTGCAGTTCTCCACCCCACTTTGAAACTCCGATCGAAAATCCCAAATAAGAAGGTTGAATACGAAGTTCGTCTGTGCCTAGATTTTAGGTATGCAGTGCAGTATCAGGCGTCAAGACGCACACATTTTACCCGTAGTTGCAGATAGGGGTTGATGCTCTGATAACACAACTATTCGCAACCCGTTACACATGCATGTAACTGTCAATGATAGCAACAGTAAATCTATTTAACTTTCCGAGCAGAAGTTCAGGCCGCTTGCTTGGAAGGGGTCGTGCCATCCGTTCATAATGGCCAAATAACCTAAGCTTGTAAACAGAGCAATTTGGCCAAGTTGATGTAACGACTAAGCTAGGCTGCAAAATCATCTAGAGGTGGTCGAAGGAAAAACCGATCGGCATGCTGAGCTCTCCATTCTCTGGAACCGAATGTCTCTCTTGTTAGTTGTGGCGGAGAGCCCAAACAGGAGAGGAATGGCGCGAATTGGCAACAATAGAGCATTGGTAGGATATTTAACTAAGACTAAAAGACACTCTATTACTACGGGCTTATTATTCGGGGGATTCCAAGTGGAGCAGCTGAAGTGAATCCCTGCTCTACTCGAGATAACCAACATCTATGTAAACTACATCACAGAGAGTACATGATAGTTATGTGGGCCACGGTAGAATTGTAAAATATACACCATAACGGACGAGAATCTAATGTTTAAGTCATCCAAGGTCACGGTCGTGGTAAAGTTTCCGATTCCCAGATCAGATGATGATATCTAGTATTAGCTAGGAAATTCCGAAAATGATGTATGTTGAATACAACAAGATGATTAGAACCGGGTACCCCCAACGAAGTCATACTGACATTGAGACATTCTAGGGTACAATATCATATATACCTGGAAACTTGGTTCGAAACTCAAATATAAAGTTAGATTAGCTGAACTATTGGTGCGGGGCCCTAGGCTACACAAAAGCTACAAAAAAGCTGCATTAAGTTTTTGCTGATGCGATGCTCTTTTGGAAATTCCAATTGCTCGGGAGAGTAAACACTGTTAATGAGAAGTAAACAATTGAATGAGTGGTGATATATCATACCAACAAGTAAATATTTACATATATATTGCTAGAGAAAAATAGGCCTACTTAACCTCTCCAATAACCTTCCCCATTTGCTTCAGGTTTTGAATCCTGAGACTTTTCAGGCCTCGCTGGCTCCTCCACCAGTTGGTACATTTGATCATTTCTTCGTCCATCAGGAACCAATACTTTCTTTTTACGTGCAGATATCCGGTCAGCCCTTGCTTTCTAGCACTCGAACTTGAAAAAGAACAGACTCAAACTCGGCCAAGGTATAAAACGGTATCAATTGAAAGCGAATAAAGTAGATTCTTACAAAGTAAATGTATATAAAGCAAAGTATTTAACCGTGAGGGCATAAAGTATGAATGAGAGGAATGGGATAAAATCAGAAAAATCAAGTCGCTTCCACCTACCTAAAATGCGCCATTTTGCTGTACAAAATATAATACATTACACATCGCTCATTACCGCAACCAGTGGTACAAGGAAGGAAGAAAAACAAAGGGAGCAAATATTAAAAATAGCCGCGAAAAAAATTAGTCTCACCTAGCAAACGCCTCACCAATCTCCCAACTCCTTCCCTCCCACGGCAGCTGTCCCCAGACACCCCAGCTTTCATACATCCCCGCGCACACTTTAACTTCTTGTTCGTAATCGCCCTTCTCTTCTGCGCACTTCACGTACTCCAGTAACTTGTCCCGGAATCCCTTGAACGGCACCGTATCGATATATGGGTGGTGTATAATCTCTTTCTGCTTCTTTGTAGGCTCTAGGTCGTCCATATTTTCTGGAAGTTCTAGTGGGGATAAAGAGCCATCCCTGTTGAAAGGGGAGATAGAATCGTCATTAACCATATCTTCCCCTGATATTTGGAGTATCTTCGCTATCTCCATCGTCGCGCCGAAAAGTGTGGAATAGTTCAGTGTCAGGTAAAAACTGTCTGTTGGGAGCAGAGTACCGTTGACGTGGTAAGGATTTTGGTTTATTGTTGGATTCGCAGAGTATGTTGGCGGCAATTCTGGGAATCCCGGAGGGTCAATATTGATTGTCCGGGGTGCGTTGGGGCGGTAGGAAGTATGGATATTCGGAGAAGCTTCACCACGGTGGGTTAGCGGAGATGACACGGGGAGTGGTGGGTCGTTTGGGAGGAGGGAAATGTACGCTTGGATTTGCTGTGATGGCGAGGCAGGAGATTCCGAGACTGTCTGGGAGGCTGGTGTCATGGGGAAATTTGGTGGAGGGCTAGTATGATAGTAAGGCTGCTGAACTAGATGCTGGCCGTACGCTTGTTGCTGCTGAGGATACGGCTGCGAAGGCCATATTGGCAGCTGCTGGTCAGATTGTCGGATACTTTGTTGTCGAGCACCCGAGTTTGTGAATAATGGGCCAAAATCGCTAGTGTATAGATTTCGCTGAGCGGATTCGTTGGCTCGACTACTGGAAGACTCAGCCGGGGCTACACTTGATAGCATCGGCGATCGAGTTGAAGACCTGTCCTCCAGATTCCTAACTTTCCTCGTGGTGCTTCTTTCTTTATCTTTCTTCTCAGCCTTGCCAGGCCCACCACTCGTCTCAGAGGATGATTGCCGTTTTCTCCTCTTGGAAGAAGAATTATTTGCAAGCTCAGTGTCAGTAGCACTAGCCACATTGTTTTCTCCGGCCTGACGTTCGAGCTGTTCAAGGCGTTGGCGGAGTTTACGGCCTTAACACGGAGTGTTAGAGCATATCCTGAAACCGTCGAGGGGAGCACACATAGAGTTTATAGATATTCAGAACAAGAGGAACTTACGATAATTACGTTGTGCCAGCCGGTTCTGGATCTTTCGACGTTCGTTGAGATCTGTGACTTTACGCCAGTCATCGTCCTCCGTTTCCATGACTTCTGAGCTGTCGTAACCATTTCCTATAAGGAATTATTAGTATTCGCGGGGAATAGGTTTGAGGGCTTGAAGGCTTATTACCACTGCGGCCGAATCTAATTGACATACTGAATGTGTATACAGTGGATAATCTGATTGTACTTAGGGCGTGGATTTAGATGAGGGTTATGACACTGTATGTGTTGTGTGATTATTTTACGGATGTGGTTTTTTTTCCCTTTCTTTCTCAAGTAAGCGTGTTTCTGTGCCGTGATTATGTGAAACCTGGGGGCTGAATAAGAAGCTCGAAGAATAGAATAAGTTGTGTCCTGGAAGCCGGGAACACAGGCTACCTTTATGCCTCTCAAGATCCCTTCCAGAATCGTACGGGTTGGGTGGGCCGCTGTCTATTCTCAGTCCTGTGTCTCAGTCCGACGATATTCCCTGGCTCTCCCCCATGCTGTCTCTATTTTCTGGGGCGAGTCAAACTGCTACGAGTCCCATCCTGGATATGGGGGTGGGCATGGCAAATGTCACGATTCCAGAACGCATGCAAGAAAATAACGCGTGCATGCAGCAACATGCCAGAGGCTAGTGGAGAAGAGCTACAGCCAGGGCCGTTTTAGTCCTGGGTTTCTGCTATGTACTCCAATTTCTAGAGATTTCATTGCTGGGTCTAAGCTTGCGTGACAAGCCTGGCTTTGAGCCTATTTTGAGCCACAGGTCCGGGTTGTGAGAATTCAGAATCGCTTGCTTACGCTGTTGCCCGGCCTCCGACTGTACCGACTGTATTACTGCATGCATCGCTTTCTACTGGTACGTCGGCGGCTCTGCAGCGGCTTCCTTAGGATTTTTAAGCTTCATGCACCAGATGTGGCAATTGCGATTTACACAATTTCAAACGATGTTCGGAAATATTATGGCAGTGATGATATCCAAGGTAAGAAATCGAGATGTGTGATGACCATTCGCCTGTTATGGCTCCACAGTCGTTCCGTCGGGGCTTTCTCGCCCGTTCAACCTATCACTCAGCATCCGCTCGCTTCCTGCCCGCCGCTGACACATCACACGTCCTTGCAAATAACTCCATATTTCATCAGTCATCAACATCGTCTGCGTCATCAGCATCGCCAGTTCCCAGGTACCAATTCCAGGCACTTGTTCGAGGCCCCGCCCTAGAATACAAGTCAGAGTATTTGCATACTTCACATTTTCTAAGCTTTAGGCGTCCTTTACTACGATATCTCGTTCGTGCATTTCGCTTGTTTGTGGCTGTACAATCTTTAAATATGTGCATCCTGCAGCAGCTAAAGAGATCGTCCCAGCACACCCAAAACAGGGATCATGAGATAAGCCACTAACCTCCTCCCCCCAGCCACACTCTAAATGTACCCTGAAACTTCCCTTTCCTGACCAACCAACCAGCATCCCGTTTTCTTTGTCTAGATCAACGGAAGTTAAAATTAAGCTCACAGTTCTCTCACCGGAGATATCTAGAGGAATAATCGATAGAACCAACAATTGGACCTCCGAAATCCCAAGCACTAGGGAAACCATCTCTATGGTCAACCACAACGACGACCGTGGCAAGACCAAGGCTTCCAGAGCTCTTAAAGCTAGCATTAAGACCTACAGGGTTGACAAGAACAAACGTGGGACTAAGAAGAGGGATCTATTCCTGGCAGGTACAGGCAAGAAGCAGATCGCGTCTTCGGCTGGAGGAATCAGCAGAGACCCCAGGAATAGGAGGAGGAAGAAGAAGAAAAAAAAGACAGCGGACGAACATCCGTTGGTAAAAGCTTTCTCTGGTAAGTTTGCCGACTCTTTTTTTGCTAGCGAGTTGGAATCAACCGGACCGTGCGGCATGCCTTTAGGCGATACCGGTATATTGCTATTTTTGTTACTTCGGCTCTGTGTGGAGCTCCGATTGAAAACGCGGAGCACCAATTGGAACCCTTACGAGATTCCACAGTCAAAGCTTTTGTACTCCCTTGTTTTCCTACATATGACTGTCGTTATTTGTTATCCTATCACACTAAAAGGCTTCTTTTTTCCCTTTTTGCCCCCTACTTGGTTCTTCCAGCCCGTTGCTCACAAGCTCATATGTTCCCATTCCATTCAGATTCACGCCACGGCCCCCATACATCCCCATATACCCTATTTTCATTCAAGATCCATAGGCATCCTCACCGTCCCCCCGGCTTCGGCCCTTCACTATTTTGATCTCCCTCAAGTTATATTATTGTCCTCACTTACATGTCCATCACGGACACAGACTCGCTCTCCCAAACTACAATTCACATATCCACGAAGCTACCCCAAACCCTCTCAGATAAACTTCAAATAGCGCTCTCGCGCATCACAGCAACGACAGCGCGTAGCATGACGTATCTAACCGCCGCAGCGAAGATCAAGGGTAGATTATTTACGTCCTCGCCGCTGTTGTCAGTGAAATCCAGGAAGGGAATTTTGCAGTTTCAAGAGTTGATAGGAGAAAAAAGGGAGCTTTTAGATGAGTTATGGGTGCGGTGGACAGAATGCATGGGAGAGATCGAGAAATTGGGCAAGATGGAAGGTATTCTAGAGTGGAAGGATATGAACAATTCATTCTCGATAGAGGACCGGCATGCGATTCCAGATCAAACCATAGACGATGAAGAATTAGACATCCTTATCAAAGGAGTTAAAGCGGTAGGTAGGATCTGGTCCAAGAAAATGGATGATAGTGAGAAGGTTCGCTTTAAAACTTTGATATGCCTAATTCTCTATTTATTATTAAAGCTTTACATGCTTACTTATTTACTACAGAAAATTGCGGATGAAATACTTCAGCAGCAGCAGCTTGCTGCAACTGTACTCCTCTGACTAACATAAATATTTTCCCTAGACCCTCCGAATAAGATTTTAGTGGCGAGTCGTGGGAAATATGGTGATTATCGACATTTTTAGTTGATTGGAGGATAAAACTCACACATTGATGGGGAGATTACAGCTTCCTTTCTTGCGAGACATTGACTGAGAGCTAGCAGCTGTGGTTGTGGAGTGACAAATAATTACACCATGTTACATCGCTTTTTTGCAACTAGATTAAACGGGATGCATCTATGTTTGGAAACAAAGGGGAGCTTTTATTTTAACGACCATATATCGTGGGATAGCAATTTGATAACATATTTGAGGTTAGGGTGAGTTTGGTTCTCCACCACCCAAACCTCGGGAAATTCAACCTAAGAAGGTCACGAATCCGATCGTTTGTTCGTAGGCACAGCACTGAGGTTTCGATGGAGATTTGGTGCTAGGAAGTGATTTCTTGATGTGGTAAGTAAAGATTGTTCGCGAAAAAAAGGAAAGGGTTTTATTTCTTCTTTCGTTGCTTTTTCTTCTATAAATAGATTATCTGGGGCTTGATCTTTGGTGTAACCATTTCCGTATCGGGGCAAAAAAACTACAGATAGAGTTTAATCTGTGCTCTATATTGAAAAAATAATCTATCGATTGCCAAATAGTATCCAACGGCCAAATCAAGGAGGTTGGCTATTTTGGCTTAAGGGTTCCAGTTAGTTCTTTTAATCGATTACATGATCAATGGGCAGTTATTTTGCCTCCGTAGAGGTTTTGTGTAAAGGGCAGTCAGTACTTTACTTTCTAGCAGGCATACGAACCAGAAAACATGGGGGTGTGGCTTTGTATGCCACGGAATCCGTGCCTAATGCCGCAGCGTACAAAGCCACATCCCCCATGTTTTCTGGTTCGTATGCCTGCTAACAAGTAGAGTAGTGGCACCGAAGTAAGGTGATACAGCGGCAACTCCCCAGTTCAGGTTATTGCCGCTGCCACGCGACTAGTGATTTTATCCATTTCATCGATCAACTGTAGGTATTTTCGGCAGGACGAGGGATTCTTACTACATGCCATTTGCCTTTTCCAAAAGAACAGACGGATACCAATTTATCAGTGAATCTGAGGCTGGGTTTGATTCAATGTGCGTATTCTTGCGTTTTAAGTTGTTTCGTTTTTGCCCCTGGAGCATCGAACTAATTTTCCCAACTGTTTTTAGCAACTGATAAAGTCAGGCCTAAGATTTCCAATCCCATATTATTTCTGAGGGAGTTTTAGGATCACGCGAAGTATTCTGTAGGCATACTGTGAATTGATCGCATTAATCATACCCAATCAGAACCCCTTTATGGTTGGGCCAATAGCCGCCCCGCCATGGGTCACAGCATCTCTAATAGCTTTATAAGAGATCCCTAGATGATACGCAAGATTTTGTGGCACTCTATACAGGATAGACGCATGGATAACCCCATTCAAAAGGTTGGGTAACGTATACTCATAGTCAATCACTCGGTGACGAGTTTAGTTTTACTCTGGTGATTTTCACGTGACTTTCGTCTTAAGATTGCTTTTTATGCACCGGCTTTCGCCGCCCCCGAAACATTGTACGACGTAAGATCTGTATACGTATCCTCATCTCTTTCTGAGGAACGGCAACTAATGCCGACGGCAATTTATCCGAAATGTCGTGAGTTGCGCGACGCTGCAAAAAGTACTCGAAGCTCTGCTATCATGACTGCTTTTTGAGACGCCCAGAGAAATAAATAGCCAAATATCTAAGTTGTTACGTTACACTCAAACTATTCATATCACTCTAGAAGGAGGAATTTAGGACGAATGTTCTTGGTTGTACAGCGACCGTATCGATGTTTTACGCTGGTATTACACCTAGTTTCTAGTTCCAGGTTATGCCAGGCGACTCGGCCATCTGCGCATATTCCCGAGAAACACAATTGTGGTCTCCCGATATGCAGTTTAAAGCTTTTCGAGCCACGTTATTGCCTTATCTAGTTTGGTCCTGATAGGTGTGGCTATTTTCGAATAGTTGCATTTATATAGCTCCACCCTCTATTGGCTGTGTAGGCATTGTCACATTTCTGTAGGTTTTTTTTTTGATGAATTGCTCTGTAGCACCAGCCAGAAACCTTTCCTTGCATCTCCTTTATTTATTTAAAGATATACGAAAAGGACAAAAGTAGGTATCGTGACCAGCGAATGTCTCCGCTTAAATCTTCCCCTGTATATCTCCAGTGAGCTGGGGATGTATCGCATGCTCAGGGAATTTGATTTGAGCTAAAGGCGATTACTAGCTTTCATTTATACACGTGGGGTAGATGCCAATGGATTCTTTTTTGGGAGGTCTGGCCCCCCAGGGGAAAATAGTAAAAAAATTATTTATAGTAACACGAGGGTTCTGATTACTCTTCAGCGATCCGAGCACGTTATGATATCACGCGGCAGGCACCCATAACTGATCCACATCGGTGACAGCAAACTTTAAATTGTGGATCTACGTTTATCAGCTGTGGCAGTGCAGCGATGTCTCTGTGCCTGGACCCTTCAAATGGCAATATTTGAGAGTGGAAACTGATACTTGGCTCTAAAATTTTCAAGTGCAATCCTTTAGAATCTGCATGCCGGGGGTTTGGAAAGGGTAGTAAAGGAAATTGCAGGGAAGGCGCAGAGATAGACACATGTACAATGGTGAATCACAGCGGTGATTGAACAACATGTAGTGCGTTTTTTATAATTAAGATTAATGGACTGTAAGTAAAGATATTTCGAGATCCTTGGTAAGACATATAAAACGTGGCTTGAGGATGTGGGAAGAAAGTTTAGGGATTTACTTCTCGTCAGGATTTAAAATGGAAGGGTTGCTAATATGTTTCAGGTTCTGCGGATCTGTCCTGTAAGCTTAGGTTATCGAAACTTAAAAACAGTTGAAAAGATATTTTACTATTTTCGATTAAACCTTGTTTTATTTATAACAGTGGGTGTCTTTTTCCTACAAACTTTAATTAACGAGGCGTATATTTTTTTTTACAAAACATTGTATTGTCTCTATCCCGTAATTTTGGAATTTGAAATTTGAAATGCGGGAGCGAGGGTGATGGGGAGGTTTCCTAATTTTTCAAGTGCGTATCTTTGCTGAAAGCAGTAGAAGCAGAGGAGAGAGAAGTTTAAGCGGTATGCGTAGAGCCCAGCTACTCGATAGTTTATATTATCAATCGGCTATTACAAAGAGTCGTGAGCCCTAGAAGTGTGGCTTTAAAGGGGTTTGAAAGCCCCTAGCTAGGCTGAATTTGTGATAGATGTAGAGTACACATGCTCCCAAACGAACGATCTGCGCGCCTCTCCATACTCTGCGAGTATCCCATTATATGCCATGTATAGTATATAAGAATAGGGTAGGAGACTTCTGAGGGTTAAGGGTGGTTGGTGGGATTATAGGTGCTCGCCTTGCTCACTTTCTCGCACGCCTCTAGCTCCTATGTCATTTAAATTGGTAACGGTGCGCGTGCCCGGGATTTTTGTATGGTACACGATTATCATGCATAGCTTGTATCTAAGCTGCGTTCTTATCTTCTAGATGTTTGGTTGGAAGCACCCGAGTTCGCCGAAGCGTGAGAGGCTTATAGTATCTCGGCGTAACATGAGAAAGATATCGTAGTTCAGGGATGGTTGGGGAGATAAGAAACCGGACATAATCACGGCTCGATGACGGGCTTGTAGAATTCGAGTTTAACAAAATGTCTATCACCCTCTATACTACATGTACCTATGTAGAAATGCGCCTCCTAGCCATCTTAGGTATAATAGGAAATGAAGGGTGGTAAACAAACACTTCGGATTTTTATTTCCTTCCATCCTAATTTAGTGGTCTGGTGTGTTGCTTCGTGTGTAGTAGTTTCTTTTGGACTTTTGCCCGCATATGCACTTACGGTAAGAGTTTGGATCATCATATGTTCGTTTCACATATAGCGTATAGTATTTATGGAGAAAAGAGAAAAGAAACACTGGGATTTTAGAAATCTGTACAGCATGTAAAGGTAAAGGTAAAATGTTCCCGGAGGGGATGCCTGGTGGGACTTTCTTCTAACTTTAGACTCACTATCAGACCTGTCTCGTCTAGAGAACTAACATGCTCACCCTCTTTACACCTTCACATCTTCAGCCGGAGGCAGATCTCCAGGTGGCGCGAGCACCTGCTCTTTCTCAAGAAGATCTGCAAGTTCTCCAGACTGGTGCATAGAGACGAGGATATCGCATCCACCGATAAACTCCTTGTTCACATATAGTTGTGGTATGGTCGGCCAGCTGGAGTATTCTTTGATACCTATTTGGTGTGGATGTTTAGGCTTAATCCCTTTGCAGCGACTACCTACAAGCAAACAGAAAAGGAATTCAGACCTTGTCGAACTTCTTCGTTCTCTAATACATTAACCGCTGCGAACTTCGTAGGATCTACACCTTGCAGTCCCAGGATCTGGACCGAGGCACGCGAGAATCCACATTGCGGCATTTCTGGCGTGCCTTTCATGAATAGTACCACAGGCGCTGTTTCCAAGACCCCGTCGATAGTTTTCTTCGTCTCATCTGACAGACGCCGTAACTGTTGGAACTGGACTCGCCGGAGCGGATGCGCTGTGCGGAGGAGTTGAGCGGTGGTCTATAGCGTAATATTCGTATCTCAATTAGTTTTCCTGTTTATTGAAAGATTGGAATTAGGATTGCGTACCTGTTTGAACATTGGAGATCTGAAAAACAGGGATTTCATGGTGATGATGTCTGTCTAATTCTAAATGATGCAGTGTCAGTTGGTATGTGATTGTTGCTTAGAAATCAGTGATGTCGTTTGGGATGCGCCTCACTGTGGATGTTGGCTAGCGCCACAGTCCCAAACAGTTTTTTTCAGGTTATTATGTATTTCCATTTTTGATACAGCGTGATGTTCTAGGGTTGCAGCACGGAAACGGGCCGTCTCAGCAATTTAATCTGGCAGAACTCGCCTTTAGTAAAATAGCCTTTAGTTGATCAATAGATATTAACCCCCATTATTTTACGAATATTCCATCGCATTGAGCGTTACTTTTTTGATATATATACAACCGCCCGCATAATACGCACAGATCAACGTACATCAACCCCAGAAAAAACCGAACATCCTTTTCGCTTGAAGTGTGCTGTAGTATAAAGCGAGTGCATCGAAGCTAGGAAAGGAAGGAAAAATGTAGGTAGAACTCCCCCGAAAAACCCAAACCCCGAAAAAATAACCCCAGAAATGCACCTGTACAATTAATGCCCTCAATTTATCACTCCTAAACACCAATTGCATATGCCGATCCAATAAAATGCAACAAAAACAAAGGGGATAACAATGGTAAAGAATCATTAAAGATCAAACTACTAAAACAACACGCCTAATATTTATACAGAATTGGGAAAAAATTATTGGAAGCAAATATCTAGTGTAATAGAGAAGAAAAAATGTAGAACTCCAAGCTTTTAAGTATATACTCAACATAAAGGGGCTAATTTTTATCCATCAAAACTCCGGGAACACGAATTTTGTAATGCAAAACATTTCGGTCAAGGCGCCGGGTTCGAGGGTTCTATATGGCATTAGCAGCAGCTAGAAGTACTCACAGCGGATATATGCAAACTTACGAGTAACCCAGCCCTAAATCCCAAGAATCCATCTTTAACGGATGGAACCATATTATCCGGAATCCCCATAAAGGTATCGAAAGTAGTTTTATTCCCCCCTCTGGGCCAACGAAGTTCGTCGTCGGGTTCATCATTAAGACTGACACTTCGGCTACTTTCAGCAGGGCCAGGGTGGCTACTCTTGCCGTCTAGAAATGGTTGGGCTATGATGTCGATCGGCCCGTGACCACGAGTTAGCTGACGGTGGACGTGGACATTCATCAACTTTGCTTTGTCATCCCATGGTCTATAAGGAATTTTATGCCAACTCTGTGTACGAAAAGTATTGGGGTCTGGCGTGGATAACTTGGAAGGAACAGGATAATTCCAAGGATCGTTCGCTGTAAACTTGTGATCTTTGTAAAGCTCCTTCAGTGAAGGTCTTTTTCTGTATTCACTTTCGCGGTTTCCAGTGGCGAGTTTAACCGATTGACCGTTCGCCTCGGTTTCCTCTTCCTGGCTTAATTGTATAAGGCGCTTTAGTTTCTTGCGTGGTTGTTTTGGAGATGGTGAGATAACCGGTTTTTGGGTTGCTGCCAGAGCTTCAAGTTTATTATTTTTCTCTCGCAATTCATTATTCTCCTTCTCCTTCTGCATGAGTTTCCGTTTCATCTCTACGAGATTCTCCATTTGCTTCCTCGTATATCCTTTCTGCTCCCGTAACTTCTTATCTTTCTCCAGCAGTTTCTCCTGAAGCCCCTTTAGCCGATCCTCGTCATCATCAACAGAATCACCATTTTCCTCGTCAAAACTGGGAATAAGAGCTCGACTAGCATTTTTCATTGCTGGTCCTCGTCGCTCAGTTTTTTTTGAAGAAATACTTTCGGGTTGTTCCACACTGATATGTCTCGAGGTTCTCATCGATGGTGAGATACTTGTGAAAGTAGGCCTGCTTGGAAACTTTCTTGCCGGACCTGCGGTATTTGTAGGTTTCGCAGGTATTTCAGTAGCCGTAACAGCATTGTCTTTCCTCTTCTCGGAGGCTTCACTGTTACTGACGCATCGCCGTGGAGCTGGTCTCACAGTTTCCTCGCGTTTCCTCTTACTTAGATTGGTTAAGTTGGTAGTCGGTATTATAGAGGCTACGTTTCCTTGGGTCTCAAGTGATTCAGGAAATGTCAGATGATACTTTTCGATCACTAATTTTTTCGATGTTCGGAATGTTTTAATGGGGATGGTAGTATCTATTTGTGAGCCTCCCTCGAAACCCGAGTTTTTTGGGCCTTCGATTTTTTTAGAAGCTATGGGATGGATGGACGAATCAAGTATTTTAGGGTAGGGCGATTTGAGAGGGGCAGAATTGCGATGGCAATGTGACTTGGGGCGAGGGTTTGAAGCTGACGATGAACCCTGAACCGTTCTCGCAAGTTCTTTCGACATTTTCGACCTTAGTGTTGGTGGCTCCGGAGTTTGGTAGCGACTAATTCGTTTAGTATCTCTGATACCACAGGACCCGCTGATAAATCATATTAGCGATGATATTGGCGAATTTGGCTTTACACGGAGGCTTATACCAGAGCTTATCTTTGTATAGTCCATTGTTTTCAACATAGAAACTGCATCCCCTGCATATAAATCCATTGTCTCGCATTGGCCTGCTATCCTGTATCGTTTGGAGTGAAGTCGTGTGGAATCCTGTCAGATTAACTAGTTTAGAGGGCGTCTCGGGTACATCGGGAGGCGGCGGACTATAAGGCGGAGAAGAAGGTTCGCGATATTCTCGACTATTATGATGATCGTTTGCATCTTCCCCATTAATATCTCCAACACTTGGAGATCGAGGGTATTCTTTCGCGAATAGTGGATCTAGGCCAATATGCATCGGTAATCCCTCTTGATCCAGATATAATCTATCTTCTTCTCCACGTGGTTTCCATCGGGGTTCAGAATATTCCCATGTCACTGGAGCTGTGACATCGCGGTTTCGATGATTAGACATACTGGATTCATGAGGAAGCGGCGAATAGACTTCAGGAGAATCTAGACTCATTGGAGCATCGGTTAATTCGCCCTCGGTTTCTTGCGAGTTGTTGACCTCTGATCGAAGGGCATCTTGTGTTATATGTGGTATACTTCGGTCTCCGTTGTTATCTGGGGCAATGGTGATAGGTCGGCTATTTTGATAAGAAGCTGGAGCTGACCGAATTTGTGGACTGGCTTGGTAGAGTACCTCAGGAATTGATGCAGGTGCTTCCTGCCAGTAGTTTGTTGCTTGGATTTGGAACTTGCCATTGGTTTCTTGGTACCCGTTTTTGTCGTTTTTGGAAATTGAAACGCTCCGTGATCGATTGTCAATCACTACAGCAAGCTTACGGTTTTCAGAAAAGATACTTGGTGATCTTAGAGAATACACGCTTTGCCAGTCCTGCTCAAACCTCTCGAATGTTTTGCTTGGGGTACTGGAGGTGGTCGTGATTTGGGAATTTCCATTCCTGAAGATTTGCTGCGATTCTTGCACTACGCTAGGTCTTTTTGTTATTTCGTCTTGGTGTTTCTTGGTGGGATGATCAAGTTCTGGGATATTACCCCTGGGCCGTTTCCTGGGGGGACTGGCTTCGGGATCAAAAGCGCCACCGCCGTAACGTGAATCAATAGCGCCATAATCATGTAAACTGCCTTGTAATCTCTCAGAACGTCTTATCGGTGAGTTATAGTAGCGGCCAGCGCGAGGGCTGGCATTTCTAAAAACTCTCCCCGATAGTGTCAAACTATGGATGGCCCGAGATATCTCCGATGACACAGACGAGTGCTCTGATGGTTCAACCGAATGCGGCGATTTTTCAACCGAAGTAAATACTCTAGCAGCTTGGAGAGGATCTGTGCGCTTTACACAACGCTGGCATCTCCAAGTCTTAACATCAACATCACTATAAAGCACGCCTCATTATTTACACCATGCGAAAGAGGGAAATATAACAAAATTCACTTACACATCTCCTTTCGTGCATGTAATTTTGGGGTTGTGACACGAGGTATGATACTGTGTATGGCATTTATTACAGCGAACCAATAGATCAATAACAGGAACTTGAGGATTTTTGCACACAATACACGTATCTATTTTCCGACACTGCGAGCTCTTTCGGCTGGAAGAAGAAATGGATCGGGGCGGAGTGCTGCCGCTAGAAATTGACATCGCCGATGTTGAGATTGGTGTGATAACGTCGCTTCCATTTAATTTTCCGAGAGCTACTGTATTAATTGGATCGCCATTCGAATTATTGTGAAGACTTGAGGGTGCCAGAGTTAATCTTGGTGGGCTCGTGTGCCGCTTAGGGAAATTTAAAACTAGAGGTTCAGATTGCGATGATATTGAAAAGGGGTGGCATTTATTGTTAGCTGCACTGTGGTCTTGAGGACTCCATGATGGATAGTCAGAGTTGATTCCAAGGCCACTGTCAAAATACTGTCAGCTCAGCTACCTTACAAACATTAACCGAGTAAGACAGACCTATCGAATCTGGTTGATGGCTGCACGGGTTTAGCAACAGGGCTTTGACTCCTCAGGCGATACCCTTGTATTAAATCTAGCTCATCTATAGCAGGGGACGATTGATTTCTCAAGCCATACCGCACTATTGGGTCAAACTCATCTCTAGCCGTTGGCGATTTAGATCTTGGATGATGAAGATCATGCCTTATGCGTTCTCTTGTGGATCTTTCTAACATACGCTCTCTAGTATTTGAATTTTCTGTCTGCTTTCGTGCTTGCTTGTCCACGAAACTTTCAGCTCTGTCGTCCTCCGCTACCCCGAGATCCTTATCCCTTGCCCACCTGATTTGATCATTGACTCGACCACTATTAGGGTTTACTATTCCCCGTCTTTTGATTTTCGCTCTATTGCTTTTAAAATCCTGGTGTATATTACGCTGATCTAGCGAAGGCCCCCTAGGGGGCGATTTTTCTAGGGGAAACTGGCTAGGCTGTGACGTTTCGTGGTAAGTGTGGCGTTGTTGCCCTATCACGCTCGATTGTGGGGGTCCTCGGGTGAGGCCCGAAGGCACGTATCTATCGGGTTGACTTCCACGCCGGGAACTCTTGCGTGCTACAGTTGATTTCTGTCGAAAGTAGTTGATTTCTGTCGAAGAAGAATTATTTCTACCCAAATCCCTACCGTGATTTGAACCTTCGGAATGCGGTAACTGTTTTGTAATTAGTTGGTGAAAATTCACGATCCTCGCTGGAGATTCTTCTACCTCGTTCTCATTTCGCAAACTCCCTACGCGGGTTCCTGCGTCCACCCTCTTGGGCTCCTACCGCATCAAATTTCCGGTTAGCTCAGTGATCATGCAAACCTTTAGGATGTAAATAGTAAACTCGAAGTAAACACGGGGCTCATGTTATCTGCATCAGATCTTTTCAGTTATGTTTGGGCTTCATCCTGCCAGGATGTAAAGCACTCCACCATTTCCATCACGCAAACCGCAACCACCGGCCTTACCCATCCGTGCATGTACCTGCCCCCCCGTCTACCACCATCATTCTATTTGAAATTTAGCTCCTGCTTTTCCATCAAAACCATACCTCTCATAAAGTACCAATTAATATCAAAGCATCGAAATATTTTTACCCTTTGTACTCCACTGCCATTGGCTTCAGCTCATATGTTCCTTTCCCCAATAACCAGAACCTTCGAACCCAGATCAATACCATGCATTCGCCATCCAACTTTCCTCCGATCATGCGGGAGCCCTCGCAGAGAGGAGAGGAGTCATGGATTATCTCCAGCACCAACCCATCCAAAGCTCTCAAACGCTTCCCGAGGGCGCGGAGACCAGCGGACAAACTAATGCACTTCTATAACTCCAATCCTGCAAGAGTGATCCCGATAGAACAGAGGACCGAGGGAAGCTATAAGCAATAGAAATGTATGGGAAGAAGCCACCAATTAGAGGAGAGAAAAAGATGCTGAAGCTCCATTTTGTGGTACTTGTCTAATGTGCCTATGCTTACCGTCGTTCAAGTTCATAGACTTAAGAATGGACGATAGTTTTGGTAATGCATAGATGTACTTAGATTGATGAAATGACAAGGAGCAAAATTAATGAGGTAGGTTATGAAGTGCAGCGGGGCCAAACTTCAAAGACTCTGAAGTGGTTGACGAGTTGATCAGATAATTCGGAGGGAAAACCTAGTGGAATGACGATTGCCCGACAGGATGGGGTAGCTCCTGGAAGCATCCTGTGGCTGCAGTCGGACCTTTTACCAGGAAATCATCATGTGCAGATATGGCCTAACCTATTCTCCACTTGTAGCTTCCCGGCCCTTCCCCTCTACAAGTTGTACATGAATGCATGTCATTCCCAAAATGGGTAACAGCACTGCATCATGAAAGAAAGCAAGCGACATCGAATGGTAGAAAAAATAAATAAAAGTAAAAATCACTTGCCTGAGAGCGAAAGTCCTCTGGTTGATACCGATTAGACTCGTTTTCAGAATACCCAATTTCGCCCCGCCGAGCCATACCCCCCCGAGCTCCCGCGCAACTGTTAGGAGGCAACAGAGTAAAGGATTGCGAAGCCAACGGTAAGTTCTATGTCGGTTTCGCTTTGTGGGGTGTAGACTTTCTAGATATCAGCGGCCGCCTTCAAGAAGTGGGGTCGAAAACCGCTTCAATGTTGATTCCAGAGGCGACAGACGCATTGGTGTGGGTAATGGTGAAGGAGTGTGGTCGGCGACGCAGCCCTGCGAGAGAGGTGATTTAAAGATAGTAGCCTCTTTCCTAGGAATTTTTGCTGCTGGTGTCGCCTGTCTTTGCAGAAAGGAGCTGGAAGGCAGTCAGTGTCGTGAACGTGGAGGTTGGGTTCACCTTTCGCGTGCTGTGATCTTGTTAGCGCCCACCTGGACACTGCCTAGTGTTAGGTTCTGTAACGATGTATCGTATGTAAGCAACACCGTGTTAAACACCCCTTCGTCCCGTCGATGATATTCAGCAGAATCAATACTTTCCTCGTTCACTCAGGAGAGAAGTTGCTTCGGTGTTCCCGAGCAAAGCTTCTCACAACGGTAAGTGGAGGTGGGCAGAATCTTTTCTGGCTAATTTCATTTGCACACAAGCATGGTGATGCATGTGAGCACCACTGTTGACACGTCCATCGCCTTCCACTCACCTCCAGTCTACCTCCGAACACTGTCCGATCAAAAACTTCACACAACGCCATAGCCCTCACGGGTCATAGGCACGGCAAAAAATATTCTCGACCAGAGCCAAATTTTCTTCGAGCCTGTCGGTGATCCTTGAATAATAATCCTTGTTGAGCGTATACTCGCTAGAATGGGGGGTTTTTTTTTATCCCGCGATGCCAACACACCCAAGTCTACTCTGCAGTCAGCTAGGTTTGATGAAGAGCAACTTTATCCTTATGTCTCGCTTCATATTCTCGGATTATGCCAGGTATCTTACCGAATACGCCGCTCAGCGCGTAGCGCGAAGTACAATCGCTATTTCTACCTACCCAAATCTATGAAGCCCCCGCACGAAAACCACCCAGCCGGCTGGAACTTGGAGCTTACTCTTCGGATTGGCTAATTTTCTACGATGAGCCTGCGAACTAAAAGCACAGCAGCATCGCTCCGAGTTGATGCTAAAGCTGCGTTCTATAGGCTTCGCAAAGTACACAGCTTTTTTTGCTCCCATGGGCGTAAAAAGGGATCACGAACGGCAAACCATGAGGTGATACGGTGAGACTAAGGTTTAGCGATCTGTAGGCAGTTTAAACTAAATACTGTGTGATCTACGACGGCCTGGCAACACCTGCATCTTGTCCATCTACACTTTAAATTATATCTAAACAGTCGACTTGAAGGTACATATCAGAAGACTAATAGGCTCCCGGTGTCCTTTAGAGGGCAAAAAGATCGTGCTCTTTGTAGCCACGTGTAGTTATCAGCTCCATACTCTAGGCTCGGCCAGAGATGCATCTGTCGTCAATTAATCAAACTAAGATGAGGACTCGACTGGTAAGCCAGGGCCCTTTAGACAATGAAGTATTCGCTTGGTTAGCGAGTGGTACTTAAGCGTAGGTCTATCACTACATATGCATAAAGTTTCTAAAATGTTACATGGGAGTTACTCACATTCCCTCGCTCCTATTTACATGTAGGTTTACGCGAGAACTTTTATTATCGAACTTGATCATCGCCAATTTTCTTCCTAGATTTAGTATAACTTGTATGACATTAAAACCACCAATGATCTAGCTGAAAATCAAGCGATAGAACGGGCAAGGAATACCGAATTTATTTTCATTTTTCTAAGCAGTCCGATATATACTATCTCTTCGCTTTTAAGTGTCCTCCGGAGTTGACGTAGTCTCTAGAACATAAACTACTAGACTCTCGCGCGTGTGAGTAATTTAAAGTTATTGCGAACGGATTTCCATTCGAAAAAAAATCGACTGCGGATAAACAAAGCCAAACCGTGGATTTCTTCCGTAATTTACCAAGGAAATATCGGGCTACGCGCAGAACTAATACTTCTGCCAAAGAAATGCAGAGCCATTCTTACATATCACAGCCCAAGGTACCACCAAAAGCGTACACCCTCGATCGCCAACCGATGTTATATGAGAGTAGGACTGAGGAAGTACATGTACCTCTGAAAAACACCCAACAGCAGCCACCCAAGAAGCTCTCAATAGGTGCAGCGAAGTCTGTTGATGTAAGCAAAATTACAAGTCCTTCCATTTATTAATCGCACGTGGTCACGCTAATACTTGATCTCAGGAAGCTTTTCTTCTCCAGGAATGTGAAAAAATTACGATTCTTGAAGTAGAAAATGAACAGTTACGCACAGAAAATGCTAGATTGAAAGCCAACCTTAAAGGAGAATCTATCAAATATATGTTAATGTTTAAATATTGGATCGATGCGGAGGAAGAACTCGGGGAAATTTTGAAAGTTTATCAATCAAGACGATGGGAAAATGTGGATTATGAAGCTGATAATAATGGTGGAAGCAGCGAGGAGGAGATTAGATAAGAAAGAGAGGATGTCTAGAAGCTATGTTATATATGTTGCTGCAACTAGATCCCAGTCTTTAATATATGTTAAACGAAAGCATTTGATGTAAAGTATAGTGCAAAAAAAGGGTATGAACTTGGCATGGTATGAGTACTGCATTTTAACAAATAATTGATGCAGGACCCAACTTATTGTGTGAATTAACTCTTCAGGAGATGCGGTTTTATTGCTGAATCTTCTCGGAAATCAGTAGCAATTTCAATCCGTTCCTTTCACGTTGTACGTATAGACTTTGTCGACGAGCGAGAAGTCTAGCGCTACGGATCCCCCGTAATTTTTCAATAACCTTTTCTAACAAATGTAACTTATGGTAGCCAAATTATGCTTCTCCCACGTATATAATATGTATATATGTTTTGTTTAGCTTTGCGGAGCTTATCAATATCGCGATATAGTCTAGGTCGACTAACTAACCCTGTAACGGGCCCCACTTTTCATTTGTTTAAACTTGGCTTAGAGATACTACTTACATATACATACACGTAGCAGTAGGAGAACTCTAGCCCATCCTCTTATTCGTTTATCAAGTGCACATTTCTGTCGATAGGTCTACGCCTATAAAACTCAAAATGATTTGAGATCACCAAGCTCTACCACCGGGGGTAGTGAATCAATTTACACATTGCCCATACAAAAGAGTCAAGGAAATGTGAATATTAATGTGCTTTCGGGGGATATCTGTGAGAAATGCATCATTGGATGCATTGACTGACGCATTTGCAGTTTCACTAGTGTGATTCCTGTAGGGAAAGTGTAGGGGAAGGTGCAAATAAACCACCAAGTAACGCGCAGCGGGAGAGTTGTAGGAAAGGTGTTTATTTTTGGAAAGGCATCAGGATATGTATATTTCGCAAAATAGGACCACATATATGAAGACCTTTTGATGCTTGTCCATATAGACTGGTAGTTTAGGTGGTGAAGAGGATGATTAAGGAATATGTCGTGGCAGCAGACTAGCTGGCCAAGGGGTGTTCGATTCCTTGATAATCCAATCTTTTAGTGCAGGTTTTTACCTAGTTTTGCGGCCTGGAAAAGTGACGGCAGGATGAGAAATAGAGGGGAAATGGAAGGAAGGCATCGAATTTTCCTTATTACGGCTTTCCTGATGCATTTCCCATATGAATTTTGGGCACTAAAGCACATTTATTGATTTATTTACATGTCCCATAGATCCCATACAAATTTAGACGGCAAAATATATACATTTACTAATGTATTCCCCATACTAATATTTTGCAGTAAAAAATGGTGCGTTAGTTGATTTACGACCCCGAAAGGTAGAGAAGGGCGTGTTCGGGAAATGTCCCAAATAACGTTAAATGGCCAAAAACCTCATACGCGAGTTTCAGAATGCCATTTTAGTTAAATCTCCATTTGAGATAGTCGCTCAACATGCCATTTCCAAAGCGGCGTCTTAGGGAGCTCTTGGTGTTTTTCTCCGTTTAAAAATAAAGTAGGCCTAAGGGCCCGCGGCCGGTATACGTAGCTATATTTCAGATATCCTGTTTTAGCCCTTCATATCTACCGACCATTAATAGAACTTTTGTGAAACTGAGTTTTCGACCCTCAGGTTTCTCGAATATGATGCCCTAATTGTGATACATGTGTGTGTGGAATATTGTGCGAGCGCGGTTCTGGTGAAACTGACTTTACAGCTTAACAGCCTATAAAAAATATTCAAGTATGCTAAACTATGCCCCAGTCATTAGAAAATTGTGTGAAGATATCCCGTAATATTCTACACGCCTTCCTAGCACCATTATGGGTTTTAAGCTCGTGAAAGCTGAAAAATGAAGAAGCCGAAATCAACATTCAGTAACTAATAACTAGCACCACCAAGAGCACTTGGTACGACTGAAAGAAAAAAGGATATGTAGCAGAACGGCAGCTATTGCCACCGCTAGATCAGTGTGGCGGTTGAACACACATCTGTTGTCTCTCGGAATAGTTTTTTTCAGTCGGTAGTTCCCATACCCGGTTTTCTCGAGATTGGTTGCAACCATAAGCTCGGTTCTGCTAGAACCATATCCATATGTAGCATAGAGTGTAGAAATCCAGTGGCGATAATACTTATATGTAGTCTCGTCCCTAGTAACTTGCTGCTACTATTTAATAACCCTAGAGGAGTTTCAGCATAATCCCGAGTGATCGTTTATGCTTCGATCATCAACAACAGCACGCAACATAGTCATTCCTGATACCCACCCCTCTACAAGTCTTCCTTCGAGCGCAAATTTATATACGTTTATATTTAGGTGCAGAAATCTAACAGAAGAATTTGAAGTAAACTACATGTCATGCACAAGCCAAAATTGTGTCTGCATATATTACACGTACACTCGAATCTTGGCACATACGGAGTCCGCATATACCCGATGAACTACGAGAAGTGAGCTTATCGCTTTCGAAGCAACCGATATCCGAAACCTGACTTCGCTGTTTCTACGATTGAACGTTATCTACAGTCTATTTGCGGGGGACGCTCGTAAGCCCAAACCCATGCGCCAACTAACACCAGAAGCGATTACGTGATACAATACCAATATTTCGTTCGAATATTTTCAAATCACGCACGGTGCTCTCCTAGTTACTCCTGCAGCCGAAATATGGAGCCCACGTGAACAGTTATCGATATGTTAGCCATCAAAATACAGTCACGTGAGTACTTCGCTCATTTGTAGCATATCTTTAAGTTTACTCTCTCGGATCAAACGGCAAACGGGTCTCATGGATTTCCATCAACGGGATGGTTCACCGATAAACGTAAATCTGAAAATGTGACATTATAGTATTAAAACGATTAGCAAAGCTTCTTTGCTGATACTTCAACTAGGAATTGGTTTTTAGATTGCGAGCACACCACGATTTCGCTACATCACGAAATCACGGTGGTATTGCGATTAGCAATGGGGATTTAGGTAATCGAAGTACAAAATCCGCTTGCCTATGAATGTGTATAAAAGATGCTATGCCTGCATTATAAGGGTTGGCGTTCTCGTGGGCAGCAAACGGCTTAGAATTCGTAGATTCTTTTTTACAAGACACCCAGTAATATCCCAATGGCGCCAGCGGTTACTCACGGGGATACCAGAAGGGTCGAACTTTCTGTAGGCCAATACAAAGAAGTTGGCTATGGCCCAGAAAGCTTCATCAAAGAGAACGAAACCGAGGGCATTGACAAGCATGCTTCGGCAACAGTATGTCTTTTCTTGTTTTCAAGCCTTGATTTTGGGCTCCTGTTTTAACAGTTTTCATGGACGCAGTATCCGCATTATCTCCCTATAGCTACATGGGAGGGAGACAAAAGGTAATCACTTATAGCAAAAATTTGATTAGCAGGCGACCGGTAACCAAACTTGCTTCTTAGTTACGGGCCCCTCAAGCCCTTTGAGCACATCGAACATGGGAAAGATGCCGACCCAAAATTACCAAACCTTCTTCCCAGAGACAAAGCGGAGGTTTCCTATATTTCTCCAAAGTTTGGCTCCGAAGTTCGTGGTATTCAGCTCAGTGCTCTCACCAATACCGGAAAGGATGAACTTGCTCTCTTCGTTGCCCAGCGTGGTGTAGTGGCATTTAGAGACCAGGACTTCGCAGATCTCCCGATTGAGAAGGCATTGGATTTTGGTAGTTACTTTGGGAGACACCACGTTCACCCTACTTCTGGCCAGCCGAAAGGATTCCCTGAAATCCACTTAGTTCATCGGGGCGCCGGAGATCCATCGGGAAGTAGTATACTTGATACTCGCACGAGCAGTGTAGCGTGGCACTCAGATGTTACGTACGAGAACCAAGTATGAATGCTTGATTATATTTGATACTTTGAATACTTTCGGAATTTTTCTAACCTACATGTACTATTGAAAGCCTCCCGGAACTACTTTCTTGTATGCTCTCGATATCCCGAAGGTCCACGAAAAATACTCTGGCGGAGACACGGCATTCGTTTCACAAGTCGAAGCATACAACAGACTTAGTGAACCGTTCCGCAAGCGCCTTGAGGGACTAACTGCAGTTCATTCAGGCCATGAGCAAGCCGAATTCTCCAGAAAACGCGGGGGCGTTGTTAGAAGAAGGCCAATAACTTCCGAGCACCCAGTTGTTCGAACGCATCCCGTATGTCTCCCACATCTGCCAACACCAGTTCTCACTGACAACTTATTTCTGCTCTGATTTAAGGCTACTGGGAAGAAATCACTTTTTGTCAACCCTCAGTGTAATCCTCCTCCATTCCATGGCTATTTTTTCTTTAATATAACTATATGTAGATAGGTATACTAGTACTGACTATATCGATACTGGGTGTAGTTACCCGCTACCTTGTTGGCTACAAAAAGGAGGAAAGCGACGCATTACTTAAATTTCTTTATGACCATATCGCCTATGGGATTGATTATCAAATAAGGGTGAAATAGGAACCTCGCACTGTTGTTGTCTGGGACAATCGCGTCACGGCGCACTCTGCTCTTCTGGACTGGGATACTGCAGAGAGGCGTCATTTAGCTAGGATCACGCCCCAAGCCGAAAGGCCCTTTGAGGTATATATTCCCCAATATGGTCCTGGCCTGTACTAGTTACAACAAACTGACTTGGAATATCAGGAGTAATAGTGATCTCGCAAACACTGTGCAATTTGTTGGTACAATGCCTTAGCTAGGTTCATTATTAGCTAATCACCATACCACACAATTAAAACGATATTGCAATTGTAGAGTACCTACCTATAGTCCATTGTTGGGGCTTCGTATAATATTACTCGCCAATTTCTACCGTCTCCAATATCGAACTCAATTTTTATTACTAGCAAATATACTATCACCGGGGGATATTTTATTTAACTTAGGTGGTGCTTCTTCCCTCGACGTTCTCATTACTATTTTCAAACCAGCCTCTACGAGTGATATGTTTTAGAGAACGAGTGATAACTAAGAAGATCGTCATTGATTACCAATAGTCTTTGTAGAATTTCATCAGAAGAAATCTAGCCTCTGAAACGTTTCCCCCCTCGAACAAACAACAATTACCACAGTTATTTTTTTCCGTCACTACAATAATTTCATATGTGTTAGGTACCAATGCCTCTTATAAGCAGGTGCCTGATTGGTATTGTTCACAAAACCCGATCCCATGCCCATTACACCACCATCTTCTCATCCCCTTCAACCTGCATCCTTTCCATTAGCTCCCGAACCTATCCGGCCAAGATCCAAAAATGAACATACACATTTTTTTTCTCCTTCCCTCCATTCAATATATTCAAGCCGCTGAGACCCTCGCCTTCGCATCGGCCACGACCTTTGTCCAATCCGTCTTTAATACAACTGTAGTCTGTGAAATGGATATAAACAATAATGCAATCGCCACCCCCGACCACAACCCAAGTAACTCCCACCCGAACACAAAAGCGGCTGTTGCGGAGAAGGGGATTGCGATGATGTAGTAGGCGACGATGTTGATGTAGGAGCCGATGTGTTGCCGGCCTATAATTGTTCACACGATAGGTCAGAACGTTCACTTTAAGGTACTACAAAAATGAAACCAAGGACAGAAAGCACCTACCCTGTCCTCTCAACAGTCCACTCCCCATACAAGCAAGCGAGTCTACAAACTGAAACAGCGCTGACAATGGCATGACTTGCACAACATATGCAATAACCTCGGGGTCAGTGGTAAACAACAGCACGAAATAGCTCTTGATACTTGTCAGCAGGCCAAAATTGAGCAAGCCTACAAACCCCGCTGCCATGAGCCCTGTATTCGCCGCAATCTTTGCTTCATTTTCGAGAGTTGCGCCAAGGAAGTTAGCAACTCTGGTGGAGCTCGCGATGGATAAGGCGAAAGGAAGCTGGAATGTTATGCTGGTGGTGGTAGCGAGAACGGATTGTGCGGCGAGGTGGGCCGTGCCAAAATAGGAGGAAAGGAGGGTAAGCATTTCGAAGGCGAGGAATTCGGCTTCGACCATTACGAGTCCAGGGATAGAAAGTTTAATCTATAGTAAAATAAAAATTATTATCCTAACTTCTACTAAGAAAACTAAAGAGCATCAACGTACCATGGGCCACCAATTCTCAAACCCCCGCTTAGTAAAGCCACCCCAACACTCATACCCGTCGACAAATCGCACATACAGGAACAGTAACAACGGCATCAGCCAATCTATAATAACCACTGCTGTTGGCGCACCAGAAAATCCAATGCCAAACCTCGGATGCTATCCCTATGTCAATCGTTGCTTGGATCATAAGGAATCTTGAAAGCTGGGACCACGAACCCAAACAAGCACATAATTTAGCACAGCATTCAAAGGCGCGCAAATCATCAATACATAGGTACTAGCCGTGAAAATACCCTGCGCCTGCACGAACCTCTTTCCTGCCTCGAAAAGAGCATACCCTGGGGCTCCAATCGTAAGAATCCGGAGATACTGCCCAGCCAACACAGCCAATTCGGCTTCTGGGATAATAACCTTTAATATACGTTCCGAAAAAATCCAAGTAATCACTATGGGAATCGTAACCACTCCGAGGAAAAACGACATTCGCTGGAGATGAAGACCCACAAGAGTCTTATTTCCGGATCCGTATGCCTGGGCGCAGAGGGTATCTAGGGATGTGCTTAAGCCTTCTCATTTCGTCAGTACATTTAAATTTCATGCTGAAGGGTCTTTCTCCGTTTGGCTTTAACTCATGATACCAAAAAAGCGAAAGAGCCGCAAGGCCCCCAGCACACAACCCGCCTCGTTAAAAAACTAGTACCTTGATAAATAGCATAGCCTGTGATATTCGCCGTCATGCTAGCTAACGTGACAGCCGCTAGCTCATTCTTCCCCAAATTTCCAGCCGAGAATAACGATGCCAACGTCAAGCTATACTGCAGTACAAATGTGATATATAGCGGTACCGCATAGTTCACAAGCACTTTTGCCTCTTTTTTATATGTTGTGTGCACCAGCCCATTCGCAACTGCTTTATCCCATTTTGGTATGAGGGTAGTCCGTTCGTCTTCGGAATTGCACATGTCACTCTGACCATCACTTCCAGGCGATGGCATCTCATGGTGTCGACGAGACTGGAGCGTTCCATAGTTAGGTGAGATGATATGGTTGCCCCTCAATAGTTCCTGTTCTTCTGTGCCCATTTGATCTACTTCGGCCGCGTCCAAGAAGTTAATCCTTGGGGATATCGGGGATGAGGCGAGAAATGTTGGATGGGAGCTGCCAAACGTGAATGAAGGACGCCGATAACTTCCTGCAAGCGATAAACGGCGGGTATCAGAATTTCGTGAGAGGAGCGATGCTTCGTGGTCGATGTCGTCCTCCACAGCAAAGTTTGTAGCGGGATCTTCGTTCTCAAGTGGGGACACAGGAAGGGAATTTCTATAATGTCTCCAGAGAGACGAGAGGCCGGAGGATTGCCCGCCTTCGATGGGATTGTCTAAAAACATGTTAACAGTAGCTATATTTTAAAATTCTCTTGTTGGGCTCCTCTTAAGCGTAATTCAGCCTTATTCATGATATGTAAGTATTCTGTATGAGCAAAGTACCGAAGCGTGCGGGAGGACCACTGCCGTATCGGAGCAAATATGCATACGATAGAATTGAGTAGCAGGTATCCTATGGGAAGGCGGGATTGTGTTGTACTAGCCACAGTTTGAGTACAGAAAGTAGCAAATAGATCCGGTGCCTATACCAAATGGTAGGGTTGCCATTTCCGTCCTTCGTCAAACCATGAGGCTCAACAAGCTTGGCGTTGAGCTAGGCTGCTTGAGGGATAATTATCTAGTGATGGAAATAACAACCCTGCACGGATATAGCGAATTTTTCGAATACTGTGTTTGATCAGCCAACGGCCAGGACCGGCTATCGGCTGGAACACAAGCTTTGGCGGGAGATATTCGTTTAGGGCCGGTAGGGTAACCAGTTTTTACCCATGATGGCAGGTGCTAGCCGTTGGCTAATCAAGGATAGTATCTACGGTAGTTATCAGTTACTCTATAGGTTGGGAAGCAGAAGATCATGCCCAGCTGTGGTAAAGGACTACGGGTACCGGGGTAAGGCGGCGGTGCCGGCAGTGCGAAATTCCAACTCCAACTCAACTCAAGACTCGGGACACCCTTAAGTTTTTATATCAAGCTTACAGAAAGCAGAGAGGTTTCAGAGATTAAAGGTTACTTAAAAGAAGAACACTAGAATGTTGAGCATGAAGAGAGCCATCGCCGCCAACACCACTACTTGGTGACAGACTTGCTCCGGTACCCGTAGTACATAAATACTAGTTCTGGACTCACCTACCTGCAAGCGATTGGAAGATGGAATCGAGATGAAAATGGCGGACAGAACTATTGAGAGGGTACAAAGTAGCTTTCTTATAATCCTGTACCCTCCTGTGGTCCTACCCACACCCTCTCATTAGCCCTTGCCAAGTTTTTGCCAAGTAGACCTGACTCCTGCCCACCATCAGGCAGTGTCCGCCGTTTGGTCATCGCCCCCTGTATAAAAGAGAGAATGCAAGATAACTATCATCATGGCCCAGGATATCCAATTGAGTCAATGTCTCACATCGGAAGGAAAGTTGTCTTCGATTTCTTGCCGAACTCTTAACAAAAAGCGGATTAGCGACTTTCTAGATGCAGTTTTTTCTTCTGCGCGATCCTAGCAAAAAGTCTGACCTAGTTATTCCCACGTGATAGCCTGATTTCTTGAGCCTCCACCTCCTTTGAAATGCCGATATGCATCATTCGGTATTTTGTGGTAATAAGCGAGAAGCTGCTCAGAGCTTCGGATCGCCACCGGTCGCCACTATTTAGAGTACATACAGCCAAAATTCCGACGTGAGAGTTTAAGTTGACAGCACCAAGAGTTCCCCAAGTTCACCGCAATGACTAAATGCATCCCCAGACCAGTATTCGTCAATGAGTGAGTGCAGCCCTATACACAACTAGGAGAACTAATGGTGGTTGCTGACTTTGTTCTTCCAGTCTCGATTCAAACGGTCCGCTGATCCTTGCTTCCCCCTTCATCTCCTCCCTTTTGTTCCAAAACGATGCCAGTGATGCCCGCGATCATTGTGCGAACGAGAGAAGTCTGCACTCCTTCCTTCCTTCCTTCCTTTAGTGTTTCTAGATCCTACGCCCACCAATTCTTAGTCCTCTAAGATCTCTACCTTCATCTCCTCCCATTCTCCATTACAAGCCAATTGAGACAGCATGACCTCCAATTTACTCACAACCACGAACCAGACTTCCTCTCCTGGCTTCGACTCTCAATGTACCTCTGCATTGTCTCCGTTGCCATTGTTATTTCATTCCATTTCAAGAGCCAGCCTACACGACTGGAGCGGGACATGAGTTTACCGCTTGGGTTGATATTTTGGGTACTGAGTCTCGTATGCTTGTTTGCTGGGCTAGCCAATTACCTCAAGGCGTGAGTTATCAAAATTTCCTCTTTAGTGTCTTACATCTAAGTACGACTGTGGTGCCTGGGCACAAACCTCTGGGTTACTCATCTGAGTGAGCGGTCAATGCACGGATGACCTCATCCCGAATATTTACGTCCTGCAAACACCCGCTAACACATCAACGAATACTGTAGTATCAAATTATATAGCAAAAAGCGTGCTCTTGTGCAGAGTGGCCCTAAAACTCAAGCTGTGAATCTCCCCAAAATTTCTTAACTATAGCTACACGTATCAGATCCACACTCATCCAGGGTTTCCTTTTTTTATAAAAACCCCCCCCCCCTTTCCTATCACATCAATCCAATCGTAGTTTAGAATGACCAATGCTCCCGTGATGGATGATGTATTCTAACTAAGTTGATAATTAGACACTTGCGATTATAACCATCGCTATAATCGCAACTTGCCTTCTATTCCTCGGAACCAACGCCCACACAGGCAACGAGAAAAGCTAGCCACATGGTTTAACCCCAATCCCCACAGCAACAGCAAAATCGACAGCAATTGAAGTTTGTCTGAGTACGTTATGTCTTTCCCTCCCGTCAACATATGGAATATACGGAGATACCATTATGTTGATCGAGATGTTTGCTTTTTACATCTCTTTCCCTGTAATTATATAAACGAGTAACTTAAGCAAATACGATCTATGTCTTTTCTTTGTCTATATTTACTATCTCACGACAAAACATGTGAATCAAGAGATGCCAGTCTTGCAAATAGTATTCATCCCGCTCATGTATCCCCTAGTTGAGTACAAATATATGCAACAGAAATGCTGTGCGAAATTATGGTGTAAACTAGCCCACGCCATCTTCCTCCAAACCCAGCTCCCTAATTCTTTTCCGTTGTAGAATAATAGTAACGATAATATGAAGATAAAGTTGAGAAGAGAAACACGCAAAAAGGAACCTCAAACTCTCTTCAGTCTACACCATAATCCGCCTCAATCCCTCGGTCCCACCAAGTAACCTTACCCCTGTAATCGGACACCCCCCCTTTCCACTCCCTGGCTCTTCTTCCCCGTCTTGTACCCACCTAAAAATACATGGATAGCAAAATACATACCCGGTCTGCACCGCCGTTGGATTTGTTAACTCTTCCCCACAAATCGCACACAACCTACTATCCTCCGGCAGCTTCACCAACTTCCTTCCTTGTCGTTCTAGCTTTCCCTCTTCATCCTCAGACTCTTCCTCGGCCGATGGAGGGGGGATCGCCCATGGTGGTGGTAATTCTATTGAGGCTGCGGTTTTAGCAGAGAGCTGGCGAGCGAAATCGGAGGCATGCCACCATTCTAGAAATTTTAGGAAGAAGATGGAGGTGGGTAGGAGGATTTTGAGACTGTCGAGGAGGCGGGGGAGAACCAGACGAGCAAGGACTGCTGGCGAGAGTAGAGAGCGAGATGTCAATGGGAGGACGCCAGGGCGGGCGATTGGTCGAGAAGCAGCTTCGAATGCGCGCTAGATGAGGTTAGCTACATGCCCAGAGAAGTAAAAAAAAAAATACACATGAGAGGCCTAAGGAAGGAAAAGTTTACGTGATCTGCTTCGGTCAAACGGCGCATGCGGATGTTAACGAGGAAGTGAAAGGGTGTATGGTAGTGTGATTTATCGAATAGGTACGCCAGATTAAAAGCAAGGGTTGAGAAGTAGTAAATTGCGTTTATTGTAGGGTAAATCTTTCGTAGAAGTCGCTTGAGTTGGTATACCAACTTTTCTCTCGCTGGTGCCTAATAATCGCGATTTGTTGGTCAATAAATCCTCGAAGCTAGAGTATAAAGTCCATCGAGACTAACGTTCTCATCTGGCTCGTCCCTTCGGTAGTTCGAGCCAAAAAGATTGGCTGCTGCGCCTCCAGCATGAATTTCATACGCGTCGTCAAGCTTTCGCTTTAAATAGGGTACGCCAACCTATCCAACAGATACCATCAGCTCAATTGCCTCAGTATCTCAAACCAAAACATAGTGTTTCCACACAATAATAAACAAGCTCTTCCAAACATCTGCTCTCTTCAACCTGGTGCTACCCGCCAAAATATCCGGCACGCTCCTGCCAGCCCTGGGCAGATCTTTGGCCAACACCCTCTCCCTCTTAATCCCGTAAAAATTCTCTGTAAAGCTTCCACCCCATCGCCGTAGATAGTGGCGCTCAACGAGCAGCATGAACAAGGCATAAAACTCATCGTAACGATTGAATATATGAATGAGGTAACGGGGGTGGCGCTGCGTGATGATGCCTAATAGATAGCGGACGGAGGGCTCGAGGAGGTCGCGAAGTTGCGACTCGGAGAGGAGCTCGAAGAGAGAGGGTTTAGACTCGTCGAGACCGGAGGACACGTTAGACATGAACTCCATGGCTATTAAGTTGTAGGAATATTTGGAGAAAGAGGAACAGGAGCACCTCGATACGTTTCGAGGCGAGGATGCCGAGGTGCGTGAGATCCCTAATCACTGCCGAGGTGGCCGTCGTTGTTGTTACCGTTGCCAGCCCAGGGGGGCAGCGTCACCAAGCTTTCTGTTCCCCTCCCATAGGTACATGTATGCTACAACTTGTGGATCTATCCAATAAATGCCGAAGGACACTTGAGCCCGAGAATTTGGGCAGTGACCAATTAAGTGCTGTGCGGCAGCTTGCTAGTAGGCAACCTATCACAGAAAACTACATGTAGGTTGCGATATTGGAATAGGTAGACACATGTATACATACCCCCAAACTCAACTATCAGCTTTTGGTGCCTGCATCTCGAATACCTATAATACCGGCAATGCAACAACGCTCCCCCGCAGTTATCTATGAGTCCCCCACCAAGAACATCGTCCTCATAGACATCCCTGCCTCGCTCTCTGCTCCACGCGGATTCGTGCCATATTGCCCGTACCAACCTTTAGCAATTCCATATACCCTTGCCGAGCCGAAAGTTCAGACAGCCTTCACCCAGGAACTTTCCCACACTCACAACCGCCTCCGAGCCTCTCTTCTCGAAGCCCTAGAAGATGTTCAGCAGCATCAAAGTGTATCCTACTGTCATCCTCGAACATTTCTAGGTCAAGAT
Organism: Gyromitra esculenta; assembly: GCA_038503075.1. Taxonomy (NCBI): domain Eukaryota; kingdom Fungi; phylum Ascomycota; class Pezizomycetes; order Pezizales; family Discinaceae; genus Gyromitra; species Gyromitra esculenta. The sequence goes on from JBCAML010000001.1 coordinate 1,400,493, forward strand.
GTTAGTGAACCGGGCCAGGAACTAGATTTTCATACCAACATCCCCTTCCTTGAGTCCCATAATTCGGAGGAACCGATAGTACTAGAGAATGACGTGACCTTCTCCGACATCTCCGACATCTTATCGTTGCCCATGGTTGCTTCCTCGAGCAATTGGACAACATTATCACTTTCCTTTCCCCATCCTCCCAAGAGGTTTCACATTCCCCCGAATTCATCTTTCCTTTTATCTAGCTTTCAAACATCTACCACAGCTTTTATGGCGTTTTCACAACAGCTAAACAAATTTAACTTTATCCTCTTGGACCCCCCGTGGCCGAATAGGTCTGCCGTAAGGTCGAACGCGTATTCGACTTTGTCGAAGTTTGACATGAAAGACCTTCTACGGCTGCCGCTAGGAGATACTCTCGTCCAACCTGAAAGCACTGGTGATGGTACAAGTGGGATTAAAGGGGGAGGAACTCGAGACGGTGGTTTGATAGGAATATGGATAACAAACAAACCGAAATTTCGAACCTACGTACTTGATACGCTATTTCCAAGTTGGGGGGTAGAGCCTGCAGGCGAATGGGTCTGGCTGAAGATAACTACCGCTGGAGAACCGATGTTTGACCTTGAAAGCAGCATGAGAAAGCCGTATGAGGTTCTGCTGTTTGGGCGAAAGATTTTAGGTCCTGGCAGAAAAAGAAAAAAGAGAAAGAGGGAAGTAGGTGAAGACGAAGAACAAGTGCAAGATATGTCGGAAAACAAAAGCGATAGAGTAGTGATAGCATCAGCGGTGCCAGGAAAGATCATACTCGCGGTTCCAGATATACACTCTCGAAAGCCTTGCATAAAAGGTTATATACTCCACCTTCCAATACTTGAACTATTTACTTAATCAATATATTCACATAACTTAGAGCTTATCGAACCTTACCTTCCGTCATCGTACAGAGCCTGCGAAATATTCGGGCGCAACCTAACGGAAGGGTGGTTCACATGGGGCGACGAAGCATTGAAGTTTAACTGGGAGAGACACTGGAGGAAAGAGGGTAAAGTTGAAATTGGTCGTAAATGATCGGTTTATTGATTGTATGTCAGTCTATCTGGTAGGACTACGTATACATGCGCTAGTCATCAACCTATACGAGGCACGACGCTCAAATGCCTCCAGGCCCATAAAAACAATATTCGAATTCAAAACATCTATCTAAAACTAAACCTCTACGCCCACTTCCATATGTGTTTAAATTAGCGCGCACACAATATTCCTCATATGCTCTAACGCCGAAATGTCCACAAACCAACTAGCAATATCTTTTCGGGCGCAATCCGCACTACCTGCAATCGGGGCACGAAGCCTATACAAAAATCATGCACTCCCCTCAATTTGTAGTCCATACCAACAAAGATTTAGAACCTTTGTACTACAGCACATTTACATATAACAATGTATCTACGTTGCCCCCCAGCCATATTAAACGGCACGTAGAAACGCCCCCACTCAACATAGCTGCACGCGATATAGAAACAGAGCACTGGATACACCGACACCTGCCCTATCTTATAATTAGCAAACGAGAATAAGAGCAATTCCCTGGTGTAACATTCGTGGGAGGTGGTATATTGTTATATATACATATAAGCTTCAGGGGTTTTTATCCTCTTAATCGAAACATATGTGTACCCAATCTCCTAGCAGAAATTTTCTTGCCCATAAAAAAAAGAATATTCTTGAAATTTATAGCTATATTTGAAGTTTAGACAGTTTCCCATACTTTCACGACTATGAAAATCCTTTTTAGCCACAACATGTCACTCGAGGCGCATATTACACCAAATAGCTGGATTCGTCGCGTCGGTAGTCCAAAGATAACTAAAGAAATGCGTGCAACTACGGCATCTAGCTGATTATTCGCTCCGCATCTCATTTAGACTACAGCTCTGCTTCGCTTCAGCCCCGCCTTCGTAAATAATTCTTGAAAAAGTATTTGCTTTACGCCACAATTCGATATACATGCTACAGATGCCACGTAATTCAATGAGAAAAGTCAATCCTAAATAGATAACGGATTTTGACTTGAGAAACTGAGTACACGATATACTAGTAGTATTAGTACCATTCGTGATCTTCAATGTACGCAGGAGCTAGCTTACTTCATTATCCGGAATCCAAGCTGACGGTGGCATATTTTGCGGATTCATCAACCCCTCGTTGACATCCGGCATCAGCACCCCCTTTAATTCCTCAGAAATAACACCTGCATCCTTCCATCTCACCGGCTGTGTTTTCCCTTGTGCCCATGTTGAAAGCGACCCATGCTTCCTTGAATTATTTGCTGCATTCGAATCATGATCATACCTTTCATACACCGGATCACCTAGCTGAGCTTCGCAGAGCATGAGAAGTCCCTGATTGCTAGAGGTATACTCATACAGGTATTCGAAGGACTTGGATGCGAGATCGGCGAGATAGATACCTTTGCCGAATGCATATCCATTTACTGGGGCTTCTGGAGGCGCGATCCGCAATCCTTGAGATAGAATACCACCAAAATTTGTAGCCCTAGAACCGTGCCAAAGAAGCTTTCGAGCATCCTTGACCCCATGGATACTGACTTTTTCAGCAGAGAATCCGTCTTCTTCGAAGCGCTTGGCTTCACCGGGGCGAGTGATACGAAATATGTCAACGAGTTTGCACCGCCTGAGGTGTTTTTGGGACTTTTGAAGATATGACTCGAGCTCCGCGAATTCAGTTGTTGATTTATCAACTATCGCAGTTAGCACGGATAACTTAAAAGCAATCACAGAGATGGAACTCACCAACTGCAGCCTCCTCCAGATTCAGAGATTTGAATTGTGAGTCCAGAGGATTGATGGGAAGCCCATCAACATCAACTAGACACTCCGCATCCTTCATAATCTCGCTCGTAATTTCCATATCACCTAGAGTCTCTACAAGCTCAATCTCCTTTTTCAGTGTCGCCTCAGAATCAATTATTGGTGGCCGCATCCTCCCAAAACTATGGGGAATCACGGTATAATACTTCGACGTCAAATCACCGAGAACATCCTGCAAAGACCCCCCGTATTTTGACTGAGCCAATCCTGGACTGATAACAATTTCTCCAAGATCTTTCAGGGCTGCAAATCCCTGACTAAGAGTCTTCTTGGAAAGTTTTCCGAGAGGAAGTTTGTTTGCATCATAACGCATAGATTCCATCGAGGATGTCATGTGATCAGCATTAAATATAAATCGCATTAGCGACTGGAGCTGTGGCGAGAGTTTCGATTTTTGTATAAGCTTCGATTCAGGCCTGCCCATACCTTTCTTTCCTTCAGCACCGGTCCCCTCCGCTCTTTCTTCATCATCATCATCCATATAGTTATTTTCAATAAGGGTGTACTTCCCCGCCTTTGGCGCATTGTGACGATTCGCCCACTTTAACCCTGATTTGTCTTTAAACTTCTTCTCGAATATCTCTCTAGCACTTTCAAGAGTTTGATTATTGAAAAGTGTGTTCTAGCCAGACTCGCCAACCCTACCCCAGTGAGTCCATGTTGCATAGACTGTGTCGACATTGGATTCGAGAAGCTGGGACAAGGTCAGTGTAAATACTCTCCTAAAATCGGGGCTATAACTAACCTGGAGGCAATAAAATTTGTTGCTGTTTCTGCCAATATCGGTTTGATTGAGAGCAGCATCGAATATCGTCCCAGAAGGATCAATATAAATATGATGTGTGGCTATCTTATTAGTTTTTATGCAAGTGATTCAGGGAAGAATTTTAAATACCCGCGAGAGGACAGCTAACATCAACCGGTACATTCTTCTTCTTCGCTGTTACTTTTGCTTTCACAGCGCTCTTAGATTTCGTAGTAAGTATACCTTGCTTCTCACCCAGCGTTAAATCACGTACCATTTTTGCAGGCCTTCTTTTTTTCGGCGTTTCTGTATCTTTAACTTTAGCAATTTTAATCGCCCCCGGTAGCGTATCTCCCACCATAACCTCCTTGGATCCTGGCCCAGGCTCTGGCCTAACAGCTTTCTCTACAGGCCTCTTTCGTTTCCCTGGCAGCTCCCTTTGGTCATTTACTGATCCGGGACCCCTGGCCGTAATATCCTCATCTTCAGGATCAGCCTGCGTCGCCGATCTTCCTCTCTTCCCAGCCTCTCTAGGTTCTTTTATAACCTTTTCCTTCTCCGGAGCTTTGGCTTTCACAGTTTTTGGTCTCCCTCTCCCTCTTCTGGTACCTTCCTCGACAGATTCTTCCGCCGATTCACCAATTGCTGTATCTTGGATATCGTTCACGGCAGGCTTTGATTCAGCTTTTTTACCTCTCTGCCTCTTGGTATATTTATCCTGTGAATCCTCGGACTCCGTCTCGGGCTCTGCCTTTTTCCGCTTCTTACCGTCCATCCGAGCACTATCTGGTTGACTACTTGGTGGTTTATATGAGTAGTTCGATTCGTCAAATCTCTTACTTCCTTTCACCGAGTCCAGGAGCCAATCTAAACTGACAGCTGGAATGTCTTTCGCCCATGCATCGTTCACTGAAGATGTCAGAACTCGCCACAAGACACAGCTTCTTTATCTCTCAAGATTCACATACGCTTCTGACTCGGCTTATCAAACTCAGGTTGCTGGGTAATAAGATGTGTCGTGGTAGACGTAACGCCTCTCGCCTCAAATTTCGCGCCATTGCTATTTATCAGTGCTTTTAATTTTGCTACAATTGCTAAGGTCAGCACCAGATAGGTTCATATGAATTGAAGGAGCTTGCCTTGAGTATGCCCCGGAAATTTGCCGCTCAAGGCGATTGAGCATCCTGAAAGCGACATAACTTCTGCAGGTTGGCAGGTATCTTTAGCATAACAAAAGCTTAGCAGTAGTCGCGGCTCCTGGAGCGAGTATTTAATTGTTTGCTGGAGACCATTTTATCGTTTCGCGGTGGCTTAGCATATAGCCCTAGCAAGGATGTTTTCCTAGGATCATTTCAGTTAGAGTCATAGTTAGCATCGCGCTACCCTATCCTCGGAATTAATAGCTAGCCGATGTTATCAGTGGGAAAACCCCCCCACGATGTTCCAAACACCCAATGGTGTTGCTACCGACTTGCTAGTAAAACTCGGCTGTTCTTGCTTTATTAGTGCGTCTTATCGCTTGGCAGGGGTTCGGTTCGTTACGAGTCTTAATGACAAGAGAAATAATACTCCAAATCTGTACATATCGTACTCAAGATATAGGATCTGTCGGAGTCTTTCCTGTGACTAAAAGTCAGACCTCAGACCGGGACTGCGCAAAAAGCTAAATCAAAGATTAAGGAAATAGCAAGTATTTCTAAATCATGTTGCAAGGATATCAAAATTTATTCTCGATTTCGAGACACCAACCAGATCGGATAACGAAAACTCAGCAATAAGGTATCAAACCCCCTCTAATGGTTTCGCATGTCGAGCTCCGGCCATGGGGTTGTCCTAGCCGTCACCCGTTCGGTAACATCACCCAACGCTAGTAGTGCATGAGTACAGTACCGGAAAAGGGGGTGAAATTGGTACGATATTCATATATCATCCTTATGAATGCGGGAATAAATTCGGTAGCGCTACAGGGTTCTCAAAGCTAATACGGTAGCCATCCTGACTTATTCCTACATTTTCTAGCAATGCGGTACCAAAAACACCCTACTTTCTAGTACTGTAGTCTATAGAGTTGAGGGTTCCTCGAGCTCTAAATATCTTACGCATGCCTTTCATTCTACCAAGATACTGTGCACGCCGCTATTGTGGGGCGCGATACGAATGATATAAGCTAATTAAAATTAAGGTCCAATCAACTTAATCGTAATCTGTAAGATAGGTTGTGTTCTGGCTGAGTAGCTCCAAGTGGCATTTACTAGGTAGATGTAGTTTAAATTTTTGCGATAAGTGAGATCTGGTGAATGAATTACCAAGGTATCACCTTTTGCATTTCGATAGTTCAGGTACATGTATCTCTCATAATTCGCGTGTGGGGTTTTCAGCGACCACATTCACGCAGAACGGGGAGCTTGATCCTTTCGCTGAAATTGATAACTGAAACTCAGAACCACTTATCTGGTGCAAGTGACGTTACTTGAAACACCTTGCTACCTGTGAGCAACAAGGTTCAGAGAATCGCTGAGTAAGCTACACAATCCGTAACGAGAGCTTGGACCAACCTCCACCTCCTATCCTCACTTGCAATCGCCAACAAGACTTCGCCCTTGTCCCAGGTGACCATGCACCATTCGTGCTATCTGGTCCCAGTCTGAACCAGTCCGCCATCTAATATCACCCCTGGAAACCCCCTGGATTTCAGATTCTTCTCTCGGCGTCTTCGCCTGACTTGACTTCCTTGGGACTCTGCTGAAGCATTCTCGCAATCTATCGCTTTATTCCCCACAGAGACAAGCTCAGATTCTTATGCGAGATTCCCTCCACGATTGAGTAACATACCGCGACTCATCATATCCTTTCAGAACCCCTACACCCCCTGGCGGTAGTTCTTCCCGTACCGAATATCTCCGTTTACCCATAACTCACTCCCCTGCAATATAGTTGAGCGCTATGGCTGGTGTTCATAACCCACGGTCCCAGTCGCCGCGGCCCGAAACCGGAAGACTTGAACGGAAGTCTTCAAATCCTGGTTACAGTTCACACGCTCATCACCGTCAGACGTCTATTGTTAACGGCATCCCACACCGATCAGGCGCCCCCCACTCAAGAACTGGCTCCTGGGTCAATTCGCCTGCGACCTCACCACTATCTCCACCGTTGGTAATGCATGCTACCATTGGGCCTAGAGATATGGTACATATTCCACAAATTCCTCCATCTCCAATGACGCCTATGGTTCCCACTGTTATGGCAAGTACTGTCAGAGACCAGATACAGCTGCCACAAATACCATCGTCACCAATAACTACGAGTGCGCCACCAACAAGCGATGGAGTTAATATAGCTGCGGCTATGAGTGGAGGTGTTGGTGGTTTAGGTTCTCTAAGTGGTGACCGACCACCTATGGTACCACAGCAGTCTTCACCGGCTGTAATGCAATTTCAGAAACCGCCAAGAAATAGATCGCATCACCATTCACACTCTCATCACCACAACTCACATTCACGACCACGTGAAGAAGAAACAAAGACTCCAGCAGAATATGCGCTTCATATATTATTTACTCAGTTTGTGCGAGTGGCTGACCGGAAAATAAATAGTTGCTTACCTCCAAATCGCCCTTTGGAGACCGAACCACAGATTGAGAGTATATGCGGAGCTGGGGTTGATCCAGCATTTGATAAGTTGATTGGTTCATTAGGTTCGTACACCGTGGGTCTTAAATAGTTATGCAGATAAACTTACGAAAGGTTAGGCTATATCGCGCGACATAAACCAAAGCCTGTAATTGATAGCGTAATGTTCTGGAGGAAAAGCAAGAGTGAAGCTGCTGCCTTATCTAGACAGGAGATGTCCCAGGTACCATGGGAGCTGAATTGTTACGTCTCGATCAAACTCGTGCTAATTTTTGAATAAGCAATCCCGTAATCTCCAAAATCAGATGATGATGCCTCGCCGAAATACTGAGCCACTCGGCGGCGGCGATGGTAGCAGTTTAAATCTTGGACTCCGAGAGAGTTCTATGGTAGCAGACAGGCGGTCCACTATTTCGATTTATATCCTGTGTAGGGTATTGATTGAAGTGATAGGTCAGACGACATTAGAATGCGTTACGGAAGATATGGCAGACAAATTGGAGGACATTATCTTTAATCAGCTGCGATCAGCAGACCCAGACACTCTAGTAACCTCGCCGCTGAGGATGGCGAATTGGACATTGTTCGGGCAGCTGCTGGGGGTTATGAGTAGCATTGACTTCGAGAGAGTCACTGATCGTTTCTTTGCGGATTTGGAAAAGATAGCCGGCAATGTGACGAAAGATTCGGAAGCCAAAGTTGAACTGATCGTAAAAGGGATGAGCTACATCAAACTGAAGGTTCATATTCTCTGTCTATATTTAATTCCCCCGTTGCTCTTATTAGCCTCTGCGGAAAAGAATTGCAATCATGCCAGAGAAGAGCTCCAGCTCACATGTTTTGCAATTTGCGATAGTTTTTTCCCGAAAGTGCCCTGCAGGAATCTGCGGATTTCATGGTATCAATGGCCAACTTTTTCGTCAAAGCCCACGGATTCCGCGCAAAGCGTGCGTATTGCGAGATATTCTCAAAGCTCCTCCTCCCTATCGCCTCGACCGCCAAAACCGAACTTAACCACCCTACCTGGCAGGAATTTGTCAATCTGCTGCACCCAAAAGTTAACGAGATGATGGCAAAGCCGAGACATTGGCACACGGCTTTTCCGCTCATGGGAACCCTACTATGTGTTAGCCCGAATGATTATTTCGCCAGTTTCTGGATGCATCTAGTTGAGAGCAACCTCCCAAGGTTGAGGGACAAAGACAGGACAATGCGCGTACCAATTGTGCAAACGCTGGCAAGGCTGACCTGGACATATTTGTTTCGATGTTCCGAAAGTATGAACAATACAACGAAGAAGCTGGAGAGAATAATTCAAATTTTGTTGACAAGGGACAAGAAGGAAAAGTCTTTGGTGACAGCAGAACAACAAGTTGTTGAGCCTTGCATCCAGCTCATTCGCTTCATTGGATTCAAATACCAGGATCTATGCTTCAGGACGGTAGTGTTCCCATTGCTGAACGTGGAATTGTTATCGGGGGCGAACATGTTGAAACTGGACCAACTATCGCCGGAGGGTATGGTAGTTGGCATTAGAGCTTTCCTAGCAATCATGGCGGATTTGGAGAAAGGAGAATTAGGGCTGCCGCCATTCCCAGTAACGTTTGCTTCTAGCCCCCCCGAGAAGATCCCACCAACCTCCACATGGCTCGCGAAGATCGAGGCAGAAAAGAAAGACGGCGTTAAAGTAAAAGTGGATCGCAGGTCTCAGGCGGTAGCGGTGGAAAAACTTGGCACCACAGCTAAAGAATATTATGACCGTTTCTGCGAGATGCTTGGGAGAATCATTGTCCTCTGCGATACAAATTTTGGCGGACAAGCAGTACTCGACGAAAAATTCGCTGGGGTGCCCAAAACGCCACAGGAGAACAAATTTTCCTTTGGGATCAAAGATGACGCCAAAACCGATTCTGCAGAACAGAAGCAGAGTTTCTACGAACTCCTACACGTAGCAATCCAGGCTCTTCCCCGGTGCCTCCCACCGAATATCCCGTTCTACAAGGTCGTTACTTTACTGTGTAGCGGAACAGCACATATCGACCAGAATGTAGCCATCGCATCCGCCAATGCCCTGAAAAGTATCGCCAGGCAATACAATTCTCAGCAAGTTATCATTGGCTTCGCGCGGTTCATCTTTGCATTCGATGAGCGATATTCTACGACTTCTGATGGAGGGATGCTCGGAAGTGGTCACATAGAAAGTACTCTAAAGCTTTATATAGAGCTATTACGAATATGGCTCGAGACGATAAGGCAGAAAGTTAAGGGTACTAGAGACGCTGCCGCTTCAGCGGCGGATTCTCCTTCTATGCTAGATGACAGGGGATTGGGAAACCGAAGTGAGGAATTGGAATATTCGAATGTACAAGCTCACGTGGACGAAATCGAGTCCAATGGTCTATTCTTTTTGTGCTCACAGTCCCGCGTGGTGCGGCGGTTCGCCATCATGGTCTTGAGGATCATCACGGAGTTTGACGTAGTTTTGAGTGAGCCGGCAGATATTGGGGGGAAATCGGCTGTGCACTCGAGGAAACCTAGCCACACTTCCATGGCCCCGGCATATCCCCGGGTTATCCACATCTTGGAAAGCGACTCGCTGAATGTCATGAACTTGAACGACGAGAACCTCCCAGTGGCGGAGCGAAGTAGGTTACAGCGAGAACTGAAGGATTCAAAGTCTAAGGATGCGTTGGTACAGATGGCCATAAGCGACAACCAGTATGATTCGTCTCTGTGGTTCAGAGTATTTCCCAGTCTGATCAGGGTTTGCGTGGAGAGGTGTCCAACAACAGTCGCACTATGCAGGGACTTGGTGTGTGGGAGATTGGTGCAGATGCATCAGTCGATATGTGCGATTGCGCAAACTTCTAGAGCACCAAACGCAGGATTCGATATGTTGCCAAAGCAAATTGTCAGGGCACTGCCACAAACTAGCCCCGAGGTCATGATCGAACAATGGAAACTTTACTTGATTGTGGCTTGCTCAACATTAACCTCAACAGACGGAGAAAAAACGGCACCACGACCACGGCCTCAGACCCCGCAACATGTAAGGAAGCCTTCGAAGAACCAGACCCCTCTAGCTCCCTATCACCTTGATCGGATTACATCGGCTAGATCAGTGTTCCAAATGGTTATTCCATTGCTGAGCTTGGATAACCAAACGATAAGAGAGGCAGTAGTTGCTGGGTTAGGGAATATCAATATCAACCTCTATAAAACCCTGATCGAGAGCCTTCAGCTTACCGTACAGAGGTGGAGCCCCGAAGACCCTGCTACGAGAGGGAAGCGAGTCGATTCGCCTCGACGGAATCGCATGCAAGATAGGCTTAGAGCGGAGGTAACTCATGTTTTTCAGCTTACATCACACTTCTTGCAGAAGGAGGAAGTCTATAGAGATGATTGGATATTACGACACATGGTAGCATTCATTAAGGATATGAAAACGTTTCTGGAAGACGCAGAAGTGCAGACTGATTGGGAACATCAGAAACTGCGAAGATACTTCTGTGGACTCACCGAAGAGTTATTTGAGGGTATTAAGAAGACTGACAAGCCGATTCAATGGCTTCCGTTTCAAGGAAGATTGTCAATTTTCATCCTGATGCAGGATTGGTGTGGACACGGGGCAAATTGGCAGGTGGTGAAGGATAGAGAAGATAAGATGAGGCGGTCCGTAATGGAGACCCAGCGAGATCCAGCAGATCAGGGGACACTCGGGGCTGCGATGGAAATCGAGAAGAGAAATCTTAAGATCGCGGCGCTGAGTGCAATGGCTTCGCTTTGTGTAAGCCACGACCCCCTACTTCTCATCCGCCAACCTTTTCTTTTGCCTTTTGTCCGATATGCGGTAGGCTAATTACACCTGTGTAGGCTGGCCCGGTTTTGAGCGATGTCACTCCCAATGCTATGATGTCTTTCAACGTTGATGGTTTGTTCAGATGGATTGAGTCAATATTTGCGACACCGAGTGATAGGACACACCGTATTGGGCGACGAGCATTGAAGAACATTTTGTTATACAATCAACAAACGTCCTTGTTAAACGATGCCATCCGGTTATGTTATGTCTATGATTCCTCAGCGAAAGCCACGCAAAGCTACTTTGCTGTCATTTCAGAGGTGCTCAGAGAGGTTCCAAATTACATGGATGGTGTATGGAAAATTATGGCACTAACCCTATTTAAACTGGGTGACGAGAACGCGGAAGTTCGACTACAAGCAGCGAAGCTGCTCAGGATAACGGAAGAACGCGGATGGGGAATTTCAAGAGTTCAAGATTTTGAAGTCAGTATCTCGGACAAGACGGTAGCTGTCTACAAACGCGCACAATTTCAACTCTCGAAGGGTTTGTCGATGGACCATCCCGAGCAGGCGATGTTCATATTTTCGGAACTCACCATGTTCTTCAACCTCACGGAAGGGAAAGCACAGAGGGATATTCTTCATGCCTTATTGCCATGGATCCAAACTATTGACCTCGCGCTTGAGCCGAACGGTGATCTCTTCCCCTCGTCTTATATGGTTCTTGCAAATCTCTATGAAATCACCGTCAAGTTTAGCAGCAAAATTCACAGCGAGATCCAGGCAGTATGGCAGTCTCTTGCAACGGCGCCATTCCTTGGTAATGTGCAGGTTATTCTCGACTTCATATTCAACCAGAGCCTCGAACGCCGGGAACAAAATTTTGTCGAATTTGGCAAACAGGTCATCGTTTTCTTGTCCGAAACTATGGCTGGGGCGAAACTAGTGGAAGCTCTGATAGGCTACCTTCAGCCGAGATTGATGATCATTAATGTCAGAGAGCCGACACCGCCGCCAGATGCTTCTCAATTTCCGTACGTGGCAGACTTAACTAAATGTGTGCCAAATAGTGGGAAACCAGTGAGCATATAATCCCTTTGTATAGTAAACATCACGTTTACTGGTACTGACTTCAAATAGACTGGTTTTTCTCTTGGGCATCTTGCGATGATCATGATGGTCGACCTCTTGGTTGGGCCTGTGCCAGAGATGGCAGACAAACTGACGCTCCTTTTACAAGTTGTGTTTGTTTTGTGGGATCATTACGTTCCATTGGTACAAGAACAAGCGAAAGAAATGTTGATACATCTTATTCATGAGCTTGTTATCCCTTCGTTAAATGCGGGAGAAGATACCCCTACCAGGCTCGCTACTCTGGAATTCATCGAAACTGTTCGCCAACGAGATTCAAAGACATTCTGGCCCTATGATGAGATTAGCTCTACTGAGGAAAACGGGCTTCGGGTTCCAAAATCAATGAGTCACATGATTACCTGTGTGTTGGAAATGTTTTCAGCTGTTTCACCAGGACTAAAGCCTGCTTGGGGGAAAGTTGCACTTTCATGGGCTACTACATGCCCGGTCCGACATCTGGCGTGTAGATCATTTCAGGTTTTTCGATGCCTTCTCACAACCTTGGATCACGGTATGCTATCAGATATGCTTGCACGGTTATCCAACACAATCGCAGATGATGTTACGGATATCCGACTATTTGCTATGGAAATTCTCATAACATTAAATGCAATTATCGCAGAGATGGATGAAGATTACCTGCTGCAATATCCTCAGTTATTTTGGGTAACTGTCGCTTGTCTGAATACTGTCCACGAGGGCGAGTTTATGGAGGTTTTGTCATTGTTAGAGATGCTTTTAGATAAAATTGATTTAGCAGATCCGGCAAAAGTATCTTACCTTATGGAAGCTTTCCCCCCAAAATGGTTCGGCAAATTTGAGGGGCTTCAGAGTCTTATCGATAAGGGTCTCCGATCTGCTGTGTCATTCGAGAGGACTTTAGCAGTATTTGACAAACTCAACATGATTCCAACAAACGAGCTTGTGGGAGGGGATAGCAGATTATTATTTGCGATATTGGCCAATTTGCCGAGATTCTCGCAAGCACAAGAAGGTGGAACACCAAGCGATGATGTTTTGCTTTGCGCAGAGCGGTTGAAGGTGCTAGCAGAAACTCAGGAACACAAGTCTCTGACAAGAGTGATGGGTCTATACGCCGGACAGAGATTCAGATCAAAGAAAGATTTTATATCACAGACAGTAAATGCTTTGAAGGAAACTTTCTTCCCTACCTACGAGGCACAAGCTTTGATATTTTTAGTTGGACTATTATCAAATAAACTGAAATGGGTCAAACTGAAGACAATGGAGTTACTAACAATAATGTTGCCCTCTATCGACATGCGGAAACCGGCTTTTGCTGGCGTAGGGGCCGATCTTATATCCCCATTGTTGAGATTACTACAAACGGATTTCGTTGAGCAGGCACTGGAAGTTCTGGATAAAATGATTACTATTTCGGGTGGACCAATGGACCGACACGTAATGCGTATGAGTATGGGAAATAGAACGATTCGAAAGGAATACGAGAAAACGCAAACGCTATTTGGAATTCCGGATGAGAGTGGCTGGGCGATTCCCATGCCAGCAATTAATGCAGCTATGACGAGAGACAATGTTCACGCCGTTTTTTACACCTGCAGCCAGGCAGCTGCCGCGGAGGAAGAAGCGCCCCCTACGCAAGACGTGGAGTTCCACATGGAGGATTACTCCTACACCAGTATCCAAGATAGAACGGCGACGATGCTAAGCGAAGATGGAAGAGGTGAGGGTGGATTCAGCGACACAGTTCTGCGACTTGGTGACCTGGACGCATTCTTTGGCGGCGATGAAAGCATACCACACCATAACCAAACCATATCACAAACAGATACCGAGTTTACAGAGAACGGTGAAACAGCTCCACAGGTATACGATAATCGTGTGTACGCAATCTTGAATAGATCGCTTGCTCGTACTCCTAGCGTAACCTCCTTCCAAACATCGTTTGCAGACTCGCTCAGCACACCACTAGCCTTGAGAGATCAACAACCGGGAGTCATGACCCCAACCGCTTTTACCGCTCCACCGATCTCAGCGGTAAGAGGAGGGTACGCGCCGAGATCTGTCTCTTCTCCACAACTACAAATGATGGGCCGTACTGGAGAAGAATCCTTGTCAGAAGCCGAAGAAGAGTACGATCACCTTAATGGCTCAGATCTAGACCCAGGCGACCCTACTGCGGGTCAAGCCCCACGGGAAGGAACTCCAGATAGTGCGTTTCTGCTGGACAATCTTCTCGACAGACTTGGCGAGGGGGGAAGAGCTGGGATGAGAAGAGTTTTCAAAGGTGGAAGCAAAGACAAAGGCGAAAGTTCATCTGCTAGGGCACCGTCGAGGGGGCCAACTAGCAGAACACCTAAAAGCCCGAAGAATCTAAAGAGAGGAGAATATCGAGGAGGGATGCATAATGGGTTTTGAAGGGACGATCTGCTACACTATTTTATGTTTTCTTTCTTTTCTTTTCACCTTCATTTTTGGTGGTAACTCTAATTTCTGTCTTTCTAATCAAGACGTGACTCTATTTGATTTCTGGAACTGGATTTGCTCTTTAAAAACTGCAGTCCCTTTTTTAAAAAAAGGGATGGGGTATTAATGGGGATGGTGCAGTCTATATGTATTTTTTTATTACTTTTTTTATTACTCTTCTTTTCCGTATAGCGTTGGCATATATGCATGCATATGGTTAAAATCACAAGGTACATTACGTTGCCCACCATCAATACTACCAACTGATCCGTATGCGCGACCGTCTACGTACCTACAATAATTTCAATATCTAGGAATGAATAATTTATGCAATTACTAAAGCTACTGCCAGTGAGTAACAATACGTTTTGGGTGGAGTTGATCACCCCACACAACCCACTGTCAGTTACAGCGCATAATATCGAATAACATTATCGAAGATAGAAGATAGAAGATAGCTACGTAAGATACTGGAGACGACCCCCCAGCGATCCATTATCTAGTGATATGCCTCACTAAACCTAGCCTCGTCGCCCTGTAGGAGGTCGTATGCCCTAAACGAAAAACCATATCTTATGTACTCAGAGCACTAGGGGTCTTAAGCTTTAATAAACCTATGAAAAGCTCGTAGTCGGGACCTCACGCTGCTGCGCGGCGTTCGATCCATCCTAGCTCGCTCCTATGACCACCGCTTCACGGTGGCGCCCTACACAATGCTTTCTACACAATGCTTTTGAAGTCCTGATATCGGGTTAGGGTTCTCTCATCCTTGTTCTTGGAGGGTGGCAATCATGATTTACTGGTCAGATCGACTGGCTAATCAGCATTGAGATTAGTTCTTTCCTTACCCCGTAACCCTTCACTTCGTTCAGGGAATTTAATAACACCAGGAGGTGTTCAGCATGTATATGGTAATTACTAAATAGATTACTAGCTAGAGATCATATGTAGCACGGAGGTAGTACAAGAAATGGTGTGACACTTATCCGTGTAATTACATGTATATAGTACATTTACATCAGTCACGGAACGACATAAACTATGTGCACACAACTTTATAAGACTTAGAAAATACCAATAGTATAAAATTAATCAAACTCTCTGTGGCCACTGCTCTACATGCCTTCTCCTAAACAGGGAAATTGATTTTGATGAGTAACGCAGGGTAAAATGGTTCGTTGCAATTGTCGGTTTCCATTTACCTACGCATACCGTGGATGTGTTCAACCGAATAGACCTGTCTGACACACACCGAGTGACCTACTATGTACTCGATTAGCACAACCCCTACCCAAATAATTTATCGGTGATAAGACGGTTATGGAATTCCGACCAAGATCCTCAAGCCCAACATAATGTCTGGGACCCTTACCAATATTCTCTCATACAGCTTATTTTAGATACGGAAGATTCCCCTAAGAAATAATGACTCCATGTATTTCGCCAAATTTGGTATCTACATGCCGCTATGTATACAAAATTATTCGTAAATTACATGTATGTGCATACTAATTCGAATTCCATTCCATTCCATCACACTAAGTAACCATTGCAGTCATCCGTCGGCATCTGATTTTCACAGTGTAGTAGGTGGTTGGAATTTAATATGAAAGTTCGGATGTGCTTTGGCCCGACAGGCCGTCATACAAAATCCCAAACACGTATCTGTGGATATGTATCTATCTGCGGCGACTGACATAAGATATCTGAGTATAACTATGTTTTACATCCCGACGCATAAGTGCGTGTCTACAAAGATCATCCGAATACTGTATATTTTTCGGATATAACGCTTCGGCTAATTTATGACATAAAGTTTAATATCCATGGAGTTACTGATCCACGGAAATAGTGTGGAAAGGTTGTACAAACATGGGTCCAAACAATTTCTTGGGTTGCACAAAACAAATTTAACTCGGTCGCAGCGCCAATGATTTGTTTTACAGGGAACTTTGACAGGTGTGGCGGAATGGGACGATCCCAAAATGTGGGAAGACCCTGCATAAGATCTAAGGAATTCTATGATTTCGTATCCCGTGCTGCATATCAACATAAACACTTGCGCAAAGTGTAGCGATTTGGACTTTTAAGAGTAGTTTAAATTGTGGGACGTCATATCACAATCTTTTTAATGGCTTCCGGGCCCCTAAAATTACAAACTAGGAATTCGAATGGGTGTATGTTGCTATTGTTCGCCATCAACCTCTTATGCCAGGCTTCAATCCTATTGCGAGATAAATGCAATCAACGGGAATAGGCGAAGAACTTTTTCTGTAACAGAAAGCTCTACTTTTAATCCTATTATCATTTAGAGAGAGAGGAATTATCCGTAAATAGCTTACTTTCGGTATCAGCGAACCCCCATCCATAGGCCTTACTATTGGTTATAGTCTAAGGAGTAGCCAGGTTACTAGACCCCGTTACCAAACTAGAGTACATATAATTTCCCAATTGCAAGATGGCCCGACGGTGCCTCGTTCATCATTACAGTAAAGCAATATGGTGAGTAACTACATGCATGTACAGTACATGCTCGGTTACTAGTTTTCGGAGATGTCGGGAGTGTTTCGGCCCGATAGCTCGAAACTAGACCTTTCTGTCCACAATTTCGCGACGCATTCACATGGCCGAAGGTTTACTCGGGACCCATTAGAGGAGCCTTTTGATATTGTGTTGATCATACGTGAATTCCTGGATGTGTAGGTGAGTGTACGGTGATACCATCGGGCTCATATATGGAAGGCAGAATTTCGCATCAACAAAATTATAATTTATATCAGATAGTCGACCACCTAGCCTTTAAATCATTTAGCTACTCAGTTGCACAATCTTCCATTCAACCTCCTAGACACTTCGTAAAGCCAACTGTTAGCCAATCCTTCCATCAGGATCTTCTGTTCCCCGTCCGCTATCCTCTCAGCCTAGCCAACTACAGTTAATTTCTATTCATATTTTGCTCAGCGAATTAATCACAAAAGTCTACGTTGAGATCTAGACTCGGAAGAGCACCCACCATCGATCAAGCGACTGAGTGGATCTAGATTCCAAAGAATCAGGTCGCCCAACAGCACCTCAGAACCAGAATCATTTGCAGATATTCTCCCACGGGAGGCACATAAATAAACAGAAGATGGAGAAGTTGATTGTTTTAGGGGCTTATGACACCAGAGCCAACCAATATGTAAGTGGTTTTAGCTTCTTTCTTTCTTTCTTTCTTTCTTTCTTTAGATTGCCTTTTTCATGTCCTGTACCCCCACTTTGCCCCCCCGTGCGATGTTTCGGGAGATTCGCGCCACAGTGAGGCCCTGTCTTTCCAGGCAAGATCACGATTCTACGGGTCGCACATGGTTGGCTACCAGCAAAAGATGGCGATGTATGTCTTGGCGAGGATTCTCTAGTTTTCGTTTCCCTGTACTCGGCTAGCCACAGCCGCGTTTGACGGGATTTCATGAGCAGCTTGGCTGGACGTGCATCGCATCTCTCTTTTTTTCCTTCTGCTTCATCTCCTTTGCCAGGTGATCCGGATCTTTGATCTTCCGGAATTCCCGTTTCCGCTTCTATCTGCTCTATTTCTTTCGCTGCCTTTCGCTACTATTCTTTCCCAATTTTGGTTTTGTACAGCTGTCCCATTCGCTTGCTTGCTGCCCCCACCCACACCTTCCCCCTTTCTTCACAACCATTACTATCCGCGAATAAATATTTCGCCGACGTTCCAGATTTCACCTTGAGTCCTGAACGTCAACCAGCTAATTCCGAGGTTTTTTTTTTCTTGCTGCTCTCTCGCAGAACTCAAAAGTACTCATGGCTGCTCAACTCGATACGCTGGACATCGTTGTCCTCACCGCCCTTATCCTCGGAACAGCTGCCTACTTCACCAAGGGCTCTCTTTGGGCAGTCCAGAAAGACACGTCGCATGATGCTTTCGCAGCATCCAAGCTCAACGGCGTAGCTAAGGCGGGAAAGACAAGAGACATCATTAAGAAAATGAACGAATCTGACAAGAATATGGTTATCTTCTACGGATCTCAAACAGGCACTGCTGAAGACTACGCTTCAAGGCTGGCGAAAGAGGGGAGCGCTAGGTTCGGTCTCAAGACTATGGTTGCTGATCTCGAAGAATATGATTTCGATAATCTAGACGTCTTTCCTGAGAATAAAGTTGCGGTGTTCGTTTTGGCCACCTATGGCGAGGGTGAACCCACCGATAACGCTGTCGAATTCTACGAGTTTTTCACAAACGAGGAGCCGTCTTTCTCTGAAGGTGGATCTCCAGACTCGGCGCCTCTACAGAATATGAAGTACATCGCATTCGGTCTAGGAAACAATACTTATGAGCATTACAACTCTATGGTTCGTCGTGTCGACGCTGCCTTGAGCAAACTTGGCGCCAAGAGGATTGGCACTGCCGGCGAAGGTGACGATGGTGCTGGAACTATGGAAGAAGACTTTTTGGCCTGGAAGGAGCCCATGTGGCAAGCTCTCGCTGAGGAATTTGGTTTGGAGGAGCGTGAGGCAGTCTATGAACCTGTTTTTGCAATCAAGGAAAGGGATGACCTTTCAGCTGAAGACGAGACTGTATACCTCGGTGAACCCAACAAGAACCACCTCGAAGGTAAATCTAAAGGACCCTACAATGCCCACAATCCGTTCATTGCCCCCATTAGCCAATCCAAGGAACTCTTCACTGTCAAGGGTCGCAACTGTCTTCATATGGAAATCGATCTCACCGGCTCCAACCTTTCGTACACCACTGGTGACCATGTTGCCGTCTGGCCCACCAATGCCGGTAAGGAAGTCGATCGCTTCTTAAACGTCCTTGGCCTCGCAGAGAAACGTCACTCCGTCATTGATGTTACCGGTCTCGACTCCACCGCTAAAGTTCCATTTCCGACCCCAACTACCTATGACGCGATTGCTCGCTATCAAATAGAAATCTGCGCAGCAGTCTCCCGCCAATTTGTTGCTTCTCTCGCTGCTTTCGCTCCAACCCCTGCCGCAAAGGAGCTCATGACAAGGCTCGGTGGTGACAAAGACAGCTTCCAAGAAATCATCTCATCACAGTACCTTAACATCGCCCAAGTTCTCGAAAAAATGGCACCCGGTGAGACATGGTCTACAGTTCCGTTCTCTATGATGATTGAAGGCCTTAACCGCATTCAGCCTCGCTACTATTCCATCTCGTCTTCATCCCTTGTTCAACCTAAAGTCGTCTCCGTCACCGCGGTCGTTGAATCTGTCCGCATCCCTGGTGGGGCAAATGTTCTAAAGGGTGTTACTTCGAACTACCTCCTCGCCCTGAAAGAGAAACAAAATGGTAGCCTTGAACCAGACCCGCATGGCCTCACGTATGCCATTACTGGTCCTAGGAATAAGTATGACGGTGTCCATCTTCCGGTGCATATTAGAGGCTCGAACTTTAGACTACCGAGTGACCCAAGCAAACCGGTGATTATGATTGGACCGGGAACTGGTGTAGCACCGTTCAGGGGGTTTGTGCAAGAGAGGGCAGCTTTAGCTGAAAGGGGTGAGAAAGTTGGAAGAACGCTGTTGTTTTTTGGGTGCAGGAAGAGTTCAGAGGACTTCCTGTATGCTGACGAGTGGAAGGTTGGTCCTACCCCCTCCTCAACCCAACCAACTAACTGCAACCTATGACGCGCTATCATGTGGGGTAGACGCATCACAATCGCTCCTGCTAACTCGATCCACCTCTTTTGCAGGAATACGCGAGCAAACTCGGCGCCTCATTCTTGCTCATCACTGCGTTCTCCCGCGAAAACGGCAAGAAGGTCTATGTCCAACACCGACTAAGCGAGTATGCGAAGGAAGTTAACGAGCTGCTTGCTCAAGGAGCTTACTTCTATGTTTGCGGTGACGCAGCACATATGGCGCGTGAAGTCAACTCTACATTGGGAAAGATCATCGCTACAGAAAGAGGATTGACAGAGTCTCAGGGAGAGGATATTGTGAAGAGGTTACGTACCAACAACCTGTATCAAGTGAGTTTGCCTAAATTCCCCGCAATCTCCGCGTTTTTAGCTTGTGTCTCAGTACATATGAGATCAAGATCGAGGACTCTGCGAACCGTTTTGAAAACGGCCTCCATCGCATTTTTATGCTCCCGGGTACCCTGTTTTGGATGCATGGCTGACGGAAAAACCACAGGAGGATGTTTGGTCATGAATGCAAAACAAATCCCCAAACCCTGAATCGCTTCGTTTGCTCTTGGGAGGCTACATATTGAGCGCCTTCTATTTTTAAATTTCTTTGTCGAGTTTTAGCGCAAAAGGAAGACTAGATTTAGTTCGGACTTGGTGTTTTATTTGCCTTTTGTTTTTATTCGTTTACCGGGTTTCTGAGTCACTATCTTTTCACTTCTCTTTTGTTATCGAGATAGGGATATTATCCGGATAGATTACGATTCTCCTTTGCTTCTTCTGATGGCAGGCGCTGAAACACACCGTGGATGTCTTTTAGATCATGATGGGTTTTTTGAGATATATTTTTTTCCTTTTTCTCGAAGGGGAGTAACGGGTAGCAACGTGCATGCTTTTGGGGAGGATGTGGCGAGAGTAATACATGTGATATTGTCCTTTATATTGGTTTTCTTGCCCTGAGTGACCGCACAATGCCTATAAGTTGTATTAGGGGTTTTTTTTCCTTCAGCTTCTTTAAGGCGCGATGGGGAATGAGTGACTCTTTTGGTGGCTTTAAAATGCTGATTGTGACCGACAGTTTATACCTGAGACCACTATCTGTGAAGACATGATCCCAGAAATCTTTGCGTCTTTGATTGCTTGAATCAGTAACAAGATTAAGTTCTTGTATACCACGGAGTCGTGATCTAAAACGAGGAGTTGCTTCCCACTCTCTTAGACTTCGATCGTGCCAAACCAATGGTAAAAGTACTTCGGTCACGGGGGACCCCATTAAATTTAATAAAATCGGACTACTATGCGGTCAACTGAACACTGCCACTTCCAGAGGGACAATTTTTCCTTGACGAGAGTCAATTCACTCCCAAACCCGGGCTTCTCCTCTTTCTTTTTCTTTGGCGAGACAAGTGCTACCAAAGTGCCTAGCTGTGTATAAGATCGCGATGGAAAAGACATAAGTAATGTGAGTGACATCAAAACCATGGATAGGATCTAGAAGTCCAAGATTGTAAAACACCACGTTTATTAAAGAAAAAGTGATTACCCAAAATCATAAATCATACCGGGATTTCGGGGTTTTGTTGATGTGCAGCCGGTGGCTAGTTTCTTGCTAATATTTGGAAGTCCCTTACTTGAGATCGCTATAGTCCCTCCTTTTTCTCCACCTAAGTTTCCCTCGTATTCGTATTAGATCCCGACATTAGAGATGAGCTTCTAGTTTCCAGGAGGGTTATCGTTTTGCCTCCCTTTAATTGTATCGAGATTCGACTTGGGCCTCTTTTAGTTTGTGAGAAGTGATCAGTTAGAAATTATTATTCTTGTTTGCTAAATAGGGGGGATTTACGCCTGCAAGATCTTGGAAATTCTGCCTCCTTCCAGTTTTAGAGCTGGGTAGCTGCTAGCGGTGCACCGTGTGTGCGCGTGAGGATCCAACAAAGGTGGCAATTACAATAGGATAGGCTTTGCAAATGTAAATATCCTTGCTATTTACTTGATAATATTTATCTATTGACTTAAAGTTAAGCTCTTTTTCTTTAAATGTAATAACAATGGTTTACTCCCTATCGTTAATGTTTCATAGGGCGGTCCGTTGGAGGCTTCTCTAATGTTTTGGGGAGCAGTAAATACTAATCTTTAGATTTTTATCAGATTTAATTTGCCCCCCCCCAATGCTCTATATACTAAAAGTACCCAAAAACGGAGGGGTATGGATTCAGCTAACTAAGTAGCGAAGCACTAGGAGCCAATCAGGAGCTATTTCTATCAAGAGACATTGCTAGAGACTTATGGTAGAGCACAAATAATAACCTTTTTCGCATCGCCAACTTAAATTTAGGGACTTTCTCCCTCACTTCAATTATAATAGTGACGTTTCTATTACTAACCATGCCGTACTTTCAGCTCTGACTTACCGTATCCTACGCAACGGCGAGATTGCGGTGAGGCGAGAACTAAACTAGATAGACAAGATTTCGTGTAAGTGAGGAAAATCTCCACAGGGTTAGGCTTGGTTCTCGCCTCACCGCAATCTCGCCATCGCGCAGGATACGGTATCATCATGACTATACATACAGTCGCACCTTGTTATAAGGGACGTGCATAATTCGTGGGAATTTGTTCGTTATAGCAAATTTTTCCTTACAGCAAATTTTGGGTGGTGCTAGGGACTCAAAGTTGCACCTGATTTCCGTCCGTTACTGCAAACTTCCATTATATCGTGGTTCTTTATATCAAGGTTCGACTGTACATGTTTCTTTAGCTATCTATCGGTATTACCCTTTGGGAGCGTCGACGCTATCCAGCCCCAGTGTCTCTGGGGGGGGGTGAGATTCTCGGTTTCGTTTTTCGTTAGAATATATCACAAAAGTCTTGTTGCCCCCACCATGATACTTCGAAGATATCCTAGTCGATATGGTTTTATGGTATTTCTGGCGAAAGAGGTCTATCCGCCGTCCTGGTTCGCGGGTACGACGACATCGATAACTGTTACGTTACATTGACAGGCGTGGCGCGGGGGGCAAAAACATATAGTGGTCATGGGCTTAGCCACCGGTTTATGGAATCATAGGGGGGAAATCCAGCATCGGGGACAATGGGTCAGGAGAGACGAAGAACGTGTGTTATTTGTCTCACTTGGCTGAAAAGAAAATATTAGTATGTACCTATAATTCACATGTATATATATTAATTCCAGGAGGTGATCGGAGGCATCTCCAGATGAGAAGAAAAGGAGGGGCAGGGGCCGAGCTCACGGGAACAGTAAACAATGGAGGGGTAGGGGTGGAGGCATGAATCTGAGACACTGATCCTCGAACACCCGGTCCTTCGTTCTCCCCTCTTCCTCGTGCTAGTGTCATGTTCGTACGTAGTGGGGGACGGCGGTTTGGCGCAATTGTGCGGCCGCGGAAGCTGTGCAAGGTTTATTGCTCGTCACAACTTACCGGCATATTTCCAACCATGCGCGGCGGTCATGGTTGGTAGGTAGTGATTTCGGTTTCTGTATTTTGAGCAGCCAATAATTCACTCCGATCCAAGAAATCACCACACCGAGGCAACAAGCCCCGCGAAGATCCCAGAAATCGATCCTCCCCTGCAGGAGGATGCAGACTTATCTTGCGTGAGAATTTTAACTATGGGAAATTCTGTGATAATGCATACATCTTCATAAATTCTGAAAGGCGATTCGAAGTTATATCCAGCTTAATTCCAAATAAAGATTTCACAGCCATGTACCAACTATTCAGCTGTGTTCTCCCACGCTGATGTGTGGTGTAAGGCAGAAACGTGGCCACAGGTAGAAAGCAGTACTACATGTGGCAGTAGTCGTTTTTAATGTACAGTCTCTCCCGGCCACACGACGAAACTGGGCAGTTGATGAACAAGGATTTACCACCAAATACTGGCAGTCCTCGGAACCCTAAACCATTGTTGCTTTCTCTGCCAGATCCCTGTTCGTCAACTGCCCAGTTTCGTTGTGTGCCGGGTGATTGTACCCGCTCTCGTTAATATTTCCTGGTAACAGTCTAGTATCGGTAGTCGAACCTCGGCATGGGCTCGCAAAATTCCTGGACAAACCATAGCAACGTCAACAGGCGCAGCAACCGCCCAAAAGCCTTGTACTCCTCTATCGTTACGTCTGTCATCCTCCATGAGAAGGGTAACTTTGCATGCGGCCGTAGCTGAAACTCTTTACTGCGCCGTAGTAACACCTGTATATATGTATCCATATAAAACTATTAGGTTTCATGGAAGCACAGACAAGGGAATTCACCCCGGCCTCTCCGCGGGCGATCTCCGATTTCAAGCGATTCAGAGGACTCCAAGAAGTCAAAAGGGATCTCAAAATTGAGATTTAAGACAGCTAATTTTGAACCCGTGATGTCAGTGAATGTGAGAGAGTGTGCGTGTGTCTAGAGTAGATGGATGTCTTCACGAATTGTATCTATTACGATTCCCAGTGCATGGTGATGACGGTATTTAATCGATGTCTCCCTTGCTTTTTTGTGGCTTTCATGGGTCAGGCAGGCAGAAATTCGAAACTAACCCGAGAAACTGGGTAGGCAGGAAACTGTCATGTCAGAACGATCACTCCCATTTACAGTTTGTTTTTTTGCTTCTGAATTGGGGTTTTGCTTTATACTCTGCTATTTTTTAACTAATATTCCCTTCACGATACCACCAATTGTGGCGCTACTTCCTTTTCGTTGAAAACGATCGCAGATCGAGAGAGGTGATAAAAAGTCGGCTCTCGTCGGCTCCCTGGATCTAGAATACCAGGGTCCCCACGGAAGTTGGATTAATTGTTACCAACCAGTAAGTAGGAATTAGGGCAGTGCAATAATCTGGAGGAGTGTTTGATGTGGTATCATAAACCCCTCATCAAGCAATTCTCTTTTTGCTCTTTATGAAGTACCCCATATTCTTTCTCCAGACCAAATCTACCGAGGATTTTAATTTTTTATGAGATGAGGTGATGTTAATCCATCTTCATGCAAGCAGCCTTGGGTAACCAGTTAAGAGCCATGATATATTTGGGGGATAGGACATGCAAAGTAGCGGGAGGGCGCTCAATTCCGCCCCGGGTTGTATCATTTTTTTGTCCAAAAGTAGATAGCACTCAGGGGATTTTCCTTGGTTGGTAGCCTCTCAAGCTAGCTGCCGATTTTACGCCTAAAGCAGGCATCAAAAGCAAATCACAAATGGTTCCGCGTTGGGGTCTGGCGAATGAACTTTGAGACACAATCACGAGCAGAATGTTATGTATCGGGATCTCCAACTGGTCCATGCGGTCGGGCCGGGATCGGAGATATCAGTGTCTCTACTTATGCGCACGGCCCCAGAATGTGGCTAAGCGAATCCAGTCGCCGTCATGATGTACCAACCTTACAGAAGCCAAGGTTCTGGGTATCTGTTTTGGATATGTTTGCTCTCAGCCATGCTAGCTGATGGGTTTGAGATTTGCACAAGTCATCAAAAACTCCCATCACTTTAGACATGCTCGGAGAAAACTGGCGGCATACGCGTCGACTAGGATGCGGGGAACGCAAGAGAATATCGATGGGGAGATACATTTCTTTTGGTGCTTACTCCACCTCCATCTGTTTTTAGTTTATCGTGCTTGAAAAACAGATCAACTATGATGAACTCGTGCAACAGCCTCGCCTCTTCATCCAATTGTACTTTCGCTATTGTGAAAATATAGCCCCAAGTGGTCTAGACTTCGCAGATCATTGCTGGCTTCTCTTGTGTTCATCCGGTCTAATGATGCTTAGGGTGGAGTACAGATATTGGGAAAGAGAGATCCTGGAAATTCGTGTGTTTTTTCTGCATAGCTAGAGGCTAAAATTGACGGGAGGTACCCTTAAGGTGTCGCAAAGATGTTTCTCACCGAGAATCAGGAGTTGATAGCCCTGGTAGGTATCAGTCGCCGGCCATTGCAACGTGGGGGGCTTCCTCCAGATGTAGGGAGCTAGAACAATTTCTTCTTATTCCATCGCCAAGATCAACTTCAAAATTCACTGCCCACATCCGAAAAACGAGATCTGTTGCAACCCCTCCTCCTGGGTCGTTTTGATCCAGCTGTCAGTTCTTCCACTTACAACCACTACTATACCTTCGGCGAGGTCCCAGCGTCTATCTGCCGGTTGGGTTGGTGAGGCCAGGTTTGCGGTACATGGCATCCTATCGACGACAGAAATGGTGTACTTGTTTTGGCACCCACATCACACCTTGGTCATTTCTGGTACCAATACTTTATCTCCCCTATTTGGAATATTTTCCTTGCGAAGTTATTTTTATTTTCTAATAAAAATCGAAACTGAGACATGAGATAGGTATACCTGCGATCTAAATGATCGTGTAGTCGGCCTCCATCTCTGGTAAAAAATTGCTGGGGCAATTTTCGACCAACTGGATCCAATAGAAACACCAGACTAGCCAATGGTTTTGGTCATCTGCAACGTTCTGACGTTGCCTGCTATATTCCAGCAGCAGATGTCACCCATGAGCAGGAGTCTTCCTTGTAGCGAACAAAGTCGTATCAGTTGCGTACGCAACGTCAAAAAAGGCCAATTTCAAAGGTATAAGACCTCCCGAATCCTAAACAGGTACCGAGTGACACATTTCGATTTCTTACCACTTGCATAGTGTGGCGTAACCGCTGGTGGGAAAGGAGGTCAAAAACGAGCTGTTCCGTGTGGTTTGCTTGGTATCTAGCGGGAAAAAAGCAATCAGGGATACCTAGCTCGGTAGACCTCAACCACAGCCCATCACGTCTAATCGGTATGTATCCCGTCTTTGAAACCAAAACAAAGAATTCCCCACGCTCTAGGAGGATTCGAGTGCCTATTGCTTGCCGAAACCCTTATTTATCGCACCTGTCACCTGAGCTCGCGGCGTCGGCTCTCGGGTATACTGGAGGTGACTTACAGGGAACCCTAGACATCGATATCGATTTGCTGGCACCTTGAGTGTAAGCAATGAACTGGCTTCTTGAAAATTCTGTCAGTCAAGACTAGTACTTGGTTGTAAAGAGAAAGTGACTAGGTATCTTTTTTGTTTCGGTCCTGGTATGTGCATGATTCCGCGGATGTTAAGCTTAGCCAACCATAGGCATACTCTTCTCGGAGAATTTTTGTGATAATAGAGGACAAGCTCTCTGAATCATCCCTCAAATATTGTCCTTGAGCCATACTGAGACAGCTTCACCCGGCTGGATCGACAGAGGCGATGTCTTGCCCATGTAGAGTAGATGCCAGTGCTATTAACTTCCTCTAGTTGCTGTCTTACGCACAAGCGAAGAGGTATGCGGGGAGCAATCGTTGGAAGATATTTTAGGCCAATAGGTGAGTAGATTTGACCTTTTTCGATTCAACAGCCACGACTGGCTGGTGCCGTGCAAGTGGCATGCCCATAATCAATTACTATTCGTACAGAGGAATTTAAAACAACTAACAGCCGCCGCAGGTTGAGATGATGGAGCGTAAGGCGGAAATCAACTGCAGAGGGCTGTGATTATGCTGGCAGCTTGGAAACCTTGATATTCAATCGATTTGGATAGACAAACTTCTCTATACCTAGGCATACAGAATACAGATCTATCCCAATCAAACCTTGTCCCTTTATCCGTTGGATATGTCCACAGTTTGCTGTAGCTGCGTATCATATCAAATGGAAGTAACCGAGTCGGGGCTTTTCTTCGGGGGTGTGAGGATATCACTTTTCCCTCCCTGGTATCTGGATCGCAAAGCCCTCAAACCGATCCAGCGGTTCCCAGACTCGGGCACCAGCCGCAAATCCGCCAACTCGGTGAGGATTTGCACCCGTTTCCCGCTTGGTTTTTGATGTTACACTCAACCACGCAGACTCTCACTCGAGCACCCCCCTCTGACTTCGAGCCTTTGCCGCACCCCACCACGTTGTGCACAAACCTCCCTTCTATGCGCATGCCTAGCAGTCAGCTCATTCCCCTCCTCTGCTGGAGTGACAGTCTTTCTTTTAAAACCCCCACTGCTCCCCAGGACTAAAGCTCCCCATTGCCTTCATCTTGCTTCCTTTCACACATCCCCCCTCCCTCCCTCCCTCCACCCTTCCCATTCTTCCGTTTCATCTGCATTCAATTACATTTCATCCCATCCATCCACCCATCACTGAATACTGCGAGCATAGTCACCCATTTCCATCTTTCCCTTCGCTTGAACACTTGTTCCTGCAGCGGGAAGCAGCTTGCCGTCAGTAATTGCAGTCTCGTCGCTTTTTGTCGCTCCGACATTATTTTCTATCACCGTTACCATCATCGTCATCATCATCATCTGCATATCTCACCATTCCAGCTACCCCTCTAAGGGTGTATCCTGGTTTGTGCATCTATCGTCCACTCCGTTGCAAATCTCTCGCTTCAGTAGTTCGTAGATCCATCACTCGATTTTTTGGGGGGTTGCCTACTAACATTTCATGATTAGAGTCATCAAATAGAAGATTCAATACGTAGATTTATCTTTCTAGTAGAAGGTTAGTTTTTATTTTATTTTATTTTCACGACTGCAGATCGTTTACTAAGTATCAAGTAAAGCCTCTATAAATGACTGCCAACCATCATCAACCATCCGCCCAAATTTCCTCTGGAAACTCGCCAGAGGTCAAGACTCAAATGAATGGCTCCAATATCTCGTACATGCCCCATTCCAAAAATACTTACCGTCACGTCCCTGGCCACCCACAGGCGACTATGCAACCACAATATAATGCGATGATTGCTGCAACTATTCCATTTCCCGGACACATGAATGGACAATATTATGCTCAGCATCAGAGTTATGGACAGATGTATAACGCAGGCCCTCAGGATCAGCCATATTATTACTATCCCCATCCAAACACTTGGCCTATCCACGCTCCGATGGCTCACTATCCCCCGCCACCCCTACCACCACCTCCACAGGGGTATACTCATTCTCCCCCAAACACTCCCCCACAGCCTGGGGCGCCATATGGCTACCAGGTTGCACCCAACGCAGAATGTTACGGGGGATCCATGCTTCCTCCCACCCCACCACATGTCAATTTCAACGGAAATGTGCAAACCATATCAAATGCTGTTCCCGATTTGGATCAGCGCAGGAACTCATGGTCATCTTCAGGAGCATCCGAGAGCCCTGCTACTCCGTTCATGCCATCTGCTCATGTTGAAGCAAGCCCTGTGATTGTTGGAGGTGATTCTCATACTAACTATACGGGAGCCCCAAATGGAGATGGTGGACATATATACTCGAGAAAGCGGGTTGAATCACTGCTCTTAGCTGGACCTCCTCTTCCTCACCCAATCCCTGCGGTATTCTCACCTGATTCTGCCAAGACTATGGTAGAGTCTCTTGAAAACCCTACTTTTACAACCAATGTCTACATTCGTGGGCTACCCCCAGACACAGATGATGACAAGCTTTACGAAATGACATGCCGCTTTGGGGCGATCATTTCTCATAAGGCTATAATGGATACCGAGCATGGTACTTGCAAAGGGTAATGATCCCGAGTTCCTGAAACTTAAAGTAAATAACTTACTCCTGTAGTTATGGATTCGCACGTTATGAGACCACCGAGCAAGCCGAAGATTGTATTCGTGGCCTAGTTAGTCTAAAATATGAAGCAGGGTTTGCTAGAGTACGTAATCCACTTGCGTTTTTGCTTTTATTATATGCTAACTGGTCGTTTCGTCAGGAATCTTTTAATGCTCGCCTTAAGACATTAGCAGACCCCAACTCGACCAACGTCTATGTTTCCAATCTTCCTCGTAGTATGAACGAGAAGGCAAGTTTTTTTCCCCCCTGATTTGCAATGCGTACCGTACGTCTGACGATCGTAATTCAGGATATGCAAGATATCTTTACTGGGTATGTCGTTGTTTCAAACAGGATCCTAAGGGACACCAATGGTAATAGTCGCGGGGTTGGATTTGCTCGGTATAGATCGAAATACTTCTCTTGCAAAAACTTTACTAATTGACATAGCTTTGAGGATCGCTCGATTTGTGACGAAATCATCAAACATTTCCACGGAAAACCTGTGGGGGAGGAACAAATTCCTCTCCAAGTACGCTATGCCGACACTAGTGCCCAGAAGCGCCTAAAGGCCACTACTACTAAAAAGAGGCAATTCCGCAGCAACGAGTACAATAGTGTGGTCAATGGTAACTATATGTCTTCGTCCGGACAACATGGACAGCATCCCCCTATTCAGTACAGGAACCGCGTCTGGCTTAAGCATAATCCTACCACTTCAAACTAGTTAGTTCCTCTCCACACTAATAAGGGCTATAAAATGTTTGCTGATGATGGATAAGTTCTAGTGATGCAGGTGTCCCGCTCTCATCCCAAGATTCCCCTATAGCTCACCCCAACGAGTGGGATAATTCGTCAGAATATCATGCCCATGCTGTTGATGATGATGACTCTTCGAGAGAGTTGTACAGGGCCTCATGGGCCGCCGGAGAAACTCAGGAAAAATTGGAAACAGTCCACGAGAATGGGGATGACGCCTCTTCGGATTGCGAGTCTGAAGTTACTACCGTCCCAACAGCCATTGAATCAGTTGGAAAAGCTTCTTGCGGAAGTTTCTCTGATCCCGGAGAAAGCTACGGAGGATTGGAGATGTCATCTGGTATCATATTCTAATCCAACGACATAAATCTTCTGTCTAGATCTTTGTCCTTAAAATATCATTATGTGGGTTTCGCGTTATCTCCTATTGGGCTGGATTGGGTTGGTAAGTTAGGCGTCTGGTACTTGTACCATTTAGTAGTCGTACTTGTTCTTGTTCTTACCTTTTTTTCTCTTTCGTTGCTTTCTTATATTTTTCTCACTTGTTTCTGCTTAAAATGTTATCCACGGGCATGATAAAAAATGGGGTTGGCGAGGTGTGGAAAGGATGGCGTGGTGTGGAAAAGTTGTTGGTTTCATTTGTTCGTTCGTTTGGGATTGATCTAATCTTGATGTCGATTCACCCTTAGAGGGTAATGCTATCAGGTACATGCCTAGTAATGCTCTTCTCATAGGAGGTAACGGCGGAAGAAGTGGTAGTCTTGTGGAAATTTTGGGCGGCAATTTGTACTTTTCTTCTACACTCTTCGGCTGGCACGTTCGTTGATGTTCTATGTCTTCTCTTAGAGAGGCCTTATGCTGCTAGCAATTTTTTTTTTCGTCTAAACAGTGTATGTACCTACAGTAAAAGTTGCTCACAAACCCCGTCCCTGAAATAGTATCTAGGATTATCCCTAGAGCAGCTCATCTGCTTTTCATAGAGCCAAATTCTCCCAAGCGTGTTTGGTACTTTTTGTGGAAGGGCCACGGCTATCCCAAACGAATTTGAATATATATGGCCATATTTACAGCATAATTATTATTATAATGAAAAGTGCACCGTCGTCTGTAAAATTATGCAGATAATAAGGATAACGATGGTAATGATGGTAATGGCAGTGGTAAAAACTACAAAGGAATTTTCAATATATTAACCCCTCCCATCCGGCGGAGGCCCAGAAGCCTCCAGCACAATTTTATCAGAAACAATGCGATACACTAACTACATGTGATGCTATAAAGCTGTCTCCAGGTGTGACGAATTTCTCAAAATTAGTCAACAAAATCGAAGCACTTGGATTTTCTGGCTATTGGAATAACTAAATCTATTTCTATCACCCACAAGCGTTGTTGGCTTTTTCGACGTTTTCTTTTTCCTTCAGTATCGTCACACAGGAGCGACTCCAGATAACCACATACCTAGCTGGGCCTTACAATTATCAGCCTTAACCCTAAACGTGTGTCCGGAATTAATACTCGTTTGCTAGGGTTTATTCTATTGACAGTTTCAAAATATTGATGAGATGCATGTGATGACTTATGTACAGCTGAGAATTTATTAGCGGGCTTAACTGGTTGTGGGATAGCAAGTCGGAAAATAAACTGTGAAGACGTAGTAATTTCGAAATTTATCCTATACGGAGTCAGTTTCGAGAAAAGGAGTCGACTCACTGCATGATCTTTGCCGGAATGGAACATTCTGCCCGGCGGGGGCGGCCCTGGAGAGCCGAGATTTATTACACTAATAGGGTCTCTTTGGCTTTGTATCTTTGCGTAATTCTTACCGAAAAGAAATTTCAGCCCAAACCCTCGTAAGTGATGAAACATGTCACTACTTTACTGCACTGTACCATAAATCCCACGTTTCTGCAATCCAGCCCTCCCTGGCTCAAAAATACTTTGTGCCCATCGTGGAGCGCGAGCCTCGCGCTCTTAAAATTAGGCTAAGGCAAGAATTACTAATCTGACCGCTGATGGGGCAAAATTCTAACAAGATGTTTAATGCAAAGTTACTGCGCGGGGGGCCACAGGCAACTTGAGATTGAAATTTACTAGCGATCATGGATGAAAGATGATGCGTGACTCCTCAAAGACAGGCTGATGTTCATGTACTAGGTGTAAATACGTGTAGGTTACCCCAAGGTACAGTACCTCGGTTTCTGTACAAGCATAAGTAGAGGGAAGCAAAACGATAGGTTACCGACAATCTCGACAACAGCAACGCGTAGTATACGTACTATTATTCAGCGGAAGTAAACCGCTATCGAATGGGAATATTAGTTCTATATGCTGTTACTCGGACTCCCGCACACGCTTTTTACGTTGTCTGTCCTGTATCTGCCTCTTCTAAACCCTGTAGCTATTAATGGGCACATGTTCTTCCGGTTCTTGGGCCAATTGCATCATTGTTTTCTCGGGCTCGTTTACGACGTTCCAGCGTATCACAACCTGCATGCTGCGACACATATGTACGATAGCGGTACATACCCAGGCAACGGAAGTATCGTATGCAAGTGGAGGATCTTACAAAAATAAAGGAAGTAACGACGAATAGTCTCCGCACTAACGGGTCACGTGGTGAGTTTTATGCAAGTTTTAAGTTATATCCTTTCGTCTCGCCAATTCGCAGACAGCTGTCTACTGTGGAATTGTGATCACCCGCTGGTTAATTGATGTGGGTCAAGAAGGTAAGGTATCCGTAGACTTATCTGTTTGCCTACATGTATCTATCTACATACATACATGTACATATACATTCATGAGTGCCTCTTCGTCCCTGCATTATGGATCCGGGTTTCGTTTCACTCACTCTATTCTCGGTTACTGTTTTTTTCTTTTTTCTTTCGAGAACCAGTTGATCGTGATAAGCAGGAGTAACGTAGCGGATTGAAATAGTACATGTTAAATTTTCTTTTAGAGAGATATTCGTAGATAGATGATGATACTCGAGCACGGGTATGTTGGGGTTACGCCGTACTGTAAACTCAAAATCGCAAATATCCTGGAATTCGACAATGCTGGAAACGATCCCTGTACGATAATACCCACGATGATCAGCAGTATCACTCAGCAATTGGCCAATTAATCGTTGAAACCGCTACAGCTATAGCCCCTCTCTATCCCTAGCTCGTCATGAACTCCTGTCAGTGTATCTATTTGTTAACCAGTATGCTAGATGTCGATTGCCCCGCGCATCCTGCGGGGCTCGCATTTTTGTTAATTTTGCGTAGCTGTGGCACATCACATTTACCACGTTGACGGCACACTCAGCTATACTATAGTGCTAGGGATTCCATTGGAAGGTGCGGGGTTGTATTACGCTCGAATTTTGGGGGCTGATCGAAGGCTTGGAGATGAAGCCGACATCTCTGGTCCACGTAGCGTCTGTGTAAGTACTCTGCACATTGTCATATCGTACATGTAGTGTGAGTTTACTCTACGCACATGCGATGCAGAGCCGGGCGAACGGGCAAATGAGCGGTGTGAACACGGAAGGAAATGTTCTGGAAATTCCGCTGCGTCCGGCACTAGTCTGCGTTCCGTACCGCGGTATGGAAAGCCACGCCAGGGGTTTTCCCTACGCTCGAACCCCATACTTGTCGATAAGGGTAAAGTGTGGGCGCCCGACAAGGTGTTTAGTGTGTTTTGGTTTGTATGGTTCCAGGAAGACGGGTCCTTTTCCGAATTGGACCCGGTTGTTGGATGGGATGGCTTCTAGCTTCAACCCAGTCCACCACGATAGGGTGCGCTTTGTTCTCGCCTGCTAAGGCAGCGTCTCCAATTCCATGTTTGTTTCCGCGAAGAACATCTAATGTGGATCACCAAACGTTCAACTGAGCAATCGCTTGCTTGTGAGTGGCGAGACGAACAGCATGCTCATGTCGTGCCGCGAGTCGTGAGTGGTTAACACTGTATACTCTCCGAAACTTCCCCTTTCTTACTTGGGTCACCAGCCTGTGACGTTTTTACATCGCGATTATTTTCTGTATTGCCCGACCGTACCTGAAATCTCTTTACGTTCCCAAGGGCTTTGGCCGACTGAGAGGCCAGAACCATGAGATAATATGTAAGACAGACAGACACCCTGGACCCAGAGCCTTGTATTCTTGTGCGCAATGACCCCGTACCGAACGCGCGGTGATCGAATCAACATCGGAATATCTCCGTTGTAGCGGTTCTTTATTTTAGGAGCTTGAGCGTCAAGCTCGCCGATGCCTGAGGATGAAAAAAGTTTCCGGTTGGGTTTCACGGGTAGTGGCTTGTCAGCATTTGATGAGGATATTTATCTGGGCTGCACAAAAATTCCGCCGCGAGGCTTTTACTTTCGCTTCTTTCGTTTGGTTAACTTTTTATTGTGTTTATCATGGATGGCTTTTTGGGCTTGCGTTTAGTAATGTAGCCCTGAGGCGTCTTAGCTGAGCCCCGTGGCCACTGGGTTTCGAAGAACATTCCGTCGCCTAACCAACTGGCATTAGACGGGATGCGCGGGAACAACCCTACGGCGTCTGCGGCTTACAGGAAGGTCTTAGTTTGCAAGGGGTAAAGGTAGAAGGTCAGTGGGCTGCCCGATTTATGGGCTTCTTGGTCTTGTGACCCGAGTACCAGCAGAGGCTGCATGCACTTGGCTCGGTTTGCACTGACTGCGTCATTGAACATTTGGTTGAACGAACGTAGCAGAGTAAATTTTTGGACTTTACTTTAGATAATGAGAAATGAGAAATCGGCAAGGGTAAAAAAAAAAAAAAAAAGAGGAGTGCATGAGAAGTACGGGAGATAGATAGAGGCGGCGAGAGATAGAGAGAGGTAGGACCAACGGCGACGGAGACGGGGACAGATAGAATTTCAGATAGACCAGTTGCAGCAATCTAGTAGAAATTACAGAAGCCAGAGATCAGAGACACCATTCTGAACTGCATGTTGATTAACGCTTTTGCCCGGTTCAATTTGAGTCTGACGCAGGCAGAGGCTGTGGCCGCAGTATGACGAGGGAAAAAAGGAAGAGGAGGAGCAGCACAATGTAACAATGAATACTACTTTCAGTGTTCCTGTGCTTCATACCTTCCAACAGTAGGGTAGACCAAAGCAATGGTCGTCGAGTGAGATTTATGGGTTGACAAACAGAGACATCACTCATGGTGCTCACTCATGGTGCTCAGGACTCGCAGCCTGGCCTGCCTCATCCCTTGGGCCTCCTACGGGAGGTTCTCTGTGACTCTCGCCGCCTCTCGGTGTGTTCCTCGTTTTGCTAATTTTATTTATGCCCCCCCATCCCCGTCCATCCCCGTCCCCATTCCTAGGACCGGTTCCTTTTTTCTGCCCCTACCCACCCGTCCCAAACAGCCGCATCCTTGCATTGCACCAGGTCCCGGACTCCCAACATTTGTCTTTCATTCATTAGCTTACTAGCTCCTTGGGTCAAACCAAAGGAAGAAAGGAACAAAAAAAAAAGAAGGAAAAAAATAAATAAAGGAACCCCCATTGCTGGAACCGAAAGGAATAAGAACATCAGCCTCCCGCCCTTCTGTCGCTTCTTCTAGAACATCATCAAGCTCCCATCCATTCAATATCACCACATCTATCATTCCTTACTGTACTATCCTTAATCCATCCACATCCTCCATCATCGACACATCTCTTTACACCAAGCTATACCTCCAGCGAATAATTCCTATACAACAGCAACAGCAACAGCAACAATGTCTACGACTACAGTAACATTAACGGCCAACACCTATGCCCACGATCAGGTACGAGTACTTGGCATTGAGGACTACAAATCCGCTGCCCGAACATTGGCGGATGCCTTTTTCAAAGACGATGTAGCTTTCTACTGCTTAGAGACTCCCGACAACGGTGGCATGACACGAGAAGAGCTTTACCCATTACATCTGGAAATCCTCGAGTATATTGTAGCAGCTCACTGTTACAATGGCCTGGTCCTGAGCATAGGCGAGAATAATGAAGGTGTTGCATTGTGGTATGTCTCCTTCGTGCCCATCCTCTCCCTTCCAAGCTAGCTCTCGACCGCATCCGTTCCTGAGTGAGGCGTTACCGGCAGTGTCGCTCTCGCCGCTGCCGGGTGTTTGGACGTACGTGAGCCGAGTTGGAGATCTGCAGGCAACATCACAATTATATAAAAAGCAATGTATAGCTGACTTTCCGGGGTTGTTCGTATCTAGGATGCCACCGGGAAAAAACATGGATGACTGGTTCACAATCTTCCGCTCCGGCATGTGGAGGCTGTGGTGGAAGTTGACAAAGGAAGGGAAGAAGCGCTACTTTGAGGAGTTTCTTGAGGTCCTGCATCAGACTAAGTACGTAAAATGTTACCCGAATTTTCTCCCCGTCTGGGTAAAATTTCGCTGGAGTTTTCTTCAAAAGGAAATGGCTATTCGAAAATGAAGTTGAGAGCAATACTATGTCCTTCAAACCTCAATCATGCTATTTCAGAATTTTAAGAACCATTGCTGATTGAAATCCGTTGTCTGCAGAGTAAATGCAATGGGTGACCAAGACAAAGATGCATGGTATGTTTTCTTTCATAAGCTGCAGCTTTCTAGTTACACAGGATCATCTCTAACCATTGGATAGGTATCTGGTTTACCTCGGCGTCACTCCGGGTGCGAGGGGACGAGGCTACGCGAGAAAACTCATCGAGTTTGTAACATCAAAGGTATGTTGCTTCGTCAATGTTAAACCCTCGCTCTATTTCCTCTTTGACGAGAATTACATTGCTCCACTTCCTCTTTAATTTGGAATTACCACCACCAAACTTCCCTTTGTAGTTCTGCTCTAGTTGAGTTATGTTACTGACTTTTTTTGTCTTTTAGGTTGATCTTGAAGGGGGCGCTCCGTGTTATCTGGAAAGCAGCCATGTCAACAATGTGCCGATGTACCAGCGATTTGGATTTGTTAAGAAAAACCGTGTCCTACTCGGCCCCGACTGCGAAAAGCCTGTCCCACTCGACATCATGATCCGGCCTGCAATGAGGTTGGTTGGCGAGAAGCTCATGCCTGTACCCATAGGCGGTCGCCGTCTCGCCGATTAAGCGTTGTTATTTGTTCGTTTATTACCGTCAGCAAGCGCCGGCTAAAATGAAGGGGGGAGCACACTATATATATTAGTATGGTATATGTAATGATGGGGGACGAAAAAAAAAGTGGGATAGATGGGTTTCGCGGATAGACGGGTTGTTTGCATTATGGGCGGCGACATTCAACGTGTTGGAGTTTTCCTCACGGGAGTTTTTTTATACGGATCCGGAGTTTTTGAGTTTTTTCACACTACTTATTTTAATGGCCTGCCACGCTTGTCTTTGTGTTTCGGTAGAGCTTGGGCATTTACATTACGACTCTGCTCTTTCTTTTGTTTTTGGGCGGTGGGCTTGCTTTCTCAACTTCGTCGTTTATTATCTTTATTTACTTCGTAACTTGGGTTTCTGTATAGACTTTAGTATTCGGGGTTTGGGTTGGTCGGCATGGAATGCCGCTTGATAGAATTCGTTTCGGCCGGGTTGGTTTGTTAAAATAGATAGATAAAGATACCCTCGGTGTACAGAATAATAATTCTGAAGCAGCGAAATAATACATTATTACCATTTGCTTTATTGCTCTCACGTGTTCTATGCACAATACGCCAAAACCAATAACTTTACTATTTCCGCTCTACCGGAGTATCTTGCGTTTTGCATCACACCGCGTGTCAAGCTTAGAGTTACCGTCTTTCTAACAAGATCTTTCGAAGATCCGGTAAAGCCCTCTGAGATTGGCGACCTCAGTCACGCTTTTCAGCAGTGTCTTTGGCGCGATCAGCCGTTTTTTGATCGTAGGAAAAATTACCGCCTCAACCGCGCGCTTTAGCTCATCCCTCCTCGCCGCTACAGCAGCATTATCCCACCCGCCATCATTGTGACTGCTATTCTCGGTATTTTCGCCGTCAATTACTGTTGTGGGTGGTGACTCGGACCGCGGAGGTGGCTTCGGTAGAATTTCTGGGACGTAGAATAACGCTAGTTCGCGTAACAACGTGTCGAAGCATTCGAGTTCCGAGTTCCAGTCGACCTTAGGGACATATGTTAGATCCATGCAGCCTGGGGAAAAGAAGATCATGGCGTGGCCTTGCAGAGGGGGCGTGGAGGGGAGGAGGGGCTCGTATTACATTGGGACCAAGCCGGAGGATGAAGGATGGAAGCTTTCCAAGGCTAGGCATGTAACCCTTTAGTAGCAGTGGGATGCTTGTGAGCTCGCCTGACTCGGTGATTTCCATCGAGAAGTATTCTTTAAGCATCTGTCTCTTATCGATAAGGAGCTTTTCGACAGTCTAGGTGAGGGCAGTAAGTTGAAACGGTAACCGAAAAGTGAACTGTTACATGGCATGTGCATGTACATACCTGTACAACAGCTTCCCAGTCGAACGCAGTGCCACTGCTGTCATTTTGCATTATTATTGCACGGCTTTTTTCTTCTCCAACTGCTAATTCAAGTATGTCCCTAAGCGGTATTGATGGATTGAGTCGGATGTGACCGAAGTTTGCAAAATCGGAGAGCCCAATCTGGTAGAACATCTCGAAGCATACGGCAGCGTAGTCAACTAGGTACAATTTTACACCATGCTGTACTGCAGCTAATCGTCGGTGCTCGTCTACCACGCCAATGAACGTGTGGTTCTGAAAAATTTCGCAAAGATCCTTGTGTACTAAATCCCGGACATCCGCTCGCAACTTTCTCACTGTTGTGTAATTAATGAGAGTCCATTGGCTGTTATTGTCGTATTCATACTCTTCACCTCGGTCTTCAATGACTTTGACTTTTTCGAGCGAACCAGTATCGGGCTGTAGCATTGTGGTAATCTTCCGGTCTCGGTTGTCCACTCTGACCATGTCGTACTCATAAGGTTTTTTTGACTTCAACGATGCAGCTAGCATATCATCTCTCGCTCTACCAGGGTTGGCTGCGGCGCCATCCTTGCTAGACGATATTGTCTGAACAGCTTTTGCGCCTGGCAGAAGAGTCTGTGTAAGTGTGTAGGACCTTGAAGTATCTACTGCGGCAAGCTTCTCCTGGATGGTTTCGCATATCTTCTGAACGATTTCATCTTCGTGGAGAAAGTTGACTTCTCGTTTTGTGGGATGAACGTTGACGTCGACACGATGTGGCTCGATTTCTAGAGACAGATAAACAAACGGATGACCACCTTTAGGCAGGAAAGTTGAATATGTTGCTTCAATGCCCTTTTTGATAGATGATGAATCCACTGAACGGTCTATTCAAAGCTACTGTTAATATCGGTTCTAAAACCACTCATATAAGGGCGGTTACGATTAATAAAGAGAAGCAGAGCCGTCTTTTTTACATGGTAGTTTGCATTACTGAGCATTCCTTTGGCCGTAAACCCGAGATATTTGTCAGAAACTGCAAATTCCAATAATTCGTTTGCTACTGCGCTTCCGTGAACCCGCCGAATGCGATCAGTGATAGAGGTGCTTGTCGTGGTTGAAACTCCCATATCCGTATCGCCATGCTAAGGAATTTTAAAAGCCGACCATGAGTCAATGTGTTGCAAGAGTAATTACCTTTTTGCAAGAGAATGAAACACCCTCACAGTGCACAGCATATCGGCCGACTACGTCTAGGATTTTCGCATATTCTTCCGATGGGCTTCTAAAAGCGCGGCGACGGCTTGGCACATTGTAAAAAAGATCTTCAACCTGAGCGATAAATGTCAGAAGTTTGGAAAGTTCAAATATTCTGAATGCTAGCGAAACAAATCGTAGATATGGTCCATACGGTTATTTGTGTCCCTTGCCTTCCAGCTACTGGTTTTGGATCTGAGCTTTGTCCCGGTTTGGGGGGGACGAGTTTTCCATCTGAGTAAACGGCTCTGAGTAGGTATCAGCTATTCAGTCATTGGGTAGAGTTTCACTATCACGAACCTCCAG
Source organism: Gyromitra esculenta (assembly GCA_038503075.1). NCBI lineage: Eukaryota > Fungi > Ascomycota > Pezizomycetes > Pezizales > Discinaceae > Gyromitra > Gyromitra esculenta. The sequence goes on from JBCAML010000001.1 coordinate 1,441,079, forward strand.
GCACAGTCTGAATCTTTTGTTTTGGTAGTGATAGTAAGATGAGCTATATGACTAATACTTGCTAGTGCCTCTCCCCGGAAACCATAGGTTCCAATTGCCGAGAGATCCTCAAATGATTGCAGCTTTGACGTTGTAAATCTTTCGCAGAGAATTGGCATATCATCTCGCTGGAATTGGCCGAGTGAGCAAGTGTGATTTAGAAGCTTTGTTATTAAGGAAGTTTACGTTGATACCATGCCCATTGTCTGTGATTTGGAGTAACTTCAGCCCCCCCTCTTTCACTAGGATTTCGAGCGATGTGGATCCTGCATCAACAGAATTCTCAACCAGTTCTTTAAGCGCATGTACAGGTGCCACGATAATCTCCCCTGCGGCAATTTTATTGACGACGACCTGATCTAGAGCCTGGGGGTTTCGATTCAGCACGAAGCCTTGCCAAGAGGTCAAGATAATTACCTTGATCCTTCTAGGGGATTGAGGAAGTAGTGGAGCATCATCGCCAGCTTTACGTTTCAGGCTTAAAGTATCGGAGCTCATTGCGATGATAGGAAAAGTGTTTAAGGTGTGAGGACTGGGTCGTCGTGGACACGCGACTCAATATAATTCGAGAACTCGCGTCCTGTGGCATGCATAATGCGATACAAGAAAGTTACCCGGTTATAATCACGTGATCTAGTTTTTTTTAATTTTTGTGCGATCTACAGGTGCTTTTTTTTTCGCAGCCAGGAAGAATTTCGTCTGAACAAGATCCTTCACTGCTCAAATCGAGATTAACAACCTGCCACAGATATGGGGAAAGCAAAAAAGATCCGAAACGGTAATGCAAGGGCAATGTCCAGCCCCACGGCAAGGCCACTTAATCCTGCAGAAATCGTTGCCAACAATGCTCTTCGCGAATCGAAGATCTTGCCTGTAGTCAAGAATCTCGGATCTGCCAATCCCAAGCAACGATCGGAAGCAGTTCACGCCATTAACAATCTTCTTGAAGATGTGACCTGCAGGAGATTGCTGCTTAAGGAGCGTGTTGTACAAAAGTTGATGGAAGAGATGCTCAATGATTCTAGCCAGGAAGTGATTGTGCACGGCTGGGGAGCTCTCAGAAATATTGCGGCTGAGGAAGGTTACAACCAAAGCATATTCATGTATCGGAATGATATCCTAACTCCCGCTGCAGCTGCCATGAAGACGGTACAAATCTCAAACCTGAACTGCTTTTGTTTCAGCAGCTGACCCTCGCGCAGATAATATCAACAATCGGGAATATTACTAAGAACCCATTGGCTCTCAATAATGGCGAAAAAAAGCTACTGTGGCAGTATGCAGAAAATGTTGTTGGTCTTATCACGAGTTTATGGTACTCCACTAAGACGCACGAACGATTGACATAATCGTTGCTAACTTTTTGCTCCAGCGAAACCAACCAGGAAGTTTTAGATGCAATTACAAATTTGGATGTATTGCATTTTGTCATGAATCTCTTGAATCCATCTACAGTTATTCCTGGAAGTGTACAAGAAGTTGCAGCACAGTGTCTGCATGCTCTTACTGAAGAGAACAACATCATCGCCGAGAAGATAGTTGCAAATGGGAATTATCTTTCTCTTCTAGTGCAGCTCATAAATAACACGGATAGCTCGACTTGCTTGAAAGTCATTTTTATATGTGGTAAGAACCTTTTGATGGATACTTCATACTTTAAAGTCTATTATCTGAGCACGAATACATTTAGGCTCTCTCCATAACATATCACTCGCCACCGCTGGGTTGGAAGAAACAATCTCCTACCGCATTTCCGACTCAGTTATTCTCCCCATACTGACCAAAGTTGTTAAATCGACTTCGTTGTCTCAGGTAACGGGCGAAGATATCTCGCTTACCCCCCTCTCTCTCTCGGTCGATCAAGGCATACTAGCCGTGCAAACTGCGCTCGAAATCTTGGCTTCGATTGCAACCGCTGTCCAAGAAACTGCAAACGGCGAGTTCAAGGTTGATCTAGAAGGTGATGCTGAAATTATCGATGAGGACGGAGTAATGGAAGACGAAAAGGAGGATGGCGATGATGATGACGAGCAGGTTCTGCAGGACATGGAGATGGTTGTTGGAGATGAGAACAGCAACGGGATGTCAGTAGCACCTTCGGCAGAAGATATCATCCAGTATCTCGTCGAGACCACATCGCCTGTTCTCCTATCAATTGCGAGGCCGGGGCTTGAGGCGATTCTCACTCTCCAAATTCGTGCTCTGAGTGTACTCAATAACATCTCGTGGACTGCTTGTACAACAATCTCCGAGAGGTCAGCTTTATGGCCAACATGGAAAAAACTGGCTCGCGAAATTTGGGAATCCTGTGTGACGTCAGTCCTTCTTGCCAATACCGCTGATATCGAACTCGCCGATGCGGTAGTAGGCCTCTCATGGGCTGTCGCAAAGAGCTTGGGAGGCAATCTCGATGTCTCAAAAGGGCAGCACCAGGCATTTATCAATTTGTACCATGCTGCTAATTCTGACGAACTTCGGACAAAGTGTGTTGGGGTCCTGGGGTGTTTGGGGCTCCCACAAGGAAGGATCGGGGTGAATAGAGTAAGTCTAGGATTTAGCGTATCATCTATATAAATCCCGCGAGGAAAAGAACATCAAACATTCAGTGGATAAACCTAATCACATACTTTAGGAAATTGGAGTCTTCCTGATTACTCTGATTGCCAGCGCGCCTGATACTCCAGCCAATCCGACGATTGAGGCTCTTAATGCAATCTTCGATATCTACGCAGACGCGGAATTCGATTACGATGCGCCTGTCTTTGTCAAGAATGGCTTCTTAGTACATTTATCGAAAACCTTACCGAACATCAGGATTACGGTAAGTACCTTCTTGCATGATCATATTTAGTGGGGATATTAGATCCTGATGTTTGCATGAGGGTGCTGATAATCTGGTATCATTATGTAGGTTAGGAGGATCGACAAAAATAAATTCCCCGAGGACCGACACAGGGCGGATGAGGCTGTGCTAAATTTGCAACGGTTCATACAGTATAAGACAAAGGAACGGAGTTCTTCAAATTAACAGAACAGGTAAAAATAAATAAACTGGTTTCTGACAAGAAAAGTCAACCACGATATATATTCTAGGAATTCCTCCCGTGTTTTCCTGGTGCCACGCTGAATTACTTTGTTGGAATTCGGTCCATTACCAATTAAAGGTGTATTTTCATGTGAAAAGTCACTTGCAACTGTGCTCTCTAACTTTGAATAGAAGTCTCTGTAGTTGGGACTTCTGAAATTAAACCCTTTTTTTCCGTTTAGCGCAGCTTTGGCCAACCTTAATTGATCCGTTTTTGTTATCCTATACTAAATGAGTGATTCTTAGTAATTCCCTCTAGAGCATAAGGTCTTGTTGTAGCTGCGCCGTATCGGTGAATTGGTGTTTCGCCACTTGTGAAATCTTGCTTCATGTACAGCACAAGAAAAAAAATTCTAGATCTATAGACGCTCGAGAATTACTTCAGAAATTCGCCCAAAATATTTATCAATAAGTAGGATTAATCAAGATATTATCACTGACAAGGTTATAATTAGTTGGAAAAGGATATCGATATCTCTAATGAGTATACTCTATTAAATAGGTCAAGTGATGGTGATGCATAGTTATATATATAAGAATCATGTGTAGTATACATGGTAAATGTATATATATGGCCTAGATCTACATTTATATAACTTGGTTGGTTCCTTTTAAGGCCTTATGAATTAGAATCCTTACATGTAGGTACCGTTATAAGTCACAAATCATTAGGAATTCTATCAGGTCATCCACAAAACTTAGACAAATAAATTCAAAAGGCGCACGTGGGTATAGTGTGGTTCATGGGGTGCCTTAGGATGAGCAAGGGGTAGGTCTCGAGCTGCCTCGTGAATATTAGGGCTTGCCTCGAGCATCTCGAGCAGAGAAGATGTATGGTTTGAGGTGGCTTGAGGCATCTGAAAAACCGAATTCTCCTTTCAAGTGGAAATGATTACACGGGGGGGGTGGGGCGAACGGTGGATTGCCCCAAAATTCGCCAGAGACCACCAGAAATATTGAGGAAAGCTTTCTAAACGTAGCCTTTGTGATAGCGCACATGATATAGGGAGGTGTTTTTGTGGATCTACAGTTCAGTAATAGTTCACTACAGCAGAGATTATATATATTAGAACGAGTTTATCTTTTGGAAAGAAATGTGATTGATGGAAGCTGGGACTCTTCTCGGGAGTAATGATTTTGACGGTAAATAACTTGGTGTATGACTTGAATGAGTCGTTTTCCGATCGTCCGATGTAGATTGAATTTGTGTGACGTTGTCCAAGATGGTTGGTACAGTCAAATTTATCTGTAGTTATGTGACCAGATTGACAGTCATTAAATATCACTCGGAGATCTAAGACTTCATCACGTGGCTGTTACCCTAAAATGGAAAATAGAGACTTTGCGCAAATAAATCCAGCTCCGATTTCTAGCAATTTAATTGGTGCAGATCAGCTTGTGGTTGGTCAAAAACCAGGGCTGGCTCAAAAACGCAAAGTCTCTAATCAGTCATGATCGCATTTTCTGACTTCATTTTTTTCTTTTCCTTTCTATGGTGTATGGATTCAATGAGGATGAGATTGTCAAAATACCCTCATAAGGAAATACCTGCGTAATACCTGCGTAATAATGAAAATATACTGAATTTTTGATGACGACACTTCTATAGTGCCAACCCTATATGCCTTCATGGTTAGATACTAACACTCCTAGGTTCACCTATAATCGGGCGTAAGCCACGAACTGCCACACAAGATATAGCTGTATCTATGGTCTTAAACTATTTTCTCTGGGGGGGTGTTGGTATCCTTACCCTCCATATAGCCAGTATATTGATTAACCCAATTGCAAGTAGGTATATGTAGCTGTAGAAAAAGAGTGTTACTAAGAAATATAGAAAAAATGGTGACTAATTTTCCCTTTTTAGCTTTTCGTGCTTAACCCTAAAGTAAACTCCAGGGCGTAATAAGCACTACTTGGGGTTCCTAAGAAACCTGTAATGTATCATATAGTGAATACCCGTAATAAACTTAAAAAAGGAGTGTGGAGAATCACCGACGCTTTTGCTCTTTAAAGGATTGGTAATACAGTTTTCAAGTGGACTAAATATTTACGAAAGTTTCAGGGCCCTGAATATTACCTACATGTATTTTTTGGGGCGCTTCTGTACTGTGTGAGTCTCGTTGCAATAGAGTCATCTTCTAACCCTCTTGGCGAATAGTCTCATTTGGAGAGTGAGCTGCGTGGAGTAGGAGCACCATTAGACTTAAATGACGAATAAACTGATACCGGCATTTTGGATAGATATGTATTTCATACCATAACCCAAGGGCTGGATGAATGAAATTTACTTGCTTACTTACTTTGATATGCATATGTATTTCATGAGACAAATTTTAATACTGTCTTATGATACTTTTGTGCACATTTAAGAGCTAAGAGGAAGTATGGCATAAAAGGCTAGCATCAGGATATTTGATAATTAATTGAGTAATTTTCGGGCCAATTCCTCCAAGCATTCTGGGGGGATATTGGAATGGCCTTAAATATATTTAGTGCCTTATTCTTTCACTAGACTCTATTAGTTTTACTATTTAGCTATAGCCTTCGTATAGTTATCTTTCTCACCGTATCAAGGTTTGTAAACCATTTATTCTACAATTGAGTTGGAATACTTGTCTTGCTGTACGTAGTTAGATTTGTAGTTAATCCATAACGTTCTTGTTTTTTTTTGGGTCGTGGCGTGAATAAGACCCTGTTTTATGATCCACGGCCAATCTTACACCAATCCTTCGCTTCTGTAAATTTATTAGTAATCACAGGCTTCACATTGGAAGACATCCTGCGGATATTCTGGAGGCTTCAGATACAAGTTTTCAGAAACTTGGAAGCACTCCTTCAACCCGTGGGGCTCTAGTGTGCTCAGATAGATTGTTTGGTAATAAAATAATAAACAGAAAAGCAAATTGGTAAACTAAATATTTTGGGACTGGTACAGAGTGCTATGAGTACTAGTAGGTAGAAAATTTTCTTTAAGCCTGCATCATCATCAAAGTGTGAGCACTCATTTACAGCACCAAAAACGAAAAACCGAGTGAAACGAAATAGTATGATGAAAGCTGGTGGAAGTGGTGGTGGTGGTGGTGGTGTCTCTGGTGGCTGCAACATATGATGAGTGACATTCATGTTAGATGGAGTTAATGTTCATTTTTTCTATGTTTATTCATCTGTGGATGCCCTCTGGGGGGTCCACAGTTCGGCTATCTGGAAAGGAGCTATTTTTTCTAGATTGTATTTTGAAAGCTTTCGAACTAGTCTGAAAGCCTCTAGAATATCCGCGGGATGTCTTCCATTAACCTTCCCCCATCATTTCAGGCGGAAGGAAGTTTCGATTATCATTTGCGATGTTGACCAAGAGTCTTGGCATGAGACTCTCCACGGCATAGTGCCCCATACATATATTAGAGGCCGAGTACGTTATAAAAATATTCACCTTAAAAGGACAGAGGACTCCGTAGCACTACCGATCTACTCCTGCATTCATAAGAATAATATATAGTTCAGTGCCATAAATCATCGTTCATAGCCAAAGTCACACCAAAAATGGCCAAGATTCGCGATTTTCAGCTTGTTCCATCCCCAACAATTTTGTGTTAATTATGATGAAACTTTCTAAAGAAGAGTTTAACTACATAAAGAACCGCCTTATAAACTTGAATTGGGGAAATAGCAATTGGGGTGTGGCTAGTGGGGTGGGTTGTGGAGTGAGTTACTCGTGATCCAGGGTACGAACCTGAAAACATGGGGCGTGGCTTTGTATGCTATGGAGTGGTGCACGGATACTTTGCCATACAAATTCACCACCCATGTTTTCAGGTTCTTACCCTGGATCACGAGTACATGAACTGTGCCAAGACTTCAAATTTGTATGGGGTGCAGGCGAAATACAACCAAAATCCCAAACTGCCCTACCTCTGGGCCTTACACTACCTCACATGTGAGCAGTGTGGGGATATAATTTTCGTCATGTGGTTCATAGCTGTCATTTATTCTGTGCTGAAGTTTGTGGAAATTTCGAGTGGCAATTAAATGTAGGGAGATTATGTGGAAATGGAAATTTTGAGTGTGTTTTTGCACACGAACGATGACTTATGGCCAAAAACTATACGAATACCATTCCAATTCCACACCTCTACCCAGGCCCTAAGAATATAACCTCTAGATCTCTCTGATCTCATTCTTATAAGTTGCAATTGTGCTGTAGCATAATCAGGTTTAATATATATTTATCCGACCTGCAGCTGCCTGTAAATATTCAACGCAGCAAGCTGTATAAAATTCAGAGCGATGCCTTATGGTCTTGCCGCGAAAATAAATTTCTGCAGATGCATCGCTAAAATGCCATGCTAGTGTGACTGGAATTTATTAGGAATTTATTTTCGCCGCAAGTAATACCCATGTACGACAAAGTAGGGTAGAGATGGAGTAAGCAAAAATCTATATATAGGTATTCAAGAAAGCAAAAGTATTTGGCAAAATATATTACAAAAGATATATGCTTTCCCAATATTATAGGGATTTCTCCCTATTAGCGCCATAAAAAATTTTCGCTAATATAATTTAAGTTCACATGATAAAAATTACGTGCACCCGCTCCTAAATCACACTAAGCTATTCCCTTTTGTATCGCAAAACAAATCTTCGACACTGAAGTCATTTCTTGAAACCCTAATATCAGGACACGAAGAGAGCACCTGTCGATATATCAAAGCGTCTAACTCTAACTTATCCCACAACATTGATCTTCCCCACCAGTCCAACAACGGTATCTGCTTATAGTCCGGCAAACCTTCATCAGGAAGGTCCCTGAGGAGATTGTTCTTGTCTATTAGGGGCTTTTCGAAGCCATGTTTGGAGCGTGTGTAGGACGATTGTTCGTTGTGGAATATCGCGAGTGTGTCATGGGGGAGTGATGGATAGAGCATCACATATCCCTTAGCCCTGATAAAATTGATGAACGACGTTGACCAAGATCCTGCGACTTCTTCGGACATCACAAGGTGTATAGGACCCGTTTTGTTTGGGGCCGTCGTTTCTGATATGGGGAACTGGAGGTTTTTGGAATAGAAGGAATGGAACTCAGACCAATGATTTGGGAAATACAGAGCTGCGCGGCTGTTCGGTGCTGGGTAGAGGAACATTGGTTGCCCCGAAGAAACAGGGAAGGGTTTGGTTCCGTTTAAGAATGATGGTGGCTCTTCGAGGGAGATGCCGTACAGGGAGTAGGTGGTCTTGTGCTGGTAGATCGAGTATCTGTACTCGAGTGTAGTAAAGAGCAGGTAGTGAAAATACCATTTTGAGAGTTCAACGTTTGCATCTAGTACCAAGAGGAAGGTGTTATCGTTGCTTGGGTAGAACGATTCTACAAAACGCATTGCAATATCCTTTGTGGTCAACGCTGGTAGGAGTGGCCGTCGGATGAAAGTACGGGTAGGCGATGGGAATTTATATCCCGAAATAAATGATTTGGTGAATGCATGAAAGGGAGCAGATGAGTCGAGAATGATTGTCAAACTCTTGGGGAGATGGCCTGCAGGATAGAACGCAGACTCAAGGGATTTCAGAAGACGCTCTAGATTCCCAGAGTGCTTATCAGCGTGGATCACGATTTCGAATGATGGTTTATTCCATGCTGGAGAAGCCAAGGCACCAATCAGCTGTTGTTTTTTTAATAGAAGCCATAGCGGATACAAGACATAACCCAGCAAAAAAGATAAAAAAGATAAATACCCCCAATAGATCCACTATCAAGTCTTGTAATCCATCTCAAATCACGTGCTGCGTTCTCAGGAAGCTCTATTGTTTGCATCTGAAGTTGTCGAGCCGTCTTTCGCACAATTTCGACGAACCATGCTTTCTCGTGATCTACGGAGAATAAAATTACTTGAGGATGGATGAAATCATGTAAGTGCCTCAATCCGGTTCTGACAGCCACCTCCAGTCGATACTCAGACATACGGTTGGCGAATTCTGCTCGTGCATCGTGAAACATCACTTGGCAGCCCCCAGTCCCACCAGAAATTCCGTTGAGTTCTCTGAACAGCTCAATGTCCATGTCATCCCTTCCAACAAATGCAAAGTGTACGTTGCTTCTCCTGAAGTCGGCCATTTCACAAGCAATTCCTGCGAGCTTGCTTGCTGCCTCCAAACTCTCTGCCGCAAAGAGAACATTTCTGTTGAGAGGTCTGCTCCCTCCGCCTTTCATATGGGAAAGTGAGACGAAAAGATTTGGGAATTGGATAGGAATGATTTCCTTTGGCCTGTAAAGATTCGCTGGGTTTGGGATATGGCTCCATGAGGTGGTGACTGAACTTAAGATAAGGTAGACTAGGAATATTATCACCGCCCAGCACAAATATGTTGCTCGACGGCTACGGCGGGGGAGTCGGAAGGTTAAGTAGGGTAAGCCGGTACGCCTGTTCCATGGATGATCATGTAGCTCATGGCGGTCAAGAGGGGGTGCCATCTAGCTACCACCAATAAGTAGCACGGCACAGGGAGAGACAGGGAAATTAATTGTTCGGAAGCGGGAGTTGAGCGACTGGAATGCGTGACGAAAGGTGATAATTATGGATAGTAACGGGAGACGAGTGTAATACTGAATCGTTTAATAGCATCACCGGAATGATCGCTCAGTTATCGGTGAAGCTGTGAAGTCATTTCGACAACCCAGGGAAGGGTTTCGGCGCATGGTGGTGGTGAGGCTACTCGGAAAATCCTTAGTAAGATGTAGGGCCGAGCAGCAACGCGAGAGGTTACGCCGCTCACTCCCGCTCAATTCTACATCACTCTCCCACTTTCATACTTTACCCCAGCATCACCAACTCTACTCCGCTCTCCGTCCACCCCACTCATCCATCATCCATCTATCCATCTCCATCCCCGTTTTCCTAGTATACCCCGTACTAAGCTCCCACACAGCATCATGGGCAAGGAGGACGATAAGTCGGCAAAGCTCGACAAAGGTAAGGGAAGAGCCGTTGACACTCCGGATAAGAAGGATGGTGATCCCTCCAAATCCACCACCGAAAAGCCTTCGAACAGTATGAGGAAGGACAAAAAGGATGAGCCTCAGGAAGGTATTTTCATAATCTCAAAAGTGGGGCTAGGTTTCGATGAAGCTGACGATGGTTTAGAAGAACTATCAGAAGAGGACCAGCAGTTGAAGTCAGAGCTTGAAATGCTTGTGGAGCGATTAAAGGTTATTTCTTACTTCTTTCAGATGCGGAGGGTATTTTCTAATTCTCTCAATGCAGGAACCAAACACCGAACTATATAAACCTGCTTTAGAATCCATCAAGACATTCATTCGAACGTCAACCTCGTCGATGACGGCTGTTCCCAAACCCCTCAAATTTCTACGATCTCACTACCCGTCAATGACCGAGCTTTACGAAAAATGGCCGACTGGAGACGATAAGGTAGCTCCTGCTCTCAGCCGAAGCGAACCTAGTATATGCTCATTACTAATGTCGACAGATTGCGCTCGCCGATGTCCTCTCGGTTCTGGGGATGACCTATTCAGACGAAACTACCCTAGATTCACTTAAATATAGACTTCTCGCGCCTACTGAAGACCTTGGTTCATGGGGACATGAATATGTTCGACATCTGGCCCTCGAGATTGGCGCGGAGTATGCGTCTCGCTCAGAGAAGGAGGCGGACACAAAGGATCTGACCGACCTAGCATTAGCCCTTGTGCCCTTTTTCCTTAAACATAATGCCGAGGCTGATGCGGTAGATTTATTATTGGAGTTGGAAATCATCGAAAAACTACCAGAGTTTGTTGACGAAAACACCTATCAGAGAGTAGGCTTGTACATGGTCAGGTACGATGAGCAGCTTCCAACTAGTTACAATGCTTGAGATGGAGGTAGTTTGTTGACATAGCTCCTAGCATGGTTCCTCTTCTCTCACCTCCTGACGACAAAACCACCCTCGAAACTGCACACAGCATCTACCGAAAGTACAACAAGTTAGCACAGGCCATCACTCTTGCTATTCGCCTTAATGATTTGGGCTTGATTCAAGAGGATTTCGATGCAACCGAAGATAAGGTTCTCAAGAAGCAACTCGCTTTCCTTGTCTCCCGACAGCAGATTTGGCTTGAAACACCCGATGTAGAAATCAGCGACTGTCTTAACAACGCTCGTTTGTCCGACTATTTCGCCGCGCTTGGAAAAGAGTTGAATATTCTTGACCCTAAGACTCCCGAAGATATATACAAATCGCATCTTGAAAGCTCACGCGGTGGCCCTGGTGGAACAGTGGACTCGGCGAAACAAAACTTAGCGAACAGTTTTGTTAACTCATTCGTCAACGCTGGTTTTGGAACCGACAAGTTAATGCTTGTGGAGAATGAGGATAATAACTGGGTTTACAAAAATAAAGAGCTTGGAATGCTGAGTGCCACTGCTAGTATCGGGATGCTGCACCAGTGGGATGTGGAGATTGGGCTAAATGCTATCGATAAGTACACCGATAGCGCAGAAGACCACATCAAGGCTGGTACCGCTCTCGCTATTGGCATCGTTAACTGTGGTGTTCGGACGGAAACTGATCCTGCTCTCACGCTACTTCGCGAGGATCCTTATCTCAACAGCAAAAGCCCACATATCAGGATAAGTACGATCATGGGTCTTGGGCTGGCCTACGCCGGGTCTCAGCGAGTTGACCTTTTGGACCTCCTTTTGCCCATTGTCAGCGACACATCGCTCTCTATGCATATTTCGGCTATGGCAGCTTTGTCTCTTGGGTTGATGTTTGTTGGTTCAAGCAATGGTGATATCACAAGCACAATCCTACAAACCCTTATGGAACGCGATGATACCCAGTTAAAGGACAAGTGGGGACGCTTCCTTGCTCTTGGCCTGGCTCTGCTATTCACTGGCCGACAAGAGGATGCAGATGCCACCCTGGAGACACTAAAGGCCATCGAACATCCTATTGCTAAACATACTGGAGTCCTGGTAGACGCCTGCGCTTATGCAGGGACTGGCAACGTTCTTAAGTTCCAGAGTATGCTGCACTTATGCAACGAACACATCGACTCGTCCGAAGATGAGAAGAAAGATGACGATCTTTTCCAATCCTACGCTGTCATTGGACTAGCTCTAATCGCCATGGGAGAAGACATCGGTGCGGAGATGGCCCTTCGACAGTTTGGCCATTTAATGCACTACGGCGATGGCGTGATCCGTAAGACCGTGCCTTTGGCCATGGGGCTTCTGAGTGCGTCAAATCCGCAAATCAAAGTCTACGATACTCTCTCTCGATATTCCCACGATAACGATATCGATGTTGCGATAAATGCGATATTTGCCATGGGTCTAGTTGGCGCAGGGACGAACAATGCACGTTTAGCCCAGTTATTGAGACAGCTTGCTAGCTACTACCACAGGGATCCAAATTCGCTGTTTATGGTTAGGATAGCACAGGGGTTGTTACACATGGGCAAAGGGACTTTAAGCGTAAACCCGTTCCATACTGATCGAAGTGTCTTGAGTAGAGTGGCTACAGCTGGCTTGGTTACAGTGCTCATTGGTTTGGTGGATGCTAAGAGCTGTAAGTAAAATCTAACATCTTGGAACAGTGTTCTGACTAACTTTCGGGTAGTTGTTCTTGATTCTGCACACTATTTATTGTACTTCCTCGTAACAGCTATGCATCCCCGCTTCCTCATCACTCTCGATGAAAATCTGCAACCTCTTCCAGTAAATGTTAGAGTTGGACAAGCCGTTGATGTGGTTGGACAAGCTGGAAGACCAAAAACAATCACAGGGTGGCAAACTCAAAATACCCCTGTTTTGCTGGCATATGGCGAGAGAGCAGAGCTTGAAGACGACGAATACATATCTCTGAGTAATACTCTGGAAGGGCTTGTGATCCTTAAAAGGGTTGGTTATTCCTTTGTTTTGAGAAAAAAAAATTCACAGTATATAAAAAATACTAACCATCATTAGAATCCTAACTGGGAGGGAAGGGACTGATTTAAGATTTTAGCAGTTTCCGGTAGTGAAATTCTCAAGTTGGAAACATTGGCTTAGAAAATAGTCGATGATTCTTTGGCGGATAGAGGAGAAATTTTCACTCCTAGGTCTCTGTAAAGTAAATAAATATTTGAATGGTGATTTTCGTTCAATCTATTTTCATGTCTTTATTGGTGCTGGAGCGATACTCCGATGATGTCAATGAACCGCACACCCTCACCACATAAAGCCATTGGTTGCGTTCCAGCTTACGGGGCCACAATTCGAAGGCTTTTCTTGGGATGATACCTATATGGCGCGCATGCTTAAACCTAGACCAATCAAATTGGTATGTGGAACGCCTTTGTCTTACAAAACTTAGTTGGTGCCTCACTAAAGTTTATGGAAAACTCCTCAACCTAAGAATTTCGATCACCAATGCCCCTAAAGAAGAATGCTGTCAGATATAGTCACTTTATTAGCATCAATGCTCAAACTAAGCTTTAAAATCGATATTTGATTTAAAGTTCCTCTATATATATTTAGTCACATGTACAGTATCTCTTAGAATGTTCCAAACTGAACTTTTTACAGCCAAAAATGAGGTTTTATTCCACCACAACCACTTATCATGTCCTGCAAAAATTTACAGAGATTCATTACTATCATTCTAGGCTTCACAAGTTTCCTTAAGGAATTTGGTTAGCTGTAGGTGTCAGTATTTGGACCGAAAACGGTGGTCCAGGTTTAAGTGTACTCACGTTATAGAATCACCACAGAACAGGAAGAGCGTCCCAACCCGTAAAAATTCTTGAAGAGCCCTTCCTCCCGGCCGCAAGATAATAATTTTATGGAATCGTTAAGGGATAGGTTGAAGTCTAGACTAAAGGGGTACTTAGACAGAATAGCACTTCTAGATCCTTCAGATGACCCGCAGCCCATAAACCCTAGGACAGTAAAATGTTTTCGAAAGTTTCCCACAACCCTCTCCAGGCTACATCGCAGTACAAATACAAAAGGGAGTCTTTTATCTTCTGTTAATACTATAATGACTAGGCACATAGTATCCTTAGAAACAGTTGAGACGTGGCAAAAGATAACTTGAAATTTGACTATCACAAGAGACGCATCATCCACCTTCGAAAAAAAGGACTGAAAGATGATAGTATTAAATATTCTGGAACCACCTCACCACCATAACCTACGGGTTGCATGCGAGTATGAATTATTATTATTATTATTATTATCGTCTTGGAGAGCACCATAACTTGAGGATTGGATGTGCCGAATGAAATAATAAATATTATTATCTTGGAACCACCTGCGTAACCCGAGTGCTGAGCGATGACTCAGATTGATGTTAGTGATTGTAAGCTACACCTACCCGATCAAATTGATAAGGCTTGTCTCACAGCTCAAGTTCACGACAATCCACTACGATCAAGCCAATGACACAAATACTCACTTGCTTGAATCCATGAGTCTGAGCTCTTACGTTTCATTCTCCGGCCTCAAAAGACAAAATTTGAGCCCATCAATAATTTCAAGAGCAGAGACTTTATTTTTAATAGTTTTTTTTTCCCTTTTTGTGTTGCACAAGATTTCACAACCTTAAATGCTCTTTGCTTCGCTAATTATTATATGCAGTGCTATCGGACAGCGAAATCTGAAAGCAAAGAAATCAAAGATACGAATGAATTTAACTCTCGAATCGAAAAGTTCACGCAAAAGTAAAATGCCTCCCAACCTATGAAACCCCTTGGTTAGTAAGTGAAGATTTTGGTGAAGACATGAACCCATATCATACAAGAAGCCTGATTTTTGTTCCAGAGATTCCCTTTTTCCATAGAGAGTTTGGCGATGGGTATACTCACATTCCCATCCCAAACTTCAGTTTTCTCTTTTTGTGATATCGCAATACATACCTTCCCCACGAATTGCCAATACACCGCCGACACTAATGAATTTATTTCGCTTCAACAATAAAATCCTCCATTATTTCCCTTTCCAGACCCTCTCCTCTCCAGACTTTCTTCCATCTCTCCCACCCGCCACGTCGCTGCTCTCTGAGCACACCAACCATCCCTCTCTCCCTCAGTTGCTCCAGTACAACCTTCATTCCCTCCCTACTCCTCCCCAGCCCTTCCCTCATCCTTCGGACTCCTACCAGCTCGATGGACCTCTGCACAGAACCTGTGGTCCAATTGCTAAAGAATCCCCTCTTCTCCTCTCCCGCATCCCGCAACGACTTCCCAGAGCCAATCCGGGATTCAAAACGGACAATAGTCTGCACGTCCGTCTTACCTTCCTCTTCCCTCACTAGAGTGCAGTTGATAGCGGAGGGGGTGTAGACCTGGCTCTCAACGACACTCAAGACGCCCTCCCAGTCAAGGTTGCGGGTCTCGGTCTCAAGGCGCTGATTCTTGACGTCGACGATAGACTTCTCGAGGATGTAGGATTCTTTGATTTTTGGGAGGAAACGTGCAACGGAAGCGGGAAGTTTGCCGCGTTTGAGGTGGAGGCGTGTCATGTGCAGGTTTCCGGTGACCGGGTCAAGGTGAGAGGAAAGGGTGTCGGTGGAGATAACATGAGTGGAGTAGGGACTAAATGTATGTCAATACTATAAGATACTGCTGAGGAGGGAATCTCTTACTTAGGGTACCGGAGGAAGTAGGCAAGTGTTACAGCGGGCCATTGGTAGCTGTGGGAGATGAAGTCGTTAGCGGCGCTGTTCTACCAAAGACAAACACGCAGATAACGTGATTCTAAGACAAAGAAATCCCAGCGAACCCCACAGCCGGAATGCGGATGGTATTTCAATAGGGACCATACTCGTAGGAAAAAGCATTCTCATAAAACTTAACCATCTTGACCGCTCAACCTTCACAATCAATCTTCGGCCAACTCGTTCTGCTTGACCGCAGTTGATTGCCGGGACGATCGTGTGCTGTTTAATAGAGTTCTTGAAATGCGGGGTTGCCACCAAGCACCGTTTGCAGATCCGTGCAGTATGTCACGATGACGGATTTGGCTGATAGGGCGAAATTGTTTAGAGAACGTTGGCCGCGCTCACTGAGGGGTTGATGGAGAGCGCATGAAGACGCTGCGCTGAGCACTATCGGAGTATTCCCCTAAGATATGGGCGGATTTTCTCAATATCAGACGAAGGACGGAAACGTTGGCAGCCAAGTAAGGAAGGTGGGGAGACCGGGAACGTATGATACCGTATGAATTCATGCTTTGCTAGATTACTGAGCTCCAAAGAATCTCAAATTCTCGGGATTTGAAGGAGGGATACTTTTAATCTAGGGCTCATCAGCCATCAGTCTCGCAAAAAATTCAAAATGCAGCTGCAGTCGCAATTCCAAGCCCAAGTTCTGACCTTAAATCTCAAACACGTGACATCGCCAAGAGAATTTTCGAACCTTGTTTCGAAAGCTGCGACTCAACCTCACGAATTACAACTTCTCTGCTACAGTCACAATGTTTAAATTGGGAACCAAGAAAGTCTTCCTGTACGTATTTGCTCTTACCTATACCGTCTTCCCCACGACAGTCTAACCTCTAAATAATAGACCTAACTTCACCCTTGCCCTGGTACGAACACAACACCTCCCGCCCAACTTCGCACAGTTCATTGTACCACTTAACATCAACAAACTCGACCTAAGGGACTACCTATACAATGCCTATGGTGTCGAATGTCTAAGCATTCGCTCATATATCGAGCAGCAAAAGATTGTGCATGCGAAGCCACATCAAAGTAGAACCCATGTGGAGTGGTACCGACCAAGAGCGATTAAAAAAATGACGGTGGAACTGGCAAAGCCCTTTGTCTATCCTGAACAGCCTACGGACTTGTCAGCGTATGTTCTACCTCTTTTTATTATCCTGGTGTTTCTATTGGGCTGGTCTCATTGGCTTTATTTTTGACTTTGGTCTGGGCTTGGCAATGCTGATAACTCTTTTTTGAGGGTAGATGGGGCAAGGAGAGATTCGATGCCTTGGAAAAGGAGCGAGAAAATTACCAGAAGCAAGTCGGCCCGGATGCTATGAAGAGGCCGTCCAGCGCACGCGCAAAGCTCCAGCAGCAAGCCGAGGAACTCCTCTCAAAGACTGAGGTGGAGAAGGAATTGAAGGCCATATAGATCAACTTTTGATGTGAGTGCAACGGGTGCTTTATTGATAGATGGTATTCTACTACATGGAATGGATGTGCGTATACCGCGCTAGCACTGTGTATTTAGACAGTAGCGAGTAAGTCGGTAGTGGGTACATACAAATAATCCAATAGGGATTTTTTGGCGCACCGTGCTTCTTTCTATGTACTATATTCCTGGGATTAATGGCACGCGACTAGCCTTTTTTAGGATTATTCCAGTGTATTAATTTATTGGGTCTTGACAGGCTTTTGGGTCTATGCTTTGTCTCTATTAGAATGAGATGCTTTTTATTTTATCAACCCTTCGCCCATAAGTCTCTTCGAGTGATAGCTTATGATCATCGACCATGAAAAACGACTTAACTGGATCTCTCCCGCAAACACAACTCAGTCGCTGGTCTCGCAGTCGACTCGTTACGTGATAATCCTCTCTCATACCGAGTTCTGACGGATTGTGAAAGCACTCTACTAAAAACCTTGATTTTAGCGGATGGACGTCTGATTCAGAGACTACATGTACTTAGTCGCCTATAAGCCGCTTTATAAGCTTAAGGATGATCGTTCTATAAGTTTATGTTTAACAGACATTGAGCGGAATTACAAATTCGTCAAAAACTGTTGGCGGGTTCCAGAAATCATTACTTACACGGTATCTCTTTATATATCTCTAGTTCTCAACTAAAATTCATGGTATAACAGCAAAAATTCGTCTGACTCCACCCCCGACTGATTAGGCCTCGCATGAAAGCATACTTGTATCCAATTTAGTGGCCGTCTAAAACATATATTGTTATCACGCCGAAACTGATAATTCATATTGGTTGTTTATAATATTAAACAACAATCAATTGCTGTTATATCTATAAGCATTAAGTTAATTCTACAGTATAATATAAATGTGTTAAAATCCCTAGGAAACCATCGACAACGAATGATATACAAATGCCCCCAAATATGCGCCAAATGATTTTCCCTCTCCTACCTCTTATCCATACAACGCGCCACTGCTACACAAAAACCTACACCCCTTGTTATTCAGGCTTCCATGTAGTTTTAATCCTCGACGATCTTCACTCCAAACTCCTGCAGCTGTAGCTGCACCCCATCACCCTCTTCCAGCAACCCTAATCCTCCCCCAGCTCGTGAGATAACCCACTCTTTCTCGACTCTAAAAAATGTCCATACCCACCTCCTGAATATTTCCAACAACTCCAAGATAAAAATCCCACCCTCCATCTCATTAATATAATCTAAATGCGGGCTCAACTTAAAGCTCCATGTAGCCCTAAGCAGAAAGTCGAGAATAATAGCGCTATAGTAGAATTCCTTTGCCACGAAATAGCGGTCTCGTCTTAGCCCCCATGGATACTCCCCCGATGAGCGTCTCGATGAAAATAACGTGAGTTCCCAATCCCTCATCACATCCCAGTAGAATGAGAAAAATGAGTTGAAAATCACAAAGAACAGCCACATCCGAGAGAGTGTCACCTGTGTGAAAATATGTGGCTCGTTAGGATCGAAACCTCGCTGTACAGCTGAACAGATAATGACCGGTAATGCTGAGGCGTATTTGCACGAATTGACAAGATGGGCACGTCTATCTGCAGCACCTTGGCGACGAGCACGGGCGTACTCGGTTAAGCACTGCCGTAGTCGGATAATGTATGGCAGGGCCATGACGAAGGGTACTAGGTACACTCCACCGCAGGCGCGATTAGGGCTGGTGTTAGTCGAGGAATGACCACTCAGAAACATGCAGATGCAGACAGAAAAGTCTCCAAGAACTTTTGCGTATGACGTCAAGGCATCCGCGAGGAGGATATCGGCGAACCGTAAATCGGGATGAATCCCACCGATGATGATCCGTCGGAACATCCTACGGATAGGGTGAATCGATTAGATTTGATACCACGAAGTTGTCGCATAACAATCGTGGGAGCCCATAGCACAATGTGCTACCCCCACAACTTATTCATGGGTAAAGCAATAATAAATCGAACATACCGTAGAAACCTCCATCGGCCCCTCTTATGCCATCCCCCAAAAGGCCACAAAAATATTCCTGCAATCGCACTAAATAGCAATAACGGCAAAATCTCCCATCTCCTCACCATCTCCGCATTCCCTGCCGTGAATGTCCAAAAAGTCGCAAGATTCAGTCCAAAAAGCACCGTCAACAGAAATGCCATCTGGTATACCGAGCGATGTAATGGGGGCTCATTTGTGCTACGGGTGTACCGCAACATTGGTCCGGCCTCGATCCGGATGATATGAAAGTAGTGTAGATTCAAGCCGAAAAGCCATATGCCTATTTCGATAAGGACTCAATCAGCGTGCAGGAAACACCAAAATTTGATTGTACTCGAGACAGACCCATGATGAATATTAGGAGAACTCGGTAGGGAAGTGGAAGAATGACGCCGAGCGACTCGGGGGAGGCATGCGATTCCATTTCCATGATGGAGCTTTAACGGGGGAAACGAGCGACTAAAGTTGGAACTGAATGGTATCTGATGATAGAACAGGGTGATGTTGAAAAGATAGACTGTTGACTTTTGTCGCGTGCTTACGAGTCCAACTTTACAAAAATAGTTCGCGATTAATTTAGGGGCTCTGTTCAGAAACCTTATCCCTGCGGCTCTGCAGCCCCCTGTAAAATTTGGACACATGTGCTCCTAGCCTTTATATAACGAAACGAAATCCCAATAATCAATGAGGTTCTTTGACTTCCCTTTTCACCACGATATGGACTAATTTACATCATTATCATGTATATTTCCCTTCACCCAAACCTTCCAAATACAATTAAGAATTGGATAGGGCTTCGGTTCATCACCCAATCCACTAGAAATCCATAATTGCGATATGACTATCATCTGTCGTCGTATAGGCAACGCCAAGTGTCAATAGCTCATCCACTGCCCTCAAAACTTCCGACATACCCATCCCGCTTTTCTGTGATATGATGTTCGTGTGGATACCGTCGTTATTATGTGGAGTAGCTCGAATGGCATCGAAAACCCTCTTGGCAGGCCCTGAAGCACCCGGTGGACAACTGCCGGTCCCTCCAGTCCCTCCAGGTGCTCCACCCATTCCACCCATAGTTGTATCACGCTCACCTTTGATATGAGCAGGCTGTCCGTAGGCGGTCGCCTCGGAACCAACGAGAGCAAACTGTTCTGGAGGCCCCCGTGTAAGATGCAAATGGGTAGCTATAGCTTCTAAAAGGTGATAATGGACTTCGTTGAAGTCAGTGATCGGGCGGATCTGGTGAGCTGCGATGAGACGTTTGGCCCCAATCGGCTTGAGGGTACCGACCACTCGAACGTATTGGTTCGGCTGTAGTCTAGAGGGGCTCGAGTCGTCGGCGATATTATCAGCATCAACCCATTGCTTCACTTCCATGACTCCGGTGCCGTCATCCATCCTGTATGTGACGTTCGTAGCCTGCTCAGTGATGTTGCGGATCTGAGCAACAAGAGTGATCTACAGTAATCGATTACAGCTTGGTTAGTTCCGGTAATTGGGGTGTAGAAGGAGGGTTGTGGAAGGAAAATGTTAAGAATAACCTACATGGCCCAGAACAACATCATCGATCTTGAATTCTGCCTCCGGGTGAGGTTGGGCAGCTTCAAGGACCTGTTTGATCGTTACCGGACGAAGAGTATCCGCCCCACGAGCCTTTGAAATATTTCGTTAGCAAAGACCACGAATAAACCATTCGACTAAAACGAAACTAACTTTCGAGGTACTCCCTGGTGTTTGCTGACTGCCACCACCCTGAGACCCACCGTAGTTGTTCATGAACCCACCCCCACCTCCACCACCTCCACCACCCCCACCAACTCCTCCATAGGAGTTCGCTGAATAATTATTATCTCCATAGCCACCGTAATCTAGGCATGAGATAAGCCAATTTCCAAGAGCATACTAGGGGAGGGACTAACTCATGATGTATATTCCTGAAATGAGTTGATGAAGTGTAAATTTGTTGGTGGTGAGCTATGGGGCTGTTTGTTGGCAACGCGCTTTACGCGTCTGCGTTGCTGGATGGATGCGAGCCGGGTAAGTGGGCCAAGCAATATTAAATCAACAAGTCTTACGGTACAACGAACCAGCGATTTTGAAGTACATACCAGTGACCACGACTCAACAGGATGATATCAAACCTTCCCAAGAAAAAGTGCCTAGGTTTTATTTCTATTTCTATTACCAATTAAATAAATCACTAGCGTATTCGGTTATTTCATGGTTTCCTTTTTATCAAGTTCTGTCCATTCTGAGTGCGCTGTGCTGTAGTACCTCAAAAACCGCATGAACTTAGAAAGGATATATATATGCAGGTCGTTTAGATGTGGAAGATGTTGTGGATCTAAGGTGCAATTTTACGTAGGAATAGGTTCAGTGTCATGTAGTTTCACAGATCGTAAATTTAAAACATACCAACTCCAGCGTTAGACAAATTATCACTAGCGTCAATATTCCCTTCACCTTTCCCTTACCTGCTCGGTTACATAGAAGAGGCCAAATACATATATGCTTAGATAATGATCACTACATGTATGTAGTTTCTCCATGCGCTTAGAGGTACATGTACGTGCAGGTTCTTCAAGAAGTGCCAATATGCATCTGTAGCTTATATACATGTAGATGCAGGACTGAAACATTATTGTCCCACATCAAGTATCTCGGTTCTCAGTTCGATATAATCAGGTCCTGGTGCCCCACCAGAAAATGGAAACGGTTACTCTATATTGGCGTTACCTGGCGGCACAGGTGGATTATTTCGGATTGTAGAAGTGCTTCAAATAGATGGAGGATCTCCTGGCTACATGTATTCATACTTGTGTTGGTACATTTTCAAAATACTAGGCTGCAGCTGTACAAGCGTATGAGGTCAGGATATTCAGCCACAGAGATTAAGTTACGAAAAACTGTTTTTCTGTATATACCCTGGCCGTTCCTGCTCCATCCCCCATACGCTTGTATACGTGTATACCATGCCTATGCTTGATCTCACACTTGGAACTTTGTTGCTGCCCCTGTTATAAAATAGAGCCTCTACTACATGCACTAATATATATTATGATCTACCAATGATTCTCCCTTTTTCCCATACCTGTTGGATACTGTAATTCCGGCCCTATTTGTACTTACCAACAAGGCTCTGTGACCAACCCAACTGCTAGAATCTTCCTCGAAAATTTTAGGAAGCCAATAACAGCCCCGAGCTCCAAGTCTCACGTTTCTCGATCTTTTTTTGCCGTATGCTGGAGAAAACGCGTAATATATTCATGGACTATGGTCGAGCCTAGGGCTTGGATCTTGATTCGCCTATCGACAGTGGCTGCAATTTGAATACTCTGTGCTGCTACCAGAGCCTGTAAACGTCGCATTTAGGTAGGGGCTATGGGCATCTGACATTGAAGCAGTACTCAATTCCTTCGTAGTCGCCTCCTTTCAATAATTTGATGTTACATCCATGTTATGTCCCCGATAACCTCTCCCTTCAGATACGGTTTGCAGGGAATTATCGGCTTACATAAATCGGCTTACTGTATGTAACATCGCTTTTGCATGGGGGTCATTGCGTGAGTGGGAGGTTTCCCAGCGGCCAGGAACGACACCAATTGCCATATCGGAGAGACACATACATTTCTCCAGAAGATCTACTAGTAACTAGAGACGGAAATATTTAGTCGGGATTCAAGTTGAAACCGAGATTCTGTGGATGATCGACGACCGGAGAATACAAACCTGGAGAATGATAAGCTGCCTGGGGCTCGGAGTTTGGGTACTGACGAATAAGTCTGAGCGTCGAAAAGGGTCTTCCGTGAAAAACGCCATGTTTGCGAAGTCATCCTTATCAAAAGATTTCTGTCATACTTCTAACGGTGCCCATGCATGTCTGAGACTTTGCTTAGGAGAGACCTAGACAGGGCTGAAATCGGCAAGGAAAGATACCCCCACATCCATCCTTCTATTATTGGCTCCTGTGTGAACAGCTTCTCTGCACGGAGATGAGGTGGGAGACTTTCTGCAAGGAAGCAGGCTTATTGCGCCTGCGAGGCGACGCTTCTGTGACACTGCTCCGGTCGTTATATGATGTAGGAGGTTGTTTTGTGGTTTCTCTAGGAACAGGTACATGTATTTATTGTGTTCTAAGTACATGTAACTGATCTAGAGTATTCACATTGACACCCTTTACTGATAACAGGAGAGGGTCCATGCGCGAATATGCATAGGCGCACGGCCAGCTCCGACTGGCTTTCCTATCGACCAAACCCCTGTACCCAGAGTGCTGGGTTCCGTGCCGAAAATTGACTAACTTTCCCGGCTTCCCACGAAGCACTTCCGGCTCTAACAATCGAAGCTGCGGAATCAACAATGCTAGAAGTAATTCTTGGGAGATGTTGCGACTTACTAATAGGCAGCTCTTACCATAATTTATGAATATCAACTAGGTTCGCTATGACCTGGTTGATATTTGTATGTACATAGAAAGCGTAGCCCGAGAGCTGCTTGTATTGATCACCTGTCTGTCTATCAATCTTGTCGCTCGGAGATGCGGCTTTGTTGGTGCGCTTATTTTTTTCGGGCGGTACTTTTCCTCCCAGATTCCCTGTCCTTGGGATTTATTTGATTCGATTTCACAGTACGACGCATGCGAAGGCGATAACCCCGTCGGCCAACCGCAACTCCCCACCCTCGATCTTAGCATCTCGCCTCAGCCAACAGCTCAGGCTCACGACGCCTCGTTCAAGGGAGATTCAAGTCTAGTAAACTAATCGTCTCGGTGTTTCTGCCCCTTTCACCTCCAAGAAGCCCTTCGTCGGGATTCGCTGCCAGAGTAGGTATTGTGGGTCGGTTTTGATTGCTATAGCAAGTCGGACCACTGAGTTGCACCGAAATATCTACCCTCGGTACGTATTTGATCTTTCCAACTAGACTTTTTCCGGTTCGGCTGTCAAACCCAAAGTTACCCTTGCATGCTTTTTGTTTTTTCTAGCCCGATTTCTTTTTGCGCTCCCCGCCGCTTCGACGCCATAAACCTTGAGCCCACGCTGACCCTCCCCAGAGCCCGCTTTATCTCTTCATCGGACCCCTTGCCTGTTTGTTACAGGAGCAGATTTGTTGTTATTGTTGAAACGACCTTTCCTCTTTTCTCCAAGCCGGTTGTACGGTGTGATCTTAATCCTCGTCGTGCCCATAATCGATATCTATCCATCACTCTATCCATTCAATTGCACAAAGCGATCCACATGTCATTCCACCGTGAATGAAAAGGGAAGAATTTTCTAAGCTACTTTTTACCCAAAAACTGGTCGATAGCAACTGAAGACGAATTCCGGAATCCCAGAATATTGTGTTGACGTAGTTGTGCATTGGGTTTACGCTACTGCTCGTTGCCGTCAACTACCAACTTCCGATTTTCTGACCTCTGTTGAAGATTTGAAAAGAACCAGCCATCTGGCATCATGTCCACTGGGTAGGTGCTTCTTTCCCGTTACTCTGAAATTGCGGTTCAAAATATTGTGTAAATTACGGCCTGCTATCCGCGCCGCCGTGTTCTCGATATCATCCAATGTTTGGAAATATATGTTCTTTAAAACTAAGAAATGCGCTCTCTTTAATAGGTCCTTGAAAGAACTATCGAAAACGCTCAACGCAGCGCTCTCTGCTCCTCTACCGTTGTACCCTTTGCCTGACGATGTCCTCGGCGTCATTCATGCGTATCTCAACAAACATATAAACACCGAAGACCATGATTCACAACGTCTCCACGATGAATTGCTCAGTCTACACGAGCAAAAGGTTCGGAATAACCCGGATAAGCATGCGACTTTCCTCGCTTGTTTTAGATCACTTAGGCCTGCCATCATCGGGGTTGAAAGGATGCTGAAATGGTGGGAGATACTTGTGAGGCCAACATTAGATTCTATGGGCCAAGCGAAGGCAGTTGTAGCGGATGCTCGTGCGATAGTCCTGAGTGTACTGGCCTATGACGATGACGATGATCCAACGACCGAGAAAGCAAAAGCTTCAGCAGTATTTACGAATAAGCTGTTTGAAGTGTTTCTAGAGAAGACAAAACTACTCTCGCTAGATAGAGGTGCTGGGTTTAGAGAAGAACAAAAACAGAGATTTGTTTGTGCGAATGTTGAGGCGGTCTTGTTGGCGTTCGGGAAGCGGCGGCCTGGGGTCTGTCTGGTTTTGTGAAATTTTAGCCCGTGCTCTAGCTAATTCTTGGAAATCTAGGTTCTACTCGAAAAAATAGACAGCTATGTAGTTCAGAAGGAGTATAGATTGCAAGCTCTAGGACTTCTTTGTAGCTTTGTCCGTTTACAGGGGCCACATCTTTATCAAATTCTGCAAACACCATTACTGGATCACCTTCTTCAATGCTTAGAGAATGACACATCTACTACAGTCATATCACTTGCTTTGACAGTCCTGATAATGTTCATGCCTCATCTATGCAACTCTCTGGCTAAATATCTTCCACGACTGTTTGTGGTTTATACGCGGGTTCTCTGCTGGGATAAATTTGGGGTAGTACACCTCGAGGAAACGAGATTTCCTGGATATCCTTATTCTAGGACCTCAACCCCCGTATCTATTACAAAACCTGAGAATTCGGTCAGTGGCGGGTGGCAGAAACTAGACTCCTCGTTTGAAACAGCATCATCTACGACACCGGACGTTAGCGACTACTTCACATTTCTGTACGGGTTGTACCCAATTAGCCTTATGACGTTTATCCGAGAACCGTATAAGTTTTTGGAGCGCGCAAATTATAAAGATATTGATCAGCTAGATATCGAGGAGGAAACTATACGGCAACGGACCGAGATTTACCGACAAAGGCATACGCTTCATCCAAACTTTCTGGTATATACCGCCGAGACCGAAATCAGTGATCAGAGTAGGTGGATGAAGGTCGAGCCGGCGGACGTCACGGCAGAATGCATAGGTCTTGTGAATAATAATCTCCCAGCGGTATCTAGCCGTGACAAATCAAGGGCGAACACACTCGTTCCGGAGGCGTTGATTCCCACGGAAGATATTCCTGACGAAAGTCTCCTGTCTTCTGACCCTGTGGATGATGATTATCTCTTGAGTTACGACGATTCTTCGACCTATAGTTCACGGGCAGATTCTTCGTCTCATTCAAATCAGAACAACAGTAGCAACGCCAACAGTAGCAATAACAACAACAATACCAGTTATTCTGAGGTCCTCGGTATGTTCACACGTCCTCCGTTAGGACATGGACGAAAGGATTCTCCGAGTCCTCAACCACGGGATAACAAAACCCCCGATAGCCCAACTATCCCACATGCTTTATCGCCTTCCGACGAAGACAGAGTCCAGGATATGATACGCCTGCAAGAAACATTACGTGCAAACTTCATGGACTCGAAGAACGTTTCTACGCAGTCACTATTGCAGCAAAACATTGGGCCTCCTCCTTCTGGGCACCCTCCTGGGCCTCCCCCGGGATACGGCAGTGTAACGGCGTCTCCTCGTTTGGATGCATATGTTCATTCGCTGAATCATAATACTATCCCTAGGTCACCTGCACTTCGGCCTGCTGGAACAGATACTCAAGGAAATGTCGCATTCCTTCAACGTGAGGTGATGTTGTTAAAAAACGATCTCAACTTCGAACGGTACCTTAAGCAGCAGCATTTGTCTCACATCGGACACTTACAAAGGAAGCACATCAAGGAAGCGGCAGCGGAAGCCGAAACCCAGAATTTGATCAATACCAACAAGACACTAAAAGCCAAATTGGAGGAAGCAAAGAAAGCGTACACGGCTTCTAGGCAAGAGACGTTGAAGAGCAAGAACCAAGCAAAAAAATGGGAAGCGGAACTCAGTTCTAAGATACGGGCTTTGCGTGAGGAGCAGAAAGCATGGAGAAGTGAGGAAGAGTCTACAAAGAAGGCATTGGAGGTAGTAAGGGAGGAAGCGGATCACCTACGAAAACTGTTGGCAGAGAGCGAAGCAGAAGGCCTTAAATGTCGCCAGAAACTACAAGCTCTGACGGCAGAAATGGACGAGGTCAACAAATTACGAACGTTTGTGGATCACCTTTCCAATAAGCTTACAGATTATGAGACTCGCTCAGAAGAGTTCGAGATGCAGAAACATAGTGAAGAGTCTGCTATCGCACAGGTGGATAGGATGAAGTTGAGGCTGCAGGCTCGAGAACATGAGAGCCAAAACACTAGACGGTGAGCTTCTAGTTGAATTTATGAGATGTCTATCGTTAATGTATCATTTTTGGGCATGCTGACGGGCTGAATAGGAATTACGAAGCCAAAATTCATGAACTGGAGCAGCGACTCAAATCGCAGCCATATCATCATCAGCCTCGGGATTCTACCGGCCCCGCTTTTCAAGGCATGATCGATAACGCACTCTCAGTTGCGAACTCCCGTCTTACATCTTTAAAGAAAGCTCATACCCAGCTCCTTAGCAAGTATACTGAACTGGAAATCAAGTTCATCGAACTTCAAGCTCAGCAAGAGATTAGTAACTTGCCAATGAATCATGGTGCCCAAAAGGGTCATCGTAGCATATCTCAGCAAGGTTACGTAGAGATGCACGGAACGCCTGGTGAATCTGATGGTGAAAGGAGCCATTATCAAAGCCAGCGAGGGCATCCTTATCACTCGGAGGAATCATTGAGCCCACGTTCAGCTAGCTACTCAGAGTCGACAAATAGCACATATTCTGGGGTAGGCCAGAGTATACATTTTCCATCAACTCAAACACAGAGTGCACCGCCTTCTGCTACGACGAACCCCTTATCGCCAGGTTACATGTCACCTGGGCCACATACCGGCACGGGGAACGGCAAATTTCCCAAGGGATACATGCCTACTAGTCCAGTGGAGCCGTCGCAGCAGCAAAATTACTCGCATCACCCCCAAGATTTCCCAAACCCGCCACCTTTGAGGCATAAGCCATCTGTGGTGGACAGTATGCTTTCCAGTGGGGACAGCCAAAGTATGAGAACGGTCACTTCAACTACGTCTTCGGAAAAGCGGAGGGAGATAATTAAGCCACAGTCAGAAGTTCGAATTCGTGGAAGAGGTTCGTGAAATTTTGATTCTTTAATCTTCTACTCACTTGGGGTAAGGTCAATTGTTTATGTTCAATTTGTTGCAATTATGAACAATTGATCTCGCCTCAAGTACAGTCATGTTAGAAAAATCTGGACACCCCATCCCACCAGCTGAACAGTCACTGGGGTGTCAAAAATTTTCTTACACGGCTGTGCATAATTACCGCTTTCTTTATCTCCTCCTGCTTTTCCTTCCTTGTCAGCATTTTTATCATCGAGGCTTTGGAGAAAGTATGAATGTAAAAAAAGAAAGAAAGAAAGGGAGGCATTCGTCAAAAAAAAGTGACTTCTTTTGTGTGGGCATTCGATTACGGGAATTTTTTACGTAACATCAGATAAACCTGTACCGTGAGCCGGTGCAATCAGCACTTCCGATGTCGCTTGCGGCTGTTTGGTTGTTGGCAGACGAGGCTGGTCCATATCTGATTTTCTTTACTTTCCTTTCAGTTCCCTTCCCAACTCGCTAATTATATCCCATTTCTGGAAGTTCTGAGACCTGACCAGTGAAATTACTATATTTTTAGGGGGTGTTCAAAACATCGGCAAAAAGGAGATTGAGAAGAAGGAGAAGAAAGAGAAAGAGAAGAAAGAGAAAAAGAAATCAAAGTTTTCCACAGGGGGTGGCCTTGGGAGCGGTCTTGCCGGAATTCGAGGATTCGGTTAAATACTCGCCGCAACGGGATAGGTCTTACAATATTCTGGGGGCTTTTACGGTTTTGGGAGGATAAATGGGGGTCATTTCCTCGCACCAGGCGCAGGGCTGAAGATTGAAGATCCCTTGGGAATTTGATTTGGCTTGATTGCTTGTTACTTGCTCATTTCTCTCCCCTATTTTTCTTGGACCATTATATATAGGGTATTTGATGACCCCCTCTTTATACGTTCACACATTTTTCTAGGTCCTCTTGTTTTATTGGCTGGCGATGATTTTGCTATATTCATTTATTCTATCTAGGGAGCGTTTTATTAAGGGGCTACATTGGATTTCCTTTTTTTTCTTTCCATTTCTAATTTACTTTCGTGCTTAGGAGTAGGGTGATTGGGAATGCCATGATATCGCTTGCTTTTATACCATGTATTTGTTTCTTCCACAACTGTTTTATTTAATGCTACGCGGGTAGAGAGACTTGGAGGTGGAGCGGAGCTGTGTGGTTCTTGTTTATACTACTTTTTTGTGAGCTTTTGTTTACTTATAGTTACGATGATTCTGACACCTTGAAGTGCGTATTGCAGTACATATTGCTATTTGTTTATGTCCTAGGCGCCTCAATTAAGGGCATATTTGGAAAAATAACCATCAATACTATCAAGAGCGTCCTGGGTTTATGTTCTAGAGACAGCTCTCCCACTAGACAAACATATAAATCGAGTGATAATTTGTGTTTTAAAGATCTCTCACGCCCTTTACGCGTTAGCCTATTAACTTTGCTCGCAGTTAACTAAATGATTCGGCGGGCTATGGGATACTTATCTTTACACATTATAAGCTGGCGATCATTAGGATGGGTCTAGCTGCATAATAACTGGTAGCTTTTTCGTTAACACCACTGCCATCGCGGTTGTCATCGTAATAAATGTTATAGCCATCATGATATTGGCTAGAAGAATCAGATAGAGTATTCTCTATCATAACATTAGTTGAAGATTTATACCTAACGTTCGCATTGAAGTCATGATCAGATCTACTATAGAACACCCACACGCACAAAGGCCGTAACGCCCATTACAGCTACTGCAATACTCAGCCTTGGGTTCTTTGTTGTATGGCATTGCTCTCGAGTTCCATTGGGTATAGCTTCTTAGTTGCAAACGAAGAGATGGGTGTTAGAGTTAAGTTCCTCAGCTGCTGTCTCGCAGTTACGAGTCGCAGACTGGGAGATGGTAGTCTTTTTTTGGCATTCGCGTTCATTTCTTGCCGCCCTAAGAAACGGGATTGCTTATATATGTGGAGTTCTTTTTTTTTGCTGATATATCGACCAGTTGCTTCGAGTGGCGTTCACGGCCATCCAAGGAAATGCAAGGGGTAAGTTGTCTGATAGCCGTTCCGACATAGTGGTGTAATTTTCAATTGCATTCAATTTTGTGGTAGTTGGATCGTTCAGTTGATTTGAATATGTAGCTATCCCTTACCTACGAGAAAGCTAAGTGTGTACTAGTTCCCGTGCGCTGAACTGTGTGACCGGCTTCGCATTTCGCGGTAATTTATACCACAGACTTAATCATATTTATCGTAATTTCCTTAAGTGCGCTCCCCGTATCACTTATTGATGCGACCATAACTCCTGGGCAGTGTCTAGAAGCTCCTGTATTTGAACGACAGAACGACAGTCAAGCTGTAATAACCATATTTAGGAGCTGGAATATTCGATAGTGCCATTATCCCAACTCTGACCATAATTCCAGTTTCATTAACATCCTCCTATTCAGAATAAACAGGCAGTCGCAGCAACTATAGACCACTCTATGGAGAGATGAGATAGTGGAGTATGGGGACATTGAGCGAGAATAGAGGTAAAGTACCTGATGGGACCGCCTTTCCGAAGGTACGGTGCTGGGAAAAAACTGAATAGCTAGAGAGAGAGAACGTGAGAAGGGGGGGCCGAGAAGGCGCGAAGAGAAGATAGGTTTAACGGAGTTATGTTTTGTTTAATGTTTAGTGTTTGAGTTTGGGGTTTTTTTTGGGCTTTAGGTTTTGGGTTTTGGGCTCTGGGTTTACATGCACCATAGCCTAGGGCTGAATGTCCCTAATGGTAAAATAAATAACAAATAACAAATAGGCCACTTTATGTGTGGTTGACTATGTATATCGTAGGTTATTATTATTATTATTATTATTATTATTATTATTGTCGCAGGTTCGTACGTTGTTGCTTGCGTTACTAGTAGTCGTTGGGCAGCATCACCGTCAGGATCCTCCAGAGGAGTTATTATACTTAGAAATTTGGTGTTGGGATTATTTCGTAAGCATTTAGTTCTGACTGATGTGTTTTTAGTGATGGAACGCTAAATTTAGTATTACTCCAAAGCTTCCCGGGGCAGATAGTATACGAGTGATATGGTGTATTTATTTCTTTGTAATTTTCGGCGTAGAACCACGCCCTGATAACTTGAAAGCACTAAGAGAACCGTGGTTGAGTCTCTGGGTATACGTAGCTTTGCAAGAAGTTAAGACCCTGTATCATTTATTCTATGTGCTAGTAGAATGCAAGGGGAAAGTATCTTATTACTGTGGGTTGGGCTGCTGAGGTGAGAAGCTTGGCATTGTTGGCTGCTGTACCGATAGAGCTTGACTGCGAGCTCCCGGATTCAGCAGTTCGCAGGTCATTCATCTCTTCTGCACAACCAAACTCCCATTCCGATGGAAAACGAGTGCGACGGAACGGCAGCGGCAGGGGAAGGAGGAGGAGGAGAAGGACCATATGAGCCATGTGAGCAGCCATGCGAGGCCTCTTGCAACTCCTCCATCTGTGGCATCGCCATCGAGGATCCCTCCACAACCCCACCATCCGTATCGAGTATCAGCGACGAGAAGCAGATCTCCCAAGTTGGCGACGATAGCCGTCCTGAATCTCCCGCTATTCCTGCTACAGGCGAGACCTCAGCGTCACCCTCCCCTCCTTCAGCTAGTCCTCTTCCTCCTGTTCACGTAGAGACTCCCGAGCCGCCGCAGCCTACGTATCCTCAGCTCTCCAACACCTTGCCAGCAAGCCCTGTATCGAGACATACTGGCAAGATAAATGACAAGGACGAATCTATTCCCAAATCTTTTGACAGGTCTGATAAAAAACTTGGGCGGCAAGAGAAAGAAGTTTATGAAGATAAGGATTTTGATGGTGTACGACGAATGCACAAATTCACGTTATACGAGACCGCTACAAGGTTCTACATTGTTGGCTCAGACCTCCTAGATTCGAGATTCAGGATTTTGAAGATCGATCGTACGGCAGAGGTTGGTGACCTTAGCATAACAGAAGACGAAGTTATCTACACCCGGGAGGAGACGTCTAGATTATTAGCGACCATCGAGGATGGGAATAAGTCTACTGGGGGACTGAAACATAGGTGCCCATTCTGGGGGCTTCTGGGGTTCGTTAGGTTTACAGGTGCATATTATATGATGCTCATCACGAAAAGGAGTAATGTTGCTATGATTGGAGGTCATTATGTTTATCAGGTGTGCCTACTTTTACGTTTTCAAAATTTCAATGAGATAGCCCTGACGGTTTTTATGAATTTCCAAAGATCGACAATACTGAATTAGTACCCCTTACAGCTGGAAATTCAACACGCAAGCCTGATCGAAATTCCGAAGAAGCTCGCTTCGTTAGCATCCTGGGAAATCTTGACCTAACAAGATCTTTTTACTTTAGCTATTCTTATGATATCACTCGAACACTCCAACACAACATCATCCGTCAAAGAGAAGCCTTGTGTATTGGGCTAGCACATCCAGAAAATCATGACTACAATGATATGTTCGCTTGGAATCACTATTTACTGGAGCCTGCAAAGCTACATATGAAGAATACCTATGATTGGTGCATGCCTATCGTTCATGGTTATGTCGATCAATCTGGTAGTAGATACTGTTTCCTAAAGGATAGCTGGATTTAGCTAATCTGAGCAATCAGCCATTTCGGTATATGGGAGAATTGTTCATATTACTGTCATTGCTCGCCGCTCACGGTACTTTGCAGGTGCAAGGTTTCTGAAGCGTGGCGCTAACGACTTGGTAGAGTTTCCTGGGAATTTTTTTCAGACTAGCACTAGAATTAACCTATGGGTTTATATGTAGGGATATGTTGCGAATGACGTTGAGACGGAACAGATCGTCTCCGAAATGTTAACGACGTCGTTTCATGCACCGGGAAAGAATCTTTACTCCAACCCAAACTATACATCGTATGTGCAGCATCGTGGGAGTATCCCATTATTCTGGACACAGAAAAATGATGCGGCCACACCCAAGCCCCCTGTGGAAAGTCTGTTTTTCGTTTCTAAACTTAAATGAGGGAGGGCTAATAATTGAAATAAAGTGAATTTGGTGGATCCGTTCTTTAGTGCTGCAGCACTACATTTTGATGATCTGTTTCAGCGATATGGAGCACCCGTCATCGTGCTGAACCTCGTTAAGGTTTGTACTACCCAATTCACACTTGTAGGTTTTGTTTGTTAATATGAAAGATTATAGTCGAAAGAGAGAACACCTAGGGAGTCTCTATTGCTGAAGGAGTTTACCCAAGCAGTCAACTATCTCAACCAATTTCTCCCCGCTGACACAAACATTCGTTATATTGCTTGGGATATGTCTCGGGCTTCAAAGAGGTAATTCATCGTCGCATAAATACAAACCAAGGCACTCTATCTAACAAGTTTAAAAAACAGTCGCGACCAAGATGTAATTGAAACCCTTGAAACGATTGCTGAAAACGTTCTCAACACCACTGGTTTCTTTCACAACGGCCCATCAGCGGATGGCGCCGAAGCCACTCTCCAGAATGGGGTTTGTAGAACCAACTGCATAGACTGTTTAGACCGCACCAATGCTGCGCAGTTTGTTATTGGAAAAAGGGCTCTGGGACATCAGCTGCATGCGCTGGGCGTTATATCGGATACCAGTGTCGAATACGATACTGATGCGGTGGATTTATTCACGCACATGTACCATGATCACGGGGACACGATTGCTGTGCAGTATGCAGGAAGTCATTTAGTTAATACCATGGAAACTTATCGGAAGATTAACCAGGTCAGTCTAATCCCCAAAATCTAGAAAGTATTATTAGCTAAGCTACAGTATCAATAGTGGACAAGCCACTCGAGAGACATGTTAGAAAGTTTTAAACGGTACTACAACAATTCTTTCTTAGACGCTCAACGGCAAGAGGCATATAATCTCTTCCTTGGAAACTATATCTTTACTCAGGGACAGCCTATGTTATGGGACCTATCAACAGATTACTATCTGCATCACGCTGATCCAAGACTTGGCAAAAAACGACGGAGCTATACCAAGTGGTGGACGCCCAAAAATCTCGAGAAGAGATCGATGCCACTTACCACGCAGCCGTCAGCTGAATTTGTAAGCAAACCATATAGCTACTTTGACGACTACTGGCTAGAATACTATCGGCCAAAGGCGGTGTCCTCGTTTCTAAAAGTGTTCTCCTATAATCTCAACTCGACCTTAAGATACCTTCCGTTGAAGCAAACGCAGGAAGGCAAATACGATCTCAGCCCTTTCAAAGTACGCACAACACACGCCGATCACCATGGTGCCGAAAACGCCGACAAAAAAGCTAAAATGAGCCAAGACGCAGAAACTGCTGAGGGCCGACTTAAGAGAGTGGCAGCTCTAAATGGATGGCCATCACCACCGCATAGCAAGCAACAGGGGCAGGGGCAAGGGCAGAGACTAAGGCAAGTCTCAGACTCTCAGCTTCAAGGTCGAGATCAAAATCAGGTTACCGGGGATATGTATGGTGGGCCACGCAGTTTGAGCCCTATCAAGCAAAACTTTGTGGTTGGAAAGGATTTGATCCCTATCGAGCAAAGGAATATGAAACAAGTTGTTGAGCGGAGCTTAAACCCATCATTGAGCGATAAGGAGACCGCGGAATATGAACTGTGGGACTATCCTCTACTCTCATCTACATATATTGCTAACTCCGTATAAAACAGATATATGTCTCACCCTCTCAACCTTCCGCTCGTTATAACTTCCGAGCTTCCGCCTAACACAGACAGAGCTTTTGTCGACTACGTCAACAGCACTTCTCCAGAAGCTGTCGCGAGCATGAGTGTAATAGACAAGGATATTAGTTTATACGAAGAATTTGTTGAGATTCCAGAAAACCCGCTGAGTGTGGATGAGACAGATGGAAGTAAGAAGAGGTATAGGGCGTATCAGCAGTGGATAATGACGGGGAAGTTGAAGCAACAGAGGATTGGGATGACATCGATCAGAGTTTAGGAATTAAGCTACGACTTTCGTAGCATGACCTGCGTTTTTTATGGGTTTACGAAAACATGTTTTTTTCTAAGTGCTTTATACCTCTCTTTATTGCATAATACTGTCATTTTTATTGCATAGCGGCAAGGCGTTATGGAGAAACAGGTGATGATTATTTCATTATTTTCCCCTTTTCATTGTATGAGTATTATCACAGCGCAACTACTGGATGTCATATTATGTACCGTTCTCCCGAGTGCTCCCTAAAATCATAAATTTCCACAATATTTCTATATCCCTCAAACTTTTTTCTCCTTCACCAAACGCCTCGAATGAACCCAACATCCAGAATGGAAGCAATATAAATATGTAAAGAATAAATAAACGCCTTCACGGTGTTTACCAAGCACCTAGCCCCTTCGCATTCTCTAGGCAATATAACGCTTCATCGTCTAGTCCCACCTCGAATTCCTCCCTCTCCCTCCCATCGCCGTAGAGGACTTCACATACCCCTCCCACTGGAATATCCATAACCGCATCTGTCCCTCTTCCCCAAAGCGCCTTCCAATCCCTCACACCGCCGGTACTCTCCAATACTCCTGTTCCCTTCCACTTCTCACTACAACTCTCCGCTCTGCCTCTCCCAGACCGTTTTGCGGACAATTTTGCTTCATAAACTTCCCGCCTGCGGTCTACACCGATATCAAGCGGGCTGATCAAAGACTCACCGCTCACAGCCTCCCTGTTCTTACTCCTGCTCCCCGTGGCAATCACGATGGGTACCTCCTCCCCAGGCACGGCTTTAAAATCCACAGCAGCAATATTTGCAGCATCATCAACCACACTCTCTATATTCCCAAATCTCCTGGTTAAATACTCCATATTATATGCCGCCAGCGCAACAAACACATAAACCACTAGCATGACCAAAAAGCTCGGTATGGCAAGTGACCACCATCGAGACGGATAGTAGTGTATCCCTACCGCGTGCAGAAGCGCTGCGGGGGAGTATGACCAGATTATATAAATTAGAAATGCCAGAGACGAAACAAGGTATAGGACGAAACCGTAGTATTCGTAAGTTGGGACCTTGGGCGAAGCGCGAGGGGTAGATTGCGCGATCCGGGAAGAGGTCGCGACGGCTTCAGAATCGGAGCTATCGGGTGTAGTAGGGCGGGAGGGTGTGAAGGGGGGGCGTAACAGCGAGGTTAAGGAAGGTGAGGGTGGGAGAGGCTATTAGGAATGTTAGTAGGAAGTCTGGTTTTACTCTGTAGTAGGAGGTAGAAGAAGCGTACTGTGGGAGGGCGATTATAGAATGGCGGCGCGAAGGAGCTCGGGTGAAGCATTCCGCCATTTGGTCCGCCAGATATCCAGTTTGGAAGCGAGGCAGTAGAGCTGCTGGAGGAAATCGAATCTATGTCGTCGTTGTCTGAATCAGAAAATCCACCACTTCCTCCTCCGCCGCCGCCGCCATTACTATTGCCGCTACCAAAGGAGTTTCCTTTTCGCCGAGCTGCATCGCTTGGGAGGTGTGGAGAGGACGCAGATGTGGTGAATGGCGGTGGGTGGAGTAATGAGGATGGCATGGGGTTGGTGTTGACGTCGTTGGAGCTTCGTGTGCCCAGTTTTCAAGAGTTTCTAAATATACAGGACTAGGATGCAAGCTGTCGACATCTCACAGATGAGAAATCATGAACCGCTTCTGGCTTCTGGCCTGTACGGATATAAGTTCCGTATTGAAGCACGTAATTCTTCGATAATTTGAGTATCATAGCTGGCAGAAAACCACACCCGGAAACTCTTTTTAAATTTGCATCCCTTGACGCCGAAGAACCACAAACTATTACGCACATAAAATGCTACATAAAAGATAGGAACATAGAAGAAAAAAATAGACAGTATGAAGATAGAAACGCCCAAAAAAAAAAAAAAAGAGAAAGTCCACTAAATGAATCACTGTAACATCTGCATCGCTCCTCGTAAATAATCATCCTCTATCCCAATACCGACCTGCTTAGCAGTTTTTAACGGAACCACCTCAACACCAAATAACAAAACACAAAGAAGACCACTATTCCCCCATAGAAGATCCACTTATCTTGACTTGCTCTCCTTTCGATCATCCTAATAGTATCCCTGCTCACACCCAACATATTCGCAACACTATACAGCTTCCTTTGCGTATTCTTCAGCATCGCTCTCTGTTCTCCCAGGTCCGCAAGTACTGCCATCCCACGATCCAGGTAGTCATCCAGCTGTTCATTAGTCCTGCTCATGAAATCTCTCTCCCTGAATACATGATCCTCCATGGCGATACTTCCATGCTGTAGTCCGCCAGAGCCAGAGCCAGGAGCCGGCGCAAACGGAGAATGCGAGGAAGTCGAATGGGTCCGAGTGTGTGCGGTGTTGGCATACGGGTTTTCTGGTGTCGCAGAGCTATGTCCACGACGACCAAGGAGCTCCCCGCGGGCGACGGTGTGCTCTTGTTCTGAACGGTCGGATCTTAACTTTTCAAATTGTTGTCGATATTCACTCATTTCTTTACGGAAGTTCTTGACACGCTGGAAAGCCTTTTCTTGTTTGGCAGGGACTATTTCCCGTCGCGCCATAGAGTCGTAATCATCGATGGTACGGGCGAGGGATGCGAGGGACGCGGAGATCTGGCCTGTCATTCCATCATCGTTGTCAGTGAGCTAGCTCCCGAGGCTGTAGAAAAGCGAGCCTGATCGCCATCACAATCGAGTATCATCGTAATAAGGCGCAGATAAAGGGGGTAAACGTACCTTGCAGCGCCGGGGACGAGCTCACGGGTGATTCAGCGAAGGTGTTGAGGTCCTTCTTGATCGAGCCCGTCTGCTTCAACGCAGAATTGAACAGCGAATTCTACCACCATGCGCATCAGCACCGTCACCCCACTCCATCACGATAACTTTCACCCGTGGTCTATAGAAACCTACCATGATATCCCAAGTGCGCCTGTAGCCCCTGTCAAGGTAGATCTCAGAGAGCTCGATAGACAGCTCCTAAGCCTCCTCGTAACGGAAAAGACGATCAGCAGCAGGAACAGTGGGTGCGCAGAAAGTCTCAGACGGCGATGGGCGACAACGACGATGAACTCGATAGACAGGGGAGTGGAGTGGAGATGGAGTTGGATGGATAAGTACGGAGCAGCGCTAGGGCTCTTTGTTGGCGCTGGCATGGGATTAAAGTTCGATCGCACGAAGATGACACTTGGAGGTTTCGTTGCGGCTCCCGCGAACTCAGGCCGTCTTGTCTGTTCTTGCAGGTCTTTTCAACTTTGACCGGGAATGCAACTGACTGCCCGACCCCAGGATGTGTCGGTTTTGTACAACTCCCGGCAAGGCCCCGACGTTCTCCGTATAGCGAAATCTGGAGATAAACCGACACCGTCAGTGGTTCCTGGGTCCGTTCTTGCATGCTTTTTTTATTATTATTCAAGAAGATCGGAAAGGCTTCTCGTCTTGACAGAGTCTTCGCTTCGCATCCACCACCAAGCGCTGCTTTCTTGACAAGCAAGAGTTCCCTCTTCACCAATACTCAAGCACCTCCTCCATCCACCAAGCCCTTTATTACTATTACCTAGGTAACTCAGAATCAGACCACCAAAAAGCATCTCGTAGGAGCGGGGCCATGCTATTTGGATCCCTACTGACCTAAAAGACTACGCAGTCTCTATGACTCTCATGACAGAACAAAAGGGGTGGCAAAAGCTCCCTGCACATATATACTGAGTACATACATGACTTTTCATCCCTACTGCACTCTGGCTGAGTTTCAGAATCACCCAACCTCCTTCGCCCTGCACACCCAACTCGTGTTATACGGCTATCCATACGGCAGGGGACAAAAAGCTATTCCGTAGAGTACGATTATTCATCTTTAAAGCCACCGTCGCCTTCCCAGACGATTGTTGAGCTGTCCTCGAAAAGAATCGGATCCAGTTGTAGAAGCGGAGCCTTGAGGCCAGCATTGCTCATGGGAGAGGGAGTACAACGCAAGGTTTATAAGACTCTAGGAGAGCACCCTCATTCATCAAACTGGGTATACTACCGTAGGGAACACTACAACACTTGAACATACGTCTTACTGTACGTGAAAGGTGATTCACGCATGTGACATACTGATGACAGGGCTAGATATTTCCTTAGAACACCCTTTTACATGATTTTTTTCATCTCAAGTAAAATAGCATCTTCAATTAATTGGTTACCAAATGGAGAAAAAACGTGCAACTCTCGGGACAGTCAAATCAGAGCCAACGCAAAACTTTATTATGAGCAGCGCGAAGGCTTCTTTAAGAGCACATTCTGGAGAGCCGTCGACGGAAAAAATACTCGACAGCTAGACAAAGCCTGTAGACCCTCCTCTTTTCCTCACATGAGGAAGCCATTAACCCTCCAGTATTCGTCCTCAGTGGCTCTCGGCACACTAGAACTACCTGAAAGTTCTGATCATTCTCTCTTATCCCCAAATTCACCGGCCGCAGGTCTCCACGCGCCGTGATCAAAAACTCCCAGTCACCCTCAGTATCTCTCGCCAACAATGCGTGGTAAAACAAATAAAGAAGTGTAAAGGTGTCGGGGGAAAAACAATAAGATGCTAGAAAAAAGGAAATCTCAAAAAGAACACAAGACCAGGGCTCTAGTTTGCGATACTCCGGTAAAGAAAAAACCCATACCCATAAAGAAAAGAAAAAGCCCAAACAAAAACACCGCACGATGCAAGTTATAATAGCAACGGTGAAAGAGCCTCCCCAACTGTTTCTTTCGCCGGTAAAAAAAAAAAAAGAAATAAAGAAATAAAACCGCGATCCCTATTCATTTTCAATCAGCCCCTCCCGATTTACTTTTGTTGATATGTCGTCCCGTCATGAAGAAAAAAAATTAATAATACAAATGATGAGTGGATATTGCCCAGCGACCCATGTAGATTAGACTTTGCGGAAATCTATCGTGTTGTCAGTAGAGTATTTTTCAAAAAAGAAAAAAGAAGACCGTACCGTTTAACACAGGGTAGATGGACTCAAATGCCGTGTAAATCTCTTCACGGACCTTCGCACCCGTCAAAACAATCTTGCCGCTTACGAAGATCAATAGTACGATTTTTGGCTTGAGCATTCTGTAAATCAACCCAGGGAACAACTCTGGTTCGTAAGAGCTAAAGTGGTGATGGCGGGAGGCAAGCCCCTCAAGACGGATTGGGAACTTAATATCGCACGACCCGACGATGTTCTGAATCTTGAAGTCGGTGAACTTCGCATTGAAACCGAGCTTCTGGATGATGCGAGCGTATTTGCGCGACGCAAGCTTAGAATCATCTTCAGATTTAGCACCAGTGACGACCATTTTGCCGGAAGCGAAGATTAATGCAGTTGTTTTCGGCTCGCGAATACGCATGATGACAGCAGCGAAACGCTATAGCAGTGACAGCATAAGTAAGTGCTAAAAGAACCAGGATCATCAGAGCAACAAATAGGTTAGTAGTACCTTAGGATTGTACTCCGCGTT
Organism: Gyromitra esculenta; assembly: GCA_038503075.1. NCBI lineage: Eukaryota > Fungi > Ascomycota > Pezizomycetes > Pezizales > Discinaceae > Gyromitra > Gyromitra esculenta. The sequence continues at coordinate 1,481,950 of JBCAML010000001.1, forward strand.
CCTAGCATGCAGCGCAATCGTCTTAAGATCCAATCGACAATCTAGATTGACGGTTGCAACGATGTTTCTTTATGCATGCCAGTTTAATTTATGTTTGTAGATTTTAATAAACGGCAAAAATAAATAAGGGAATACTCACTGCAGGGTAGGAACAATCCCGCTAACCGACGGCGTACCGTTGGGCGTAGTAGCGGGAGTTGCTGGAGTAGCGACAGGTCCGGATTGATCGTCAGCTTGCTCGCCTTGTTCCCCATGCTGACCATTCAATTTCTGGCTCTCAACATCGGAAGATGGAGGAGTGAGATCGCCGGCACCACCAGGGAAAGACAACGACGCCGGACTAGTGAAAGCCTTCGCTTGCAGAGCGTTCTGCGGATGAGAGATGATGGTAGACATAATTGTAGTAGATGAACCGACACCAAGGCTGATGGAAGATAGGACTGAGAAGGGTTGTGTCGTTGGGTTGGGGTGGGTTGGGTTAGGTTGGTTGTTATTATTCTTCGGTGTGCAGAGAATGTGTACCGGATAAGGAGAAGAACAACCGAATGTCTCTCCTACTTGGTGGCGATGTGATTCTTTTAATTTATTTATTCTCCCTCTTTTCTGTTCGTAAAGGAGTGGCTACTATCGATGTAGAATGAAGGACAGACGGTTCACACAGCTAGCTGATAAACCTGCTGAGTGATGGTGATGGATGACTTCGGTGGAGTTGATTGTTGGTGTGGCGACCGACACGGTATGCAACACAAGTACCAACGATTCGAACAATCGCGTTCTTCTTCCTGTCGTGATGACTAAGAGAGTAGCGGAGTTCTGGATTTTACGGAAGAAAGGATCGAACAGCGCTTCGGGGGGGCTTCGAAGATACGCTGATCAGCACGATAAGAACAGGGTCGTGGGGGATGAACAAACGGGGGTTGGTTCTGTGCGTGGGTGAGGCCAGAGGTTTTTAAAGAGAAGGGTGAGCGGGATGCGGACCAGCTTATATACTGCCAGTGCCAAGACTTCGTCTTGTGCCGCAGCTGTGACTCACACACGCTAAACGCCTCCAGCACTCCCTTTTCAGCGCATCAAGGGAGGTGAGTCGCAGACTTTTCACAAACCAGGCTGCAACAACAACGATTATCCACCACCTAAAACAGCCGGTCCGAAGGCAACTTTTTTTTGCTTCCACCAACAAAAGAAAACTACAGCAGCGTACAGCCCCATCTAGCCGACGATGCAGAACTATGCAGACAAAAAAAACCCACGCAAATAAAATAAATAACCCCCGAAGAAAGACCCTGCCTCCATCTCGTAATAGCCATTCCCTCTATGGATACACATCACAATAACAACAGAAGGTTCCAGCCCAGCCCGGAAGATGAAAGAGAAGAGCCTCGGTGGAAGTGGTTGTCTGTTGCCACGGTTTTGTTGGTTGGTGATTGGTGATTGTCGGTCGCGAGCGCACCCCCTGCCCATCTTAGAGCCTCCCTGTTTTTTTTTCTGCCCACCCCGCCCCTTTCTTTCTTTCTCCGTGTGCCGTTGACGCGTCGCTTTGTCCCCTCCATTCGCCCCTTGGATTTGCACCAGAACACACCGAAAAGAAAATCGCTTCACAGTTGGCTCTGTTGTCAGTCTCGCCCATCCATTCCGTGTCAGCGTGTCCGCCATATTAGTATTTTCTGTCCCCCCCCCAAAGGCTGCCTGCTGTCCCCCGCTGGTAATGAGTCAGTATGGATATGAGCTCTTCTTCTGCAATCTTGTGTTGGCGAAATATATTTATTTTTGCAGCAAAAAATAAGCTGGGAGTGAGAAGAGATGAGACAAGAACGAAGGGAAGAAACAAAGACAGCTCCAAAAAAACAAATCGCCTCAAGATGCCACTTGTGACTGTGGGTGGTGAAGTGGGGAGGCAAGTGGGGAGGCAAGGAAACAGAAAAAATCAAGGGAAAAGCGGGACTCGAGTCGGAAGAAAAGAGAAGGGAAGAGAGGCGCTGCAATCTGACCGGGTCTCCTTGAAACTGTAATCAAACGCCCGCTTCTTGGCTCCACAGCTGACGCGGGACAGTGCTGCTAATCCTATTTCCAGTAACCGCTTGTGAACCCAAGACCACCGCTTTCAGTTCTTCTTTCCCCCTGCCCTTGCGGCGATGCAGCGCTTCAAGTCGCACCCCTGGCTGATAATAACGACGGTCAGAGATAGAGAGGCAGGTATTATGGCTGCCTCAATTTTAGCTTTTTCTGGAGAGGAAGGATTTTTCCCATCACTCCGAGACTGATATTGCCCCAGTTACCCCTAATCGTTGATCCTAATGTAGCCAACTGCTTACTGGAACTCTATGGCACTGCGGGTGCCGGGGTAAGGCTGCCACTAGGTGGCGGTGCGGGCAGGAAAAGGCTGCCTTTCCTCCCAGCCCACAACTCCCCAAGAGACCTGATAAAAACTTTTTAATGAGTGGAGAATACTATGGACTAAGTATCGGCCTAAGTTAATTGGTAAATTTGGGAGATTCAGGCAAGCTTGGACTCCTCAAGAGAAGTGCTGCATCGCCACCTTGTGATAGACTTACCCCGACACCCGTAGCACAAGCGTTGGAACGGTCAGGGGAGTACAGAAAAACCGTTTTTCGTAACTTAGTCGTTGTGGCTGAATATTCTGGCCGTTCCAACTTCACCCCCATACACTTCATGTTGTACTACGGGTATAGGGGTGAGTGATGTAAAGCGGCGGTGCTGCGGGTACGCAAGCACCAGCATTCACTCACAAAATGTGCCCAAAATCACTATCATGATGAAGTTAATAAAAGGAAGGAAACCATACAAAGATAGAAGATACAATAATGATTGAAAATCGCTGTAATAACTGGTGTGAGGAACAGTTCAATTTAGACCTAGGGTACCGCCACTTTGAATCACTTATCCCTACACTCGTAGTACCTCCACAAGCTCTTTACCACGGGTCTTATCTAACCTCTCTACCTCTAGCCCTAATCCTCTATCAAAACTGTGGCCTGCCATATATATGCCAAGCCATATCCAGACCACATACACAATACCTAATTCCAGTTGGTTGTCCCGAACTTTGGCCGTAATCACGGGACTATGATAGGCTTCTTGGCAGCACTTAGAACCGCAACAGCCCTAACCCAGAGATTTTGGTGTCAGATTATCATTGATGTTTTCTAGGACCCGAGGCCATAAGGGGTTATTATGCAGCAAAAACTATTCAAGAAAATATTGCAATCGTAGAGAGTGTAAATGACCATTTTAGGGTCTGTTTGCAGGTGAAAAAAATAGAAAATTCCAAAAAATTACGTGTGTAACTCTAGAAATTAACCAGATTATCAGCTAGAAATGGAGTTATGATAGGGATGGACGGTTTCTTTGCCATGGGATAAAGTTTGTAGCCAAGATTAGCTGAGATTACGATAGGTTTTACTGTACATACATGGCCGAGGGAAACCCAAGCAAGCTAGATAGCTCAACCAGGAACATACTACATATAAATTAGGGAGGGCTCTGCTGTGGTGCATTTCCGTTTAAATGTAGACCAACAACACATGGGGGAGAGGCGCCCTCCAACCTTAATTTTAAAGTAATCCGATGTACTAATAATTGTGGATAGTTTATATTTAAAAAGGCATGTCTTTAGAAGCATTTGTGCTGGAGTTTGGGGATTTTGTCTGTAAGGGTTGGCAGAGAGCTTGGCAAAACCGCCAGATAGTGCCAAGTCTATATGCGTATATTCGATAGTCGGCGGGGTATATTTAGGAGCGCTCCATCTCCTTATTTTCACAGGTTTTATTCCACCACAACCACCAGCTCCTCTACCTTGAAAAAACTTCAAGCTTCTCGCTTATATGTTTCTAGAATTCTGAAGTTCTCCTAAGTGGCTTAATTGGCTCTGGGCGTTGGAATAACGGTCTAAAAATCGTGGTGCGCACTTAAGCGTACACGCACCATAGTTGTCTTGTCATTATAATAAGAGACGGCCGCTAGAGGTTCGCTAGACACGAAACCATGATGTATGTTTTGGCAGCATCTGTTAATATATATATTTTCTCCTTTGGAAACTTTATAGTTGTAAATCCGTTTATAGTCTGCTGTTTTTGCGATCTCGTCTTACTACGTTTGGACATCTCTCTACGGGTGATTAACCCGTCGGGAATTGCTTAAAATATAAATCCACTTAAGTGGTGCTTTGCGAAAATTATAATATTTCGGTAGCTCGAAAAAAAATATACTGAACCCTCCCGGCACATTAAACGCCTGCTCAGGGTACATCTTCCTACCCAGCATGTTCGAGGAGGAGGAGATGACCTATACCTCTAATGCGGATAGAGCACAACCGCCTTACGAGAATACTAGCCATAGGAATACTCACCTTGTAAGAACGCGATGTCTAGTCCTGGTTGGAAGGGTAGTTTTGGGTATGACTCGCTTTTCTTGTAACGGCAAATCACATACGAGAATCGTTTCCCCTCATACCCGTAGTACTACGGGTGCGAGGGAAGTCTGGCGGCAAGTGGCAGTGCAGTTCTTCCCTTGATGGATTCAAGCTTGTTTGCGATCCATACTTTTTCCAATTAATTTAGTTTGATGTTTAATAAATTGCGTTCTTGATCTATTAGGCCTTTTTATTAGGGCTCTGAAGGAGTTATGGAGGGAAGAAGGGATTAAGCTCTCTCACTCGCACCGCCATCTGTTGCCAGACCTACCCCTTCACCCGTAGTACTTATTGGCTATAATTGAGCTGCAATGCACATTCGACCAATCTGAGATACTACGGTAAGTTGGTTGGTTGGAATACGCAAGGGGAAGCATTCCAAACAGAGTTCCTGATTCCGTCTCGCGTCATTTTGATTAATCCTGATATGGGCCTCCAATTTTGTTTGGCTGCGGCCTACCAAAAAAAACAAATCGCTGGGTTAATTTGCATCGCGTGTATAGCAGCAGTATCACTATTCCAGGTTACCATCACCAGTCTTAGACTTACTCCTGACTCTTGACTTGATGTCAACGCTATGACACACCCTGCGATAAACGCCAACCAGACACGCGAGCAGGGTTTAAAAAGAACAAACATGATTTTGTCTGGGACTCAAAAAGCAAGCGGGCGAAAAGAGATAACACTTTCTATTACATCTCGCCGTAACGGCCAACGGCGGACTTTTGTGGGAAAAAAAGGTTGGTACGGGGTCGGCTCGAGTAATTATTTCTAGAACCCGGGCAGTTCACATCCACCCCTTTGACTGATTACATATCAAAGTATATTTCAGCTCAAGTCTCCAAGAAAATACACGTAGTTTATGTCAATTACGTTTTTAACGTACGCAACCCTTCCCAAGATTCTTTCGCCGGTTCCAAAAAATCTAGATTACGAAACCTCCGACAGTCTCTAATCAAGATTCTTCCTACTCGGCGATACCTCCTCCTAGTTGCGGCGTTACGGGACTTCTCTGATGCTTGATAGGAGTTAACCGTCCGTCATTCCAGCCCCTCGAATGTGTCGCTATAGAGAGAAAAAAATAAATAAGGTACTATTTTTGTCGGGAGGTACTTATGATGTTATCCATGAGCGCATTGTTTCTAGCACCAAACAAGCAATTACTTGCTCTTTTCCGTTTCTTCGTCCATCTGAAAACTATGGATCTTTCAACCCTGAATATTAGCACCTTCTTCCAGTCGACACCGGTATTATAACTCGCAAACCTACCCTGTTTGAAAATCCAATCCACTCCTCTACCCCTCGGATGATACCATCAGCACTTTCATCTGGTGTCGCATCGTGACCCCAGATTGTTATTTCATCAAAGGTCGATAATCCTCTAAAGATATTTATACTTTCTTCCTCTGTACGGTCTTCTTGATTATTTGGTGGGGTTGAACACGCTTCTGGGGGCGGTTTCTCATCGGTAACTTTTAGAACGTGGCCTGAACTGACATTAGACGTGGTACTGAAAAAGAGCACCCGAAAAAGGGAGGATCATGATTGATACCTTGATACCCTTCTGGTATTGGAATGGACTTTCCAGCCAATTTTCTCCCTCGAAAGGATGCTGCTTTTGCTCCTATACATAACATAAATTAAAACTAAAATATGAACAAACAAAGCACGACTCCTAAAGGGACTCAGGGGCATTACCATCTTCATCTTCAATCACTATCCAATGCTTATCTGTAGCCTCCGTAGAGCCTGTATGTTTGATCCGACACGGCAAAATATTGCATTTCGCAAGTCTCGATGATGCCTGTATGGACAGCATTTTTGTAGAGGATGAGGAGAGCTTTGTGTGTTTGAGCATTGACGTGATGAGTGACACGTTAGATTATCACGAAATCTTGGCAGACACATGACTTCATTCTAAACACCAACATTTTTTTGGAAAGTTTAGTAGCATCCATCAGTGATATCGAACCCTCTCCAATAATGGCAATTGCCCAGATTGAGGAGTACTAATTCACCGCACCATCAAACAAGCGATTTCGAATTAATTTACACTCAGATTGACTGCATATAAACCTACATGTATTACTCGCTCCTGTAAAGTAAAAGCTAGCGGCTGGTTTGTTTCACTTTCCTACAGCTCCTGGACGAAGTCACTACCTAGAAGATAGCCAATCGATCAACCGTCCCGATGGCCATTGTATCCGTACAAATGTGAGGTTCATCTCAGTTACTAGAAGTTACTAGAAATTTCCGGTTGGGGTATTAAACACATTGTCGGGAGTTGTTGGGAGGAAGCGTTTCGAACTCTTCTTGGTCACATGCACAAGAGCAAATAAAAACAAAAAACATACATGGTTCCGATATAGAGTGCGTACCCACACCGCGGAGACATATACCGACAACTGCAAGACATAGGCCCAACTGGAATATTCGCCTACGACATGATTTTCTTATTGTTTTTTTTTTTTAGTATTTGATTATTTGATTTAGAAACTGTTGTCTTCCCATTCCCAAGCCTACATAGCTACTCGTAATTGAATGACGTTTCCGAACTGGCCTGGGTCCACACAGAGGTGCAGACCAGTAGAGAAGTAACGAGAAACAGATTCTAGCCAACAGAGTAGTGAGTCTCAGTTGAAATGAGGGAGGTCCAAAACCTCTGACCTGAGTGACCATGGTGCTCACAGCTACTTTGTTGCTAGATTTCAAGTACATGCTGTTCACTGCTAATTGACTGGCTGAGGTTCGCTACTTTGATTGCTGAATTTTGCTGCGATCTAACTCTCTACTGGGCTGTACCTCTGTGCGGACCCAGACCAGTTCGGAAACGTCATTCAATTACGAGTACATGTATATGTATAGCTTGAAGGAAAAATGAAAAATGGTAACGGCACCATCGACAAAATCATCGCTCACAGCAGGGTTCGAAAGTCACCTGAGTAATCTCTTAGACTTCTTAGGTGCTCTAACATCACCCAAGTAATTAAAAAGGAAAGAAAAAAACGAATATTTTGGCGCAGCGACAAAGTGAAGTTTCTGGTAATGAAAACTTATTTTACATACGTCCGAATAGTTCGAGTCAGGCTGAAGGATATGATGATTATAAACTTGATGTGAAATATTATTTGCGAAACGATCAAATTCCGGCGTGAAAAACCGTCGGATTTCAAAGCCAGTCGTTTCATAGGAAGCCTGGATAGCCAATACGGTAGCGACTACACCCAGAGAAAGGGCTGCGCCTTACGTGGACATTCTGGTAGAAATCAATTGACAACACATGTATTTCGCCCCAGCCGAGAAGTTTGAGAAATAGATGCAGTAGAGGTTTCGAATATCTAGATACACCCGACACTATTGGTATTCGCAATGCTTTAGATATAGTGGCAGTGGGACGAATCGCACTAGCATTAGCAAAATCGAGTGCGGGGCCATGAAGAACATGTCCTGAAGGTCTCAAAGGTTTATAGTAGAGCTCAAAATAGCTACATGTAGTAGGGGAAAGTATTGGTTAGCTACGAAATTGAAGAGCATGGTTCGGCTTCTTCGGAATAACCATACCCTTACTTTCAAACTCCCGACAAACCAGATACCATCCCAGCGCCCCACTCTCCTGGACGAATACTTTCGGTGGGTTGTCGCAAATAGCGCAAATATCTGCGCGCTGATGCGGCATGAATAAGGCGATAAAGTCGCATTTATCATCAATCGTCACGCAAGAGATGTATAACTTGCAAAAACCCTGAAAACATGCTGCCGCGATTGTTTCTAATCGCTCAATCCTCCCTCCCTCCCTTATCGCGATCGTATGGTTCGCTTTATGCCCATAATCTTATGAGCTCGATAGAGTGTGTATGTAGCGGGGTAGATGTATATATTGCAGTACGTACTCTATGGGGGGTACAGCCGCGTCCCAAAAGCCTTTGTGCCCCTAGTACCTGAAAGCACAACAAGTTGCTAAACCAAGCTGTAAGAGTGCAACTAAAAAAGGGAGATACACACGTAACTATTAGCGTACTAGTCATACATAGTACTGTGACGTTTAGATAATTGTCTCCTAGCAAAACCATACTTTAAATACGCTGGCAGTTAGGCTTGGTAGTGGAGGGGACGCGGCTGTACATGTACATGTAGGTATCAGTTTGATGCAAGTGGCTGCCAGTCTGGGAAAAGAAAAAACGATTTGACTCGATTCCAGTGCATCGGGAATCGGGAACCCTTTCCCCCACAACCTTGTGGAAGCACATGCTTTCTGTTTTCTCCTCAGCCTTCCTCGCCCACTAGTCTCGAAACAGGGATAACTAGGCTATGCGGGGTTAGGCTGCCAACCCAAGCGAGGGTTCGCAGGGGAACCACTGTATTTTTTCACGTGCCAAACGAACGACCGGGAAGTGGCATAGCAGACAGAGCAGAGCGCAACATAGCACACATGTACATAAGGGCACAGGAATAGAAGAGAGAAGAGACGAGCGCGGGATGGGTATCAGTCGACAGAGACCAAGAACAATGTCTGGAAGAGATAAAGCACATGTATGTGCACAGGTAGAAATACAATCAATGCAGGATACAAATGCCTAATTGCTACCCTGACGGAAACATAATTGAAAGGTGGGCTGTCCTGTTGCCGTATGCTGCTGGTGATAGATATTGCTGGAGTTTAGAAGTTCAGAGTTGAAATCCACGTTTTCTCGTATCGTAGCAGAGATCCTCCGATTTACTCGATCCTCGTCACTCGTGCCCCCCACCCCGACACCACCACTATCACCAAACTGCCCATTGCCGTGTCCTAGGAGTGGTGAGAGGAAAAACATCCGTTCTTTAGTTTCCCTCCCGAACGGCTGCCGCATAGCCTGCCTTTTGCTTGTACGTTATCTTCACCACCACCATCGCCTTCACCTTCACATCCTCCTCCACCACCATCTCCACCATCTCCATTACCTCTGCTGTCGTTGTTGCCCGACCCGCTTCTTTCGCAACAACGACAAAAAAAAAAGGGCGCCACTTATCGAGTGATAGCAAAACTGCTCCAAATTTTTAAATCCTCTATTATATATTTTCGTTGTTATTCCCCACAGTCGTCCTATCTTAATGGAAGCGGAATCCCGGTACGAGCACCACGAGCGTCACGGTCTTTCCAGGAAGGCCTGGCTCATTAATGGTAACTGGATTCTTCTCGTCCAGTACAGCTGCATCCCCCTTGCCCCAACCCTCTTCCTCCTCACTCTAACGCAATCCTTCTAGAAATCCTTACAGAACCCGATCTCTACAAAGTCCTTGGCGCTTCCCGCACCGCCACTGAATCAGAGCTTCGCCGCCACTATCTTGATCGTTCAAAAATAATACACCCAGACAAGCTTCCTTCACACCCCGACTCGACCTCCGCCTTCCAACGGCTCTCCCATGCTTACGAGATCCTTAAGAAACCGTCATTGCGCTCCCACTATGACCGTGAATCGACCCGGCCGAATCGACATGCGTCTGGCACGAGGAGGGAATATTTCTCCGAAAGGCAGCCTTTTATTAGCGGGGAACAAACTTTCAGGGGCGCCGTAGTGAGCATATTGAACGAATTCCTCAATGGCGATTTTGCGTTGGTGAGAAAATTGTTGGAGGCGCTGAGGGGACAATATCCAAACTTAGTCAACGAAGAGGTTATTGGTTCGTCCCGCTTCCTCCCACTCCCCTCCTCCCCGCTTCCCAAAGTGGGTGGATTGCGAATCTGACTTTGTTTCAAGTCGCAATCGAACGCGCTTTCGGCCGCATACGCGAACTAATCCTCACAACTCGCACGTATGCGCTCCTGATCTCGATCGAACTCGGCCGGATTCATCGCGTTCAGAAAAAACTTTTATCGTTATCCTACTTTGACGTTCTCGGGCGCATGCGATTGACAATGCAGCTTGTGCGGGTCACTCTCGCCGTGCCAGTCCGTGTCGACCGAGCATTACAGAGAAAGGAGGAGAGGGAATGGAGTGCGAAACAGGCGGGGTGGAATGCCGTGGGCGTGGGAATGAAGGAAATGAAGGGGAGAGAAATGGAGTCGAGGAAGGGGCTACTGAATGAGAGGGTGAGTAGAGTTTTGGCGTTTATTGCGGGTGATAAGATGGAGGACGAAGAGGAGGACCGGGATTGGATGGGGAGATTCTGGGGGGAGCCGGCGAGGGCTGCTTGAATGGAGGGAGAGTGAGAGGTGTGGGGGGGAGGTGTGGTAAATTGGTTGGTAAATTGGTTGGCTGGTTCTACAAAACATTTCTATTTCTATTTTTGGACCGAGTTTCTAAGTAACATATTGTGGCAGGTTACTTTATTTTCTCTAGTTCCCCGTTCCCCGTTCCCGTTTTCTGTTCCCGTTTTCTGTTTTCCGTTTTTGTTTGGATGGGCGTATCAAAAAATGTGTTTCGATAGATTGGATAAGGGGTTTGCTGCTTTTGTGGTTATGATAACGATTTTAATGATTGCTACGACTACTTGGATGGAGGGAAAGGTTGGGTGTGCTGCTTGTAGCGGGCGACTAGGGTTTTCGGTTCGTTCGATTATGGCGATATTATATACATAAAATTATTATTTTAAAGTTATAGGGATGAAGTTTGTTGTAGTTGCTAACATGCCGTGTCGAGGGCTGCGGGTTGCGATCTATAAGAGGTACCTACTTGGAAACGGGTGTTTGGCTGTGCTTTCATGGTCTACTTAAATGCGTGTATGTGTTGAAACGAGTGATAATTTGTGCTTAAGAAATCGTTGGATTCGCTGGAGGTAGTGCTTATAAACGGCTGCGGGGTTTCAACTTCCACTAAAGAGCGATGGAGGGGTCAACGAGGCAGAGTGTACTCTATAACGAGGCTTGAGTAGCAAATGAAATATTTCACCACAAAATAGATATCAGTTTGTTAGCCAAGACCGCCAAGCCTCGCTATACCCTCTACCTCGCTAACCCCTCCAGTGCCCAAACGGCCGATACCACATGAAATGAACTCTCCCTTAAATTGTAATTCGGCAATGTCTTTTATTATAGGTATTTCAAGGTAAAATGGAGCAACTCGGGTTTGTTTCATGTGATGCGGTGTTAATGAATCATCACTCACATTCCAAGTTCCAACCTTTGGGCCCAGCACGAGCCTTTGATACATACATGTACCGTTGTATTTGGCGAATAGGCCCATGGGCTTAAAGCAAAGTGGAGAGAAAGATGGCGGCGAAAAGGGCCAATTGGATTGCCAGAACCCCAGGGTTGGGGTTACCACCAACAGCACTTTCCTATTTTAACGTAGTCTACCTATCTGATTGGCCCTTCTCGTCACCATCTTTCTCTCCACTTTACTTTAAGCCCATGGGCCTATTCGCCAAATACAACGGTAGCTGTATGATCGCATGATGTCATTTGAACGAGATCGGCCAGGGCTTCGGGTATTTTTCAGATGCATAGATCCGCTGCGTGGCAGTGATTGTGATGGTTATGACGACGATGATATTTCTAGATCACGTTTCAGTGATGGAGATTTCCAACTGAGATTTCCAATTAAGAGAGTGAGAATGTTTTCGGAGCTGTACCGAGGATTGGTGGCAGTGAGGCTCAAGTGATCTTGCTTCTGTTACATCCACCTACATCGCAACCTGAACCACAGTACATATAATGCCAATACCCACCTCCACCATGAGGTCCACCGAATTCGTTCCGTTCAAACAGAACGAGCTCTCTTGCAATCACGACGATCCTGACAGCCCAGCATCCGACTGGCGCCTCCAGAAACCCTTCGGCGCAGGGTTGAAACGCAAACGCGTGAAATTTGTCCCCGCATCTACAGGTGGAGAGACTCCCGAAACCACCACACCAACAGCTGGGAAAAGGTCGGGGGCAGAAATATCAAACCTATATTTGTCGCTCGTTGGGTTAGGATCTCCTCGAGAGTTCGTCGGTGGGTTTACCGGTACATCTACTTCAATAACACCAGTTGCAGAGGAAGCTCCGGAAATATGCTCTGAGTGTGCATTGCCCATAATAGACGCCCAGACTCATGTTACATCCACTGCACACCAATCCTCCCTTCCGCATTCTCACCCTCCACATCCCTACAATCGGTCTTCACTCGGGCTGAAGGTACTAACAGAATCTGGCTGGGATCCTGATGCGAGGGTGGGGTTAGGGAGAACTGGAGAGGGAATACGATATCCAATCAAACCTGCACTGAAGGGTGATAAGTTGGGTGTTGGGATCAAACCAAGGAAGGGAGAGGTGCTGGCGAAAGTGGCTAAGAAGAAGTTTGGTGTGAGGGAATTAAGGAAGACCGAGAAGGAGAAGAGGGCGAGAAGGGCGAAGTTGATGGGAGAATTAGGAGGCGGAGTCGATGTAGAGGGTATTTTGAATGCCAAGATGGAATGAAAAGCAACGGTGGCGTGGGTGGGTATAGATGCATATTAGGTGGTTAGGGTTTTCTGGATTTGTTGATGGAGTTTGGGTCTGGCACTTTTTTATTTTTCACTTCTTTCTTTCTTTTCTTTTTTCCACAAATATCTGAGTTCTTATAGTGTCTCGATCCCCTGTGAGGGCTTATGTCGCTGCCAAAAAGTTAGAGTGAAGTTAGGGTACGGGTGATTCGATGACCCGTCTTCATGCTCTATATTAGATGCTGAATCACGAGGGCGGAGTGACGAATTGATCGAATTGGCCACAGTATCGTATTAGAACCATCTTCACATCACATCATCGGTCTGCGTTAGTGGCTGTAACGAGTTTCAACCCGGGGCTGGGTGTAGTAGTGGGCAAGGTGAGAGGTGGGCGAGGGTGTTGGTGGGCGGGAGGATGATATAACAAACAGTGTTAGTAGGTTGGGTTTGGTCACAGGGAGTGGGATTGAAAAAAAAAGTAACCAATTAAAGGCCTAGAAAGGATGAAAAAGGTAAATAGAAGAGAAATTAGGGAGAGGGGGGGGGTTTATACCCTAATCCAATTCGCCGTGCAAGCGTTCGATGAGTCCTTCTGAGAAATCTATAACCTAGTACTAGTTCGTTTTAATCAAGTCGTATGGACGAATCAATCATTAGGGCTTGTACGACAATTTTTTTCCTTCGAATCCAGGCTCCCAACTCTGTCCCGACACAAAAATCTAACATAAACCTATATTTTGGCAATAGGTTTGATTAACCTCAGAAAATGGGTACATGATGCAATTAAAAGGTACTGTGAAAGCGCGATGATATATAACAACCTTTATTCTAACCTTCTAGCGTCGTTAGTTTATGAACGAGATAATACGGTAATCTAATATCCCTTGTCAACGTTTTGCCCCATGAACTAATTATGTGGTCAGAAATTGGGTATCACAACCTACGGGTTAAATACGCCAAATGAAGTAAATAAACTGTCGAGGGTTGAGGAGACATCCGAGACATACATCCTTCGGATCCTACACCCTTCGCACATAGTTACCATGCAATATCACTCGAAAAATAACTATAAAGGCATCTGATCCGACTGTTGAGTCTGCTAGGGACAGGCCATCTACTGTTTTCTCGAGTATAGCGCCATCTCTTCTATAGCAAAGATAGCGAGCTCACACTCTAATTGGTTGCTCGAGTGACAAATTGTGATGCCTCAGGAATATTGAGTGTTTCCATGTCTGTATCCTTGAAACTCTCGGACATCATGACTAGAACTTCTCTTTTTTTTCAACTCATTAACCGTAACTAGCACTCAAGCTATGGCAACGCAAAAAAGAAATACCCACTAATCTCTCCCTCATAATAGAACTTCTCATACATCTTATTGGTTGAAAGTACGTTTGTGTTATTTTGTATTTAAGCTAGCGATCATGGAAAAATAAACTGAATGAAACGGACCAGTTGCCACGACCGAGATCATAGGTCCTCCAAATTGAACACTAAATACAGTTCAATCTCCCTATAAGGGTTCACTCAGGACCAAAATTTTTACCCTTATAGAGCAGATACCCTTATAAACTAGCCGTCTGATACCCATAAATAGAAATTGGGGTCGCCAAGTATACCCTTATAGGGCGATTGAGCTGTATATTGAATCTTATCCTATTTCAACACCTAAGGATGCATTTACTTTCGGGGCTGGGGCTAAATGTGATATTCTCTGCTTGTTTTCTCTATTCCTTTTGTCCACCCCGGTGACATTCAAACATGTAGCTGGGTGGAGGCGCAAAGCTAAGATGGAAAAGATATTTCGTATTCGGGATTAAATACCTAAATCTTACACTCCCTTAATAAGGAAACTCCCCGAACGAAATGAAGGGGGGCACAAGCTGAAATAGTAAAAATTGCGCTGTTGGGTTTAGTTGCAAACATCCTTTGACTCAAATTACCTATTATCACGTGCATCATCTATTACCACGATCACCATGAATTCAACCATAATTGCCTTCTGATATTCGTGTTATTGCTGTGTCGTGTCTTTCAAGATACATTTTTGGAGAGTGAGTCAGCCTAGGTGTCTTGCTAACTAGTTAGATATCACGTGGATTCAATCTCTATATGTAATGTTAAACGGATCTCTCTTTAGTCATCCTTTATCATTCGGGATACTATCGACGAAGTCGACCACTCCTGCAATAGTTCAAAACTCTAATCATGAGGGAATGGTGGAGCTATTCGAGTGATATTACGTGATTTTTCCCTTCCCCTTTCTGTCGAACGCGCTCATATTTGGCCTGTCGAACGCCACTGGCGTTTTTTTGGTGTTGTTTTCGTAGTGAGGCATAAGAAACGCCTCGCGCTTCAACGTGGACAGAGTTTATAACTCGAAATTTTTTATTGAACAGATAAATAGTGAAAAATACACGAGTCAGCTTGTCGGGTTTGGGTCAAGTGGTTTCATTCCGTAGTAAAGATGCCTATGTATTTGGATGAGTATTATTAGCTTATCCTCCATTGGTGGCCAAGAAAACATAGAAGCGGAGGAATATGTGGAAGCAGGGTTGCTTACTGTTTGGCATATGAATGAATCTGCCTGTTATGAGCATCCTTCTTTGCCTCCATCACCAGCGCTGTAGCCTCCTCCAAACCCATTCCCGAAACAGTTGTCAAAAATCTCATTCCGAAGGCCTCGTATGCGCTCTCGGCAGTAATCAAGACATAGGCTCCTATCATTTTCTGTTTTGGTTCCGCCGGCCAGGTTCCAAGAGGAAGCTTCATGAGCTCATGCCTAACATCGACAAACCCCGCTTTTTCAATTAAAGGCTTAAGTTTGGACGCTAACTCGAATCCTCGACCTAGTATATATGAGTACGAGAAAATAATTAGAAACCCCTGGGACGTAATCTCCAAAAAAAGGGGGGAGATAAATCCAAAAAATAATCCAGGGTGAATTACCAGCTGAAGTGGCTGCTTCGTTTACCATATCGTAGTATTTCCACAAACTCAATCCGGTATGGAATGTGCCGTCATCGCTAAACAGATGCATTTCGTATTCACTGACATCAACATAGCCTCCAGGTTTGGTGTGCCTGTACGGTTTGGTTCAGCTGTCAGTTGAGGTAAACTCGAAGGGAGATATGCTGCAACTCACTTGTACGCCTCCGCTAATAAAGCATCCCAATCTTTGATCGCGCCACAAAGGTGTCTGATATGAATGAGATCAAAAGAGTTTTTCTTCCACGTCCATTCACTCTCTGCGTCATCGATTTGAAAGTGTACGTTTGGTGGAACCCTTGTATAACTTAGCACACACAGTCTCTTCCTCATGGTTTCCGAACGGCATAGAGCGAATATCTATATACCAGATAGGCTGGATCGGACTTAAGTCGGTCCCAATAACTTCAGCATCGGGGTAACGTCTGCTTTTTGCTTTTGTTTTAACACCTTTCTCCCCTTAGAAAGGAGAAATAAAATTTCCAGAGGCACTTACTCTCCCGCATCGATCGCCCAAATACCCGTTCCCGTTCCAATATCGAGTATTTTTTCCGGGTTAGGTCCGATAGGCGACAGATGAAGCTTGCCATCAAGTAATAAAAGGTATGAATGGTGGAGTATATCCAACCTGAGTTTCGTTTGCTCTGGTTAGCGATAGACATGTTAATGACCCTGTTGTGATGGGTAGGAGCCAACCTTTCTTGCTCAGTCTATTTTTTAAAAAAAAAAATCATGTAAACGTCAATAAAAACCAGCAGAGATCCCACAAAAAAGGCGATAATACATCATCGTTTGGAAGCATGTATTTCCTGTGTTATCTGAATCAGCCCATTGATCGTCTTTGGTTGATTAGACTTATTCCTAGAAGGTTATGGGAATCGTACCCATCCCGGTACGCATGATATCTACGCCCGTTTTCAAATCGATAACTGTCAAAACAAGTCAGAAAAAATGGCCGAAGTAATCAAACGAATATAGGTTTGGTCCGTACTCGTAGATCGAAGATTTGAGTGTTGCCGTTGAATGTATGGTAAGGTCGCTTCTGTTTGCTGTCAACATGTACCCACGCCAGCTCTAGATGGAACCTAGAGACCCACCCGTCCGTTTCATACCCAGAAGAACTATAGTCGTCGTCCTAAAGCGCAGCGTCTATTAGGCATCTCTTTCTATCCAGGAATGGAGTTGGAAATAAGGATCGCCTACCACGTTTGGGTCGACAGTAATAAACTGTTCGGAATCCATCTTCACCGTCGCTGACACAACTGCTAACTTTGAGCGGGCAGTGAGTTTAAAACCGCCAGGTGGCGTAGGCCCCAGCACCGCAGTGGAGTCTATATGTACTGCATAGCGCGACTGGCGAACCTGGGTCAGGGGAAAGTCTTCAGCAAATACGTATCTACAGGGATTGTCGTGGATGCAACTTTTAAAAAAAGACACTACACCAGTCAAGACATTTCTATGTTCCGGGCATCTGAGAAGCTCATATCGAGTATCTCTAATTGGGAGATGAAAATAAATACTGAAAATAAATTCACAAATCTATGAGTAAATTTCAAATATATTTATGGGATCTTTGGATTTAAAAAGGCATGTGAGCAATTTAATGAGACTCTAATAAAGAAGAATATTTCTGGTAACATCACTGATCTGGGTCCAGAGTGTCTCTGAAGCAGCATTCTGCACTGCCGGACAAGAATGCGATAGACTAATAGCTGCTTTTTAACTGCACGGATTCTCGAAAGCGATGACACATTTTCTTCTGGCCGGACTTTGTATTGGGTCAACGAAGCTCGCTCCGTAGATTTGGAAGTCTGGGTCTGAGCCCGGGGCTCCGGAGACGAGATGCTGGAATTTGGGGGTACAACCGAAGCGAGCTGGGTGTCCAGAAATTTTTATCCCGGAGGACTTATAAAGTTTCCAAAAAGTCTGGGGGAAAAATAGTTTAAGTATTCCCCCCCACGAATCCTTCACAAAACCCTTATATGCAAAAAATCGTGGATCGCGAATAAGCAACCGGCATTAGTCTACTATAGAGAAATATCACACCCTATAAAGGATAACCTTCGGAAGCGGCTTTTCATCTCTTGGGCCACGTCGGTACATATCGCCTATTCGATACAAGTCAGCTATGCGAGCAATATCAAAGTCTTGTTGATCTCAACTTAAGGGCGGCTACGATATTGCGAGGTTGATCTCTTAAGAATTGACGCTAGCGATGCGGCGGCCAGGATGCACGAACCTTATGTGGACTAGGCTTTACCGATTTACGCGAGAGAGTCACAGTACAGTCGCACTTTGTTGTAAGGGACGTGGGAATTTTTCCTTACAGCAAATTTTAGGTAGTGCCAGGAACTAAAAGTTGCACCCAAATTCCGTCCGTTACTGCAAATTTCCATTATATCGAGGTTCCTTATATCAAGGTCCGACTGTACCTTTAATATCACAATTTCCGAATGTTCAATACCATCTAGCTAGAGACCACGGGATCAAGGGACTAGCGGCGATGAAAACTTTCATAAGTGTGGATCTAATACAGTGCAGACGAAATCAGCACAGCGGCAAGTACCGTTTCCTTCAACTTCTGGATCACTTTATCCCAGGTAGTCTATGCTGGTCGTAAATCCCGAAAGAAGCGTGTGTCTATATTAAGCGGGGGAACGCTAGTCTCAACCTCTTGCTAGCAATATGATAGTAAATCCTTAAGCGTGATTTTTTTTGTTCTGTTCTACATGTAGTTAATAGCAATCGTTATCAAGTGAACATTTTCCCAAACGAAACTTTCAAGATTTGATCTGACGTGCGGCTGAGAATTATTTGAAAGTGGGGTAGGTACGTGTAGTCTGCATAACCATGTGTCAGTGTGTATTGTGGGTCTTTAGAAATACACAGATCATCGTGTTATAATTTCGGGGTCCAGAAAAGGTTAAATAGGATTTCATATTCGAACTGCTCCTTGATACTTTTCTTTAAAATACCTTTAACATCCTAATCTGCATCAAGATCTATAAGGAGGCAAGAGGGGCTGCAGAGACTTAAAAGAAAACCATAAATGTATTCCCGAGACACCCTGGCGCTGTCGTCTATCACATAAATGCTTGCAGGGGTGGGCATAGCAAGGGCGCCAAACACCAAAACCGCCGAGACATTATGTATTTTCTTGGTTTGCCTCTGCAGCCTGGACTAACTTACTAAGTATCCCTTAGTCTGATATAAAAAAATGCTGACCCCTGTATATTAAAAGCTTTAACTTTTATGAGATTTAGATATGATAGCGAAACCTGGTTTATTGATGTGTTGAGCTATAGGTCCAAATTACATAAATCAATATAATGGGAATCAAATTTAATTTTTTAGGTTTTAATAAAGTACATGTAGGTCCAGTATTATGTGGAAACTTTTTGATACAATATGCTCCTTAGGATCAAATCGACTTCTCTTTAACGACCAATGAAGATTACGACTCGATAAGTATTGTCACCATTAATTAACTTACATCACCTTAGCCCCCACCAGGGCCATTTCGTGAATACAGTCGCAACTGGATACGCCGGATGCCAAGTATCAGGTGGGTTCCGTAAGAAAATCTCGGGGCTGGGGGACTTGGGTCTATGAAAGACACTGGTGCCCCCTCAATAGATATAAACATCGAGCGCCAAGCTAAGAAAATTCGTGACAGCAAATATTATTTATATAGTGGCAGGTGCCTGATATCTCCTACCTACCATACGGCACTGGATAGCAAAAAATACGGGACAGCAAATTAATTTTGGTGGTGGAAATCCATAGTAGCAAAACTTGTACGTGACAGCAAGGGATCCAGGGCAGTGAGTTCCGGCATATCGAGTTACGACTGTACTGGCCCTTGTTCGGATTTCTTGTGGCCAACCGGATCATACCGATTGGCAGAACACTATCACTATATATGGTATGCTGCGCTTGAACAAAAGGAAATTTCTTGCACTTGACGGCTACTCTGCAGATGCAATTGCAGTCGCTTTCGCATAACCTCGGATGAGATCCTGTGTACATAGTGTACTATTTCTCCTCGGAAATCTCATCGTTGATGTAATATAACCTCTCAAAATTCGCCACGTCCCCCGAATCTAGCTTCTAGTTACTGATTTATAATACTGAGCACCGGTATAAACTTGAGTCTAGCTTTACGTATCTTTCTCTAAATTGGAGGAGTGAACCGGGTGTCGGCTCGGAAGCATTTGGACAATCTTGCCTTCAGGGTCGAGTTTCTTATACAAGAGATGAATTGGGGAAAAAGCCTCGGGATATTGATAACCATCATAGATACTATCAAAATTAGTCACTGAAGGTATTATTCTGTGAAATAAGAAAATAGGGCTGTTTGAAAAGGCTCGTAGCCTGTACAATACCTACCGCGGTATAGTACCGTCATCATAAATGCCGAGAAGATATTTAAAGTACCCACTACTAGTAGCAATATTTTTTGATTTGTAGTTAGCTGGTAATTAATTTATGATAGAATGGTTCTTATATACTCAAAAAAATAATTCATGGCTTTTCCGAACTGATCATCTATAACCTATTTTCTAGGTGTATCCAAACACCACCCTAGATATTTAGCTTCGCAACCAGTTAATCAATTAAATAGATCTTTGAGTGCTAGAACGTCGAAGATAGACTCTTGAGGGGGAGAATCATGTACATGTACATGAATAAAAGAGAAAAAAGGGTACGTTCATGAGTTATCCCTCAACAATTCATGATTCCGTTATTTCTAGTAGCAGTCGGACCATCCTCGATGTAAGGTTTTTTTAATAGCTAGAGTTTAGGTGCGTATCTTATTTTGATTCTAGAGCCATACAACATTTGTCGCCAGTTGAAACCGTGGCAGTCTTCTATATAAGCACGTTCCAAACCATACTGCCTTTGGTGGCTGCATATTGTGTGTAGGAAGTTACTGTGTGGGGCTGGCACGATTCTATCTTCTATATCTTTAACAGATGATTAGTAACAGTGGGCGACCTTTTTTTTCTTAGATACTCTTCACGCCTGTAGGGTTGATTGTTCTCTATCATGATTCAATCTGTGGCAAAGTAGGTACAGTTGGAACCGTACAAGACTGAACCCCTGCTTCAATTGCTTTCTAGAAAAACTGGATCCTTGCTTCGACATCTATTGCTGATGAGACATACCTCGCCAATAGTTGCTTCGGCAAGCCGAAAGCAAAGAAATAGTTTTCTGGTTTATTCTGACGTTAAACCGACCGTCTGTATTCGAGAGCGAACTGACATCTCTTAATATGTGCACCTTTCAAGCCCTGAATATTGCACCAGTAAGGAAGAGACTGAAGCTCCATTAATAGCCAGCTAACTCTTATGATGGTAATTGGAAAGGGGTCATAGTGATGGACTGATTTGCGTTGCAGTTGGTGGCGTTGAATGTTTACGATTGGTTGTTACACCCAGATCTTTGATGGTTATGCAGGTTGATGGCATGACATGTTCGGAGGGTGCCGTGACGCACGACATCGTAAAACTTCTGTTTTCTCCACTTCTCTTGTTTAACGTCAAACAATGTATTTACTCACTCTCGGGACCATCATTGCAGCGGTTTGCATTCCCGTTCTTCTATACAAGATGAGCACAACAATCTCATCACTGCTTCGAAGATCAGTCAAACAGAAACTCATATGTCTCCTTCCCTCACCACATAACTCGACTTCACCTACTAATACACATCTTTAGTTGCACCTAAAGACGATCAATATCTTCGGGGAACCCTCGACCGCGCCAGCCTTCACGACGGTTCTTCCCTTTCCTCTCTACTCCTGCTGGTGCAACCATCCTACTAACCTATCAACCCCTGAAAACAGATCCATTCCAACAGTTTCACACCTGGTTTATGCAAGCACAAGAGAGCTCTGTTTCTCAACCTGAAGGCACAACTCTTTCTACCGCTCTTCTTCCTAGCGGCCGTATCTCTGCACGCACAGTCTATTTGAAAGAGCTCGACCCTCATGGCTTCGTGGTTTACTCCAACTGGGGTACCTCTAAGAAATCGAAGGATATAACAAGCAACCCACAGGCAGCGTTGACGTTCTGGTGGAAGGAGCAAGAGAGACAGGTTAGGGTTGAGGGGGTAGTAGAGAGGTTGAAGCCTGAAGAAAGCCAGGTTTACTACGATACCCGGTATTTATATTTTCCAAGAGGTGGAAGAAGGAAGAATCAGGATGAGAGAAGTGGAAGAGCTAATATTGTGATTACAGGATTCGAGGCTCTAGAATCGGTGCTTGGGCTAGTCAACAATCCTCCGTTCTCCCAGATAGAGACGTGCTGGAGCAGCAAGTCAAGGAGGTCGAAGA
Source organism: Gyromitra esculenta (assembly GCA_038503075.1). Classification (NCBI taxonomy): domain Eukaryota; kingdom Fungi; phylum Ascomycota; class Pezizomycetes; order Pezizales; family Discinaceae; genus Gyromitra; species Gyromitra esculenta. Next base: position 1,504,086 of record JBCAML010000001.1, read on the forward strand.
GCGCTTTGAAAACGAGGAGAAGATACCTGTTCCGCCTTTCTGGGGTGGGCTGAGGATTATTCCGACATATATCGAGTTTTGGGTATCTCTCCCTCTTGCTACAGTAAATTATAAATTACGTAATTAACTTTCTGGGGTTTCGTAGCAAGGGTGAAACCTCTGTCCTTTCGTTTAACCTCCACGGCCCAAGCCCGATTTGCTGACTAAATATCTAGCCGTGCAAGCCGCCTTCATGACCGCTTTGCCTACACTCGTGACTCACCTACGGATACAAACTGGAAGATTGAACGTCTCTCACCCTAGTGTTTCAAACGAAAAGAATCTCCTGGTTTCTTTATTCTACCACACCAGTTTTACATCACGCCTGATACCTGAAATTACTGGAATAGAAGATAAAACGGAAGAGCAAAAGCTACGATTCCAGTAGACAGTCAAGATAATAGAGCAAGGATAGAGTTAACTTTCTTAAGCTTATATATACATCAGTATACATAGGATTCAATTGTAACGCTTAAACTTATGCGCTTCCGTTCTCAAGGAGAAAGCTATTACCACGTAACTCGATTTAAGAAAAGATGTAGTGTTTTCCAATATATTGTGAACCTGTACAGATGTCAAAAGTAAAATGTGCGGTATAGTACCGCTAGAGTGGAGATTCCTTTAACCCAAAACGTAACAAAAACACAAAACGCCCGCCTGCTACCCTGACCCGACCCGAGACACCCAAAACGATGGGTATGAAAAAAAGATATACAAGTGAAGTGAAGCAGGGAAATTTAAAAAGAAACTAGAAAACCCAGAGATACCACCTCCCCCTAACACCGCCAAAAATAAAGTAGTGCTGAATACAAAGGGGGTAGGAAAGCGGAACATAAGTAATATATACGGGGAAAGAGACAAAAAGAAAAGACCCCTAGAAACCGAACCGACCTCGCCTTTACGGGTAGGTATTTCGCCACATCCCCAACCAATTCAAGGCTTTTTGTAAGAGAAAAACACCTCACCCAACTCTATATTAAGACCATCCAGCTAAAGAAAGATAGGAAATCAAAGCACTCATCCTTAAGCTACCATAACTTCTCGCCCTCTCACTAATTCCGCAACCTTAACAGTCACAGCATGCGGATATCCCCTTCCACCCATCTCCTCGACAACCTTCATCGCACCCTCTCTATCCTCAACCGCCAAATAAGCCCTCGTCATTGCTTCGTAGGTACTCGGCTCCCTCTTCAGTTTGTCGTTCTCATTACTGCTCAGTGAATCGTATACGGCCTTCGCGCGGATGATGTCCTTCTCTGTTGCCCAGCCATGTATAAGAGTGTTGGCAATATATGGCGTCATCTTAATTCCTCTTCGTTTCATATCAGCGATCCAGACGGGCGTGTCCTTGACGCGGTGGTTGGCAACGAGAGATTCCAAAAGGGATTGATAGATCGTGTTATCCGGTGCGATGTGCCTGTTCTCGATGATAGCGGTAAAGTGCGAGATTGCTGCTTCAAGATCGTGGAGGATACATCCCTTAGCGTGTATTAATGCGGCGTGGTGTGAAGTCTCGACAGTCTGCCCGTTGGCGCGGATCATCTCAAGTACGCCTTCAGCGGCAAGCATATCCGGGGGATCAAGAGTAGCGTGAGCTTCGATAAGGAGTTTGTACGTGTGACCAGTGGGTTCGATACCGAGTGATACCATGCGGTTGAAGTAAGCCATCGCCTTTGCCCGGTCACGTTTAGTGTTGACGAAGAATTGGATTAGCGAGTTGTAAGGCGCAGGGCGCGGTTTGTAGTTCGGCATCGCCTCCATCTCTTGGAAGAGTTCTTCGGCGAAATGCTCATCTCCAACACGGGTAAGGGCGTTAATCATAGTTCCGTAGGTGACGCTTGTAGGCTTAATTCCGAGCGCTCTCATCTCGGCGAAATAGAAGAGACAGTCATCAACGCGACGAGCCTTTGCGAGCTTTCCGATAAGAACGTTGTATAAAAAGGAGCTAGGAACGACGTTTTCGGTCTTAGCCCTTTCAAAGATTTTGAGGGCCTCGGAAGCTTCATCATAAGTCTGGTCGGAACCTTTGAGGGAGACGATGTAGAGCCCATAAGTGTTTGCGGATGGCGAAGCACCCATCTTCAACATTTCTTCGTGATACATGGCTGCCCGTTGTCTGTTCCCAAGAGTAAGTTGTCCAGCGACCATGGCGTCCAGAAGAACACACCACACATATCTCACAGAGCGGTACTCCGTAAGAAGCGGGGTGTCGTTTTCTGCGTTGCGGTAGATCTCGGTCATGAAGTCTGCTTGTCCCGAACTAGCAGCAGCAGCAACCATGCGTGCTAGAGTAGTCATCCTGACGAGCTTTCCTGCTCGGCGTGTCTGCTGGTACATGCGCTTGGCATCAGAAAGCCTAGGTTTGGTGGTCTTTGCGCCTTCGAGAGCATTGTCGATGGCCTGAGAGACTTTGACGTCGGTCTTCGCCCAGTACGGATCGAAGTTGTCCTCGGAAATAGGCTCGCCTTCGCTGGCGACAAGAGTAGGAGACGCGGTCAATTCCGTAGCTTGGACTGAGTGATCAGGAATTGCTTCCCAGACAGTCTGATTTTGAACAAAGGTATTCCATTTCGCAGTAGGACCACTCGAGACCATGATAGCCCGGTCAACCGAAGATTTTAACGCCTCAGTCAATGGGATGTTAGCTTTTATCGCTACCGATAGCATCTGCTCAAACTTCTGCACGTCTTCGGGGAGTAGCTCGAGTCCCCTCGCCCTAGCTTCCTGTAACACGCCGGACTGCACCTGAAGTAGCAGATCCAATTGCGGCAGTGTAAGCCCGACTATACGTTGCACCCCGAAAAGTTTCAGAACAGTCCAAGAAGCTTCAAGTCCTAAACACCCACAGTGGAGCATGCTGAAACCACAGATATCCAGCGCAATGCTTGGTGTGAGGAATCCGGTTCTAGAAGTAGCGGATATCAAATGCTCAAATGTCTGCTGCAGGTAATCCCTCCTCAGCGCAAGCGGGGCGCCAAAAGGTCTCTCCATGTAGAATTCAGTGAACTGTTTAAGGACTACCAAGGCTTCGTTTGTAAGTCCATTCTCGAACAGCATATTGGTATAGAGAGTCACAGCCTCAACGTCTGGTCCACTGGAGAGACTCCTGTCAGAAAGATCATCCCATATTGCCCGAGCGCTATCAACTTTGCCATCCTTTACACAAAGCGACAAAAACGCCATTTGTGCAATCGCGACAGCTGGATGGCTAATGGCAAGGTTCCGGGCATGCGCACTAAACTCGGAGTAGAGCTTGTTTGCAAGCGCGTAGTCACCTAAGTCTGCAACGTTGATGAGGATTCTTGAGAGGCTCATAAACTCGGATGAGCTCACATCCCTTGAGAGAATCCATTCCCTCGCAGACTCAATATCTTTCCGTTCAAGAAACCCCTGGATAACTGCATCTGCCAACCTCTCGGAACGCTGCAGATCTTTGCTAGCATCTACAATTTTCTCAAGGAAAGAAAGTGCACCGGCTGCATCGTCAGCCTCCATGTAAGCAATGATCAAAGTCTTGTATACACGGAAGCGCTCATCCACAGCCCCAGGCCTTTGTGCATGGTCCAACGCACGATAGTTGTTATAGGTTTCCACTGCTGAGGTCATGTTCCCTGCTTTACCAAACCCCTTGATCAGAGAGAGTATCATACCAACGCTCGGCGAAACGCTGTGCTGTTCCATATGTGTATAAACCTTCAACATATCTTCCTCACGGCTGTGTTCCGCACAGGCTTCCGCAAGGACAGCATATGTCGACTCAGGGAAGACACGTTCTTTTCGGACCTCTGTGCTAGCATAAAATATATCAAGCGCCAGATCCATAGGAGCTTGACTTTGAATTTCCTTCAACTCTGCCATCCGGGAGGGAACCACAAATCCAAATCTAGCTTGATCTGCCATGACACCTTTGGTAAATTGCAGTGAGGCCTTGGCATTGTTTGCCAGGAAGTCGATAAGGATAGAGTAAGTGATGGTGCTAGGCAAGACCTTCTGTCGGAGCATGTCTTGGTAGACATTGATAACCGGAGAAACACCAACAGTGTTTAGTTCGATAACAGCGATGAGAAGAAGGTTATAGGAAGCAGTGCTAGGCTGTACGCCCTCTTTGATCATGTGCTGAAAGAGGGCTGTAAGTTCCTGATGTTTGCCCTGTGCGAGGAGGACCTGGAGTTGCTGGTTGTATTGCGCGGTTTCAGTCGATACCGCTGGAGAAGAAGGCACAAGAGTACCCTCCGACCCAACGGGTGAGGCGGATAGTTCGGGTTCAGGATCCAGCTTTGTTTCCTTAGTGACGGCATCTTTTATTGAAGTCTGTACGGATACGACATCCCCCTCGACAAAAACCTCTGCATCCGAAGCCACTCCCGAGGTCTCTAGGAGTGGCGGAACAGCATCTGCTTGTATTAGAGAAGAAGATCTACTCCTCACCGGAGCGGGCTCAATCTCCAACAACTGCTTCTGCTGATGTTGTGCCTTTGACCACAAGATCTTTTTCGAGAACAAGTACTTTCTGTCCTTATCCTCCTTGTCGTCCCCAGGCTGCGACTGAACAGCATAATACGAACTCAAAGTATCACTGCCCTGGCCATCCTTTCCTGGAGCGGTACGGCCCGAGTTCGCGCCACCAAAAGCAGTGTGAAGTCGGACGGGTGCATTTTGCTGTCCCAGACGGGAAAACTGAACAGTCGATGAAGCATAGGATGATTGTGTAGCTGCGACAACGGACTGAGCATATCCGCTGACGAAATGCTTCGAGATGCTCTGACGAGCTAGGGTGGTGAATGGTTTGAAGACCATTCAGAGGACTGGTATCTAGATGAGGGTGTAGATGTCAGCATGCATACATGCAAAAAGCGCAAAAAAAAGTTATCGCAAAAAACAACAACCCAATTACAGGCAGACAGACAGGACAAGCCGAACGTACATGATTATCCACGAGGGTTTTAGTGCTCATTTGAGGACGACACGAAATGCCGTCTGAGTGAATGTAGAGTATTCTTGTGTTTGTTTTGTGTGGTTCAGATACCGATAGAGATGCACCGGCCAGGGAAAGAAAGAAGAAAAATGCGGGGGAAAAAAGTTTTTAGGAAAGTGGGATGTATGAAAAGTACAAACGAAGAGGATGGTAAAGGCCTATGTATCGGATATGTAATGGGGGCTGTGACCGTGGAATGAAAAGTGGAAAAGGAGGATAGCAAAAGCGACCAAGAAAGTGATTTTAAAAAAAAGCCCCAGGGGTGCGAGTGCGTGGAGCGCGAAAAGAGAAGGAAAAAAAAAGGGATCAATGACGAAACTACAAGGCGGGATCGATGATTCACCACGAAAATATCGAAATGCTTTAAGTGAGCATTAGGATCTTTGTCCTCTTCGTATTCATCTCAAGAGAAATCCCCCACAGCCGAAGAGAATATTCCGGAGAAGCCTGTGCAATTTATTACGCCCAGACTCAGGCTCTGGCGGATAGCAGTAATCGTTCTGGTTATCTGGTTTCGAAGATTCCAATCTTAGCCTAACAAAACCCAACTCGAATCTGATAAGCCCCGGAGACAGGCCCCGTGGCTCGTGGACGAAATTCCCTCCGACCCTCCGAGTTGACCCGCCCACCCTGGTCTCGCCAGCGATTGCTAGCTCGGCCGCCCGGCTCTCGGGATCATAGTCTCTTCCGACTCATCTTTCCTTCGATCGCCCTGCTCTACTATGTATTGTACTAGCAGTAAAGCCTTCTTCCTTTTCCTATTCTCCCCTCCCTCTGGCCTTCGGATGCACCGAAACAAGTGAATAGGGATCGCTTGAAGACTTACACCAAGTATCAAGATTTCAACTCAATTGCTGCTCATCGCAGCCACTCCCCGCGATAGCCTTACGCGTCCTTTTCGTGTTTCATGCCCATGAAGCTGTTGTCTTGGCAGGTGGTGCCTTTTCCCGCCTCGCACGAGAAAAGTCCTTCTCGGCAGCATTTCAAATTCTCCCCACGACAGGTAATTTTTTCATAAGCCTACTTATAGCGTTCTAGCCCGCATGGCCCCGCATGGAACGGATTTTTAGCTACTAGCTGCGGTGGTTCCGGTGGAGCTTATTTACATTCGCATACAAGGTTCTCGTGATGAAATACACCGATACACTACCTATTCTAGCTTAAGAGTAAAGTCTTGTAGCTGCGGGTATGGTAGCAACAAGTTCTATAGCCCACAAAAGTGACCTCTTCACTGACTCTAGCGGAGGGAAATTCTTCTATCGACAATGGCTTCTAGAAACATTACTGGTTCCTGTTTCAGCCATCATCTGTAAAAAGTTCTTTGGTACTGAAATGGCGAGGGGGGGAGATAACCTCACTGCGCGAGTGCCAACTAAAAAAATTCTACCCTCCGGCTGAAAGACATACACATTCTTACGCCAGTAAGTTCTTATCCATTGACTTACTACACGAATTAGGATGGTGGATGTCTGCCCGTCACCATCCGTAGAAAGGAACACATGACTTTTTGTTTATTATGTTATTGGCAACCTGTTGTTCGAGATATTACTTAAGCTTACATGTATCTTTAGGTTACCATGCCTGACATATATGAACGATGTGTATAAACAGGCTAATAAACTTCCAATAATACCGCTGGTACAGTAGTGGTTACTGCTGGGGAATGCGGCTTCCCGTTCTTCCATGTTCGGTTAACGAGTGATAATCCACGAATTTTCTGAGATTTAGGGTTGAGGCTTAGAGGGGTGGCATATGCATGAAGTGTGAGCAAAAGATACCATGGAGTAAATTTTATCGATAAGTGCGATCTTGATGCCTCCAGCAACGGGTGGTATCAGTAATTTCCGCTAGAGGTTGGTAGAACACTTTTCTCCTGATTTCTTCCTAATAGGGATGTGATAGGCCAGGGGGCAGGTGTGTTGATAGTATGCTTCTATTGAAATATTTCAACGAGGATGATCATACTAGAATAGTTATCTCCTCTCTTTCTCTTCTCATCTGATAGCCGATTCATCCTTGTCTATGGAAAGAAAACGATTCGAATTCTCTAAGTTTGACTCTTGCTTTATTTACCATTCACAACAAGTATCGTGAGACCGTTTCATCAAAGTAATTTCCGGGTAACAGCTTTAATTACATTCTACGACCTAGATCGTAGAAACAGCTTTTTGAACCGAAAACCGGGTAAATTTTAGAGATTAATTACTCAACACATAACCCCCTGTGCCCCTACTTTCAAGTTGTAATAGTGTAATAAACTAGTGAAAGTGCCTACAACTTCTTTTCCTGATTTTCCTGATTTCTTTTTTGTGGGATCTTCCTATGAAGTTGTGGTAAAAAGAGCAATCTATAAACCACACCCCCCTCCAAAAAGGCAATAGCTCAGCCAGATGTACTCCAGATATATCAAGGCGTAGAAATATTAATCTAGAATCCATTTACTATAATCCCTTGTACTCTACAAGTTTTTTTTATAGGTTAATACTCATTATATATAATCACTTAGCTGATATTTTTTCATTATTTTTTCATAAATATTATTACTCACCCGTTATTATCAGAACAGCTATTCTGTATTCTGTCTACTGAATCTAACGACTATAAATAGTATATTCGCAAAGTTACATGATTCTTTAACATACTCTACTACATGTATTTTTATTTCTGAAACTGTTGTATAAGTGGTGTGCTTAAGTTTAATTTTGGGCCAATTTATGATTATGTAATCATGATACTACGTACAGTATTCAAATATCTCAGAACATGGCAGCCACTATATCCACCATCAATTCTACTTTCTAAAATGACTATTTTGGGACCCGACGCCTACCATTGCTTAAATTGATGCTATTCTTGATATATACTTACTATTCTATCTATTCTAAACTTAGCCCACACCCTGAATTTACACTGAAGGTACTACAATGATGATATGCTGTTTGACTTTTTGCGAAAATCTGCTAACTTTTCGCCAAGACTTTTCTAAACACAATTGCAACAATGCCCACAAACAGAACATCTTATTAAATATTTAAATTAGTAAGATGTTTCTAAAGTAAGTTGAGATGGCTATAGAGATTACTCAGATTTTAGAAATACATTCTGTGGTGTTTCTGTTGGGTTATTTATTGCCCGAATTCGTACGGTTAACGTTTTTCGTACCGCTTTCGTTACGATCTAGGGGATAGAGGGTTTCAAATATGGAGGCCATACTTCCTTCTCAGTATTTAATTCGTATGCTGCAGGAAATACGAAGATCTGGAGAAGATACCTACCCCTACTTCTGCCTGAGGGTACTCATTCATCTCGCCCTCGATCACTCACAAGTAGGTTAAAATATGGCTATCGGAACAAGTCACCATATTTTCCTCTATTCCAGGCGACAGCCAGATATTTGAATGACGTGCTCCGCTAGTTCAGCCGATTAAAATCTCTTTATAGCACCGCTAAAACAAAGAGTAGTAGGCCGTGCCTTCGAACCACCAAACCGATTGGCGTCAAACGGTATACATATACGTATATACATGTAGCTTTTCCTTTGACATTCTCAGTATTTTTCAAATACTCTTTCCAGGTCCGGATAACACGCTATGAATGAACGCATGCCGAAATATACAAAAGCAATATTATCTATGAATCGGCAAAAATTAATGTCGTGCAGTTAGCTAGATACTCGATTTCGTGTGTAGTTTACATGCATCTCAAACTTGTTATATATATTTGAACATATAATTTCGGACTCCAGCCGCACAGCTCGCAGGTCACATTCTAGATATAACTGCCCTTAAGTGTTTAAGAAAGCTGCTCGACTATTTACTCCTTTCGAACTTAATCGCATCCGCGCGTTTACCACACCTTAGCCCCGAAAAAACTCGAAGCTTAATTTACGCCTACATGTACTCAAACTTACCCCAGCACTGCAGGAACCGGTTCGACAAATCTTAGTACCTTCATGGATCCACGGCAAAAACACAAAATGTTCGGACAGCAAGGGACCGCTACGTGCTGGTCGGATCTCTGTGATCACTCTATAGTACGGTGGCATCGTGTAAAACCATGTAGGAGACTAGGATGCTCTAGGCTTTTCGTAGAGTGTCTTGTTTGCCCTAGGGACAGCGACGGGTATTACCGAATCTGCGAGTTCTGCGTTCTTCATCCATGCGATGATCCGTTCGAGAATGATAGATAGTTTGAGGTCCAATGGAGGATTTCTGCCTATGATTTCTGTGGCTTCTCTTCTTGTTCTGGGAGGTTTTTTTCTTTTTTTCTTTTCTTTTTAGGGTTTAAATTTTTGGTATTTTTACTATGGTTAGGAGTTGTTGGTATTTAGAAGACGGGCTAGTTACGATAACCAAACTACACGGTTCTTTGTCATATTCCTTCCTTCGATTGAGGATGCGTAAATTACTGTTAGCATGGAAGGAGCAGATGGTAATTTATTAGCTCTCGAGTGATTTTATATGACTTGATTTTGTGTTGGTGTCTAGCCCTCGGTTTCGTGGTTGCAAATTGAGTTCTAGGATAGATGACCTGTTTTATGCTCGGGTTTAATGTACGATGTTGGGTGCCGTACGTACATTGCGCATTTAGCCCCCTCAAGCCATACATCCGCACAACTTCTCATCAGAGAGATGATGCTTAGTTGATGTTTGATAGCGAATGTTGGTTCGAGTACTAGGGAAACTAGCTGTAGCGCTCGAAAATTTGTTGTCTGATCAAGGGGTACCGGTGCCTAGGCAGTTTGCGAAGTCGCCTATGTTATGCGTGAGGAGTGCAGGTAGTTTATATAGAAGACTTATGGTAGCAACTTAGCTATAGCTATAGATGAACCTGGGTTTTTGTACCGGAGTGGCCCTCTGGGACCCCATAAACTCATCCGTAGCGTAGCCTTTAGCTTTTCCGTTGGAAACCCAGTATTCACACCGATACCTACAGGTGCAATTTTATTACTCTACAGTAAACCCCAATATCGCGAGGAGGCTGCTGCCTTTGTCCGACTAACTCTCCTAGCATGGCACTCAAATTAGAACCGAGTCGTCTACAGTCTTAGTTAAACATCATCGTTAGTCTGTTATATAATATTATTCTATTGATATTCTTTTTCTAAACGTAATGTTACTAAGATTTAGACTGGACTTGCTACAATGGAACTCAAGGATACCGTTAGTTATAATTGAATATGGGGATAGATAGAGTAAGTCAAACGAAAAAATAATGCGATGTGCTTAGTGATAAGATCTTCACTGGGTATGCGCTTCTGGGACACTGTAGCGCTGTGTTTAAGTAGGGCTTAGCTAAAGGGTCCTGCCGCTTTCAAAAGCTACTCTATCGGGAAAAAATTAAAGGAGTTTTGTCTACTACCTAGGACCAGTACCATTGGCGAGATTGCGGTGAGGCAGGAACTAAGCCTAATCGTGGGGAGATTCTCCTCACTTGTCTTAAACCTTGTTGATATCTAGTTTAATTCTCGCCTCACCGTAGTCTCGCTATTGCGCAGAATACGGTTTCTGGGATGAGGGTTTGTGTCTCTGATTATCCTTAATGTTGAAAGATATGGGGAAGGTTGAGTAGCTAGTTTTGGAAAGGACTTCTCCGTTGTAGGTATAACCATTAAGCGTCTATGTGCATTTAATACCATCGCTTATGTAAGAACTACATGTAGATATACTGTTTTTAAAAACTCGCAAAGGTCCATAGTTCATCGCCGTTTACAAATCAAATAACTTCTTGAGTTCTTCCATCGTGTCTTCCGGCTTCGTAACGGTGTGTCCTTCTGTCCTTGAGTCTTCATATATCTCATAATCGTTCCCGCCCTTATATGTCTTATCACCAAAGAAGTGAATCTTGGTAAAAATACCTTCCTTCTCGAGATGCTGGAGACAATAAGTTTTGTCCCATCCACGGGGGAACACGTCGAACGAAATCTGGCCACCGATACTGTATGTTAGACCGTAATCGGCGAAGTTCTCGCGGAGCGCAGCGACGAGATCACGGCGAACGTGATGAATTTTATCGTAGGCTTCAAAGTCATGCCGTTCTTGGACACTTGAGAAAAGAGGTTAGTATTAGAAATATAAGGTTATCAATGAAAACGGTTAGAATAAAAGAAAGGTGAGTATTACGAGGCGTTACGGCCGATGGGAGAGACATTAATCATGCCGTTGCGGAATTCGATAAAAGTTCCACTAAACTTTATTAGAAAATTCTTATTATCTATTTTCATCCAATAATGGAACCTCGTACCGCTTAATAGGAATATCTAGATCTGCAATGTGATGTAAAATAAAGCTTGAAAGCTTTTTATACTTCTCCTCGCCTAGCCAGGTGATGAAGTTGTTACTGGGCAGGGCCTCTCCGAGTCTGTAGGCGGTAAGGCCGTTTTCTGCGAAACAGTAATCGAACAGATCAATCACTTCGCCCTTGTTAGCTATAGGTCACTTCCTCGCCTTCTCCCGTCCCTTCTGCAGGCTGACTATAGAGTGGCAAGATAGAAGGGAGCGAAGGTAGGTACCGTTGAGCCCATTAACTCCAATTTGCTCTTGCTGCTTCACCAGATCGCTCCCGCCAACAAAGCCTATGGCAACCTTCTGCCTGAGCTTCTGCAGCATCGCTAGCATCTCAGGACTGATAGTCTACCCGTCTCCCCTCAAGCATTAGTTTAATTTCCCCCTTCAATTATTTCCGAGATACTCTAATGTCCCTGAAATGCGGGGAGAAAAAAAGAAAAAAGGGATAGTACGTACCCGCCTGGCAGGTGTCAAAGTGTCGTCAACATCGAACAAGCAAATAGTCCCAGCGATAGGGCGCTGCGCAAGAGGGGGGAATTGGGATGCTGACACAGACATTCTTTTTTTTTTTTTGAAGATTTCTGATGAATTTGCGGATTAGACTTCTGTAGAAAAACGTGTTAGAGAGGTGGGTTAAGATGTTGGTTGTGTTGCAGGGGAACGGAAGCTGAACAGGTGAACGAGGAGTAGTGCAAGACCAGGATCTCGCTTGGCGCTCTAACTCTAATAAAGTACTCGCATGACTTTACCAGGAATTCTCACGTGACCTGGCTCGGCTAATCAAAAATTGCTGTCAGTATATGAATTTATGATTGGTCGAGCTAGGCGACGTGAAAATTCCCGGTAAAGACGCGCAAGTACGTGCAGTTACTGCTACCCGTACTTTTGGGTCGGAAATCCCCAAGATCGATGGAGCCCAATTGCTCGTATCGTGGAGATCAACTTATTAGCCTTCTAGTGAAGCCTTCAATCGTGTAACTTGAGAAAGCAGCTTAATTCTCCACATGTGGCAATCCCCCACGAGCACAATTTCTGTAGGGTAACTTGCTATTGCATTCTCTAAAATCCCAAACTCGTAATTAAATTATCAAGTTTACATGTTGGTTACTTAGTTGATATTCTGACTTCCTTAGCATAGCCAACTGCATGTAAGCCTTCAGGTTTAGGATCCGAGATGGCGTACCCTTTATCACTAAACATGTCTAGAGTGCTTGCGCCCAGCTATGATCCCTGAGATTTTTGAGTTTGTTTAATACTTATTGTGCTTGGACGTACCGTATAAACTCGTGAAATCCAACCTGGTGCTCATGAAGCGCTATCCTTAAACGCGAAGGTTTTCTGTGGCTAAGATCACAATTCCACACGCAAGCCACGAAAAAACTTGCCGACTTTGTGCCAGTGCTGCACTAGCGCCAGGTTGAATTTCACGAGTCTATACGGTAGTTGATGAGAAGCTCTGGGGGAGAGTAGGAGACTACATGCACATGTAGTTTACTTTCTAGTAGCGGATGGCGGGGAAGCTGCAGATGCATACTACCTACTAGCCCAGGGTAAAGTAAACAAGGTGTTGACTACGCGCGATAAATTTGGACGATCCATAATCGGATGTACTTTAAATTTCACATAGAAACCCTCCCAGATTTAAAAAAAACGCCGTTGTGGTATATACAATGCATACCAGTCAGTTCAGTAACTAACAATGTATACCCAGCCCCTTTATTTACTGCATCTCATTTAAATATCAAATGCGGCTTCCTCTGTGCCAGATCTAGTATCGTTTGTGCATATACCGAATTCGCCCATGCAAACCAACTCCCTAGTTACTGTTAGCCATGTGATTTATTCCGAGTCTCCATACGCAAGGTAGCACTCACTCGTATAATCGGTAACTCTCTCCACGTTAACACTCTCATTAATTAACCCTAATGGGCTTACCCTCAATACCGCTGCCAGGAGACTTTTAATCTCCTCGTCGTCGTCACTAGTCATAGCTTGGACTAACAAACTGATCGGCCACGCATGCGTGATCCCGATATGCGGCCCCCCAATTCCTCTAAACTGGCTTCCAGTTAAAAAGTACGGGTTTCCTTCTCTACTCAGCACCATCTTCCGTGTATTTTTATACACCTCGTCATCAGTCCCTACGAATCCAAGCAGCGGGAGTGCGAGTAACGATGGCAAGTTCGCATCATCCATAATAATATGCGAGCCATACCCATCAACCTCAAACGCAAAAACCCTCCCAAAGACGACGTGATTCACGACACCATGTTTCCAGACACCAGCTTCGATTTCTTTTCCAAGGGCGGTAACGCGAACGGCGAGGTCGGGTTGATTTGCCGCGGTGAGCACTTTCGCAGTGCGCTGAAGTTCAACAGCCATGAAGGCGTTACCGGGAATGAAGAACTGCATGATTGTTGCATCATCGCTGGGGCGGAATGAAGATCGGATTAGGCTTGTATTAGCGTTAATTGGGTTGCCGATGCCATCAAGATTTAGGGTTTCCGTTCCGCGAGTTGTTTGTCGTTGAAAATTATAGATTTGGTTCTGGACAGTCCCGTCGGATGCGAATGTAGAAACTCGTTGCTCATCTATCAGATCCAACACGTTGTTTAGTGCCTGCAGCCAGCGGGCGCCGACAAAGGAAGCGTCGCCGGTGTGGTTAAAGTATTGATTGCCAAGGGAGAGAAAGGAGGCGAGCGAGTCGATTTCGTATTTGCATTCAAATACGACAGTGTTGTCGTATATGGGGTGGACTGTGTCGTCTTGACCATTTGAGGTCCTAATTGCACCCTCAGACGAAAGAAAAATCGTATTTCAGGGAGAAAACATACGGAGCAAGACCACTAGCTTTCGGTGGTTGAAATGCATTGCAGTATGGCGATTGTAGGATAAAATCAGCCTGTATGCCTCCAAGATTTAGAACTCACACTTGCGACCACACCCCCAACCTGTTAGGCAAGACGCACCTGCGTATTGATAGCCCCCAAAATCAAATTCTTCAACGTACTATCCTTTCCTACAAGTATTTGGTACTGGCTCAACTGATTCGTGCTGTCCCTCAACCACTGCGCATTAATATCCCCGGTAACAATAAAGCTCTGCATATCTTCGACCTTATCTGCGTCTAAATGCCACCTCACGGTTGTATCCAGCGTATTCGGGAAACAATTCTCAAACAGCCTTGCTAGGTCTGGGTCCGCCATGCGCGCCGTCATTTGCGTGATCAGAGCTTCTGCAGCCGGGGATTTGAATAGCCGGCAGCTCTCTACCGGGCGCTGAAAGGGGAGCTGGTACGCTCCCGTGCTGTAGGGTAGGTGTTTTCGCGTAGAATAATCGGTGTAGTCTGGACATGCTCCTCGGCGGACGTATGATTTTGTCGATGGATTCATCCCACGCTGGTATCCCGATGCACTAACATTGCCCGTCCAGAAGATGGCAATTAACAGGAATGCAAGAAGACACAACATGACGAGGGTCAGCGGTGAGGCTAATATCTCGCTATAGAATGATACCGGTGCTTGTTCCTTCTTATCGTCGGGCGCGAGCACACGATGGGAGCGGTTGACGGGTGAAGGTGGCCGGTAGGTAGACGACGAAGAAACGGCGTAGGCGGGGCTTACGGGAGGCTGTTCGTCAATGCCCGCGTCTGGGGGAAGATGGTTGAGTGGGGGGAAGGAAGGCGCGGGCTTCACACGCTGGCTTCGCTGGTGAATCATTCACAAAGGACGCATGCGTTAGATTGGGGAAGTATTTGTATGTGGCCGAACCAAGACACGAAACTATAGCTACAGCAGTAAGACACCAAGCAACGGCTCAATGGGACTAAACGAGGTACGCAAAAGACACTGATATAGGCGGAAAACTATCACGAGAGCAACTTTCTGCGAGATGTTGCTGAAGGGGAAGTTGAGAAAGTCGGATGTCCGGGTCTTGGGCCGAGGGGACGCTGATCTTTGGTGGTTGACCTCGATTTCTCGGGGGAGCTAACTACAACCGGAGCTAACTTGTTCTCTATACCGTACCGGAAGCTCCGAATATTATATGCGTCTGCTGGTGATTTTATGTTCAAATAACAAAGCACCTAGGATGTAGCTCCTTTTTCGACTGGAAAAGAAGAAAGAAGAAACAGGAACAGTGGACGAACAACGGTTTATGCGGCAAGGGGCTGTTTGGCTTTCAGTTACGCGTAACCATAGCAGTGCTCCAGAGCACTCACAGCAATATTCAAGTTGTCATTTTGGTTGGTCAGTTTACGACAGCAACAACTTTCTACTGGCTCACTTTCACCGATATTCTAGCTATATAAATCACAAAGAATCTAGTGAAACAGGAATGTTTGCACAGGAGCTTGGGGAAGGTTTATAACCTCGTGATGCAGATGTTGGCCAGTTGACCTTGCTCATTGAATTCAGCGGCACTTTACTAAAAAGGGCTACAGGACTCCGACCTAGTGTCGCATTTCTATCATGCAGTCTCAACTAAACCTGTTAGCTATAACGGAAAAGAGGTATATGGGGAACTTCAGACATTCTTCACGAGTACATGCAAGCTTACTGTAACTCCTTCCACGAACAAGGCTTCGCAAGCTCAGCAGGTCCCCAAATGAAGTTGGGCTTGTTCATAGACATTATTAATTAATTTATTATTTCAAACCACCTTCGCTTTGATTTCGCCAACTCCAGGGGAATGCAAAAAAGAGAAACACCAGCCATCGTCGCCTTGAACCAAAGCTGATGAGAAAACAAGAACCCCTAGCCAAACGCAAAGTCCCTTAATCACCATCAAACAACCAACAACTTGGATAACATAGCAAGCCCTTTACCTCTACCGAACGCCAGCAAGTGCCCCGATATCAGACCCCGTTTCAAAGAAGTTTTTGAACGGGTTGATTATCCAAGCCATAGAAAACTTTAAGACGGGTGTCGGAATGACCGACGGAAGAGTTGGGTAGTCTTGTAAAATTGTTACGTTCAGTGAACCCCTTTAACACCGGTCACTGGGTCATCAAAAATTAAGGAGCAGATATACTTGTGCTCTAGCATAAGTAGTACCTGAAAACAAGGGTAAGAATTTGGTTAACTAAATTTTGAAGTGCTGCCGTGGGACGAATTAAAAAACGTTGTCACCAAAAGGCATTTTTAGGTACTTATGCTAGAGCACGAGCACGAGCACGAGCATGAGATCTCATGATAGATTTGTACCCGTTCTTGGCCTTATTTTTAGATCGCGTGTTGCATTTGCTGGAGGGTGTGCTGTATCTGCAACTGTTTCCACCGGAGGTTAACAGCAGGAATATTTGCTATTAGTGTAAGTTCTTATTCCGTAATAATAACTGCGTTAAAAGGATTCTGGAAGTTTGGCTGTACCATTTCTCGAAAGTATGCCGAACCACCCGCAGGGCCACGCTGCCCCGTGACCGACTTCACTTTTTGACAGAGAGAACGAGCTTTAGTTCTTCTCCCTGTGTAAAATGGGATCTTGTATATATATATATAGACTAGTTGAGGGGATATTGTGCAGTGTGTGAATTTCGTTTCAGGTTTGTACTACTCAGAAACAGACAAAATATATATATATGTCGCGCTTGCGAACTTCCAAAACAAAATAAATTTCCAGACGATGGGCTCTACAAGGTACGGAAACGCATCATTTTGCACTTTGCCCACACAAATAAAGTGGGAAAGAACACATACTAGTAATGACGCATTTACAGGGGGTGTTATTTACTGATGCATTTGCAAGAGACTTTCCTCCAATTTGACTTTCCTAATAACTTTCTACCACTAGCCCTAAGGAAATGTGTTGGAAAAAGTGAACCATGGAAAGTCATCAAGAAAGTCGTCAGGAAAAGTGTACTGAGGAAAGCCGTTGGGAAAGCCGTTGGGAAAGTCATCAATAAAAGTTTATTTAAACTTTTTCGTCAAAAATAAGGCCCAAGTAGCGGTGAACAGTAGCTTTTCCATATGATTTGGTAGTTTAGGTGGTATAGTACTCTGATAGTAGTTGAACATTCAAAGTTCGATTCCTGGTGTTGACCTTTTTAAACAAAGTCAAAATAGGTGGAAAATCATCGGTGGAAATGCATCAATTGATTCATTCTAGGATACATTTCCCCCATACAAAATTGATGCATTTGCTGATGCATTCTACGATGCATTTATTGATTCATTCTGGGATGCATCCCCCCAGCCAAATATTGATGCATTTCCTGGTGCAGAATATCTATCGCTTTTCCCATACAAATACTACCCTTTTCCCGCACAAATACTACCCTTTTCCAGACGAATTTACCACACAGATATTGATGCATTTACTGATGCATTTACTGATTCATTTCCATACTTCGCAGAGAGATCATAGCAGAACACAATCCCAGAGTGAATTAGAACCTCGGAGTCCGGCCGTAATTCTCCTTCGACTTCTCCCCGAGGCCACAACACGCTGCAACAGAACAGCAGAAGGGCACCCCCTCAATACGAAATATTGATGTATTCAGTAATCAGCCATTTACGATCCTCAGCCAGGGTATTCGCAGACAAGGCTGGGGAGGTTGAATATTTTAGAGATAGTTTAAAGCTGATTTGCTAAGAATCGTAAAAGATTACCAAAGACTACGTTCACCAATTGTTAATAGAGAAAGCCTACCAATCTAAGCCATCGTAACCGTGCGAAGTGTAATCCGTAAATACTATCGTAACCGAACACAACGAGTTGAGTACCAGAGAAATGCTTTCTCGAAACCTCTTGAAATAAAACAAAATAACTTTGCATTATATGCGTATATCGAATCGTGAGGTTGAGGGACTTCGTCCCTTCCCACTCAAAAGACGTTGTTATGCCCCATTACTCAGAAAATTGGTAATCCAGATGTATAAGCAGAGAAAGGATTCGTTACAGCCGCACTCCAGAGATAAGAACTATTGGTGGAGAGAGAGGAAAATTTGATGGACGTTAATGAAAGGTTGGGGCTAGGGAGTCGACTAGGAGTTGCATCATCACTACATCGTTTCTACATACTAACCACTTTGTATCTTTATACCGAAACCCTGCAAGAAGCTCTGACCACGTAAGTACGGCTATACTATATCACTCGGCACAGTTTACGAGAACGAGAGGCATCATTAATTGTTGATAGACAGCGACGTGGAGCAAAATAATTAAACTACTCGCCTTTAAATGATACAATCTAGGCTGTCCAGTCACATGCAAGGGACTCACATGGAAATCATCAAGCCTCTTATCATACGATTACCACCCGTCAAGCAGGCATAACCTGGAAGATGTGAGCGCATAAAGGATGGTTTTATATACGGGTATTCGAATATATTCGAATATATAACTATTAAGAAATGAGTTCATTTTTATTTTTCAGCTCGCTAGCTATACGCGCTAAGAAGCACAAGCTCTTAGGCCTTACCTGTAAATATACATACATGTATATACATGTACTTACTCCGTATACCTACATAACATACTACATGTACATGTAGTAATTATAACCAGCTAATGTTACATCCGCAGCAATGGGCTTTCGAGGAAAACTCATCCATCCTGTAGGTCACATGCACCCACATCTATAGCTACATGTATCGTTGTCACACATGCCAGACACCAACAAACTTTAATAGATCCACATAAAAAGATGTTTCACTACATGTATTGTTCCTATTTATGAATCGAATAACCGCGACTCACTGAAGTTACAGAGGATTTTAGTGTAGGCGAGAATTATATAATCAAAGCACATGTATCTTCTACTAGATCAATCCATTTTCTACAAAATCGTCAAATTCGAGAACCCACATGCGTATCCACGTTTTAAATTCCTATACATAAAATAATAGAGAAAAGAAGCCAGGGTGCTCGAATATAGCGAAAAGAAATGAAAAAATCATGAGGTTGCAAGCAAAAGAGACTTTGAGATAGCAATATTCTTAGTTTAAGGGATAAAACTACATGTATAATACGTGGCTCTATAGCTACGAGATACACCTAACTAGCTGCTAGGATGGCGATTTGGGATTGATCGTGGGTATGAGCCGGGCTGGCTGGCTTCTTTCGAAATGGCTTTATTTTCGCATGCATAGATCCCTACGGAAGGAAAAAGACACATGTATTACCCAGTGAAGCCATTGTATATACCACATTAACTGGCGAGAACGAGAATGGAGCTAGAACGTTCAAACAAAGTGTGACAGGAAAATCTTACTTAGAAGGGTTCAACAGCAATGTTTTCGCCACTCGCTACACCAAGAAAAGGAATTTTCTTGCCCCTCTTTGCTCATTCAAAGGTAAAAACTGCCAATACAAGTTAGGTGCTTTGCCACTTCTTATTTCAACCTCTTAGCTCCATTCTCGTTCTCGCCAGTTAATGCGGTATATGTTCCTCGGTTAGTACAGTATGCAACAAGAAGGTTGAGAAACATAAGACTTAAGGTTTGGGGCTATATGTACTACTACATGTATATGCATATACCTATTGGCTCTCCAGAGTTTCAGCGAAGATTCTAGCAGTAGGATTGGTCACAAGGCCTTTCTAGTAGCGCCCGGTTTCTCGATCCTTTTTGCTGTAGGCTGCAAAATCCAATCGTAGCATGTGTCACACCCATCATTTAAAACACGTGGGCTCATGGCCTATCACTCGTACATGAATGAAACAACATAAAACCAACGAATAGAAATACAACTTCTGCATTCGTTTCAGCACGTGGCGCTAGCCGCAACCTGTGGATACGATTTGTCCAAGGGACATCTTAACATGGCCAATGGGCTGCTTACCGAAAAATGAGAAAGAGATGCGATGCATCAAGTTCCTGCATTAATATTGCGGGACCAAGATCGCTGCAGATGAAGGGGCTTCGATCTGTTTCAGTACCGCGCGTACGGTTTTATTCATTAAAACACCAATAAAATCTTAAGGAGCTCAAGATAGTTGAAGGGAATGTGTTCGTTAGTTTTGTGCTACCACATAATCTCAAAACCGTAAGAAGTATCACATGAGTTCGGCACATTCATAGTGCCGTAAAATTTGGTAATTGAATAGCGGTATACAAATTACTCACCCATTCGATTTAGATTAGTTAATTTAGACGAGGAGTATGCTATCCAAACGATCGCTTGATGCAAATCGGGTTCAAAAGACATTTGAACCATGTTTTACGTGCAAAGCAAGTCAAAGGATCGACCACCAATACCTAGATAGTATGATTGTATTATGTTTATAGTCTAATGATGAACTAAAGTACAATGAAATTTGGGCATCCCCAAAAGGCCGCATCCACGCTAGCGGTAACGGGTACCTTCACTCCTACGTACCAATATTCCGTTTTTATTTTTTATTTTTTATTTTTTGGGTACTGTGCGACCGGAAGATTGTTGGATATTACGTATGGATCTCTCTACTTGCTAGTTACTCGATTGCGTAGTGCACGCATATAGTGAACACAGCTCGAGGGCGTGGATCTACTATTGCAAGGAAGATAGCCACTCACAAAATTCATGCCCCCAGACTAACCGCAGGTAATAATATTATAACAATTTAAATGTTGTATTATCATTACCGAGTTTTTGTTATCTGGGTCCTGGATAAGCGAATTGACTTGAATACCCATTAGCATGGACCTTTCGAAGCTTCTCGATGCAGAGGACCGAAATAAAGGGTACCAACCAAGCAGCCACAGACATACGCACATATTACATGTCGTGATACATGTCGTTGCTAGTACGCTCATTCATTCAGTTAGAAAAGTCCATCGGATATATAGGCCAAACATTAATTAAGTAAAAAAAGGGATAGAGCCACGATAATAGGTAATGCAAAAACAGTATCACATGCGCATAGCCCATACTTTCCCGTGAATAACACTTGCCTGGCGACCAGCAAGAGTATCCCCCATATCGAAGTTGCTAGATACACTTATTGAGTCCAAATCCATCGCCACAACCAAGTGCATGAGAAAAACTACATGTAGCGATATTGATGGTGTTATAAAGTTAAAGAGTTTGCTTCGTGATTCAAAATATAGCCAAAAAGCTGCATACGTATACTCATAATAAAATAAATGAAAAAGGGATTATTGCAAGCATCCTAAAATAGTATTTTCATAGTAAAATACATAAGTGGAAAATCGTGTAAGACATTGAAGTTGTCTTTTCTAGTGAGAGATACATGTAGGTAAGGTAAGGGGAATTATAACCAAGCCACGTTGCCAAATAAGGCAGCCTCAACGTCTTGCATAACCATTATCCATTCTGCAAACTATCATTATATTACGGTATGTGCTAGCCTCACCTCATCCATTCCCTATTTAATGAATAATTCTAATCAAGGGTTGGAAGCCTCAAATATTTTAATAATTAGCCTTGAATAGAAAAGTCCTAAGCGTCCAGTTACATACTTAAACTCGTACGCAGAACGCGTAATCGATACTACGAAACGCCTCTGTGCTAGGCCAATTGCAACTTAACAACACCTCGAATAATTTTCTACGCAGGCCATATACTCGGGGCAGGCATGAAGAACCTGAACATGCAAGTGCGAGTTGACCAATCAATCCATCGATGTTCTAGGCAAGGGCGAATCACAAATCGCCACTAGCAAAAGCTATGCTCAGGTTTTTCATGCCTGCCCCGAGTAGTGATGGATGTTAGTACCTTGATCCACCTATCCAAATTTCCTAAACCGAACCTTCCTAGATAACCGAAGCAATAAGCAATCCCTAGATACAAGTAAGGGGAAATTGGATAGCTCTTGCCAACTTTGATCACCAACACGGGGCATCAGCTCCATTGACGGGAGTTTCTCTTCCCAGCCTAATTGGATATTTAGGAAATAGGGGGATCTTGGTTAAAACATAGCACGATAATCTTGTTTGAAATTTTCAAAATCTCCATTAGAATATCCAGTTTTGTTTCATATATATCTCATACGGGCGACTCCTTTCCCGCGCCCGATCGGAATAGGGTCACTCAACCAATCTAGGTGATTGAGCGGGAGAAACATACCGACTCTTTGAACGACGGTTATGATAGTTTCGAAGGGATGTCACGTCCCGAGCCAAGAGATAACAATCAACCTGTAGTTTTGATTCGCGGAAGAATACGCGCGTTATTCAGCCCTACATCATATGACCCCAAACTTCGGCTCACATACAGGTGATCCGCAACGCCGATCTGAAACTGGCTCAGATTTTATATAGAGTTTCATATAGGCCACGCATCGGTTGGCATCGCTGAGAACTTCTTCCAAATCCTCTTCATCTTAGATCCAGTCGCACATTGAAATCTAGCCTGCTTGAGGGGCTTGTATCAAGTACTCGGGGCAGGCAAAAAGTACCCGGAAACGCAAGCTGTATGCACGCTATTCTGACCAGCCAAACAGTAGGATTCTACTGAATCGCCCAATCAACTGAGCCCTCCAGCAACTTGCATTTACGGGTACCTATTGCCGTCCCGGATAGAGTATTTCAAATGCATCAACTACAAGCGATTTCAACTTAAAATCTTTGCAGTTAAGTGTTGCGTAACTGTGATGTCTTAGTTACGAAACTCCGTTCTATCAAATCCAATAGATATGCTAACCTGCACCTCTGATACTCGTAAAATATATATCAAGATAAAGGAACCGACAACTCATACTAGGATTACCGGATCTGTCTTCGATCTAGTTCTTTGCACTATCAAATTATGCAGCATTGCACCAAGGCAAATCCAGGAACGGCTGCCGAAGAGACCCTGCCGAATTTGTGCAGACTACATACAATAGCAAGCTTATCAATTGACAAGTCATAGAAATTCTTACCGCAATACTCAATGGAATGCTCCAACTTTTGACAGCTGGCTAGCCTTGGCCCTGAAGGGCAACTTTAATATTTCCCCTACTAGTGCGTAGCCCGGAAACATCCCCGGAATTCGCTACTTTAGATACCAGGCCAAGCTTTCCCCATCTTTAGCCCCAGGAGATGGCTATTTTTGAAACCGATGCATATCCGAAAGCCACCTCGTACGGTAGTTTATTAGTTCGGGGGATCTGAAATAGCTAAATCGATAGATCTTATGTGCGATGGTACAACTTTCCTACTTCAGGAAGTATGTCGTGCCGGACGTGCCTTAAAGACAACGTCACAAAAGATATCCCCTGTCTGCTTAGCACGTCACCCATGCATATAGCAAGATGCAACAAGGCCTTTGAAACCCCCCCCCCCCGGATTCTCCCCCAGAAACCACTATTCGCTCAACTCGAAATCTATGAACATCAATCGAATCATACATTTCACAAAAACGTTGCTAAGATTGACTGGACAAACTTCAGGTATATACTACTATAATGCTATACATTTTGCTTCACTCAACCTTCGACCAAAAATATAAACAGCAACCCAAAAATATACCAAAACCCCACAGAAAAAAGGAAGAAAAAAACCATATTTTTGTCAAGGAACACCGCCCAAAAAAAAACCAGTAGATAACACCTCGGAATGAATATTAAGAGATAAAAAGAAAAGAGGTTTGTAGACAAGGAAAGGAAGGGTGTAAAAACAAAAGGGTATCAAAAAATTGTATGTATATCGACCTTCGCCTTTTTCTTGTTTTCATACAACTGCAAGTTCCCCGAAAAGCAATAGACCAAATAAAAGGATAATCCCAAAAATGCCGGTCGCCTTTTAGTTATGCCGATCCCAAATATGCATGTATGCAGAACAAAGCAAAAAAAGCAAAACGAAAAAAGCTCGAGAGAAACTCGCCGGACCTATTCGAAAAACAACTAAGCCAGAAATCCGAAAAGCCCCATATTCATAAGCCATAAAACCCAAAGAGAGAAGGAGAAAAAAAATGCATACCGCCCCAAGATATGCCCCAAACCCAACATAATGAAAGTAAAAACAAAGCAAATAAAATAAAATTACGGCTGCCTAATGAGTGCTTTCAGAGTTTTCCCCCATTGGACCTCTTCCTTCTTCTGCAGCTGCCAATTCATCCCTATGGCCACTAGGTCCATCCCCCCCCTCTTCCACGACATCCCCCATGGTCTCGGCATTGTCCACAATCTCCCACCAGTTTATGTCTGCTCTCCGAGCTATCGGTGGTCGTCTCCCTTTGTCCTCATGTCGTGTCAACCATATTTCTGCAGCCTCCTTCCGTTCTTCCTCCCTCCTCTCATATGCCTTCCTCGCCTCGAAAGTCATGTTCTTCTTCTTCCTCCAAAAGTCACCTTCCTCTCTCCTGTTCCCGCATTCTTCCTCGCCCGCAATAAAGCCGTATTTTGACCAGAATGATTTCCCGTCCGATTTCGGGATATACCGCCATGGCTTCTCCCGAATAGTAAAAAGCCAGCAATCTACTGCACACTGTACAGGTATTGTGAAAGCCACCATACAGGCCAACGGGAAGCTGGGATGCTTGACGAAGCGGTCCTGGTATTCCAGTAAATGGCTTATGAGTGGTGCCACCCACATGAGGGCATATACCAAAGGGTATATAAATAGTAACCGTAGCTGACGGCTAATTGCTATCCTCCTCCCACGTAGCTTTGCGGACGATGCATCTTGGCCCCCTCCTCGTATATTATTGGCCCCTTCTGTGTTAGATATAGACATAGGTAATGACCCTCTGCGGGAAGGTGATGAAGCTTCATCACAAGTTGATCCACGGGCTTCTGAGTTGCAAGGCGAAAAGTTGAGTTTCTCCGCAATAGTCTGGGGGATTATCAGAGCCTTTGCAAATGGTTGGTCGGAAGCATTTGATGCTTGTCGACTATCTCCTACAGGCGACGCGGGTATCAGCCCATGAACATCCAGCTGGGGAAGTTGACCATTGTTGGGCTGTGGTTGTTGATTTGCAGCAGCCAAGTCTGTTGTATCCATCTCTAATGTGCTGGCACCCACGTGACTCCTGAATGTGCGAAATTTCATTCGCACATATGTGTAGATTGAAGCGTAAATTATAAGAATTGTAAGGAGGATTACATAGCGGGGGATCCACGCCAGTGACATCCGATACCAAAAAGGCCGGACTGGAAGGTAGCAAAATGTGCCTTGGGCAGTATAAGCGGGTGCGGAGTTAACATAAGCCAATGAAGGCATCAGTATCGAGAATGCCACCCATGCGATATAGACGCTGTGGCGATATCGAAAAAGCCCACCTTCACCGATTGCTGTTAAACCAGGACGGAAAATGTAAAGTGCGCTATGGACCGCTATCACCAATACAGCAAAATCTAAACCTCGAAAGTTAGTCTGCGAGGGATATCAAATTCTAGTGTATGTAGCTTACCAGAAGCCTCAATTCCCATAGACATGAAGAATCCAGCCGCCTGACAGAATTTTGACGTGCTCAAAACTGCACCCTTGGTAAATACCACTGCCGGATATATTAATTGCCAGCTCGCCTTGAAGAAGTCTGAAAATATCAACAGCATAATAAGACTATAAATTACTCAGTTAGCACTTCATTGTTTTCGTGATTTTATTGTATATTTGTACAACCATGTAGGGTCGGTTCCCGGGATGCATACTGGTGTCTAAAACTCCTCTTCATGCGTACAAACCACCACCCGACAACAAATCCACTGGTCAACGAAATGCTCGCTCCCACCAGTGCTATTGTGCGTAGAATATAAAGTTGCTGACCAGTTAATACTGGTGCTTCACTGTCCAGGCTGTCCAGTAGCCGACCGTTAAGTGCACTCAAGCCGTAGACTGGATCGTCTACCCAATAGTCCCCACCAGATGTCTCCATTCTCTTCCCCAATAATGTTTCTGAAAACCAACTCGACATTACCACCCCCAAAGTCCTTCTATTATCCTATAGTGGTCCTAACTTCAATATCGACCCCAATTCAATGGGGGAAAGACCGAAGTAAAAGCGCTGCAGGGTCGTAGCTGGCAAGGAAACCTCCAGAGGGTTCAAGAGACGGTGCCGTGCCTACTGGCACAGGGTAAAGCCGTAAGGGTTTATGCTTTCGTTTCGGAAGGGCTGTGTTACTGAAATCTCGCTACGGCCATCACGCTTGACCAGAACCAAAGTTGGGGCTGCGGGAGCCCGAGAAAACTCTGAACGAAGTGGATGTGACGAACTCCGATATATCTATTTCGAAAACCTTATCCACCACCGAAAGTGGACAGGAAAAGGCTATATGGAACAAAGCCAGATAATAAGGGAGAAGCTGATCACAGATCTGACGTGGGACTGTGATCGTTATCGTGACGATAACAGCTACCGGCGAGTGCGCAGGCAGCAGCGGGTGCGGCAAAATGGAGATCTGGGGGTATAGGAGGATAAAGGAAGAGAAGAGAAAAGTTACAAAGGAGGAGGTGGGATCAAAAGCAGGAATACAAAATAACAGAGCACTGGTCAATCTACGGCTCAGGCCATCTGCCGGTCGTGACGATCCGCCCTGTTTTTTTTTTTTCCTTCCCCCCCGCAGCCCGGAGAGAAGGCCCTTCGGCTGGGAGTAAGAGAGTGCACAGGACCGCCACTGACCACCACTCCGCTCCCACGACAACACCTAGGCCAGAGCCGTGCCCGAAATATCGTACAAGGGGAGAAGTAGCTACCATATCCAGAACGAAAGGCAGCATATTTGGATGAGGCGGGGTGAGACTTCCTGTGCCAACGAGAACCATCTGACTGGATCTCAACATGCCTGCCAGTTGTACTTGGCGCATAAGCTATCGACTCACCGATGGTCAACCGCCAACAAGGCTCTAGTAAATAGGTAGCAGAACAGGTGAAGGTTAACCTTGAGCCAGGGACTTGCTAGTAAATCTAACCTAGGGCGCGCAGTTGCCGCCAATTGTTGACTAGTTACTAAACTTTAGTCAGTCCGTGGGCACTGAACACAGACAGAGTTTCTCCCCACGAACTTGCTCTCCCACATCCTTCCTCAGCCAGCAGACCGCGTGGGGAGGTGGGGGAACCTTCAGGTGCTTGTCTCTCATCTTCCGAACCTGGAACGGGCGTTACACAAGAAACGATAATCTGAAAAGGAAGAGAAGAATTGAAATTAACATTTTAAAAAAACGAACTCAACCACAAGCGATTGGAAGCGGTTTAGTCAAACGCGCTCCGCAACCGTGATGAGCTGTTCCTTTCTGTCGATCGTTATCCATCGTTCCCGTAATAAGGACCCAGTCTGTTGGAAAAACGCTTGCAGGGTATCCCTGACCGCTGGCCGTGTTGGGTTCAGCAAGCCAGTGACGCCTTTCAGCTAAATATCCATCCCAACACCTTGTCACTTGCCCTTGTCGTCGTCCAATCATTGACCATTCAAAAATGGGTGATGGTGGGACTCTGCTGTTGTTTCGTCTCGTCTTTCCTCGCCTGTACTCGCTTGTGGAGGTGTGGCCACCCGAGACCCGCAGGTTGCTGTTTTTTCCAGCCAACCTAGCGCCATCAACAAAGCAGCCGCATCGAGGAAGAAAAACATTTTGCGGCATAAAGCCAAACAGAATGAAGAAAATGGCACAGAGACGATAAAGCATGAGTGTGAGAGACAGAACCCATCGAGATGGGAAGGAGAGACCCGAGTGCCACTTGGGTTTGGTCTGCTAGGCGAGAATAGAGCTGCTCTCCATGCCTACATGAACTGCAATATCCTGCATTTGTGTTAATCTCGGTGTGCTGCGTGAACCGTGCGTTACAGGTAGGTAGTCAGGTGGGATTCGTCTGTCTCTCAGCCTCTTACGCAATGCGAGTTGCACCTACGGCAGTTATCCGTGGCTCCTCACCACCAACTGACTAACTCATCAAAACCCATCACTCGTCTATCCAACACACCGCTCGCAGCAGACCAGTTATCCCGCCAACTTTAATCATCAATCTATAGATACGCAAGTCTATCACCGCCTATCGCCATGTCGGATCCCCACAATTCTTCAGTCGATGTCCCCAAGGGTCGCAAGGCCTTTATCCCGCTGGAGTATAGGGCCCTTTCCATCCCGACTGACCGACTGACCGCTCGCTAGAGTAGCCGCTAATTTATCCGCTTTCCCCACCCCTAGATGCAATCCCGAGTTGATGACCACCCTTGTCCACAATCTTGGTCTTACACCAACACTCGCCTTCCACGACGTCTTCTCCATCTCTGATCCGGAACTTCTTGCATTTGTCCCTAGACCAGCTCTTGCTTTACTGCTAGTCTTCCCTGTCTCCGAGAGTTATGAGCAGTTTCGACATCAGGAAGATGATGGGAAACCCGAATACCAGGGCAAGGGAGATGGAGAGGACCCAGTATGGTTCAAGCAAACCATCAAGAATGCCTGCGGTATGATTGGCGTCTTGCATGCGATTTCTAACGGTGCTGCACGAGATATGATTGGTATGTGCCGTTTTATATTGCTTTGCGGGA
Organism: Gyromitra esculenta; assembly: GCA_038503075.1. Lineage (NCBI taxonomy): Eukaryota > Fungi > Ascomycota > Pezizomycetes > Pezizales > Discinaceae > Gyromitra > Gyromitra esculenta. Next base: position 1,532,737 of record JBCAML010000001.1, read on the forward strand.
TGCCGAAATCTATCCTCCGAGAATAAGAAATTGGCAGGAAATTAATGTATTTGAATATATAAAGAATCCGATTCTTCCATCGGTAAGCTCCTCGCAAAGGCCCTCCCACTCCCCCCACCCGAGCGTGCCAAGCTTCTCGAAGACTCCCAAGAACTCGAAAATGCCCATAAGTCCGCTGCGGCCCAAGGTTCCTCCGCCGTTCCAGACGCAGAAGCCGACGTGGACCTCCATTATGTTTGCTTTGTCAAGTCTCGGGAGAGTAACCATCTCTACGAACTTGATGGAAGAAGGAAAGGGCCGCTGGACAGAGGGTTTCTAGGCGATGAGGACGTCCTGGGCGAGAAAGCTATCAAGGTTGTTCAAAGTTTTATTGATAGAGAGAAAGAAAGTGGTCGGCTAGATTTCAGTCTTGTCACTTTGGCCCCAAGCTTGGGCTAGAGAAAAGACATTATTATCTCTTTAGACATCGATTCTTTAGACATTGGGGGGAGATATCGACATATGACTACACCCCAATGAGCTCGAATATCCGATTTCTTCAGTGTTAAATTTTCACAGAGCAGTTCCCCCACGCATCTATATCTTATCACGTGCTAAGGGCAGAACAAAGGGTGGATTTAGTTATTGATTATTTACTCGTGCTTGGCTGAACTGTAATATCATCAACGTATTCAGGCGTGTGAGCGTATGACGGAGACTCCATCAAAAAAGAAAAGTCTATCAGCAGGAGGGGCTCCTATTAGTAGGCTCACTGGTACCTACGCTAAAAGTTGCTGTATCAAGATCGAGTACCATGCACGTGACCCTCAACGCCAAAAGTATTGAAATTCCAAGGTTGAGTTTATAGCTAGGTCTCTCTTTAGTACTGCATACTATCCCATCCGCAGTGAATGAAGTTTACGTATCGTGTCTATCATGGCTGCCCAAACACCGAAGATGTTTGGTTTTGGCGGTGGGACGATTCCAGTAATCTCTCTCTCTCTCTCTCCGTGGAAAATAGGTCCGCCAAGACAGTCTAGAGCGGAAATCTATGAGCTCGGTGAAGTTCTTAATTGGTTTAGTTTTACACTGATACTATGTTCTTTAAGGGGAAATAGGAACCTCTCCCTCGCTAGACTGTTGTCTGAGATTTATGTACTATATATATAATGACACAGAGCGTCTGAACGGGGTACGTGCGCATACCGTTACCGTAGGCGAGGGCCGCGAGATGCCCTAAGTGGAAATAGAAGGCAGAAGGAAGGCAACCGTAGCAAAAATAGGGGGATGCTTCTCTTGCAACAGGCGGATTTTTGTTGTTTGTCTCGCATACGCCGGCGAAGTACCTACTTATGCCGTTATATTCGCTAATTTTTCCCTAACGGAAGCGTTCCCGGTGCAAGCCTTCGGAATTACAGCTCGTGACTATTATTCCCGCCCTATATACCAAACCACGCGTGGGTTGTCCCCGGCTCGTTGCGGGGTGAGCTGTGCATCTCATCGTGCTAGGTAGCCCTGTAGAGAGGCATCAGTGCGTCAGAACAGCATGCCAAGAAACGCTTATTTTTGAGCCTCCCAACCTTATTTCCAGCACCGAGCCTCAACTACACGTATAAAACTGTCCTCCATAAAGTTAATTTATGCGCAAAGACAATGGACCCTATGTTGATAACCCTTCCCTAGATGCCAATCTCTCTACATCCCTGACGTAGGGTTTTATAATAAGCTACACGTATCATTAATACGAGCAAGGAAATCAAAGTGTACATTTAAATTAGGTAATATAGGGGTGTTTTTTTTTTTGTTTCTCTCTAAGAAGTTCCATTAGCATGTAGATCGCAGATGTTATTGTCGAGTGACAAACTATGATGGATAATTTACCCCAATATCGTATGATCGGCTGAACGGCGACCAGACGGACTCCAATAAAATTTTCACAAAATGGCATCTGAGACAGAAGATCTGAGTATCATTTCACTGCTATGCTACATATTATCTTTTTCTAAATTACGATTAGGTATCGTGCTACCAGCAGTTTAGGTCCTAGCCAGGCTCGAGTTCTCGGCATAGAGTACTACATGTATATAACCTATTCGCTTTAGGATTATTGGCGGATTGACGGACTGAATCGACTGTAGTTAATTACCTGGAGGGAAGTTATATCGAATCCGAATTAAGGTGGTTGAGACGCCGTGCATCGTTCAGCCTAGCTAGTTTGTGGTTACCAGACCACAAAAATTCCCACCCCAGGACTGGATATGGCGGCCGAGCGACGTGGTGAATTGGTCTCTGTAAGAAAGAGGCGAGGAAGCTTAAGGGGTCCACGCGGATCATGGAGCATCTGCTAACCAGAAAAAACCTGCCTTCTGGTCCAGAGCATTAAGCATGAAAACTCTAGCGCTTCCACGGACCTATCTTAAAGCCACGGACTTTCTTCTCGGGCTACCGTGGGGACTTAAGAAGGCCATCCGGATGGATGCGCAATCAGCTGGGAGCTTTGGGCATCCGCCTGAGTCTTTGCGGTATTCTGTAGAATGGCCCTATCTGGAAATTGCATTGCGCTGGCTTTGAAGATCTGGGGGCGGATGGTCGGGTTGACTGAATAAGGTTTCCGGTAGAGGGCGTGTACTTACCCAGAGCCATGGGCACTAGCTATATCTTGATCCACCATCGAGGCCAAAGCTTCGGCATTTAAATTGGGGCCGTCGAGACTCGAGAGTGTAAGAATTTCGAAGCAATCGTCGGTATTTTCGCCGTGCTGGTCGCTTGGTCACTCTGAAGCCAACCACGCATCTCAATGTATGACAGGGCAGGGTTATGTTTTCTGGACACTTGAAGAGCCTACATGTATATGTCTGCATTCGAATCGATACGAATAATATGTGTATTTATGAATCAACATTGCCCCCAAGCACGTTTAAGATTTATATCTTAAGAACGCCATAGCGGCTATCGATATGAAGCGCGTCGGACCATGTCTCCCAACTTCTTCATGGAGTAGGTACTATAGGTGTGTTGATATCACTGACGAGTTCATGTGCTAGACAGCAATCACGGAAGGGACAAAAAGAGCCTCCCCAGAGCGTTGCTATCCTGGCGTCTATGATAATTATTGCTAGTTCTCCTGGAATGCTATCGTCAAATATTTGAATACCAGTAATCTATTATAGAGGGACTGGTGCGCAAGATTTCAGATTACCTGAGGAAGTTCGAGACACCAGGCTAGGCTTGAGTTTGCACATGTCGCGAGTATTTTACCGTAACTGCTTGTGATGACACGTGCCCAGTTAAATCCCATACACATACAGCTACCTCAGCCGATGCTTCAACTAACCAAAAACAAGATCAGTCTGTCTCTGAAGCGTTGCCAGAAACCTGCTCATTATTTTATTGGGCTATTTATACTTTACTTCTGTTGTGCTTGCAGTCCCGGAAGCGAAGTTGTTTCCCGTGAGAGAAAGTGTGGGGGCCTCAGCGTACTGAGATGTGATATGTAGCTTTCAAGTTACCTGCGATCGCGACGGGCCGGATCGGGATGCGCGGCTTTCTTTTGCTGCTCCACAGCGCATATGTGCTCTTTCCCTCACTTGTCCTTTTGTTTTTTCGCTCACTTCTTCGGGTAGAGACTTCCTTTTAAAGCTGATCGTGATCAAGCTTTTTTTTTCCTTTTCGCGTGCTTTTTGCCGCAAGGTAACGGATTGTCTTCTCGGCATAGCAATCATTGGCCTTACTAGTATATCAGTACTTGGGAGCGACAGTTTGCACAACCTCGTGCTGAAAAACAGAATAGTCACAAACTTGCTCCTCTAGATACCTAACCTATCACAATAATCCTTGAACTCACCGATGCTGATGGGTGAGATAAGATTCGGAGATCAAGTTGCATGAAATAAGGATAGTTCCCATGATACATCAAGTACTCGGGACAGGCAATAAGTACCCGTGAATGCAAGTTGCTGGAGGACTCAGTTGGTTGGGTGGTTCAGTAGAGTCCTATTGTTTGGCTGGTCAGAATAGCGTGCATACAGATTGCGTTTCCGGGTACTTTTGCCTACCTTGAGCATAAGGCGTATCTTAGTTTAAATAAAACCTAATCACTTACCGATCCACCTACCTCACAACAGTACGAAAAAAAGAAGCGAAGAGAAGCGAAGAGAAACTATACCACAGTACAGTGCAGAAAGTAAGCCAAGGAAACTAGAAGCCAGTAGGAGGGAAAAATTCCAGTACTTTAGCCACCCAAAGCAAGAAAGAAAAAAGCACATAACTCCCCACCCTGTAGATTGTAGCAGAAAGAGAGAAATAGGGAGAGCTGAAGTTTTCCCGCCCAGCCTATCTACAATATTATATACACCGAATCTAGCTTTCTTATATGAAAAGCAGATCCTAAAAACCCTAAAACAATCAAGAAATTAAGTAAAATTACATTGCATCGACAGACTTTGCCTACTCCTTCTTTGGCTTATGCAGTCTTGGCTTCGGCCTTTTCTTCACCCTTCCTTCTCCTTTGCTTGGAGTATTCGCCAACTTCCTCCTTTTCCCCTTCGAGCTTGGCGTTATCGGGACATGATGTTCCCCTAGTATCGTAGTCCCCATTCCGCCGCCTTCGTGATCGCTCTCCACCCCTGGGGTTAATCTATCACCAACCGCGTCGACATCATCGACATCATCCCCTTCTGCTGCAAGCTTGAATTCATTATCCACACTCAAAGTCTCCACAAACTCTCTGCATTGTCGTATCTGACCCTGGTTTGTTTCAAGATTCCTCATGGTGTCGCCAATCGCCTGCCATAAAGCCGTGCCGGTAACGTTTGTGTTGCGACTAGGGGCCTTGTTCATGTCCTTCGTGTTGACCTTATTGGCTTTGTAGTCACGGCTTTTATTGTCGTTCAGTGCGTAGAGTTTCCGAAGATAAGTTCTTGTCTCCCAAACCATCGCTAAAATTGCTGCAGCTGCAGAAAGTTTTCTTAGTTTCCCTGGGTCAACAGTCATCAAACTTTTCTCGTTTTCAGGAACATCAATCTTGATGAAGAAAATATCCGTCTCAATCGAGTGTGCCACCGTCATCCCTGTGCCCGCAACAACTCGTTCCATTGTCGTTACGACCTGATAAAGCTCATCGAGCGTCCCATATTCAAAGAATGCCAAGTTCTCAATAACGAACTTCGAATATTCGATATGATGTGGCAATTCCAGCTTCGGCGGCTCAAAATCCACACTTAGGGCTAAATTCCCTAGGAGTTTCTTTCGCACCTTACGACTTGATTTGACGATTTCGTAAAGTGGTCGCATTTTAGATACGAACGGGTTGGTCGTAGCGCCAGAACCGTCACCAATAACATTACGTTGGTAGAGGAAACAAGAACGTACTCCATCCATATACCCCCGCTCAACGATGGTCTCGTGTTTTGAGTGTAGCGTACGATGCTCCCTGTAAGATATACCTTGGATCGTTGCATTAGTCGAAGTCTCTAGCGCGACCAAAGCAGGTACACACTAAACCGGACACAGTCAGCATACAACCTCTCCAAGAGCCTAATACTTTGAAGGAACCAAGTAAACAGACCTCTTTGGGGTGCACCAATCCTTGCCTTAAAATGCTCCCAATTACCTCCGTCGCAGTTAATGCATAAACGTCCTGACTAGCCATCGATATTTGAATAATGTTCTTCAAATACTTTTGCGCTAGGCTCGTGCTCACACCATCATTCTGGTTCTGGTTTGCTAGGTGTTCTAGCCGCCCATTGTTTTCCGTGTCATCGGGCTTATTGTCCTTCCCTTTCCCTTCGGCTTCTCCACTGCTAAGTTCACTCCGGATCTCTTCGCTTTGTAGGAAACCCCTGATCCCCACGAGTACCAGGTTCATCAGATCCTTATCTCCGGTCTCAAAGACCTGATCAAACGCTTTCAAGATATCCTTTTTCAAAAAGTGGCTTGCATAGGTCTGGCAGACGTAGCCTAGACTCTCTAGTGCAGCCTTTCTGACAGAGGCATTGATCTCAGGGTCGCAGAAAGGTATGATAGTATCCGTGATTAAACCAGAGACCGATGAACCTTTCCATGCCGGGAAAGACGTTTTGAACATATCCGCCTGTTCTTCGAAGTTGCAGTGTTTGCCAAAAAGCCCAAGGATATGGAGCATGCGGACTAATCGGTTCACTTCAGCCTTAGCCTCGACAGGTTTACCCTTGGATTTGAGAATATTCGTTAGACACGAAATCGTCACCCGAATAAGCCTTTCTGGGTTCTTCAAGACACCATTTATCGTCCAAAGACACGAGATAACCTCTTTTAGCTCCTGTAAGCCCGCGCTATCAGCACCGCCGCCAACACCACATATGAAGCAAAGGTACAAATCCCAAACATACCGGTGAAGGTAACCTCGATAAGTTCTTCAACAAGCTCTGCTGGACATTTGCCAAAAACCCACTGTGCAGATTCGATAATACCGGTAGCGCACACCCAAAGATGACAATAACAGACCGGAAGACATGTAAATCATCTAGTGCTGTTAGATTCTCAATGTAAGGTTGCAACATGATAAGCTGCTCGGGCGTAAAAAGCTTTGGACTTGCTCTCGCAAAAACCGTCAGTGTTTGCAATGTGCTTTGTCTCTCGGCCTGTGTCTTGATATCAGCATATAGACCTTCCGCAGTTTCATGAGAAATCACTCACTTTATCAGAATCACCTTGTCGGTCAAGGAGATCGTCACACATACTTCCAACCATTGTCTTGCACACCCTGAAGTTCATGGAACAGTTTTTCGTCTCTGGGTGTAGCAAGGACTTAATGACATCATGTAAAACTGTCAACATCACTTCCTTTTGTACAACCTTGACAATGACAGCAACACGCTCGTTCACAATTAATTTCATCTGCGGGCTGATCTCAGTCTGAACCTGTGCTGCGGCGTCTGTATCCTCTTCTCCCATGTGACCATAAAAGGGCGTGATCCAGATCTCTTCAAATGTTTTTCTTGCCAATTCCTACACGGAAAACCTCACTGTTAGAATTTTTTTCATCTCTAGACTCTTACGTATAAAAAAGAGAGCGCTATACCGAAACAACAGGATCATTATCTTTGATTCTTTGTACCAACGCTTCAGCAATAGCAACCTTCACAACCTCCTTCTTGCTCCTCAAGTAAATATCCTTAAGAATCTTCATTGCCCTTTTCCTCACGCCCACACCCGCATCAGATGCACGCTCAAGAATATTTTTATAAACTTGATCTTCTAGTTCTGGCTGCAGCTGAATACATTTTCCGATAAGGTCTACTGCTGAATCCCTGACCAATGGTGAAGGATCTTTTAGCCTTTTGATGATGAAGGGAACTACCTGCGGCCGTTTCAGTATTGTAGGATCTTTTTGAAGGAGCTGCAGAATAGCTTTCAGTCCTTTACTCCTTGTAGTAGCCTGGTTGTCGTCAACGGAGCGGAGCAAACGATTAAGGATATGCTCAAACGACATGCAAAATGGCATATGTAGCACCGTAAGCACGTAGGCCTGTCTCACTTGCGCTTGGGAGACTTTTTCCACATCACTGTTTTCGTAAATTTTGTTAGCCGCTCCATTGTAATCACCAGATATCACTCTGCAAGTAGTTGCTGGCAAAACTCACAAATCATCGTCGATCCAACTCTTATCCAACGTAATCCTCTTTAAGTTTCCGGCAACCCTCGCTAGCTCATCCTTCACGTCTTCGTCTTCGTCTTCGTCTCGCGCCTTCTCAAACAAGCTACAAATCCGTGCGCTCCACACCGTTAGATAATATCCACATGCACTCTGTAGACTCCCATCACTCGACATCATCTGTAGTAGGTGTTCAAGGGCATATCTGAAAGGGCCCCCCCAATCAATCAACTCCTCCTCGATCGCCGTGGGCACGCTCCCACCACCAGCACCACCAATAGAACTCTCCAAGCACTTCTCCGTAAGTCCAACTATGTGGGCGTCGGCGGAATCACCTAGCCCTTCCCGGTTGCGATGGCTCTCCCTCAGGTGCACAACCACGTCACAGATCGCGCTCCCCATTAGGCCCAACAGGTCCAATGCCATCGACTTCGCAGGTGCCGTTTGTTTATCCCCATCGACGATAGTGCACATGCTCCCAAGAATACTCCTCAGCAACACCTCTGCCCCCGGCCATTCTGGGGATCCTAGCACCGCGATAAAGTCCTCTGTAAAAATATCCATCAACACTCGATACGGTTGATCCCCCGTTTTTGTCGACTTCATTGCTCGTTGAACCAGGAAATTGACTACGTAAGCCGCGTTTTTCTGTGCACTGTCCAATAACGGATTCGACATCATATGTAGTCGGTCAACGACATCCATTCGATCAGCCCCATCTCCACTTTCTCCAACCTCCTGCGCTTCATCCTCATCCCTTTCTAACACTACTTCTCCATCCTCATCAGTGACCAGACCTTGCTTTCGTTTCCTTCCTTGATACGTCCCACTAGTCTGTACCAACCTCATGATTAGTGCGCTAACCAGCTGGATATTCTTTCCCTCAACAAGCTTAAATTGTCGTGCGCTCTGCCGATTAACTGGCAGCTTCTCGAGACTAGTCAATATTTCATCGAAGATGAATGTCCGCTGATCTGGATACCTGGCAAAGATCTTCGCAAGCACATCCATAGCTGCCACCCGGAATCTTTCAACCTTCTGCACACCAAAAGCCGAGTCCTTCTCATTTGAAGCATTTTCAATGAAGATGACCGAGACTGCAATAAATTCCATAGTCGTGATCGTGCCCTCTGTCACCTCTTCCATCGCAAGTAGCTTCGATAATAACGTGAATACACTTGTAATCTCATGTAGCAGTCCACCAAGAACTTTCTTGTGCGCCGCAGCCACCTTAAAAAGCACTTGTTTCTCACCTGTCGATCTCATCTCAATCATGGGATTAACCATCGTCTCGATGTGATTCTTCAGCACATTCAACACCCCCGCCAGCAGATCTTCCGAGTATATTTGTTTCTCTTCCCTACCACCCACCATGATTCTGAGTACAGTCTTTGCCGTCTTTAATCCATTATCCACCACCCCCACCCTAACCAACCACTCCTCTGTTGCCGACTCACTCTCGTCCTCCTTCACCATGACATCCGTGCTCTCCGCCTGTTTCAGCGAACTTTCACAGATCTTCTGCAGCCGCGCTAAATCATCCACTGGTATCTCACCAAACCGCGCAACGGATATAACTCTATGAATCGAATTCTCAAGCTTAACCTGAACAGCCGTCGCTAAACACGGATTCTCACCGCCCAATGTGCTCGCCATCCACATCTTCGAATTCTTTTCTACCACCCGGTCCGATGTGTCTGGTGAAAGGTTATCCTCGGCCTCAAAAATCGAATTAACGAATCCCTGCAGCCCTTTCAGTAGACTATCCGCCTTTGCTCTCTGGTCTACCCCTGAAGCCAACCGTTCTTCATCCTCCGCGTCGGAATGTGATCTCTTTCTTTTCCGGCTCTTGGAAGTGTTAACTGAGCCTACTGATTTGGTTTTGCGGAGCTGTTTGTCTAGATCTGCATGTTTCGCATACTGCGAACGATCGAATGTGGACGGTGGCGGGGGGATTTTGACGGCGTCGGCTTTCTGTGGTGTTGAGAAAGGGGGAGTGGGGGATTTGGTGTAGCCGTTTACTGGTTGTGGGGTTTCGAGCTTCTGAACTCCAAGATCTTCGGTCTTGAGTTGTTGGCTCTGGCTCTGGTTCTGGTTCTGGCTTTGGTATTGATGATGCTGTATTTGGCGATCTTGTATTTGCTGGTGGTAGGTTTGCATGGAACTAGGCTGATGGAACCCGTTTAACGGTGGTGTGGTAGGAGTAGGCCTAGACACTTGAGGCGATGCAGTTGGTAGCCTATTATTATTCTTGTAGCCGTGTTGATTCTGATAACTCTGTATTGGTGGTGCATATGATGTGTGATTAGGTGGCGGAACAGATCTAGGCCCAGGCGTTGACGGGGTAGGATCTATTATTTCCATATATACCATTATCAGAAATGAATTATTGGACTAAGAGGAGACAATTGAGAGCGGGACGGAGTAGAACGTTTTTGTGGCCGGATTTCAATTATTGGAGCTGCCCTACATCGGAATGACACGCTGCTCTTATTCAATACCATCTCCCCAAACTTCCCAATCTTTGCATGTTTGAGAATCTCATTCTGTCCCTGCCCTAAACCGCCTCGGGACGACATGTAATCGTCTGCACCATTTCCGAGCGACTTAAACCGACTATATCCCCACCAATGGACCCTCCCGTCAGCACCTCCAATTCCCTATATGCCGTTGGAACGCGAAAAGCACAAATACTCACAATTCAGTGCCTCCTCCGGCTGCGCTCAGATGAGATGATATATCTGCCAAGTACCTTCTAACGAATTTTGAATCCGAGTCATGCTGAGCCTCTCTATCTAGTTGATCGAGTGTTTGTCTAGACGTACGGCGCTCGGCCTCGGATGGAAAGATTGATGTAGTGACGGTAGATGCGAGCGCGGGGAGTGGGATTATATCTACTCACAAACTATTAGTTATCGTTTTAAGCACGGCAAATGATCACTGCCGGGCGGTGAGGGGCCTTACCCGCTGAAAAGGGAACAACAGAGCTTAAGGGTGTGTATTGTAATGCATCGTCGACGTCGATAGGTGGGAGTCTTGACCTGCCCCATGGGTGATATTCGTTTCCATTCATTCCGTTACTGTAATTCTTGGTTTTTTCTTTCGTGTTCTTTTTCGGTTTTTTATATATATATGAGGGGGAGATTGACTAAAAATAGGAAATTATATCAAGGCAATAATTTTCGTCGTCGTCGTCGTGTAAGTTTGAAGTGCAGCTTTTCCTACAGCCTCTGCATCCTCTCTGTAAGTGGAAATATCCTATTGATTCGAATCAAGCAGACACATCAAATTTCCCCATGCGCCCTCCGACAGCTTGCTTCCAGACTGCAGCGGTGGGCAGATAATGCGTTGTGTGAGGAAGGGAGGGGGGGTTGTTGTTGGGGGAGGTGGAGGAGGAGGCGAAGTTAAAACAAGGCAAACAAATCGGACTATTTCGCGCGTGGTAGGATGTGCAGACCACGGGTCGTGTCGACGTGACGAGCACCGGTTGGGAAAGGGAAAGAAGTAAAGGAAAGCGAGAAAACGAAGGGAAGGAGATGGAGGATTCTGTGGAATGGCGAGGATCAGTTAAAGCAACGCCATGAAGGCACGTTTGCTGCTAAAAGACGTGCAAAATTCCCGGTCGCGAAACCGTAGCCGCATTAGTGGCACAGGGCTAGGAGGGATGCTAGTGACCACGTTACACAGGGCGACGCTACGGGTTAGGGCCGAGTCATGACCAGTGAGTCGAGCGCTGTATTGTATGCACCATACGCTCTAGGATGTTCAAATCGAGTGGCGTAGCAGCAAATTGTACTACGGGTATATAGGGGAGAAGGAACTGTGCAGCAGGGGCTGTCATATGTGGAGGGGTTATGAACGATCCCGGTCTAATAGCAAACGCCAGTTATAATTCAAGACAGTTACTCTACACAAGCCCGCCCGTTTTATATGGGTATCTCGGGTATCACTTCATCTTCATCTTCACCATCTTCCTTTTCTTTTTCCTCTCCTATCTTCCAATCTCTACTCTTTACTAGCTTCCCCTTCATGCCCCTCCTTTGCTGTTTTCTTGTCTTCCTCTCTATACTCTTCTTCATTCTCCGCCTCCGCCTCCGCCTCCGCCTTCTTCTTTCTTTGTCTCAACTTCTCAAACACTCCCTGCCAAAGTTCACTCTCCTCGCCCAAGAAATATGTTAGTTCTATATCTGCAAACCCGGCGTCCTCACCACCAGCCATGCTATCTAGCTGGGAGATGATGTTTCCAAGAAGCAGAGCTTTGCCTGATGTTTGACCTACACCACCATCGTGTGCTATGGAGACGGCATGGATGTGGAGATGATAGTATGATGGTTGGTCTGTAATATGCGGGTCAGTAAGTTTGCTCTGATAGTACCAGTGCCTAGAATACACTTTTTTAAATAGTGGTCTTTAAAAACTCGAGGCCATAGGGCAAAATTGAGGGTAAATGATGCTGGGAGCCTACAATGGATGTAGAGCTTAATTTGATCCTCTTCAATTGGATACTTCTGGCAGATACCCTCGACGATCTGCTTTTGAAGCATCTTCAGCCAAGGGACATGTTTCTTTTTCAAGTCTCGTAGGGATGTGATGTCACGCCTTTGTACTAAAGCCATGGTGTACATGCTCGCCATGGTTTTACGATCCCATTTCCTATCGCGTTGTCAACATGTCAAATACTAAGCCACCCGGGGTACTGGGTAAGAAAAAGAAAACTCACAAATCGGGCAGCAGGATAAACCCATCTTTTTCATCAGTATTCTCGACAATTGTCGTTTCACTCTCTGCTTTGTGTTCCAGTATATTATAAACCCAGTTCAGCCTTCCCCCAATCCTCTTCTTCTCCACATAGGGCTTTACAAACTCCAGATAAATATCCGGTGTCTCTGTGACCATTCTCAAATTCTGTTGGCTATACTTTCTTATATGGGCTTCCGTTGCTGGATATATAAGAGTGATCTTCACATCAGCTCCACCGCGAGCCAGATCGTCGGGGGTGGTGGGAGATGACTGTGAGGCGAGGAACCAGTGGTAGATATCGTTTCGTTCCATCAGTGACAGTGCAGGTAGCTTGGAGGTGTGGGGGAATTTTGCCAGGTTAAAATCGGTGACATTGAAGGCTGTCTTTTCGGCGATGAGGATGGCAGGCTGCGAATCAATTGTGCCAAGCAGGTTGACTGATTTGCGGCCTGTGTCTTGGTTGATGAGGAATTGGAATTGGAAGCGGCGGAGGGTTTCTTCTTCGGGGCGAGTCATGACGGGCGATCTGGGTGGTGGAGAGTGGTAGAGAGTATGAGAGCTGAGGAAGAGGATAGCGGGTGTGATGGAAGAGTAACAGAGCGAGATGGATTTATCGATTGATGGATGGGTGGAGGGGTGTTTAAATTGATTTAAATGCTCTAGGTACCTAGCTGTAACAATCCCTCAGCCAGTAGAGATAAAGAAAACTCTTCAGGCCAGCAAGAAACCCTCGAGCATGTACGGTATGTACCTACCCGAGTCTCGGGGCGTGTATCCATTCACCCACTAGAGTACACTTCAGAACCCCTCCATCCATCTGTGGGGCGACCCCTGTCCCTGTCCAGGGTCTGCGCAATGCCGCCAAGATCCCCTTAGCTTGGGTCTAGTCTGAGTCTAAATCCCGACCACCGAAGTTCTGCACCAACAACGTTTTCTTGGTGGGGCAAGACACACTCACGAACAAACTCGCACCCCCCCCACAGAACCCCCGAAGATGATGGCAGCTCGACGGATAGCTTTACAGAGCACTAGATGCCCTTCATGCTCTGCGTCACTATTCAATTCGCTTTTTGGAACCCAGTTTCGCCTTCCTGCCGCGGCGCCACGGACGGTACTGAACGTAAGGCGTTACAGAGCCTCAGCTCTTCCCCGGCGAGCTTTCCATGAGTCTGCGATCAAGTTCAACGCCGATGAGAAGGCAGAAGATATAAACGGAACACTAGTCGAATCAGTGACTTCGAGAACCGAAGTCACTGAAGAGGAATCCTTAACATATAGCATAGATGTGGTTTCAGACTCCGGTATGGTGGAAACCATCGAACAAAAGGAGTTATCAATATCTAAAACAGAAATACTTGAGGAATCCGGTGATGAAGTGATTGAAGAGGAAGGGGGAGAAGGAGAGGGGGAGGGAAGAGAATTGTCCATACTAAGTGATAAAGCAGCTCTAAGTCCTACCTCGGAAGCTGTTTCGGGGAAAGCAGCAGACTCAGTCCCCTGGTTCCTCCGCGTCGAAACCCCCCGCCCCGCTTCTCACCCCTTCGCCGACCGCCAGGCCCTCCCCGAGATTCCCACTGATGCCCCCCCGGCACTCGAGCCGCTGTTAAAACATCTCTCGGAAGAACTTGGTATCAATGATCTCTCGCTGATAGACCTCCGCGATATGGACCCACCTCCAGCTATTGGCGCGGACACAATAATGGTTGTTGGAAATGCGCGGTCCGAACGCCATCTTCATATCTCTGCCGACAAAACCTGCAGATGGCTCCGGTCAGAGTGGAAGATGACGCCGTATGCGGATGGGCTACTGGGGAGGAACGAGATCAAGATCAGGAACCGCCGGTTGAAGAAGCGGGGACGGTTAGTGAGTACGCAAACCGGAGAGGTGGAGGGAGTGGGGTGGATCTGCGTGGATGTGGGGAGCCAGGGGTTGGTGGTGCAGCTGTTTACGAAGAATAGGAGGGATGAGATCGATCTGGAGGGCTTGTGGCGGAAGTTCTTGAATAAGGGAGCAACAATAAAGAAGGCGACGAGTATTGAGGAAATGTTCGGGAATAAAGAACCAATCGAAGACGTGGAGGTTAAATACACGCCTCCAGTACCGGTTGTCCGATTAGGTGCAGGACTATCAACAGGCAGTGGATTCTCAAATACCCAAAAACGATCATTCCATACTACTCTCTATCGATTCACCCCCGAAACCCCAAAAAGGCCTAAAAAATACGAGATCAAAAATTACAAATTCAAAGGGATTGACCTCAAAAAGGCCGTAGAGAGAGGGCAATACTGGCAAATCCTCAACCGACTTCCTCCTTCCTACAAGCCTACTGTAAAAACTGACGTAGCCGAATCGATTCTCAATGCACAAGTCAATCATCTCAAACTAGTCTACATTGTACGCGGCAAAAATTCCCATGTTCTTTCCTCGCGAAATGGCGTAGAATGTGTGATCATCGGCGACGGGCCATCAGACATCTCCTCCACCGAGTTCCTCAGTACCTTCCACGCCAACCTAGCTTCCTCAGGGCCTGCGCTAAAAAAATCTCAAATACATTTGAAATTCCTTATTCAAGCCAATCGTATCAATCCTCAGGCGTATCCGAGGAGCTGCCTCCTCGCTCATTTAGATCGTATGCTCGCTGAAGGCCTCCCCGTTGAGAAAGAATTATACTACCTCATCCTCCGGGCCATCTGCGACTCGACCCGCCTCGGCACTCTTTCCTGGGAAGAACACTTGAAAAGTCTTCTCGAAAGCATGGGCGAAGTCATAGAGCACATGAAAGCCCACTGCGAACACCCCGAAGCTAGCATCCCCGAAATCCAATACACACTCCTCCGCGCCGTCTCTCCAGCTAAACTCGACTCCGTCCATCGAGTTGCCAAAACCATATGCTCGCAGGAGCTTGCAACTAACAATTTACCCATCGATTACGTCCTCAGTAAATATCCCAAAATCCATGTAGGCACTCACAGCATCGAGAAACATTTTCACGCCATCGACATCGCTTTGACGCAGGCGAATCACTCATATACACTCCGCGAGCTCCAAGAAACGCTACTGGTAGGATATGCGATGGCGGGTCATTGGGTCGCGTTCTGGAATCGCTGGAAGAGTTTGTGGTATATGGGGGTGCATAGAGATGTGGAGTTTTATTGTCTAGTAATAGGGTTGCTGTTTATGGGGCGGAACCAGAATGAGTGCCTGAATGCTGTCAGGTGGCTGCCGAAGGAGATGGCGAAGGAGGTACCGGGTGTAGGATTGACGGTAGGGATGGCGAGGGGCATGTTGGGATTGTTGGCTATTGCAGAAAGTGGTGTGAATGCAGGTGTAGTTAGGACATTCGAGGACGAGACGGGGGCGAAGAATTGGCTCAGGGAGTTGAGGGAGAGGTGTGAAGGAGTTATAAAGAGGGTGGGGAGAAAACGTGAGGCTGAGAAAGAGAAGTTCTTGGAGATTGAAAAGGAGAAATCGCTGGGGGCTGAAGGAGTGGATTTTTCGGTGACTGAGCAGGGGAAGTTACCGGAGGTGTAGAGGATAGAGTAGTGAATGGGGATGTTCTGTACGGTATATAAAGATATTAAGGGGTGTGTATATATGTGTGCTGAGATAAAAGGCCTCTTGGATTACAGTTCTCTCTACATTCGATTTACTTTATTTAGACTAGCATAGTTTTATGAATATGAAGAAAGAGAAACCCTTTAGAATACTATCCATCACCGAACACAGCCAGAAACACACGGAAACCTCCGCCCATCACATAAACAACCCTGCTACTGACTAAATCCTCCTAGTTTCTGTTAGACATAGTAGCTCTTTGAAAGAGTCGCCTTTCTAGAGTATGTTGAAACCAAACAAAGCCTAACAGGGCAATACATGCTCACCTAAAAAGTCCCGCTAATTCATATTTATTTCTTTAATTTATTCTATATTTTCCTAAAGCCTTAGATTTTGGAAGCAGAAGCAGTATGGCAGCGCGCTGTATCTGAGTGCGAGTGAGTGTGTTTTAGGCAGAGGTTTCCGTTGTGCTTGGCGTTGGATGTACATGTATTCTAAAGGCGTTTGTGGTAAGTGAGCTGGCATTGTAAGGGTTCTCTCGGTGAGATGGATGATAATAACAGCTTAGAAATAGAGTGATACGTATGTGTGTTATTGAACTGAAGTTCTACTTAAGCATTTATATGTTCCATAAACCTTAATAGCTATACGATATCGTATATTCTTCCGCTGAGTGCCGGTTAGAGGTTAGAGGTTTTTGCTGCCGAGAAAAGTTGACGTGGGTAACCGGAGAGTTAAATCAAGACACTATTATCTGCGAATGCCATCCAAAAATAATGCAATTCACCTGAAGGGCGAGTAGTGCTGGATCGGTTTAGCTAACTATAGCTCTATTGTAAAATCTTGACTCCGGACCCCGCTTGTATATCTCCGTCGATATGCCATCATATTAGATGCATACCAACGAGTAAGAGGAAAATTATAATTTATATTAAGAAATCATAGCTAGAGGAATGAACCTTGCCACCGTAACCAGCAAACAGGAGGGGAATTTGGTAAACCATCGAAATGGTTGATTGTATTAATCGAGTGATATTTTATGATTAAATAAAAAGCGTCATGCAGAAAGAACTTTTCAGGATACCGTCATGACTAGCATTTACTTAATTGACAAGGCTTAAGTAAATTTCTTTAAAAATTCTTCAGGATTTCCTCGCAAAACTGCCTTTTGCATTTCACCTTACCATGGTCCGGAAGTACGGCATATTTTTTGCATAACGAAAGACGTCATGCTTTCTATATTTCTAGAAAAGGATTTTAGGCCAATTCGATTATGCTAATTCCAACGATCGAGAATCCACGTGATGCTACGGAAGATTACAACGACTTCCATGTTCCGGTAACTCCTCGTTGCTTCCAATAGTCTCATAGCATTGTGGAGAAAAAAGGGCAAATCTCGGAAATCGGCGCTGGGGGGGGAGAAGATAAGACGGCGGGAACCGAATACCCGTAGTTTTTGAAAATGACCAAGGATCAGAGTTCGGGTACCCATGGACAACCAGGATTTTGGAACGATGATTGCTTAGGGGGGATTTGTACCCTAAATCACACAGTACCACGCGGCTCACAAACAGACCATACATGTCTGATGTCTTAGGATCTTAGGATCCATCCGTGCAACTCTATGATCTCTGGTCCGTATCAGAATAGTTTTGGTGATGGATGAAGTCATTGTTCCATGCCTTTAGTGCGGCTGAAAACGGCTTTGCTTGCCATAATCTGGGTGCGGATCGTAGAATATGACAAAACGCAATTTAGTCGACATGAACCGACATTTACCGTCTGCAGGTTCGACGTGACGTTGACGGGTGTCAGGCTTGAGCTGCTCCAGGTAACGGCCGCTTGCCTGATCGTTGTCTAGTTATGCTTAAACATGAGTTACTGTAATTGATTGGTATGGAGCACTGTAGTTATGTGACATTTCTGTAATGGGGGGTTGTTTCTTTGTCTAATTCCTGGTTCGAGAGATTTCGATATGGCCCGTAAGCAGGGCTTACTCAATAGCATGTGCCTGGCCTGGCCTTGCAGAAGCAGAAGAAGGTTGGAACAAGCTGCTGAAATAAGCTGCTGAAATAAGCTGCTGCGAGCAAAGAGGGGAAGTTTGAGTCGTTGGGGGCTAGCAACCTCTCGTAGGTTTCCTTTCGGACGAATCATACAAAGCTGGCTAGAGAAGTTTCCAAGGGCTCGCGATAGCATTGGTCGAGGCAATCACAATGGCATCGTCCTTACAGGATCGACAGCATGCGCAGAGCCTTGTTTTTGAAGGCGACATTTTTACTTTTTGAGGGGGTGGAGAGGCACAGTTTATTTGGGAACTTGTCCGTTCACGCGTTGCTGCTGCTTGGGTGAAGCAATAACTGGGGAGCAGCCCTCCCTGTCGATAATAATAATAATACCTGTTGAAGAAACCGCCTCCTGACATCCAGCTCAGCGAGCATCACACGACTTTCTGATCTCGTCTCTCGTTCCCCACCGGAGTGAGGGACACGGTCGTCGTTGTACCGCACTGTACCGTATCTCTGCTCCACTGCACCCGCCTGCACCTCCACACAATCAATCATCGCCCTCTTGCTCGCCCCCTCGCCCCCGTTCGCTACCGAGATAGCTCTGCCACTCCTCAAGTATTCCTTAACCTCTGCATTTTTCGGGCTCGCTGAACCTCGAGTGTGTATTCTCTCGTTCTGCACTTTTCCTCGCCAGCCTTGTTTTTTCTTTTTTGCTCGGCGCTTTGCTAGCTCGCGAACTCGCGCGCGTTTCTTTCGCTTTTGGAATTCTTTCGTAATTTTCGGCGTTAGGGAGCAGCGAGCGCAAGGAGATCCGTTCCCGTTGTTGCTGTCGCATGTTCTGTTTGCTGTAACAAGCGAAACTCGTCCTTCCTTCCCTTCCCTCCCCTTCCCTTTCGGCTGGCAGGAGAGCCCTCGAACACGAAAACGGCTCCCTACCACTATCCACGACTACTGCTGCCTCATTACCAAAATCCGTCCCCTACAAGGCCATACACTCATCTACAATAAATAATGTCTGCGAATTCCCCCATCCTGCGTTCGTCACAGGCGGAGACAGCTTCCTCGTCGGACCTGCGAGACGAATCATCAGAGCAACAGGATGCATCGACATCAATATCGCCCCTAGTAACAGGAAATGACACGACAGCGGCAGATCATCATCCCGTCCCCGAACCTCAACAACAAACTTCATCAACGGATTTTAATTCACAAGACCGAGCGCGAATCGATGTTGTGAATCCGTCGGAAGTGGTGAGGGAGGGCACACAGCATCCGGTTGTCAACGTAGCTCCGGTTGCATCGGTTGCTGTAGCTTCTCCTGCTACTCACGCTACTGCTACTGCTGCACCTGTTAACAACATCGTCCCGCCTACTGCAGTCGCGCCGACTACGGGAGAATCCACACCACCACCGGAAATGAGGGCAACTTCATTACCACCACCGATAGAGCTGTCGGGGGTTGCGTTGTCGATTACTCTGTTGCTGATATCGGGTGTGCGCCACCAATTTACTATGGATGAGGTATATTTGGAGCAGCATTCGGTGAAAACGCAGTCAGGGAAGGAGTCATTGAAGGATCCGCTAGAAATGAGTGTGGGACAGCTCAAAGAGTGTATTTGGAAAGACTGGAGGGATGGTATGTTTTAGTTTTTTCCCCGTATTTATTTGGGAGGGGGCAAGAACTGGAATATCGAAATAGGATTCTGATGGGGGAAATATCTAGAATGGGACCAAAGGCCTGCTAGCGCAATGTTCATCCGGCTTATTCACTTCGGCCGTATGCTCGAGGACAAGAACCCCCTCAAAGGTAACCTATACACCGCTTGTTTCCTTTCTAGGCGAAACACTGACAACTAGACTTATCACGAGTATATATAGACTGTCGGCTCAATCAAGATACCCCGAACGTCGTTCACATGACAGTTCGGCCTCCCGAGGTGGGCGATGACGAAATGACCCAACGGAGCACAAAAGGATTCGGGCACTCGAGGGATACCGGGAGCGGGGGGAGCACTCCATCGTGTCGGTGCGTAATATTGTAGGGACGGGGCAATGGGCGAGAATTTGGCTATGAAATCGGGAGAGATGGGGAGGAGGTAGAAAGTTTGGGCGTTTGCGCCGCTGCGAGGCAACAGTGGACAAGAATGCCAGTGATCTACATGGAAGTATTCTACGATTTCCAGATTCCTACGCCAGTTTTCGAGGGCGACAGGAATTGTGCATACATTATTTCCCTATCTTTCCGCGTTGTTGCGATGATCTCTTTGCTTTTTTTATATCTGTCTATGTACAAGGAGTTTTTTCTCTTGGTAATTCTGTGGAAATCTTTCGGCCTTTTTTTATTATCTTATTAACTCGCTCAATCACTGTGTAGTTTTTCTCCCCCTTCTTCCCTTTTGTACTCATACAGTATTGTTTTTCCTTTGTATCGCCTTTTTTTATTTATCATTTGCGGTACTCTGTTATTTTTTTACAAGGTACAGCTAGGAGGAAATATAGCTTGAATTATGTGGGCTGTAGTCTAGAGTGACAGATGGAGAGAAATGAAATGGTGGACAGGTATTCAAGACCAAGCGAAAGCTTCTGTTGTGTTCACCGCGCAATATGGTTCATGATCGACCTAGCAGACATGGATATAGTGGGGAACGGTATGGAGAGCAAGTAGTACATCGCCCCCCCTTCCCGTTTTGATGAAAGGGGCCCAATGGCGTATGTCATGCGCGTGCGACCTCAGGGTGCCACTGCATTGGTGACGGGCGTCAAAATGTTTAGAGTAATTTGCAGATCCGGTTTTTTTTTTTTTGCTGTTATGGAAATTACCGTGCGCTTTGCGGTGGGGGCGTATGAACCCTATGCGCTTGAGATGAGGCTGCAAGGTGAGTAGGGTGGGAGGGGAAGCGGGTATTTATGTGGATCATGATGATTCCCATAATGTGGATGCTATCTTCTGGTGAGTTTCGGACGAAGGGTTTTATAGATAACGAACTTACTCTGGAAAACTTTGATAAGAGAGCCCGCTGGCTTTTGCGTGTTGTGAGAACACTGACTGATAAGAATCGCCGAAAGTTGATTTTATCGCTTCTTCAACCAGCTGGTCGCTATTCAAATATCCTTTACTGATACTGTATCCAGGCTGCACGTATAATTTTAACACGGAAGATTTTTATTTGATCCCTCCTCCCCACCCCGTGAGTGACTGTAGTGATCCATTAGTCAATTTAAACTGAGACTACATGTGTAGTTCTGAGGTATACCTAAAGCTCACTAGAGACAAAGCTTATTAGTATATCGGAATACCCTTATGTATTAGCTATAGTGAAAATTACTGCTAATATCCCCGATGAGTTAGGTAGTAAGAAGGTTACAGGTGCAAGAGTTATAATAGTACATATTTCTGAAAGCCAGTATCAACGCCGTAACACCTCTAGAAGCCGATATATTACTCCTCCCCCAGGGCCGCTTCCCCCTGGACCAGATCCGTAACTCTGCTCACGAACTCCTCCACCTCCGTATTTTCCTCCCTTAGCCTTCTGATTTTCCCGATACCGGCTCTGGCTCCCTTCTCGGCGTTCCAAGGCCTAGGAGTATGCTCCCACTCGCCTCTGCCTCCTCTGCCTCTGCCTCTGCCTCCTCTACCACGGTATGCAAATATAGGTGGAGGCTCCAGCGTCGCCTTATGAATGTTTAGGAGATGTCTGCGAAGGCTCGGCGATGCTAACATTCGCTGGATCTCGGGGGACTCGAGCAATGGAGCGAAGGTTTCGGATTCCTTCACTTCTTCCTGTTCTTCGTCAAAAATTTCCTCTGCAACCTCTGTCTTTACTGGTGCTTGTTCAGTGGCCGTCTCTTGTTTGGACTTTTCGTGTTCGGCTTTGTGGGGCCTGTAGCAAACGAGAGAGCAGCTGGAGGGTAGTTTGGTTAGCTATGCTAGAGAGGATAAGAGGGTGGCATACTAAGGGATTTCGCATGCAGGGCATTTGTACTTTGAGGATTCCGCGTTGCAGATTCCGCAGACCGCCATGATGCTTATTGTTGAAAAATTCCGATCCAATAAAGCTTAGAGAGAGCCAATGCTTGGCGGTGATGTTAGCCCTAACCCTAATAATAAGTTAACTGAAAAAAAAACACCAACCGGTCACCTGAGCTGTTGCCAATTTTTGTCTTACCATTGCGCAGTCGTGTAAGAAAAGCCTCGACACCCACCTCACTAACAAGACAGCGGCTGGGGTGTCAACACTTTTCTTACACGACTGTACATAATAGTAATATTTCAATTTACGTACTAGCTGTTATACATTCCACTCATACATGTGCATTTCCTAATCCTTTTCAATTGCCCTCGAAGGGTTTATTTGGCAGTAATACTGATTTTTCTCATTTGGGAATCGTCTGGTCTGTGAGCATACCTCACCCCCTTCATGCAACGAGTCTATCTTTGCTTCGAGTAGAGTATGGCGGTTATAAATAATTTGCCGGTAGTGGTGCTCTTGTGATGTATCCAGAGAACCCTGGGATGCATGTATTGTCTCAACTCAACCGTTCACTCGCTCTCCTATACGATGCTTGCATTTGGCTCTAGGGACTTCTTTTTGGAAGGTCTCTCGAATCAGCTTTTTGGGGACGAAGTTCAGTTGGTCGTAAGGCGTGATCTAGCCACGGGAGATGCGGCCATGCCAGGGATCGGTTCGGATTTCTGATGGACTGAGGTTCAAATAAGCTGGTTTTATTGTGGCGGAGCGGATCAGATAAGTACCAGCACAGCCACATAGAAGAGCAGGGGCGTCCTCGTGGTGTGGAACAACAACCAAACCCCCCCCACCACTCAGTCACCTCAAAGTGCTCCCTATCTTCTTTCTCTCTCACCCAACATCTTTTCCCAACCTTGTTCCAAACGGTCTCTCAAATCCTGTTTCCTTATAGTACATCCCCCTTCGCAGAATTTCGCCGTCTCACAAGTATCTCTTAGCAAACCCCAGGTTGCCCATAGCCATCCAAGCAATTCCGTTTTCTGGAATGGAGATTCCCACACGGCGGCGATATGAGATAGAGGAGCTTATCCAGTTCAAAAAATCTCCTCTCGTCTGTAAGCCCGAAGGCCTACCGCCAATTGAAGAATGGATGGGGTGAGCTTTCTTTCCCCTTTCTTTCCCCACCGTCTTTTGTGGTAGCCAGGTTTGTGCTAACTAGCTTCATAGTCCCGCCCCCGCAGTTCGACCACAATCTACTCGTGTGCGCACAGATGGTGATGCTCTCATCAACAATACCAACTATGAAGACGCCGCTAAGAGGTATTGCCACCGCTTTCCTAAGAAGTTGACCGTCTCACTAAGACTTAATTGTGCGATCCAGCATAACGGCGACCCGTCGGCCTTCTCTATTCGAAGCTCGTCACCTTTCAAGGTCCTCAAGTATGATTCCAAAAAAAACGTTTCTCATTATTTTTTACGGCTTAGACGGGCAACTGCTTATGGTTACTTTTAGTTCCCGAAAATATCATCCTTGGACCTCCGAAAATGTCGTTTGTGTCATCGTCTTCCGCTCGAACGCCATCTGGAAAGTTCGATCAGGATCCACTCCATGCAAGCTCCATAGCATCTCCGGTATTTGAAGAGGAGCGAGGAGAAAGCCCTCGCTTTGAACGATTCAAGCTCGAAAGGGGTATCCGCTCGGGTGATAAGGATAGAGGGGACAAAGATCGTGGTGGAGATCGAGGAGAGCGGGGTGGTAGCCGCGTTGGACGAGGGTTTAGAGATGACACAGAAGGGGGAGGTTGGACAAACGTATCCCGTCAGCCACGCAAGAGTTTTGGCGCTGAAGATGGTGATCGCTTCCGCAGAGATCGTGGCGAGAGAGAAAAGAGAGAAACCCCATGGGACAAAGATCGTCCACCTAAGTATGACAATTTCGGGAGGGATCGTGAGCATCGGCCAAAACTGAAAAGGGACGAATCTAGTTGGTTGCTAGATGATAATCGTGATCGTGGAGGAAACAGGGATAGAGATCGTGACCATTATGGGGACCGTGACCATCATCGTGACAGCCACCGCTACAATAGCAGTAGGACTGAAAAGGATCCTGAATGGATGGACTCGGGGCCAAGCAACGAGGATAGGACAGGAGATGATAAAACGGCGCGATCTATGGAGGAATTTCAACGCTGGAAAGAGAGGATGAAGGCGAATAATGCAGCACCTGAGGAGAAGAAGAAGGCTGAAGTGGTCGAAGAGCTTCGTAAAACCCCTCCTCCCAAGGAAGAAGTGGAAGAGAAATCTGTGAAAGAACATGAGATTGCTATTATTGAAGGTATATCACAAAGACCACCATGACCTAGTGTTTTTCAATACTAATACGGAGTAGAACATAAAGCAGAACCTCAGACTGCTCCGGCAGTTATAGAGAACGGAGTTGATCGGTTCTTTGGAGTTTGGAGTTCCACGACTAGTGTCAACAAGACCGCCGAGCAGGATATACTGGGCGCTATCCGCCAGGAACCTAAAACTGTAGCCAAATCTCGGTTTACCTCATTCTTTACTCCCCAGGAGGAAGCCGTAGTGTCTCACGTGGCTGAGGCTCCTAAGCCTTCCCCCAAACCGCCTACTCCAGCAAATGGATCCTCTTCCGAAGATAGAGCAGGGTTTCAACGTATCTTGAAGATACTGAGTGAAGTTAGCATGGGTGGTAATCCGGAATCGATCCCTGCGCCAGCCCCAAAAATTTCACGTCCTCTACAGCGTAGCATATCCCCCATTACTACGAATCTTATGTCTCCTCCCCCTGTTCCCTCACACCAAAATCAACCCAGTTCAGCACCCCAGAGGGACCCGAAAACGGACTTCCTCATGCGTCTCATGCATCAGTCGCATCAATCGCAGCAACATCAAGCCCAGGCCCCTCCATCCGTCTCGCCATTACACCAACACTATGGGGGGCCGTCTCAAATGCCTCCACCTCCCCCGATTTCTACAAGTCCCCACAATTATCATAGAGCAAAGAATAATCCTCTTTCTCCTGTATTTGATGATCCTGCTATTACAGACTTTAGAAGACGTGATGATAGCCCTATATACCCTAGAGGGCCTCCTCTCATGGAACAACATGGACCCCCGGCTGGCTGGCAGCAGCAGATGTCACAACCGCCACCTCAATCACTTAGACAAGTCGCCCCGCCTCCCGGCCTCGCAAGAAACCAACATCATCAAGGTCCTCCCCCGCCTCCACCATTCCTCGCTCCGCCCCCGATAGGTGTCAATGGGCCTCCAATGCCATTCCAGCTTGGGCCTATGCCGCCCAGCATCCCGCCCAACTTCGGCCCTCCCCCTCCCTTTTTCGGCATGAACGGATTGAACGGCCCCCCTCCCCAAATGAATGGACCCCTACCTCCAGGTTATCATATGCCATACCATCACCACCACCACGAGCAACCTCACGGGCCACCAATGGGGCTTCACGGCCCGCCCTTTGGATTCCCACATGAAGGGGTCAAGAATCCCCCTCATCCGCATGGACCGGGTAATACACGATTTTCCGCTGAATCGATACACCGCCAGATTCGCTGACTGCCCATGGACCAGGTCTCTAATAAAGGGTTGCTATGAAATATTGTACCTCGAACGATCTTCGTTGTACTGGGTAATTTCTTATGTCTTGGTTTTGTCACTGAATATTTGCTCTCCTTATTATTGGAAATTTGTCGATTTAACTTTCTTCTCGTTCGCGATACATCAGTACTTCGACCTTCTCCTTTAGCTAAGGCGTCGCTTTTTCTTTTCCACCTTTCATGTTTACTTTTCTGTTGGTTGTCTTTGTGTACTCATGATAACGTGTAACCGTACTTTCTGAGTGCTTTAGTTGTTGGATGGTTCGGTTCGGTTCGGTTCGGTTCGGTTTACCATTTGGGATTCCGGGGTGTGTAGTTTTGTATTTGATCATGTATTTGCTTCGTTCTTTGGTATATGATCAGGTAGTCTCTATGTTCCATTATTTGTCTTCCCCCACCGACACATACCGCCCATGTGTCATGGCGCTTCCCACATTTTTACCTATTTACCTTTGCTGAATGTCTTCTGCCCTTTACAGCAATATCTTCGATTTCTTGGGTGTGGCAGCACTGCTTTGCATTATTTATGTTTAGTTTTAATGCATGCATCTTCACGATTTAAACTGACTAATTGAAATAATTGGACTTTTTTTATTTTACTGTTAGGGTGGGTTCGTGTTTTTATTTCCTCTGGGTTTGGTCAAAAAAGAGGCCGGCTCGGTATTTATTTTACTCCTATGTTGTGTTGGTTTTGTTGAAAAATGTGTCATGTGTTGAGTTTTTATTCCAACGTGGCTCAGCGGCGAAATCGTGTTGATGGTCTGTTGGTTGATAAACATTTGTGACAAGTGGTGGAGAAGAAACGATGAGATGAGATCAGATAAGATGAGTGGTTGCCCCCACGTGTGAAAATGACGTCATGAATAAATACATCTTGTGACACTAATAATTTACCATGAGAACAACTTTCAAGAGGCTGCTGTTGAAATTTCACGAGTGATATTTTATGATTAAAATACGGCCCTCTAAGCTCACTAGAATTAGATCAGTTGATTACATGTATTTTTGGGCACCGAAATAACTCAGAATTTGGTAATACTTGCGATTCTTAAAGTGTATTTGAATTATTAGCCATCTTATTCCCTGTATGAACTGGTGAGCACTTTCTAGCGGCTACATCGCTTGAGATGGGGGTTAGAGTTGGAGTTTGATTGTCCCTAGGAAAGAGGACGAATGCCAACTAACACCTCTGACCATGGGAGTGGGGTTGAACTGAGAGGTTGCTAAAAATATATAGAAATTTACAGATATTGGCTATTGAGGGATCTAACTATCTAGGGTATGAACCGAAAGACAGACTGGCCAAGATAATCTACATTGCTGGCAAAGTAATTCTAATTGATTTGACAGCAAAATAAAGCAAGATATCCAAACCTAGTAACTATTATTGCTTGATGTATGGCGGTTACGTACATAAGACCATAGCGTTTGCTAGATTTGGTAGACAGAAGAATGCTTGAACAAATCTGAGACAGAACGGGCCTTTAAGCGTCAAGTTAGAGGGAGTTTTCTTAGGGGAGATCTACAACTTCGCTTTCCGCTCTGCAAAGGCCTTTAACTTAGATGAAGGCAGATCCCCCAATAAATCGATTGCAAGGTCGTTGATCTCAAGTCGATTTAATTTAAACTACTCTTGATAGCAAATGTTGGTGTGGATAGCCAACGCGCTTAAAGAAAAAACTTAAGGGAAGGCTAAATCAGACAGACCAACTCCGTATACAAAAATCAACAACTTTATATCAAAATAGCTGCACCAGCTATACCCACCACGATAGCAATAATTCCAGCGCGTGTTCGAGAAGCTGAGCCCTCAAAGGCTTCAGGCTCCTCGGGGTATGGTACTCCCTTTCCTCCTTGTGATGATACCACAACTGATGGCGGTGCTGGTACAGCAGCAGTTGACGCCTCTGGTCCTGGTGTTTGTTGTGTTAGTATAGGTCCACTTAATCCGTTTGGTCCACTCGTCTCGCTCGATCCGCCAGGCCCACTAAACTCGCCAGGCCCACTAGACACACCAGGTCCGTTGGATTCGCTTGACTCACTTGGCTCGCTGGGCTTATTGGGAACTGTCGGGACAAAGGGTGGTACTCCCTGGGGCTGGGCAACAGGTCCAGGCTGTTGTGGAGAGGGTGCCAGGCCGGGCTCTGGAACTAAAACTCCTATCTTCGTTAGTGATGATTATTCGGGGAATGTAAGGTCGATCTACCGTTGGGTTGCTGTGGTGCTTGAATTGCTCCACTAGGATGCTGAGAAACTGGCCCAGGTACTTCAATTATTTCCCCTGGTAGTTGTACTACGGGGCCTGGGACTTCAATGAGTTCGCCAGGAAGCCCAACGATAGGACTAGGGATTTCATAGTTGACGATACCCTCGGGGGATCCAACTTCCACAATCTCACCGGGAAGCTGAATAATAGGTCCGGGGGCCTCGACGAGCTCTCCTGGCAGCTGCACCACGGAATTTGGAAGTTGTTGAAAAGTAGGTTCCGGAACAAGGTATCCAACCTCGATCACTTCAGCATGAAGCTGAGTATTAGGACATGGCGCAGGGCATCCAATTTCGATCACTTCTCCAGGAAGCTCGACCACAGGTCCCGAAATAGGATAATCAACCTCGATCACTTCGCCAGGAAGTTGAGCGACGGGGCCTGGTGCAGGATAGCCAACTTCGATCACTTCGCCAGGAAGTTGGACGGTAGGGCCTGGAACAGGATATCCGACCTCGATCGCTTCTCCAGGAAGCTCGACCACAGGTCCCGGAACAGGATATCCAACTTCGATCACTTCACCAGGAAGTTGAACGACGGGGCCTGGCGCAGGATATCCAATCTCAACAACTTCGCCAGGAAGTTGGACGGTAGGGCCTGGAACAGGATATCCGACCTCGATCGCTTCTCCAGGAAGCTCGACCACAGGTCCCGGAACAGGATATCCAACTTCGATCACTTCACCAGGAAGTTGAACGACGGGGCCTGGTACAGGATATCCAATCTCAACAACTTCGCCAGGAAGCTGAACAATGGGACCTGGAACAGGATAGCCAATTTCGACTGTTGGACCGGGAGCCGCAACGTGGACGACTTCGGTCACGACCTCGACTGATCCAGGTATAGTTATGATCTGACCTGGTTCAGTGACGATCATCTGTGGCTGAATAAGGGTTTCCGCAGGTACTGTGATCACAACGGGAGGACACGAAGAACAGACCTGGGTCGTAATGACTTCACCAGGAACTATAACGGTCTCTGCAGGATATGTGACGATAGCAGGCGCCTCCGTAATCACTACCGGGGACTGCGAGACAGTAATGACGACAGTAGACGGTGTAACGGCTGGAAACTCGATTTCTCTAGTGACCTCCACGGTCTGGATTACTGGGGTAGCAATACCAGGGAGGTATGTGGTGATAATCTCTTGGATGATCTCAACCGGAACTTGTACCTGCTCAATAATAGTGGTAGGAACGGGTGTGGGAATCCCAGGAAGATTGACGAAACTAGTCACTGCAACTTCTTGGGTGAGGTATATTTGCTCCTGGACTGTGACTGGTACTCTGACTTGCTCGGAGACGTAAATTTGTTCCTGGATAGTGTAAGGAACCCGAACTTCCTCAGTAATTTCTATAGTCTGGACCACCGGAGTGGGTACACCAGGGAGGAAAGTTGTAATAACTTGAGCGGGAAGAAAAATTTCCTCGTAGATTGTCGTCGGGACAGGGGTGGGAACTCCAGGAACGGAAATGAGCTCAGTGAAAGCGACACTCTGGGTGATATAAACAATTTCTTCCTCTTTGATAGTAACCGGTACTCTGACTTGCTCCGAAATGTAGATTTGTTCTTGTTCTGTAACCGTTACAGGAACTCTGACCTGTTCCGAAACGTAAATTTGCTCCTGGACTGTGTAAGGAACTCGGACTTCTTCGATAATCTCTACAGTTTGAATAACTGGGGTAGGGACGCCAGGAAGATACGTCGTGATGACCTGAGCAGGTAGCACGATTTCTTCATAAACGGTAGTAGGCACAGGCGTGGCAAAGCCAGGAAGGGTGACGAGCTTAGTGACCTCGATCTCCTTTGTGATAAAGACAATGGCTTCCTCTTTGACGGTAACCGGTACTCTGACTTGCTCCGAGACGTAAATTTGCTCCTGGACTGTGTAAGGAACTCGGACTTCTTCGATAATCTCTACAGTTTGAATAACTGGGGTAGGAACGCCAGGAAGATACGTTGTAATGACCTGAGCAGGTAGCACGATTTCTTCGTAAACGGTAGTAGGCACAGGCGTGGCAAAGCCAGGAAGGGTGACGAGCTTAGTGACCTCGATTTCCTTTGTAATGAAAACGATAGCCTCCTCTTTGACGGTAACCGGTACTCTAACTTGCTCGGAGATATAAATTTGCTCTTGTTGGGTAACTGTTACGGGTACCCTGACTTGCTCGGAGACATAAATTTGTTCCTGTTGGGTAACTGTTACAGGTACTCTAATTTGCTCGGAGATGTAAACTTCCTCAAGAATTGTCCTCGGAGGTGGTGTGACAAGGACCTGTTCAGTGATGACAACGCTTTCTCTCTCGATAATGGTCTTCGCAGGAACGGTGACTAGGATTTCGTTTTCGATGATAACACTCTCCTTTTCAATAATTGTTGCGGGAGGGAGGGTTTTAGTCACGAGAACGGTATAGGGAACCGGAATCTCGACCTTCTGTATGATAGTTTCGCCAGGGAGAATGATTTGCTCAAGGATGGTCTCACCAGGAAGTTGCTGGTATATTGTCTCGGCCGGGAGTTGTATTTGCTCAATAATTGTCTGCCCAGGAAGCTGGACCTGCTCGACAATCGTCTGGCCTGGAAGCTGTTCGTAAAATGTCTGGCCTGGAAGCTGAATCTGTTCGAGAATCGTTTGACCTGGAAGTTGTACTTGCTCAATTATAGTCTGTCCGGGAAGCTGGACCATCTCGACAATTGTCCCCACAGATGCAATCTGTGTGAATGGGATATACTCGGTTTGGGGAGGACATGTGACGCATGGAGTAATAACTTCCACCTTCTCAATGACTTCGGTGACAGGGACAATCCTAGTGACAGGGACTTCGACGGGTACCTTGACAGCAGCCGGAGCTGAGACTTCAGTCTTGAAGGGAATTGCCTCTCCCACAGCATTGATGTAAAAGAAGTTCTTTTCCTCATTGAAGAGGAAATTATTCTCAGCAAAACTTTGCTCAGTGAATTCCTGAAAAGTGGCGGCAGAGTTTTCATTTGCGAGAGAATTAGGGTTGGTGTTCGCGTTCTCGTTGCTTGCGGCAACTTGGTTCTGATTCTCGTTGGCGTTGTTGATATCGTTCGCATTAGTGATAATGATATCAGGGAATACGATATCAGTCATTCCGATAGGCATAACACCCCCGGGCAAGAAGGTCTGACCTTGCTGCAGAGCCCCCCCTCTCTGCTGTTGAGGTTGCTGGGCAGCTTGGGCAGGTCCGGCTATATCAACGTTTACATTCTTTTCTACATTCTTTTGGACCACGACATCCTCATTCTTGTTGTTGTTGCTGGGAGATTGCACTGCACTGGTAGCTTTGCCTGGAGCAGCGAAATTACGGTCTTTCGCTTTATTAACCGCTTTATTCTCCTGTGAATTTACGTTTTGACTATTATTGTCTTCGTGGACGTTTCCACCGCTATAGGTGTTCTTTCTTGATGGTCGAGGAACAGGGGGGAATGCAGGACCTTCATCCTCACGAATTGGAGGCCGAGGAGGAAGGAAGAACTCTGGTGGAGGCTGGTCGAAAAACTCAGGAGGAGGATTGAATGCCTCGGGATGGAAAGGCATCCCATACGGTGGCGGTGGTGGGTGTCCAAAAGGTGAAGGAGGAAATCCAAAAGGTGGATGGAGAAGTTCAAAAGATGAAGGCGGAGGAGGGCCGAGTCGGAAGTCCGGGCCGGCTTCAGCTATATCAACTACCTCAACGTCTTCAACCTTTAAACTAGGTACTCTTTCCTTCGGCATAGAAGCCTTCCTTGGATCGAAAATATCCTTCTGATCAACAATCACTTTTGGAGGATTAGGGAGAGAAGAAGTAGGAGGATTAGAGTGCCTCCTTGGGGGGATCTGTTCCTTAGGACCTACTTCAGCTCTCACAGGTGAAGGAGGTGATGAAGGAGGTGGAAGAGGAGGCGAAGGAGGAGGCGAGCCACGAGTTGGTTGCTTGGAACGTTCATCTCCCGAAAATCGAGATGGTGGGGGTGATGGGGGTGATGGGGGTGACGGTGGAAGAGGGGGAGGTGACGGTGGCCCATGAATGGGTTCTTTAAACCGCTGCTCATCTCTCAAGAATGGAGGTGGAGATGGTGGAGATGGTGGACCGTGATTCGATTCCCTAGAGTGCATTTCATCCCTCAAAAACGGGGGAGGGGGAGGAGATCCCTCCCTCGGAAACGCGGAAAATCTCTCTTCCCCCCTTAGAAATGGGGATGGTTCATCAATCAAGAATGGAGGCGATTCACGCCCCCGAGGCCCAGGCTCCTCAGATATGAAACCTGATGGTGGCCCTCTGCGCCCTCCAGAGGGAGCTCCTGGCCCAGGAAGGTACACGGGACGGTCTGCCACTGCTACACCGACAAAAGCCAGGGCAGCAAGAGGCAGAGCAGCAAGATGACCTTGCAACCTCATAGTGAGAAGGAGAAAAAAATTGATAGGAGTTTATCAATTAAAAATGTGACGTGGGGGATATTACATGGATCTACGGAGTCTTTATAAGTTTGATTTTTTTTCTCAAGTTATAAACACTGGAGCTAATGATTTGAAACGAAAGGCTAACATAGTGATCAAAGCTTTAGTATGACTAATGTTGAGCGTGAATTTGCATCGGATCTCCTTTGGTAAATTTACTTCTAATATTATCACCTTTAGGGCAGCCTCGGTGCAATTATGAGTGGGTTGGGATATCGAGAACTTTAGGCCGCCGAAAGAAGAGAGAAAAGGAGAAAACCGGGAGAGGCGATTTGCAGTTCTTAGGATGAATTTCAACTAGAAGCCCATAGCCAATAACATAGGGAAACCTAGTAAGGATGGGGAAGGCGGATGGTGAGACGATATGTGCCGAAAGGCACGGATCAAGATGTAGATCAATGCACCAACCCAAAGAGCTTTATGGAATTGAAACCTAAAGAAAATAAAACACCCGTCTTAGCTGGATTATGTGCTGTATGGGAAGCGATAAAGCTCCAGGGCGGGCCACTGATAGTTCAAGAGTACCCTGAAAAGAGAGCAGTGAATTAAGCTTTCGCTTAAATTATCGATCATTGACGTTGATTTATTGCTAATCGAAAACGAGTTAGCGCCTAAATCTCAAACCTTAATTTCCTATCCTGATTAGTACCCCAATCTCCTTTCCTATTCCAGTTTGAGATATTCTATTTCTGATATTTAGAAACCGTGAGTGATCAAATATCCTCCGAATAAAAACCAGTATCTACAGCGAAGTTCAACTCTGTCTATGGGGAAATGGCTCGGCAGCTACATGTAATAGTCCTTTCATCCTCAGAAGTGCATGGACCGCTTATCAAAGCCTGGGCCAAATTTTGACGATTTTAACGATAAGGCCACTTCTGAAGATGACTGTCAACCTCTTCTCCCCGATCCTAAAAATGGATTTGTTACCATGCCATAAATAGGTATGAAATTGATCATCCAGCTTAGAGCAAATGTTTTATGATTCCGAAAGCGCGAGGAATTATCTCACCAAGCGAGGATATCCGCTCCACATCGATAAGACCATGGCGATCAGCTATTTGTAGCATCCTTCGAATATCATGGAAATTTTAAGTTAGTGCATCTATCCGTCGACAAGAATATCTGACTTTTTTCCACTTGGCTATTTGTACCGACCAGCTTGCGCTTACTGTACTCTTGCACTTGTAGAACTCCTACGTTCTTTGAAGTTGGGTATTTTTCTCGGGTGATCGTTTTATGGCAATTGAGTTCGTGAGTCATTAGTATACGTCTAGTCACTATTAGCATCGCACAGTGAGTGATATATTTTTTTGAGGTGTGGCTGGGTTCAGTGAAAAAATAGACATAGTTTGGAGCAAGAAGGGTGGAGGGAAGCTGTACGAATTGAGGGCTCGCTACAACAATGATGGCCGTTTATATTTTTAGATGCTCAATGCTCAAGTTACTCCCAGCGGATAGCTGTAGAACGAACTTGAGCAATCTCTCCTTATAATAAGTTTCATCTATGAGTCTCATAGGTCATTAGTTTCACCAATAATCCAGACCCTGACTTTGAGTTGGAAGCCCTCTTTAGTATTTCTCAAACAGAGAAATATGCACCTCTAAAGGCCGTAGTAGTAAATTTCGGGATAGGTCATGCGGAGGCATTTTAATTTGTCGAAGGAAATATTCCAGCTTTTGTAATTTATACCTCGATCATAGGCCAATGCGCGTCGTTAACTGGGCATCTTATTGCCCATTAGTTTAAAAGCTCAGTCGTAGTTTATATCTCTTTCAATTGGCATATTAGGCTGGGTTTCTGGTATCTCGGGATCGATGTTATTTCCTAGACTTGCCAGCTTCTAGCTAGCCTTTAATTTATGATATATCAAGAGCCCAGCTCAGCAATGTCACCAACAACCCTAGAATATCGGTGTTCCCGGTATACCATATTCTTCGTGTTCAAGGGCAAATATCTCATATCATCAATGCCCAAGGTGGCTCTGTTGAAGCTAATATTCCTCAAACACTTATTCAGGCTTTGATATGATCATAAATGCAGGCCTTTAAGAGAAAAGGCGAACGGTATCACAGTGACGCGATAGATGCAGTAAATATATTATTCATAAATGTGATTTGGATGGTACAAATGGTGATCCAATTCACCGCCCTAGATCTGCCAATTAGACGAAGGAAAATACCGTGAGCAGCAACTCACCTGTTGAGCACTTTATAGTTACGAGAGTAATATCCAGGTTGGTCGAAGGGGCTTTCGCGGGTATCTCGGAGATGTTTTGTCGTCAGCCGTTATTATTGAAAACTGTACGTAAAAAGTGCTACCTGGAGGTGGGGGTTTATGCATTTGTAAGAAACCTCGCCAAGGCCACCTCGAGACCTGATATTGTTGCACAATTTTAATATCTTTTTCACAGCGCTTGTTTTAGTTGGGCAGGGTTGATCTATGATGACACACGTCCGCCCGGCTTAAAAACTTAGCTACATTTTCTAAAAACTGTTGGGCAGTTAGGATGGATGGATGCGCGACGTAACTCCGAGTTCAATGATCGATCAGCCAACCGAAAATATAAATCCACCCACGATTAACTTCAGACTATCCCCGAGTCTCATACATTTGATATTTTTCAACTAGAAGGTAATGATTGCACTCCAAATAAGAGGAGATCGTTCAAGCTGCCACCTGATTGAATCATCCAAGGAAATCTACAATAACCCTAACCCCAGATATAGCGATTCCTAATTTAGGCTAAATACTGCCAACGCAGGTGCAACTGTCGAAAAAAAAAATCTGAGACCTACAGGATGAAAACCACGGCGTGGGATCAATAGACATGCTATTATCGGATTTAAAGAAAAACTACATGTATGTACCAGTAATTCACTGAGACTAAGAATATGTATATATATACATGTTTATTAGAATCTTGTGGCATTCCGAAGGGCTACGTCTGGATCCTGCCTCGGTTGCAATTCGCATGCGATTCTTGGTTTTGTACTCTGTTGGAACAAAAATCTCTCCGAGACGACGTAAGTGAATTGATTTGGGTTAAGTATATACATGTATTCGGTTCTTGAACATTGTGCCCCAGAAAATTTGCCCATCACGCCATCGCTTGGCACCGCCAGGCCAATCAGGGGTTGGATAAACAAATCGATTTCAACCCCACCACGGTTCGGCAGAGCTTGGTGGCACAAAATAAAGACCCTGGTTGACGGTGCAGCTCTTTGTTCTTTATTCTCCTCACAATTCCCCCAGAATTGTGAATATTTTTTCGTTCTCGAGTTGTTCATTGCGCACATCATTCTCGAAAAATGGCTTCGGTTGACGTTTTGAAGACCCCAGAGGAGGCAGGTACGTCGTTTGATCCCCACTATCCAAAGAAGAATCTATAGTTGTTGACAATGGATAATTGAAATATAGTCGCGCGAATTGCTTATCTTTCTAGCGATGTTGTCGTCTCTGTTCAAACTTCGTTAGCTCTAGAATCGTCGTTTTCTGCTCAGCTCGAAAAACTCTCTTCCAGTGGGACGAAGGGTGTCCTAGGCGGATCATCAGCACCAGAGGTATATTCAATTTCTCAACCATCAAAATTAAAAATTTACTAATTTCTCGGAATAATAATAGGTACGAACCGTTCGTTATAATGCGGATCCTTTGCTTTCGGTATTTCAACCCATTCGATCAGGAAAACTCGTATCGGTCACAGCAACTTCAGATATCTTACTTTCATCGATACCTCACCTTTACAAATTAATCAATTATCCGGTTGTCATCCATGTTTCAATGCAGCCTTCGGAATTCCCAGACTATTCTGGGATTACGGCAATTCGGCAAACCGGTTTAATTCTACTCCAGTCAGAATCGACACAGGAAGCTCAGGATATGGCTGTAACCGCTCACGCACTTGCGATCAAGACCGGGAAGGCCGTGGTTCATTTTTTTGCGTCTTCTGGACCGGAAACAGCCATTGCGGTCGAGGACCAAGCGCTCCTAGATAGATCTTTGGACAGAACGGCTGCGAGGAACTTCCAATCCGCATCTGTTGAATCAAATAGTTTATACGCAGATGATGGCGTGGTAGCTCAAACACGGCAATCGAAGCCTCCGGTAACCTCTAATTTTACGAGTGCGAATGCTAGCGGGTTGGCGAGCCCTGTGAGTGAATTGTCAACTGTCGGCAACGGTACCAGCAACGGTACCAGCACCGCAGACGATAAGAGTACTAGTCCTTCACTATCATCTGGATCTCTAGAAGATGCCATTAAGACTCGCGCCGTCACCTCCGATGATATCTACAAACATACTTTAACTATCTTTGAGGTAATCAGACAAGTAACTGGTCGTTCATATAGCATCTTTGAATACCATGGCCCCAAGAATGCCAACATCGCTCTTTTCATTTTTGGCTCGACAACGAAACTTTTCCGCAATACCATCGAGAAATTGACAGCTGAGGAGGATTATTCAAGAGTTGGTGTGATATCTTCAAGACTTTACCGTCCGTGGTTTGGTGCCAGACTCTCCGACAGCCTCCCTAAATCGATCAACAAAGTCGCTGTTCTAGAGCAGATCAAGAGGAAAACCACAAAGTGGGGCCCCCTATTTTTGGACTTGCTTACCTGCCTCCGCGCGGGCCCGGCTGCAAAGGGCGCTCCAGTAGTGGTTGGACACCAATTGGGTTTCATTAATCCTCAGACTGTGAATCAGGCGGTGCGAGGTATCGTGCAAAATCTGAAGTCGGAGGTTCCTGTACAAAATCTTTTTGTGGGTTTGGCAGATGGGCCTGCTGAAGCCTCGGCAGATTCCAAGATCTCGCAGCCTTCGGTTGAGACGGCATATATGAAAATCCTTGATCAACTATTTGGCAAGCGGTTACATGTCGCCAACTCCCTCGACAAACCTCATGCTGGAATATCTTCTACAATTGCCGCGAGCCCCGAATATGGTTATGGATCGCTTTTGGCAAGAATTGAGAAACGTAATGCATTTGTCCAAAAAGTTGAGAAACTAGCCAAGTCCAACGAATTTATCACCCGTATTCCCAGCGAATGGCTATCCCGATGGCTCCTGGTTGCCGATGACGAGGTAAAGGGTGCTAGCTTAGTGGATGGGATCGTTACCAGACTGCTTGTCGATGGATCTCCTGCTGCATATGAGCTCCTAGCAGATAAGGCTCTATTCTACAAACAGTCTCACTGGCTTGTTGGGTCCGATGCATGGTCTTATGATCTTGGTAATTCTGGTGTTCATCATGTCATTGCCTCCGGTAAGAACATTAACATGCTCGTAATCGACTCTCAGCCGTATTCAGAACATGCCGCTGGCGATGCCTTGCGACGCAAGAAGGATATCGGTCTTTACGCCATGAATTTCGGAAACTCATACGTTGCTTCTGTCGCGGTTTATAGCTCATACACCCAGGTCCTCCACGCCATGCTTGACGCAGACAAATTTGACGGGCCGTCAGTCGTAGTTGCGTATCTCCCTTATAACAAGGAAGACGATTCACCTCTTGCGGTTCTACAAGAAACAAAGAAGGCTGTCGATCTTGGATATTGGCCACTGTACAGATGGGACCCGAACGGCGAGCAGAAGGGAGGCCTAAACTTTAACTTGGACTCTGAACGGATCAAGAGCGAGCTGAAGGAGTTTTTGAAGCGAGACAATCACTTGTCTCAGTTAATCAAGAGGAGCCCCCAGTTTGCCACCAACATCTCCAGTTCTTATGGAACGGAGGTGAGGCATCAACAGAAACGCAAGGCGAAGGACGCATACAGCAAGCTTCTCGAGGGTCTTTCTGGGCCACCTCTTACAATCCTTTTTGCATCAGATGGCGGCAATGCGGAAGGCCTTGCTAAACGCCTAGGGCGACGTGGTAAAGCCCGAGGCTTGAAAACATTAGTTATGTCGATGGAGGATTACCCTATCGAGGATCTCGGCAATGAGGAAAACATTGTTTTGCTCACTTCCACGGCTGGTCAGGGCGAATTTCCACAGAACGGTCACGCTTTCTGGCAAGCCGTGAAAAACTCGACCGATTTGGACTTAGCCTCCGTCAATTATTCCATATTCGCTTTGGGTGATAGTCACTACTGGCCTCGTAAGGAGGACAAACACTATTACAATAAGCCCGGTAAAGACCTGGATAGGAGATTTGCGGATCTTGGAGGGAAGAGGCTTGCCGAAGTCGGTCTTGGTAATGATCAGGATCCTGATGGTTACCAGACGGCATACTCTGACTGGGAGCCGAAAATATGGAAATCCCTTGGCGTTGATAATGTTTCTGGTCTTCCGGATGAGCCACCCCCAATCACAAACGAGGACATCAAGATTGCATCAAACTTCCTCCGTGGTACTATTGCGGAAGGCTTGAAAGACGAGAGTACCGGGGCGATCTCGGCCAGTGACCAACAGCTCACCAAATTCCACGGTACTTACATGCAAGATGATCGAGATTTGAGAGATGAGCGTAAAGCTCAGGGGCTTGAACCAGCTTACTCTTTTATGATCCGATGCAGACTACCGGCTGGTGTGGCAACTCCTAAGCAATGGATTCAGATGGACGATATCAGCAATGCCTGGGGTAATGAGACGATGAAACTGACAACTAGACAGACCTTCCAGGTTAGTTTACAACTCTAACCACTCTTGATTTGATATCAATTACTAACTATAGATAGTTCCACGGTGTTCTCAAGAGGAATTTGAGGTCATCTATGCAAGATATCAACAAGGCTCTCATGACCACGCTTGCAGCTTGTGGGGACGTCAATCGTAACGTCATGTGCAGCAGCTTGCCCACACAAAACGCCTTCCATTTGGAGGTCCATGCTGCGTCCAAGCGTATCAGTGACCATCTTCTCCCAGCCACCACTGCCTACCATGAGATTTGGCTCAAGGATGAAAACGACAAAAAGGTCCAAGTTGCCGGTGATGCAGTTGTTGATCACGAACCTTTGTACGGACCGACATATCTTCCTAGGAAGTTTAAGATAACCATCGCGGTTCCTCCACACAATGATACCGATGTCTATGCGCACGATATTGGTTTGATCGCTATCAGAGGTGAGGATGACAAACTGACTGGCTTCAACGTGTTGGTTGGTGGTGGTATGGGTGTTACGCACAACAACAAGAAGACCTACCCCCGAACAGGTAGCATGATGGGCTTCGCCGGAGTCGATGAGATCCACACAGTTTGTGAGAAGGTCATGCTCGTCCAGAGGGACAACGGTGACAGGGGTAACCGCAAGCACGCTCGCCTAAAGTATACCGTTGACGATATGGGAGTCGACGTCTTCCGCGGCAAAGTAGAAGAACTTTGGGGTCAGAAATTCGAGGAGGCGAGGGCCTTCCACTTCGAATCTAACGTCGATACTTTTGGCTGGCAGAAGGATGAGAATGGCAAGAACCACTTTACGTTCTTTATTGAGAATGGTCGCATCGAGGATACACCCGAGTTCCCCATGAAGACTGGGCTTCGCGAAATCGCTAAGGCACACAAAGGAGAGTTCCGTCTCACTGGTAATCAACATCTTATTTTGAGCAATGTCGACGATGCGGACTTGCCAAATTTGAAGGATATGATGGCGAAGTATAAGTTAGACAATGTGCAATTCTCAGGATTGAGGCTGTCTTCCTCTGCTTGTGTCGCTTTCCCCACCTGTGGTCTTGCGATGGCGGAGAGTGAGAGATACCTTCCGGTCCTAATCACTAAACTGGAAGGTGCTCTTGAAGAGTATGGTTTGCGCCACGACTCTATCGTCATGAGGATGACTGGTTGTCCAAACGGTTGTGCTCGACCATGGCTCGCAGAAGTAGGGTTCGTTGGAAAGGCTTACGGGGCGTATAACAGTATGTTCTCCCGTTTAAATTCCAAGATCATGATTTTTATCGATGGTTGCTAATAGGTTTTATACAGTGTACCTTGGCGGTGGCTACCATGGTCAGAGACTCAACAAGCTTTACCGAAGTTCTATCAAGGAAGAAGAGATTTTAGAGATCTTGAAGCCACTCTTCAAACGCTACGCACTTGAGAGGGAGGATGGTGAGAAGTTTGGTGACTTCTGCATCAGGATTGGATTCATTAAGCCTACTACTGAGGGCAAGACATTCCACGATGATGTAAGCCCTCTATTTACTTACTTGTATGATCGGATGATAAGCTGATGCAAATGAACAGGTAGCAGAGGAGGATATCGAGGACGATGAATAGACCAGATCTCCTACGAAATATTTTGCGCATATGGTGGCAGTCGGACAATTTTCGAGGGGTTTCTTTCATTAGCTTTGTATTTGCGTTGTGCGCTGTTTTTCTTTCTTATGTGTCATAAAAAATATGTTTATATCAAATCTCTATCTTACTTTGTATATTTCTAGCAATACGTGAGCTTAGGACAAGGCTCTGATTGTTAGCTTTGAAGACAGCTTTGAGCGTGCTTAGACAATAAGGAATGGCAACAGCTGTCAATTTCCTAAGTATCAGCAGTCTATGATCTTATTAGATGAGTGAGATAGCTTCAGCCTTTAGTTGATTTTCCCGAAAACGATCTTGCTCGCGAAGGCTTTCAAGGTTGTTTAAAGTTCTTACAAGATTTCCAACTGTTCTTAGTTCATTTTTGGTTAGACGTCTGCCATCCTGAGTTGAGGGCCCGACTACATAGGCCATCACTCGAATAGTTGCTTCCACTCATTTAGAGAAGTAGCACAAACTAAACCCAAACTCCTTATGATTTTTTATTTCCCCACGACTATGACAGAAGATTGACAAAGTAAAATACAGAGCTCTAAAAGGAAACCTAAGCTTCTCTCTTCTCCGCGATCCTGGCTTTGACAGCCTCGCGCCTTTGCTCACGGGTTCTCTTCTTGAGTGCATACTTAGTGCTCTCGGCCTTCCAGTGATCCTTACCCCTACTGTCGGCTTCGGGGTCCGCAAGGTTCGGGTCTTCGCGGATCTTAGTGTGGGCATTCTCATAGACCTCCTCGAGGCCGTCGGCTATCGCGTTAAAAAAGGAATGTTAGTAATTCAACTCGTTTGAAGGTAAGGGCTATGCATAAAACTGACCTTCAATACCAGAGTCAATGTACTTTCCGAACTGGGATTTGTAGCGCTCCTCGTCGTCATCAGCGAGGGTCTCCATGTACTCAGCAACATGACCACCGAAGATGTATCTAAACAAAACATAACATTAAAAAATAGCTCCATATCTCGGATCACTAGCAGGCCCCACATACTTTCTCAACATGTCGGCATCCAATTCCTTAGTCTCAATGTCGAAACCAGGGAATCTGCTCTCGCTATGAGGAATATACAACCCACCATCACTGGCACCTTTCATTGCACCAAATATACGGGCACCAGTCGAGGTCCTGTGGAGTCCAACATCCAAGTTGGCTTTGAAGGGGCGTCTCGTTTCTCCATCAACATCTGCTGACTCAGTGACCTTGTATTCGCCATCGACCTCCTCAACACCAACGAATGATTCATGAAGACCAAGTTTAACAAGAGTACGGCGAGCAAGCAACAGTCCAGTAGAATAGGCCGCAGCCCAGTTGGTCAACCCATGTTTGATTCCGTAGCGGGGAAGCTCGTGAGAGTAGGCACAGGCAAGGACCTTGTCACCTTGAATCTCGGAGCTGACGATTTGACAGATGATCTAGATGGTTACAAAAAAAAGATAGGCCAAACACCAAGAAGCAAAAACATTAGCCCACCTCCATTCACATTATAAACGTTGCCAAATAGACAAACGTCTTTTTCACTGAACTAAGCATTTCTGCTACTGTGTTCTAGAATTGCGAATGATCGAGGTACCGGGCATTGTTTCGCCTTGTTCTTCGTTCTTTCTTTCTAATTCTTGTTTTGCATGCAAGAACGGGGCTATTTGATAGGAGTGAGTCTAGCTAGAATAGGGACATACATCGCGGTTGGTGAAGCGGACAACGAGTCTGTACTTGGGAGCGTTGTACTTGTTCTTCGCCTGGGTGATTAACCGCTTACGAGCATAGTAATCGGTCTTTCCTTGCTGTCTACGTCTGTATTTTGTTTGATAACGAGAGAAGTAAGCTCTAGACTTGATGTTCTTTTGGAAAGGCTGTTAAGATTGTTAGCAAGGATTCGTCACCCCGAAAAGTGAGTGGGTTTAGCAGAATGTACGATTTCACAAGTAGCTATTTATTCTACCATTGAAACCGACAAATCTCCTCTAAGAGTCTATATACCATTGTTTCTCGAATTGGCGATTGCCGTTGATGTTTTTTTTGGTGCTGATTATCGTTTGGTGGTTGTTACTCAACGTTGTTGTCGTCAGAACTTTTGGTGGAGCGAGGAAGGACGTCTGTGGGATTTCTTGCTCTGTGACTGCCAAACTTCGGCAAAAACTTAGTCAGCCATATAGCTTGGCATTTTAACCACGATTTCGATATCTCATCCTTTTCGCCCATTTTTATTTTTCTGGATTTCTTTATTTCGTTGAAAGTGTTCCACGTTGAGCGTCCAGTGCTTCAATCTCTCCCAAGAAATGACCCTGCATTAGTCCGCGTGATAGCTCCTGCTGCGAGACGTTTAGCGAGATGCCAAGTCTCACGTGATGGGTCAGGCCCGCCAAGAGTTACTGTTCCGAACTTACCGGCATGCAAGTGGCTAAGAAAAAAAACACTGGGTTCCTTGACTGCATGTAATTTGACTTCCGGAAGGATCCGCCCCTCGCAATCGCCCTACGTAGAAACAGCGACGCATCGAAGTGGCACAAATATATCCGAGTGATTCCTTATGGAGCGACCAACAGAACCTGCATACGCTTGCTATATCTGTATGTAGTACCATTAGACAAAATAGGGCAACGGGGATAAATAAGTCTTCTCACTACTGTACTTGCATCGGACTAATCTTCCCCCACTAGGACTCCCGTTATTGCAACGATCAAAGGGTAAATTCAAGCCTTTGCTCAAGATTTCTCTCCTTACAGGATCAGAGGTATCGGGGTTGGGGAAAATAACTGGCTACTGTCTAACCCGTTTCGCCTCTTGCCGTTTCTTCCGCTGGCTAGCTACCGTTACTTTTTCTTAAATACATTTCCCATTTACATAGCTCCTAAGCTAGGTGAAATATAAGGTGGAGTCAGAACTGAGCCGTGGCTATTCTTGGCTTTAGCGGATTGCATATTCTAATGTGTAGAGCCTGTTTACTATACATCTGTGTCCTTTAACCTTCATCACCGGATATATGTAGCGGTGGTTATTGGTGGTGGCAATTCTGGGGTTTTGTTCACGCTATAACTTCGGTTGCATGTGACATTCTTGTACCAGATTTAAACAATGAAACAATGATTTAACAAAAAAAAAAAAATGGTGGTGGCAATTCTACGTGTAGCGGGCCATGGCATCAGGGAGCTACAGAGGTACGAGGGAAATATATCTTTAAACAGCGAACTCTAGCTATCAAACCATTGACAATTCTAGAGGTGCATACTCCATAAGCATATCATCTCCAAGTTAAAACACCTATGTATCTGCTTACAAAAACCCCAAATACCGAAACGCAGCTGGTCGAACCTATGTACCTCTCCCTAACTAGCAGGGTGTGCATAGCAATTCGAAAGCATTAGAAATCAAAGCCAAGTATAAGATCGTGCGTTGCCTGAAACCCACTCCACTGCTGTGAACTCTCCGAGAGTCGGCCCATTACCGGCATTCAGCAGGAAAGAACTAAAATAAAACAAAAACAAAAATCTCAAGCTACCATTGGTCTGTAGCCAAAGATGTTAGGATTCCCATGTGGTCCACAACCAGAAGCAAGTTCCTAAACTACATGTACCAAATGGAACGGTATATAATATTTGGCTGAAAGTGGTACGTTGGGAAGGGAGGGTAAGTAAGCGCCTGGAAACAACATCTACATGCAGTCAGTACCTACATGTCCAAAACTGGATCAATTATACTGGCTTGTTCCCTTGTCGAAGAGCAAAGGCTACAGTACCCAAAAACACTGATGGCTTTCGCTTAGCCCCGTGCATGTACCACCATGACATTATGGTTAACCGACCTATCGATTGCGACTAAATTACTGTGTTTCTAAATATAGCCACTACTACCTCGAACTTTGAATCCTGATTAGAGTTTGCGACTTACGATGGCAAAAAATCCCGCTTAGGACGGCAAGCGAGTGCCTTGCACATACGAGAGTTCGCCTAGATCCGCTTGAAGGCGTGCTATTCCCCTTACCCAATTGCTCCGAGATGTGCAGGAAATAAGCTAGCATAGTCAACTGCTAATCACAAAAAAAACTCACTCGCAAATGCCTGCCATGTACCTGAATAATTCGAGTATATAAAGAGAGCGTTTTCCCAGGCTCTATTTGTTTTCACTATCATCACCACTTCTCACAGTCCAAACCCCACTCCGTCTCAATACAAATAGCAACTATGCATTTCGCCATCACTACCCTTTCCCTCCTCGGCCTTACCATCAGCGCGAGTGCTGCTGCAGTCCCAGCAACAGTTGAAAAGCGTGCTAGCGATTTCTGGCAACTCGTTGCAAAACCCGTCGACGACTCGACTGCCGCCGGAATCCCTCTTATTCTCGGTGTCCCATTTGATACCGACGCCAGCGTATGAAT
Source organism: Gyromitra esculenta (assembly GCA_038503075.1). NCBI lineage: Eukaryota > Fungi > Ascomycota > Pezizomycetes > Pezizales > Discinaceae > Gyromitra > Gyromitra esculenta. Next base: position 1,577,593 of record JBCAML010000001.1, read on the forward strand.
CATCCTCCTCTATCCTAATAGCCATAAAAAGGGTTCTAACATATTTTATCATAAATAGACATACCTCTCTACCGGCGACCCAACCGAAACCCTTTTGTGCTCTACACTCGAATCTGTCTTGGACTGGGATGGTAATACCCTCACCGGCATGAAGGTGGTTAACCATCCCGGCGTCACTCAAGATGTTTGGGCGTGGAAGACTATCGGGGTAAAATTTCTTTACACCAGCATCTGGATTGATATTACGGGGACCAGGGGCAATTGGTCGTTTGTTCAGGACGCAAACAGCAGCGACGAGCTTTTAGCCTTGAATGGGAACACAGTAGCAGGATACCAAACTGGTGTTTCCGGATCTAATATCTTCTTTGGGGACGATGTTCCTTCGGGCGAATACCCGATAACCTGGGCCGTGTTAGCGAAGGTGCCAGTCGAGTCTTGTTAGAGTCTAGGGTTGCGAGGAATTGGGGAGGGGAGAGAGGGGGGACGGGGGGGAACATTGCTGTAACCAGCCTGAGCTCACTCATATACACCACTTGTTAGATAATGTTATCAAATGGAGAATGTTTGCTCGATAACATATTCAAGTCATATAGATCCTCAGATCTCACTCGCCATTAAAAACCTAACCCTGTATGCTGACTAAGTTATGGCCTTGCTCTCACCATTTTAGTAGATATCTATATCCAACCACCCTTCTGTAGGCTTAGGACGCGCACCAGGTACCAACACCGCCCGGTTGAAATACTGGCTATTATGTGGTATTCAACGCGTTCTTGGGAATATTGTAACTTATATTGTGCCATAGCCATAGGCGGAGTCATACGATTAAGCTAAAATATGGAATAGATACCTAGTCCACTTCGATACCCTCTATCTACTTCGATAGCTACTGTAAAATATAGGCCATTGGTCTGGTGTGTAATTAACGTGACTCTGGACTAATAGTGACTGCTCACGTAGCTATAGTGTAGCAAACTCATTTTCAAGATTCCAGAGAAGCTAATACATTTATGTCTTGGCGCGCCAAGCCGCGACGTAAGATGTTGGTTTTAACGCGCTTTGCATGGTTTAGGGATATCAAAATGAGAAGGACCGGTCAGAAAGGGTGCTTCCGCTGTCGTTTCAGACGCAGATCCACAGGCTGCGGGCGCAAGGCCGAATGAGAATCCTGGAACGCAGCAATCTTCCTCTCGTTTCTTACCCTGGCCCTACCCCATCTTCGCTTCATCCTGTCAAATAGAATCCGCATGCCTATATAATAGATGAGAAATGTTTTACCTTGAGGTACCCCGATGCTAGGCGTGAGCATAGTATCAAACTTAGGAAATCAAAAAAATATTGACTGGAGCAAGGTATCAGTCTCCGCGGTACGCTTGTACCTGCTCTCCGATGCGCATGAAAATTTGCTGTGACATAACTATAAGACATTGCGCACAGATACATGATCATGAATGGCTCAATTGATCAAGCAATATGATTCAGAACACAGATATCCTATGAGCCAGGTGTAGTTCTCAGCATCCCACGCAAATAGAATCGAGCCACGTCCGTTAAAGTTCTACGATTCAATAGGCCGAGCAAAGCAATAGAAGGTCTGCGATCCCATTAAAAAAAAAGGTTGTTTTTGTTTTGTGCTTATTCCGGTTTGTGTTGCCAACAAAGCCATGGTGGGGAAACAGGCATAAAGTTGTTTTGGTGTTTTGGACGGGTCGGGTCAGCCCGAGCGCTCGTGTTCCAGGTTCCAGCTCTGTTGCGCATTCCCACCGCCATTGCTTTTGCGGCACTGTTCTGTCAAAACCCCGTGGGAGATTAGTGATATCAAAAAAAGGTTATTAGGGGTATTATCTACCAGCTGAACTTATGAAATAGCACAAACCGCCACACTCTTCGTTATTTATATGCTGACCCCAACCCAGGCCTGACGATTAAAACACCCCACTCAGAAGCTCTAACAATACCCCCCCCAAAAAACAGCTATAATGTCACTCCTCGCGTTCCCCAACGAGCTTATTCTCAACGTAGCTGAGGACCTCCCTCTAAAAGCACTCAATTCTCTTATCCAGACCAGCCACCGCCTCGCCTATCTTCTGACCCCGCTCCTCCACAAGAATGCCACCAAACCCGTAAACGGGCTCCCAGCCCTCTGCTGGGCAGCTTCCAGGGGCCACAAACCACTAGTCCAGCTGTTACTGAAAAAGAACGTACCTATCGAGGCTAAAGACGGAACTACATGCATGAACGCCCTCATTTTGGCTGCCCGGAAGGGTCACGAAGAGATTGTTCGGATATTGCTGGATGGAGGCGCAGATATCAACTCTCAGGAGCTATATGACGGTCTTACCGCACTCCACTGGGCGGCGCGATTAGGGCATGAATCGATAGTGCGACTTTTATTAGAGCGAGGGGCAGATGTCAACCGTCTGGATAGTCTCGGCTCATACTTGGTCCGACCGTACTGTCGATTCCAATCGTTACCGCTTCCCTCCAAGAGGCACGTTATGGGTAGAAACAACACCGCGCTTCACTGGGCTGCTTATGCTGGATTTCATTCGGTCGCTAGGGTACTCCTCGAGAACGGTGCCAACATAGATGTCGAAAACAGCCTTCAGGATACACCGCTTATCATTGCGACGGCGGTAGGTTCAGAGAGCACGATAAGGGTATTGGTCGACGGGGGGGCGGATATTGATGCCCAAAATCTACGGGGTTGGAGTGCGCTACACTGGGCGGTCAGGCGTGGACTTGAGGCATCTATGAAGTTATTTCTAGAGAAAGGCGCGAACGACTTGTTGCAGGACAATGGAGGACTGTCGCCGTACGCTAGGATGTACACCAAGAAACAAGCTTATTCATTGGTCCGGGACAATCAGAGTGGAAGGCCAATAGCTTCATAATAGCTACTATTATTGCGTTGTGGGGGCTCTTGCAGAATTTCTTGGGGTTTGGGACTCTTTTGTGGCAGATTAGAACGGTTAAGATGTAATTTTTTTCTTCTTCTTTCGGAATTGGAGTTGTGTGTTTTTGCGTGGAGGCTTTTTGTCGATTTACTGGACTGAACAGAATGATATTTTTCTCGGACTACTGTTATGCACGGTATTTAGCTTTTTTTTCCCTCTCTATTTTATAGGACTGTTTGGGGGTGAAAAGATAGGGTGAAGGAAACTCACTGATCAATTAAAGTATTTTATCCTAGTAGTCGAATTTAGGATTGATATGTCAGTGTGAACTTTTAATTGCAGGAACCGGAATAGTCTTCCACAATCCTCGTCGTTTATGTTACTTCGCCTCAATTACATGTAATTCCCGAAGTCGGTGCTGGACCCGGTAGCTATAGTAAGCTAGATGTAGATGTACATACAGGTAGCTAAACAGTAAAGCTGCTAGTGCAGTTACAGATGAAGATAAGCTACACTTAATCCATCGCGCGGGCCAACAACATGTAGTTTTAAACACGCAATTCATATCCCAAACCCCATAACCTCATCAGCGAAACAGTTGCAACACACATACAGTCATCGTTCATAGAATCAAAGAAACAAAAAACCAAACCCATAATAGTACATTGGATTCCATGTTTTTTGTTTTGCGAGCTTTGTGTTTTTTTTGCTCTTAAGAAGTACCATAACCTCCGGATTGAATGCACCTAATGAATAAACAACAACATTGGATTCCAACTGATGAAACAGATCCAACCACCCACCTGTTCTACAAAACCATCTCGGTCGGGCTAGACTTCGAGTTCCCCCCCGGTTTATAAGGATACTCTTGCATTATTTCTAGTCTTGACACTACTCCTATAGGGCGATTGTGTTTGTGGGGAGGGACTATGTCTGTGACGTCATACGCACTGAAGGGGCGCGGAGCTATCCGATTTACTCTGCTATCTCCAGAACTTGGAACTACATGCATCCCCTTCCCCAAAAATTATATCCTTCGAGATAGCTATTAAAGCGTGTGGCATAGCTCCTTATTCGCCCACTATAAATATTAGAATCGGGGGGGTTCCACTTTTTTTTGGGGGGGGCTGGGGGAGGTGAATCCTCGACTCGGGTAGTCCCATTTTAAAAACGCTATGAGAATACGAGCAGAATTGTGTTCAGTCTGATACGGCAATTCGCCAGGCCCCGCATCACCAAGAGTCCGTTTCCCAAGCCTAGGGGGTTTGATAAAAGCTAGCTTAATGATATGGCATAGATCGAGTCTGGGAGTGTACACGTCCAGAAGTGTTCAACTGGACTATTAGAGACCTTGTATAACCCATACCTTAGTATACAGTATATAAGTTCTAAGGGTATTATTATAACACTGGGAGTGGTACTGTGTCTAGGGCGGTACGAGTGAATTCCCTCCACCGATAGTCAAGTTAAGATAACGCAAGTGAGGATTTGTGGACCAGTTTGATTAAGCCCTATTAATGATAAAGCCCACGAGTCCACTGACTCGACCAAAACTCCGCGAGATGCTATACAATAGCCAACAGACGGCTCCGTTCCCATGTTCGGTTTTAGGTGTGCAGTCCTTCCGTAGTTTTCGTGGGTTCACTACATAGATATAAACATAGTCTTAGGAGCCCACGACCTTCACGTCTGTCCTAAGCTACTCTTCACAAAAAATAACCAGCCCTCCTATTTGTGGTTACGACTCAGTCCATAATATATTTATAAATCACTAGAAACCCCCCAATGCAGCCGTAAGATAGACTCACCATATCCAATCCACATAACGTGAAGCTGATGCAAAACAAAAAACCAAGAATAAAGAATAAAGAATAAAATAGAGATACAGGATATATAGTTTTCCCTTATCGCTCCCTTTCCACCCCTCCGGATTGTCATGTTCACATATTATGATAGACACTAAACATCAGAAAGTTCTATTCATAGTTTCTGAAGAAACGCCGAACCGCTATAAGTTAAGACGAGACTATGCATATTCCCTAAATCCAGAATCCCTAATATCCCAGACGTGAATCACCATTATCCGCCCCAACCTCAACTAAATACTGTTTTTCCACATCTTGCTCATTCCCCTTTGGCATATTAGTCATTACCCCATATTCCCACCTTAATCAAACCGTTCCCCACCCCACCTCAAACGGGTGGCAAACTCGACCTCCTGCTTCCCATACTCCTCCTCTCATCTTCACTCCTCCTAAACTTGCTCCCCAACCTCTCCCATCCCTCGGTACCCTGCCAATACTCACTATTAACACCAACCAACGCCCTCCCCAACCGTCCCTCCCACCCATCCGCATAATTCCTTCCTGAAAATGGCGCTTCCCCCGGTGTCGCATTATCCCTCACGACGTTCCTCGCAAACGCCAACACAATGAGTATAAAGTACGAGCGCACGACCCACAAAACACTAATAATCAGAATGCTTGTGATGCTCTCCGGCTGCAGCACGCCAGATGACAGAAACGACGTTCCGGCACCATCCACATTAGTCCCGACAGCAACAGCGTCTTGTCCGTCTGCCGTAGGGAAGGTTACAATATCGACACGGCTGACGTTGTATACCGGACTAGTAAAGCCGGAGTTTTCATCGATCGTTTTTCCGACTGAGCCGAGGGGGCCGGAAGTGGAGAGGTGAGAAGAAGAGAGTACCAGGAACCAGGATATGCCGAAGAGGATGGTGTAGAGTGCGTTGATGAGCGAATCGGCGACGTAGAGGTAGGCGAATGAGAGAGCTGCGAGGGGATCGCGTTTGTGGAGGCGTGGAGAAAGTGCGACGAGGACGCCACAGAGGATAAGGGAGTAGATATACATTGAGAGCTGGAGGGCGGATATTTCGGCGCCTGGGGGGGGGCGAGTTAGGGCTTGGCGGAAAGAGGGGAGGGGGAGGGAGAGAGGTTACCTGTGAAGATTGCAAGAATACCGTAGATACCCGAGACCTTGTTGAGTAGTGCACTCATCAAAATCAACTCGGCGCCATTCTGGAGATCGAAGAGACCAAGGAAATGCTACAGTCTATGTCAGCCGGCTGTGAGGCCTCGAAATGGAAATACGGTACCAACCGTTGGCCGCGGTATCCGCAGGAAGCGGAGTGAGAGAACCATAGCGAGTGTATATTCCTACTCTATTGCGTTGTTGAAACGATGATGTTGCAAGGGGATGGTGGTGGTGTTGACGGAGAGGTGATGGAGAGATGTGGTGGGTGAGGTGAGGTGAGGTGATATTCCCCCTACGGATTTCCCGGGAAGATCTTGGTCCGCTCTGCTTACAACATGCAGTTGACCTCACATCTCTCTGCTGCCAAGTCCTTCCATTGCGGTGCTGGACTCAACAATAGGAATACATGCAGTAGACCCGTATGTGTTCGGCAGCAGGCTTCTCCTATTTCCCATAACGAACTGGGCACACTCTCTGGGCATTGATATTGTAAATATTCCCCAGTGGTGGATATTGGCTCTGGTCAGGGCAAGACTGGTGATCACTTCCTTTTTTGTCCTTGTCGTAAGTTGCAGGTACTGAACCCAGGCCACTCTGATTTAAACGAAAAGTAATTCATGATCGAGCTTAGACTGGAAGTTCTCCGATTAACAGTTTATATCCGTCTGACTACCACAGGGGAGAATTCTCTGCCTGCATCAACGCTACAAGACATGTGTCTACCTCACCCATGCCATTTTTAGACAAGAAAGACCCACAGGATTTATCTACGAGTGAGCACTCTGGACAAGAGACGTGGCGATAGCTACATGTACTGTACCATCTCATCCTCCACTCTAGCGATGGCCCACCCGAAACGCCATTAACCTATACCGCTCCGAGCTGCAGCTATTACTGCAAGACCCGTCTCTTCTCCGAAACGGACATAATGGGAACTCAGTGGCTGGATGCGTAATCCGATGTTACTAGGCAGCCTTCTACCAGATCCAATACCTACCAGCATAAACGATAACCCGAAAAGAAAAAAGAAAACACGCGGGTACCCAACCCGTCCAAAATCCGCTACTAAAAATCTAAAAGCAACCACAAGAGCCTCCCCTTTTCCATACCCACAAATACATGTACGTATACCTACATTTACCTACCTTACCTACATGTACCTACCACAGCCAAAAAAATAAATAAATAGTAATCCATGATCCATGAGCTGGACCAACTACTCCAACAGCGCCCCCACCTTCCTTATCCACAAGCCAAAAAAACCACACACACACCTGTCAGAACTCACCAAGACACCAAAAAACCGTCCCATTATCCGGTTAGTCTTCCTACTCTACTCCGACAGGGTATGTATTTTTACACCATCGGCAAGCGATACCGGGGGGGAAGGGAGGGTGGAAGCTGACTTTAAGGGGGGGGAAGGGAAGAGACCCGAGTCCATGGGTTAGATTTTTTTTGGATGATTAATTTGTTGTACCGAACCAGATTTAGTTGCATTATGGGTCAGGAACAGAACTTTTTTTTTTTTGAAGAGTGAATGTGATTTAATAAAAATAAAAATAAAAATAAAATAAATAAATAAACAAATAAAAAGGTCGAACTCATTGTCTACTCTACTACATGTAGCTAGCTAGCCACCTTCTACTAAAAAAAAGAAAAGAAAGAGAAAAGGAACTGTGTACTAATAGTCTCTATCCCCAACGCCTCCCTTCCTAAAATAAATAAATAAAAATCCCCTTCCCTTCCCTTCCCTCTGCTTTTCCTCTGCGTAGCTTCATAAACCAAAAAAATAAACCCCCCTCCGAGGGGGGAGGGGACGGTAATAAATAAATAAATAAAAAATAGTAATAATAAAAAGAACGTGTGGAAATACCTGGCCCGTCCATCAACATCAACATCTCAACATCTAGTTTCCCATAAACACAGCAACCAACACACCCGTATCACCTTTCCTCAAAAGAACCTTGCTGTGCTACATCAGCAACTTCCCCCTATGAAAAAAAACCCGCAAAACATAAAGATTCGGGGGTGGGGTGGGGTGAGAGATACTAACCTATCCTTATAAGCAACGGCACCAACACCCTCGTGATCCAGCGCCGAGCGCGAAGACACCGTAAGGAATGTCGCGTCGTCTTCAGTTGCTTTCCCGGCCGCTAGAGTCTGTTAGTAGAGCTGCGATATAGAGGGGAGGGAGGGAGGGAAGGAAGGAAGGGTTGGTACCTCCTAGACAGATGCCGCTGGAAGCCTCGATGAGGAGAGCCCCGTTGACGTTTGGCGCGCCCATGCTGTGGGGTTGTTAGTTTGGATAGGGGGGAAGAAGAGGAGAGGAGAGCTGCATACACTGTTTCCAGCCAGCGTGAGATAGCGGTGGGATCCATGGTTTGGTGGGGGGGGTGTTTTTTGTTTTGTTTGATTGTGGTATTCTGGTGATGGTGAAGCTTAGAGTTGTTTCGCGGCGGGAGGGAGAAGGTTGTGTGTGCTTGCTAGGTAGCTATCCGTGACAGCGAGCGAGGTTCACAAAAGGAGAGAAAACAAGAAGCTATCTATCTATCTCCCCACCCTTTTGTCCGTCCGTCCGTCCGTCCGTCCGTCCTTTCTGGCTCTTTTCTTCTGAAGAAAAAAAGCAAAAAGCAAAAAGGTGAAACTGAAGGCAAAGACGACTCAATGGTGATGATGACGCTGAGACTGAATGAAACCAGGACCACCAGGCTAGAGTAGATTAGTTATTGCGACGACGTCCTATTATTTTTATTTTTTCTGCTTTCCTCTCCGTCGTCCTCCTATTAAACCCTTCGGGCAGCGAGAGAGAAGAGGTGGGAAGAGCGCACTAGACACGCGCGCTCGCACACACACGCAGAAGCCCGGCGAAGCCCGGCGAAGAGGATAACAGCATCATGATCATTCTCCACGGAGGAAAAAGGGCAGATAGTGTAGATAAGTAGCAGATATATTATTCTACATACTGTACACAGAGTACCTGCCTGCCTGCCTGCCTGCCTGCTTTACGAAAACAAAAAGACGAGGGACAAAAAAAACAAAAAAAGTGTTTAGGGGTGGTGGAACATAGCGAACCGCGTCCCACACGGATCTTGAATCTTGCACAATCTCAACTTTCTTTTCTTTTCTTTTTTCTCTCCTTCTCTCCTCTTTCTCTCTTTGTTTCCTCCCCTAACATGGCGTTCCTCTCCTTTCCTCCGCTTTCTGGCTTGGTTTTTAATTCGACTTTGCGTAGGTGCCTTCTTCGGGGAGGGTGAACACACTGTCGCGTGTGATTTTCCTCGATGAAACGTCACAGTACAGCAAAGAGGGGGATCTTGTGCTTTCGTGCATGCAGGAAAACCGTTTATATGCACGGGCCACGGATGGCGTGTTCTAATCTGGGGGGAGTCTAAGTATCCGGGGGCGAGATACTGCATGCTACATGCTCCAGGTAACCATTGGCGATGTGTGCAGAGGGCGGATTTTGTCGGCGAGAAGTCAATTGGGAGGGGGCAGAGCAGGGCTTCACCGAGACGCCGGATTGAGGGTGGGGAAGCCAAGGGGAGTGGTGGGCGGCCGTCTTTGAGCGGATCTTTCGGAAGTCCAGTGTGCTTGGCACTCCAGCATAGTACATCACAGCACAGCACAGCACAGCACATCCCCATACTCGCCCGCTACACAATGCCTCGCAAACTGCCCTGGGCCTCTGCAATATCCTCCGCCCAGCCCCCAGCCAAACGTCAGCGCACATCCTACTGCGATGTGGTCCCTCAACCTCCGCCAGCTCCAGCGCCCTCCAATGACAGCAATCCCGACGACGACGGCGACAATGAACATGACGACACAGCACCAACCTACATGCTCCCCTCCGACGAGCGCTACATCATGGTCGAAGACGAATTCCTAACCATCGCCCAGACCTACACGCGCTCCGTCCACCGCGCCGAATACGAGCGTCTCCAGCTCCTTGCAACCTCCAAGAACGCTTCCCGCATATCCGAGATTCAGCGCCCAGTGACAGGGATGACCCGTATGTCACGCGAGATACTGGCGAAGCGTCGCGCAAGGGAGGATGTGCTGAAGGGGTTGCCGCCGGTAAGAGGTGGCGATAGCAGTAGCGATGAAGAGGACGGGGCTGCAAAGAGTGTATGGGGTGGTAGTAGTTTGGGCTTGCTCATGTGCCGTCCGAAGGAGCGGGAGCGGGATCTGAGTGCGCGCTGGAAAATAGTTACGGAGACGAGGGCAGCAGCGGGATTTGTGAAGGCGAGGGTAGACACGAGGGGGCGGTTGGCCGTGGAGGGTGTGGAACGAGCGTCTATAAAACTGGAACAAACAAAGCAGGAAGTAACAGCTTCAGACACCACCTCTTCCGACGAAGATGGTGACGATGACGACGATGACCTAGATGCGCCAATAATAGCCTCTCGACCCCCACCACAGACACTCCCACCCCGTTCACCATCCCGCCCTACACTCCCCTCTCGAGCCCGCTCCACCCTGCCCCCATCATGCCCCGCTTTCCCTCCGCGCTCCTCCTCGCAGCCGCTCCCCCGCCTCACCCGCCACCCAACTGCGCCCCTGTCCCGACCACATTCATCCCAGCCCGCGCTGCCATCCTCCCCTCTTGTCCCGGTCAAGAAACCTCCTGACTTTGACTTTGATTTCGGTCTCGTCACCTCGCGCAGCACGTCCACATATCGTGGCCGATCCATGGCTGCGAGGAAGCAGGCAGAGCGACAACAGAGTCTGCCGCGAGCAAGCGATGCGAGGAGGGAAGGGCTACTGGGGAAGTTATTCCCTGTCCGGGAGTAGGTGATTTCTTTTTCTCTTTCTTTTTTTTCACAGGTTTTTGGGGCAGAGTTTTTTTTTCGCGGGTGAAGGGTGTTTGATACCAAGGTGATCTGGTTCCGGGTTAAAGCGTGTTGTATTGTGTATTTTATGTACTTATTTATTTTTACTATACCATGGGATGGAATGGATGGAATGGAATTGGGTAGATGTCTTTTGTGCTGTGGCTTGGAGGTGAATGTGGATGTGTTTTTAGTAGTGGGCTTTTTTCCCGTCATGTAGTATCACTCGAGGACTGGAGGTCACTAATTGCGTTCGTTTATGGCAGCAGCTGCCGAAGGTGTGAACTTAGTCGAAGAGATGCAATACGTGTGAAATGATTATACTCTTGCCTGCGCATATGAACTGGGGAGAGGGGGGGGGGCACGAAAGCAACAGTGGATCGTACTAGATGTCCTGATAATGGGCTGCACTTTATTATTACTTATACTAGCGATTCTCTAAAGCTGTTACGGACAAGACTTTGGTAATTAGTGATGGATTCGAGGCTGGATAGGTAGAGTATTGACGGGGCTAGCGGCTTCGATAACGTTCTCTCTCCCTCAGCGGTGTCGGCCAGAATGGCTCAAGCTACATATAAATATACTCACTTATAGAGGAGGGCCAAGGAAGGAATCCTGAGCCCATGTAATCTCCAGAGAGATCAGAGGGGCTGAACGAGGGCTGGGTAAATGTCCAAGTGCCTACTGGTTCATATATCACAGAGCTTTTCATGTAACGGTGCCAAGCCACGTTGTTCGTCTGGGTGTTTGATATCTGGATAATTTCTTTTTTCGAGGCTGAGGATGGAACACGGTAAGTCAGTCTGCTTCCCACGATGATAAGGTTGGAGAAATCGATATGTACAGCCTCGCCAAAATAAAAATAAAAAATCCTGTTCTTGCGGCATTGCTTGATTTATTAAGGACTATAAGTTTACGGCCTCGTACGTAAAAACGTGCTACATATGGTGGGGATTTCCGTTTCTTGTAACGCTTCTGGGTAGCAATGCGACAGCAGGCATCTGTTTACACTTTGGGTTTCGTCTTAGCTACGTTGAGGTTTCGGTTTTCAATTACTAGGGGCTTGCTGGGTACGGAAAGACGTGTCATGGTAGGTTTTAGAGCTCATATGGTATTACTCAAGTAGATGTGCTTTGAACCGTGTTGTACTCGGTATCAAAGGGGGGAAAGGAAAAAGAAAAAAAAGAAAAAGCTTAAGTAAAAGCTACTGTAAATCTAATACATTTACCACCACCACCACCACCACCGCTTCCTCCTTCAACATACATGCATTATCCGGAGGCTCGATTTCGGGATGTTCTCTGAGCCACCAGTTTGTGAGCCGTTTAATATAGTGGCACAAGGTGGCAACTGCTATGTGTAGTCCATCGAATACTTTGGCTCGTCCTTTTCATTTGAAATTGAGCGCCGGTTGCGATCTATCATGAGGTAGAAGATTGTAAGAATATAGGTAGGGAGAGCGATGAGGAGCAAAAGGCACTAGAAACCGGATGAATGTCACGGTCCTACTATAGCTAGACTCAGCTACTAATTACCTACAAGACAGGGTAACAGCACAACTAAGACAGTACTGCTCGAGCTCACGAGTCGCGACATGTAGCGCCAATGCAGACCTGAGTGGTGGTATTGAGTGGTGGTGTACAAAATCTGGAAGTAAAGCCAACAAGCCCAGCAACAAGTGAGTGACAAACATGCTCCCCATAACCCTTACACTGTTGTTATAAAGATTCAAACTCACATACATGACATATGCACTTACCACCTGTCACTTGACAGAGTATATGCTCTTGATCTGAGGGGATTCTAAAAGCAACTTTCTTGGGGAAATGTGGCTAATAATACTAAATCTCGCTGCGGATAACGCATTGATTTCTCTTTATTAGTTGCCCAGAGAACACAGCCCTAGATTAATCACTGCTTAAATACCCCTAACCCTACTAATTACACTAGAGTGCCATTGTACGTAGAGTGCAGGAAAGTGATGTATATATCGCTGCATTTTTTCACAACACAACAACCATAATATTTGGAAATTTCGATTAGAGCATAAGTTTCCTGTGCCCCGTGATAAAATACAAGTTATTATTTTCATATAAAGTTGCCCATCAACAGAGAAAATCACAATAGCCCTAAAGTTAGTATTAGATGGACCAGAACTATACACCAAATATAATTTATTTGTTTTTACTTCTCTCTGGAAATCGAATCTGAATCATTTAATTAGTTACTGTCAAACTTGACAACTCCTAGAGACATGTTGTTGAGTATTGTTACCTCTGGTCGAAATGTGCATCACTTTACTGCACCCTACGTACAAGATTAAAAATTACTTTTCAGTATTTATTATAATATTTTACTCACCCTTATTTTTAAATTTTTTTTTTCAAAACTCTGCTTTTAATTTTCCCCTCTCAACCCCATTCCATAACCTCATATCCCAAACAACGATCTCCTTTTTAGTCCCCGCCAGCACCGTCTTACCCCGACCAACGAAATTTAATGCCTCCAGCCCCAGCATGTACCCCAGCTTCCATGCCCTCACGTGCTTGAACCCATCACCCTCTATTGTAGGGGGAGGGAGCAGCACTTTGACCTTTTTCGCCATTGATGAGCCATTACCACCCGCTGTTCGACCGGAGAATGAGCAAAAATTGGCCGAGACACATTCGCCAAGCTCCGCATCAAAGTCGCCGGGTCGCTGCTGGGGTATGCGGCGGCCAGCCTGGGGCTGACTTTTTGATTCGGTAACCCGAGATGCTGTGGAGCTGCTAGGGAGCGTTGGGGTAGTAAGAACGTTTTCAGGGTCCTGGAATAAAGCGGTTTCATCAAGAGGTTTTGTAAAGGAGGTGGCAACTTTTCTCACACCCTCCTTTCGAAGGAAGGTTTCCATGTCGACCCGCCATAGCCAGATCTCACCGTTATCGTAAGCAGCACAAATAGCCATCCACCAGAATCCGCGTCCAAAATCGTAGAAATATTGTGGGGCCACAGTGATATGTGTGATCCTTGGACCAGGGGTTTCTGGTGTCTGACCCGCGATCGAGAACTTGTACCGCGCATGCACATTTTCTACGTTTCGAACCGTTGAACCTGGAAAGTTAGGGGGAGAGGGGGCGCAGATAAAGATGTCGCTTTGTGCAGTGACAATAACAGAACAATACTCGCTCTCCTGAGAGCGCGAAAGCGGTACTGTGATTCTGTAGCACATTTGATGTAAGGACTCGTCGCCAATAGTTGCCAGCAACCTTTGTGAACTCCGGACCCCAGTAACCTTTGTTTTTGGGGGACCTGCATAGATCACTATGTCCTTGCGGAATACCAGGTCCTTTTTTGGAAGAAGATGACTTGCCCAGCTTTTCGGCGTCGGCTTCGGCTTCCCGATCCCAATCCCCACATTGTTTTGTGGCTTCACATTAGTTGACGATTGGTTCGACCTATATGTGATCCCTTTTCGGTCGTAGAATACCGTGCCCTCATCACGAGGATTTACTGAACTTTGGTCAGGCTTGAACCTGTCGAAGGTGATTTCCTCTTCTTTACTGTTGGCGTAGGTGACCACTATTTTTCTGACTGCCGAGAATGCTGAGTGTTCTTCGATTCGTAGCCCTACTACCGGCATACCTGGAAACTTGGTCAACCCCATAGTCATGTATAGCTGCCCTGGCAAGCAACGGGAGCCCTCGACAAAATACATGAATCCGTCGTTCGGACGGGCGAAGTTATTGAACGGCGAGTGCTTCGAGGTAAATATCCTATGAATCCAGAGTTTCCTCTCGATCCCACCGTGTTTTCCACTCTCCCTGGTAACGGTACACACGAACGACCCTGACTTTTGCGAAAAGGAAAGCGATTCAACCTCCCGCCGGGGCTCCGCGTATCCCCAATCGGGATTGTAGTTACCGAGGAATGCCGACATGTCGATCATCAACTTCCCACAGGCAACACGTACCTTGCTGGGCCACTTGCCGAGAGCGAGGGCGAAGGCCATGCGCAGAGACTTGAGGTCCCATGTGGATATCGGTCCCTCGGGAAACTGATAATTGCAAGCGCATACCTCTGGGTAGCTTGGTGAATGCGGCTGCGAGAGGCAGAACGATCGCTTGTCGAAGCAGGGGCAACTACTATTGAATAGATCAACCTTCATGGTGGAGAGCAGATTGCAAAGTAGTGGCTTGCAGAGCGATGCCTCATACCAACGCTGGCATACTAAACGTGCCGAATCGTAATCGGATGGTGAGAGATAGGAGAAGATTTCTTGGAGGAGTTCGGTTGGGAGGCGGTATTGAGAAGGATAGTCGTGAATGGGTAGAAAGTTGTTGTTGGATTTTATACTGGACGCCATAGCGTTAGGCGCAAAGGCTGTCGTTGAAACACCGACCACCGTTTGATCTGAAGGGCGAGCGGGAAAGAGCTGTCTGGGGAAAGGAAGCATTGGAAACGGGAAAGACAGCTTTATACTGAACTGGTGGGGGAAGCGACAAGGGGGCAGTTGTTACCAGGATCTGCGGAAGTTGCTGCTCCCAGCAGGGCAGCAAAAGAATGTCGCGTTTCTGCCTGCTCTCCCGTGCAAGTAGAATGTCCAAAAAAGTTCGCCGTCTGCAAGTTACCACAGGTAAGCTGAGTGCGATGAGCCTAAAAAAGGGAGAACGAGAGTGTAGGTAGCCCCAGGTTTCAAGCTCATAGCCGAGAGATGAATTGATGCTTGATCGACTAAATAGCAAGTTCGCAGTGTTCGCAATGAAGCTTTTGTGCATGATGCCGATGGCACCTTCCTTTCCCAGCATCTGATCAAGTAACACGCGGGAACTTCGTATTGTGTTTTGACGAAGGTTGTGAGGCTTCTGAGTGATACCTACAAACGTTCGTGCGTCAGCGTTTTGGAAAGTCTAGGAATTAAACCATTCAATTCACGGCCCACATACGTGTCTGCTTGAGCAGGGATTGCCGAATTGCTCAAGCTAATTCTAGCAGAATTTGTTTATGTACACGGAAATTTCCGTCTTCCTGGAGAAACGATGAGATGCAGGAAGCAGAAGCGTTTCAGCACCCTCCAGTGCTGAGCCAAACATGTGCGTCATCTCAAGTCTCAAGCGAAGGAGAAGCTTCTTCAGACCTTCTTTCTCCTGCCCCATTCGGCATCGTTCCACATCTACCGTTGTCATCTAAGCCGACTCGATGCCATACGGGTGGAAACCCATGTCGCAATTTCCTGCCCGAGAATGCAAGTTTCGGCGCGGTGCCGCCTGGTCTAGGCCTCATGCCAGAGGGTGACCCCACATAGCTTGCTATGGTAGGAATGTACATCGAAATCCTGCAGTTTTGGGCTGTGTTATGGATGCCTGCCGGAGAAAGATTGGTACCGATGCACCTTTCGGCTGCTCAGTGTTGGTACTTGGATACCACATGAAGAACCTGTTTCTGGTTGGCTGGATCTAGCTATATCAACTTACTGATTGGTCAACCTAATACGCTTGTTTTCAGGTTCTTCATAACGTATCCGAGTACCGCTGTAAATGCTGCGGCACCCACTATCGAAACCCCACCCTGCAGTTGGTCAATGCGTACTGTTTTCCAACGACCCGTTTATATAATTTACAATCGTGTTTCGATTGCTATAGCCTCTTCGGTTTGTAGAGGAGAAAAAGAAAATCTTCCGTGGTGGGCGTCTTGCATGCAGCTATTTTGCCTCCTATCATCCCGCTTCCCTCGGCCCTCTTCGCCTTGCATCCGACTCCAGCATGACACTGCCGATTAGAGAAAGAGAAACAACTTCTCGTCGGTATTGGGGCCCATCAGACCACGTATCCATTCTTATCTTGTGGCACGAGAAAAAGAACCCCATGGGCACTGATCGAGCGGCATTGAGTACAACAGGTATGAAATAGCTACATTGGATCGAATTGAATCGAATGTAGAGCGGGGTTGAGGGAAGCGGAAGAGAGGCGACTGCAGAGAAGATGCATAGAAGCACAGAAGAACAGAAGCAGGTGAGGCACGTGCGGTAGCAGATGTTCGATGAGGCGGAAATGATACCTAAAGATGCAGGCTAAATAAAAGAAGAGGAGCTAGCTCAGTCAGCGGGCGTCTGTTTGTTGATCGGTTGGTTGGTCGGCGGTCAGTCAGTCAGTCAGGTCAGTCAGTTAGATCAGTGTCAGCCAAGAGCAACTAATTATACCAGGATTTAAAAACATCTCCCGTAATTACATGTGCTCTATCTCCAGCGACCCTTGATGGGCTTTTCCGATGCGTCGAAACAAACGCCATGCAGCTGAAAGTGCGAAGTATTCTAGCGAACTGGCAGAGATGGGTGAAACGTCAGCATGGGCAACATACATGATGCAAGAGAATCTATGTGCTTTGGTCCAGTTTGTCAACCGGATATGTGGCTCACCCTCTTCACCACAGGCCAGCCACGTGATAGCACTGTAATCGATCGTTATTGATAGCAGGCGCTGGGAGAGAGCAGAAGTTCCCTGCAGGATGACGGGTGAATTTGTGGCACGCTAGACGAGGCTATATCATTGGAGAAAAATGTACTCATGTCGCCGAGTTGCTATTGCTTTCCCCTTTATAGAAGTAGATCTGCCCACCAAAAACTACCCAGCGAGACCGTTATGAGAGGCTAATTCTTGGAAAGAGTGGCCAAGAAGTTGGTTGCCACGCTGGAAAGTTTCCTACTTGCGTAAGAATCCAGATCTATTTCCTAGATCGGGAAAGCAATAGCAACTCGGCGACATGAGTAGTCTCTTGGCTCTACAACGGAAATAGAACGGTCTATGATATGGTTAACTTAATTCGCTTATTATAGGAACCGTATTTTTGATCGACAAGGGGTGTCAAGCGGGGATCTATTGTGAAATAATTTATGCTTGCGCATGCGAACTATTGGGGTTGAAAGGACTCATAATCATATTATATCACTCGCTGTACTATTGTGATTACTTATCATATCGAGGATGGTCCATGGGCCCATGATAAGACGCGTAGATCCAATAAAATAATCTTCTATCCAGAAAATAGCCCCCACTACAAATATTTTCAAGCCTTTTACTTCCTTGCTATTCAGCTAGCTCTTTTCCAATACGTCTTACCCTCGCAGACCCTCCCCCCGGGACCTTGTGGAACAAAACTTTTGAACATGCTGGGTAGCCTGCTACCCTACTGCCTTGTCACCGCATAAGCCGGTCTAAGAGTTATAGCGGTCAATAGAACTCTACCCTTTCACTGCACTAACCCCTCACTCGACGGAGCGGGTAACGTACGTATGGCTTCTCCTATTCCGCACTGTCCCCGATGATCAATCTCTAGGACGAAAGTTCGATAACGTCTAATATCTTCGCTTACTATTTCCCTATTTAGTACAGGTTTTTTTCCAAAAAAAAAAGATTACTCTCTTTCTATTCATAATTTATTGATTATATATTACAGTCCGCTATAATCCCCCGCCGCACGACAGGAACTGCTTGCCGAGAATAGAAGGCTATGTGTATCTAGGATTGGTTAAGGACATAGGTTTTAGTGACATTGAGTGTTGGATTGTTTGCCAAGCGTGGTTATGTTAATCTTATTTCGGCTTAGTCTACCCATTAATTAACTAAGCAAAACGTGTGGTGGACCAGTTCCATACCAGCAGCAGCCAAGGCAGTGGCGGATGGGAATGAGCCTGCATACATGTATATGCTTGAGTGAGCCACAAGTAGAACTCAACATAACCTGTAAACATAGAAGCTTTATCTTAATTACTCATAAAGCTCGAAGTAGTGATGACAGCCACTAATTACAATAGATTCTGTTTTTTTATAACCGCAGGTATATATATATCTACCCTCGCTACGTAGTAAAAGGTTGTATACTGAAGCGTATTTATCCCCGGAAACAAAAAGTAAATGTTAATTAAGCTGAGTAGTATTTTGTTTGAATAAAAATAGGCCTCGAAAAAATAAGCTGAAAAAGTAGAAGTAGAAAAAAACAAGAATCCATGATCCCTTTTTCTTTTCCATCCGAGATCCTCCCTACTACCTCCTTTGCCATCGACTTGATCAGCTTACAGATGAACTTCCCCTACTCAGACCTCTGTGAAACTTTTTGTACATGTTTTCCTCCCTCCCAACAACGGAAAAATATTCCTGACAAACCTTAGAACTCATGGTACTCCTTGTCTCGCTGTCTGAGTATCTAGCCGTAAAGATCGTTCCCAATCATAGTCAATCACTCGTGTATTTTGAACCTTCCAAGAAACTTTTCCCCCAGGCTTATTCTCGGCTTGATCCATATGCCGGCGTGTTATATCTTACCGAAGCATAGCTGGGAATCAAGTCGACAACATTTCCGTGTCGGTCTGGCGGGCACACTTGCGACGGCTTTTCGACGCGCAGCTACCTGACGTCAGGCTAGATGGCGGGGGCGAAGGAGGGTGGAACGCTTGAGGCATAGAAAGATGGTTGGGTTCGGTAGTAAGGATTGGAAGATGTTTAGAAGAACTACTAGATGATCTGCTCGATGGCCCATTGAGAGAGCCTGCTCGGCCCAAACTAGAGCTCATTGCAGAATCGTCTAGGATATCATGCTCGTAGTCGTTAGGTGGAGATCTCGCTTGCCGTTTTTCGTCTGAAGAAGAAATGCTGCCATCGTCCTCCTCTTCCTCTTCATCCGAGTCATAATGAGAGAAGGGTGTTGATGGGACAATCTCGACGTGATCGAGAAACCGGACAAACTTCGTCAACTTTCTACCGGCAACTGGGGACGATGTTGAGGACCTCATGGCTAGTTTTTCGATGGGTGTCTTGACTCTCAGAGAAGGAAGATGTAACCATACTTAAAGGCGAGGACTGAGTGAGTGATATTTTGTTGCCCATATTATCGTCAATTAAACTCACCAGAGGCGAGAAATTGGTTTTTTCGGACGCGTAGCTAGCTGTTGTTGTCGCCGAGGAGTATTTTCAATCGAACGGCATCATTCTGCCCAAGTATTTGGTGGTGACTTCAAGGAAACCAACATCAGGCCAACATTGGTTGTTTTTGGCCAATCAAAACCCCCCTCAGTGATTCAAGACTATCATCCGCAGAATTCGTAATTAAGGTGAGACTTTTCAGGCTCGTGAGATCTTGTGACTTTAACTGCATGCCGCCGGCAGAATGAGTCATATCCCCACCAAACCCCACGGTTTATAAACTCTCCAGAAACACCCCGCTCTTGCCATGCAGGAACAAGGTATTTTTGGCGCTCGGAGAGTAGAGTAAACCTTGTTGTCGATGATTTTCTTGCGTCTTTGGACCGGGCATGCTTCCGTGGCAGTCCGTATACCCTCCACCGGAGAAAAAGAGCCCCGCGGGATGCAGGCGGTACTGGTTTAGACTGCATAAAAATAAAATAAACGAAACTGCAGAGTTCAAGTCCTGGACCAATAGATAGCTTGTATGCTGATGATTTGCACTTGCCAGGATACATTCTCAGGCATGGTGGCGGGCATGCAACATCAACGTCTGTACACGTCACGATACAATTCAAGTGACAGACATACCCCGCCGCCTCAAGTCGCTTGCTACTTGAATTTATTTATGCACGAATATATTTCAACGCGGTTCTAAACGTTTCATGTTTCATAAAGATTTAAAAGTTATGCGCACCAAATTTATTCTTCCAGTGCGCACGAACTCGATTGGAAGCGAAAGGACCTGTTCGTGATACAACGCATGATCTACTGTGGTGCGAGAGGGAGAAATTGGACCAGAATTCCCTCGTTGGCTTGTCCGGTTTCACAAAATTACCCCAGGATTTGGAGGAGCTCTTAGGGGCGTATCAAGCAAAAAGAGGGGAATGAACATTTCAGCGAAAGGGAAAAAAACAAAGAAAGGAAAAAAGCACACTACAATATTCTACCTACCTATGCAAGATTCCCAAGAACGCCCATGTAAAAAGAAACAGAAAGCATCCCGCCCCAATCAGTCTAACCACAGCCAACTTGGCCGAACCTCCTTCTGTGGCAACTTGACTAGCGCCGTGTCGAAGTACTCTATTCGCAGTTCATTTTCCAACCTATTACGTCGGTTGCCGGTGAAGCGACGGTACTCTTCAAGCGTGCTGGAGAGGTTCCATCTTTCCGCCGCGGGATTGAGTTAATTTCAAGGACAGAGGAGGTGGTGGTCATGAAATGCATACCCTTGTAGACGACGAAGACACCCAATGACGGTTCCCGTTCGATGCCGCCCCATGGAGCAAGAAACGAGAATTGGGAAGTTCTCAGGATTAATTATGTGCTATTCCGGCTGCTGTTAGCGGGGTGGCATGGGGGTCATGGGTGAAATAAATACCTCGAGGGCATCGGTAATGGACTCGACAGTAATTGCATCCCAAGGTGCACCACCCTCTTGAAGGCCGAGATGATAGAGCGTGATGTCTTTATCATCGACCCAGCCAAGTAGAGCTTCGTTGGGTTCTTCGACGGCTGTGGATGAGGGGTGTTAGGTTACTAGTCGAGAAATAATAGCAGAAAAGTGATGGGTGGAAAATAGTAGTAATAAATTGTATCAAACAAAGAAATAATCCACATTTCCCCTGGTTTCAAAAAAAAGAAAAATAGCCTCTCGAAGCTTCAATATGAAATTTAGACAGCTCTCACAAGGTGACCTTACCAAGCCAGACAATAGCCTTCAATTTCAGCTCTGATAGAAAGCTCATATTAATCGAAGTAGGCTGTCCACTCCTAAATAAGCCCTCCTCGACCTGGCAGAAATTCGGCGGCGGAACAAGTTTGTTGAACTGCGACATCAGATCTGTCGTTTCCCTATTGTTGGAGCCTTGGGCCTGGGAGGAGTCAAGGGAAGGCATAAATGACGTTCCGTTTTGAGCCGCAGGGGTCGATATTGATCGACAGGGTAACTTCCAGCCTTGGCAGAGCTAAAACAGAAGCTTGAGCCAACGTCAATGCCAAGCCAGGAGTCTGACCTGGCTGGACGTCTAGGCTCTAGACCCGATAAACTGGAGAGTCCAGTCCATCAATTTAAACAGTCGAGAGATATACACAAGAGCAGCCATGGCTTCAAACTCACCCCCCGTTGCAGCAGTACTAGCTGGTACTCCGTCCTCTACGTATGGCAC
The DNA here is from genome assembly GCA_038503075.1 of Gyromitra esculenta. Lineage (NCBI taxonomy): Eukaryota > Fungi > Ascomycota > Pezizomycetes > Pezizales > Discinaceae > Gyromitra > Gyromitra esculenta. The sequence continues at coordinate 1,599,411 of JBCAML010000001.1, forward strand.
TCCGCCCTTTCTTCCACCCTCGAATGTCTCAAGTATGAACTCACTAACACTGCTCTAGGGTCTATGTAGCTCCCCCCACTACCAGCTCTCCTAGCTCACATCGAAGCTCACCACTAACAACCTTGTAGATCCGGAATCTCGAAGAATCTGTCAAGATTCCCCTCTTGAAGCAATCCCTCACTGCCGTTTTCTCCCAATACGGCAACATCATTGATCTCGTCGCAAAGAAGAACCTTAAGGCAAAAGGCCAAGCTTTCGTTGTCTTTGACTCATCCGCAGCAGCAGAGCAAGCCATCAAAGAAGTGCAGGCATTCCCGTTGTTCGGTAAACCCATGGTGCTCGCGTTCGCCAAGAGCCGCAGTGACGCAACTGTGAAGAGAGAAGTTGGGGAGGAGAGCACGGAGTTTGAGGCACATAAGAGGAGGAGGTTGGCAGAGAAAGGTTTCTTCCACTATCTTAGTTTATTAGTTGGCAAATATTAACTGTTGCTGGGACAGATCGTAAGCAAGCCCTCGCTGCACTCGAATCCCAACGCCGACCTGCTGCCGGTACTGTGGCCATTGCAGCCGACGCCCCAAAAACTGCTGCCAAAAAGACAGGTGGCGGACTCAAGTCCACCGCGCCTGCCGCAGCGCCACAAATCCCCGACGAGTACCTCCCACCCAACACGACGCTCTTCCTACAAAACCTACCCGACGATGCAAACGAAAGCATGCTTACGTCGCTATTTGGACGTTTCGATGGGTTCAAGGAAGTTCGTATGGTGCCTGGAAGAAAGGGAATTGCGTTCGTGGAGTTTGAGCAACTCGAAGGGGCTATCGGAGCGAAGGAAGGAATGGGTGGGATGGTTCTGGAGGATAAAATTGTTAAAGTCACGTATCAGAGACAGTAGTTGGTGGTCGAAGTTATTGAATCATTACATGTATTATATCATACAAAACCAGGGTATTACAAAAGTTATTGGAATATCATTAATCCTAACGCAGGTGACCTGGGATTGAGAGGAATCACGCGGTGGATGGATCTTTCGAGGGGCTGTGTGCTAATCCACGTACCGCTAGTACCGCCACAGATTATGTTCTTGTACAACTGCAGCTCGACACCTGGATTATGAATTCTAGCATTTCTCAAAAATTCAAAAGCAATACGAGCACCCAAACGCCTTATCAAAGTCTTCCTACAACAATGCTTGAGCGCGGGAATAAAGAGCAAAAAGCAAAAAGCAAAAACTGATACCCCTCTCGTTTTGAACCATCCCTGCCCCAACCATCTTTTTTTTAGCACTTACAACTGCATCTACCCTCAACTCATAAGTCTACTCAATCCCTCATCATCCCCCTCTGTATCCTCGATTGCATCCTGTTGTGCAATACACCGCAGTAAATTTTTCTTACTACTCTCTTGCATCTCGCCAGCGATCAACAGTTCGTCGAGGATGAAATAGGCCTTCTGGAAATTGAAGATGATGTCCAGCTCGCACACGTTTCCATAGTATTTGTCCATTTGCTCGACATAGCGGTGCACGATTTCCAAGGTGATGAGCTCATTGTCTGTACTATCAATCCCAGTTACGAAGAAGAGAGAGGCATAGCGACGGTATACTACTTTCGTATCTATGTGTGTGGGGCAATGTTAGTGGATGCAGCTTGGAGGGGTTGGTGAGGGGAATGAGGGGAAGGGGATGTGGGCGGTGGCGAGCCTTTGTATTCGAGGAAGTTACACATGCGGGTTCTGCGCGCGAGGACGAGCTGTGTGACCTCTCGAACGATTTTAGATCTTTCTTTTGGCGAGAGGGTGGTGAACCATTTCGACAGACGCTGCCAGTACCCATGAGTCAATCAGGTCAAGCCCAAGCTCTCGTAGCTCTTAAAGAGGGGAACGAACCACTTTGCCTTGCCGTGAAAGAAGGATCAGGTATCTACAAACCCTCAGTTAGCGGTCAATATCCCACACATTCGCACTTAGGACTGACCGTATCGCCATCTTTTGCAGACTTGGTGTTCCGAGGCAGTTATCGAATTCGTGGGGGACCCTGGGGCGTTATTGCGCCAGGTCTTAGCTCCACACGTGGCATGGGGAAACCTGTGGCACGTGTGTATATCTTGGTATGGCAGCTGCTGCCGTAGCGTGAACCTGGATCAAGCCATTGTTTAGATTCGCTCCCACAACTACAAACCTAACCCTATGATACGAGACCAATCGCAAGCAACCGAGATATCAGAAAACCCATCTCACAAATCCAATGGACCCTCTTGTTAAGCCTGCTTTCCAAGCGATAATAGATTGAGTTAATTTCGCAGTCTCACAATCCCGCAGCCTCTCTAAATTTTCAGCAATTCCCAACAATGACAGCAAACCTGAGAACCAAAGTGTCGCGTGCCTCCCCAAAGTTCTCGTCATCATGGTAGCACAACCTCATTTCATCAAACTCTAAAAATCCCGAGTGATCTGCTTGTCGAGACCTCTCAATCATAGGACCGTCGGCGCTTCCTCTCACCTCGGGAGTTCGGCCTCGCTGCTCTTTCCCTGCAGCTGAGTCTGACTGCAGGAGAGCCAAAAGCAAGTTTATCATTTGTCCTCCAGTCTGCGATAGCGATGACTGTTGTGCCCATCCTGTGTCGTGTGCCAAATCAAGGATATTCTAATTCGAGAAACGAGGGACGGGATGAGAAACGAGAAACGGCTGGGGCCTGGTGAGTACAGTACTGTGCAGTTCATTTATCGACGTTTAGCTTTGGTACTCGGGAAACTGCAGCGGATTTCAGAGTATCATTTTCAGCCGGTTTCGAGGCGGGCGACGGGGAGTATTCCGCTGGGAGGACAAGTTGTGAATTCGGCTGGGACCTGCATTTAGGATTTGTTACCAGATAATCGATGAGCGAGTATGAGCTTAAAACCGTGAACATTAATGGGGAGCACGCTTTAGCGGTATTTTGGCTTTGGAGTGCTCCTTCAAACAATAAACTACAAAGCTTGTGAAGTATAGCTGTTCAATCTACATTTTAGCAGTCGGCCGGGGATGATTCCCCTCTTTGAGGCTCAGCACGTATCACGATCACGATCGTTCGCATCCCTCCCCAGCTGATTGTGAGGCAAGAGCGTCAAAACGAAGTCTGCAAAGGATCGATTTCCCTATTCCGTCAGAAGTCTGAGGTAACCGAGACCAGGGTTCAGAGAACCCTTTGCAAGTTTTTGGGCTGTTTGTGGCGATCACTCACAGCAGTCTCAGATTCGAACGTCCTCCCCACAATCTATACACAGATCCAGGCCCAGTGGCCACCACACGAAACTAGGATAAACCTGAGGGGAAGGTGCACGAACCCTTGCACGACCAAACCCAACAGCTTACATAGAGACACTAAACCCCTCTCTCTGAACGAAATTTCTTTCCTCTTCCTTTTGCTTTTCCTTGCCATCGATCTGACGATCTCCATGCCCGAGTCGCAGTCGCAGCCGCAACTGCTATGGCGCCTATTCCTACAACTATCTCGCCGGCAGTAAATGCATTCTACACGATTCTCGACCCGGCAATAAAAGAACTTAACACAATCCTCCATCACATTAGGTTCGGGGGTTGCCCAGGTTATGAAGATGAAATTGACATACCAGGAGAAGGCGGGGAGATTGGAGAGCCGATAGGGGGGCCGACGGGTGCTCAACGAAGTGGTATTCTGTTAGTGTTAATGACGTTTGCCCTTCTGGCTGTGCTGTTTACGATTGTTACCGGGTGGATATGGTGTGTCGCTGCACATGAACCAGCCTATTACTCTGTGCGAGAAGGGCATCGAGGGGCATGGAAAACGAAGAGAGTGGTTCCTTTCAGAGGTAATTACTTCCTATTTTAATTTCTACCACGAACGGGATTGGGCTGGGGTTTCGACGTGTTGCATACTCTATCCATTATCGTCATGTTCCATCCAATGGATTAGGTCTGTGATATGAACTACAACACCAATACCCGCATAGTACTCGTTCAATCCACACACACACCCCGCTCCCGTCCAATCTCCGGCTAATCCAAAGCAGAATGGTACCGTCGTCGCCGCAACCTTCCTCGCACTAAATCAGATTTCTCACGTGAAGAAGACTACAACCGCGTTCTTGCTTTCCTCTCTGCACGTAATTGGCACGGTCGCGTGCTCGCCAATGGTGAACCCGATGAGTACGATCACACCAATTGGAACCGTCCCAACGATACCCAATTCTGGCGCGAACATGGTCATAAGGGATCTACCGCAGCTTTTAACCCACGCTCACCGCTAATGTCTGAGAGGGGAAAGGGAACCGGAGGATATAATACGTTTTCCAAAGAAGGAGGAACGAATATAGAAATACCCCGGGTAGAGGTAGAAGACACAGATGAAGGATTGTTTACGAGTGTGCCGTTTTCGCCACTTACAGTGCCTGTGCCACCGCTCAGGAGACCACCATTGAGGGGTGTAAAGGGGAGGACGGCATCATTTTCAAATAGCTCGGCAAGTCCCGAAGATGGAGGACGGAGAGGTTATAGAGAGCAGAGAAGTAACTCGTGGAGCGGGTGCAGTAGTGGCGGAGCTAAAAGCCGCGGTAAGCCGTGGAGGTGTGGGAGGAGGGGGTCGGGGGACTTGTATGATAGCTTGGGGAGGCGGCCAAGTTGGGGAGGTAGCGGCAGAGGTAGCAGCAGGAGCAGCAGGTTAAGTGTGATGGGGCCTAGAGGGTTGGATGTGGTTGTTGAAGAGGTTTCGCCAGCGGTGGAGAAGTAAGCGGGTCAGTCTATCATTGACTTGATTGCATTTCGATACTAGGCTATCCCATTTGGGTAAGTCTGCGAAGATGGTATATTTTCATTAACCTATTTTTTATTTTTTTTTTGGTGCTTATTCATGGCGTAAATCTATCGGGCGGTTACTAGGGGATGGGCGGCATATCGGCGCACTTTCTTTTTATTATTTTGGCTTTGGTGGCTACCAGGCGGTTTGGATTTGGGATCGGCTTATTTGGTACTTTTGGCTTGCTTATGAATTCTATGTTTTATCTGTCTTTTTTGCTGGATAGCAGTTTGCGCTTCTTGTTTTTTTTATGCTTGTGGGGGCCTTTTTTTTGTGTACGTGTAACTATACTCACCACATAAAAAGAGGCGCTTGAGATTCTCTACACCTAGGTCTGATGAGGATAAGATATATTGCTGTGATGATTATGCGTTAGTGGCGCTTGCATATTTGTATTAAGCTCAATACTCATCTGCTTGTCCTTGGTTAGATAATGAATTACGTCGAACCCTCTGATTGTACGTAAAACGATGGCCTAGTTCAATTTGAATTAGATCAAGCAAATTATCTAACTTTGCGGCAGGAGAGGCCACCGCTTCCTACGTATTGAATCAGATGATTTGAGGAAGGGAACCAGCTATCGCATCTCGATAAGCACCAAGTGTGGTTGATTCGGCCGTTTTTGTACCACAGTGAAACAGGCACCCTCATGCAATACGCTATCGGGCTCACAAGGTAGCAAGATTGAAATCTCTGTGCAACACACGAGGTGTTGCAAATATGTCTACTCGCGTATGTAGTATCTCCTGTGCGTACCCGTTGCTGCACAATCTGTAGAATCTAATTCTTGTCCGAAATTTAAAATAACTGGCACAAGTAAAGTCCGAGAATTGGCCCGTTTATAAACTCACGTGGTACATTTTCGCTACTACTCTGTTCCTGACCTCTGAAAACTTTAGACGTGCTGTATCAGGCCTTCGCATGGGAGTCAAGTTTACTTCAATTGAGGATCCGGGTATTTAGTAGCTAGGAAGTTAACTACACAGATGCTTTTCCCTGATGGTGGTCTAAGCGCACGGGAAGATACCCACATACATACTTTCATAGTGTATCACTCGACTCACATTACTTCGTTCTCGTTATTACGTTGGCAAGCCGCGTACAGGCAATGTTAACTATGTTGTGCAATCGGTGCTTACGAAATTCACTTCGTTTTTGAATTATGAATTTTGAAGAAAAAGGTTTCGATTCCCGGCCCTACCAAAGACTGAAGACTTAAAAGCTAGGCCAAACGCCCTACTATATAAAAATATAAACTACGGGAAGGCTAAATATTCTAGAACTCCCTGTGTGCTAAACAATCAATAACATAATAAGAGGACGTATGCATATGCAGCAATAAACAGCCGACACCGCACCCAGCCCCCAAATCACCCAGATCTATCTACGGTTCTCTTATTGATCTACTCACTAAGGAATCCCAATTACAAGTACCTTCAACTGATTAGCAATTGACTTGAATTTTTCAAGACTTTCCTTCAACTTCCTATTTTCAGTTTTGAGAAACAGGATTTCTTCGTCCCGTTCATCCGCAAGTTTCCTTCCATGATCCATTATAATCGCTTCTCTTGTTCTCCTCCGTTGGCTGCTCGAAGAAACTCGTTTTCGCTTCCTAATACCCCTCGATATATCTGATTTACCCTTGCTGGGCTGCCCATTGAAGCCAGTACCCTCCATGCCCGCGACCACCCTTGTAGAATCCCTAATAAGACTTGCCGCCTCATATTTATGTTCCCGGGGACAACCGGCATAGTTATCAAGTTTTAGTCTATCGATGATGACTCCCTCAATCACCGAACACCATATTCTTTGAAAGTCCCTAGCGCTGCTGGAAGAACGTATTGAAGCTCCCTCCGCCGTGCTTATAAGAAATCGAAGCACGGGATTGTTGAAACCGATATGTGTGTCTTGGCGCAGAAGACTAAATTTATCATACCAAACCTCCAATCCATGGTCGTGGTCGATGAGGAGGTGGAGATCTAAACAGAAATCACGATAGGAGGTTTCGACCTCGTCAAGAAGGTCACTTATCGCGTTCGGAGGCACGAAGGGGGTTTGTAAGAATTGGTCTTCGTGATTCTGTACGGGTTCATCTTTAATTGATGCTGATGTGATTCCCCGCCATCGATTGGGACTAGGAGGCTCTCTCTGACCGCCTTCGGGGATCATATCATCTTCGGTATCCCATTCAGCTTTCTCATGCTTGATTGGAGTTGAAGTTTTCAGTGGTCTTTGACGGAGACGTATGCGTTTTTCATCGACGACTCGAGGCATCTTAACAAGCAAGCCAAGAAAACAGTTCTGTATATATTTTATGCGGGTCTGTAGTAAGTAGCAGTCTTGCGAGTAGAGACAGCCCTTGAGTATTGGGACCGAGAGAACGGAGATAGTTACTGCTTTGAAGCAGAAGTCTGAGGTGATAGCAGTGTTGGAGTTCAAGTATCGAATTTTGGACCGCTAAAACAGTCGAAGGGAAAGCTGATGGTTATATAATGTTAATAAACCAAAATAATTATATTTTTCGATGATATTTAACGGATCGGGATAGTATATCATATAGTATATTACCATAATTTCTATTTGGAAGCTTAAACACCATTCTAATCTAAAGGATTGGATTTCCCCAAGTCTATTTGGGGTTCGAGTGCACTATAATCTTCTTAGATTCAAGCGCGTGCGTTGGAGTTTGTACATAGAAATTATGCTTAGCGACCATTCTATTATAACAAAATCACTTAAAATAAAATCCATCACCCGATGAAAAATAATCAGCGTTGCTAGTGCGCCGATAGCCCGACTGCGATTGCCTACTCCCCCTTCTACAGGATCTTAGATCAATCAATGGCAATGCCCCCATAGATTGGGAAACCTCCCTTTAGTGAGTGATTGGACCCCATAGCTCCACCAATGGTTCCAACCGGAAATTACTAAGAGCCCGTCGGCTCTTTTCACCACACGGCCATCCCCGCGGCACAGAAATGAGCGGGAGAAAAATTATTTTGTCCTAGACGTCTCAAAATATGAGGAATAAAGGAATAAAATATATTAGAATTTGAATTGAGCGATGGTTTTAATCCCGCAACCAGACGTCCATTTCTTTAAAAGTAGGGTTTTTAGTAGAGCTCTCTCAACACCCAACATAGGAGAGGACTGTCATGTGATAAGTCAGCTACGAGACTACAAAGGTTTAATCTACCTTTTGAGTTTTAAAATTGGAGAATTTCTTATATATCGGATTAAGCTGAACTACCTCCACCAAAGAAATAAATTCGTGCCTTAGAAGTCTCAAGCGAAGAATGGGTAACGAAGAAAAGATATCATTCTACAAAAAAAGACTCGGCTATATGCCAGGTTTCATTCTCTATAAATGCTAACTTCACAGCTAAATGACCTATACATATGCTGTTGAAGTTATTAGTACTGCGCTAATAGCACTTGATCGGCTGAGAGCTCGGTCCGGGTTGATAACAGTCGGGATCTGGGGGCTTTCTATTAGCCAAACTACTGTATATATAGTGTTATCTTTCGCCTATATCTCGCCCTATATCTGAAGTTCGATCAATACTCGATCGTGGTCTGAAACTCCGACGTGTGCATGCGCACATGTATGTGTGCCGAGCGATGTGCCACGATGATACCCTGACGTCTCCAATAATTCAAAATGACAAAATGGCGAAACTCTGCCTTGGCTCCAGTCATGGATGGTTTGCCTCGATACTTCTAAACAGGAAATTATTTGGGAATTTGTGATCCAAAACATATAATGGCACAGTACATTCGCCCTGGGAGGAACCTCAGGAAGATTATGGTACATTTAGAGGTAATCTCTCACCAACCAACCCTGTGTTTGTCAAGGCAGAGCGTATATCATTCTTGCAACCCCTCTATAGCTTAGCTCCAAACAATTAACCCCGAGCGCAAAGATTGAGCATTTTAGCTCAACCAATGACAACGTAATCGCGAAGATGTGAAGTACCTAGATGCCAAGGATCGTATATTCGGAGATGCCAAGACTTTTATTACTCTAACCGCATGACGTTAGCTTGAAAATCGAGGTCGAAAATCTAGTCAAAGACGCTTCCTCTGGTATCACCCCGTCCTCAACAATGGGTCTTGAGTCTCGGAATTTGGTAAAGGTAATAGGCTCCAGAGCTAGATCCCTTTCATGTGCCCAATCCCGACTTCCAATCTTCCTTCCTCATCATCAGCGACGCAGTTTCAGATCAACAGCCGATATCAGGGAAAAACTCTTCTATAGACCAAGAGAAACCACGGCCCGTAATGGAGGGGAAATTGGCCCAGCTTTGGGTAGCACACGAAGATTATTTCACTGCACTCCTCGTGTTGTTCGTATACCAAACCTCATTTACTTCCGGCATCTCGACTAATCCCCGATTGGATCAACTAGCAAGAGGAACCCGAGCTCACCGAATTGAAAGTTGGCCATTTCTTCACTGCTTCAATAATGTTTCCTAAGATGCTTGCGAATTCAAGTAGAGGTCGACGAACACTCAAAATCGGGGCTCTCCGTGCCGTCTATGCCGAACATCAGCTCAATGGCAACTACAAGCGATTAAAGAGACGACCATGTCTTCTATACGCAAAAGACCATTATACATTAACTGTTCTGGTCTGCACCTCGAAACCTCCTGTTCAATTGGCCCACCGCTTTGCTCCATTCAATTATGCACCTCGCCTTGCTGGACAACCACCAGCATTTCTTCATTCCGCTGAAAACCCCGACTCAGCTGGTGGCGGATATATCTTCTTTACACATGCTCTTATTGCTCGCTTGGTAAGGGGGAGAGGACCGGTGGGGTCTTATAAACAACCTGGCGGCATTTATATAAATCACTGTGATGTCGACACAGGCGATACCTGGGTTCCTTCGAAGAATTATCGCCTTAGTACACAGCAGCTAGCATATATCGAGGAGCTACACAGAAAATTTTGGGGTGGTGTTCGTTACGATGAGCACGGGACGGAAATTGCAGCTAGCGAGGTTGGAAGTACAGAGAAGATGGAAGGAAAGATATCAATAAGGCGGGTTATCGATGGCAGTCCGATAGATGAATCACCAGGAGCGAGCTTTTTACCGAAGATAACAGCAAGGAGGGAAAGAGATATTATGTTAAAATCAGCGGTTTCTGATCAAGAGTACTGGAGGAGGAGGAGGCAGAGAATGGCGAGAGTGGCGAGAATGGCGAGGGCTCTTAGAAATAAGAGAAGAATGATGAGGAGGAAAACAGTGAAGATGAAGAGTATAGCAAGGAGAGTACAGTCGGGGGCTCCGAGAGCGGTAGAGAGGGCGTCGATAAGGATGGATTCGAAAGCGGTAATAGCTAGAGAAACCGGACAGACGAAGAAGTTAAAACGCCTCACAAGAAAAAGAAAAAAGAAGAAGAAGGCTGCTGCTACGGCCATGGATGTTTCGATAGCGCAAGAACCAACGAATTCAATGAAAAAAGAGTTGGGAAAGCGTGCGGTAAAGAATAAAAACACAGAACCGACGATGAAGAGTGCTCCGAATAAGTCAGTGAAAGTTAAAATCAAGAATACAGAGGGAACGGCATGCAAGCCAACGGCGTTAACGGGAGGAAAACCTGTAGAAGTTGAGACAAAAGGTAAACCAAAAAGAGCAAGGAGGAGAAAAAGAGCTTTGCACGAGCCTCAAATGGGGGCCCCAATTACGGAGGTCACTAAAACGGGGGAACCGTCACCGCCGCCATCATCGCAACCATCACCAACACCTTCGATGAAAGGGAAGTTAGTAAAAATAGCGGGTGCTAAACCGATAGAAACCAAGGGAAGCAGCTCCCAAAATCCCCAAATCAAGAGCAAAATCAAGACTACGAACTGCGAACCGGCGGGAAAAATAAGGGAATCGACAAGCAACGCAACAGAAACCGATCCAGATGGGAGGGGAGGAGGAGTCCACTCATATAAATCGTCGTATAAGTTGCAATTGGAGGCTAGAGTCGCGGATATCACGATAACGCCGAAACTAGCACCTTTGACGAAAGTGGTTTCGATGAGAAAGATGAAAAACTTACCCACGCAAGTGCGAGCACATTTGATTGAGGGGAGAAGGACGGATAGCTCACCAGCGCAGGAGCTAGTTCATTTGACGGAAGGACCTTCGATCAGGAAGACTGACGCCCCACCAGCACAGGAGCTAGCACGCTTAACGAAAACACCTTCGATCAAGAGGGCTGATGCCTCACCAGCGCAGAAGCCAGTACATTTGAAGGAAGGATCTTTAGTCAGAAGGATAGATAGCTTGCCGACGCAGGAGCCAGTGCCTTTCAAGCCTTTGGTCAGAAGGACGAATAGCTCGTCGGCGCATGAACCAGTGGATTTGGAGGAGGGACCTTTGATCAGAAGGACGGAGAGCTCACCAGCACAAGAACCAACACCCTTAGCGAAAACGACATTAGTCAGAAGAACGATTAAAAATCCAGTGTGTGAGCTGACGAGAATGGATTTGATAAAGAAGACGTATAGCGAGTTAGCGCAGGAACCAACATATTTGGCGGAATGGATGCCGGTAAGGAGAGCGGGTAGTGAGTTAGTGCAGGGGCCAACGGGTTCGACAGAGACAAAGGTAATAAGGGTGTTTGGTAGCTCGAGTATAACGCCTTTAGCGAAAAGATCTTTAATAAGATGGACGAAGAGTAGCGTAGAGATGGCGGTAAGCGACGTTCCTGATGGACTAAAACCAAATCACGAATGTGGAGGAAAACTGGGTTAATTGGAAAGGCCGTCAAGTGAGGTTGAGTCAATGAGAGCCCTTCTTAGTAAACTGGTACAGTGTAAATATAGAGCAAAAGTCTAGATATATGTGGATGAAAGGATAGACTTTGTATGAAAACCATCTCACCGATAAAATAAAGCTTCAAGTACGATGCTCCCATCATTGGAACACAGAACCCCAGCGTTAGTCGATTAAAGGGGGTCTAAATCTGTGGTTTAAAAGAAGCTATTTCAGAGAGCTAGCTATTAACCGTAATCTATTCGTGGCTTGATGATAGCACGACGTGAAAGAGGGTATGAACCATTGGTTTACCTAAGACAACAATCACTATTTGGGGGTTCTAACTGAAAATTAGAGACTGTAGGGAATTAAGAACCGCTAGGGTGTAGGGGTAAGTCTGACTAACGTGGCGGTGCGACAAGAGCTGTCAATGTTCCTGTCCCAACCCACGCGAGGCTTGGTAGATATACCTAATCAATTCAGGATGCTGTATTGATATTGTAAACCGATGTCGTTTGGTAAAACTAAGGAAGTTCAAACAACTGTGAGTCTCTCAAGGGGAGAACTGCACCGTCACGTTCGCCAGACTTACCTACACTCTGGTACATTTGGTCGAGAGAACTTGATATTTGGGAGAGTGTTCGTTTTGACCGAGTGACGCCTCATGTCGGATAAACGCAAGCACCGTAATCCTTGTAAGCAGCGTTTCTTTGGGTTGGATGCTTTCTCAAAACACACCTGTTTCTTTTGACGCATTGCACACCAAGCCACCCAATAGGTAGAAATGCTTTCGATTGCAATTCATGATCTCGATCTCATCAACATGTGATACTAAGATACACAGGCATTGCCATTGGCTGGGCTTGAGACCATCCCATCATCCATCCAACACAGCGATCTCCAATTGGCTTCATGCAGCTTATGTGCGACCTCCTCTTCGCGATAAACAACGGCGCCAAGACCTTGATTTTGTGCTATATTTTTGCAACACGCAGATCTGATACGTGGGTTAATTCCTATCGTCCGATCTCCATCAACTATGCTTATATATAATATTCACGTAGAACAGGTTTAAAGTAAAGCTTCTCCCCCCTTTTCCCGGAAAACAGTATATACCACGCAATAGACCCTCAAGGCTTTCCATGAGCTATCACCGTTAAGCGACATCCCGCAAATATGTTCTCGTTTCTAACATCCCCGTTCCCTCGCTCAAAGACCTCCCACCAAAACCCGTTCGTAACAGGTAGTGGGACTTTAAAAAGCACTTCGGAATTCTTCCCTCTCGCCAAATCGAATGGCTCACCAACCGCGACATACGCCATGCGACAATTCATCCGCCCCGAACCCGGGAACGTACTGGGCAGCCCACCTTACCACTGGCATGGCACGCAAATCGAAACATTTGCTGTCGAGCAAGGAGCCATGACAGTAACACTCGAGGGGGTCAATAAAGATGTTCCGGCAGGTCAAAGTGTTGTGATCAAGCCAGGGCAATACCATACTTTCGCCAATGCTTCCACCGTGGACCCATTGCAAGTCGTCGTTTCCGTGGAAGTGCTGCCAGGAGAGGATCAGGTGGACGAAAGGTTCTTTAGGAATTTATATTCTTACATGGACGACTGCAAAAGGCTGAAGAGGGGACCCTCACCTTTTCAGATGTTGCTATTTATGACTTCTGCGGATACGTATCTCGCTCTACCGTAAGCTCTTGATTTTTTTTCTTTCTTTCTTTATTAGTCGATGAGTATGCCTTTTTCCATACGTGGGGCTCAAGAACTTCGTTTTATTCACTAGTATCCCGTTCGTTCCCAGGGTTATCCAGCGAGGAATATCAAGAATGATCGGCTTCGTTGGCGGCATTGTGGTAGGAGAATGGCTCCTAGGATTCAAGAGAAGCTATCCCGAATACATGGCCGGGATAGAGCTTGAGGATATGAAGGAAAAGTGAAGTATTACGTGGGATAGCTTCACGCGAGCCGATCGATGTATACTTATTTTGACGGAGGTGGTAACTTTTTCTATCTTTTTTTGTCAAATATGGGGGGACACATGTATGTTGAAGAGGGTTTTTATTTGGAGTTTGGGAGTTTGGATTATTAGGAAGACCGCAATTGCGAGTAGGTAGAAATTTATTACAGAATTTCCTAGAGCCAACAACTGGAATAATCGCTGCCGCAAAGATTATATGTACCTCCTCCCACCATACAACTCTCAATGACGACTGTGCAGAAATTTCGAAAGCGCGATTGAGGAACCTAAACGTTGAGGTAATTAACTACTGCCAAAGCGCAGTATTTTCGTAGCCACAAGGCCGAAGCAACAACAGCTCCAGAGCAAATAGACACCCCGCTATGTGCTGTACGTACAGTATGCACTGGTAATACACCCGAAGATCTCGAGTTTCTGCCTACCAAACGGACCCCAGATATCCCCCGCCTTACACGTGACAACGGACGATAGACAAATCCGGTTGCAGCAGCCAAAGATTTGTGCCAGTGCCATCGGTGCGTAATACAATAGCCTTCTAAGGCTGATGTCCATCAGAGAGAGTTGCCCCTCACATCGGTAGCCCTTTGGTTTAAATGCTGATTGATGATGCTGATTGATGCAAAACAATTTGCAATGGCCAATTAACTCGAAATGCCGCGATATCAGGGGTTTGGAGGAAACATAAGACGCCGATGTCACGACCAGTACGAATTGATAATTAAATCACTCTACTATGCGGTTTTTTCATCCCACCGGTAATCCACCCCAACCGAGTTCAGAATAATAAAATCAAGCTCAACACGAAAGGGAAAAAAAAAGCCACAGCCTTCTTAGTATAGTGTTCGGAGGTTAAGAGCTCCGTCAAGTATTATCGACCAAGAAATTTGTACATAAGTAAAAGGCTTAAAAGTTCAATCCAGCGTGAAATCACCAATTACATTTATGTGGTCAATTTTCCTTGACACGAGAAACCAGGAGGAACACAACGCTCGGCGCTTTTAAGCAAACTTCAGTTATGTTTTGCTCCTCGGTTTCTCAAATGGGCCCTTCCAAGTTACTAGGCACGTAAAGCCAAGAGATCCCAAATCCCTCATTCGATCGAATCGCCGCTTCTCAGTGCGTTTCACCGTTTCTGATAACCTTAGCAATTTACTTATTTTGGCTTCATTGAATTTCTTCCAATTCCAATAAGCCCTCATGCTCGCGGGATCCTTTAGGCTCTACTTCTCTTCAATGAAAGTCCTCATCAGGCCATACAATATATCATACAGGGGCGTTTGGAGTTTTGTCAACCATATTATCGACATTGCCCTACCCTTCCTGTCAGCCAAGATAGATGCGATGATTGCATGAGAAGCCACAGTGTATGTCATGATAGCACCAAGCGGCCGTCGCAACCGAGGCGACCAGATAACCCAGATTAGCAGTGTAGAATAATTCGAATTGAAAAGTATTCAGTTGGCTATCCAAACAAGCATATGTAGTTGGAGGCTCTTAATCAGAGGTAGGACTAAAGTGTCCAGCCACGGCCGTAATCATCAATCATCACTCGTGCGCAATCGCCAAGTGGAACTAAAGGATAACACCTCTATCGGATCCCATCAGCGCCTTCTCCTTCATAAAACGGATGGATTAAACAAAAAGAATAGACATCGATCCTGACCCAATAATCGTACAATTCCCCTTGAACTACGTGAAACAGCCTCTTCGCCTCGTTTCCCTGAGACCCCGAGCGGCCAAAGTCAGGTAGCCCTTAAACTAGATGAATGTTATGCGCACGAGACTCACCAAACCCGCTTCTACATTGTCGCATGGCTACGTGATATCAGATTTGTTTCTCCAGCACCTAGTTCGTTTTATCCGTAGCTTTACAACAGCAATCAACTTGTGTCTCTCGAACTTGACGCACAGAGTGGCCCCCCAATCAGCACGAAAATCATATTTCTCAACCGACTCGAACTTCATGCGGGTAATTGCTACAATCGCCGACAGAGTTCATAGTCTCAACACTGATATATGGTTTCGATCACATATTATCACTCGAAATTCACAGTCTCGCTAGAGTTACGGGATTCCTGAGTTGATTGTTTGCTCAAATAATCCCTTATCGCGAATGGGAACTCTATATATACCATCAATTACAATAGAAGAAGTTCCAAGCTAACCCCAACGCCACTCACGCTTACTACATGTGCTAAGTAGTATATCTTGTACTATGCATCGCTTGGTAAGACTATATACTTCCCCATATAATTCCCTTCAAATCTCGTGTTCTGAGATATTAGAAAATCTTCTAAGTTATAAGAGTGTAGAGGGAGCTCGAGGGGTTATACACGTCTGGAACAAAAGCTCTACGCCAAGAAGGCTGTAAGTAATAGAACGACACCCCTTCTAGAGGAGATCAAACCCGAGTCTCCCCAAACCCCTATATTAAATACCATCACTTAGTCTAGAATTATGTGATTCATCTTCGCATCAAATGTAACCAAACGATTCACCATGATTTCGGATTGCCCTCGAATATGTAAACCAATTGCAGCATCACGATCAACTATAATATTTCGTAGGAAGCCCTCTAGAGCTACTCTCTACAACTCAATACAGTCTAGTCAATTGTCTCAACTCGTAGTTTTGGAAAAATAAAATTTACTTCAAAATCTCGCTCTTGCAAAATGCACAAAGAAAAAAAAGAAAAGGAATACCTGCATCCTCCTCATTACTATCTACTCCATCTCAATATTCCCCCTCTCCCACATCAAAAAATGATGTCTTCATCGTCTTTCTCGCCCAGTAAATCACCACTAGCCTCAACTTTAGACTCTCTAGAGTCTTCTCCAAGCAGTAGCTTCTTCGCCTTAGCTTCCTTATCTGCAACCTCCTGGTCGCGATGTTTCTTCCCCTGTACCTTCTTGAGACGATAGAATTCTTCACGATCGAGTTCGTCGAGTTCGCTGTTGATGTATTTGATTGTATTTTCGGTACGAGGGATGATGACGTGCTCGATTGCATTAACACGACGGTTAACGACCTTAATCACATCATCCAGGATCACGAATGCAGTCTATAACCCATAAAAAAATCAGCCATCTCTATCTCTCCACACACACACACACATCCCCTCCCCCCCAAAAAAAACTAACCTGTAAGCTCGCTAGCTCTACAAGCGTCTCTACAGCCTTTCCATAAACCTCTCTACACCTCTGAACCTGCTGCCCACCTCTCCCCAGTCCCGTCAACCCGAAGTCCGAAGTCCCCTCAACAATATAGCTTTCAAACGCCGGCAGCAACACCCCAGACACGTTTTCCTGCTTCGTGCGGATCCGGAACCTCGCGGTCTTGACGGACTCCTGGACCTGGTAACCCAAGTTACTGCCGCCGCCAGTAGCATACGTAACTTCTGCAAGCGAGAAAGCTGCAATTTGCATCACGCGGCCCATCTTACGCTTTGCTTCATCGATACGACGGGTAATCTCGCGGAAACGTTTGGTGAGGGCTTCGGATTTACGTTTGAGTAAAGAGTGACCTTGTAACCGGTTGGATAACTATTTTAGCTGGGAAGCATTGGCCTATAAGGAAGCAAGAGGGGGAAGGGGGGGGAATAGCGGGGTTGAGGATACCAATTTCAGCGCCTTTCAACTTCGATTTCATCAATCCCAATGACTGTCGGGTCGCGAAGACCGCTTCTCGGTTCTATAGCTCCTCAATCAGCTCTATCCCCCCTCTTCAACGACTTCCCCACGGGTTATCCGGGGGATCGAGAGATGGAATTAACTTACACCTGTTCCAGACATGACGAGGTCGAGCTTGGCGCTAGGCTTGAGAGAAGGAGGTCGGGGTTAAGCGTTAGTATTTAGGGAAAGTGGTGGTTATTGCCGAAGCTTGAGGTCGTTGCACGTCATATGCGGTCCCAAGAAAGGTGGAGGAGGCTCAAATCGAGGTTCGAGATTTAGCGTTTCCGCAGCGTGGATTTTTAGTGTTCTGGAGTATTTTACGCGTGGCATGAGTATATTCTAGAATGCGTGGGGGGGAGTTCAAGTATGTAGATAACATGACACGCAAGCACATTATTTCATACATCCCCTGGCACTACTGTATAGGATTGTTTATTATGAATTTTGATTCCATTGTTCATATATATTCATTTCCTAGCCTATGATAGCCGAATTTCATAGTGCGGGAGCGAGTGAGAACCCGTGATCACCGATGATCCCCTCTCCTTTCCATTCCTTTCCTTTCCTTGATAGTCAACCCTTCTACCATGATTCCATACATGCGTAAAATATAGGATATATATCCTCAGAAAAACCTACCCGAGAGATCTAAACACAGTCAAAAAACAAAAACAAGTAATCGAAATAGAGAAAAACTAAATAGAGAAAAACATAAAGTAGAGCAAAGAAAACTAAACAATAAAAAGAATATAGGGTACTACGCTCATCGAGTATCTATGCAGTACCAGGTGCCATCAAAAAAAAAAAGGATATAAAAAAAGATAACCTCACGAGTTTATCAGCTCCTATTTCCCTTGAAGCAGTAGCAAAAACGGGAAGCAGCTCCTCTCTCCCACCTCCACCCAAACCAG
Organism: Gyromitra esculenta; assembly: GCA_038503075.1. Classification (NCBI taxonomy): domain Eukaryota; kingdom Fungi; phylum Ascomycota; class Pezizomycetes; order Pezizales; family Discinaceae; genus Gyromitra; species Gyromitra esculenta. The sequence continues at coordinate 1,617,544 of JBCAML010000001.1, forward strand.
AACCCAGAAACAAAAAAAGACACACGAAAAGCACACCAAACACTATAAGACGATATAAAAAAAAAGCTTTTCTTTCTTAAAATATGAAATACCGAAGCCCCATTTCGCTCCAACAATGAGACAAAAAAATTCATAACAATTGACAAAAACACCACAACCGGTACAACATTATACGTATGAACAAACTCGCCAAAACCTTCAGGTGTAATTCACCTAATCGCTTGTATCACGAGTAAGTCCGTTTTCATTAGCCTGCCACCAAAGTGCTCTCGTCAGCCTCTCATCATTGCCTGTATGTCCCAAAAGTCCCTGCGCTGAATTGGTGCAGCTCATACTTCGTCCACTTTGCCGCCACCACCAGCCTTCAATCCAACTTTAACTACTGCTTCTCCCTCTCCGGCATGTGCATGCGGTCCAGCTTCTCCACCACCGAGGGCTCGATCCTGCTCATCCTTTTGCCTCACGGCTGCGTCGGCAATATCCTTTTTATCTTGCTCCCATTGATCCTTTGGGTCGTTCCAAGACTCCTGCATTTTCTTTTTCCTTTCTGCCTCTTCTCTCTCCTCGGCTTCTTTGGCAAGACGCTCCTCTTCCATACGTTCCATGTGCTTCAAATCGTCGGCTGAGGGCTCGTACAAATGCCAGATTGTGTAATGTGGAAGGCCCACAACAGAGAATTTCATCCGCTTCGCCATCTATATCGTTTATTTACGCATCAGATTACTGCCCCTCATATTTGATGGAAGTAGAAGAGGAGTGAAAACAAACCTTTCCGAAGCCCTCAGTCTCGGCATGCTTCTCAAACGAGAAGGCCGGGAAATGTACCCCAGCCCTAAAAACTCTAGCCTTAGCAAGAATACTTACTCCCCCGACCCCATCAATTTCCATCTCGACATCCGGATCACCATAGGGGTCCCTAAGGTAGGCGAGATGTGGTCTCCAGGTAGCGTATTCTGCGTATCCTTCGACAATAACGGCATCTTCATCAAGAGTGTCGGCAAGAGCGAGAGCGGTCTCAGATTCTTGCCACGAGTTGAGATCGTACGGTTGCTCACCGCCAAGCCAGTCGGGGAGAGGTCGCCATACATCTAGGTTTCGCATCACGTCATTAGCTGCAATTGTCCCCCCCAAAAAAAGCGATGAAATCCGCAGGTCCAAAAAAAGATAAAAAAATATCATAATCAGAAAGAAATAGTGATTATTTGTCTCATTAGGTAGATAGCCCTCTGAAGTAGCAAATACGTTTGTGTAGCATCATATGATTGGGAAAAATGGGGAAAGTACAAGGAGTGCAACTTACTCGGCACAATCACGTCCTTATTATGTCTCATCAGATCTTCCAAAATAGTTGGGGGAGCAGTCTCCACATCCGCATCTCTCCAATATACCCAACTATGGTAGGGCCTCAAAGTTGCGCTCAACAACCAATTCCTCGCTTGCGCCATCGTCTTCCTTCTGCTCGCCTGGGCTGCAAAGCCGTGCCTGTTCTCTACATCCTGCTGGACCTTTTGTCCGAAATCCTTCTCGATAACCGAGATTTCTCCAAAGCTCTGGGAGTGATCTGGATCCGTCTGGAGTTTTTCAAGGTAGTCGATCAATAGCGGTAGAGTCCTATCCTTTGAATCCGATACCAAAAATGCAAGGTCGATCAGGTGATGTGGATATGTAAAGTTCCGTAGATGTGAGAAAAACATGGGTAGATGAGGTTCCGCGTCGCGGAGTGGCACACACATGAGGATCCGCTCCTCTTTCTCCCACCCCCGAGCACTGCCTTGTACATTTGACAGGTCGTAGTGGCGAACAGTAGAGATTGTTGGATCATCACGAAGGAGCACCGACAGTCCGATAGATGGCAAGAGAATCTGTCGGAACGACGGGAATATAAGGAGCAAGATAATGGCTGATACTAGTGCGATTGTACATATTCTGACGATAATCTGTCGTCGCCAACGTAAAGCAGGCTGCGCCCGAGGTTGAAATCTACAGCAAGGGGATCTGTGAGTATAGTTCTCATGACCGCTGAGGGGTGCATGGCAGATGGAGAAACTGGTGGGGAAGGGAGAGGGTGTTGTTACCTGTGGGGAGAGATAGAGAAATTACTGGGACCGTAGGCGTTGCCATTGGTATAAGCGTGGGAGTGCCTGGGCATCATCGCAGGCGACGATACATGCGATGATGGTGCTGGAGACCGGAGAAGGGTGTGAGGAGGGTGCGAAGATGGTGCTGGAATCGGAGTTGTCTTGTTGTCTTGCCAGGAGAGAGAAGGAGGCTCTAGAAAGGGATGCAGGCAGAAAAGAAAGGGGACACGACGAGAAAGAAGCTCAGGAACGTTTACGTCGGGATCCCTGCCTTACGTGCTTTGCCAGGCAAAAATGCACCTCCGAAAAAAAACACCGAATAAAATGAACAGATGGGCCCTCCCCACACAAGAGAGTCCGAATTCGAAACGAATGGCCTTGCAAACAGGAAGCGGAGATGGAGAATTGATTCGAAGGAGGCAATGATGGGCGTTACGGATGCGGACGGTCCCTGGGCTCTTGACACGATGCCAACGCTGATCTCCTTGCGGGTTCTTCACCTAATCTCTTACCCGAGTGGACCTTCCGATTTGCATTCCTACAGCCTGCAAAACCGACGCCCCAGCTGAAGAAAAAGCGTGAGCGAAGCGAAAATAAAATAAAAACATTTGTGCCCCCGAAGAAGCTGACATGTTCCGTGAACCCGTCCATGGTCGCTGACATGCCGCCTGCTGAAAACGGGTTGCGAGATCTCGCATAGCGCTTATTTTTAGGTCTCCAGTATCGTGCGTTGTGCCCAGAATACATGTAGGTTCCACGATTCCCCCCTTTCTTTTTTGTTCCTGCAACCCAAACACTCTCTTCCATTTCTCGGCGCGACTTTCCTCACCCATAAAATTGACGTCATGGAAAAAAAAACCTCAAGTCTAACCCGCCGTTCTTCTAGCGGGGTGTAGATTAATATAGACGGAGATTAGGCCTCAACATGAAGCGGCCAAGAGAACATGGTGTGGTTTGGAACGGTACTGCAATGAGTGTCAATCCCTGACAAAAACGGACAATTCTAGCGGGCAGCGAGTGAGGAACCGTGATCGCCAGCCATCCACAACAAACCACTAGGAACAAACACCACAAACGCTACGATCTCCAAGATAAATAGCCCCAGTAGTAGTATCACCTTGTCTTTTTATCGTCTGATAAAACGTCATTGCTGCTCGTTTAACATGTGTTCTTCTAACACCACAGTAAATTGTTTCTAGCTTATCGCTGACCACTGCATGCCGTTGGTTACGCTACATAACAAACACCAAAAACAGTCACACATTTTTACATCGTCTCGTCGTCTCTTCGTATCTCGTCTCACCTACATGTAGTTCTTATCCAACCGCTTCTACGCGTGCTACTCCTCTGAATACTAGATAGATAGATAGATTTGTCATTCACTCCTCTGAATGCTCCTCTGAATACGCTGAAATTCAAGTAGCAAACCCACTCCCTTAAATACGACCGTAGAGGGTACCCCAAGGGACAATTAAATGGGCGTGTATACAACATCCCAGATACCTATTCACCTCCAATATAATCCAGTCAAATCGTGACAAGACGATATAGCCTCCTCGGCCAATAATGTCACTAACTCTAATCGGAGCTAGAGGGTATTTTTTTAATATATCAGTTAAGCTAGAGACGAATCAATACCGGAAACATTCAATTCAATGTAATCTTGCTATGCTTCCCGTAAAACCTACACGTAGATCTTATCCTAGTATTACTCCCGGCTTTGAAATTCTCTTTTCTTGCACTATGTATATATGTGCATGTACCGTAGAAGCTGGACAAATACAGACCGTTGCCAAAAGGGGCGTCTGGGATACTATCCTAATAACAGCGAAGATTAAGCCAGTTTTGGTGAGTTTTCTCTACGAACAGACACTAACAGCCTCAGCTGAGCCGTCTTCCCCTCAATTTTAACGTAAATCTATCCCTCAAGAAGTATAGCATTCCAGGCTCCCCTCTTGGCAACGGTCTGTATTTGTCCAGCTTCTACGGTATCACTCTCAGTCACATTGTGTCACTCGCTACTAAATTTCATGACAAACATCGTCACACGAAACAAGTGATTATGCTTCATCTTTACTCTAATTAATGGAAGCGAATCACCCCTTGACTAGTTTAGCATATATACATTCATAGAATACTCTCGTCTCCAGTGACTCCAGCCTTCACCCATAAATATAGGCGATACTCTACACACCAGATTATAGATCTCACTATGAACCATATTTATATATAAGCTTCTCGCCTTCGCTCTAGTTAGAGTTTAAATCACCCACACCCCATACTTCACTTTTGGAAAAATTGTAAAATAATTTTTTTTATCCTTCTGGTATTGGTATCATGTTCTTTTCGTACAACCTTTTCGCATCACTACTTACAATAACCCTAGGACGTTAACTAAAAGAAACAATGAAAAACCCTGGACAGCCGTGAAACTCATCCATCTATGTATCAAGCACCCTCTCTCCGAGCCTTTGAGACCCGCTCACAAAATACTTTTTTAGAAACCCCGATAAGAAAAAAGCAGGAATGAAGCGATAAAACCAAGTAGAAACTACCATTCAGTTTTCAAAAAAGAAAATTTCGAACGGCCGCAAATAGTCAAAGGTAGAGCATTTAACGTTTGGGTGTACTCGGAGTGGCGGTCCCGGTAGTATTCATGCTGAATGGAGCCTACGATAAATTAGCATCATGGTGGAGGATTTACGGACAAGAACAGCGTTGCTTACCAGGACTTTCTTCGCGTTGCATATCCTCCAAGCCAATTTCCTCACATTCCCGTCTGCCTGGACGACTTCCGGCGCAAAATCCACGCCGAACATCTCTTTGACCGCATAAACAACCCTCCTAGCATACTTTTCTTCGCCCAGCCCGCCGAATTCCTCTAGGACAGTTGCTGGCGCCAGATCGTCATTTCGGTCAAAGCATCTGATAACAACCGGCAGCAGGTGCTTCTCGACTTTCTCCTGCATTTCTTCGGTATCCATGTATGCAAAATCCTCATCATCCTCTAGTTCAACCTTCTCAATCGCGACCTCGAAGGGCAAACTGATGGCCATAACGTTGTGTTTCCCGTCGTGATGATACCTGAATTCGTATACACCGTTACCCCAGAATGTCTTGTCGCAGGCAAACTCCACTTCGCCTTTGAAAACTGCTTCTCCATCTTCTGAGGAAACATCCTTAACGTCTGAAGAAACGATGCCACTTTCTGGGTCCTCGGATAGGTCATATTCGTCTTTGCAAGTTGCAATCCACCTTCCCATAGATGCGATCTTGGTGACAAGACGAGAACGGTTATCGGTTATCCTGTATAATCCAATCCAATCCTTCCTTGAATGGTTAACTGGGGCGGTCCATGCAACCCTAATCGGCTCTCCGTAAGGTACAGACAGGCTTTGAGATTCTTCCGAGTTCTTCCGTTCCGTTGCGTTCAGGATTTCCAGAGAATATTTCTTAACATCGTAATTCGCAAGGTCGTCAGCGAGGAGGGTGATGGATAGTTTGGCAGGGTACTGCGAAAACAAGAACTGAGTGTCTTTGACGACACCCATAACTCCTTGAGCAAATTTTGGTCTAGCTGATTCCAAGAACTCCTCGACGAAGTCTGTGGCCTCAGTGAGAACTTTATCAACGGAGCCCTGGAAGGACTTGACATGATTCGCGACTGGTGGGGGGATAGCTTTCTTAATTGTCCTGACCACTCCTGCCTCCCGACGGATTTGATTGCCATACAACTTCTCCATATGGGGCCTCTCGATCAGTTGGATGAACAAGAGAGCGCAGACATGTGACAAAAGGCCCAACATAAATACGGCGGAAGAGGACGTAATCAAGACGATACCCCAAATCCCTGCACAGCCAATGAGACGCTCCGGGTTGTTGAGATATCTGTAAATACCCGAATATGTCAAATTGGGGTTAGGGAGCTCGAAAAAGAAGTCTCCGTAAAACCATCCAAATTCACCAAGGGATTCATAAATAGAGGTCGCGGTCCAGAGTTGAAGTGCAATGAGCATAAAACCAACGGTATGTCTGAAAAGCACAAGCCCCTCCTCTCCAGCAGGCCAGTGGTACATTTTCCACCCGGCAGCCATGAATGATGCGTGGCACATAACCAAGGAAACATGATATAGTCCTTTCCATTGCCTCCAAGCCTCCTCTCTAGTCTCACCAAATTTCAAAAAGTGACGGAACCAGGACTTGTTATTGCTTTGGCCAACGAGAATTGCGCCAATACCCACGGTATGCCAGAGCCTCCAGATGAGAGCATGGAGGACAAAGAGAGCCTGAATTACGGGTGTCTCTGATGTCAAGAGGGTCATGGAAACAAGATAAACGAGCAAGAGAATTGTCGTGAGGTGGGTGTTGTGGAAAAGATGGAATTTTCCGAGTAATTTGTGATCCTGTGCCGTAGCTGCTACATCCTCGCCAACAGCCATAGAGATTGATGAAGACGAACTTGATCTTTTTCCTCCAGAAGAGCTAGGACGGATATTGGGTTGTGGTGGGGTTGATTTGCGGCGCGGGGCAGGAGGATTATACGTTTTATCGATGTGAGGGTTTTCAACAACCGTAAGGAATGCAAATTGAGCTGCGTGTGCGATGAGGGAAGTAAAGAGAACCGTGTAAGATGCTGCCATGAGAGAGATACCCTATAAAGTTGTTAATAAGCATGCTTTTCTTGTCTCTCCACTTTAAGTTATATATAAGAAGCGCTACTCACGTAATATCCGGCATAGCCAACAGAGTACATAGGGTGGGGTGCCATCTCGAAAACGCCATCGAAAGTGAGATTTTGGTCAATGAGGAAGAAGAAATCTCCCCAGTCTGTAGTCCCAGAAATTGTTTAGCTTCATATTCATTTTACGTGATAAAATAATGTCCATCATATTTATGATGGTGGCAGTTGAGAGGGCGAATCCATAAGAGGTTTCGGTGGATTGGAATCCGGGATACTTACACCAGGCATAGTCCTTGACAACTCTGTGAGCGTCCAATTTGACCCAAAGGTTGAACATAAACAGAACAATCCCGCCGATCCATCTTCCCGATGTCAATCCCCAACCCTCGCCCTCGGGAACATGGGCGCAAGAGATGGCAAAAAGCACATAGCTCACAAAGTCACACATCAAGATCAGATCAACGATTCTGCGGAAGACTAGCCAAGTGTTATACTCTATAGGTGCTTCCTCGAAAACATAATCTCCGTTCTTCACTTCATCAGGGATTTTGGTCTCAATCTCATTCTTAATGAGCTTGCAAATAGTTGGCTGGCGTGAAGCATCAAAAATACCATATCTACGAGCCCAATAAATAAGCCGTTTATGGTTAGACTGATGGTGCAGCAAATAGCCAATTCCGAAATTGTAGCAGGTTCTCCAGAAGAGGAATGAAACCAATAATACAGGAGTACGAAGTGACGAGGGAAGAAAATATAGCAGGGCGATATGTACTGCTAGGACCCCGAGAATGAGGATGTCTGATAAGTTCTTCGGTTGAGTGGGTGATAATAGGGTAGAAACCATATCGTGGGTTTGGGGAACAACAAAGACTGAACATTGTCATCCTGTCAGTCTAAAAATCACTAAACGAGGGAAGCAGTGGATAGTTACTTGTGCCATCAGGCGTGCGACCAAAAGTCTTGCGGGGCTTCAAAGGGTCATCGTCAACCACCACCGCACTATCCGTCAAAATATCGTTTTCCGTCGAGCTACTATTTGCGTTATCATTCGCGGGCTTACTACGAAGCTTCAAGTTGACCAATTTGGAGCCGTTAGGCTCCTCAGTCTCCACGACCATTGTTGAAAAAGATTCTCACAACAGACAGCCAGAGTTCACCGGGATCCTGTTGAAGGATAAACTGCTATCACGAAAATAGGCTGGGGGGGGGTTTTAAAGAGATGTAAGAGAGTAGGAGAAAGTTCGGTGAGAGGGCGAAGTTCACCAACTATATCACTTTCTATGGTCGGGATTTTGATATTCTTGCAGAGGATGTTTGAGAGGAAGAGAGACCTGTCATTTCATACTGGCAACCCAGCCTGCCTTTTGCCGGTCTGGTGCCCAAGCGAGCGGAACCAGAGAGATACAATGCCTGGAGGTTGCTGTGTCACGCGAAGGCAGGGGCCAACCGAACCAACAGGCATGCGGGATGCGGGATGAAAAGGACAGCAACGCCAAACAGTAAAAGTAGTTAGGGACACGAACACGAACACTTCATCTAGCACGTACTCTATGTGCCCAAATGCATATAATAGTTCCAGACGGACAGTTTTCGTAGGTGCATCCGGCTTGTAGAAAGTTGAACATTTGTGCTTGGAGCACATGTATTCTCTTGCGTTTCGCGACATGAGTTATCTATCACCCGACCAGATACTTGTTTTGTCTATCACATGCCTTGCTTTGCCCGATTCCTAAAACCCTGGTTCTCTAAGCGGCAGTATGCAGCTCGTGAGCCCTGCGTCGTGAGGCTCAAGGCGGGTATGAGGCTGGAATTTAGAGTTATGAGCTGTACCTCTATGCCTAAATACCAAATTTTTGTGAGGGCTCGCTTCGCAAAAATCGTATCTGCGAAGGGAGTCTATGTTCTGGAGACACCTATCTCGCTGCCAGCTTCTGGGCAATCTTCTGTGTATCTTCCGGTAATTGATATCGCGACTACTCTATCATCTAGCATGCAGCCATTTCCCCAGCAAATCGGAGCTTGGATATCTGGACATTGTTGCATCATCCTCCAGATGCGAGCCCCAAGGCTACCTAACTGCCGCTCCTTAACGGGTACCTGTAGTTATGACCAAGTCAGTCCCCATCGCGGTCGGATGTGATGAAGACGCAATCCCCAACAGAAGCAACAGCACTTTCTTGCCCTCGGCTTCGATGAACGTAGCAAGACCGATCCTCTTCTAAGGAAGCATTACGGGTTATTTCAATAACACCCTTCACGACAATTTGAAACTAGTAGCCAAGCCCAGCCCAGAAAACGGGGTCAAGTCTCGGGTAACTCCGGAATACATATTATTTTCCGTTGGGGTATATCACATGTAAATTCAACACTTGGATATTGCCAATTTGCCAAACTCTAAACGTGCCAGGGCTAGGGCACGTCTTTGGAACCGAAAGCTTAGCTTAACGCCAGATGTACCAAGGATTATAGGAAAACGGGTATTTCAAAAAAATAATGCCAGTCTTTAACGATTATACAATCAATTAGTGTGATGGGAAAAATTAAGGCTAATGAGGATACATAGGATGTGATGCTGGCTAGAAAAATCGAACAAGATCTATCGTTATCTCTGACCTATCTCGCTGCTATTCGTTGGGGATCACCACGATACCATATGCTTTTTGCCTAATATGTCTTCCCTCCCCACAGGATGTAGCATCAAAATTTTTCGTTCCATAAGCTAATAGGTCAGGCTCATCATCGAAATCTACACCTTTCAGGTATCTTGTATCGTAAAAAAAAAAAAACCAAGACTCTCCCGCATCCTCTCACGCGAAAAGGTGCATATCTCCCTCTCCCTCTCTACGAACATAGTGCGGCTTTATGCTCGTAGTCAAATTAGTCAAATACAACACTCGCTTCCCGTTGCTCCAAATATATTTACTTAGTGGTCCCGTGTACTGTAGTGGTAGGCATCGCACGATCCTTGCTGTGCTAACTTTCTTCGTCTGCTAAAATTCCTGTATTTTTTATTTGTTCACTAAGGCCCTAAATCTCTAATCGATAATAGGGAAATCCTAGATCCCCGGAGAAAAGGTAATTCCGATCAATTAGCAGATGCCGATGACTTTTCTCTCCTTTCTTATGTGCACTACATATATGGTCTTACGAAGAGAGACACAACACAATTCCGAATTGACCACATGTATCATAGCTATAGAACCTGCTCTAAGACATCAAAAAGCTATTCCATAAACCTCCCAGATATGAAGATCCCAATTGATTATTTTGATCTTGAGTATTCTTTCTCAGCGAGACAATACGACACTTGCGCTGGTACCGCATCGCTGGGCGTGTTTACGGAATAATTATTTTCCGCTAACGTCTCGGCCGACACCCCTAAGGAGCTACGGCAAAACACTACAACATATACTATTACATGGAATTCCGGAGAGCGATATATATCCTAAAGATTAAGATTCGGAGTTCCATGTACCGTTATCGGGTTCGTTAGAGATTCGATATCCTCGGCCGACATTGCATTAACCGTGCTGCGCATATACACGTACCTGGAGGGCGATTGTCACAATAAACTGTGATTATTCTGCTGCTGTTGCTATAAAAATTGTAGAACCTTCTCTATAGCACTATATCTCATTATCTTTAACAGACGCAATCTATTGTTAATCCTTCGACCACTTAGCCTAGAACGAAGAGGGAAACCATCACGACACGATGGCTCTGGTCGGCAGGCTTTACGCAGCCAAAATGGCTACCCTCCCCTCAATCCCAGACTCTATTGATCTCTCTGATAAAACGGTCCTCGTAACTGGGGCCACCTCTGGCCTTGGTTTCGAGTGTGTCCGTCAGCTCCTACAGGCCAAAGCCGGTCGCCTTATCCTCCCAGCTCGAACCCTCTCAAAGGGCGAAGAGGCGCGAAAAGAACTCTTCAATGACCCCATTATTCGCTCAAGAAACCCAAACGCAATTATCGATCTATATGAGCTCGAGATGGAAGACTTTGACTCTGTCATCGCTTTTGTCGCCGCTCTAAAGAATGCCGGCCTGGAACGAATCGATATCGCTATTATGAATGCGGGTGTTCGAAAAACGCAAAAAGTCATCTCAAAGTCTGGTCACGAGACTACAATCCAAGTAAATCATCTCTCGAGCTCACTTCTCACTCTCCTCATATTACCATATCTCCGCAATGTATCCAAGCTGCCCAACTCGCCTGCAGCAAGACTTACTATCGTGTCCTCTGGCCTAAACCTTCGTGTCTCGCTCACTAAAGAAAAGCTACAACCCGATATCTTCACAGCACTCGACTCGGTGACAGAGAAGGAATATACCGCCGGCAACTATTATAACATCTCAAAGTTCCTCAACATAGCGTGGGCCCGAGAATTAGCGTCACGGGTAAGCGCCGAGGAAGTTATCATCAACTCGGTAAATCCTGGATTATGCTCCTCGACCAATCTGGGGCGAGAAGCTGGTCCGGTCCTAGTAGCTGTTTTTAGAGTCATGATATCGGTTATAGCACGAACTACTGAACAAGGGGCAAGGACGTATGGGCATGCTGTTGTCTTGGCTGGGAAGGAGAGTCACGGAGAGTTCCTTAGTAACTGTCAACCCGCAGAGTAAGTTGGAGTCTAAAAAATTAAAAGAATATGGGTGATTGACGAGATTTCTGTGTAGTATTGCAGCGGCTCTCAAAGGTACGAAAGGTCTGGAGCTCCAGAAAAGGCTTTGGGATGAGACTGTAGATATTTTGAGAAATGTTTCGCAGCTGGAGGAAGTACTTGAGACTCTTGGCTGATTTACGGCCAGCTTAAGAGGCCTTCTTTTAGTTCTGTAGCTCTTTTTTTGAACTTTCTTTTCCAATTCTAAATAATAGTAATATTTATGCTATCCATCAATTTCCGGAGTCACAATGAGTATTGATGGAAATGGGGTAGGAGGACAGAGGCAATTAAAAATAAAATCAAAAGGTGTTTATGTCCAGAGTATAAATACAGCACAGGCATATAGGAACCACTGCTCTGTAGAATAATCCATAAAAACGCATATCATATCAATTATGGCTATATAGAGCTGAAAGGGTTGGCTAGACAAAGATATCGTAATAAATCTGTACTAGAGAAACACTAATCACGTTATCGAAGCTTATTCGTTGATCTTAGCCATTAGGGTGAGTATTAATTTCTTGGCCAAATATCTCAGTTAGTGCTGGTTTATTGGTGACGTCGGAAATAGTATGTTGATTAGAATAGTGATCTCGAGATGGTTCAAGACGAGCCGAAAATCTGCATCGCACATGCTCTAAAACTTGAGGATAATCAGAAAATCATGCCTATTGAAGCCTCGGCAAGGTTTGGTCGTGATCACCACTGTACCTTAGCTTGATTACCGAGTGATATTTTATGACTTTGGAAAGGGAAAACACGCTGAATGCCCCAAAACGCTAGAAAAGAGCTTGCAAATCTGACCATAGACAGTCCTCGTATATGCCAAGTATGTCAGTATGCGGGTTTACGATATATCGCCTCGTTATATTCAATTTTTAATAGTTCAGTTGAGCAGTGGAAGCAGATTCACGTGTGCCAAGCCGGTAGATACCGTATAGTACAGCAAAGCAGATCGATAAGCCTCGGCCCAACTGCCGCCACCTTCACACCTCCTTCTCGAAGTTCTGGTTCCTTCGTTCACCGCCACGTTACATACAGTGTTTTCTACTTCACCAAACATCATCTTGTTTGCATAATCCCCGAAACAGCTTCTTGTTTGACACGCACTGCTCTCTTCTATCTGGCGCTCTAGTTACCTATACACTGCTATTAGATTAGTATTTACTCTCGCGTCGTGGCACCCGTCGAAGCCCCCTTTCGGATCTTCTTCTAGCTACCGCTTCAATTCCAACAACAAGCGCTTGTCGCTAGAATGAGTGAATTCAAGGCCCCAACTCTACCGCTAGTCCCACTCCCGTACTCTACTGTTCTATTGCCAGGAGTTATACGTGAGCTCAACAACTATTCCTCCTGTTTCCCCATGACACTTTCAGCTGAAAATTTATATTTTACTTTATTCTATTTTAGTTCGCATCTTCATATCCGATCGCAAAGACATCAGCTCTATCCTAGCAACCATCTCAACCGGTCCCGCCACTACCATCGATGCCACAAACCTCGCTATAGGTTGTATTCCACTCAAGCCACCCACCCCAGTCTCAGCACCTATCGCAAAAGACGATGAAGACAAAAAGCGCATTGTCCAAGAGGAAGGTGACGAAGTCGAAGAAGCCCAGATCGCAATCCTCAATATCGATCCTTCCTCTGCGACCCCGGAAGAACTATTCTCCCACGGAACGGTAGCAAGGATCGTCGGTCTTGAAGGCCACTCCGACATCAATTCCTTCGGGAGCCCCGTCGGAGTGCAGCAAAGTGGTATGGCAATCGTCGTCGAAGGAATTTCCCGGTTTCGGGTAAAGCAGTATCGACAACGCACGCCGTTCATCGAAGCTGAAGTGGAGCACTTCATCGACGAGCCTATCAAAAAATCAGACACCAAGACTCATTCGTATTTCACCCAGCTCAAGGCACTCTCCCGGGAACTCGTCGCGTTACTACGTATGAGTTCGTCACGAGGTGCTGGGCTGCCGCCAATGGTTGCTAGGAGACTGGAGTTGTTGATTGCTAAGAAGGATGTGGATGACGCCGGGTCGTTGGCGGATTTCATGATCTCTGCTGTCGAGACTAGACTGTTTGAGCGATTGGATATTCTTGCGGCGGTGGATGTTCCGGAGAGGCTTGAGAGGTCGGTGGTAATACTTACGAGACAGGTGAACAAGATTAAATCGATAATTCAACAAAGCAATAGGCTTGGACCCACTCTACCACCCTTGATAGTTATGGATAACAGGAGATCGCCTTCATATCCACCAGGCCAAGGGGGGTTTGGAGCTAAGGGTGGTAGAAGAGGGTCTTTTGGAGATGGCGATGATGATGGCGAGAACGAGGAATACGATGAATTGGTGAAACAAATCGAATATGCGAGATTGAGTCCTGAGGCTCTTAAGGTTGCGAGAAGGGAGCTTCAGCGATTGAAGAGAATGAACCCTGCCCAAGCAGAGTATGGTATTTGTAGAACTTATTTGGAAACTTTAACAGAGGTAAGAATTATTATTATTTGGTTTAAAAATGATACACGACAAGGAGAGTATATCCAAGAGCTCGCTTGAGTTTCGTTCGTTTAGTCTCGTTTTCTACGGTCGCGGGTTTTTTCTAGGTACTACAGCTTGTTCTAGTCGTCTTTTGTGCTAGCTGGACTAGAAAAACGCGATCGTAAATGAGACTAAGCCAAAGCGATCTTGAGAAATGATCAAAAAGCCGATATCTGAACATCCCAGCTAGTCAGAATCTATTCACGCTAACAACCTCCTTCAACAACAACCGCGCATGATCATCGCGAGATATAGTCTACATCATATGCTAACTACTATATTTTTTCGAAAAAACCCTTAGATTCCATGGACAATCACCACATCTGATCAGCTAGATGCCACGACTCTTGCCAGGGCTCGAAAGCAGCTAGATGACGACCACTACGGCCTCCAAAAAATAAAAAAACGTCTTCTTGAATACCTCGCCGTCCTGCGTCTGAAACGCCAAGTCAACGAAGCTGCTGATAAGGCTCACGCAGCTGCTGACGCCGCCGCCGAGGAGGCCGGCAAACAGGCCCTTAAAGCCAGAGCACTTGGAGAAAAACCCGAGCCACCCAAAGCCTCTGACGACGACGATTCACAGGCAACCAAATCTGAGGAACCGATCAAGCCGAGGCGAAAGCCTATGGTCGATAAATCCCCCATCCTGTTACTTGCAGGCCCCCCGGGAACAGGCAAAACGAGTCTTGCGAAGAGTGTGGCAACTGCCTTGGGGAGGAAGTTCTACAGAATCAGTTTGGGGGGCGTGAGAGATGAGGCAGAAATTAGAGGACACAGGAGAACGTATGTTGCTGCCATGCCAGGGCTGATAGTCAATGCATTGAAAAAAGTTGGTGTTGCAAATCCGGTTATTCTATTAGGCAAGTATTTCGACTTATTCTATTCTCTCCGGTGTAATACTCTCCGGTGTAACCTCAATATGGTTCAAGCTATAGCCACACAATATTTCACCCTAATCCCGAGCATACGGTACTATCGAGGTTGCACTGGAGATCCGGTTAAGTTGAAAATGCTGATGCTCGGACTCTGATAGATGAAATCGATAAACTCGGGGGTGCCAATCACCACGGCGACCCGAGCGCGGCAATGCTGGAAGTTTTAGATCCTGAGCAAAACTGGAGTTTTACTGATCACTATATTAATATCCCCATCGATTTATCTAAAGTGGTATGTCTCCCGTTTTTCCCGCGTCTTGGTACTGCACCATTCATCTCTTTTACCCCGCTTTTCCGATCCGATCATGTCAAGAGGCCTTGTGTCCATTTCGCGACATTCTGGGTCTGGGAGGATTACGTGTACCCAAGCTCGGTTGCACATGTTTTAAGCAGTCGTTTATTTGCGGCGGATGCTTGATCTGTATTTCCGCTTATTTAATTTTCCGCACGCGAGCCGGGGAAAATCACTGGAAAAGCAGCAGGCGGAGAATAATTTCATCTACCGCCCGCTTCTCCGAGTCTCCCCCTGGCTTGCGTGCATATTACTGGGATAGTTACACCGGACAAGCACGCGGGGGAGCCATTTTTCCTGCCAATTTAAATTTTTATTTTATTTTTTTCCTCCCGTCATGCCTGGCTGCGGGCTGTTTCAAAGTTTCAAGATAATATGCTAATTGGATAATATGATTTCAGCTATTCATTGCTACAGCAAATTCGCTCGATACAATTCCTGCGCCCCTACTCGATCGCATGGAACTGATTCAGCTCAGCGGATATACGTCCCTGGAAAAAATGCATATTGCGTCCCAATATTTAATCCCTAAGCAGCTGGAGTCAAATGGCCTGGCCAAAGGCCAGGTTGAACTGCCAAATGAAGTCCTATCGAAAATCATAACGTCGTACACCAGGGAATCCGGGGTAAGAGGCCTCGAGAGGGAAATAGGAAGCGTATGCCGCGCCAAAGCCGTGCAATACACAGAGGCTAAAGACGCCGATCAAGAGACTTCGTACAACGCGAAAGTCGAGCTCGCGGACCTAGAGAACATGCTCGGGATTGAGAAGTATTACTCTGAAATCGCCGAACGGAGCAACAAGCCAGGGATTGTCACAGGATTGGTTGCGTACAGCATTGGAGGCATCGGTTCGATCTTGTTCATAGAAGCCGAGAACATGCCTGGAAATGGAAGGCTGCAGCTAACAGGGAAGTTAGGCGAAGTGATCAAAGGTTCGTCTGATGTTTGGCAGGAGCGGGATAAGGTTTCATGTAGCTGATCTGATCTTGGGGGATGCAGAGAGCGTTGAGGTTGCGTTGACCTGGGTGAAGGCACACGCCTATGTTCTGGGTCTCACCCATCATCCAGATGAGGATTTGACGAAGAACAAGAACGTGCACGTGCACTGTCCCGCCGGGGCCGTGCCAAAGGTTTGTCTCGCTTGCGATTGTTGACTTGCAGCTTATCGATTTTATCAGCTGACTGACCTTTTCCAGGATGGCCCAAGCGCAGGGGTTGCTTTTACGATCGCCATGATATCCATGTTTTCTGGTCGACGAATTCCCCCCACGCTAGCAATGACGGGCGAAGTATCTCTACGGGGAAGGGTTACTGCAGTTGGTGAGTGCCCCCAATACTTCCATCGAAATAGCCCTTCATTGCGTCCTATCTGTAAATTGATTGACGATGTTTGAGTTTATTAACCAATGCACCCAACAGGTGGCATCAAGGAGAAGTTAATCGGTGCGTTAAGTGCCGGCGTAAAGACGGTACTTCTCCCTGCGCATAACAGGAAGGAAGTACGTGAGCTCCCCGATGAAGTCAAGAGCGGGTTAGAGATAATTTACATTCGGTAAGCCACTCGCAATATCTTGAGCCCCTTTGTTCATCCCAGATCTACGATGCCATGTCTGTCGCGAGCCACAAGCGAGCCCATTTGCTGATAATAATGCTTTTGTGACATAGGAGTGTGTGGGAAGCGCTAAAACATGGTATGTGTTAAACCTCTCCTCTCCCTCTGCCACGAGTTTCTGGTGATCTCGTTACTGATTTGGCTCGATTCGATCTCATAGTCTGGCCTGAGTGGAGTGTCGGAGAAGACAACATGGCTTCGATTGAGAGCAGATTGTGATTATAACGACCATCTAGTTGGTCGTGTGTATACTTAGTTTATGCAGCCTAATTTTTTTTTTGATCAATGTCTGCAATTGGAGCTTCACTTCCTGTAATTTTCAATGTTCCATCTTATTTGTAAGCCCACAGGGACTATCGTTGTGTCACTACGATGCATAAGCTTTTTTACCCGATATCGAGTACAAGTCATGACTACTCTTTATCTACATTGTGTGAGAGGGTCCTTTTTTATTCTTTACCCCGATCTATCTCGTACTGCTTGATCTACCACACGTTAGCGAGAAAGCAATAACTCTTATTTTGATACAGTTATGTAACGTGTCTCTATGGAATTCCCTTGACCACGTTTTGCTCTCGCGAGAGACTTATCTCTCTTCGACCCTTGCCTTGATCGTCGTCGCCGTTGTCGCCGTCGTCCTCCACCTGGTGTCCTTAAGGCTCTGCGAAGCAGCGTGCAGGGAAGGCACTTATGTATGAGCGGACGGGAGCAGAAGTACCTAGTCGGAGCGGCCATGGACTATGGCAACTTGGATTCAGACCAGTTAAGGCGTGGCCACGATAGACTTTGCCGATGGCCTGGCCTTTCCAGCTTGATCCCCGTACGCTCGACCATAACTTTATGATTCCCCCGCAGCACGTCTTTTTTTTTTTTCTTTCTTGACCCCATTCGCCCTACGGCGCAGGGATGGTCGAGAATTTTCTGATCTCTTTCTCCTTAGCTGCACGTACGTAAATATTTCATGGCGTTCCGAGACGAGAAATGGGTCCGGGGTCTATTCGAGGCCACCTCACAGACAAAGGGGGGGGGAGGAGAATCTTTTATTTTATTTTTTTATTTAGAGTAGTTCAAGTCGGGTATCCCATACATACAGTAATCGATAGCGAAAGATAAGGATATTCACACACTACTTTCACGAACACGGACAGGCCTGTTTCTCATCCAGTCGTTCCTCGACTTTGTGAGTGATTTCTCATGAAACTTCTCGGGGGGCAAAAACGATACAACGCAGAGACAACAACACACCGTAAATCCTCGCCCTTCCCATCCCTCCTCCCCGTATCCCCGTGATCAGAGGGGGGGGCCCGCCATGTCTCTCCGGTTCGTTTCGGCGGCAAAAAAAATATTCTCCTACCCATGGACGTGCAATAACGAACAAAGTTTTTGTTTTTTTAACAGCAGATCCTGGGTACATCCCGCCAACATCCGGGCCGCACTGTGATCTTCCAAGACTCCGAGCGGCGACGGAAGCTGGGAAATTCGAGGGCCTCCCCCTCCTCATTGAGTGCCAAGAAGTAAATAAAATTATCTGATTGCTAAAAAAAATCATTTGTGTATTGGATGATACATTGGCCCTTCCTTTTTGCTGATGACGATATATTTTAGTGTGGGTGCTCTTTTCTTTTTTCGCGGATCAGGAAAGGTGACCTGCTTACCTCCCGCCGAGTTGGAAAAGGAAAAGGGAAAGGTATGTGTCCGAATTCGTGTGTGGCAGTACGTATGGGATTCTCCGCCACCACCACCAGAAGTCACTATGGAAGTTCGATCTTGGATCGTATGCTAGGTACTGTAAGACATCTGTAGCACTTAAAGATTGGACTGACACAACGGTGGATTTGGAACATTGGCTGGAAAACTCGTGTGAAGTGACCATATGTTAAAGTACCGTTAGCCAGCAAGAAGCAAGGGAAGCCTAATCAAGACACCTCTAGAAACGCGGTAAACCACATATACTCGGTCACCGATAAATACGAAACGCCAATGGCTGTTTAGGACCAATTAGAGAGGTTGGGTTGGACATTCGTTTTTAGCTAAGAGCCCTGCCTTTTGACATTAAATTTGAGTGAATTATAATAATTGAAGGAGAAAAAAAGAAAAAGGGATAAATAGAATAAAACACATGATGGCTAGAACCTCTACCACTGGTGTGTCTATTACAGTGGTACTGGTAGCGATAAAATTCCCAGGACCCAGTTCTTCTCCACCTAACCACGAGACAGGCGAGTGCGAAGACCATGCCCCATCGAGTTGCGTGCCCACGCAGCTCTAGGGCAGAGCTGCAGAGGGGCTCTTTTGATCCACGAGGCTTAGACGGTGGGACCGGCAGGGAATACACCGGACAAAAAGCCGCGGGAGAAAATTCTTTAGGGAAACTCCAGAAGGCAAGCGACTTGGGAATCTAGAATTACAGATAGGGTTGAAGAAAGGTCTAGACGAAAGGCGTTTTCCGGTGGCCAGAAACCGTGGTCCGTGGATGCTCTATCTCTGCTTACTTTTTACTCGGGCTGATCATGCCATCCTTTTTTTTTTCTTTTCCCCACACATGTCGCAATGAATGCTTGTGACGGGAACGGTTTCGGGTATGCTCTTCGGGTATTGATGAGTGCGTAGCCACATTTTGTGGATTTGTGCCTAAGAGATGTCTGTAAAAAAAGAATCAGTCTTCCAGAGCTCTCCACTCCCCACCACCGTGCATACCAGGCTGACTCAAGCCCATAGAGAGAGAAGAACATCTGTTATTACTCGCAATCGAGCGACGTTTTGAGAATGGATCGGATCCGCATGCCATATAAACTGGGTTGGAGGTATTGAGCACGGGCCTAGTCCATTCCCCAAACGTCACGTAATTACGAGCACGATATTGGAGCAGAATTCACTTGTTTGCTGATAGTTTGTCTAGTCTGTTGGTGTTGGCCGTGGAGCGAACATTGGTAGTGGGTTCGGAAGAACTGGTCTTCTTATTACTTGATTACTATTTGGTAAGATCCGTAAGCTAGCTGGTTATGAGTTACGTGATCTAATACTCCAGTAACTCACCTTTGCTCGTTTACCAATTTCATCGCCCAAAGGGTATAGCCCGATAAGCATGTGATTTTTTCGCTCCTCCTCTCTCCCTACCGAGTTTACCGACCACTCAGACTGCGGGGCAACTGTGCAGCGGCGGCAGACATAATGAAGATGTCGGCGGCGACCGACCGGATATTCTCCCAGTCTAATGGTCATATGTCGGGCTCTAACTTATTACACACATACGGTACTAGTGGTTTAGCGAAGTCGGTAAGTGATCTGGCAACTACACCAGGAAGAGCGAGCGGGAGTTGCAAAGCTTGAAACCAAATATCCTTGCCCTCACCCAGCGATGTATGACTTACCGTATGTACAGGCAACCGCTGTGTTGTGCACTGTGTAAGGGGCCAGCTGCACAGCATGGAGATCTATGCGCTTCATCCTGAAATTTTGAGCCTTCAGAATAAGTGATACTCCGTCACGGAAAAATTGGTACAAGTACGTAAAAAACAAATAAAAGTTCAACAGCGGGTAAAAAAACAAATAAAAAGAGAGAGAGAACCCCTTGCAGTTGGTTCGCAGTTGGTTCGCCTACGAATAAAGGGTCCGTGGACGTACTTGACCCGTCGAAGGTTTGGAGCAGGATGAGGCGAAAGATGGGATATCGGTGCAAAATAACCTTGATCCAGCTAACCTATACCTCCATTTCGTGACCTTGACATAGACGCGCGTATGATCTTCGCAATTCGGATTATTCGACACCGAAGATGGGTGTAGGTTCAACTATTAAGGACCTTTAGCGAACGCTTTAAGTTTCTGCATAATTTGAGGATGGATTGTTTCCCCGCAAAATCTTCAAGAAAAACCCTTGTCCTCGTCTCAACTACTGTGTCAAGAATTAGCGAAATATAAAAATCCAACTGAGACAGAAAATTGCCATTCATTTACCCTAGGATTAATATGGGGTCGGGTCGGCACTGACGAGGTTTCGGGGAGAAGGGTTCGGAAACGATAGGCTCACATTTCCGATCCGAGAGCTGAGCACGGAGCATTCCATAAGAGAAAAATCTTAAGGGTTTGAGGACTACTTCTTGTTGCTAATACATACGGATGAAGTCTCGGGGAGGGTTTTCTAGTTGATCAATTGTCCGAAAATACGAAACGTATCTCGGTTGAAAACACACGTTACGACAGGGAAAGGTTGGGTGTGATGATCGACGTTGATATTGTCACTTCGTGTGGTTCATCCGTCCTCATCTCCTGCTTCTTTTACCATATGCAATACGCAAATGTACACATATACGAAACCTTTGATAGATTACGTCCGAGTATTGAGTGGATGGTAAACAGTAAACTTAAATGCGCTCCTATGTTTCACGTGCAAATTCTTCCAAAGGTTCTTCCACAGATTTTACCAAAATTTCCATTCACCAAAATTCTTGGCTAGCGATTGGGCCTCGGGTCGTCATCAACAACCCCGAGGTACAATTCCGTCCGAAATTCCGGCCGGCCGCATCGGCCACACGGAATTTGGATATGGGTTCCGAATAGCTCAAGAAGAGAATAATCGGAATAATCCAATGCTCATCAAAATATCGGCCGAATTGAATTAGAGAGCCTTTTCCCTGGATTTGCTGGACCAGAGCCCGTTTTTGATACAGAGAGACCCAACAAATGATAAGGTGTGTCGTTACGAGTCACAACTCCTCAAGACACACCAACACCGGGTATAAGTCCGTCCTGTTTCGGAATGTCAGATTCAGTCTGAAGTTGTATCGTAGGGCTGTGGGTTTGCCAATTCGTCACATCCCATCTCCCGCTGTTGCGTCTGTTTCCAATCGGGGACAACTTGACCGGGGCTAGAGACCCCAAGTATCATAATCTCATACCGTGGATGAGCAATGACCCTTTTTCTATTACGCTCAGGGATCACCCGACTGGCGACGGAGAATTCATTCGGTGGTAGCGATGGTTGACGAGAAAAAACGATCGTCAATTCCGGCTGGTTAGTTTTGTTTGTTGGCTTAGCAGTAACAGAGCCTGTTTCCTTTCCGGGGCTGTCCTCATCACGAAGTGGGACTAACTAGCTAGACTGATCCTGATTCTCCCTTTTTCGCCGGCCTCCTTGTGCCAACTGTGTCCGCTAATCTCTTGAGCCGTCGATCGTTGATTTGATTTGATTTCTCTGCCTTCTTTCCGGCTCCAATAGAGAACGTTCTTGTGTCATCCCACGCCGCCCGTTGCCTGCTCACCACCGCTGAATCTTGAGTGTGATTTTTTCAGCATAGTGGTATCTCGGTTTCGAGTACGTTTTTTGTTTTGTTTTGCGCGATAACACCTTGATCATCTCGAACAGGAGAGAAAAAGTCTCACCGATGGTGTCAATGTGCTAGCTAGAGTAAACATCGGACATCAAGGCTAGCCGTTTATTACGTTCTCTCTCTACCAGCTTGAGCCAAGTGCCCATCTTACCAGGTACAGTATCATAGAGCGAACAATAGAAGCCTTAACATTTGCTGCGCACACGGGACACTTCCGACACGCAAGGCCTGGTACCTCTTACTCGCCGGCGGATTTGCGGGGGGTCGCGATAGGTCAGGTTCAGGGTGAAGTCAGTTGAAGTGCAGCCGGGGACAGTGTCGGTTGACTGCACGAGCCTTGTCGCCAACGACCGTCAACGAGACGCCAGAAGCTAAACTGCTTCCGATATCAGAGTGAGGAAGAGAACTTTAGTCTGACTCTGAGAGAGAACAGCTGTGGTTTCTGCTGGGTAGGATGAGGACGCCCACTGGTGAGGACGAAGAATGTATCCCCCCCATTCTGATTTCCGTTCCTGCCTATGATTATTGATTATTGTCATATTTCCTAGCCGGAGCTCAATTAATTGCTGCTCGCTCGCTCGCTTTCGAATCCCGTTTCCCTGGCCCCATCATCACATCCTTTCCCATCTTTCGGCCCATCCATCCATCATCTTCCCTCCCCAGTCAATCTGCCTGTCCGTCATACATACTTAGTCTCACACGTCCCTTCATCTATATCCCCCACTTCCCACTTTCTCCCACCCGCCCGCTTTGTTCCGTTGTGTGTTGCTCTGATTTTACTCTCGTTGCCTGTTGCCTGACTCTGCTGTCGTTGCTCTCTCACCACCACCCTTGAATATCGTAAATTCTCCTTTTTTTGAATCTCTCTCTCATCGAAGACAAAAAAGCAACGCTAGACTTTCCCCAAAGTCAATTTCAATTTTACGCGCCATCCCTCCCACCACTACTTATTACTACGGGCTCACTCACCCATTCAAATTTCTCGTTTTGTGTTTTGATCATCTTTTTCCCATTTCCCTTCCATGTTAGGTATGTGTGTCGCTCCTGGTTTGTCCAGGCACGGATGATTGAGATGCGGAGCAAAGACGAACGTTATATGTATGCTCACATGTTCCTCTTCAGACTCCACACCCTCCTGAGCCAAAACTCCCTGCTTTTCGCTACCGACTAAGGCCATCCAGTATTACATACCAACAGTCGTTGATCTCATCTCTTGCAGTGTTCCATGCTAAGGCTCTTTGCCTCAGTACTCCTGGATCTCGATTAGCCCTGATCTATACTCAGAAAAACTACCGTTCTGACCACCACGTTTCGGGTCCTGTCGAAAAGAAATTCCCTCCCACCATACCTATATGCAAGCTCCCATGCAATCCTCTTCCCCCCGACCTCTACCGGTATATGCTTCGTTCGGAGAACGTCGATCTATATCACACGATTTAGCTAGGTTCTCTCTCGACTTGGGCCCGGCTCGCCCTGGAGCCCCACGATCAGCTCATACGGTGCCTTATCCTTCTCCGCCAATGTCGCATTCTCCCCCTCCTCTGAATCCATTGTCACCGAAGCAGGATGTTCAACGGCCTTCAAACCCAATAACAATATCCCATGAGGTTCGGGGAATAGCAGAGCGAGCTCAGGAGCAGCTCCCGTACTCCCAAGAACAGCAGCATCTACAAGGCCCGGTCAGCGCGACGACCTCTTCAGAAAGCGAGAAATTTCCGGCGCCATTTCCATCCATTAACAATGGGGAAACCTCTCCTTCACACTTGAGCCAGATTTCCTCAACGTCTTCGGCACAGCGGTCTCCCTTTGCTGCCCAGCCGTCTTTTCTGCCACCACAGCTTCCCAGGCGGACAAAATCGCACGTGGCCTCTGCCTGTGTCAATTGCAAAAAGGCACATTTGGCCTGTGATGGTACGTTTAGCTTTTTTATTTTTATTTTTATTTTTTGGCTTGGATTTTCTTCAAAAATTTTTTATCCCGTATTTGTACTTCGACTGGAAACAGATTATTTCGCTAGGAGCGAATTGAGTTTTTTCCGGAGTGGGAGGTCGGCGTATGCAATTGCTTAGCTGTCGTTTTGGCGCGAACTCTATTTTTTGAGCTCTGCCACTTCAGGCACAAGACCCTCGCCCCGGAACGGGTTGTCGGCGTTTACCCCATGTGTTCATCCGATAATTCAATTATTGAATTCAGGGGAATTTATCCGATCACGCGAGGTGGTGGATTCACTCATCTCTCCATCTCTCTCACTTGTTTTTTTAGCTTTAATTTCTTATCGGTCAACGAACCGCTATCGTGGGACCGGATTTCCTGTTTTTCACTCATCGCCCTTGTTTTCCTTCAATCCTCCGTTTTGGCTGTCTGGTACGCGAGATGTGTCAGGGGTGTCGAATCTTGGCGTCACATGACTGCAGTTGCAGACTTAGCCGAAGCTTATTCGCACTGTTATGTAACGCCTTTGGCTTTTATTATTATTATTATTTTAGTTTGATGCTGAGTGATAATTTGTGAAGACGCTAACATAATTAACGCATAGTTCGGCGGCCCTGCCCGAGATGTGTTAGCCTTGGAAAACAGGTATGCTGTCAAATATCTAATGTTGAATAAGAGAAACCTTGGTTAACTGTCATACAGGATAGCTGCCGGGACGTCCAGCATAAAAAGCGGGGCAGACCAAGATTGCGGGATGAGAGGACTCACAGCTTCGAGGTCGGTCAAATTGGTTCAATACAATCCCATCGGACGGAGAATGTATCTCCTCTTTCGTCGCCAACGGCGATTCCAGTAGCGTATCGAGCAGGCACTCATCGTGTGTTGAAATCCCAGTCAAGCGAATCCTCCCGCTTTTCGCGGAGGCCCTCGCTCACGCCTCGAGAGGAAACCTTGGGTCAAACTGGGGGCTATTTTGATGACAGACCATCTCCCCGCGCCCCCAGATTCGATTTGCCCTCGCCTATTCCGAATGCAACAGCTTATCTCACAACCGATCTGGTTGTTGCCAAATCAACAGAAAGCGTGCGGGAGCTTCTTGGGTATAGCGCCACCGAGTTGAATGCCGTCCGGAGTTTGTTTGATATTGTCCTACCGAGCGACAGAGACAGGCTTTACCGTCTATCCAGTAGAATCCAAGAGGAGATGTCTGAGCGAGAGCCAAATTACTTGCCACCTCTTTCGAGCAGTTCGGTTTACTTGGCTATACAAGGCGTTACCCAAAGCGACATCCCTGCTGCTATACAGGGATCTAGAGAGATACAGGAGACGCTTCATTTGCGTCGTCCGGACGGCCATTATCTTCGTACTCGTATTCAGATCAATCTCGCAAAAACATCTGTTTTCTTTGTCGTCGTCGAGTTCTCTCTGGTAACGGGTATCCCACCTCCGCTTCAATTCAGCAATTCACAGGCTCCATACTTGAGCCAGGAACGAATGTACACACCAAACCAGACTATTCCGCCGCCTCTTACTTCTCCGCCGTTTATGAACTCCTCACACCAACGCCAGCTTCAGGGAGAGCCTACAGGGCCTCGGTCACCTTACTCGCTGCATCCAAATGTGGCCCTTCGCTCGCCTATAGATTCGCGGCCGAGAACTATGCAATCAGATTTCCCATCGTTGGCCCAATATGCCTCTGTTCCATCTCCCGCTTCGGCTGGATTCCCTCCAGCGCGGCGACCAGCTTCCCCTGTTGTATCCACCGGCCCCGTATATGAAAATTCGGAACCGCCAAGGGACCTCCAGTTGCCACCATTACAGCTGAGAAGGATAGACTCGAATGGCAACAGCGCAGATAGGAATCATTTAGGTAGTACAGACGAAAGATCTTCACCTACCAATGGTCCGAGACGGGAACGGATAGGCGTCCACGAAATGCTTGAGTGAGGGTTCGTGATTACGTGGGGGCTATGAGAAGCAGGCCATTCCCTTATTTCAAGTTCTTTTTCGTTTTCTATTTGTATCGATTTGGGAAAGGCGCTTAGTGGATTGTGGTGTTGATATTGCGGCTTCCGGTGCGGGATTGTTTTTCATCTGTGGTTTTTTAGGTGGCGGGTGTTGTGAATTGAGATGAACTGGGGAAAGTGGAACAAAAAAAAGAGTGAGAGATACGGACCAATATTTAGGAGAGGAAGGGAAGATAGACTTGTATGGTCACCCGTCACTCTGATTTTCCGGGACATGCCTACCCTCTGTTCATTCCTGCCTGCATATGCGGGAAAACTTCCTGAACGGAATCGTCACCGGGCATTAAAGGATAACCCTGCATCATGAGTGGTGGTTAGTGTTGGTACCACCACAGGCAATAGTAATAAGTCGAGCGAGAACAGGCGGCAGTAGGATTTTCGGGAAATCGGGACAAAATCCATGCGCCTTGACGTTGCAACCCGCTTGCGGATGGATGGATGGAGAGTCATCAAGCGATTGGAAAAGGTTCTTTTTTTCGGAGATTTGTATGATTATGGCGAATTTTTCTATTAGTGCTCTATCTCTTTCTTTCTTTGTGTTATTTGCATCCATTTAAGTTATTGTGTTTCTCTTTATTTTATTTCTCACTGGTTCGTTAGCCTACATTGGAGTTGGCGACAAAGGGGCTGGGGATGTAAAGAGAGGTGTTAATGGAGGGGTATGATATTGAGTGTGGGTTTTTCTCGTGTTTTTCTCGATTTTCTTTATGTTGTCCTGTTTTGCATGATGCCTTTGCCACTAGTTGGTTGGAAGGCATGCGGGCAAGTGGTGGACTGGCCATAGGGTTTCTGGGTTCTTTCTTTCCTGTTGGGGTTTTCTTTCTTTTCTCGATTTTGGGTTTGATTTTTATGGATTCTATATTGCTGATTCGTTGATTCAAATGCTGATACCTGGTGTGCTAAAAAATTCTCGTTTCTTTCTTAATTACTTCTTCCCCTTTTCTTGTACTGGTGTTGAGTTTGTATGAATTTTGATGTGTAGGATATGTTGTCGTCGTCGATCCTGGTTTGGTTTGGGGTTTATTAGGAATTTTTCTTCTATTGGGATGGGGTTTCGGTGTGGTGTATCTTTGTTGGCTCCTCCATATTTCAGTCTTCCCCCTTCGTGTTATCTTGCTGTTGTATTTTCTACGGTGAGTGTCTTGATTAGCAAAAAAAAAAAGAGCTGAAATGAAAAGGATTGGAGCTGATGAAGACTTGCATGAACTGGTGTGCATGCGTGATAACGATGCTTGTATCGATGGGTTGAGTGAAGCAATGTTGATGGAAATTTAGTTTTTGGAAGCTGAGGTTGAGTTGTGGTTGGGTGTAAGTGCGGAGAATAAAGTTGGAGCCAGGAAGCGATGGGGGTTCTAGAATGGTGTGATGTCTTAGAGGAAATGGAGCGAACAGTCACGATACTTGGCCGCATGTACATTTGATACTTGCTTCCAATCTCAGTCTAGCTATTCCAAATACACACACCTAATACATACCCCAGAACGTTTTTGTATCGAGTTTTTGACACAAAACAGATATACGTGTGTGAGCCAGTACACAGGACTTGATAGTTTGAATACTTAGGGACTGCAGGTGCTGTGAAAAAATGTTGTTTTTAACAGCTGAGTTGATGACGAATGATAACGTTATGGGGGGCCCCTTGCATTACTATTTCAAACCCGGTTTTTTAATGGATCGAGTGGGTAGGGGTTGACATCTAATCACGACAATGCATTCATCATTACTTGAAGAGCCAACATTTAACATATCATATGACAGAGTGCGCGACTACATGTACCCCTTTATTCTATCTATTCTAAAGATCGCTATCGCTTCGCGTGGGAGTGGGGTATTGAACTAGCGTCAGTTACTCTCAAAATGCGGTTGATGCTGTTCAGCAAGTATAAAGCTCTCGAACCAAAATCACCAAGAACTCAATCGTCGATCGAGAGGGAGAGAGACAAAACTGGCGAGAGAACAACGCGAAAAAGAAAAACGGTAATGAAAGAGGGAATTGGAATCAGCGCTAGCCTATCGGTTGCTGCTTCTTCTTCTTCTTCTTGGATGCCTCCCCCTTCGTTTTGAAGTCCCGCCAACTGTTGATCCTTTGATCTCTCGTCTCTTCCCACGCTTGCTCTGATTCCCTCTTCCGTTTTCTCGCGTCGATTTCTTCATCTGCTTTCCGTTTCTCGCGACCCTCTTCTGCCATTTGCGCCTTGAGTTGCTTACGTTTCCTTAGCTCGTTATCGATGAGGACGTGCTTTGTCTTTTCGCGCCAGTCGACGGCGAACTCCTCCGTTGTGAGCTCTGGGTTGTCGACAGTCCATTTGCGCTCGCGAATGAGCAGCATTCTGGCGTCGGCGATGGCCTCGTCTAGGCGCTCCCGTAGCTTTTCATCCATGAGCACTCCTTGCGCCTTCTTGAGTCGGTCGAAGGCATCGGGAGCTTGCGGGTTCTTGGTCTTATCGGGATGGATCAGCAGCGAAACCCTGCGGAACTGGGCTTTGATGTCTGATTCCGGGACACCGGGTTTGAGGTCGAGGATTGCATAGCTGTTTCGTTCGATGGAACGGTGGAGGAGGGAGAGTGTTAATATAGAGATTCAAGCATAGAATGTGTTCTCAGTTGTGTTTCATATAGCTTGGATAGTAGCATATACTGGAGAGGGAGGGAGGGAGGGAAAGTAGTGCTGCTACTTACGCGTCAAGTTTGAAGGCGTTTAGGATACCTGTGGAGTAGGATGTATCAGCGCTTGTTCAGAGTTTAATTGTACCAGTGGTGGAGATGATTTTCGTACGAGATATTTCAGCATCCTAGCCCAAACCGGGAGGCAGCATTAGCGAAGAGCTCTCGAAGAGGGGCCAAAGGGATGGAGAAGACGTATAAGTACCTTTAAATATTCAGAAGCCTCCTTGTCGAGAGCTGCAAGAACATCCTTATCGTCGCTATCATCAGCCATGGTGTTTTGCGCGACGTAGTGAAGACACTCGGCGGCGAGAAGACGTCGGAGCGTGTCAAGCTCTGGGTACGCTTGGCCTCTTTGGGCATTGCTTAGTCAGTAATAAATCCTAACCCTAAATTATCAATTAAGATGGATCAAGCATCAATCCACTCCCAGTTTCTAGTTTCTGATTTATACAAAACGTACTCTAGATGAAATGGTTTATGCCTATGAAGTTTTGAATTTCTGATGATTAGCTAGCATGCTAGAAATGCTGTCTCATTGGCGATTTATGCACTTTGCGACAACACTCTAAAGCAATTTAGCTCGGAGCCGCAAAAACCCGAACAAGCCGACTAGGGGGCTTCTATGTAGGCGATGTGACAGATCCTTAACGTTAAGTTAAAATCATCTTTCGAGTTCGAGTGATAATGTATGATTAAATACATGTGGTATTGGACGTTACGTTACGTGACTAAATATTTTAGGAACGATAAAATGAAATAAAAAATGGCGTTTGTTTTAAACTCTAGACGTATTTGAAGCTTGGATTTGGATTGATCTAGCTATAAGGATGGTTGATAAGATCATAATCGTAATGCATATAGTTGCGTGTGCTTAGTATCTTTTGAAGGAACTTACAGAGCCATCCCGTTTGAGAACTTCCATGTGGTCCGCTTCGATACGTGTATCATCACAAATTGTACGATATATTTATAGTCGGGAGGCTCTTACGTATGTTGGAGAGATGGTCAGCTTTAGCTGCTACGCACCAAATAGTTTCTTTAGTCTTCCATAGCCGTTTGAGGTGTCGATGGGTCGGCCGTTTAAATATTGCATGTATAGTAGATCTTTGATAGCTAGACGGGCTTTGGGACTCCCGGCTTTTGGGAACTTGCTATGGCTGAATTGCTGTATATATTGTACCTGCTTTCGTTTGTATCCCGTTCAGAGTTTTGTTCACGCCATAACTTTTGTTGCATGTGGCATTCTTGTACCCCAAAACAATGAAACGGCGATTTAACAAAAAAAAACAAAAACGTTTGTATCTCGTTCACCATCACCTCTACCCTTTCTTTTCCTTCTTCGTTTTATGGTTTCCTTTGTATTCGTGCTGGTATACCTATACTATGTTCGTGTAGGGAACTTGGGGAGATCTAGATCTGGATTATTACTTTTCAGAGCTATTTTATTTTGTGGTTCTTTTTGCCAGCTGCAGGAGGGTTTGGAGAGTTGGGTTTTGTTTACGCCATAACTTCTGTTGCATGCGCCATTCTTGTACCTTAAACAGTGAAACAATGATTTAACTAAAAAAACCGTTTGTATCTGGTTCGGTATCCTAAGCTCAAATTATATTCAATCGTGATCTAAAACTCCAACAGTTGGGTTTATTATCCCATCAACCGTAACGCAATTTTGGCCGTGACAACCAGTGCTTTTTAGGCCAGCTTCTACCCCTCAAGCAGATAGTTTTTTTTTTTACAAATAACCCAGAAATCTAGAATATGTGACTTGAGTATTCAAAGGAAATAATACTAAATATTTGGATCAATTAGTTCAATTTGCTAGCTGTCTGTAAAAGAATTGTTGGACATGAGCTCTATTCAGCAACCTTGACTTGTTTAACAACACCCACCCGCACCCTTTGAAAGCTGATAAAACTGCCGGAAAAATGGGAGCCATCATTAATTGGGATAATTATCATGGCTAAAAAGTAATTGAGTTGTTGGGGCTATGGGTGGTGGAGAAAATGTGCCAAATAAAAAAATGACTAGACCTTTGCTACCAAATTGGTGCCAAAATCACTGGGAATCGCTGGGAATCGCTGAAAACCCTAGTTTTTAACAATGCAAAACACCACCTCAACGACAATTAAAATTTTGGGGTTAAACATAGTTAATATCCACTATCTAAATATACTAGAGGAAAATACCGGGGACACAATTATTGCTCCTGAAGGGAAAAATTAGGGATGAGCTTAGGAACCATTTTTAGGGCTAAAATCACAGCTATGGCTACATTAATTTATTGAAACAGCAGATTAGCGATTTCAACCCTAGCACGCAGGCCATGAAGATTATATATTAATGCACCCCTGTGAAAGAATTCATATTTATTAGATAGAACACTGGATGCCTTCCCGTAAAATCTGGATTCAAGGCCAGAGTAGTTCAAGCAAGCGAAAGCCAAAATCTAAACCTGAACTCTAGATCTATTAACAGTAATAGTACCGAGTTCGATGATTACTAATAATACTTTCTCACAGGAAAATTGTGAAAACTAGCAGATATCTTCTAATATATACACAAGGCTATAGGCTACTAGTAATAACCCTGTAAAGAAACTCGCCTTTCTCGTTATTTGAAGAATTGCGACCGTAGAACTAGCATAGGTAACCTCTCTTCTGGCGTGGTTTCTGGTTGCCACGACATATCATTTCCCTCCTGGGTATTTGGAGGACTTCATCTAGAAGGGGGTGGGGACAAGTTGTCAGATCGGTTGTCTGGTGTGTCTCAGTCCACTTTACTACTCTGAAGTGCTTCTAATTTTTACGGGAAGGCACCCACTGGGGAGCTATAAGCTGGTATTTTTTCTTGTAGCCTTCAAAGGCCACATACAGCGTTGCTACGTGCTGTTGGAGAAGCTTCCTAATACGGGGTGCCTCCACGGG
The DNA here is from genome assembly GCA_038503075.1 of Gyromitra esculenta. NCBI lineage: Eukaryota > Fungi > Ascomycota > Pezizomycetes > Pezizales > Discinaceae > Gyromitra > Gyromitra esculenta. The sequence continues at coordinate 1,649,218 of JBCAML010000001.1, forward strand.
CGTGGCTTCGGAGTCGGAAATGATTGAGAGACAGGTACCCGAGCACACGGGCACTTGGGCGCCCGAGAGAGAGCTATTTAGATAGGGGCCGTATGCCCACCCCTAGCAAGCAATCAAGCATAAGCAATACAAGCAATCGAGTCCTCTATTCCTCCCTACGCGCCCCAATATTACAACACGTGCCATGGTATAGTACCGAGTGCTCATCCATGACTTCAACACTATCATCGAGGTTGAGCATATTCTTGTAACCGTTATTTTATTCTGATTATATAACATGAGATAGTTTCGTTCTAGCATCTGAAAGAAGTCCTACGCATCCTTCGGTAGAATATCAGGGACTGGCCCAACTGGAGTGATGCTATGTGGGTTGATCTGTGTGTGAGATTTCGTGTAATGCTATCTCCCGCTAGCATTAGTCTCCATTTCTCAATAGATAGAATAATGAAGGTTAAGATGAGGGGAATACCTTCTTAATATGTTCGAAATTCGTCGTCTCCTTAAAACCAGGGATATCCCAATATAGATGCCGCAGCCATTTATGAATCGCAGGATAACTGCATCCATCAGCACCCTCATTCCAGCATATTCCCTAAGAAATAAATGGAAGAGGGGGAACTTACTCATGCCTAATCATCTTGATATTGCACTTAAAATGCTGCACATACACCGGATCGAACCTAACAATCGTAGGATACAGTCTGATATCCACCTCCGTAAGCTGCTTACCCAGAAGATATGGACCCTCCGAGTTCTTCAAGATCGCTTCGATCTTATCTAGTGATTCAAACACCGCGATTACACTGCGATCGTATGCATCCTGCGTTGTTGCGAAGCCAGCTTTATAAACGCCGTTGTTGACAGTATCCTACATCATCAGCGCAACCCCGCACAACAGAAGGTGAGGATGGTACATACGTAGATCCAAGTGTTCATATCATCAATCTCCTTCGCTAAAGCATCAGGATAATACGTAACGCCACGATACTTCTCCTCCACAAGATCATCAAATTCAGTATACAAGAAGCGGATAATCTCGCTGCTCTCGTTCGAGCAGATGGTCTTGAGTTTCGTGTCCCAGAACGTGGGGACGGTGTAGCGGCCATCGTAATCAGAGTTGGCTGTGAAGTAGATGTCTCTGAGGTAGTTTGCGCCGGTGAGTTTTTCGGGCTGGGAGGCGATTTCGGGGGAGGTTTTGGCTTCTTCGGGGGTTGCGAAACGCCAGCCGCCTTCGCTCATGTGCCAGTGGACGACGGAGAAGCCGATTATTTTTTGGAGGCCTTTGAGTTCGCGGACGAGGAGGGTGCGGTGGGCTGGGGGCTGTTAGCGGATTGTTGAGTATATGGGGACTGTGTAAGGATGGGGGTTCTGGTAGTACTAGAGTATATTTATTCGTTCGTTCGGTGTATATTATATATTTAGGAATGGGAGAGTGGATAGCTTACCCCAGGGACAAGCATAGCTGACGTAGAGGTGATAACGGTTCTTTTCGGGGGGGAATTGAGCATTGGATTCACGAGAGACGGCACTGCGGAAAGAGGACTGAGGGGATTAGCTAGAGCTATTGAAAAGAGGGAGGCTGGAGGAATGTTACAGGTTTACGATTGAATTCACCGGTTTTCTTGTCAGCCCAATCGGTGATGGTTGCCTGCTGCTGTTGAGTCTGAATTGGGTATTAGTGGACGGAATTATTTATTTATTTCTTCATTCGCTCAACGTGGATGGATGGGTGGGTAGGCAGGAGTGAATTGGATTCTGGGGTAGCACCGTCATGATTCTGGATCGTGGTAGTATTCTTGGTGCAGCGAAGTGACTATTGCGAGATAGGATTGAAGAACTGGTAGCTGCTGTGCTGCTGAACAAATAACGGATATGGAGGCGGGACATGGCTTAGATTTATATAACACGACAGGCTGGAAAATAAAGGTGGGGTTAGGGTTCAATGTAGTATCTATTTCCTGCAATGCCATCCGCCCACATCCGGTGCCATCCATCTTGCGTTGCGGGGGGTTTATGAGATTCATATAAATGTATGCGGAGTGGGGGTTATGATGCAATGGACATCCAGCTGGGCGCTTTAGGGGTAATTTGAAATCATTACATGTACTCCATGCAGCTGTCACCGCAGCTTTTTGGAAAAGCTTACATTCGGTTGAGCAGAGTGCTGATTGATGATGAAGTGATGCAGGCAAAGAGATGAATAATGGCTTCCACGATATTTACAGCTGTGTTTCTAATGCTTTGTTCATCTCTTACAGGACTGGGATCGGAGTTTTTGTTTTTGCGGGGAAGCTGGCAGCCAAACCCTAACCCTTATCCGTACGTCAACACCAATCCATCTCAACGCGTCTCCCTGCGGATGGATGCTGGCTGCCCCGCTATTCAACGTCCCCCTTCACCAGAAACTCATGAAACATCTCGCCAGTTCAGCATCTATGTGGTGATATATGTATATTACATCAATTAGACAGTTCTTCATCTCAATTCCATCTCTAAAATGCTGCACGAGCTGTTCCTGCTCCTCTCTGGTCATGCTTCTCCTATCCTCACTCCCGAAGGTCTTCCACAGTCGTTCCCCTTCGTATCCCCTTCCGAAAGGCTTGTTTCCAATCTCTTGAAAGCTTTGCTGCCAAACACTGACTAATTTCCCCCAGAGCTCTCCTGACCTCCTTATCTGTCCTTGGCCATCTCCACATCTCCCTGCGCAATGCTTGCTCCCAAATCACTACTACCCACCCCTCGACGATTGCTCGTGCTGCCGCCAGCGGAATCGATACCCAGCATTTACACTCTTTCCGCTCTCGGATCCTCGCCGTTGAACGCTCTGTTCTCCAGCGTGAGTCCGGCATGGTTGGTGGCTACGATATCGTATCCCTCGCAAAGATTCTCGGTGGGTTTGAAGGCTGGGAGCGGACACTACGCTACCTCCACAGTTTGACCGAACTTATTCTCCCAGGCTCTGGCACACTAAATGAGAAACGTAGTGGGCGCGAGCGTGCCTCTAGTATAAAACCAATTACTGGCGCAGAACTCATAAACCGTCTTCGGGCAGACATCCACACCGGATTCCCGACGCTGGAGGCTGTGGCATTGCATCTTCTCAAAATCGCCGAGACAGCCTGGCTACGTGAAGTATCGACTTGGGTTCTTTACGGACGTCTTCCATCCTCATCGTCCTTTGGATCTAATTCTGCTTCTGCAGACTTCTTCATAACTGAGAATGAATCTGAACCTGTCCAGAACCCTGGGGGCGAGGAGGAAATGGGTGTTTTGAAAGAATACACCATCACCAAGCGTCTCCTCCCTGAGTTCGTCACCCTCGAGACTTCGGCCTCAATCCTGTTCATTGGGCGTGTTCTCTCTATTATCCGGCTCCGTGGCGGGAGCGCAACGAACTCTGATGTCTCATATGTAGCATCCCCAGAAATGACGCTACTACCAACTCACCTTTCCCATCTCCGTTCTCTACAATCCCCACTCTCCCCGCAGAAGCTGTTAAACGCAATTTCTGAAATCCGCCTCTCCCTATCCCGCCATACACTTCAGACCCTTCTCCCCGCATCAAAGATAATCGACGTAGTTCACGTCCTACGTGAATTTTTTCTCCTCGGCCGCGGCGAGTTCGCCGTCGCATTAATCGAGCAATCCTCTGAGCAAATACGGAACCGCTGGCGCCGCCCTGGCGCCGGTGGTGGGGTCGGCGCAAGCTGGGTGAAGTCCTCGACTGGCGCGCTTGTCAAAGAGGGAGAAGTATCCGCAATCCTAACTCGCACATGGGGAGTGCTCTCATCTCTCCAAGGTGAGGAAACCTCAGACGAGCGTCTCGATACTGCGCGAGACCTACTATATCTCTCCCTCAACTCGATAATCTCCTCGACACCCGCTCAGAAGGGGAAACTTGGTAAAGAGAGTTTTAAGGATTTGCTAGTCGGTGTTCCTGTAACATTAAATTTCCACCTTTCATGGCCGCTAGAATTGTTTCTGCAGCCAGTAGATCTAGAGACTTATGATGCTTTGTTTGCGTACTTGATCAGTGTACGCCGAACACAAATCCGGTTGCAGGGGCTATGGCGTAGCCGTAGGCCTCCGGTGCCGAAGAGTAAAAAGGGCTCTGGTGCGAAAGCACATCGGGAAATGTTGAAGCGCCGGGAACAACAGGAGAGAACGGTATGGGCTACTGCTAGTCTGGCAGTGTTTTTTTTGGAGACGGTGGTGGAGTATTGGCAGGGTGAGGTGGTTGCGGGTGCGTTTGCAGATCTGATGGCGGTGCTTGGAGCAGGAGTTGAGTCTAGTGAAGCTGGATCTGATGATGAAGACATGGACATGGATATAGAGGAAGAAGATGAAGATGTGGGAAAGGATGTTTGGGCCACTGCTACTGCTACGCAACATAATGCTCCCATAGCACAACCACACCCTCAGCCGGCTACGAAACAGCAGGATCCGGAGTCACTCATGCGGGCTCATCAGCTCTATCTCTCACGTCTTAAACGAGGTCTCTTTATGGTCGACCCTGTGTTTGCACCGCTTCTAAAACAGTTTCTCACTACGGCGGAAGCCCTCGTCGCTGCGATCGATGCAGCTGCTAAAGCACATGAGATGGCGGATCTACAGCTCGAAGAAGAGAGTACCCAAGGACGGGGGATGCGGCAGTGTGAAGAAGTACGAAAAGTGCTGGCAAAGTTGGTACAGAGGCTACAGAGGATGGATGAAGAGAGGGATTTCTTTGCGGTAGGTGGTGGAGAGGCGGAGAGAGAGGGCGGGAAGGTTGATCGTTTGTTGATGAGGTTGGATTTGGGTGCTTTGGCGGGGGAGATATAGGAATGGCGTTTTTGAGAGGGTTTTGTATTTTTTTTCTGGTGTTTAGGTGGAACTAATGCTTTAATTGGCTTGTTGCGGACTATCATTGACCACGGGGATACGCGTCGACGATTGTCATATCATCACCATTACCATTAAAAATCTAAATAATATAATGGATCAAAGAGATATTATCCTTCGATGTCTCGAAAACTCCCAAACTATCAATGGATAATGAGGTAAAAAAAGAATCACCCTTAAAAAAAACCCCGGTCCCGGTTGGGACTGCCCTGGTGGCTCTATTCTATCAGAAACACTCCCGGTACCACTTGAAAAGATGCAACTCTTGTAGCGACCCTAAAGTTGGCATTCTTTCAAAGGTTCGATAGTGGCGGCCGCCGGCAGCACTCTCTGTGTTATCGACAGGGGTACGATTTCGGTAGCAATCCTTCAGTCGGCATTCTCCCTAAAGGTCCAAATAGTAGCGGTCGCCCAGTGTGATTTTCCAATGCCACTGCTAAAGGTGCATCTCCAGCAGAAATACTCCCGCCAGTAGCAAACTCCTGGTGGCACTCTCAGAAGAACTCCTTCCGTCGGTGCACCTTTATTCCACTATTGGTGTATCTTTTGCTAAAAGCTCGATAGTAGCGATCGCCCGGTGTCTCTCCTCTGAGTAATCTCCTGGTTAATTTCCACTGTTGATGATGATGAGGGAAGGGGGAGGAAATGGCTAGCTTTATAGAAAACTAAATTCACTAGTAACTAATCATTTTGGATGACTCTTCCATGGAGGAAGAACGAAGAATATGAGGGCCAATGGTTTTTTTTTCTTTCATGCAGCGTGATATTGATGAGTCGTATCGTGCATGAGTTACTCTATTGAAGTCGAGTCATAGTTCGTGATGGAAGGGGGAAAATTTATTGTTTTTCGCATGCCTGCATGGAAAGATGATTTTTTTTCTTGCTGCTTCTATAGAGTTTCTTTGTTCTGGCTTTTGGGGATACTGCATGGAATCTCTGGCGGTGACCCTTGGTGCTTCGATGTATCCTGCGGTGGTTTCTATGGTGTTCGCCGGCGGTGTTTGTAGGGGAAGCCGTTATCCTTTATCCCCATTGATTCGACTAGTTCCCTGCAGGCTTGACCCTCAGGAATACTGCGTATCGATGGTTCTTATTGCGTCCAGTCCCTCACGAGATATAATTTCTATCATGCTCGCCGATGCAGAAGGGCTAGAGTGCTTTGGGTTTCCTTCTAGTATATCCTAGAAACCCTGCTCTCTCTTTCCGGAAGCTATCTACGGTGATGGAATTGAAATTTACATTATTACTTGGAGGGTTACACATATGTCTGTGTTTGCTGTTTTGGCTAACTATACCGCAGCTGCGATTCCAGCGTATAGATCCGAAAACATGTCATAAGTTTAAACTCATAGCTACTAGTCCGTCGTGGCCGAGCTTTACCGTACGTACCTAAGTAGCGCTCAGTTATGCTCTTCGAACATCTTACGCTGAGCCTTCATGTGGAGCAGTGCCCGCAAATAATAGACACATAACGTATACTTTATAACAAGTTAAAATAAATGGTTTAAGCTTCGCTGATTCAAATGTTAAGCATCGACGATAGCTGCTCGAGACTGAACAGATCTAAGCCTAACCGTAAGCGCAAGATCGAAACAAACAAAAATAATTTAGTCGAGGCAGGATTCAGATCTGCATTTACTAATTAGTTCTTTCAAAGAACACTCCGGATCAACGTTACCATCCCTACTCTACGGGGCTACGTATATAAGGTTAGCTTTTAGTTCTGTTGGTTTGTTCATCGGCCACTTTTCTTTGAAATACATAGTAGCGGCTTAGTTCGTATTACTAACATCGAGAGCTGTATGTAGTTTACCATTGAAGAGAGAACAAACAAGTAGATTATTAATTGACACTGTGAAATTAGGCGCGTATGAACGATGTTAAAAACATAAGATGCAAAATACTTCGACGATCAAAGAACCACCAGACTATATCATATCCAAATTCTGGGTTACCGGTCGAGTATACCTTTCACACGACTCCTCGCAATACCCCTCATAATCTACTCGGGGGAAATTAAAGTATTCGGACGCCAAGACGCCAAGACGCCAATATTTACCTGCCTTGGCGTCCGAACACTTTAATTTCTCCCGAGTACCGTGCCTTCAGTTGGATTGTGGTCTATCTTAACGGCCGTACAGACCACATTACCACCCTCATACTCCATATCATCGAAGATTAATTTTGCCTGTGCACCCCTTTGTGAGAACTCGATCTTCCCATCCCCAAGGGTTCCAATCGGGCGCATCGTGGAGTCTTCGGGTTCTCGACCAACCCGTCGAATCCAACACGCGGCATTCCTGCCGAGGGGTTTCTTTTAAGACGCAGAATACCCTCAAAGATACCGAGGCTGAATTCGCCAGCTATTTTTTGGGTATTAGGATCTCTGAAGAGCCTCATGATGAACGCCTTCTCGTCAATGGCAGAGCAGTTGATATTCCATGTTCCGAGAATGTGTTGGGACTTGAATTTGACCGGTTGGGATCGAGCGATAGGGTTTTTCTCCAAAAAATCTCTATCCTCGGTGTCTTTGATTGCTTTCTGGTCATCGAGTATCTTTTTAGCGGTTGGTGCGTACAGTTCCTTTTCCTTGGATGCGCGCTCGAGGGTCTCGTCGCGATCGTAACCGACGATCATCCATTCTTGATCCTTAGGATCACCATCCATGTGCCAGGAATACGAAACCATGCCATCTGTTTCAGCAAGTTTGTGGATGTTCGAGCGCGGGATACCGATATGTTTTAACATAGCCGTCTTCTCACCACTCTGCTTGAACTTTTCGAACCAGAATTTACCGGAATCCACAGCTAGCCTTTGTTCATCCGTCAATGCCTTTTCATATTGCGCTTCATGTTTCGGCCTTGCTTTCTTCTCCAGGTCTTCCTTGAGCTCCACCCACTGCGCTTTCAGGCGTTCTTCGAGTTCTTGTAGATCATCTGGCTGGTGCTTACAGAGGCCGTCTCGTGCAGCTTCTTGGAGCTGAGCTTTCATATTGGCTGTTGTGCCCTCTGATTTGAGGCCGTAGTGGCCAAGTTGCGCCACCAGCCATTTCTGCCTCACTTTTGGGGGAGTCCAGTTTCGCCGGCGTTTAGGACGGGTGGGATTGAGGGTTGAATTGATTAATTGGAGATTGGCGCGGGGGATGCCGTTGATGAGGAGGCCTCTGGAGGTGTGGGTGTAGTTGCCGAATTTTATTACTGCGTTTGAAGCCATCGTGGGGAGGAGGGTCCCAGAGATGAAAGGGATAAACGCGTTGTTGTTTAAGGGGAATAGCTGATTTATATTTACGCAACGACGTGAGAGTGGGGGTGATGGTGCGTGCGTTCATAGAAAATCACTCGATATTCCTAATCGACATTTCGTTGTAGTATTGGGGGCGAACGAGATCGATTGCTTGCTTCTCTCCAGGCTGGCAGCACGCCCCCGTCTATACACGTGCATAATAGGCCTCTGGAACCTCCCGAGTGCCCGTGGACTCGGCCCTATGTCTCTCACTAATTTCCGTCTCCGAGCCTTCCCCGAGAGCTCACCCGGAGGGCCCCCATATTAGGAAGCTTCTCCAACATATCTAAGGATAAAAAAAGATCCCAATATCAGTTATTTAGCTTGAGAGCATCGGACTCTCCCATGAACAACGAACGAACGGCGTTGAGACTGTAGCATGGAAACTCCGTTTGGATTGACCAAGATCCAACTGCAGTTTATGCACGTGTAAGCATCAACACTTCAGGTTTATCCTCAATAGTAAAGATCTTGGTATCTCTTCTAGTCGTACTACCGCTCCGCAGCGTGGCTTCGCTCTGCTTCTTTTCGAGAATATAATATTTACTAAAGTCTGGGCTGCTGAGCTATCGATACCAGCCAAACCCTAAGCCCTGAGATCACATGATAATGGTGGGGCACGGGACTCTTGGCAGGAAAGCGTCTCAACACCCCGCAGCCTCTGCCAATTGCCCATCGAGTCATCCTATACAAGCATCTCCAATTCTCTGCAAACCACGGAAATAGTTTCTCCAGCCCCCTCACTATCAAACTGAATCCCCCGTTCCTTTTGCGAACAGCAGCCCGTGTACTCCCCCGTCGAGTTCCCCTGCTCCTGCAGCTTCACAAAAGATCAATCGTCATGGCGACATACACCCTCTCGCTTTCCCAACACGACAAAGCTCTCCAGCTCCTTGTCTCCTCCTTCGGAAATCACCTGACTGTCTCCATCACTGTTACGGATTCCACCCCGTCTCCATCGGTTTCACAGCTCGTCCTGCAAAACGCAGACACCGTTGCTGGAACCAACACAATCGCCTCCTATCTCTCCACCCTCATCCCCAAATTTGCACCAGACCGTTATACCCCGTTGGAGCAGGCCGAAATCAGCCAGTGGCTGACACTTACCGCTTCGTCACCTATCACCGAGGAGACCATACAAATTCTAAATAATGAGTTAAAATTCAAGACTACGTTGTTGGGGGAGAAGGCCTCCGTTGCAGACGTGATCGTATATGCTCGCGTTAAAGACACGGTTTCTAGGTGGAGTGACGAGCAGAAGACGGGAGAGAAGGGATATCGGTACCTTGTTCGTTGGGTTGACTTCATCCAGAACTCGCCTGAAATTGGACTTAACCTGCCCGAAGATGAGAAGGTTAAAATCGACCCGAGAAACGTGCTGGTTTACCTGAAGCCTGAGGAGATAGTCAAGGAGAAGAAAAAGAAGGAAGAAGAGGGCGAGAAGAAGCTTAAAGGACGAGCTGGCGCCGCCGAGAAAATTAAAGAAAAAGTGGTCGAGGTCAAGGAGACCGTTAAGGAAGGTGCCGCAACAGCAGTTGCTGGTGAGGGAAAGCAACAAAAAAAGAAGGAGAAGAAGGAGAAGGGGCCTCGTAGGGAGGCGCCTCCGAAGGAAGGTTCGTGCCTACAGCTTAGTACCTGGATCGCAATTAGGCGGGCATAGCTAACCTACCATATAGAGCCTCTCATCTCCCCTTGCCAGATCGACCTCCGCGTTGGCCACATTCTTCACTGTGCTCCTCACCCCAATGCTGACTCCCTTTATGTCTCAACAATTGCCATGGGTGACCCTGCCGAATCACCTCTTGTCACTCCCCACTCCGCCCTTGACCTTCCCGAGTCTGTTCTCGCAGCCAACAGCCCACTCCCCCCTGTTCGTTCCGTTTGCTCAGGCCTTAATGGTTTGATTCCTCTTGAAGCCATGCAAAATCGCAAAGTTATCGTGATAGCAAACCTTAAGCCTGTAACTATGCGTGGTGTCAAATCGTCCGCCATGGTGCTCGCCGCGTCCATGCCGGGAGCAGACCATGGAAAAGTTGAGCTCGTTGTGCCACCAGCGGGCACAGTTGCTGGAGAAAGGGTATACTTCGAGGGCTATAGGGGAGAGCCTGAGCCAGTACTGAATCCGAAAAAGAAGATATGGGAGACTATTCAACCCGGTTTCAGTACGACTGATGGGTTGGAAGTTATATTTGATAGAGCAAAGGCCGGGTGGGTAGGAGACGTTGCGAAGGGGAAAGCACCGGGCGAGGGACCTGTTGGTAGGTTGGTCGTTGAAGGTAAGGGGACTTGCATGGTTGAGAGTTTGGCGGGGGCTACTGTTAGGTAGTTTGTAGGAAATAAAAAAATAAAGGAAATGGTATTGGGGGTATAAAAGGGAGTGATACCTGTTGTCATGGTATTTTTTTTTCTGTAGCTGTAGAAATTAAACTCGAGCCTTTTTATCAATTTTATGGTCGTGCAGCTAGATTTTTAGATGGAGTAATATAGTAGTGATACGTGATGCTAAGGATTATTCTTTGGTGGTGTGGATATGATACGCTGAGCCTAGTTGGTTATATCCGAAGGGATTGACTTCTCTAGATTAAAAGCGTTTATCGACGTAATGGAAATACAAAGACTGATAACTTCAAATGGGGATGCATGGACCAGACAAACTGACGATCTAACCATACTGTCGGGGAATCGGAGATGGGGTGAATGTTTGCGATCATTGACTTTTGATCCTTGCTTTGGCTGTATGATAAACATTGGTCCCGGCTATTCTACAGATCTGTGGGGACGAAGGATAGGTTTGGGGCGCTCCGAGGTCCCCGAGGATGAATTCTAGTGATCTGGGTAATAGGGACAAGGCAGGGGGGGTTTTTTTAGGGGCCTATGGTTATGGTGGTTGGACGTCAGTTTTTTTTTTTTTGGTAGTTGTGAGATCTGGATTGCAGTTGGGATACAACTTCTAGAATGCATACATATACCGCATTAACTCGAGCAAGAGGACTTCACGCTAAGACGTTGGAATTGCCTCCATAGATAGGCAAAGCGCCCAAATGTTTTGCCTCAGCTTTGATCTCGCTTGGTCAGTCAGTAGAGGAAATTCCAACGTCTTAACGTGAAGTCCGCTTGCTCGAGTTAATGCGGTAGTATATTTGCGTGGAGGGATACATGTAGCTCAGACAGCTAGGAAAAAGTATATAGAGGGGCTCTCTTTAAATATATGCTTGCAGAGGGCCGGAGGGAAACACTACACCCAGTGAGTGACAAAAGGTTCCACCTCGGGGCAGGGGTGGGGATTCCTTCTCTGGGCACATCAATACGTATGATGCTAGAGCGATTCGAACTCGAACCTTCGCCCCTCCAGATAACCCAACTGTGACTTTATACCGGTACACCAGTGTCACTTGGGCTGAAAATATGTGTTTCTTGGCTGGTTTTAAGGCAGAACTCCCGTTAAAGCGATAAGTTATCTATTTTCTCTCCAAGGTATCTCACCAACATCATTACTGCCACCACCTACCACGGCTAGCTGTGCCTTGAAAATAGTCGAACTTGTGCTTGTAATATAGATAAGGCGTAGGATCTTTCTCCTATACTGCTTAAAGGGAGTCAATTTGTGACGTGTAATTATTCGAGTGACATTTGGTGATATTCCATGCAATTGACTAGTCAAAACTAAGAAAACAAATAAACAATATCTCAGGGAATATCTGAAAGTAAATTACTCAATTTTGCAGACAGAAAATACACTGATCGCGCTTGAAACTAAATCTTTTCTTCGTCTTCCCATGCATGGCCTAGGACTACTACGTTTGTTTGATCATAAACTTTTTCCCTCACCGCGCAATAGCGCACAATCATGAGAAAACGAGTGACAATTCTCCTAGTTGCGCATCCACGTTGAAATTACCGAAACAACTAAAGTTCTTCTTCTTCCTCGTCCTCATCGTCGACAATCTTTCGAGACCTGTTACGCGATTTCCGGGCTCGGGGGCTGTTGCCGGCACCAGCGCGACGTTTCTGTGGAGAGCGTTCGAGTTGCTTCTTATTAGGCGTTGGGGACGCTGAAGTTCGTGCGGAGGTATCTGGATGGAAAGATGAGAAAGAACTTGCTGGAGATCTAGGAGTTTTGGGACTGATAGTGGAACGAGTATTGGAGTCTAGCTCACTCTTAATTATGATGGTAGTACCCAGGACTTCTGTTTCCGTCTCATCGTCCAATTCCTGGGCTGGAATTATGCCCAGAATCGAAGGTGGGATATGATCCGGGAGCGGGGCTGAGGGAATAGAAGGAGATAAGTGGAAGAGGCCGAACGTGGGTTGGGCTTTTTGTGTATCGTCTTTGTTCGCCGGGGCTCGCTCTGTAACCAGCTTAATTTCGCTAGTGCCTCCTTTCTCGGTTTTGATAAACACCGGTTTGGTGTCGTCCTGCTCGATTTCTTTCTGCCCTTCGTCGTTTTTATTTTCAGGGTCACCCGGATCCTTATCCTCTACTTCCGTCCCTTCAGCTTCTTCCGAATCCTCCTCTTGCATTTTGACCACCATCCCGATCTTTTGTCCCGCTCTGAGTTTTGCCTTTCGTTCTGTTCTCTTTTTCCTCGGTGCATCATCTACGTCCTCATTTGCTTCCTCCAGCTCTTTATATTCTTTTTTTTGCTTCGATGGCGACTTGGTCTTCGTTGGCGAGGAAACAACCGACGATGCGATATCGTCTTGGTTGATAGTCTTTTTCAACCGACTCCAGCGCATTCGGGCTGCGGCTGGATTAATGGAGAAATCAGCGGCTACGCGGGCGAAGTCAATCTAAGTTTTGTAGCGATTCGCATTAGTGAGGAAAAAAAACATCTTGATCTGGCTGATTGCTCTAGGTGGTTAGGGGATCCGGAAGTGTAGGGAGTAGTAGAGAAAGAGAGACATACCGTCTTATAATCGCTCCTGAAAAGACAGGCAAACAGAAACTTGACATTCTCGTCAATGGGGGCTTTGGCGGGCATTTTTTTTGGTGTTTTCCCTTTCCTTTCCTGTCTGGTGCTGAAGAAGTTGTGATATATGGAGATTTGAGTATGGAACAAGCTAGAACGATCGATGAAGCTGATTGTTAAAGGTTGTTCAAGCTTCCAAGAGAGTGGTATGGGGCGTGATGAAGAAACTAAGAGCAAATAAAGGGAAGAAGGTGAACCTTTAAGGGCTATTCAATAACTATGCTTTGAACAAACCCGAACGTCCAAACATGCTGTTGGTTCCTGTGATGTCAGAATACGGAGACTGTCAAATCAGGGAAGTTGCATAGGAATAACATCGACAAACATGGGTGGACGCGATACCGCACAGACGCAATTATCCATAAGTTCTTCTTCATCCAAAATATCATAGGTTACCTAAGACTGGGACTGAGCACGAGGGCCATACTCTATAGCTGCTCCTGGGGTCCTAGTGAATAGCAAAACTAGGCGGACAATGAATAGGGGTTCATCACTGCTATAGAACGCTCTATGTAACCTGATAGTCGTTTCTCTATACTTTTCTAGACCCTTGTTTGTCATCCGTTCGGTTTTGTCGCCCAACCGTAGCTGTGGTTCTGGCTTCGAGCGCACGAGCCCCTAAATCTGGACCAATAGAAGAAGTATGTGACGGATACCAACAAACGAGTGATCTGGTCTGTGCCAACCTTGCTTCGAGTGTTTTACAATACATCTTATTACAGACTTGTGGGATTGAGGACTCGTACGATCACTTTCCTGGGCTGTAAATTGATCACGTAGTAGAAAAACCACCGGACTTTATTTAAATCGCATGATCGTGTAGTGAAACAATAAGCTGCGCTAATTTATAGTGTACAAAGCTGGCTGACTTTCAAGTCAACGGATGGAAAGATTGGAGATCTAAATTCGAGTGATATTCTGTGATATATACCAGCAGCCAAGCGAAAACTCGCGATACCGGATTCAGGCCGCAATACCCGAAGACGTTAGTCAGTAGATCAAGAACCCAATGTCCCGCAGCCGTTCTCAAACATCGCTGCACATGGCTGGCGTGATTAACTCGGTGGGAGAGTCTCCGGCTGTTGAAATAGGAATGCCGTTTACTATCAGTTAGTTCTATCAATATGGCTGATCAGTGACATCATGGTATTCTCAGTCTTTCTCGCGTACTGAATACTACTGTGATATCTGTCTCGGTGATCATTACCCAACTGCCCTAGGCACGGTCCTCGAATTGGTGTTGCTACCAAAAATTAAACAGCGGAGGGAGGGAGCCGCTAGTAGGCGTCGCTTTAATTTATAGTTAACACGTTTAACTATCGGTTTGGTAACAGTCTAAACCCTAGTTTTTGGCCAGTTGAGTATTATGTATGCTATTTGCTAATAGGAACGGTAATTGGTTACATGTCTATGTAGTTATGGCCGCTATTAGTGGAGAGCATCTTCCACGATAATTTCAAGTCGCGGGTGTGCCGTACGTTCTCGAGAGACAGTGCCTTGCCTTGTCCTATATTGGCTTGTGCAAAAAGTGAGTCTCTGGGCAGCAGAATTTTATGGCTTGAGTTCTTTCTCTTCACATGTGGCTTATATTCTATCGGGCTTGATTTTGAGAAAATCTGGGCCGTATCTCACGAGTACATACAGTGTCTGTCATGTCACTTTGTCCACGCTTGATAGATTAGAGTGTACAGCTGCGCCTAACTAATAAATTAATACTTGCGGTTTTTGAAGTACCGCGATGCAACAAGATGGTACTAAACGTCTCCGAGAAAAAAGTAAAATTCTATTCTGCTTTTATTATCACTTAAATAAGTTGCATATGAGTTTAGTTATCTCGTGTTTTCCTTTCCATCGAATAGCAGATATTTTGGTTGAGTTCTGTCGATCGGTCAATCCATCTCAAGTCCGTTGCGTCATAGTACTTCAAAGATCGCAAGGTCTTGTTGAACGTAACTGTACCTTCGAGAAGCACTGTTTTCTCTCAAACTCTAGCCTCGTTTTTTTTAGAGAAGATATGTGGATTTTCTATAGTGTACTAAAGTGCACATATTTAACCAATACTTGTAGTAGAGCACACGAGCCTTCATGTGGAGCACGGTGAAAATTACGCATCAGATATAAAAGATTCAGAGAGTATGCTTCATTCAAATAGTTAAAATAGCCGTTACATATGAAATTAAATGCTGCATGTGTCCCATTAAACCAAGTTCCATCAAGCCCCTTGAATTCTACCCATCTCGAAATATTTGCCTCTCACGCCATCTGATATGGTCGCCGTTCTACCCCGTCTAGAATTTCCAGAAACTAGTTCAAATTAGCCTTGTAAGATCAATATCAGTGTAGTGGGATTAAATATACCATGCCAGGAATATCTAAAGTCCGCAAACGCTGGCCGCAACCTCGGTATAGGAACCAGATACACGGCCCAAGGCAACAGCCTGTCCGCCGGTCAAAACGTCCATAGCGGCCTTAGAGAGGACGACGCCCGATGCAGCATGGTCGACAGCGATAATATTGATAGTGGTCGATTGGTAGGTTATAGCGTAGCACTTTCCGCAGTTCGGAGAGTTCCAGCCAGCAACTGTCTCGATGGCTCCAACATAAGGGAAGTTGGGAAGCGAGCCAAGAGTTTGGTAGCCTTTCGTGTAGAGGCCGTTTGCGCCGTCACTGCAAGCCACGGAAAGCGTGGACAAGCTTGCGGTATCGTAAGTTGTATCGTAGGCAATAGTAGCGGCAGTTTGTGCGAAAGCTGTGGCTGCCGCAGCCATGAGAGAAACGATGATAGTGGTGAACTGCATTATGAATTTAGGGTATGGCGAGGTAGTAAAGCAGATATTATTATTATGAGAGTAGCGAAAAGCGAGTGTGTGTAGCGAGTGATTGAAGAGATTATGGAGGTGGGAGAAGCTCGTTGAAACTTGGGTGAGTGGAGAAGAAAGAGGATGGTTAGAAGGGGGGGTCGCTGGCAGTTTATATATTGTTTTCGTCCTCACGCCGTTTTCTATATCCAGTCCAGATCAGGAATCACGATGGACTGATTTTTGCTATATTCCACAGTCCGTGGTGGCGTCACATGGCGTAGAGTACCGTGGCTACTGTATGTGGTCTATTGCGGTTCCTGCCGCAGTGGTTCTACTGTAGAAGACGATTATTACCCAAAAGAAACAACGACCGTTGAAAGATGCCGGATCCGGAACTCGGATGTGTCGTGACATGCAAGCATCTGGCATGCAGGTATTTGACCAGCCGTTACTACTTTCCCCATCAAAATGCACGCCAGCAAAATAAGCTTGTAAGATTCCCTCAGCTTACTGGGGTTATAGAATCTGATCCCGAATCGAAGGTTGTCCCGATCTCTAAAAAAAAAGGCTATAAGTTAATATCATTCGGGAGATGAGTCTAGGTGTGGGCGAGTGTTCCCGTGAAAACCCAAGCGGCCCAGATCGAGAGCCACCAAGATCCTTTGACAATTCACGATGACGGCAATTCTTGAGGTTCGCTTTCTAGAATTGGGGCTTTCAATCCCGCAGCCCCTTACCTTGAAAAGACAAAGGCACCCACAGATTCTGTTGGTTGTATTGACACAACCCTTTGACATAGCTCTTTGGTATACACATAGACACACAAGGGGATTCAGCAAAAAACACACTCCTACAGATCCAGAGTTATAATGTGCAGAGCATTATTGCTGTGCTCAACCTGGCTGCGGAAGATCTGTCTAAAGCGGATAAGGCTTGTGTAACCACGATCTCGGAGAGTTCGTTGAGGTTCCTTAAAATAACTCGCGTCCGTCGATCGCTGACGTCAGTATGCCAGTGCGTCCCGTATAGAACCACAATTATTCCTAACGTCTATTCTTCGAGCCGAGAACGGAAAAGTAATAGGAACATGTATCTGCTGTATTTTCTATCGGGGCCATGAAGCCCGAGCGGCGAACAACCGGTGTAAAAATCGAGTCTCGTGCAACTCCCCCCCCCAGTTTGCGTGCTGGGGACTTTTTCTATCAAGGGTGTGTTAAACCCCTGCTTCCTTCAGGTTATGTTTGGAAGTGCATCAATCCTAGACTAATAAGTAGAGCACTTATGTTCTCGGTAAGCCGAACATTCTCTCGATTTGGAGGACCTCGCCTAAACTCGGACCCCCTCGGATGAATACATCCGCGGAATCTATAAACTGCATATAAAATATAAAATACCAAACCCTACGTGCCGTCTCAGGAGTCATGGGATGGATTTCTCCAAGGGCAGTATGAGTTCATCGTATTAGCGGGTGACTATCCCAAGAGAGTATTCTTATTTTAAACACCATTGATGTCGGTCTGGGTGAGATACTTAGGCGCACCATTGAGAATATTGCTAGGGCAAGGTCGGTTTGCCGGTTATCTCGTACTCCCCAGATCCCGTTGACTTTTAGCTCATTCTCACCGTTCTTATGGACATGGATTGAAGGTATGTATGCAGTAAGCTGCTACTGGATTAACTTGAATATGTAAATTGACCAATTAGTTGCCTCAGCTGTAACGGATCCAAACTAAACTGTGAGTGTGGACAATCCCACAACGTGGAAATTATATCTGCTTAGTCGTTAATTCCGAACTCCTATAATTATGGATTCTGCGATGATCTTGCTGGACTTTACAGGCTCGCTAGCACTCTGTGGATGATCGACTCTGTGGTCACCTAAAAACACAACGGAAAGATTATTGATCTTTTTGCCTCACTTGCGGTCAATCAGCTGGCAGCAGTCAAAATCTATAAGTGGGGGCTTGTATGCGTATATCCACATAGCCTAAGGCGTTTTATGTTGATCGCCACGACAGCTCTTGTGATTTCGTGGATTTTCTATTTATTGATATAGGAAAGATATTTATGGGGCTAATATATGTACCGAGATGAGAGTTTCCGTAAATCAGAATTAGCCGTGGCAGCGAATCCCGAGTACTGGCGAGACTTGTTCAGATTTGTCATAGCCTGTCACTCGAGTTGGTTGGGACTGGCCATGACGATCTGTCTAGTGCAGTTCGTATTTATGGAGATTCTCGTATTATGATTGTGAGGTGGGGTATAGGGGCACGGAAGCCGGCAGCCCCGATACCAAATGGGCATCTGGTCTAGACTAAAGCAAATGTCTTCACTTCCTGTGTTCGAGTTTCATTTTGTCCTAGGTATTACATGTATTTATTTATTTATTATTTCATTCGGCACATGCAACCCTTAGGGTATGGTGCTCTCAAAACACAAAAACTAGAACTAGAGCAAAAACTAAAACACAACACTAAAATTCTCACCCACTTCTGCACCCTTAATCAGGCGGCATTTCCGCAATGCTGGGCGTCCTTTTTCTCTACCCAAAAAGGTAAACACAAACCTGCTACGTGCCCTATTCACTCATCTCTGCATATCGATCCTATGGCTCCTCTATCTCATCATCTGACTTATCTTCTTCTATCCTATCTACCGTTTTCATTTCTCCACCATTGATCACTAACCGCCTCATCATCTTTCTCCTACCTAGCTGACAGAACTTATTCTCTTTTCCTTTACCTACACCCCCCCAAAAAAACACACCTTACTGCTCTTAAACACTCCACCTCCACATTCACATACCCGTGCTGTCCTTCCTCCTTTTCCGGCTTTATCAGCCACGTTCTCCATACCTCTTCGTCAACCTTCCCAAAATCTCCATAATTTGTTTACACTCCTCCCTGTGATCTCACCAGTTTTCCTCGACTTTGAAACTAGCTATTCCCTCCACCCTTTTTCATTTTGTACTAGGTATGGCGATAGGGTTATACTCAAAAATAACTTTCCTTGCCGAATTATATAGCTAATAAACGCGGATATGAAGAACTGCAATGGAAACGATCAGACCTCCGAGTCTACAATTAACAGAACCGAGGGGCACAGCTATTGGGAATGATGATAATATTGCCTCCTGACCTCACGAACGTAAGTATAACCGGGTATTTAGTAGGGGGATTTTTTTCTCGGGGTAATTCATACGAGTTCTGCCCGGGGTAGGTAGGGCCCGGGTTAATGTCCGGAGTGTAGTTTGCCGCCATGCACATAAATTAAAGCTGCCGCTGTAAAGAAAAAACCGTACGATGGGTACATGTATCCAGCTAGAGATATACCAGGGCCCCGAATGTTATTAGGAGAAACGTCTAGTGGCTTGGGTCTGTGGTGCTCATAGCAATCATACTAGATTTAATGCCTATATATGACTCTAGAGTATATAATACGTATCGGTCGGGCTTGTGGATTTAACTATGTGCAGTAGTCACCTAGCTGGAAGTTTATGAGATTGGACCGAGCTACGCTGTAGTTGGTTTTATATATCAAGACTCCATCCTAGCTAGCGACGACTACCGTTGATCGACTCTCTACATCGTTTTTCTAGCTGACCTCTGGGTTGGGTATTTTCTGTTAGACGGTTAACATGACTGCCTCGTGATATAAGCAAGAAATCTAAGAGCTTAAGCGTCGGGTAAAGGTTTAACTGTTATAATGTCTCAGTTCTGGTTTCGTTGTGTGATTTAAACGTAATTGATATCGATTCGAATTCTCAGAGGGCTACCCAATAGACGCGAATGTACTAGCGCGTGGCGAAGATACATGTATGCCAAACAAAAAAAAAGCTTCAATATTAGTCCCTTTGCTAAGTGTCTCGATTCGGTTTTCCATAATTGGGTGGTAAGAGCTGGGTCCCGTTTGTGAATTTCGATCGAGCGTTTGCCAACCAGTTTCGTGGGCTCTAGTCAAGGACTAATTTTGAGATCTCGAGTAGCTAGGTAACCACCCAGTGACTTCATAAAAATTAAAGGCAGCATGGGTACGTCATCCGATTAGGTAGCCAAGCTAGAAGGAGATCAAGATATGATAACTTATCGGTCTGTGTGGATAAGACAGCTTCGTTCACACCTACGGCTAAACTCAGACAAAATATTTCTAGGCGTAGCCTCAAGACTTGTGTCGCTGGGTGTCTAGGTTGGGGTTAGGGATGAAGTGCTGAGTTTTAAAGCCACCGAGTGATGGAATATGACTCTTATGAATTGGACATGTCTGCATTTCTCATGAAAATAATAACTTACTTTGGTTATAAGATTCATGTGATCCTAGGTAACTTCGAAGTAAGTGAAGTTTTTTCGAGTGATGGGAAGTGGTCTGAAAACAGGTCAGCAAATGTTTGATACCAAGTAGGAAATGTCTCAAGACTCGCCTGCGGGGAGAAGTTGGTCTTAGCGGAGCTATTCTCTACTAGGAACATTTATTGGCTGAATCTATTAGACTACGTATGTATATCTGCGGTTGTGGGTGCTTGATTATCGCGGTTTGATCGAAAAGCTTTTGTGGCTGCTCATGTGACGTGACTTCGATGCATGCTGCCTTTCTTGTTTTCTGCCAAAACCGGGATCGACAAGGTGCACTCGATCTATAGATAAAGAGTTTGATTTGCGGTTTGCTTCTTTCTCATTTTCCTCTAACAAAAGTTCTTCAATCTCTGGGGTTGGTTTGCGATTGTATGCTGAAGAGAGCCACGTGATTTACCGTATAACTACACCTCTAGCTCTCCAAGCAGTGGACCTCTTATCATACTCAGCATCATCGACATCTGAGAATCAACTCACAATCGCTAAATCAGCTATGCAGAGTGGTAGTACTATCTCCCGGAGCCCAGCAGGTTCTATTGTGAATAGCAGACCCAATCTACTCCTACGCTATAATCCAAAAAATCCATTTCGTCTTGAGAAGGTTGAAAACCCATGGAGCACTCGCAGCTGGAAAACTGTCAAGTCCGTTACGAAAGTAACTACTGGTCCGGATATAACTGATGATATACTGCAAGAGTGCGTTGGTCTTTTCAATAGCAGCTTTGGAGTGTGGAGCGGCGTAGCGGAACAATTCAACTGGAGAGCCAAGAAAGGTTTGTTTCCATTCCCTCCCGTCTTACAGCCTACGGAGAGAAACACTTGCTAATTTGTCTGAGTGGAATAAAATAGGATCCCAGGTAAAGACAACTGTTGGGGGGCTTCGCAAACAGTGTATGGGCTGTATACCAGCCTGCACGCTCGCGAGACACTTCGTTGAGGATAAATTAGTTGGATATGCGTTCGTGACAAGATGGCTTTACGAGATGAAGGGTATTGATTATCCTTTTCCTTTTCGCTAATCTTAGAGGCTAAGAGAATAATCGTTAACTGCTGTCTTTGAAGGAAATGTGTGTTGGGTTACCCAGCTGGTCGTCGATAGGAACTTTCGAGGGTTGGGCATCGCAGCTAAGCTTCTCGACAAGCTGAAAACCGATAGCGACGCTTTGTTCGGAATTATCTCATCCCATCCGGCGGCAATTATGGCACTTTCGAGGGTTGCATTAGGTAAATTTCTCCAACTTTGATAAAATTTTTTTTTTGGTCTATGAGACATAACCTTAAGATCAGAATTAACAATCGCGGCGCTCCAGACTCTTCTATAGCCTCCGTAGATCTTGAGTTTATCCGCAAGCACCTCCCTCAAGTTCTTCAGGCGTCTAATATCGACTACTTCAAGGCCTCAAAGCCTCACGGCTCTCTCTTCATGGCTTCAACCCCCGGTAGTAAGGAAATGGCTGATAGTAGCGACGAAGACGAAGCTGGTATCATCTGCTGTGTCGATACAGAATTCTTCATGGACCACGAAGAAGCCTTGCAGGCACTTGAATACCTCCAGGATGTAAAGAAGATTGCATGGCCTCTTGGGGATTTGTGGGAGGGAGTTGAGTTTGTTCTCTTAGTTGAGAACAAGGGCCATGTTGTGGTTGTCAAGGATTGATCACTCGAGCTTGCGCTTTCCCAAAAAGTAATCCTCATAGAGAAATTAAGGAGGATTGTGTAGTTTTTCTAACGTTGGGAACTGGACCATCTCGGATGGGGCAGTATCGGAGTTGTGGCTAGCTAGGAGTGGGTTGTTTCATTTTACTCACATTTACGAGGTCTTAGCAATTTGATTCTACTCTTAGGTATGGAGAATATAAAGTGCTCCAGAGAATTTCTTTCTTCATTAATTGGACACAGTAGCGGCCTAGTTATATCTAAATGTACAGGCTGCGCACGCCTGCGAGGCCCTTCCCGCGCCTAGAGAGTCCTGCATGTGATTAAGAAATCTATCTTGGACATGATGATGTACTGAAAAGAGTAGATATTTTTTGGTAGTTGGCTACGTGTTTGATCTTAGGCAAAATATGTCCCTCACTATACACGGTGATATTTTCGGTAGGAGAAATCGCCATCATACGTCTGAACAACGTCTAAAAGAGCTTCCGCACAATACGTCCAAAGACCCACCGAATAAACTAAAACTTATGAAATCCTAAAAACTATGGAAAAAAGGATTTGTGTTAAAACTATTAGTATTGCATCCTAATAGTAGTACTTAATTGGTTGAGGGTTCGGCCTGGATTGATAGTCGGTCATTGGAAGCCCTGAGTTTTGAGACTTTTCATCGGCCAAGCTACTGTATCTATAGAGGTATCTTTCATTTATATTTTTTTATATATCTGAAGTTTGGGTAATACTTGATCGTGATCTAAAACCCCGCATCCTACATATGTTTCTTCTCGAGTGACACGATATGAGGTGAAATTTGAGGGGCCGTTTGGGGACTTTGGAACACAGGAATGAGCAGAGCAGGCTCTCAAAGATGGGTGTGGGACCTAGGACTGCAGACCTACCTCTATTGGCGAATTTACTCGCTAGTAGTTAACTTGGTTAGGTGCCGTGTCATGAACAACGACACGTGCCCCGTATGTAGCGGACCAATATCTCGATAAAGTGGCCACGGGTTGAAGTCCACGACGCTCATATCCAATCCACCACCTCTCTTTACATGATGGAAGTTCCTGATTTCATCGATGGCGTCTTGATTCACCATGAGGAGACGTATGAATCTAACGCCGAGGAGGACCTGAAATTTAGTTACCACCAATACAGCTTCCCTAGGAGTGCTTTAAAGCCAGGGACCTTTTCACCTCTCATTTGCATTCTCAATCGACTCCTCAGACTCCGCATTCTGTACATGCATATCCCGTTGAAGACTAGCACTAGTCGACATGTAGATCCAGATATGGCTTCGTTTTTCTTTAGACACTGGCTATACGACTTGTCTGAATCCCGAGTTTACTGGACCAGACACATTGTTTTTTTCCGGGACGATCTCAAACCGCTATGCCCTAAACAGGCGGAAGTACTCTGGAGATTCTGTGACCGCTTGTTCCTGATCACCACCCCTCCTGTCGTGAGGCCGGGTATTTTGACCATAGGACTCATGTGCATGATCTTCTGGATGAAGGCATTGAAGTATGCACAAGCTGGTACTGTGATTATGACAACCGAGTTTATGGAATTGGTGAGCTTGATTGGAGATGTTTGGGAGGACTACTGCACGATCGATAATTTCAATGCGTTTTTTGAACTTTACAGGAAAGCTAGGTTGTTGGGGGGACATTCTTGTTGGAGCAATGTCACGTCTCCTTGTGAACTTTAAACTCTCACTTTATGCCAGAAATTCTTTAACCGATACCCTAAGAGATTTTATTTAACACAATTATACCTTTTATCCTTTCACAAACCTTGGCTCAAATGTCCATTGAATATGGGGCCCATTAGAATCTTCTATTTAAGCATTGCGGTTTTCTAATTTGAGAACTACTGCATGTTAAGCTTTTATATCTGATATTAGAAGGTTGAAGCTTAAACCTACTGCATGTAGCTTAGCTACGATCAAAGCCTCGATAAGCTATCAAGCCTAAGTTAATACGAATGCCCCAGGGAGGTCTGGTTTTGGCCTACGCGCTCAATTTAGATAGTCCTCTAACACCACCTTATCCGGAATAAGATTTACGCGAAAATGTACTGACATATGCATATGCAGGTACAGAAAAACTGGGAATACATGTAGACATAGTTATGACGTCGTTTAAACAGAAAACTATTGAAGGTTGCCAGCCAGTCGCTATTTACCCCTCACCTGCGGCTCTCCTTGTCTATCCCTACTCAAAAAAATCTTTAACCTCGCCAACAGCAACCTACTCTCCTTGCTGATTTGCTTGCTACAACAAAACTAATTTGCTTCTGAAACGGATGGAAAGAGTCGCGTTAAAGGTGCCTGATGGTACTAAAGACTGGGCGGGGACCGATATCATCATCCGTGATAAAATATTTAACATCGTAACAGAAATTTTCAAACGTCATGGAGGAGTGACGATAGATACCCCGTAAGCCCCTTCCCGCAATCTTCAGATACGCATAACATACTAGATTTGAGCGGATGAGCCAACAAGTTATGACTCAGCGTTTTTGAACTCCAAGACGTTCTCACAGGTAAAGCTGGCATAGACCCGAAACATATGATTCGCCTCGCCGATCAAGGCGGCGAAATTTGTTCCTTGCGCTATGATCTCACAGATTCTTTTGCTCGCTGGCTCGCAATGAATCCGTCAGTTCGGTCCATCAAGTGCTATCACATCGCAAAAGTCTATCGTCGCGATTTGGAATATCTAGGTTTAAGTCATATAAAGGAGTTTTATACATGCGGTTTCGACATTGCCGGATTATACGACCCAATGCTTCCTGAAGCTGAGGTATTGAGGATAAGCACAGAAGTTCTGCAAGGATTGAATATAGAAGAATATACAATAAAGGTCAATCATAGAAGGATAATTGATGGAATACTCGAAAGCTGTGGGGTACCGAAAGCCAAGTTTAGTTTGGTCTCGGATGCAATTGATAAACTAGATCAGGTACAAGCAAAAAAATAATAATTTATAATTACAGCTTAGCCTCCTGTATCCTTTGCAATTGGCAATTCATGTGTTAGTTTTTTTTTTTCAATACAGGACATCTCTGATGTTTCTGGATCAATAGCTTCCCTGGGCCCATGTGCGACAAGAGATGATCCAAGAGATAGGCCTTGATGTCGCAGTTGCCGAGAAAATTTGGCGGTATGTCAATAGGAGAGGTTTGTAGCTATCCTGTATGGAATGGAAAAGTAATAAATCTTGATTTCAATCCCTAACAAGAGGACTATAGGAGCAAGACATCTTCTATATGACTTACTACTCGAAGAGGACCTCATAGCAAACGAGTCCTTCTCAAGCGGCCTGAAAGAATTAGGCCTTCTATTTGATTATCTTGAGATTTTTGGCGCCATGTCTAAAATCCAATTCGATCTTTCTTTTACCCTTGGAGTAAGCTCTCTCCACAGTCTCTCTTGTAGCCAAAGATTCTCACAGTCCATTTAGTATAAACTAAACTACACTGGGGTAATATTCGAAATCATAACCCAGATTCCTATCATCCAACCAGGCGAATCAGGAGTAATCGATGAACCGATCAGCACCGTATCCCTCGCCGTTGGCGGACGTCGGGACGACCTGGTGGGGATGTTTTCGAAGGGCAATTTACCCTGTGTTGGGATCTCTTTCGATGTGGATGAGCTTTTCCACATTACCAAAGCCAGGCTACCGAAAGAAAAAGTTAGAGCAAACGAGGTCGATGTGTACGTTATGGCGTTTGGCGAAGGGCTATTGAAGGAGCGGATACAAGTCTGTAGGAAACTTTGGGATGCGGGTATTAGGGTCTGGTTACCCCCCCACCCCATAGCTGTTTTTGTCGTGCATTCGCGTAGTATTTATTAATCTTAAATCCAAAATAGGCAGAATTTTCATACGAAGCTAGGCCAGAGTTCGCATCTCAATTATCAACTGCCAAGGCAAATGGAGTACCCTTCGCGGTAGTGCTCAGTAAAGACAACCTCAACCAAGGGAAAATCAAGATAGTTGAAATGGACCTCCGTGACGACCATCCGCAGAAAACTGGGGTTGACGTGGATTTCCAAGACCTGGTCACGGAGATAAAGAAGCGGATTGGCAGAAAAAGTACAAGAGACGATGATGATAAGATTGAAAATGAGGAGGATGACGGGTTCAAGGAACATGTGGAGAAGGTTAGGATTGAAGGTGGGACTGTCGAAATGGAAGGGATTGAGATTGAAATGGACTTTGCGAGGATTAAGTCGAAGGGCGCAGAGATTGAGATGGAGGGTGCTAAGATTAAGATGAAGAGGGCGAAAATTGAACTTAGAGGAAGGAAAGAATAGAACTGTAGGGTATTGAGAATAATTGGGAATACCAACAGATCCAGATACTGCGTGTGATACTATCAACTTCACTTATCTCGATCATTTTCACAGTATTAAAATGGACCCAGCCCCTCGCAAAGCTTCAATTCCAACAGTTTACATAACTACCACTCGATCATTTCAACTTGCTAGATGCCGTAGAAGCTACATCAACTCTAACTCAAAAACTGCATCTTCCCAATAACACCCCCAAATCCATTCAAGTATAAAGTACAGTTCTATCCCTCAGATAGACAGCAGTGGTATGTAACTAGTGCAGCAAAAAACATGGTATAGCAGCATAGCGTAACGACATTACAAGCATCATTCAATCAGCCAAGCCCTCTAATTCCCATCCACTCCAGCAGTCGTCATATTCGTTGGTTGTCCCAACTCTTCCAACGCCACGTTCGGGTGCAAAACAAACACCGTTCGCCCAGCAGTTGAGCTGCTCCCTTCACCAGCATCCTCAACGAGACCTTCGCCACGAATTTGCATCAGGATGTTATCCTGTAATAGGAGCGTCAGTCATTATCCGCAGTAGAGAGGTGCGTGGGAGAAACAAACCTTAACCATCCTCTTAATAACCTTCTTAACAAGCACCTTCTCCTCCTCTAGCTCCTGCTCATCATTAATCTCCTCCTCCCTCTGTTCTAGATACCAAGTAGTAAGTTCCTCCTCCTCTACTCCCTGACCGGTCGTCAATTCATCTTCATTAATCCTCCTGACCAACAGATTTAGAATCTGCATATACCGGTCATACGTAATCTTTGTCTTTTCCCTCGGCGGCATGCTAGCCCTCATACTCGACGCTGGGCCCGGTGTCGCCGTTGGGTCTCGTGTAGACATACCGGCGTCTTCGTCCTCGGCGTCCATCTGCATCTCCGAGTCTCCAGCTGGTACTTCGTCCTCTTCGTCATCAACTTCGACGTCGTCTTTTTCGACATGGATGATACTTTGTCGAAGCAACCCGAAAGCCTCAGTAACAAAAGCCTCTGTGACGTCTTCGACGCAGTTTGCTTTCGCGATAGCTTCAGAGAGACGAATGAGAGACTCGAGCTGTCGCACAGTGATACGGTAACTGTTGCGGCCAACACCACCTTGGGCGTCGTCGGAGCGGAGCTGTTTATATTTTTCTACGAGGAGCGTTTTGGCTTCCTCTGTGAATATGGGTCGGAAGGTACGCGCGAATTTAATATAGCGTTGCAGCTGCTCTGTTGTGAATTCAGGTGTGATGGCCGCGTCGCGGTTACGGTGGATGTTTACGATATGGCGGGCGAGATGGGTGTCGACTGCCTCATTGCACTCGTCGAGGACAACGAAGAATAAATCGAAACGCGACATGATAGGTGCAGACATATTGATATTGCTCCTTAGTGTCGTCTTTCGGTTATACCTTCCTCCCACCGGATTCGCCGCTGCTAGAATACTCGTTCGAGCATTCAAGGTGGCCTGAATACCAGCTTTCGCAATAGAGATGGTCTGCTGTTCCATTGCCTCATGGATAGCGACTTGATCGGCAATATCCATCTTATCGAATTCATCAATAGCACAAATGCCGTTGTCAGCTAACATGAGTGCACCAGCCTCAATGGTGAATTCGCCTGTTTCCTCATCTTTGACAACCGCGGCAGTGAGTCCAGCAGCGGAAGAGGCTTTTCCGGAGGTGTAAACGGCCCGAGGGAGGAAGGAACAGATGTATTTGAGGAATTGAGATTTGGAGGTAGAAGGATCGCCGACGATACAAATGTTGATATCACCTCTAAGAGACATTCCTTCTGGGGTGACTTTGTGGACACCACCCATCAGCTGTAGGAGGAGTCCCTTCTTGATGATTTCATGACCATAGACAGTTGGTGCAAGACTATTTCCGTAAGTAATTAATAAATAAGAGGGTGAGAAGCAGACTCACGAATTGACTAGTCGAGAATAAATATGATCACTGTGTACCATCCCCTTCAACTCCGCAATTTCCGCCGGCGAGAGCGAGTTCAAAAAGTCCTCTTGTTCCCTTTCGTCATCCCCTACACCCGCCTGAGTCCCCCTCAACAACCCAGCCACCTCTTCCTCCTCTTCACTCTTCCTCATTCTACCCCCCCCGGGCACACCGCTTGTATCACTCGTAACCATACATGCCAAAAACGCCAACCGATATGTCAAATCCCTCACACCCAAGCTTTTCAACCCGGTAACCCCAGTACTTTCTGCCCCACCTCTCGGCGCATTTTTCAAGTCCTTCATACTCTGTGCCTTGAGTCCAGGCAAGCCCAACATACTGACATCTGGCACGACAATCAGAGTGCCTGTAAAAATACACTTCTCACCCGCCTTGGCCCTTTCCACAATCTCTCCACGCAGGATTATGTCTAACGTCCTGGGCATGCTACCTGTGGGGATTTCGCCTGAGTTCTCCTGCACGCGCACCTTCTGCCAGTCGATAAATGTGCTCTGCTTGATTTCGAGACGCCATCCAGACCTGTTGCCGCAGGTCATGTTGGGACATTGCGCCGGCTCTGTGTAGCGAAACGTTTGTTCGATGTTGGGGATCACGGTGCGGCAGGCTTCGCAAGTAAAGGTTGCGAGGAGGAGTTCAGGGCGAACTTCGGAGGTGCGGGTCACGGTTGCGGATATGGAAGTCAGGGTGCCGATTTGAGCAGTGCGGAGAGAGCGGATGCGTGTTGTAACGGGGAGGTTGTAGAAACCTATCGAGAAGACTTTGTCGGTGGCTAGGTCGGCCTGTGGGTGTTAGTTTAGGGTGTATCAATTTCGGGTTGAATTTCAAGACAGAAATAAAATAAAAATTGGGATCGTGGGTAAGAAAGGGTCGAGGATATCAATTTCTCCAACAGGATAGATAGGATGAAATAAGGATATCAATTCCAGCGGAAATAGAAGTAAACTCACTCCTTCACTCCCTCCAATCCCTCTCCCAGTTTTCCCCCAGTATTCTGGCTCATATTCCCTGATACACGCCTCGAGCCCTCTCCTCAGAAACGGTAAAAACCGATAGTGCCTCTCTGTGATAGCCTCTGCAAAACCCAAGACGTTGGTCTTACTCCAGTACATCAAATGTGAATAATCCACAAACAAGGTGCTTAAGTCCATAACCGCCATATTGTGAATCGCCGCAATGTAGTATTTATCGGTACTCGCTGGCATGGATGACGGAGCGGATGACTGCGGCGGAAGCGGATTATCCGGATCTTCAACGAAACTACCATCATCTATATCAGCTCTATATGCTAAGCCGAGGATGGTTGGCGGAAGGTTTCTACTTTTCCAGAAACCCAACAAAGGCATTCATGATCTGATCACCAGCTTCATCCGAAACCTTCGGTACGGCACTCATGTCCCCTCTTGGACGTCCTGCCCGTCCTGCCAGGCCCCGGGTGCCGACGACTTCGTCTTCGGGGTCGATATCCATGCCTCCGTCATCACTAGTGGGACCTGGTGCTCGGGACGAGGAGCGACCCATGTTACCAGTTCGCTGTGGAGGTGGTCGAGGGGTCGCCGGGTCACCGGGAGTGGGAAGGTCTGTATAGAGGGCTGCATCTGCTAGGGAAGACATTGCAGATGGGGGTGCAATTGGTGATGGTTTGGATGGTTTGGTGGTGGGGGCGATGTTGGAGGGGCTGTTGGAGGGGAGTGT
This sequence comes from Gyromitra esculenta, assembly GCA_038503075.1. Taxonomy (NCBI): domain Eukaryota; kingdom Fungi; phylum Ascomycota; class Pezizomycetes; order Pezizales; family Discinaceae; genus Gyromitra; species Gyromitra esculenta. Next base: position 1,679,151 of record JBCAML010000001.1, read on the forward strand.
CTCTGTTGGCGAAACAAAGAGACGCGACTCGAGGAAACGCGAAAAATACCAATTAAGGGGTGCCACTTACTGCCCGATATGGAATAGTGCCTTGAACCCTAACCCTGGCTATCCCGACTCGCTATTTCAGAAGATATAGATGCCTTGATAGCTATATATATTTAAATCTTATTTTAATAGTTAGGCGATGAGGCAGAAGCAGAGAAAACTTTGGTTGGTGCTCGAGACCTAGACACCTCAGAGTGACAACACATGATTGCTAGTGATTGAGTTCAACATCTTCATATATAGTCACCATCATACTTTCTAAACTTCTACAATCTCTAAAAACAACTTACAAATCAAAGTATACCTTTGCCGAGCCCACGAAGCCTCCAGCACAAGGTGACTACCAAGCTGCTCCTCAGTATCAGATAGGTTTAATCAGCGAATAACTATCGTCGTGGAACAAACCAGATGCAACGAGCACGAAATTACTCTTCTCTCTGCGTCTATGTTGCTGTTTTTGAGGTGATTGCTTTCGCTGCGGTAGGGCATTCGCCAATCGCTCTCCAATTTCACTTCCTTTCCATTACCTCCTCCGGCGGTGGCTACTACCTGTGGCTACCCCAGGTGAGTGAATTTAGATAGCCAGTAGCCTTTCTCCTACGATCTTACTGATAGCTATATAGGATATAGGCCGTATATAGACTGCGTAAGTGCGTATAATACGCGATGAACCTTAAATATCGTGATCAAGAGAGCAGACATTGCAGACTTAAAGATGCCTGCGGGTGTAGAACACTCTCTAAACTTAATTTACAAGAGATTCGGTCAGAGATCTAGAAGAAAGAATACCAGATTATGAAACAATTAGATACGAGGAGTCAGACCAAAGAGAAGCTCGAAAGATAGGATCAGAGACAAGACATGGAACCTTCGACATAGAGAGTGCAGGCTGCAGAAACACTGAGACAGCTAGTGATAGCAGCCCTAATCTTATATTATCTCAAATGGATAAGATTCTAGCAGATTCGATGGCACCATAACATCCTTAGTGCATAGATTCAGCAGAGTATTCCTACTACAGGACAGCGGATTCCCCAGACCGCAGGGAGACAAAGCCCAGTCGAATGCCCCGCACCCACTCTCTTCTCTCTTCTCCGACAAACACCACCATCCCGGAATCCATTATCGACATTCAACTCTTTCCCAGAGATAACCTCTACTATTCTCATTGATATATTGACAGCAGCATCTACCTTGACGATGGATATGTGTAAAGAAATATTAAACAGCATATACTCAACTCTTTCTTCATAAACACATTGATAACAGACACGCGATATTTCCCTTATTCAAGATATTCAGCGTCGAGTTCACGCCGGGATTAAACAGCGTATATCCAATTCCCTGGTCATTACAAACGTTAATAACGGGCAATAGATAATAGATAATCTCCATCCGCTTTTGCGGATTATTCAGCGCCTCAACGCCGATCAGCCGGATCATTCGCGCTGGTGCATGCGCATGCGCACTGTGTTGGCTATACTCAAAACATCCATTCATGCGCTACATCCATCAGTCTTCTCTAACTACGAATATAATCAGCACCAACTAAGTTCATCTAATTCAGGATATTTACCTGCGAGTAGCTATAGCCCTGATCTGCTTAAACGCTATTCATGCGCTATATCAATCTCCTCTACTATAAAAACATTCAGCGCTAACTCAGCTCGTTCTCTTTAGGATATTCACATACCATTGCACTAGCTATAGCTACACGCCAATGAGTTCGCTTCCACCGACTATTTTTCTCCTCTTGTCAACTAACCCATACATTAACCATAGTACACTACCTCCTCACGATGTATTAACCCAACATTCAAATTTCGTCCCATCCCATTTCTCTAGAACACTCTGCTGCGACAAAAAATATTACCAGTACTCCTTCCCCGTTATCTAAAAACCCAGCTAACCTAATATAAAATATAGCAAAACACAAAAAGTCTTAGGTGGACGTATTACGCAGCTGCCATACCCCTCTACCTACGATGCTTCTATCACGAACTTACGGAACCTGAGCCATCGAGCGCCTTGTCTGTTCATAACAAAAACGCCAACGAAATTAACAGCCATCAATACGAACGATATCGAAGGCATTGATTACACAGCTCCAAGAATTAAGGCTACCCAGATTGACATTAGATCAATCAATGACACAACTTCTTTGAAGATAATATTGAGTAGGTTGGTATCGCCATCAAGTTGCAGATAAGGGTATCCAACAGTATGGGAGGTGCGAGGTGAGCGGTGAAACCTGTGGTTTCAACGATGGGCGATTGGAGTTTATTCTCAAATAATGGTTTACTGGGTATATATTCTCTGTTTGAACAGGTGCCTGGGTTATTGTATGTTGTTTCGTTTCATCTACTATTTTCATGTTATTATTTCCTTGTTCTTTATTGCCACTCTATTGATAGGGTTGGTTTGTTATTGAGACTACCTGCCATTCCATTTACTTAGCTGGGTAACTGAATTGAATTCCATGATACTTATATGTCACAACCGAGTCGTTCCTCGTGCTAACTAACCCAAATCCATTACAATTCCAAAACCACCACATATCACACAAATAACCAACCACCCAACCCAACACAAACCAAGCGCTTACTCCACCGAAACCACATGGGTCTCCTCCCCCTCCCCCTCCCTTTCCTCCCCTCCCTCCTCCCCCACCGTCGCAACCGCCACAATAGGCACCCCACCCATCGCCACACCCTTTGCAAGCACCCCGGTCCCCGCCCTCCACCTCAAAATATCACCCCAGTCAATCCACTCTACAGCCCAGCCCAACCCAGCGCCATTTCTCCCCTTCCCTCTCACCGCCGTACAAGCACGCCTGCTCCCACCGCCAAAGAAGCCCGCCAGCAGCGGAAAAACCGAGTACGCAAACCGCGCATACAGGAATTCGCGCGGCGGCGGCGACGAAGTAGCACCAGCGAACGGGTGCACCAGCCGATTATGGTACAGCGGGACAAGCTCGTAGGTGGTGGTGGAGGATGCGAGGACGTGGACCACGACCTTGCCGCTCTTGGGGACAAAGACGAGGGTGCCGGCGTCGAGGGCGGAGGCGATGTCTTGTCGCAGCGGGATGATGTTGCGGGAGTCGAGGGTTAGGTCTGATAGTGGGAGGCGACGGTTGCTGTTGTAGAGGGCCATGGAGTTGAAGCCGAACTAGGGCTGTTAGTGGTAGTAGGAGGAGGGGAGGGCGAGGACGAGGGGAGAGGAAGAAGGCGATACCCATTCGAGTTCGTCCCGGGGGATGATGTGCGTATCAGATACACCATCGCTACAAGCGGTGATTCGGCAGGAGCGAGAATGGCTATATGCAGTCGGTGTTACATTCGTAGACGGTGCCGGCATCTATAGACGTTAATACGCATACTTGGTTAAGCCATGGGTGGCAGCTATAGTGCACGAGTGATATATCGTGACTTTACCACACATACCGATAGACCAGCCCACTCGGCCGGCAGTCTGTGATGCGGAAACAACCAAGACTTAAAATCGGGACATACAGGGTACGGTGCATCGCTCAGCATTTCCCCGGGCTCCGGATGGAAGTAGTATTCGTCTTCGGTCAGGACGTCGTCGGTTTGGAGCAGGGGCTGCGAGGGCGGGTTAGGGTTTGGAGCGCTCGGCGATGTTGAGAGACAGCCACGACGGTTGCCGGACACAATCATGCACGCGGTGAGGGCCACGCCATTGTGCACTCCGCCGCGGTCGAGAGCGGGGAGGGAGAATAGGATGTTGTAGGGGTAGCTGTAGCCGGGGTGGAGGAAGTGGATTTCACGCGCGGATACGGAGGAAGGGGAGTCGTCAGAGAGGGGCTCGGGTGTCCACCAGTTGAAGGGAGGACGGACAAGAGTGCTGTGGGGGTCTTGAGGGGGCATTGCGAGGCTTGGGGGGGATGTGTTGAGGATGGGGATATGGATGTGTTGAGGATTGGTGATATACTGTAATTGTTACAGCGAGGAATGACGTTTGTGTACTCTACTGTTTTGGATGGTTCTTGCTCCGCGGACTGGATAAACGAGCTCTACTAGAGTTATTACGCCACCACTACAGGCTTAATACTTTAGGATACAGATGGGTGTTCTGTAGTAGTGGTGGCAGTGGTAGTAATAACAATGACATAGTAGTAGCGGTGGTGGTGGTAGAGGTACTAGCAGTAATAGCAGCAGTAGTAATAACAGTAACAGTGGTAGAGGTAATGGCAGTAATAGTAGCTACAATACATGTAATAGTAGCAATAGTAGCAATACATGTAGCAGTAGCAATACATGTAACAGTAGTAGTAATAGCAGCAGTAATAGCAGCAATACGGTAATAACCCTCAACCCTCTTGGCATCCCAACAATCTCAACCTCAACTCCACGGCCATATTCAAAAACACCGCAATCATGTCTATTCTATCCCGAGATATCTGCCCCTCTCTATACCCAATAAACCCTCGACTCCGAACTCTGCGCCTCCTGCTTCAATTCGCCCAGTTCACTCCCTCTCTCTCTCTGTCTGGGCACCTTGCACAACCCCATCTTATCGTTATCATATCAGATCCCTCTCTGCCCTCCGATTGGCTCCCCGTCGCCGAGCCGCATAGCCAGAGCCCCAATCGATAGATGAAGCGACTACACGACATCACCGCGCGCACCGAATGCCTCTTGCCCTACCTCGCCGTCTCCCACGCCCTCGACTTCCTCCAGTCCCTCAGACCAAATGCAATAGACCCCACCGTCCGCCGCAAGAAAACCTCCTCCACAATGTCGACCACGACGAACCTGCATCCGCCGTCCTCGCACATGGGGCCCCCCGCGACCCCCACCATCCAGACGTCAAAGACGATGACGCTGTGGATCCACGACCCGGACGCGAACCCGACCCTGTCCCGCCGCGAGGCCGTGCTCAATTACGATCTGTTTGCGCCCGGGGTGGCGAAGCCGGGGGACATCGCCGAGGTGCGTCTGCTGCCTGGGAATAACGTGGGCGACGAAGGCCCCGTCATGGGGGGCGAGAATATGGAGCGGAAACGAAGCGTGTCGAAATCGACTGCTGGCGTGGACGAGACGGAGAAGCAGGGTCCCACGGCGGGCAAGGGGAAGGATCGGGAAAAGAGGTTTCTGTTCGTTATCAGGAAGCTGGTCCCCGAGCAGAGGGCCAGACCGGGACTACAGGTTAGGTCAACGACTGTGCAGATGGAATACTGAGTGCTCATGGCGGGTACAGATTTCTCTTGCGAGCCATGTCGCCAGTTTATTTGGATTCCCTTCTAGAGCTACCGTTGTTGTTTCTATCGTATGTTTCATTTAATTATCTTAGTTTCTCACCACAAGTCACTCGTGCTTTGTTTCATGCTTGTTTAAATGCTAATCCCCCCCTCCCCCCAGGTTGATAAGCCTCTCCATGAAGCCTCCCATGTCGAAATCTACTTCCGCGACCAGTACATATCACGCAGTGATATGTGGCGCATGTCGACCGCCCTCCTGACCGACACCTGTCCGTACAACGCGCAGAAGCTGCTCTTCATCCAGTCGATCCGTGGCACCGTGGGCAACATCTGGGTCCGCGGGGAGAAAGTCCAGTCCGGCTTCTTCTCGCCCCGCACCGTCCCCATCTTCCGCTCCGAGAGCGCGCACTACGTCCTCTTCGTCCAGATGAGCAAGGAGATGTGGCACTTTGACACCGACGACGGGGGCGAGGGCGACCAGGGCGGCGAGCAAGGGGGCAGCGGGGGGGGCGTGGGCGGAGAGATCGTGTTCAACAAGCTGGTGAACGGATTCCTGCCCGAGCTGTTCAAGCGGTGGAAACGCATCAACGCCCACCACCTAGTCTCGATCGTGCTGTTCACCCGCGTGGTCTACGAGCACGGCGAGCCGGTCGGGATCCTGAACGGGCGGGGCCGAGAATGCGACGAGTTCCTCGGCACCCCCGGCGGCATCAACGTCGGCGAAGGCCGCCGGTACCGCGACTTCTACCGCGTCGTCGTGTCCTCCATGGCCAGCGCCGACTGGACCATCATCCTCCACCGCCTCAAGCGCGAGTTCACCGTGTTCCTGCGCGACGTGCTCGTGCTCCCGGTCTCGGACGAAGAGCCCGCCGAGACCGAGCCCACGCCGGTCCTCTCCAGCGCTATATCCATGGCCTCGCGCCCCGGCACGCCCGCCCTCCCCATCCAGCTCGCCGAGATGCTCCGCCCCGCATCCTCCTCCACCAACTCCCAGCCCTCCCCGCGCATCCCCCCGCAGAAATACAGCGCCGACAAGCCCCCCGGCCGCAAAAAGATCATCACCGGCCGCCCCTCCGCCGCCATCCACGGCAACATCCTCGAGGCAATCAACCTCGCCACCTTCCAGTTCAGCCAGGACTACGTCGACCGGGACCTCGTCCGCACCGGCATCAGCGTCGTGATCATCACCCCCGGGACCGGCCACTTCGAGGTGGACTACGACATGCTGAAGGCCACCACCGAAGGCCTGATCATGAACGGCATGGGCGTGGACCTGGTCTGTCTGAGCAAAGTCCCACTGCACACCGTCCCGCTGTTCAAATACCGCAACCCGCTTCCGCGGCCCGAAGCAGAGGACACCATCCCGCGACACCACTTCCTCGGCCTCTCGCCGCCCAAGGTGACGATTGGCTCGAGCAACAGCAGTGTTCCGGTGCCGCCGGACCCGCTGGCGGGCGGCGAGTGGGTGTACAGCGTGCCCCACTGGATCGACATCTCCTTCTGGTCTGCCGCGTCCGAGAAGAAGCTCAAGAAGAAGGGCGCGGATGGGTCCCGGGTGGAGAAGAAGCAGAACACGAGATCGCGGCGCAAGAACACGGGGTTTAAAGCCAGATGCAAGATGTACGAGCTGCAGATGATGGGGATAATGGAGAACGAGATCTCGGAGATCTCAGTGCCGTTCCTGCACGAGAACCCGTTCTGGAGGCCGATGCCGAAGAAGGTGAAGGCCTCTGACGACGACGGCGGCGGTGGCGGCGGTGGCGATACCGGCGATGCTGCGGCTAGGAAGGAGGCTGCGAAGGCGGCTGCGAAAGAGGCGTTTAGGTGGATGGACGAATACGACGACGCGGTATTCCGCCCGCTGCCCGCGTTCAAGGAGCTGCAGAAGGCTGCTGAGAAGCGCAGGATTGGCGGCGAGGACGACGAGAAGAAGATCATCAGGAAGCTGGAGGAGGACCCGCTGGTCCTTGGTACATCGTTTCATGGGGAGGCACCCGGACGTGGTCAGGCAAGTGTGCATGGGCCTGGCTTCTTTGATAGGAAGATGAAGGAGCGCCGGCCAGAGCTTGATTCTCCTATAGAGGCGAAGGCGGAGGACGTACTCCCGCCCATGCCGCCGGCCGCCACGAATGCGGTTTCGACTGCTACGCCGATTAATTCTGCTGGGATCTTGGGGAAGCCGTCGAGGTTGGTGCGGAATATTAGTTTTGGGCTGAAGGCGTGGGGCGTGTCGAAGGCGACTGCAAAGACGGGGCTGGCGAGCGCGGAGGCTACGGTGGGGACGGGCTTCTTCAGTAGTCCTTCTGGTAGCGGAGTCATGGTAACGAGGGGCTTCGATACGGGGGAGAGCAATACTGCGGGGCCGAAGAGCCCGCTGAGCCCAAAGAGGGAGGAGCAGTCTACCAATACTCCAAGCCCTGAGAAGTTGGGATGGGGAAGTAGGCCGATCTCTATCAAGAACAGTGCCATCAGCTCGCTGGAGGCTGCAGGGAGGGAACGGGATAGGAGAAGGGCTCATGCCGGGAGTCCATTAGAAGGTCGTGGTGGCGGCGGGGGAAGAGAAGGACAGATGGATATTCTCAAAGTAGCAGGACTACAGCGTCTCAACAGGCCGAGTTTAGACCTTGTCGCGAATCAGGATAAGATGGCAGGAATGATCCCCTCGACTGTGTCCCCCACCAGCGCACTCGCACCATGGGTCCAGGTCCTAAATCCTAGTAATCCGAAGAAGAACCCTCCGAGCGCAGTTAACCAGTTCCGGCGCTGGCACCACGTCTTCCCCAAACCGCTCAAGATCTCAACCGTCAAATGGAAGAGCCTTTGCTCCCCCGCCGCGCTCCCGTTGACGACAGAGCACTTCCCCACAGCGGAGCAGCTCCGCGACGAGTATCAGGAGAACCCATACGTTATTTCCCAGAACGAAGACGAGGAGCTCGAAGGGAATGGCGGGAACCGGGAAGAGCTTGTCAGGGCAATGATCGGACAGCGACTTGCACAGGGGTTCCAGATCGTGGTTGGGAGCCTAGTAGCGGAAGCAACGGCCGGGAGAGGCGGTGATACAAATATCTATGAGCCCGATTATATGGTTAAAGCTGGCTCTTCATGCTTCATGAGTCTCGGCAGTCAGATCCATCAGCTTATCTGCGACGAGGAGTATAACGTCGAGGTGAAACGATATGTCCGGAAGCCGACTACAGCATCGGTGGGCACGGGGGTGAGCGTGTATGACGAGTATATCAGCTACATGAAAACGATCATGAGCGACGACTACCATCCCGTCAAAGCGTCGTTCAAGCTGCCGATCAACGAATATAACTGGAACTATGTCGACCAGTATATCGGTGGCTACGAAGAGACACTAACGGAGCAGCTGCGGTACTGGCGCGCGAGATTCGTGCTCATCCCGAACGACCCACCGGAGTCTGCGCGAAGAGGAGGACTAGGGCAGCAGGCTGGCAGCGAACTAAACGATGAGGAAATACGTCTGGAGGGGATTCGAAGACTGACGCAGCTGTTTCAGCGCAACCGATATGTTCCCCCAGAAGAAAGGCAATATGAGCGGTTTGGCCGCCGTCGAAGAAAGGAGAAGGACCCGCTGCAGATACTCTACAAGACTTTCGATCCCAGCGTTGTTGTCGCGCAGGAGCTCGAGAGCCTGCCACCTGCGGAAAGTAACGTCAATATGCGTCGTAGCCAGCTCCTCTCGACGGAACAATTCGATAAGAAGAATCTCGACATGGCTGGAATCGCGCAAGAGATTCAGGGGCCTCGTGGGGTGCGACTGGAGAATCGACTCTGGCATCTCAGGTATCACTATAATTGTTTCGTCGGAGACGAAATGGTTACATGGATTCTTGAGAACTTCCGAGATGTCGAGACACGGCAAGAAGCGGAGGAAGTCGGACTGAGGTTGTTTAAAGGGGGCCTATTCCAGCATGTCGAGAGGAGGCATGAGTTTAGAGACGGAAACTATTTCTACCGTATTGCGGAGCAGTACTCCCAGCCTCAAATAAGACCGACATCGAAGGGTGCTGGGTGGTTTGCCGGCACGTTTAATGTTAAATCGGTTCCCCCCACACCAGCTCCTAAGGATGAAGCGGTGAGCCCGCTACGAAGCAGGAGCAGTACGATGTTGACGGATGATAGCTCCGAGGGATCATATCATTCCGGATTCCGCGCGCAAACACCTGTACCAAAGAAGAAAGCAGAGGTCGAGTTAAGTAAGGTCATAAAATATGATGTTGACCCAAGCAAGAAGAGTTATCGAAAGGAGCTTATCAATCTGCACTACGACCGTTTGCATAATCCCGATAACTGTTACCATATCCGTATCGACTGGATGAATACCACTGCGAAGCTAATCGAAGACTCATTGACGTCGTGGGCACGCACTGTTGATCGATATGGTTTGAGGCTCGTTGAAGCACCTATTGATGAGGTCTCTGTTATTCCCAGAAGAAACCCATTTAGAAGCCCATATATCGTCAGATTATGCATCCTCCCTCCGCCAATGCCAGCGTTCAACCACTACGCGCAGCCATCGTCACCGACCGTCGAAAACATGGAGATGTCAACAATTCTCACACCACTACCTCACCCTCCTCTTCAGCAACAACAAGCTGATCGGAATCAAGAGAAGCCAGATCCTCACTACTTCCACAAGCTCATATTGAAGAAGTTTCACTTCGTCCTTGACACTGAGAGCGCCAAGAACTTCCCCGCGGATGTCAAAGTCAAATACTCTTGGGGCGTTCCAACCTACCGCTGGAGCCAATACATCCACCGCTCAGGCTCCGTATTCTGTCAGATCGCCGATGACGGTGCGTTCCTATTCATGGCAAACAGACTCTACACCGTCCGCACTGGCCGAGGTTCACCATTAGCATACCCCGCAGCAGCTGGTGATAGTTCCAGCCCAGAAGGCATCAAGAGCGACTTGGATGGGTTCTGCAACGACCCAGACGCCCTTAAGAAGTTCTACGAAGAGAAGAGCGGCCTTAGTGAGAAAAGCGACACCCTCGTAGGAGACCGAGTGCTACCGCCGATTTTCCCAAGGATGGAGCCGCCGCCTTTGCCGCCACAGCTAGCAAGCCCCGTGTTAGGGCCACTTGGGGCAGGGAGCCCAACGACGGTCGCGAGCAGCGTTTATGGGGTTGGGAGAACAACCAGCATGAGTTTGCAGAGCGGTCGTAGTAGTATTGTTGATATAGTTCCAGAGGATTTAGTACTAGGGACAAGGCAATTTGGCTAAGCATACTGAATTTTAAATGGGGTAGTTGGTGTGATTTTGGGGACTTCGTTTTTCGTATTTTATTGATTCCAGGGGCTTCAGGAGGTTAATTTTATTTTCTTTCGATATAGTAGTGTAGTATGAGCGGCTATTGTTTCTTCACACATAATCTTTGGCGGGTAATAGGTTTCCCCTATGTTCAAGTATGACATTTGTAACCTTTGGGTCTACAGAATTCTTCGATCACGAAATATCACTCGAATGATAAATTAACTAGTTTATCTAGAAGCTTTATAGCAGGCTCCGAAGGCGTTTAGGCTTCAGGCTTCAGGCTTCAAGTATAAGAGCTAAATTTAGCCTCTATATCTAGGTACTCTATACTATGCATGTAAAGAGAGGCCATAGAGTCCCCCAAGCGCGAGGATGCATCAGCCAACCAGGTCTCAGCTACTGCATCAATCAAATATTTCAACGGAAGTTATTGGAAATACATTTCTCCAATAGATTCTTCTCAGTTCTCTATTCAGCACCTGCTATTCGGATTCGTTCACCACCAACCTTCAGCCCTCATCTCGGCAGCGTCCTGACCGACCGACGAGAGTACTGGTACTGGCGACAGCACCGGCGTGGGCAAGGCCCACAGGGATTTCTATTGGTAGTAGAGCTGCATACAGAATTTTCAATTGTACTAATATGCACATGGGAGGTTCAGTACTAGTAGCAAGTTAACAGCACAGGCCTAGGCTCATACGACCAAATTAGTAATCCACCCAACTTTTAATTACTATTCACTCAAGACTTCCAAGAACCCAGGAAAAGAACGAAAACGTCCACAGTTACAAAATTGAAATCTCTATTAATCACTAACAAGAGCAGCAAACTAATTCCTGTAGGGTGTAGTGTTACCTTTCTACTGGTTACTTTTAAAGTACCAAAAACACGAATTCCTATGGCCACGTTTCTGGCCCACCTCGTTAGGACGTCATTATTAGATCTATTTAGAAGTTTTTCAATGCAGGCAATAGTAAATATTGCTTGATTACTTACATATAGCTAATTGAATATAGTTACGTAAAAAAATTGAAATGCAAAGTAATAAACTTGTCAAAAAAGTGTCAATAATCAAGAACACCACTCGATCTTAAAAAAATTTCTCACCGATCCCGTACCTGCGGCCGATTAGAAACCCCCCGCAATCGGTCACTGTGGGGAAGAAAGAAGGAATCATGAGACATAGTGCAGATGCCTCAGAGAAAACCCGGTATAATATTTTTTTCCCCCCGTTATTAAGGTTGTGATGCATTGCTTTTTGCTAATTGCAGCCAAAATTGATCACAGTTGATCACTCGCCCTAGCTACTAGCACGCATCAGTTTATGCACACCCCATGAGAAACGCCGAATCATCCCCTCCCCCCAAAACTAATCCACCAGTTATGTATCCTTGGAACCCTACTATTTGCACCTTTGAATAGCACTTCGGCTATTTTTCTTTCCGCATCTGCTTCTATTGGCTGTTTATCGTCATACCCACGTCATTTGCAAGATCGGAGGTCTGTTCCAGAGTTGATTACTAGGGCTCTATATCTGTCATACGAAGGTTAGGTTCTGGTCAAATAAGAAGACTACACCTTTGTTACACGAAAGCTGAATATTTAGTTTACTACAACGTTGATCCCAGCAGCTAGCAAGAAATTCTTTCAGTACAACCTCAGCCCTTTCTCTACTATGTGCCTGGCCGCTGGTTGCCTGGTCCGCTGAGGGAAAAAAAAATTGCACAGATCGAGAAAGTCTGCACTTACTTGCTCATAATCAGTAAAAATAAATAGAAATAGAAATAGGCGCGTATCCCCCCACAGGCCAGTCAGCATCCACCCTTGGTACTGTGGCCTGATCCCCAAAAATTAGCATTGTGGCCACTTACTACATGCAAATGTACTAATGATTATAAGAGTACATACGAGCAAGGATGTTATTACTACGGTTCTAATGGGTAGCCTAAGGCTCCGCCAAGTGGCCTACATTAGAAAATGCAGCACACATTAATATATGGGGGCTGGCAGACAGGTTTCCAACCAGAAGCATATTCCCGATCCTGTCTAGTGTAAAAGTTACCCAGGAATCCTACCCGCCTTTTCCCGTTGCAAGACGAACTCCTTGCCCCAATTTCTCGGAAGTAATTTGGATCTCAGCGGTTCTTGGTGTGGTGGCGTCAGGGTAACCCTGAAGGCATAAGTATGCACTAACCGAGACAGGATGCCTGGAAGCGATCAAATCAAATAGACCCATCCACAACCCCCCTCCTTAAGCGAGGGCAGGGTAACTTGTGGAGTGGAAGGTTCCCCCCCCGCAATTGGAATCTCTTGACGATCTTTTTCTTCTAGTCAATCGAGAATATCGCGTTCAGACCTCAAAACCCAGGCCCTTCGAATTACTTTCTTTAACCCAAAAATTTACGTGTAATCAAGTTATAAGTCCTATGTCTGAGATATCGCGGGGCTGGATTACCGATATGGTGCAGGCCCGTGGGGTTTATTTCTTGGGGGAGGAAAAAAATAGACTTCCAAAGGGATGCAGAATGGACTCGGTACGGTAACGATACCCCGTTTTCATCGACTTTGGGTTTTTCGGTTGGTCTCCCTTACTAGATCCAATACTCTCGACGCGGGCTCGGAAGGAACCCCTGAAAAATAACACCCATTGACTAAGTAAAAAAGGAGGCAGTGCTATACACGGTGATCTTGCCGTTGAACGACTGGAAGTTCTATTGACATAATTGAACGAAATAAAACAAAATACTCAAGAACGCCTCCATATATGATATGTTACGTTTCGATAAAGTCGTATATATTACATGCAATGAAACTGATCAGAGAAGCTACGCGGTGAAACCATATATATCTCGAAACTGTAGTGTCAAAAAGTAGTGTCAAGATTGAAGTTGATTGATGTTCAGATTGATGATTCACTGTTTTACCTCTTGAACATCCGAAACATATACATGTGTTAGAAGTAAACTAGAGACGAAAGCTCCTTCTGCAGCCACCCCGCTCGCGTCAATTCTTATACAGCAGCTCTCTTAGCTTGTAATTTAATATAACTAAAACAACTATCTTGATGATATCTTCTTCCTATTGATAGGAGGGGAAGCCACAAACACCAAACGACGTCACTCGTAGTGCTGATACTCAGGCATCAACAGCATGGTCTGAGGCCACTGATCCACAACACCCTTACATATGTACAAGCGGTTATCGACTGCGACTTGATGTGCATGTCATCCCCGCATTCCGAGATGTGATAGTTATCTGCATTAGCGATGTCGGCAGTTCAAATCAGTAGCGGCGTTGACCATGTGTGTTCGGGGGGGGGGGAGGTTGTAAAGAAGCAAAGAAAAAGAAAAAAGAATGGGTCTCGCAACGGCCAGTGACGGCGGAAAGTGTGGAATAAATAAAAAAAAAGAAAGCAAGTGAACAACGAAGAGAAAAGCAACGTTAGAAAATGAAGAAAACAAAAATGATCGCGATCTCGCATTGCTACCCTCATCGGAAATTCAAACAAAAGTAAGTGCTGCTGCTGTAACATCGTGAGATTTGTTGTCCTGATGGAGAGTTTTGTATTGTGCCACATACATACGGAAGATTTTCGCGGTGTGGAGCGCGCGATTCCAACGATAAATAGGGATTTGCGGGATCGATCATGATTTGTTTAATTTCCCCTCTTTCAAGATTTTTTTTTTCCCTCTCTCTTTAATCCTTTTGACTCGTGATCAATGAAGTATTAACCAATATCAAGTGTTTTTCGGTTAGAGATCATGTCATGCACAAGTGTTGTTTGGCTTGAACCTTTCTCTGAATACCGTATGATCAACTCTCGGTGAGCGCGGATGAAATGGTTAGGCCTTCTTTCTTACCTTCATGTGAGTAATTTTTTTCAGGAATAGTTTTATGATCGTCGTTTCCCTGTGGAGCACGAGTGATGATACATGAACCTCCTCCAACTACCGAACTTATCACTGACAAGAGATTACAGACAAAAATAAGCAAGCATCATAACTTCGAAGCTTTACAAAGGGGATCTCGGAAAGTTTCGGATATTGGGAGAACGAGAAAAAAAAGGTGCCTCCTGTGTCTGTGTTGCAACTGGATCCTATCTAGCGGAAATGCAATGTTCCGAGGGACTAGAGAAACTCGCAAATAGTTCGATCTTGACAACGAAGAGAGACAATCATTCAACTGCACGGGATGTCGCCGACCTCTTACTCAAAAAACAAATTCATGGCAGACTATCACTTTGCTGAGTTCATGATTAGAGCGAACCTGTAATACAGGCACCCGATGAAACACGACGAAGAACGCCGTGGGAATATCCGTGGCATCGGCGATATAGCATCATTTCCTACAGATATCTAGGGAAAATGATGAGAGGGATTCAGTATTGCACCTTGCCTCGAAGAACCATCCTCTCTAGTACACCGGTTTGCTGGCATGCAAGGGTATATTCAAAGTGAAGTTCTGCTGCACAGTCGTGGCCCTTGTGTGAGAAGATTTATGGAATTATATCATTGACATGTTGCCACTTCAGTTATGAGAGATCGCAATACCCAGCAAAGTTTAGGGATAACATTAACCCGAGAGCTTATGAGCACGTTAGTTGCACCTATAGGTTCGGGGATCTATTTTCCATTCTTCCCGTTCCAGTAAGCGGCTTACAGTAAGCTACAGGAAAATATTGATATTTCGTCGGTCATTGCATATGCTTTTTTCTCCACCGCTGGCTTTTTTCTTATCCTAATTATAAACCACTGAGCCAATAGGCTTTTACCTCAACGGGCAATTGTTTTTATATGAAATTCTAAAGAGCTATCGCTGCACTTCGCCTCTTTCAGGGGGCTCAAATCGACATTCTCTCCGTGATTATGGTGATTATTGACGTCACTGCGACTTTAAGTTAACGTCTTGGACGCCATATGTCGAGGGCTGATAGGCCAGTACAAAAAAAAAAACGTTGCAACCAAACGATAAGACAAGATATAAATCGATGAGATAGCGCACCAGATGCTCATTGTGAATGCTATCCCCCCCTTGTTTCACAGTCAGTTCAATTCAATATAAAGCCGAGTGATTCGTTGTGATTTCGGTTTCATCTGATTTTGTTCACGACCAACAAAACGTTTTTACCGGATTCTTAGCATTTTTTCTACGTAGCCCATTTCAATAAACACTACATCTCAACTAAAAGAATCTGAATCGGGGAAGGAGAGATGATAGGTCGTCACTCAACCTGGCCTCATCACAAGCCTTTTGTAGTCTTTGTAGTCTTGCCCCCTATAAGGTGTTTAGTATAGAATGGCGAGGATAAGATAGGTCGAATCTCCGAAATCTCAAGATATCACCATCGGTACCTGCCTAGAGTAAACCATGCAGCTTGTTGTTGGTCCGTCGGTGCACGACGCACGCTCCTCTTTCCTAAAAAAAAGTTTCCCTCCCTCCCTCCCTCCCTCCCTCCTCCTCTCACACCACGCGAAATCTACGAGATCTCGGTAAGGCACGTGTAAGATGAGATTTGGCGCTTTGACTGAAACAAAACAAAACAAAACAAATGTAACAAACGAAACTCACGAGAATTGACGTCGGATAATTATTAAGCACGTGCGCATTGGTTGGGCTGAGTTGAACACAACCTTTGTCATCCATCGGCTGCTCACCACCACACCTTTTTTTTCTTTCTTTCTCGGAGCGGTTCCCCCTTAAACCCTTTATTTACTTGCGTTTACGGCTCGTACTTCTCTTTTCAGTCTTCTTTTTTTTCTAGGTACGTACCTACCGAGACCAGACCAGACCAGACCAGACCAGGCCAGACCAGGCGAGGTCGTTCGTTCGTTCGTTCGTTCGGATGTAGGTATGTCGCATGTCTCTCTTATAGGCGAAATGAACCTCATGAGCGCTGTACTAGTATGCTGCAGCGTCAACTAAGATTCCAGGGGTGAAAGAACTTAGTTATAGCAATTAGGCACGCGTATGACCTTACCCTGTTCGGCCAAGAGAGAATTGCTGGAGTGTTTTAAGGTTCGGTTGGTGGTATCAGGGGAGAAGGGGGGGGGTTTACCAACAGTCACGATGTTAATTCAGCCGGAGTTGTATGTGTTCAATTTCTGGAAGGGGAGGAGGGGGTCTTTTTCCCTAATTAATATAATATATATATATATATAAAAGGTACTACATGTATGTATGTATGTAGGTAGGTACTATAGATCTATGTACTATACATCGTGACCTGCAACACGTTAGTTATTGCGCAATTAATAGTCAAAAAAAAATCCCCCCATATCTGTTTCCCTCCTCCCAAAGGCCCTCTCTCTCAACAATCCTACAAGCCCCTTTCTCACCAACAGTTTTTAGAATTGCAATTGAGCAAACAAGCCCGTCGGGGAGTCCAGACGTGTTCCATTCCGCAGTACGTTGTACATTGTTGTTATTCTCGTTACCAGCGTTACCAGCGTTACCGCGCCGGTAAATACCGTACCCCCCCCGTAACACTACTACCACTCACTGCCCACCCGTCTAGATTAGATACCCATTCACGCGGGCCGATAAAGCGATAAGTATCTACCTACCTACCTACCTACCTATTCCCTTTTTCCCTCACCTCACCTCCCTCCCTCATCTCCCTCACACTTGGAGTGAAGAAAATTTCCTGGGGTTAAATAAAGTTCAGCTCAGTTCAGGGTACACTAACGAACTCGAACTAACGAAGCCCTTTTGGCTAGCTAGCTAGCTAGCGTCGCGCGTACAGTAGCGTCGTCCACTACCCGCCGGGGGGGAAGGGAAAGGGCATCAGAAAGCGCAAAGACCTACTGGATGGGAAAGAATCCCCCCCTCCCCTCCCCTCCACCCCACCATCCCTCCATCCCTCCTGGGTTCGAGATGAGGGAGATTATAAAAAAAACAACAACTAAAAACAGCTCTCTCTCTCTCTCTCTCTCTCTCTCTCTCTCCGGCCGCTAGGAAGAAAGAGAAAAAGAAAAAGAAATTATAGATATGGAAGAAGACCGCTCTTACCGCTCTTACCGCCGGGCGTCCGATCAGTCAGTCGGTCAGTCGGTCTGTGCCTGTAGCTTTTCTAATTGTGTTGGGCTACAGATTCGAATTCCGATGCTATGAAAGGGGGGAGCCGGGAAAGAGAAAAAAAAAGAAAGAAGAAAAAAAAAGATAGTCACGGGGATGGACTTGTATTCTTCGTACATAGAGCTGAAGCGGGTAAGGTAAGGTAAGGTAAGCTACTACTTAGCTGGTTAAGATACTCATGTTTGAAATTAATCCGGCGGGCGGGGGGAAGGGGGCGGTCGAGCGGGGGCAATTGGTCTTACTCTACTCGCATAACGGTTTTTCCGCTTGTCTTGTCTTGCCTGTGCCGTGTTTTTTTTTTTTTTGCGTGGGGGGGGAGAAGAAGAAGAGGGTAGGTAGGGTAGGCAGGGTAGGTTAATAAAGTTGTAACTAGAGCGAGAACCAAAAGCTACGTAAAGGCCAATCTCACGACAGCTGTCGCAACCGTTCGTGTGTTCGGGCCAAAACAGCCGTGGGTAGGTTGTGAGTGCTGGGGAAACTTTGTTTTTTCCTTCTAGTCGTTCCCTCGTTCCCTCGTTCCTTTTTCCAAGCTCAAGATCGGAGATCGAGGATTCGGAGGGGGAGGGACAATATTAGCAAGGACGAAGGAAGGGGAAAAGGAAGTTTAAAGAAACGAACCAAGCAGAGCCGCACGCGTTTTTTTATTATTACTATCTTTAATATTTAGATTTTTTGCGCGCGTGTTGCGGGGGAGGGGGGAGGATATGGGGTTACAGGTTACAGTTTCGATCTGGATCTGTTATGCCGTGGATGGATATGCACTTTACTGTAGCAACGCGTTATGTACAGAACAAGCATAACCAAGCAAGTTTTAGTCTGCAGCAAGGCGGAGCCGCAGAGGTGAGGGGAAATTTTTAAAAAAAAAACTAAAACTTGGTTTTCTTGAGAAGGTTTGTATATTTTTTTTTTCTTTCTTTTCTTTCCGTAGATGGTGCCATTGCGATGCATCGAGTTTCTTCGCTTCCTGTTTTCTCTCGCTTGGCGTTTTAAAATAAAATAAAAGAAGCTTTAGAATTCCGAGGATTTAAAACCGACACACGATGACATAGGACGCACGCTCTTTCTTTTCTCGCCACGAGTTTCCTCGGGCTTCATCTTCGTGGTCGTGTGTAATGTTTCCGCGAAGAAACTAGAGTAGTCTTGTTCCTTTTTTTTATTTAGTTTTTCTTTTCCCGGAGGAAGCGAGCACGGGGTTGTGTATCGTTTTGGGGAGAGCTAGTAGGGGCCGCTGTAGAGCAGGTAGTAGGTATCGTGAGGTTGTGTCGGGGAGCTGGGTTTTTCCACCAGGGCGGCCGGATCGTTAACGGCTGTCATCCGTGCTCGAGTTGCTAAGAGGAGCTAGAGCAGGAATTCGTCCATGGGGAGCTGGTCGCGTGTAGAACTGCATTGTTCGAACACATCTGCGCCGTGACGGTGGATACTGTGGTGGGGGGAGTTCAAGAACTGGGAGGGAGGCCTGGAGAGTTGATCTGGGAGGGAACTGCATTTACACGTGCGGGCGTGGAAGCGAAGTATGGGGTTGTCGTGCGTCCATGTGAGATCAATTGGATTGCTGGAACTGGAGCGGTTATCACATTATCGCGGCGCTGCAATTCGAGGTTATTTCCAGGAGCACAGCGAACGAGCAGAGTGTGTATGTGTGTGTGTGTATGTACGTGTATATGTGCAGAGAGTGCTCTGTATGCAGAGGCTGAGATGTGGATGGAGAAATGTACGATTACAGATGGGGGGTCGCTGCTGCAACAGCCGCAGCGCAATTGGAGGGAGCGCTTGGCTGAGACCAGCTTGGCGATTCCACAAGAGAACATCCCGGCTGGCCCACTCTGGCCCACACCCCCAGAACGCAATCCTGCCCACGATCATGTCCCGGGACAAATGAAATGGCTTCGCGCAACAGGAATGGTCGTTTTCACCGCAGCAGAACCGCAGGAGAGACATGTAAACCGACAGATCCCCCGCGGGTATACTTTAGAGTAGAGCACGCCGCCCATTTGCACTCGTCGTCGATAATAAGCCTTCCTGATATCATCACTGTCCGTCTGGAATCCGCCCTCGTCCCACCCACAACCTCCAAACCGCCTGCCCCTACGCTTACGGTCGCTATAGGTCGCCGGCTTTCACTAGCACGGCTTCAAGCGCAGGACTGACAGACAGACGATTGACCCATTGCCGCATATCTCCCCGCGCGCCAGATTATCGTCTAGCCACCATTCGTCTGCCGTCGAGGTCATTTGGTTGGGCAGCTCGCCGTCTGTGTTCTCTCTCGTCGTTCTGGGGGAAGAAGGGGACAGTTGTTTCGGAGATAGATAGTAACAGCAGTACTGCCTACGCTGCGTTACTTACGTAGCACTCGGTCGGTACCTACATCTGACACCTCGCCGTTGCCTCTGTCGACCGCACGCCCTGCTTTGACGTCGCTTGGTTGACTTTGGCACTTGGCCGTCCGTCTCCCAGCCCAACCGGAAGAACAGCCAGCCCGCCCAGCCCAAACACCGTCCATCTACCCTACAGGCAGATATCCGCTCAAGACTGTTCAACTTCGCTGCGAGGGAAGCTAGCTGCCCATATACTCACGCGCACGCTCTCGTGCCCAGGTGTTTCGTGTCTGCCCTATCGGAGCAGCCGTCACCTTCAGGCCTTGCTCCCCCTTGCGTCACGGAAGTCCGGTACGGGAGATCCTACGTACGGCCTACGCAACAGAAAAGGAGCAAAACACCATCCGCCAGACTGACAAACAGCGCCCCCTCGTCGTTTCCCTTGCCATCTCCCCATCCATCTTCTATCTCTCTCACACTCCCTCTATCTCTCTCGGCCCCTTGATCGATCCCCTCGCGGATTGCCTATTTCGCCAAGCTTGACCCATTACCGCTTGGATATTGGAGATTACGGCTGCAATCCTGTGCTGCCTCTCCCTCCTCCCGTTGACTTGTTGATATCTTGTCTCTGGTGAGGTCTGTGCGTTGTCTGCTAGAGCGCGCTCTCGCTTTCTTGGTCGGGCACCGTCTCACCGCTCATCTCAGTGGTCTTCTGTCCGCCGCGGCTCCTACCGGCTGTTCGGGTCCGTTGTCCATTCAACCGTATCTACTTAGCTCTCGCGCAACTGGGCCTAGCGCGAATCTCCCATCCCTCCTCCTCCAACCTCAACCCAGGGTCCACCACCACCACCAACATCAGGTGCAGCTGTCCTCCAACCCTTATCAACAGCGCACCCATTATCCTCACCTCCATTATCTCTCCACTAGCACCCGCTCCCTCCCTTCACCTTCTTCACCTTCATTATTAATATATCACCTTTTATCGTTGCCATCATGGCTGTACGGCACTGCTAAACCTGCGCCCCCCCCCCCAACACTCAAAGTCAACTGTCGAACGTTATATATATTTTTTGCGAAAACTATCCCGCTCGGTCTTTGAGGCTGTCGCGTAACCATGCTCTGCCGTCTCTTTTCAACTGCCAACTCTACAAACACTTCACCTGGCGGCACTCGCCCCTCCACTGCCGCTGCGCCTGATAGCGACGAACTTCACACTCGAGGTCTCCTCTATCCCGACGCTACGCCTTCTTCATTCCAGTCATGTCTCAGTCTTTCACATACAAGCAACAACAGCGCTGGTTTCGGCGACAGCATCGACCTTGATTCGAATCGCGATGTGAGGGTCATCATCGCGCAGGACGCTACAGCCTCGGAGCTGAAGTGTGTCCTATACGACTCGAAGCCTTCATCCAAAACTACTGAACCCACCTATGGGCCATTTGAAGATGGTCCGCTCTCACCAAGTCTGGGAGGACCATACAATCGCTCGCGAAGGCGCGCTGCTCCTTCAAGTCAGTTCTACGCAAATTCATCTTCATGCAATCCCAGCCAGCACGCCTCCGGGAATGTGGCGCCTGAGGATGAGATGCGAGTCTTGACGGATTGCATGTTTGGATCTGCACCGCTGGCTTACAAAGGCCCTTCCACCAAAGTACATATCCTCCCCAACGTTGAGGAGAAGAAGCCGACTCCGGCATCTTCGCTGCGTGGCTCGCTGCGCGCTCCCTCTTTCGCGGCTTATGCGGCGCATCAATCAGAATCATCCGAAAAAGATAAGCGGAAGTCGGTGTTGATTACAAGGCTGTTCTCGGTGGTAATACCACCCAGCCCGCCAGCTAACGGTCACCAGGCTGTTTCGCGAGAACACACGCCGACTCCTGCGAGCTCGGTAGGCTCCAACCATGGATTCCCCTTCCCCAAGATGACTGGAACCTGTTCTAATGGTTCTACGGCGGCTCCCGCGACAAAGTTTGTTAAGCCGCCAAAGACTTCCATGTATGCAGTTGGTTTGATCATTTCATTACCACAACCTTCACAGTATTCTTGCAGCTCCACGGGATCTTCCATCCATCGCTGCTGCTGCTGTCAGCAGTCCTCCTTTAGTGGATACGATAGCGACAATCACAACCGCGAATTTTGCTGCCCCACGCCTCCTTCTTTCGATGAAGATTACCCGGCTCCAATGATGGAAAGTTTGCGGATAGATGGCGGATTTGATGATTTCCAGCCTCCAGTTGCGGATGATCGGATGGATCTGGTTACAAAGCATTGGGACGTCATCAACAGGGCTCTTTCTGATCTTCAGCGTGTCGCACAAGCCCAGATTCTAAACCACTTGAATGCCTGGGGAACCGCCTCGCCACAAACAGCCTGCCAAAACGGGTATAAATACCGGAAAAGGGTAGAGTTGAGGCAAGGTGCCTTGATGACGGACGAGGTTGTGCGCAAGGAAGTGGAGAGGTTGAGGTGGCGCATAGTTGCAGGGATCAGGACACCAAGAGTCATCACAGGGCAGGGAAAGTGGGCAGTCTGGAAGGACGAGGCTAAATGGGCGAATGCCCGTTTCGGAGGAAGAGATATGAATTTGTCAGTTACATTCCCGATGCTAGCCGGCTCTATGCTAACAGTTTGAAAAAACAGCTTTTTCCTTACTCTATTGACGGCATTTCTTGGACATCACACTGAATGGTTGGATGTCCTTGGTCCGGCACCCTACAGGCTTAAGCACCAGCAGCAACAGCAGAAAGCGAATGGTAATAGCGATGAGTGTGCTATTCCAACGCGGACGATCCTCTTAGCTTCCGATAAACATGCAGCTAGGAGATTAATATATCTTCTTTCGGCATTTTTACCCTCAAAGAGCCTGCCGCCTTGGGATGGGGTTCCACCACCTTCCAGAACTGACTCAATGAACTACTTGTCTCAATCACCCCCCGTCTCTGCAGCAGCCGGCGGGCTGGGAGGCAAGAAGAGCTCTCTGAGGAAGAAGGCCAAGAAGAAGCCGAGCAAGCTCTCTATGGTAACCCGCGAAGAGGATGAGCCCATGGAACATGTGGTTGGATGGGATATTCCAGTGGCGCATGGCGAATCGAATGCTGTACCACCGGCATTGCAGTTGCCACTCCCAAATCCCGCGGCGGTGAAGAAGGCGGCTGCCGGAACCTTAACCACAACCCCGAGTTCCGCAACCATCATACCCGCAAATGCGCCCGCGAGCCCACAGAAGATACTTGCGCGTCCTGGAAGCAGCAGTAGCATTGCTAGCATAAATCTGATGAATACACTGAAACGCACTGGGACTGCTAATACGAGCGCTGATTCGTCTGGTAGCTTCCTGAGTTTCCTAAGCTTTTGGAGCAATGCGAGAACTGGATCCACTGCCCCTAGTGAGACTAGTACTCAGCCTGATGATTCGGTTCATTCAGCGATCAAGATCGCGGACGGGAGGGACGAGGCATCGGCTGATTGTAGGGGACTTTATGTGGACGATGACGATATCTTGCATCATAATTCTCACCACAAGCATCTGCATCACAACATGGCACCACCTCTCATGCCATATGGTTTTCATCAGCAGTTTGTCGAGAACGAAGTGAGGTTGTCCGTGGACGAGAGTGATGGGATTGTTGACGTTGACATACCCATGCCATCTATGGATTATGGGACTACTTTCACTTCGCCTATAAGCTCTCCATCTAGCGGTAGTTGGGGAATGTCGATGATGGATGCCGCTGGGCCTGGACTCATGAGGTCCAACAGCATGAGCTTCTCTTCGGCGATGCTCATGCCCACTTGGATGCCTGATCTAGATGATAACGGTATCAATGTTGGTGGCTGGATGGAAGACGAGATCTTTCACCCAGATTTTGCAATGCAAGCCGTTAAGCCCTACCCTGAGATTGAGGAAGATATCAAGAAGGCAATGAGGGCCGAGCCCACACCTCCACACGGAGCTAGCAGTACTCCTGCTTCTGAGGATGAAACTGGTCATGGTGATAACAAATGGGTTGAAGTGTGTTCAGTCTTGATTGCGGATACCAAACGGTTGCAGATCAAGCGGCTCCGACTTCGTCGCCGGAGCAAGAAACAGTCAACCGTTGTGGGGAACCAATCGCCGCTCGCGACCACTTTCCCTAGTGCACTTGGCGGTCACCGACATCTGCATGTCCAGCAGCCGGTGCCTCAGTATCAGCCTGCGATTGGGTCTGAGGACGATGAGGAAGAAGAGGTGATGGACGAAGAGGTTGTTTGCGATGTTGACGATGTCCTAGCAACCGCCGTTGAGAAGGTTATTGGTATTTCTGGAGCAAACAGAAGAAAGACTGGACCCAGCTCTGTGGATAGTGTACAGGAGATGGGTGTGCAAGTGTGCAAGTGCATGGTTCTCGGGGCACTTGAGGATGTTGTTCGGGCTGTTGCGGTGGACAGGGGGAATGTTGTTGGGAATGTTCTGACGGAGGGAGTTGCAAAGTGGTTGAGCGAAGTTGAGGAGTCTCTTTAGACTCTTTTGTGTCATTGGTACATTTGTGTTTTTATTTTTTTATTTATTGCATCTTTGAGCAGTGTTTTTTTCTTTTTCTTTTTCTTTCCCTTGCTGCTATGGTGTTTTTGTCATGCGTCTGTTCTTATTTTTCCTGTTCCGGGGGTTTTTCTTTCCTTTCTGGATGGATGGCGGGGATTCTTGGGTTTTGCATTTGGAGTTTTTGTTCGGCATTATTATGGCTTTTCCCTTTTTTTTTTTCCGGGCATCGGTTCGGGGGGGGCGTGCGGCGTCGTAGGGTTGTTGGACTCTCAAGGGAACAGAGCCTAACGGCGGGTGTATGGATTCAGATCGGGGAGCGTTGTTATTACCCGCTTTTTCTTTTTCTTTTTCTTCTTCCTCTTCTCACATTTTACTATAACTACTCCCTCCCTGCCTCTACTACTACTGATTACTACTATTTGGTACACTACTATTACTTTTTTTTTTTTTTACACAGCGTTGCATTTTTCTTTTTTTTATATTAATCGTTCTCTGTTATAACAGGGGGTGGGGGTGTTTTGTAGGTACATCATTGGGATGAAGGGGGGGTTGGGGGTTGGGGGGTTGGGGGTTAGCTGTTTTTATTTTTATTTTTATTTTTATTTTATAATTTCTTTGTATGGCTGGGGGCTGGTAGCATTGTTTTCTGGGTACTCGCTTTGGGTCTTGGTGAATTGTTATATTACGGCTTCTCTGTTTTTGTTTTTTTGTTTTTTTTTAAAGGGGGAGGTTTTTAGTTTATCGGTACTGTAGTCACGGTCTTCAGCTTTTGGGGTGGGTGAGGCTCCCGGGGGGAGGGGGTGAAGAGAGGGAGAGAGAGAAGGACGATTAGTTAGTAGTTGTTACCCGCATCACATGTATTAGGGATTCCGGAAAGAGGAAAGAAATATAAACACGTATTTTATATTAGATAAACCCACACTAGTCTCTCTCCCGGGCCATATGGCGAAAACTAGGTAGTTGTAATCGACGAATAAGGTGTTTTTTTTTTTTTTACCATCGTGAATTACTGGTTCTCTCTCTCTCTCCCTCTCTGTTCTGTCAGCTGCTTAGTTTCGTTTCGTCGATCGTGTGGTCGGAAGAGAGAGACTGTATAGTCTTTTGTTGTATTTTTTATATATCTTATTTTTAGTGATGAGGGTTCGCCCCCTTTTTTTTTTGCGAGTTTCATTCGGTATTCGGCATTCATGCATTTGCGGGGGGTCGGGGTACACAGAATTACGGGTGACGTTTCCGTTTTTTTATATATTTATTTCAAGCCGGACCGTCGGGATTCATTCGGGGGCCGGGGGTCCCCGGGGGGGTGCTACGACATATTCCCATCCACATCCGTATCTTAATTTGGAGTACTGTATGTATGGTATGTGTATGGTATGTATGTATGGTATGTATGTAGAGTACATGTATGTATGTAGGAAGGTGGGAAGCTAGGTAGGTAGGTAGGAAGCTAGGTGATCTATCTCACTTTCTTTCCCTCTCTGTGCGCGTTCTCCAGGGTGAACACTATACTATACTATGTATTGCGTTCTGAATCTACGAGTAATGTAGATGCCCGCCTTTTTTTTTGTTTTTTGTTTTTTGTTTGGTACGTGTGTATATGTGTATGTGTATGTGTATTTATGTACCTACATGTATTTTGTACAGCAGATCAGGATAGAGGTAGAGAAAGGAAAGAGAGGGATGGGTGGAATGGGGTAGGTACGTACTGTCAGATAACAACGGCGGTGCAGCTAGTATGCGCCGGATGATATCATTATCTGGCATGCGCATGCGCATAGCATAGCATAGCTTTTGAGATATGGGCCGCATATACTGAAAGACAGGACAGGACAGGTTCGGGGGATTGAGGGATGTACAGTACATGGCATATGTATAATGCAGGATTTTTGCGCCGTTGCTGCACGAAAAGCGATTTCATGTTACGGCTGTCAGAGCCGGAGGAATGGGGAGGGTGGGGATGTTTGGGGAGAGATTGAAAACGGGATCCGGGGGGGGTAGGAGGTGGAATGAGAGATTTAATTAACTGTATGTAGGTACATACTTAGGTGTACATTGAGGAGGGGAGGTATAGTAATGTGGTCTTTTTTATTGCAAACCCGCAAATAGCAACTAGAATACGCACGCGTAGGGTACGTACCTATACCGCTGTGGATTGGTAATGTTCCTTGAAAGACGGTGATACCGGTGAATAAGCTGTTGCCAGGGAAGCTTGAGCTGGGCCCTTGTTTATTTACCCGGGGGAACAGTAGCACAGAAATGCGGTATCACCGGCCAGGTAACATGCTCTGCTCTGCTCTGCTCTGGTCATAACTACTAACTACAGCGGGCACTCTGCTGTCACCGGTAGGAACGTGAAGGCTTATCTCCAAGACACGCATACGACGATACGATACGATGTGTATCTATCCCAGCCCCCTGGGCCCATATGTTTGCTGTAACATATGCTTACCCCCTATATTCACCTCACTGTTTTACCCAGTGCTGGGGCTAGCGAGCTCTCCGCAAATCCCCCATCCATTTCTCTGCATCTTGTTCAACCTTGGTACGAAACAAGAGGCCGGGCCAACCCGATTAGGTTCCAGTATTATGTGGCTTTTGGTCTTTATGATAACTGGCCCGCTCGGCGGATGCTGTAAGCGGAGATACTAAATACCACTGAGTGAAGTGCAGAGAACCTATTCCTGAGTCAAGTGCAGAACTAAATTCTCGGCCCGTGTTGTATCTCAGAGCCCTGGGTGATAGTAAACAGGTAAGGAGATTTCTGCATGTGGTCGCGGACAGGACGTGTGCAGCCCCATGCAGCCCCATGCGTATAAGATGATGACATCTTGCCGGCCAAGAATTCGTGATCAGACCAGCTCAACAATTGATTAGCCAGGATTTGGGGCTCTCGTCTCTCGCCTCACGCATAGATAACCTGATTGTCAACGCACGTTCACGACGAGCGTGTTCGCGTTCAAGTTAGCAGCCACATATCAAATCACGGCCGGGTTTCGTGAAGCGAGATGAGCAATAAGCTGCTACATATATATTCCTTATCTCGGATTCTTACACGTCCTCCGTCGTCGGCGGGTGAGACCTTCGGGAAACCAGATCCATGCCAAGAGGTTATGTTCCTCGAACGCTGACCCTCTCCGCTCTCTCGAGCTGTGATTTCTTTTAAATCAAACCTATTCTCGCCATAGCTTAGCAGCACAGCAAGCACATCGTTCTGGAAGAACCCAAGGTAGTGGAGTGATAAATTCCAGGTGTGGGTTCAGCCCGGAATTAAATGTCGCTCATCCCTTCGCCTAGGCCCGCCGGTCGAACTCCGGTAGTTATCTGTTTGTTTCACAGAAGGGTCTGTGCTCAATTCACGTTGCTGCAAAATAGGCGCGGTATTATATGTATGGCTGCGCTTATGCATGGGGACTTCCGCGACCAGGTGGATCTGCTACAGTCAAGGCGTTTAGCAGCATATTTGGCCTTTGAGTCCAGCCGTAATCCGTGCCCTAAGCCCCCCCCATCAGTTGTCATATCAGACCTTTTGCGTATTGAGAAAAAGTCTAGATTTTGTAAAGAACCATGGATGTCTTGGGCGGCTATCCTTTGCACGAGTAAGATCCTGTCATAATGCGGTAAGATTTGGCTGATGGCGGTGAAAATCATTTGAGCCGTGGGGGAGGGGAGCCGGGGTTGTGGTCTTCCACTTTCGCGGTTCATACGATCTATCACCTTTGAGCTTTGCAGCGGGAAGATATCTTTCATACAACGTTAGTCCTTTCCGACATCCAACGCAGGAAAGCTGACCATTGCCACCTGGATGCTATATGCATTGCTAGCAGGCCTGGAACTGGTAATCGTCGGACCCCATCCAGCAATCCGAGGAAGCCCGAGAGATACCACTCTACTTGGATTTTCTGCGCGCCTAAATGTTCCGTCTGTAAGATTTTTAAATGCTCCCAGTTGGTCAGGCTGGTAATTAGAATGTTGAGCTGAAATAATGTTCTGTATGGTAAACAGCCCTGTCGCTTATGCGCGGTGAGGGATACCGTGATATATAGCCATCACTTCCTCTATGGGTGCCTTACTATGGTCCTTCATTAAATACACAATCCAATTGAAAAACAGCCACTTCAACTCTGTTCCGACGTGTGTGTCAGGTGATCGAGTGATTATCGGTGATGAATTAAAATCAGCCTAACCCTAATAGGGCAGACATCCTACGTAAATAAGAATCTGCTCTTGTAATGACGGAAATGGTGGTTTTGTGTTAGTCTCGTTCTTATATCCAAAATCCATTAACTAGTTATTTACTTACTTCTAGCTTTGGGGTGTCAGCGGTACTGTCAGCGAGGGTGTGTGTACACGTATGTCCCTTCCGCTCGTTAACATTTACAACTATGGTTTTATTAGACTGCTAGGTATGTATCCGTTGCTCGTTCTTGAGAGCTTTAATCTATACGTATACTACCCAACTACAGAACTTTTAGCGATCTGTTTTCTAATGCAGTCGATTTCTCTTGATCGACTTGCTAAACGGGCTTCTATATATGGATGGTTACTTATTCGTATATGCGTGCTTATAGCCAGTGGTATTTGTGCAATCTTAATCAAGGGGACTCGCCTTACTGTGTAAACCTGTTGACGTTGATTATATAAGAGAGTACGCAGTAGAGCCTTTACTGTATTGTGCTACATGATCGGCCTTGCTGGCCCTGTTGTTGCTGTTGTTGTTTATTCATTAGGTACATTCAACCCGGAGGTCATGGTACTCCTCGTAGCAGACTAAAACAAAAACTAAAAAACAAAAACAACTCATAACATAAACTAACTTCCAACCTCATACCGCATTTCCGCAATGCTTGGCGTCCACTTTCTCTACCCAAAGTGGTAAACACAAAACAGTTTAGTAAACCGAGTTTACAGCCTTCTTCTTCACTATTATCTCGCTCGTTTTTAAATTTGGTTATTCTCTTCCGACTCTGTCCTCTTCACTCCGCTCTCCACATACTCTTATGCCAACTTATCTAACATGATCAATTCCACTCCCCACAAGGCCCTCGACCGCTTGCCAATTAATCTCCTTATCATACTCTTTCTCGAGCTCTCCCACGTACTTATAGTAAGATATCTTCAACTTCCCCTCCACATAGCTCTTTGCCGCTCTATATATCCCACTTG
This sequence comes from Gyromitra esculenta, assembly GCA_038503075.1. Classification (NCBI taxonomy): domain Eukaryota; kingdom Fungi; phylum Ascomycota; class Pezizomycetes; order Pezizales; family Discinaceae; genus Gyromitra; species Gyromitra esculenta. The sequence continues at coordinate 1,708,775 of JBCAML010000001.1, forward strand.
GCATGTCTCTCCTTCGCCCGCATCGCCGTTTTGCTGATTCCATCTTTGGTTGACCTAATTGTAGGGGGGGTAAGCTTCACTGAAATTGGGCCAGTCCGCCTTACTGGGCTTAGGATAGGTATTTTGCTGTGGCTAGTGATGAAAAAAAAAGGAAATGTGGGGTACAAGTGCGGAGGAGGAAAGGGTAGAAATGGCTAGGGAAGTTTATGTACAGTTGTGTCCAACAAGTTCATGCGCTTTTTGAAGTACTGCAACCCATCGAGGTGATGCCAAACCTTCTTCAAAAAAAAGTCGAATTTTATTTCAGTCCCATTGTCAAGTAAATAAGCTGTATATGTGTTTAGTTATCTCACAATTTCTTTTCTGCCTCACAACAAATACTTTGGTTGCGTTTAGTCTATTTTCCTCGAGTCTGTTAATTGCGTCGTGGTACTTCAAAAAGCGCATCGACTTGTTAGACGCAACTGTATATATATATGGGAAGAGCTGAACTAGATAACGGAAGGGTTTTGAATGGGATCGTTAGTTTTCCACCCCCACCTCCACCCCCCAAGCAACCAGTCCCCGGTATTGCGGATATGTAGTATATAAGGGTTTGTACATGTGTTATGGAGTAGGAAGGGTGTGTGTTTAGTACAGTTGTACATGTTAGTTGTTGATAGATTCGCTCTGCTTGCGTGTATATTCCTAATTTTTTTTTTTTTTTTGTTAAATCATTGTTTCATTGTTTTTATAAAATGGTACAAGAATGCCACATGCAACCGAAGTTATAGTGTGAACAAAACCCTTATCAACCTAACCCTCCTGACATTAAAAAAACGCAAAACAAATATAACTGAAAAATTTCAATCCAGAGTTTCCCTCTATGGCTAACATAAGCCTAATTTCATGGATGACTGTTTTCGTTGGTTCGTCGGGTGCAAGATTGCGAAGTTGTTGTGTTACGTTGTTGTTCCTTATGTTTCTTCAGGTTTCCGTTGTAATGAGTCAAGTCTTTGTCATCGAACGAGTCGGATTGTGGTATATAAGCGAAGGGATTTCCCCTCTTACTGTACTTTTCCTTCTTCTTTCTTTAAGCAACGTCTTCTATTGTTCACTCGTGTATTTCACAATACAATTCTCGGTTACACCTCGTAAACCATCGCTGTCGCTGTTCTCAAGTCATCAGAACTTGACCACCTCGTAGAGCCTGTAGAATCTCCGTTCATACTCTCGCTGTTGGTTTCCTACTCAAGTAGCACTGCTCATCTTGAGGGATACTCGAGAGCTTGACAGGAAACCCGCTCCTTGAGATTACGTTGCTTCCGCATCTACACTCTCTACCGCTGCTCACCGTCAAATCAACACTATCATGAGCAATCCCGCCCCCGCCCCCTGGACCTTCCCTACTTTTGAGAACTTCCAAGCCGCTGCCAATGCCGACCTCGCTTCGGCATACGAGGAGATCCGCTCACATTACCAACAACGAGTAGACAATCTCACCTATTCGGACTTACAACTCGAAGAGGCCACCCAGGAAAGGAATAATATGACGGCGAGATTTAACACTTGCCAATCCCAACTCCAAGCGGCCGAAGCAGAAGTTGCCCGCCTCCTCAACGCCGCCCCTCCACCGCCTGCACCACCGCCACCAGCGCCCCCCGCTCACACCCAAGGAGGCCGCTCCGACAAAATGCCCGACCCGGATAAGTTCAACGGATCTCGCGATAAACTCCCGGGGTTCGTTCTACAACTCAGATCAAAACTCTCGGTTAACGCCGACCGATTCTCCAGCAACAATAACATGATATTGTATGCTATCAGCCGTCTCGAGGGAGCAGCCCTCGAACAGATCCGTCACTCCGTCCTCCCCGACGGAACAACTACCTGGAATTCTGCCGCCGACCTGATCACCGCTTTGGAAACAGCTTTCGGCGACCCTGACCCCCTCGGCACTGCCCGTCGCGAGCTACATCAACTCTGACAAGGAAAGAGAGACTTCTCTGCTTACCTTGCCGACTTTCAACGTATCATGGGACGCCTCAATTACGACGAGTCCGCAAAGAACGATGCTCTGGAGTTCGGCATGTCGGACGAACTGAAGGAAGCGGTAGTAACGGTTGCCGACTTCCCCACCACCTTCACTTCCCTCTGTGCCTTCCTTCTCCGCTTAGACAATCGTATCCGAGCGAGAAGGGAAGAAAAAAAAAATGCCGCCCGTAACACCATGGGACAATTCGCCGCCCCTGCCGCCTCCCCTGCCGCTTTTACCCCCGCTTCTTCTTCCTTCGCCCCTGGAGGACTAGCCCCCATGGACCTCTCTTTCGGTCGTACCTCCACATCCCGCCCTGCCCCCGAACAACGCTATGTTCAGGTTAACGGGAGAAGAAAGCTATCGCCAGAAGAAAAAACATGGAGGCAAACCAACAACCGCTGTTTGTTCTGCGCTGGGGAGGGACACATTTTCTCCAACTGCCCCTCTGCCTCCAAACGTCCCGCCATGAGAGGAGCCGTCACAAATGCCGCCGCCGCCCCTCCCGCTCCCTCCGTTTTTCCGCCGCCCCTGCCACCTCGTTTTTCTGTTTTTGATGCAGCAGACTCAGTTGAGTCTTTAAACTAGTTCAACCAGAGTCGCCTTGTGACCCTGCTCTGGTTCATTTTTCTCCTTTGTCTGCGTTTTCTATTTCTGGGTTTTCGGTATCAGATGTGTGTGTGGAGGATAATTTGGATGGGGAACACTTTGTAGTTTCTTGTAGTCTCGCCCACCAAAATAAAATTATAAAAACACACGCACTTCTTGACACTGGAGCCTCGGGATTCGCATTCATTGATGAAAACTTTGTGCGTCACCATTCCTTGCCACTATCTCCTCTCAAAACCCCTCGCCAATTGGAAGTCATTGATGGCCGAACAATTGCCTCGGGAGATATCACCAACCTTTGTCACTTGGAGCTTTCCATCCAACAACACAACGAGAAAGCCCCCTTTTTTGTCACCAAACTAGGACACTACCCCCTAGTACTCGGTATTCCATGGATGAACCTTCACGATGTTCACCTACAATTCGCCAACAAAAGCATCGAATTTAACTCTAAATTCTGCACCACCCACTGTGCCCCAAAGCAACCCATCGTCTCCGCCGCCGCAATCCCACCTCCAGCTAAACTCAATGCCGCCTTTATTAACGCCGCAAGCTTTCGCACGCTCGCTCGGAAAAAGGGCATCCAGGTATATTCGATGTCTCTATATGAGATAAATAAAGTCCTCGATAGCAAAACTACTAAAGAGGAATGGAGACAACGAATACCTGCAGAGTATCATGGGTACCTGGACATGTTCGATAAAACAAAAGCCCAAAATCTCCCCCCCCGTCGCCCCTACGATCACCGCATCACCCTCCAAGAAGGCAAGGAACCACCGTTTGGCCCTCTCTACGGTATGTCGCGAGATGAGCTTCTTGTTCTTAAGAAATACATCAAAGACAACTTAGAAAAAGGCTTTATCCGCGCCAGTTCATCCTCTGCCGGCTCTCCTGTTCTCTTCGCCGCAAAACCCGACGGATCCCTACGCCTCTGTGTAGACTACCGAGGTCTTAATGCTCTTACCGTTAAAGACCGATATACCTCCCCGCTCATTAAGGAAACCCTCGACCGTCTCGCTAAAGCACAATGGTATTCCAAACTAGACCTTCGAGATGGATTTCATCAAATCCGCATCGCTGAAGGAGAAGAGTGGAAGACTGCTTTTAGAACTCGTTATGGTCTTTACGAATACATGGTGATGCCATTCGGCCTCACCAATGCCCCCGGTACCTTCCAGCGCTTTGTCAATGATTCTCTCCGAGAATACTTGGACCTCTTTTGCACGGCCTATCTTGATGATATCCTTATCTATAGCGATACCCTCGCCCAACATAAGATCCACGTTCGACAAGTCCTCGACGCCCTAAAAGCCAACGACATACTTCTCAAACCCGAGAAGTGTGAATTCCACGTCCAATCCATAAAATACCTCGGACTAATTCTTACGCCTGAAGGGATCAAGATGGATGAAGACAAACTCAAAGCAGTACGAGAATGGAACCGCCCGAAATGTATCAAGGACGTTCAAGCCTTTCTTGGTTTTGCAAACTTCTACCGACGGTTCATCTTAGGATTCTCCCGCCTGGCTGCCCCCCTTACCGCCTTTACAAAAAAAGGCATTACCTTCGAATGGACAGTTGAAGCAGAACTCGCTTTTGAAGCCCTAAAAGATGCATTCACTAAGGCCCCTGTACTCATCCACTTTGACCCCCGAAAAAAGATCTTTGTGGAATCCGACGCTTCCGACTTCGTCTCCGGTGGTGTTCTCTCCCAACTAGATGACAATGGCGTACTTCACCCCGTGGCATTCTTCTCCAAGAAACATTCACCCGCTGAATGCAACTATGAGATCTATGACAAAGAGCTCTTAGCGATCATCCGATGCTTCGAGGAATGGAGACCAGAGCTTGAAGGATCAGAATTACCTATCTCAGTCATTACTGACCACAAGAACTTGGAATATTTTATGACCACCAAGCAACTTAATCGACGACAAGTCAGATGGGCTGAATACCTTTCACGTTTTGACTTCGTCATTACCTATAGACCAGGGGTACAAGGAGGAAAACCGGATGCACTGACTCGGAGATCAGGAGATCTCCCTGAAGAAGGGGATGAAAGACTAAGACACCAACATCAAGTAGTCTTAAAGGAGAAGAACGTTGACCCTAAGTTGAGTTTGTTTTCGGGTTCTTTATCAAATGAACCCGCTGAATTGGACGCCTCCCTTGATACTTTAATGAATCTTGGATATAATGCTGACCCGTTCCCACAAAAAATCCTCCTAGCACTCAAAAATGGTGAACGACAATCCAAAGAGATCACCCTAGGAGATTGTACTGAAGTCAGCGGCCGCCTTTATTACCGGCATAAACTCTATATCCCCGATCATGACCCTCTTCGCCTCCTCATCCTACAACGACATCATGACGCCCCCTCAGCTGGCCACCCGGGACGTGAAAAATCCTTCGAACTCATTTCAAGGCATTTTTATTGGCCAAAGATGAGAGAGTATATTGGCCGTTATACGCGGAACTGCCATACCTGTCGACGAGCAAAACCAAGTACCCTCGGTACCCAAGGCGTCCTAAAACCACTCCCAATCCCTAATCGCCCCTGGGAAGAGCTATCAATGGACTTTGTTACCGGTCTCCCAGAATCTAACGGCTTTGATGCTATTATGGTTGTGGTAGATTGACTCTCGAAGATGCGGCACCTCATCCCGTGCAATACAACCGTCAATGCCGAGCAAACAGCCGAACTCTACCTCCAAAATGTTTGGAAACTTCACGGACTACCTTCCTATATCACTTCGGATAGAGGAACGCAGTTTACCGCTAAGTTTTGGAAACATCTTTGCCAACGCCTGAATATCTCCGCTCGGATGTCAACGTCTTTCCACCCAGAAACAGATGGTCAAACCGAACGTCTTAATGCCGTTATGGAACAATATCTTCGGTGCTATGTTTCTTACCAACAAGACGACTGGACAAAATGGTTACCTATCGCAGAATTCGCTGCCAATAACCAAGAGTCGGCCAGTACGAAAGCTACGCCCTTCTTCGCCAACTATGGTTACCATCCTCGCTTTGATACCTCCGTTGTCCCTAATGACCGCTCCCCTCAGACCCTTGATGCCAATGACTTCGCCTCTAAGATGGAAGAACTTAGAGACTTCCTTAGAGTTCAAATGAGGACAGCACAAGATACTTTTGAGACCAGTGCTAATCGACACCGTACCCCCGCCCCTTCATTCAAAGTCAACGACTATGTCTTCATATCCATGAAGAACATAAGGACGACTAGGAATTCAAGGAAATTGGATTGGAAGTGGAGCGGCCCCTTCCCCGTGAAACGAGTAATCTCCGCGTACGCCTACGAGATAGACCTGTCATCGTCCATGAAATACCATCCGGTATTTCACGTTTCACTAATCAAAGCTGCTCCTATTGACCCGCTCCCGGGTCAGATTATCCCACCACCACCCCCAATTCAAGTCAACGATCACGAAGAATATCTTGTTGAAAGTATCTTGGATTCTCGTATTCGTCATAGGAAACTGCAATATCTAGTTGAATGGACAGGTTATGCCTTACCTACGTGGGAACCAGCTGAGTACCATATGGAAACTGAAGCAGTGGACGTCTTTCACCAACAATATCCAAGTAAACCCAAGGAAGATCTGGTTAGTGTTCGCAGGAGCTCACGGCTATAAGGGAGGGGGTACTTTCATGGATGACTGTTTTCGTTGGTTCGTCGGGTGCAAGATTGCGAAGTTGTTGTGTTACGTTGTTGTTCCTTATGTTTCTTCAGGTTTCCGTTGTAATGAGTCAAGTCTTTGTCATCGAACGAGTCGGATTGTGGTATATAAGCGAAGGGATTTCCCCTCTTACTGTACTTTTCCTTCTTCTTTCTTTAAGCAACGTCTTCTATTGTTCACTCGTGTATTTCACAATACAATTCTCGGTTACACCTCGTAAACCATCGCTGTCGCTGTTCTCAAGTCATCAGAACTTGACCACCTCGTAGAGCCTGTAGAATCTCCGTTCATACTCTCGCTGTTGGTTTCCTACTCAAGTAGCACTGCTCATCTTGAGGGATACTTGAGAGCTTGGCAGGAAACCCGCTCCTTGAGACCTAATATATATCCAGCATGCAGAAGTTTATTTTTCCATTGACTCAAAAAAGTTTAAAAGAGATGTAATAGATGTTATAGAATGAGAAGAAGTAGATGAAAGAACATCAGAAGAGCCAGACGAAGATAAATGTAAAATATCAATTTGAGATTTAGTAGGAAAGTTTGTCCTTGTCTTTGAAATAAATTCTGCAAGGGCATTTAGCATAATAGGATTTAACCATACAGGTGACTCAGAGTTTAGTGAGTTTAAAAAGGGAATAAATAAACTACGTTCAACATCGTGAGCAAAACAGTGTAAGATTGCGTGTGAAAAGTCTTGAGAGCTGTCGCCACAAAGGGGACATGTAGTTGGTCCGGGGTGAGACCATGAGGTGTGTGCTTTGAGGTAGCTTTTCTGTGCTCGCATTTGGTGCATTCTCCCCGCTGTAAATTTCGTGAATTTCATAAATAGTCTCACGGTTTGATCCCTTGTTAAGCCCTTCAGTATCCCTGAAGTTGAGCAGTGCTACTTAAACGAGGAGTCAAGCGACAAGAGTCACGATGTTTCTACAGGTCCTACGTGGGTCTAACTCAAGGCGAGTTAAGTGTGGGGGTTTCACAGCGACAGCGACCGCGAGGATTCTGGAGTAGAATCGAGGTAGTATTCGAAACAATACAGTAGAAGTAAGGTAAGAACATTGCTTAAGAAAAAGAGAAGAAAACCATGGCGACCGTCTAAAATCCATCCCTTATATACCCCGCAATCCCTATCGTGACTCATAACTGAAACACAGCCGAACAACAAAGACATTATAAAGAAACTATCCTATGTTACAACCGTTACTTCCCGAACCCTAACCCATTACTTTACTTCATCCGTGAAAGTAGCCCCCCCTCTCAAGCGTGAGCTCCTGCGAATACTAGGAGCGGTGACCGTTGTTTGGTTCAGGAATATCTCGAGAGCAGAGGTTTCTTGTAGATCTTCCGCAGGTTCCCAGGTGGGATGGGCATATCCGGTCCACTCGACAAGGTATTGTAGCCGTCCGCGATAGGTTCTTTGTTCGAGAATCTTTTCAATAAAGTATTCTTCTTGTTCATTAACTATCACGGGTGAAGGCGGGAGTATAATTTGTCCGGGTAGAGAGTCGTTGGCAGCGGGTTTCAACAAGGAAACGTGGAAAACAGGGTGATACTTGACTGACGCAGGGAGATCAATCTCATAAGCAAAGGGGGACACGATTTTCTTGACCGAGTAAGTCCCCATCCATTTCCAGTCTAGTTTTCTGGCATTACGCATGGTTCTAACATTCTTCATGGAAACAAAGACTTGATCGCTGATTTGATAATCTGGGGCTGGGGTTCGGTGTTTATTCGTTGCGACCTCTTGGATATCTTGGGCCGTTCTTATTTGCGTCCGTAGATATTCGTATAGTTCTTGCATTTGATGACTGAACGAAGCAGCATCCAAGCTTTGAGGAGTATTCCGAGCAGGAAGGAAGGTGGTATCAAAACGAGGGTGGTAACCGTAATTGGCAAAAAAGGGGGAGACTTTAGTACTGGCCGATTCCTGGTTATTAGCGGAGAACTCGGCCATTGGCAACCATTTACTCCAATCGTCCTGTTGATAAGAGACGTAAGAACGCAAGTATTGTTCCATGACCGCATTCAGCCGTTCCGTTTGTCCATCGGTTTCTGGGTGAAAGGCTGTAGACATTCGAGCTTGAATTCCAAGTCGTTTACAAAGGTCCTTCCAGAAATGGGCCGTAAATTGGGTGCCTCGATCGGAGGTAACATGGGTAGGCAATCCGTGTAGCTTCCAGATATATTTCATGGATTGACGTAGGGAAGGAGTTGGGGTTCGGGTGGTTGCATAATTTCTTTGTTGTCCGGTTATGTTTTAGGTTGGTGTAATAATGTCTTTGTGTTTCGGTTGTTGCCGGGTTGTTGTTGGTGCTACCGAAAAGCGGGGTATTTAAGGAAGGATTTTGGTGGCCTTTGTTTCCCTTCTTCTTCTTTCCTTAAGCAACGTTCTCCGTTTACTTCTTCTGTATTGTTTTAATACTATCTCGATTCTACTTCAGAATCCTCGTGGTCGCTGTCGCTGCAAACACTTTCACACTTAACTCGCCTTGAGTTAGACCCCCGTAGGACTTGTAGAAAACTTCGTCACTCTTATCGCAACAGTTCTCGTTTAAGTAGCTCTGCTCACCTTCTGGGATACAGAAGGGCTTAGACTGGGACTGAACCGTGAGATTACGTTGCTTCCTCATCTACACCTCCTACACCGAAGTAACAATGAGCTCCCCCGCCCCCGTCACCTCCTCATCTGAAGGAGCCGCCGTCGCCACACCCCGCTTCCCCACAAAGGAAGTCTTTGCTCAGGCCTATAGAGATGATCCCGTCGAGCTATTCAACCGACTCCGGGAACTCAACCAGGCCCTTGAGGATCAGATTGACGTCCTACAAGAAGGAACGCAGGAGCTAGAGATAAAGCTCAACACCGCCCAGATCCAAGCCAATAACGCCAACCTCCACGCCCAACAACAAGATCAACGGGTCAGTGACGCTTCGACCCTCATTGACCGATTACGTCGAGAACGGAATGAGGCTCGTGCAAACCTTTCCCTTCCCCCGGCTCCACCAAACCTCACGGCCACTCCCCCGCCACCATCAGTCACCACCCATCGCTCTGAACGTATGCCAGACCCGGAGAAATTTGACGGATCCAGGACGAAACTCCCCGGCTTTATCCTCCAACTCCGCTCAAAACTCGCGGTTAACAGAGATCGATTCGCTGACGAGAATACCATGATTCTCTATACGATCAACCGCTTAGAAGGAGCAGCCCTAGAACAAGTTCGACACACAGTCCTTCCTTCTGGCCTTACCACCTGGACCGACGCCGCCGCCCTCATCGCCGCCTTGGAGACTGCCTTCGGAGACCCCGACCCCACCGGTACCGCACGACGAGAACTGCACCAACTTCGCCAAGGCAAACGCGACTTTTCCGCCTACCTAGCGGATTTTCAACGCATTATGGGACAGCTAAACTTCGATGAAAATTCGAAGATGGACGCCCTTGAGCACGGCATGTCAGAAGAGTTGAAGGAAGCTATGGTTTTCGCCGCCGCTATGCCCGCTACTCTCAACGACATGATCCTAGTCCTTACCAGAATGGACAATTGTATCCGAGCCCGTAAGGCAGAGAAACGAGGAAATACCCGCGAGAATATGGGACAGTTTAGTGCCCCAACAAATGCAATAACTCCCTTTGTTCCCGCCTCATCGTTTGTACCAGGAGGCCTTGCTCCTATGGATCTCTCTTTTGGACGTACTAGCAATCTCTCTCGACCCCCCCAGGACCAAAGATATACAATGGTAAACGGCAGGAGGAAACTATCGGAGGAAGAAAAACAATGGCGCCGTTCTACCGGCAAATGTATGTTTTGTGCCGCTCCCGACCACTCCTATGCCAATTGCCCCTCCGCTCCAAAGAAACCCACGATGAGGGGAGCCCTCACCGCACCACCCGCCAGCCGCACCCCTCCAGCCTCCTCGCTACCGCCACCACCTCTTCCACCTCAGTTCTTTGCGTTAGAATCAGCAGACTCAGCCAACGGGTCTTTAAACTAGTACAACCAAGGTCGATCAGTGACCCTACCTTGGTTCCAAATTTCCTACCTTTATCTGCATTTTCGATTTCTGGGTTTTCGGTTTCTGGTATAAGCATGGAGGATCAATTGGATGGGGAACATTTTGTAATATCGTGCAATATTTCCCATAGCAATAAAATTATAAAAACCCACGCTTTACTAGACACCGGAGCCTCCGGATTTGCATTTATTGATCAGAAATTCGCGAGTCACCATTCCTTACCTCTTATCCCTTTAAAAACCTCCCGCCAACTTGAGGTCATCGATGGTCGCCCTGTCGCATCAGGAGACATTACCCACATCGCCAACCTCAATTTGTCCATTCAAAATCACCGAGAACAAGCCCCCTGTTTTGTGACCCAACTAGGCCACTTCTCACGGTTCGATCCTCGTTTAAGCCCTTCTGTATCCCAGAAGGTGAGCAGAGCTACTCAAACAAGAATCGTTGCGATAAGAGTAACGAGGTTTTCTACAGGTCCTACGGGGTCTAACTCGGGGCGAGTTAAGTGTGAGAATGTTCTACAGCGACAGCGACCGCGAGGATTCTGAGGTAGAATCGAGATAGTATTAAAACAATACAGTAGAAGTAAAGTAAGAACGTTGCTTAAAGAAAGAGAAGAAAACCATAACAACCGTCTAAGATCCGTCCCTTATATACCCCGCAATTTCTCTCATGACTCATAACCGAAACATAGCCGAACAACAAAGACATTATAAAGGAACCATCATCCGTTGCAACCGTTACTTCTCCGAACCCTAACCCATCATTCCACTTCATCCGTGAAAGTAGCTCCCCCTCTCAAGCGTGAGCTCCTGCGAATACTAGGAACAGTGACCGTCGTTTGGTTCAAGAAGATCTCGAGAGCAGAGGTTTCTTGTAGATCCTCTGCAGGTTCCCAGGTGGGATGGGCATATCCGGTCCACTCGACGAGGTATTGTAGCCGTCCGCGATAGGTTCTTTGTTCGAGAATCTTTTCAATAAAGTACTCTTCTTGTTCATTAACTATCACGGGTGAAGGAGGGAGTATAACTTGTCCGGGTAGAGAGTCGTTGGCAGCGGGTTTCAACAAGGAAACGTGAAACACAGGGTGATACTTGACTGACACAGGAAGATCAATCTCATAAGCAAAGGGAGACACGATTTTCTTGACCGAGTAAGGCCCCATCCATTTCCAGTCTAGTTTTCTGGCATTACGCACGGTCCTAACATTTTTCATTGAAACGAAGACTTGATCGCCGACTTGATAGTCTGGGGCTGGGGTTCGGTGCTTATTCGTTGTGACTTCTTGGATATCTTGGGCCGTTCTTATTTGCGTCCGTAGATAATCGTATAACTCTTGCATGGTTTGACTGAATGAAGCCGCATCTAAGCTTTGAGATGTATTCCGAGTAGGAAAAAAGGTAGTGTCGAAACGAGGATGGTAACCGTAATTGGCAAAAAAGGGGGAGACTTTAGTACTGGCTGATTCCTGGTTGTTAGTGGAGAACTCAGCCATTGGCAACCATTTACTCCAATCATCCTGTTGATAGGAAACATAAGAGCGCAAGTATTGCTCCATGACCGCGTTCAGTCGTTCCGTTTGTCCATCGGTTTCCGGGTGAAAGGCTGTAGACATCCGAGCTTGAATTCCAAGTCGTTTGCAAAGATCCTTCCAAAAATGAGCCGTGAACTGGGTGCCTCGATCGGAGGTAACATGTGTAGGCAATCCGTGTATCTTCCAGATATGTTGCAAATAGAGGTCGGCTACATCTCGGGAATTAACCGTAGTATTGCATGGAATTAGATGTCGCATCTTGGATAATCGGTCGACAACAACCATGATAGCATCATAGCCGTTAGATTCTGGGAGGCCTGTAACAAAGTCCATCGAAATCTCTTGCCAGGGACGGTTAGGGATTGGTAGGGGGCGAAGGACACCTTGAGTTCGTTGGGTGTTTGGTTTGGCTCTTTGGCAGGTATGGCAGTTTCGTACATACCGGCTGACTGATTCTCGCATTTTGGGCCAATAAAAGTTCCGGGCTAGGAGTTCAAAGGTCTTATCGCGTCCTGGATGGCCTGCCGCTGGGGTATCATGGTGTCTTTGGATAAGTTCAAGTCGGTCTCACGGATGGCTTCTCGTTAAGCCCTTCAGTATCCCTGAAGGTGAGCAGTGCTACTTAAGCGAGAAACCAATACGTTTGAGGAGTGCGGTATAGTCTACAGGTCCTATGAAGAGTATACTTCAAGGCGAAGTATCGGCGATGTTTCACAGCGGCGGCGAGGATTCTGAGGTAGAATCGAAGTGGAATTATAACAGATACAGCAGAAGTGTAACGAGAACGTTGCTTAAAAAAAGAGAAAAGAGAGTACGAAGAACGAACGAAATCCTTCACTTAAATACCCCGCTTTTGCCCAACAAAACCCCATAACCGATAATACCCGAAATACAATAACCTTGTCTAACAACCGAAAAGCACAACAATCCTATACGCGAGCCCTAGCCCTAGTCCAATCCTTAATCCTTGAAAGTATCCCCCCGTTTTAAGCGTGAGCTCCTGCGAACCTTAGGAATAACAGTCGGCGTTGTGGAGAGAAATGCCTCAAGGGCAGCGGTTTCCAGGAGATCTTCCGCGGGTTCCCAGGTGGGATGGGCATAACCGGTCCACTCGACAAGGTACTGTTGTTGTCCGCGGTATGTTCGTTGGTCGAGGATTTTTTCAATAAAATACTCCTCCTGTTCATTAACAACGACTGGTGATGGAGGGGGTAAAACTTGTCCCGGAAGAGGATCGTTGGCAGCGGGTTTCAACAGAGAAACATGAAAAACGGGATGGTATTTAACTGAAACAGGGAGAGCAATTTCATAGGCGAAAGGGGATATTATCCTCTTAATAGGATAGGGTCCCATCCACTTCCAGTCCAATTTTCGAGCATCGCGTGTTGTCCTAATGTTTTTTATTGAGACGAAGACCTGATCGTCGACTTGATAGGACGGGGCTGGCGTACGGTGCTTATTAGTAGCAGTTTCCTGAATATCTTGTGCCGTCCTTATTTGCGTTCTTAAGTGGTCATATAAGTCTTGCATGGTCTGAGCGAAAGAGGCTGCATCGAGGCTTTGGGAAGAAGCCTTCACAGGAACTATGGAGGTATCGAAACGTGGGTGATAGCCGTAATTTGCAAAGAAAGGGGAGGCTTTAGTACTGGCTGACTCTTGATTGTTAGCAGAGAATTCAGCCATCGGTAGCCATTTGCTCCAGTCTTCCTGTTGATAGGATACATAGGAGCGTAGGTATTGCTCCATAACGGCGTTTAGTCGCTCTGTCTGTCCGTCGGTTTCAGGATGAAACGCGGTGGACATTCGAGATTGAATTCCCAAGCGTTGGCAAAGCTCCTTCCAAAAGTGGGCTGTGAACTGAGTACCTCGATCGGATGTAACGTGTGTAGGCAGCCCGTGGAGTTTCCAGACATGGTGGAGATATAGATTAGCTACCTCCCTGGAATTAACCGTAGTGTTACAGGGTATCAAGTGGCGCATTTTTGATAAGCGGTCCACTACTACCATGATCGCATCATAACCATCGGATTCTGGAAGGCCTGTAACAAAATCCATAGAGACTTCCTGCCATGGGCGATTAGGGATGGGTAGAGGACGGAGAACACCTTGTGTACGTTGGGTAACCGGCTTAGCCTTTTGACAGATATGGCAGTTGCGTACATAACGGCCAATCGACTCTCTCATCTTTGGCCAGTAAAATCTTCTACTTATAAGCTCGAAAGGTTCTGTGATCGTGATGTCTTTTGATGAGTTCCAAGCGAAGGGGGTCAAAGTTTGGTACATAAAGGTTTCCTCGGTAATAGAGTTTGTCGTTTTCCTCCTCTCAAGGGACGAGGTTTATCTTCAGGCTCTCAGGTATCCCCCGAGATGAGCAGTGCTACCTGAAGGGAAAACTAAGCGACGAGAGTATTCACGATGTTCCACAGGCTCTACGAAGTGTTTCAAGTATAGAGGACTTGAGGACGGCGACAGCGTAGGGTTATGAGGTATAACCGAAGGTTGTATTGTAAAATACAGGAGTGTGCTATAGAAGACGTTGCTTAAAGAAAGAAAGAGAAAAAGTACAACAAGAGGGGAAAACCCTTCGCTTATATACCATAGCTCAATCTCTTTCGATGACAAAGACATGGCTCACTGTAATAGAAACCCGAAGAAACACAAAGAACAACAACGAAACACAACAACCTTGTACCAATATATTCGAAGAACCAGCAATGCAACCATCCATGAAAGTAGCCCCCCCTCATAGCCGTGAGCTCCTGCGAACACTAATTACTCCTTCCTTCGGTTTATTTGGATATTGTTGATGGAAAGAATCAACTGCTTCTGTCTCCTTATGGTACTCCGCGGGTTCCCAAGTGGGTAGTGCATAGCCAGTCCATTCGACCAAGTATTGAAGTTTCCCACGACGTAAACGGGAATCTAAAATGCTTTCAATGAGATATTCCTCATGATCGTTGACTTGGACTGGTGGGGGAGGTACGATGACTTGGCCTGGAAGGGGGTCGATAGGAACTGCTTTTATCAAAGAGACATGGAATACGGGATGATACTTCATTGATCTTGGGAGATCAATTTCATAGGCATGGGCTGAAATAACACGTTTCACCGGGAACGGGCCACTCCATTTCCAGTCCAACTTTCTCGAGTTTCGCGTCGTCCTCATGTTCTTCATCGATACAAACACCTCGTCTTTTTCTTTAAATAATGGAGCAGGGGTGCGGTGTCGATTTGTACTTGACTCGAAGACGTCTTGGGCGGTTTTCATCTGCACTCGTAGGAAGTCTCTAAGTTCTTCCATTTTGGAGGCAAAGTCGTTGGCGTCGAGGGTCTGGGGGGAGCGGTCGTTAGAGACAATAGAAGTATCAAACCGGGGGTGGTAGCCGTAATTTGCGAAGAAGGGAGTAGCCTTAGTGCTAGCAGACTCTTGATTGTTGGCGGCAAATTCGGCAATAGGTAGCCACTTCGACCAATCGTCTTGCTGGTAGGACACATAACAACGGAGGTATTGTTCCATTACGGCATTAAGGCGTTCAGTTTGTCCGTCAGTCTCCGGATGAAAAGAGGTAGACATACGGGCAGCAATATTCAAACGCTGACAGAGATGCTTCCAAAACTTCGCAGTAAATTGTGTTCCCCTATCGGAGGTTAGATGGGAAGGGAGTCCATGTAGTTTCCAAACATTTTGAAGATACAATTCGGCGGTTTGTTCGGCATTGACAGTAGTATTGCATGGAATAAGGTGTCGCATCTTCGAGAGTCGGTCCACAACAACCATAATGGCATCAAAGCCGTTAGACTCTGGAAGGCCCGTGACGAAGTCCATTGACAACTCCTCCCAGGGGCGATTAGGGATTGGGAGCGGTTTTAGAACGCCATGGGTGCCGAGGGTACTTGGTTTTGCTTGTCGGCAAGTATGGCAATTCCTGGTATATCGTCCAATATATTCCCTCATCTTTGGCCAATAAAAATGTCTTGAGACGAGTTCGAAGGTTTTTTCTCGTCCTGGGTGGCCAGCAGAGGGAGCGTCATGATGTCGTTGTAGGATAAGGAGGCGGAGAGGATCATGATTAGGGATATAGAGCTTTTGCCGATAGGTAAGGTGTCCGTTGAATTCAGCGCAATCGCCTAATGTGATTTCCTTAGACTGTCGTTCGCCGTTTCTAAGTGCTAGGAGGATTTTTTGTGGGAACGGGTCAGCATTATATCCCTGATTCATTAATATTTTGAGGGAGGCATCCAATTCAACGGGTTCGTTTGATAAAGAACCCGAAAACAAACTCAGCTTGGGGTCTAAATTCTTCTCCTTCAGGACTACTTGGTGCTGGTGTTGTAGTCTTTCATCCCCTTCTTCAGGGAGATCTCCTGATCTCCGAGTCAATGCATCCGGCTTTCCTCCCTGCACTCCTGGTCTGTACGTAATGACAAAATTGAAGCGAGAAAGGTATTCCGCCCATCTGACCTGTCTCCGATTCAATTGCTTGGTGGACATAAAGTATTCCAAATTTTTATGATCCGTAATGACAGAGATAGGAAATTCAGATCCTTCAAGTTCCGGGCGCCATTCTTCAAAACAGCGGATAATGGCTAGTAACTCCTTATCGTAGATTTCGTAGTTACATTCCGCAGGTGAGTGTTTCTTAGAGAAGAAAGCCACAGGATGAAGTATGCTATTGTCATCGAGCTGGGAGAGGACACCGCCGGAGACGAAGTCAGAAGCATCGGATTCTACAAAGATCTTCTTTCGTGGATCGAAGTGAATAAGTACCGGTGCCTTAGTAAAGGCCTCCTTAAGAGCTTCAAATGCGAGTTCGGCTTCGATTGTCCATTCAAAGACGATGCCTTTCTTCGTAAAGGCAGTGAGTGGACTAGCGAGACGGGAAAAACCAAGAATAAATCGTCTGTAAAAGTTGGCGAACCCAAGAAAAGCTTGGACATCTTTAACACATTTGGGACGGTTCCATTCTCGGACTGCTCTGAGTTTGTCCTCATCCATTTTAATACCTTCAGGGGTAAGGATAAGGCCAAGGTATTTGATGGACTGGACGTGAAACTCGCACTTCTCAGGTTTGAGAAGGATATTATTGGTTTTTAGAGCATCAAGGATTTGTCTAACATGTACTTTATGCTCGGCGAGGGTGTCGCTATAGATAAGAATATCATCGAGGTATGCTGTACAGAACAGATCTAGATATTCTCGGAGGGAGTCGTTGACGAAGCGTTGAAAGGTACCAGGGGCGTTGGTAAGGCCGAATGGCATTACCATATATTCATAAAGGCCGTATCGGGTTCGAAAGGCCGTTTTCCATTCTTCCCCCTCAGCGATGCGGATCTGGTGGAAACCATCACGGAGATCAAGCTTTGAGTACCACTGAGCTTTTGCGAGACGGTCCAGGGTTTCTTTAACCAGGGGGGATGTATATCGATCTTTAACTGTGAGAGCGTTAAGGCCACGGTAATCAACACAAAGGCGGAGGGAGCCATCGGGCTTGGCGGCAAAGAGGACAGGGGAGCCGGCGGAGGAAGAACTGGCACGGATAAAGCCTTTTTCTAGGTTGTCCTCGATATACTTTTTAAGGACTAGAAGTTCATCTCGTGACATGCCATAGAGGGGGCCAAATGGGGGTTCCTTGCCTTCTTGAAGCGTAATACGGTGATCATAAGGGCGACGGGGGGGTAGTCCTTGAGCTTTTGCTTTGTCGAACATGTCCAGGTATTCATGGTACTCTGCGGGTATTCTTTGTCTCCACTCCTCTTTAGTAGTTTTACTATCGAGGACCTTATTTATTTCATAGAGAGACATCGAGTAGACCTGAATACCCTTTTTTCTGGCGAGCATGCGGAAGCTTGCGGCACCAATAAAGGCGGCATTAAGCTTAGCCGGAGGTGGGATAGCAGCGGCGGAAACAATAGGTTGCTTGGGAGCACAGTGGGTGGTGCAGAATTCAGAATTGAATTCAATGCTTTTGTTGGCGGATTGTAGGTGGACGTCGTGGAGATTCATCCAGGGAATGCCGAGTACTAGGGGGTAATGTCCTAGTTTGGTGACAAAGAAGGGAGCTTTCTCGCTGTGTTGTTGAATGGAGAGCTCCAAGTGGCAAAGGTTAACAATATCTCCGGAAGCAATTGTTCGGCCGTCAATAACTTCTAACTGACGTGGGGTTTTGAGGGGGGATAATGGTAGGGAATGGTGACGCACGAATCCTTCGTCAATGAATGCAAATCCTGAAGCTCCGGTATCTAGAAGCGCATGTGTTTTGATAATTTTATTTTGGTGGGTGAGACTACAAGAAACTACAAAGTGTTCCCCATCCAAATTATCCTCCACACACACATCTGATAACGAAAATCCGGAAATAGAGAATGCAGACAAAGACGAAAAATTGGGAACCTGAGCAGGGTCACTTAGCGACTCAGGTTGGACTAGTTTAAAGACTCATTTGAAGAGCCTGGGGCCTCAAGGGCAAAGAACTGTGGTGGGAGCGGAGGAGGAGGGAGTGAGGAAGCGGGTGGCGTGGCGGCGGCAGCGGGGTTGGTGAGAGCACCCCTCATGGCGGGGCGTTTATTGGCAGAGGGGCAGTTGGAAAATATATGGCCCTCGCCAGTACAAAACAAGCAGCGATTGTTATTTTGTCGCCAAGATTTCTCCTCGGGGGAAAGTTTTCTCCGTCCGTTGACCTGGACGTAGCGTTGATCCGGGGCAGGGCGAGAGGTGAAAGTGCGACCGAAAGATAGATCCATGGGGGCGAGCCCTCCAGGGGTAAATGAGGAAGCAGGGGCGAAGGCAGGTGCGGCAGCGGGGGCGGAAAACTGTCCCATGTTGTTGCGATTATTCCCTCGTTTCTCCTCTCGTCTAGCACGAATACGATTATCAAGGCGGAGGAGTAAAGTGCACAGGGGCGCAAAACGTGTGGGATAGTCGGCGATAGTAACCACTGCTTCTTTAAGGTCTTCTGACATTCCATGATCGAGGGCGTCAACCTTGGCGGCTTCGTCGTAGTTTAGGCGTCCCATAATGCGTTGGAAGTCAGCGAGGTAAGCGGAGAAATCTCGCTTGCCTTGTCGTAGCTGGTGGAGTTCGCGACGAGCTGAACCGAGGGGGTCGGGGTCTCCAAAGGAGGTTTCCAGGTGGGCGATGAGTTCAGCGGCGTTGATCCAGGAGGTAGTGCCATCAGCGAGGACAGTGTGACGAACTTGCTCTAAAGCAGCTCCTTCCAGACGATTAATGGTATAGAGGATCATGTTGTTTTCGGACGCAAAACGGTCAGCATTGACCGAAAGCTTCGAGCGCAGTTGTAGCACGAAGCCAGGAAGTTTTTCTCGAGACCCATCAAATTTCTCTGGGTCAGGCATTCTTTCTGAACGACCTCCTCCGTTGCTGTTAGCCGGAGGGGCTTGGGGGGCTGGTGGAGCAGGAGGTGCAGCAGAGCGAAGGCGGTTGATTTCTTCGTTGGCTGATTGTAGGTTAGCCGTGAGGTTTCCTACTATCAGTTGAGCATTGTTGCGCTCTTGAGTCATTGTCTCGAGTTGAAGGTCGAGAACCTGGTTGTCTTCTTGTTGCATTCGGAAATGTTCCTCGAGAAAGCGGTAGAAGGCAATGGGGTCGGTGCGTAATTGCGCATTGAACTGTTCCATTGATGGGTAGGTCCAGGCGGGGACAGCGGGGGTAGATTCCGACATTGTGGCGTCGGTCATGGAGGGGGTCAGCGGGGTAGAGGGTGTGGATAAGGAAGCAACGTAATCTCAAGGGGCGAGGTTTATCTTCAGGCTCTCAGGTATCCCCCGAGATGAGCAGTGCTACCTGAAGGGAAAACTAAGCGACGAGAGTATTCACGATGTTCCACAGGCTCTACGAAGTGTTTCAAGTATAGAGGACTTGAGGACGGCGACAGCGTAGGGTTATGAGGTATAACCGAAGGTTGTATTGTAAAATACAGGAGTGTGCTATAGAAGACGTTGCTTAAAGAAAGAAAGAGAAAAAGTACAACAAGAGGGGAAAACCCTTCGCTTATATACCATAGCTCAATCTCTTTCGATGACAAAGACATGGCTCACTGTAATAGAAACCCGAAGAAACACAAAGAACAACAACGAAACACAACAACCTTGTACCAATATATCCGAAGAACCAGCAATGCAACCATCCATGAAACCTCCGTACACTCGCTAAGGGTTATTTCCTTTGACTGTTGTTCTTTGTTCTTTAGGGCTAGAAGTATTTTTTCAGGAAATTTATCAGCGAGATATCCTTCCAGAAATAGTTTTTCTAGGGGTGCGTCCAATTCAGCGGCTTCATTTGACAAAGAAGCCGATAACAAACTTAGCTTGGGATCGACATTTTCCTTCTTTAACACCACTTGGCTCTGGTGTGCCAGTCTTTCATCCCCTTCCTTGGGGAGATCTCCTGATCTCCTAGTGAGAGCATCAGGTTTCCCTCCCTGGCTTCCCGGTCGATACGTGATCACAAAATCGAAACGCGATAGGTACTCAGCCCATCTAGCTTGGCGTCGGTTGAGTTGCTTCGTGCTCATGAAGTATTCGAGATTTTTGTGATCACTAATTACGTCGATCGGGTGCTTTGATCCCTCGAGTTCAGGGCGCCATTCTTCGAAAACGCGGATGATGGCTAACAGTTCCTTATCATAGATCTCGTAGTTGCATTCTGCGGGGGAATGTTTTTTCGAGAAGAAAGCTACTGGGTGTAAGATACCGTTATCGTCATACTGCGATAGAACTCCTCCGGATACAAAGTCTGAGGCATCCGTTTCTACTATGATCTTCTTATCAGGATCAAAATGGATAAGGATCGGGGCGGTGGTGAAGGCATATTTGAGGTTTTCGAAGGCTATGTCAGTTTCGACAGACCATTCAAAGAGGATACCTTTCTTGGTAAGGGCAGTAAGGGGGGCAGCCAGTTTAGAGAATCCTAAGATGAACCGTCGATAAAAGTTCGCAAAACCTAGGAATGCCTGAACATCTTTTACACTCTTCGGTGTTCCCCATTCCCTAACGGCCTTGAGTTTCTCTTCGTCCATCTTAATGCCGTCAGGTGTGAGTATTAGGCCTAGGTATTTGGTCGTTTGTACTTCGAACTCACATTTCTCCGGTTTGAGAAGGATGCTATTGTTTTTTAGTGTCTGCAAGACTTTCCTAACGTGGGTTTGGTGTTCGGCGAAGGTATCGCTGTAGATGAGAATATCATCTAGGTATGCCGTACAGAAAATATCTAGATATTCGGTGAGGCAGTCATTCACGAATCGTTGGAAAGTTCCGGGGGCATTAGTTAGACCGAATGGCATAACCTGGTACTCATAAAGGCCATAGCGCGTGCGAAAAGCGGTTTTCCATTCATCCCCTTCTGCAATGCGCACTTGATGGTATCCATCGCGAAGGTCTAATTTAGTATACCATTGTGCTTTTGCGAGTCGGTCTAGGGTTTCATGGATGAGAGGGGAAGTATAACGATCCTTAACGGTAATAGCATTAAGGCCTCGGTAATCCACACAGAGTCGTAGGGATCCATCCGCTTTTTTGACGAAAAGGACAGGGGATCCAGCAGGAGAGGAACTAGCGCGAATAAATCCTTTCTCAAGATTGTCTTCGATGTACTTCTTTAGCACGATTAGTTCTTCCCGGGACATTCCATAGAGGGGTCCGAAAGGGGCATCCTTTCCCTCCACTAGTTGTATCTTGTGATCATAGGAACGGCGTGGGGGGAGTCCTTGAGCTTTGCTTTTATCAAACATGTCGAGGAAGTCGTGGTATTCCTCTGGAATTCTAGATTTCCATTCCTCTTTGGTTGTTGTTTTGTCTATGATTTTATTAATCTCATAGAGGGACATGGCGTAAGCTTGTGATGTTCGTTTCCTGGTGAGGGTTCTGAAGCTAGCGGCACCAATGAATGACATGTTGAGCCGGGGAGGTGTCGAGATGGCTGAGGTGGATACCGGAGGGGAGCATGGTGCACAATGGGTTCTGCAGAGTTTAGAATTAAACTCAATGCGTTTTTTCGCGAAGTGAAGTTGGACGTCGTGATAGTTCATCCATGGGATTCCAAGAACGAGAGGGTAATGTCCTAGCTGGGTAACAAAGCAGGGAGCCTGCTCCTGGTGTTCTTGAATGGAGAGGTTGAGGTTGGCGATATGGGTGATGTCTCCTGATGAAACTGGGCGACCATCAATCACTTCAAGTTGCCTGGGGTTTTTTAAAAGTAGGAGAGGTAGGGAGTGGTGACTCGCAAAGTCTTTATCGATGAAGGCAAATCCTGAGGCTCCAGTATCCAATAGTGCGTGAGTTTTAATGGTTTTATTATTATGGGAAATGTTACATGCTATAACAAAATGTTCCCCGTCCAACTGATCCTCCACGCACATGTCCGATACTGAAAAACCCGAAATAGAAAATGCCGACAAAGGTAAAGAAATGGGAACCAAGGCAGGGTCACTGATCAGCCTTGGTTGAACTAGTTTAAAGACTCATTGGAAGAGTCTGCCGATTCTAATGCAAAAAACTGGGGAGGAAGAGGTGGTGGTGGAAGAGCGGAGGCAGGGGGTGTTCTATTGGCGGGTGGTGCGGTGAGGGCTCCTCTCATAGTGGGTTTTTTAGGGGCAGAGGGACAACTGGCGTAGGAGTGGTCGGGGGCGGCGCAGAACATACATTTCCCAGTGGAGCGGCGCCACTGTTTTTCTTCCTCCGAAAGCTTTCTCCTTCCATTTACCATCGTGTATCGTTGATCCTGCGGGGGGCGAGATAGGTTACTGGTCCTTCCGAAGGAGAGATCCATTGGGGCAAGGCCGCCTGGTATGAATGATGAGGCGGGGACAAAGGGGGTCATTGCTTGAGAGCTGAATTGTCCCATATTGTCTCTTGTATTGCCTCGTTTTTCGGCTTTTCGGGCTCGAATGCGGTTGTCCAGGCGGGTGAGGGTGGTGATCATTTCTCCGAGGTTGATGGGGACAGCGGTGGCGAATACCATGGCTTCTTTCAATTCTTCCGACATTCCGTGCTCCAAGGCGTCCATTTTCGAATTTTCATCGAAGTTGAGTTGGCCCATGATGCGTTGGAAATCGGCCAGGTAAGCAGAGAAGTCGCGTTTTCCCTGACGGAGCTGGTGAAGTTCCCTTCGTGCGGTACCGGTAGGGTCGGGGTCTCCAAATGCAGTCTCTAAAGCGGCAATGAGAGCGGCTGCACTGGTCCAGGTGGTGAGGCCAGAGGGAAGGACTGTGTGTCGAACCTGTTCAAGGGCTGCTCCTTCCAGGAGGTTGATTGTATAGAGAATCATGGTATTCTCATCAGCGAATCGGTCTCAGTTGACAGCGAGTTTTGAACGGAGCTGGAGGATGAATCCGGGGAGTTTGGCTCTAGATCCGTCGAATTTCTCTGGATCTGGCATGCGTTAGGAGCGATGGGTAGAGGGTGTCGGCGGTGGGGGAGTGGCGGTGAGGTTTGGTGGAGCCGGGGGGGCTGAGAGGTTTGCGCGGGCTTCATTTCGCTCTTGGCGAAGTCTGGCGATGAGGCTGGCTGCTTCTGTAACTCTTTGATCCTGTTGTGTGGCATGTCGGAGGGCATTGTCGATTTGGATTTGAGCAGTGCTGAGTTTTACTTCAGCGTCTTTCTCGTTATCCTGAAGGATGCTTATTTGGTCCTCTAGGCTCTGGTTTAGTTCTCGGAGTTGATTGTATAGTTCAACCGGGTCATCTCTGTATGCTTTGGCAAAGGCTTCCTTGGTGGGGAAGCCTGGGGCTGCGATGGCGGCTCCTTCTGTGTTGGAGGAGGGGTCAACGGAGGAGCTCATGATGAGTTAGCAGTAGGAGGTGTAGATGAGCAAGCAACGTAATTTCACGGATGGCTTCTCGTTAAGCCCTTCAGTATCCCTGAAGGTGAGCAGTGCTACTTAAGCGAGAAACCAATACGTTTGAGGAGTGCGGTATAGTCTACAGGTCCTACGAAGAATGTACTTCAAGGCGAAGTATCGGCGATGTTTCACAGCGGCAGCGAGGATTCTGAGGTAGAATCGAAGTGGAATTATAACAGATACAGCAGAAGTGTAACGAGAACGTTGCTTAAAAAAAGAGAAAAGAGAGTACGAAGAACGAACGAAATCCTTCACTTAAATACCCCGCTTTTGCCCAACAAAACCCCATAACCGATAATACCCGAAATACAATAACCTTGTCTAACAACCGAAAAGCACAACAATCCTATACGCGAGCCCTAGCCCTAGTCCAATCCTTAATCCGTGAAATCGGAGAGAGTCAAGGTTGGGAACATAGAGACAATCTCTGTAGCGTAATAGATTATTCTTATTACTGCATTCACTTAAGGTAATTTCCTTGGATTGTTGTTCTTTATTCTTCAATGCCGCGAGTATCTTTTCCAGGAATTTATCAGTGATATATCCTTCTTGAAAAAGTTTAAAAAGGGGGGCATCCAATTCAGCGGCTTCATTTGACAAAGAAGCCGACAACAAACTTATCTTAGGATCAATATTCTCCTTTTTTAATACCACTTGGCTTTGATGCGCCAATCTTTCATCCCCTTCCTTGGGGAGATCTCCTGATCTCCTTGTCAGTGCGTCGGGCTTTCCTCCTTGAGTACCTGGTCGATACGTAATCACGAAGTCGAAGCGAGAGAGGTATTCAGCCCATCGTGCTTGACGGCGATTTAGCTGTTTAGTACTCATAAAATACTCAAGGTTTTTATGATCGCTGATCACGTCGATGGGGTGCTTAGATCCTTCTAATTCAGGGCGCCATTCCTCGAAGACTCGGATGATTGCCAGCAGTTCCTTATCATAAATCTCGTAATTGCATTCCGCGGGGGAATGTTTTTTTGAGAAGAAGGCTACTGGATGTAAGACGCCATTATCGTCGTATTGAGATAGGATTCCTCCCGATACAAAATCGGAGGCGTCCGTTTCTACGATGATCTTTTTATCGGGGTCGAAATGAATAAGGATAGGGGCGGTGGTAGCCGTCACGAAGGTCTAGTTTAGTATACCATTGCGCTTTTGCTAGCCGATCGAGCGTTTCTCGGATGAGAGGAGAGGTATATCGGTCCTTGACTGTGATAGCATTTAGGCCCCGATAGTCAACACATAATCGTAGAGAGCCATCAGCCTTTTTTACCAAGAGGACCAGGGATCCCGCAGGGGAAGAACTAGCACGGATAAACCCTTTCTCTAAATTGTCCTCAATATATTTTTTTAGGACAATGAGCTCTTCCCGGGACATTCCGTACAGCGGTCCAAACGGGGCGTCTTTTCCTTCTTGGAGTTGTATCCGGTGGTCGTAAGATCGGCGAGGTGGTAGGCCTTGGGCTTTGGTTTTGTCAAACATGTCAAGGAAATCATGATATTTCGTAGGAATACGTGATTTCCATTCCTCCTTGCTGGTTTTGTCGTCTATGATTTTATTGATCTCATAGAGGGACATGGCATAGGCTTGGGAGGAACGTTTTCGGGTAAGAGTCCTGAAACTGGCAGCACCAATGTTTCATGGATGGTTGTTGTGTTGTGGT
This sequence comes from Gyromitra esculenta, assembly GCA_038503075.1. Lineage (NCBI taxonomy): Eukaryota > Fungi > Ascomycota > Pezizomycetes > Pezizales > Discinaceae > Gyromitra > Gyromitra esculenta. The sequence continues at coordinate 1,734,159 of JBCAML010000001.1, forward strand.
ACGAATGTTTTATTGTTTTGTTCGGGTTTACGGATACTTGGCTTTGCGGTTACTCTTTCTTTCTTTTGGTTTCCATTTACAATGAGTCAGACATGTGTCATCGAAAGGTTGGATTTTGGGTATATAAGCGAGAGGAAAGCCCTCCTGTTGTACTTTTCCTTCTTCTTTCCTTAAGCAACGTCTTCTATCGTCACTCTTGTATTTTACAATACAAACCTCGGTTATATCTCATAACCTCACGCTGTCGCCGTCCTCAAGTCCTCTATACTTGAACACTTCGTAGAGCCTGTGGAACCTTGTAAAACACTCTCGTCGCTTAGTTTTCCCTTCAAGTAGCACTGCTCATCTCGGGGGATACCTGAGAGCTTGAAGATAAACCTCGCCCCTTGAGACAATGAATGATACGTTTAGCCTAGGAGGATTAGGGATTGAGGGCGTGGATATAACGGGCAGGTGGGGAGCGCAACGGGTGGTGCAGAGTTTAGAGTTAAACTCAATGCGTTTATCGGCGAAGTGTAGATGGACATCATGATGGTTCATCCATGGTATTCCCAACACGAGGGGGTAGTGTCCGAGTTGGGTTACAAAACAGGGGGCTTGTTCTTGGTGTTGTTTGATGGATAGGTTGATATTGGCGATATGGGTAATATCTCCTGAGGCGACAGTACGACCGTCGATGACTTCAAGTTGTCGGGGTGTTTTAAGAGGAGAGAGTGGCAGGGAGTGGTGACTCGCAAAATTCTTGTCAATGAATGCAAATGCAGAGGCTCCAGTGTCCAGTAAAGCGTGTGTTTTGATGATTTTATTGCTATGGGAGATATTGCACGAAACTACAAAATGTTCCCCATCCAACTGATCCTCCACGCTTATACCGGAAACTGAAAACCCAGAAATTGAAAATGCAGACAAAGGAAAAGAAATTGGAACCAAGGCAGGGTCACTGGTCAGCCTTGGTTGGACTAGTTTAAAGCCTCGCTTGAGGCGTTTGCAGACTCTAGGGCAAAAAATTGAGGCGGGAGAGGTGGCGGCGGTAAGGAGGAAGCCGGGGGCGAACGGTTAGCAGGTGGGGCGGTGAGGGCTCCTCTCATCGTTGGTTTCTTTGGGGCGGAAGGGCAGTTGGCATAGGAGTGATCAGGGGCGGCACAGAACATGCACTTGCCTGTGGAGCGGCGCCATTGTTTCTCTTCTTCCGATAACTTTCTCCTGCCGTTGACCATAGTGTATCTTTGGTCCTGAGGAGGGCGAGAAAGGTTGCTGGTACGTCCGAAAGAGAGATCCATGGGGGCCAGGCCACCTGGTACGAACGACGAAGCAGGGACAAAAGGGGTCATTGCATTGGTAGAGGCGCTGAACTGTCCCATGTTCTCGCGATTGCTTCCCCGTTTCTCTGCTTTGCGGGCTCGGATGCGGTTGTCCATTCGGGTGAGAACTAGGACCATGTCGTTGAGGGTTGTGGGTGTAGCAGCGGCAAAGACCATGGCTTCCTTTAGTTCTTCTGACATACCATGTTCGAGGGCATCCATCTTTGAGTTTTCATCAAAGTTTAATTGCCCCATAATGCGCTGGAAATCTGCCAGGTAGGCGGAAAAATCTCGTTTGCCCTGTCTGAGTTGATGCAGCTCTCGACGAGCTGTACCGGTGGGATCGGGGTCACCAAAGGCGGTTTCCAGGGCGGCGATGAGGGCGGCAGCGTTGGTCCAAGTCGTGAGGCCTGAGGGAAGGACTGTGTGTCGAACTTGCTCCAGGGCTGCTCCTTCTAAGCGGTTGATTGTGTAGAGAATCATGGTATTCTTGTCAGCGAATCGGTCTCGGTTGACCGCAAGTTTTGAGCGAAGTTGGAGGATAAAACCAGGGAGCTTTGCTCTGGATCCGTCAAATTTCTCTGGGTCCGGCATTCGTTCGGAGCGATGGGTGGTGGCTGATGGTGGTGGAGGAGTGGCAGTAAGGTTTGGTGGAGCTGGGGGAAGGGAGAGGGCTGCGCGGGCTTCGTTTCGTTCACGGCGTAGTCGGTCAATGAGGGTTGAGGCGTCACTGACCCGTTGGTCTTGTTGTTGAGCGTGATGGTTGGCATTGTTTGTTTGGATCTGAGCGGTGTTGAGCTTTATTTCTAGCTCCTGGGTTCCTTCTTGTAGGACATCGATCTGATCTTCGAGGGCCTGGTTGAGTTCCCGGAGTCGATTATACAACTCGACGGGGTCATCCCTATAGGCCTGAGCAAATGCTTCTTTTGTAGGGAAGCGAGGTGTGACGACGGCGGCTCCTTCAGAGGAGGAGGTGACGGGGGCGGGGGAGCTCATTGTTGCTTTGGCGTAGGAGGTGTAGATGAGGAAGCAACGTAATCTCACGGTTCGATCCTCGTTTAAGCCCTTCTGTATCCCAGAAGGTGAGCAGAGCTACTCAAACAAGAATCGTTGCGATAAGAGTAACGAGGTTTTCTACAGGTCCTACGGGGTCTAACTCAAGGCGAGTTAAGTGTGAGAATGTTCTACAGCGACAGCGACCGCGAGGATTCTGAGGTAGAATCGAGATAGTATTAAAACAATACAGTAGAAGTAAAGTAAGAACGTTGCTTAAAGAAAGAGAAGAAAACCATAACAACCGTCTAAGATCCGTCCCTTATATACCCCGCAATTTCTCTCATGACTCATAACCGAAACATAGCCGAACAACAAAGACATTATAAAGGAACCATCATCCGTTGCAACCGTTACTTCTCCGAACCCTAACCCATCATTCCACTTCATCCGTGAAACCACTACCCTCTAGTCTTGGGCATACCATGGATGAAACATCATGATGTGCAACTCCACTTCGCCAACAAACGCATTGAGTTTAATTCTAAACTCTGCACCACTCACTGTGCCCTTCACTCCCCCATCATTACCTCCCCATCGATCCCTGCTCCTTCCAGACTAAACATGTCGTTTATTGGTGCTGCTAGCTTTAGAACCCTTACTAGGAAACGCAACCACCAAGCTTATGCCATGTCGCTCTATGAAATAAACAAACTCAGAGACAAAAAAACAGCCAAGGAAGAATGGAAATCAAGGATCCCAACCGAGTACCACGAATTCCTGGACATGTTCGATAAAGCGAAAGCACAAGGACTGCCCCCACGCCGCCCCTATGATCATAAAATACAACTGATGGAAGGGAAGGATGCACCATTCGGACCACTCTACGGGATGTCAAGGGAGGAACTTATCGCTCTCAAAAAGTATATCGAGGATAACCTAGAGAAAGGCTTTATCCGTGCCAGCTCATCTCCCGCCGGCTCCCCTGTACTCTTCGTAAAGAAAGCAGATGGCTCCCTCCGACTATGTGTGGACTATAGAGGTCTAAATGCCATTACCGTCAAAGATCGCTATACCTCTCCTCTCATACGAGAAACCCTCGATAGACTGGCCAAAGCTCAATCGTATACAAAACTCGATCTCAGCGAGGGCTATCATCAAATCCGCATCGCCGAAGGGGAGGAATGGAAAACGGCCTTCCGAACTCGCTATGGACTCTATGAATATCAAGTAATGCCATTTGACCTAACTAATGCACCCGGCACCTTTCAACGCTTTGTCAACGACTGCCTGAGAGAATATCTAGATATTTTCTGCACCGCCTATCTCGATGACATCCTCATTTATAGCAATACCTTCGCAGAACACCAGGCCCATGTTCGCAAGGTTCTCCAGACTCTCAGGGATAATGATATTTTGCTGAAACCTGAGAAGTGCGAATTCGAGGTACAAACTACCAAATACCTCGGTCTCATCCTTACCCCTGACGGCATCAAGATGGACGAGGAAAAACTCAAGGCCGTCCGGGAATGGGGAACACCGAAAAGCGTAAAAGATGTCCAAGCTTTCTTAGGCTTTGCCAACTTTTACTGTCGCTTTATTCTAGGGTTTTCTAGACTCGCTGCACCGCTCACCGCCCTCACCAGGAAAGACATTACTTTTGAATGGTCCGTTGAAGCTGAAATAGCCTTCGAAAACCTCAAATATGCCTTTACTACTGCCCCAATCCTAATTCACTTCGATCCCGACAAGAAGATCATTGTAGAAACAGATGCCTCAGACTTTGTGTCAGGAGGAGTCCTATCCCAATACGATGATAACGGTATCTTGCACCCAGTGGCCTTCTTCTCAAAGAAGCACTCCCCTGCGGAATGCAACTACGAGATCTATGATAAGGAACTACTGGCTATCATCCGTGTTTTCGAAGAATGGCGCCCCGAGTTGGAAGGATCAAAGCACCCAATCGATGTGATCAGCGACCATAAAAACCTTGAGTACTTCATGAGTACCAAGCAACTCAATCGCCGTCAAGCTAGATGGGCTGAATACCTATCGCGCTTTGATTTTGTGATCAAATATAGACCAGGAAGCCAAGGGGGAAAACCGGATGCGTTGACAAGGAGATCAGGAGATCTCCCCAAGGAAGGGGATGAACGATTAGCACATCAAAGCCAGGTGGTGCTAAAGAAGGAGAATCTTGACCCTAAGCTAAGTTTGTTGTCGGCTTCTTTATCAAACGAAGCCGCTGAACTGGACGCCCCCCTAAAAAAGCTATTTGCAGAAGGATATATTGCTGACAAGTTTCCTGAAAAAATCCTCCTAGCGTTAAGGAATAAGGACCAACAATCCAAGGAGATTACCTTAAGCGAGTGCAAGGAGGAAAATGGAAAACTCTATTATCGAGACTGTATCTACGTCCCAGAATCTGCCCCCCTCCGCCTTGAATTGATCAAAAGACACCATGATACCCCCGCCGCAGGCCATCCAGGACGCGATAAAACCTTCGAACTCCTTGCTAGGAGGTTCTATTGGCCCAAGATGAGGGAGTCGATCGGGCAATATGTCCGTAACTGTCATATCTGCCAGAAGGCGAAACCAGTTACCCAACGCACTCAAGGAGTTCTCCGTCCCCTACCCATTCCTAACCGCCCATGGCAAGAAATCTCTATGGATTTCGTTACCGGCCTTCCTGAATCGAATGGCTATGATGCTGTTATGGTAATAGTCGACCGACTGTCCAAAATGCGCCACCTTATCCCTTGTAACACTACCGTCAATTCCAGAGACGTAGCCGACCTATATCTACAACATGTCTGGAAATTACATGGACTACCCACGCATATTACATCAGACCGAGGTACCCAATTTACAGCACATTTTTGGAAAGAGTTATGTCAACGCCTTGGGATTCAAGCCAGAATGTCTACTGCCTTCCATCCTGAAACAGATGGACAGACGGAAAGACTAAATGCGGTTATGGAACAGTACCTGCGATTTTATGTGTCTTATCAACAAACAGACTGGAGTAGCTGGTTACCTATGGCCGAGTTCTCAGAGAATAACCAGGAATCTGCTAGCACTAAAGTTTCCCCTTTTTTCGCTAACTATGGGTACCATCCTCGCTTCGATACTACTCTCCTCCCAACCCAAGCGACCCCTCAAAGCCTAGATGCCGCCTCGTTTAGTCAAACAATGCAGGAACTCTATAACCACCTACGGACGCAGATAAGAACAGCCCAGGATATCCAGGAAACAGTTACGAATAGACACCGTATACCTGCTCCAGCTTACCGAGTTGATGACCACGTCTTCGTTTCAATGAAGAATATCAGAACTACCCGTAATGCTAGGAAGCTGGATTGGAAATGGATGGGACCTTACCCGATCAAGAAGATAGTTTCCCCTTTTGCCTATGAAGTTGACCTTCCGTCCTCGGTTAAGTACCACCCCGTCTTCCATGTTTCTTTATTGAAACCTGTGGCCCATGACGCTCTCCCAGGACAAATCATTCCTCCACCGGCGCCTGTTATTGTCAATGACCAAGAAGAATACCATATCGAGAAAATCTTGGACCAACGGACATATCATAAGAAACAACAGTACCTTGTCGAATGGACCGGCTATGCCCACCCAACCTGGGAACCTGCTGAAGACCTTGCAGATACCTCGGCACTGGAAAAGTTTTTAACTACCCCGACCTTAGCTACGCCTAGTGTTCGCAGGAGCTCACGCTTGAAGGAGGGAGCTACTTTCATGGATTGACGTAGGGAAGGAGTTGGGGTTCGGGTGGTTGCATAATTTCTTTGTTGTCCGGTTATGTTTTAGGTTGGTGTAATAATGTCTTTGTGTTTCGGTTGTTGCCGGGTTGTTGTTGGTGCTACCGAAAAGCGGGGTATTTAAGGAAGGATTTTGGTGGCCTTTGTTTCCCTTCTTCTTCTTTCCTTAAGCAACGTTCTCCGTTTACTTCTTCTGTATTGTTTTAATACTATCTCGATTCTACTTCAGAATCCTCGTGGTCGCTGTCGCTGCAAACACTTTCACACTTAACTCGCCTTGAGTTAGACCCCCGTAGGACTTGTAGAAAACTTCGTCACTCTTATCGCAACAGTTCTCGTTTAAGTAGCTCTGCTCATCTTCTGGGATACAGAAGGGCTTAGACTGGGACTGAACCGTGAGAATATATTGCAAATAGAGATCGGCTACATCTCGAGAATTAACCGTCGTATTGCATGGGATTAGATGACGCATCTTGGATAATCGGTCGACAACAACCATAATAGCATCATAGCCGTTAGATTCTGGGAGGCCTGTGACGAAGTCCATCGATATCTCTTGCCAGGGACGATTAGGGATTGGTAAGGGGCGAAGGACGCCTTGAGTTCGTTGGGTATTTGGTTTGGCTTTTTGGCAGGTATGGCAGTTTCGTACGTACCGGCTGACTGATTCTCTCACGGTCGAGTCCCTCGTTAAGCCCTTCAGTATCCCTGAAGGTGAGCAGTGCTACTTAATGAGGTATCGACGCGTTCAAAGAGTGCAGCGTTTCTACAGGTTCTACGACGGGTCTATCTCAAGGCGAGATAAGTGCGGCGAGATGAACAGCGACAGCGAGGATTCTGAGATAGAATCGAGATAGTATTTCTTTTAACAAGTACCGAAGAAGTTAACGAGAACGTTGCTTAAGGAAAGAAAGAAACAGAAACAAGAGCGACCGAAATCCTTCCTTAAATACCCCGCTTTTCGGTAACACCGACAACAACCCGACAACAACCGAAATACAAAGACATTATCCCAACAACACAACGACGACAAACGACAAAGGAATTATACAACCATCCTGATCAATGATACAAATTGCCAGCCAAACCATGAGACATCCCTTACGTCAATCCGTGAAAGTAGCTCCCCCCTTCAAGCGTGAGCTCCTGCGAACACTAGGAGTAGCCAAGGTCGGGATAGTTAAAAACTCTTTTAGTGCCGAAGTATCTACGAGATCTTCAGCGGGTTCCCAGGTAGGGTGAGCATAGCCGGTCCATTCGACAAGGTACTGTTGTTGTCCACGATGTGTTCGTTGCTCGAGGATTTTCTCGATAAAATATTCCTCTTGCTGGTTAACGATGATTGGAGGTGGAGGGGGTAGAACTTGTCCTGGAAGAGGATCGTCGGCAGCGGGCTTAAGGAGTGACACGTGAAAAACAGGATGGTATTTGACTGAAGAAGGAAGATCAATCTCGTATGCAAAAGGGGAGACTATCTTCTTTACTGGGTATGGTCCCATCCATTTCCAGTCGAGTTTTCGTGCATTGCGAACCGTCCTAATATTCTTCATTGATACGAATACTTGGTCATGGACTTGATAGGCAGGAGCGGGAGTTCGATGTTTATTAATAGAGGTCTCCTGGATATCCTGGGCGGTCCGAATTTGTATCCTGAGGTAGTCGTATAGGTTTTGCATTGTGGTTGCGAAGTTAGAAGAGTCTAGGCTTTGGGCGATGGCGGTTGCGGGGACAATAGAGGTGTCGAAGCGGGGATGGTAACCATAGTTTGCAAAAAAGGGCGAAACTTTAGTAGTAGCCGATTCCTGGTTATTGGCTGAGAATTCTGCCATGGCTAGCCATTTGCTCCAGTCTCCTTGTTGATAGGATACGTATGAGCGCAGGTATTGCTCCATGACTGCGTTTAGTCGTTCCGTCTGTCCATCGGTTTCCGGGTGGAATGCAGTAGACATTCGAGCCTGGATTCCTAAGCGCTTGCAGAGCTCCTTCCAGAAGTGGGCCGTAAACTGTGTGCCTCGGTCGGAGGTAATGTGCGTAGGTAGCCCGTGGAGTTTCCATACATGTCGAAGGTATAAATCGGCAACATCTCTAGAATTGACCGTGGTATTACAAGGGATTAGATGGCGCATTTTTGATAGGCGGTCTACGATGACTAAGATAGCATCATAGCCTTCGGATTCTGGGAGGCCTGTAACAAAATCCATCGAGATCTCTTGCCAGGGGCGGTTCGGAATAGGCAACGGGCGGAGGACTCCTTGGGTACGTTGGGTAACTGGTTTGGCTTTTTGGCATATATGGCAGTTACGCACATAGCGGCCGATAGATTCCCTCATCTTTGGCCAGTAAAAACTTCTACTTATTAGTTCGAAGGTTTTATCTCGTCCAGGGTGTCCTGCAGCGGGGGCGTCATGATGTCTCTGAATAAGCTCTAGGCGAAGAGGGTCAAAGTCGGGCACATAGAGTTTCTCCCGATAGCATAGTCGGTTATTTTCCTCCGTGCATTCACTTAAAGTGATCTCCTTTGATTGTTGATCCTTGTTTTTCAACGCTAAAAGTATCTTTGCTGGGAACTTGTCAGCGATATACCCTTCTAGGAAGAGTTTTTTCAGGGGGGCGTCCAGTTCAGCGGCTTCATTTGATAAAGAAGCCGACAACAAACTTATCTTAGGATCAATGTTCTCCTTCTTTAGCACCACCTGGCTCTGGTGTGCTAACCGTTCATCCCCTTCCTTGGGGAGATCTCCTGATCTCCTTGTTAGAGCATCCGGCTTTCCTCCTTGACTTCCCGGTCTGTAGGTGATCACAAAATCAAAACGTGATAGGTATTCGGCCCATCTGGCTTGACGGCGGTTGAGTTGTTTAGTGCTCATAAAATACTCCAGGTTTTTATGATCACTGATAACATCGATCGGGTGTTTTGAGCCTTCCAGTTCCGGACGCCATTCTTCAAAGACTCGGATGATGGCAAGTAGTTCCTTGTCGTAAATTTCATAGTTACACTCCGCAGGTGAGTGTTTCTTTGAAAAGAAGGCTACGGGATGTAAGATTCCTGCATCGTCGTACTGAGACAGGACTCCTCCTGATACGAAGTCTGAAGCGTCGGTTTCCACAATGATTTTTTTGTCAGGATCAAAGTGGATGAGGATGGGAGCGGTAGTGAAGGCATATTTTAAATTTTCGAAGGCGATGTCGGCTTCGACAGTCCATTCGAAGTTTATCCCCTTTCTTGTGAGTGCAGTAAGAGGCGACGCGAGTTTAGAAAATCCCAGGATAAACCGACGGTAAAAGTTAGCAAATCCCAGGAATGCCTGGACGTCCTTAACGCTCTTTGGAGTCCCCCATTCTCTAACGGCCTTTAACTTTTCTTCGTCCATCTTAATGCCGTCAGGGGTGAGAATTAGGCCTAGATATTTGGTAGTTTGTACTTCGAACTCACATTTCTCCGGTTTCAGAAGGATGTTATTGTTCTTGAGTGTCTGTAGAACCTTCTGAACATGAGCTTGATGTTCGGTGAAGGTGTCACTGTAGATGAGAATGTCATCTAGGTATGCAGTACAAAAGATATCTAGGTATTCGGTGAGGCAGTCGTTTACAAAGCGTTGGAAGGTCCCTGGTGCATTGGTGAGTCCAAAGGGCATGACCTGGTATTCGTAGAGACCGTAACGGGTTCGGAAAGCGGTTTTCCACTCCTCTCCTTCGGCGATTCGGATCTGGTGATAGCCGTCGCGTAGGTCGAGCTTGGTGTACCATCGGGCCTTCGCTAATCTATCAAGGGTTTCTCGTATAAGAGGAGAGGTGTATCGATCTTTGACCGTAATGGCGTTTAGGCCTCTATAGTCAACACACAATCGGAGGGATCCATCCGCCTTTTTTACGAAGAGTACAGGGGAGCCGGCAGGAGAGGAGCTGGCGCGAATAAAACCTTTCTCTAGGTTGTCCTCGATATATTTCTTGAGGACGATAAGTTCCTCTCTTGACATTCCATAGAGCGGTCCAAATGGTGCGTCCCCTCCATCAATTGTATTTTATGATCGTAGGGGCGGCGTGGCGGTAGTCCTTGTGCTTTTGCCTTATCCAACATGTCCAAAAAAACGTGATACTTAGCGGGGATCCTAGACTTCCATTCTTCTTTCGTAGTTTTGTTGTCTATGAGCTTGTTTATCTCGTAAAGGGACATGGCGTACGCTTGGTGGGTGCGTTTCCTAGTAAGGGTCCTAAAGCTGGCAGCGCCAATAAAGGACATATTCATTTTGGAGGGAGCGGGAATCGATGGGGAGATGACGATGGGGGAGTGAGGGGCACAGTGCGTGGTGCAGAGCTTAGAGTTAAACTCAATGCGTTTATTAGCGAAATGGAGGTGTACATCATGATGCTTCATCCACGGTATGCCTAGCACTAGGGGGTAGTGGCCCAGTTGGGTCACAAAGCAGGGTGCTTGTTCTCGGTGATTTTGGATGGATAGGTTGAGGTTAACGATGTGGGTAATGTCTCCGGAGGCGACGGGTCGACCATCGATAACTTCAAGTTGTCCGGGTATTTCTAAGGGGTAAGGGGGAGAGAATGGTGACTCGCGAATTTCTGATCAATGAATGCAAATCCTGAGGCCCCGGTGTCCAGTAAAGCGTGTGTGTTTATAATTTTATTACTATGGGAAATCTTGCATGCTACTACAAAGTGTTCCCCATCTAATTGATCCTCCACGCTTATACCAGAAACCGAAAACCCCGAAATAGAAAATGCAGACAAAGGTAAGAAATTTGAAACCAAGGTAGGGTCACTGATCGACCTTGGTTGGACTAGTTTAAAGCCTCGCTTGAGGCGTTTGCAGACTCTAGGGCAAAAAATTGAGGCGGGAGAGGTGGCGGCGGTAAGGAGGAAGCCGGGGGCGAACGGTTAGCAGGTGGGGCGGTGAGGGCTCCTCTCATCGTGGGTTTTTTGGGAGCAGAAGGGCAATTGGCGTAGGAGTGATCCGGGGCGGCACAGAACATGCATTTTCCAGTGGCACGGCGCCACTGTTTCTCTTCCTCCGAGAGCTTTCTTCGTCCGTTGACCATTGTGTATCGTTGGTCCTGAGGAGGGCGAGAAAGATTGCTGGTACGTCCGAAAGATAGGTCCATGGGGGCTAACCCTCCTGGGGTAAAGGAGGAGGCAGGGGTGAAGGCGGCGGGGGCACTGAATTGACCCATATTATCTCTGGCGTTTCCTCGTTTTTCTGCCTTACGGGCTCGGATACGATTATCCAGTCGGGTAAGGGTAAGAATCATCTCCGGGAGGTTAGCAGGGGCGATTGGGGCAAACACCATGGCTTCTTTTAACTCCTCTGACATGCCGTGTTCCAATGCGTCCATCTTCGAGTTCTCGTCAAAGTTTAACTGGCCCATGATTCTTTGGAAATCGGTAAGTAGGCGAGAAATCACGCTTTTCCTTGAGCTGGTGGAGTTCTCGTCGAGCAGTTCCAGTTGGGTCTGGGTCTCCAAAAGCAGTTTCCAAGGCGGCGATAAGTTCTTCTGCGTTGTTCCAAGTGGTGAGCCCTGAGGGGAGAACCGTGTGACGGACCTGTTCTAGGGCGGCTCCTTCCAGTCGATTGATAGTGTAAAGTATCATGGTGGTCTCATTGGCGAAACGGTCCCGGTTGACGGTCAACTTGGAGCGTAATTGGAGAATAAAGCCGGGGAGTTTTGCTCGGGATCCATCGAACTTTTCTGGGTCTGGCATGCGTTCCGATCGATGGGTATTTGACGGCGGGGGAGGGGTAGCTGTAAGGTTGGGTGGAGCGGGGGGCGCTTGGGTGGCGGATCGAGCCTCATTCCGTTCTTGTCGAAGTCGAGCAATTAGGCTGGCGGCTTCGGTGACCCGTTGGTCTTGTTCGGTCGCATGACGGAGGGCATTATCGGTTTGGATCCGGGCAGTATTGAGTTTTACCTCGTTTTCCCGTTCGCTTTCCTGGAGGACGTCAATCTGGTCTTCCAGGGCTTGGTTTAATTCCCTGAGTTCATTGTATAATTCTGCAGGGTCGTCTCGGTAGGCCTGAGCGAACGCTTCTCTAGTGGGAAAGCGTTTTGCGGCGACGGCGGTTCCTTCCATGGTGGAGGAGTGTCAGGTGTGCTTGGTAGTGGTAGAAGGTGTAGATGTCGGAAGCAACGTAATCTCACGGTCGAGTCCCTCGTTAAGCCCTTCAGTATCCCTGAAGGTGAGCAGTGCTACTTAATGAGGTATCGACGCGTTCAAAGAGTGCAGCGTTTCTACAGGTTCTACGGCGGGTCTATCTCAAGGCGAGATAAATGCGGCGAGATGAACAGCGACAGCGAGGATTCTGAGATAGAATCGAGATAGTATTTCTTTTAACAAGTACCGAAGAAGTTAACGAGAACGTTGCTTAAGGAAAGAAAGAAACAGAAACAAGAGCGACCGAAATCCTTCCTTAAATACCCCGCTTTTCGGTAACACCGACAACAACCCGACAACAACCGAAATACAAAGACATTATCCCAACAACCCTAAACATAACCAAACGACAAAGGAATTATACAACCATCCTGATCAATGATACAAATTACCAGTCAAACCATGAGACATCCCTTACGTCAATCCGTGAAAGATTCTCGCATCTTAGGCCAATAAAAGTTCCGGGCTAAGAGTTCAAAGGTTTTGTCGCGCCCGGGATGACCTGCCGCTGGGGTGTCATGGTGTCTTCGGATAAGTTCAAGTCGGAGAGAGTCAAGGTTGGGAACATAGAGACAATCGCGGTAGTGTAATAGGTTATTCTTATTACTGCATTCGCTTAAGGTAATTTCCTTGGATTGCTGTTCTCTATTCTTTAATGCTGCGAGTATCTTTTCTGGGAACTTGTCAGTGATATATCCTTCTTGAAAGAGTTTAAAAAGGGGGGCGTCCAATTCGGCGGCTTCATTTGACAAAGAAGCCGACAACAAACTTATCTTGGGATCAATATTCTCCTTTTTTAATACCACTTGGCTTTGATGCGCCAATCTTTCATCCCCTTCCTTGGGGAGATCTCCTGATCTCCTTGTCAATGCGTCGGGCTTTCCTCCTTGAGTGCCTGGTCGATACGTAATTACGAAATCGAAGCGAGAGAGGTATTCAGCCCATCGTGCTTGGCGGCGATTTAGCTGTTTGGTACTCATAAAATACTCAAGGTTTTTATGATCGCTGATCACGTCGATGGGGTGCTTAGATCCTTCTAATTCGGGGCGCCATTCTTCGAAGACTCGGATGATTGCCAGCAGCTCCTTATCATAAATCTCGTAATTGCATTCAGCGGGGGAATGTTTTTTTGAGAAAAAAGCTACTGGATGTAAGACGCCGTTATCGTCATATTGAGATAGGACTCCTCCTGATACAAAATCGGAGGCATCCGTTTCTACGATGATCTTTTTATCGGGGTCAAAATGAATGAGGATAGGGGCAGTGGTAAAGGCATATTTGAGGTTCTCAAAAGCAATATCTGCCACAACCGTCCATTCGAAGGTAATTCCCTTTTTTGTAAGTGCTGTAAGGGGGGAGGCGAGCTTGGAGAATCCTAGGATAAACCGACGGTAAAAGTTGGCGAAACCTAAGAAGGCTTGGACATCTTTAACGCTTCTTGGTGTTCCCCACTCTCGGACGGCTTTAAGCTTTTCCTCGTCCATCTTGATGCCATCGGGGGTGAGGATGAGACCCAAATACTTCGTGGTTTGTACCTCAAATTCGCATTTTTCTGGTTTCAACAGGATGTCATTGATCTTGAGTGTTTGGAGAACCTTTCGTACGTGGATCTGATGTTCGGCGAAGGTATCGCTATAGATAAGGATATCATCCAGGTAAGCAGTACAGAAGATGTCAAGATATTCGGTAAGACAGTCGTTCACGAAGCGTTGGAACGTGCCGGGGGCGTTGGTCAGGCCGAATGGCATGACCTGATACTCGTATAGACCGTATCGGGTGCGGAAGGCTGTCTTCCATTCATCTCCCTCGGCAATGCGTACTTGGTGGTAACCGTCACGAAGGTCTAGCTTAGTATACCATTGTGCTTTTGCTAATCGATCGAGCGTTTCTCGGATGAGAGGAGAGGTATATCGGTCCTTGACTGTGATAGCATTTAGGCCCCGATAGTCAACACATAATCGTAAAGAGCCATCAGCTTTTTTGACAAAGAGGACGGGGGATCCCGCAGGGGAAGAACTAGCACGGATAAACCCTTTCTCTAAATTGTCCTCAATATATTTTTTTAGGACAATGAGCTCTTCTCGGGACATTCTGTACAGCGGTCCAAACGGGGCGTCTTTTCCTTCTTGGAGCTGTATCCGATGGTCGTAAGATCGGCGAGGTGGTAGGCCTTGGGCTTTGGTTTTGTCAAACATGTCAAGAAAATCGTGATATTCCATAGGGATACGTGATTTCCATTCCTCCTTGCTGGTTTTGTCGTCTATGATTTTATTGATCTCATAGAGGGACATGGCATATGCCTGGGAGGTTCGTTTTCTGGTGAGCGTTCTAAAGCTAGCGGCACCAATAAACGACATGTTTAGCCTAGAGGGAGCAGGTATCGAGGGCGTGGATACAACAGGGGAGTGAGGGGCGCAATGGGTGGTGCAGAGTTTAGAGTTAAACTCAATGCGTTTATCGGCGAAATGGAGTTGCACATCGTGATGATTCATCCATGGGATTCCGAGAACTAGGGGGTAGTGTCCTAGTTGGGTGACAAAGCAAGGGAGGCGTTCCTGGTGTTGTTGAATAGACAGGTCGAGGTTAGCAATATGAGTAATATCTCCTGAGGCCACGGGACGGCCGTCGATAACCTCAAGTTGTCTTGCTATTTTTAGGGGAGAAAGAGGTAAAAAATGGTGACTCGCAAATTCTTTGTCAATGAAAGCGTATCCGGAGGCGCCAGTGTCCAATAGTGCTTGGGTTTTGATAATTTTATTATTGTGGGAAATGCTACAAGAAATAACAAAATGTTCCCCATCCAACCCATCCTCCACGGACATATCCGACACTGAAAACCCCGAAATGGAAAACGCAGACAAAGGTAAAGAAAACGGAACCGAAGTTGGGTCACTGATCAACTTCGGTGAAATTAGTTTAAAGCCTCCTCAGAGGCGCTGGATGATTCAAGAGCAAAAAACTGAGGAGGAAGAGGTGGTGGCGGCAGAGAAGAGGCGGGAGGCGTACGGTTGGCGGGGGGAGCGGTGAGAGCTCCTCTCATGGTGGGTTTTTTGGGGGCCGTCGGGCAGTTGGCATAGGAGTGGTCGGGAGCGGCACAGAACATACATTTTCCAGTGGAACGACGCCACTGTTTTTCTTCTTCAGAGAGCTTTCTTCGTCCATTGACCATTGTATATCGTTGGTCTTGAGGGGGACGAGAAAGGTTGTTGGTTCGTCCGAAGGATAGGTCCATGGGGGCTAGTCCTCCTGGAGTGAAGGAGGAGGCGGGAGTAAATGCGGCGGGAGCACTAAATTGGCCCATATTGTCTCGGGCGTTTCCCCGTTTCTCTGCCTTGCGAGCTCGGATACAGTTATCCAACCGAGTGAGGGTAAGGATCATTTCAGGGAGGTTACCGGGGGCGATTGGTGCGAATACCATGGCTTCCTTCAGCTCTTCCGACATTCCATGTTCTAGGGCGTCCATTTTCGAATTTTCATCGAAATTGAGTTGTCCCATGATACGTTGGAAGTCGGCTAAGTAAGCCGAGAAGTCTCGTTTGCCTTGACGGAGCTGATGTAATTCCCGTCGAGCGGTACCTGTGGGATCGGGGTCTCCGAAGGCTGTTTCCAGTGCGGCGATGAGGGCGGCGGTATTGGTCCAGGTGGTAAGGCCAGAGGGGAGTACACTGTGGCGAACTTGTTCTAGAGCTGCTCCTTCTAGGCGGTTGATGGCGTAAAGGATCATGGTATTTTCGTCTGCGAATCGGTCTCTGTTGACGGCCAGTTTAGAACGAAGTTGAAGAATGAAACCGGGGAGCTTGGCTCGGGACCCATCAAATTTCTCTGGGTCAGGCATGCGTTCAGAGCGTGAGGTATGGGCTCGTGGTGGGGTGGCGGCGAGGTTTGGTGGGGCTGGGGGGGCCTGATTGGCGACTCTGGCTTCGTTGCGTTCCTGGCGTAATCTGGCGATGAGGTCGGCGGCTTCAGTGACTCGTTGGTCCTGTTGCATGGCGTGTCGTGTTGCATTGTCCGCTTGGATTTTCGCCGTATTGAGCTTTATTTCCAGCTCTTGCATGCTCTCCTGAAGAGCGTCGACTTGATCTTCTAAAGCCTGATTGAGATCTCGGAGTTGATTATATAACTCTACAGGGTCGTCTCGGTATGCCTGAGCAAAGGCGTCTTTTGTGGGAAAGCGGGGGGTAGTGATAGCGGCTCCTTCAGAGGAGGAGGCAGCGGGGGCGGAAGTACTCATGATCTAGGCTGATCACTCGGGAGGGAGTTGGTGCGTAAGTAATGTTGATCAAGCCACTCAGGAGTGACTTCGGTGAGAGTTTGGGGTCTTCGTGGGGTCAAGCAGGGAAAGATTTGGAGGATGGATTGGCGTATCCAACCGAGAATTTCCATGTAGGGGCGTCGTGTAGGAGGTGTAGATGAGGAAGCAACGTAATCTCACGGTTTGATCCCTTGTTAAGCCCTTCAGTATCCCTGAAGGTGAGCAGTGCTACTTAAACGAGGAGTCAAGCGACAAGAGTCACGATGTTTCTACAGGTCCTACGTGGGTCTAACTCAAGGCGAGTTAAGTGTGGGGGTTTCACAGCGACAGCGACCGCGAGGATTCTGGAGTAGAATCGAGGTAGTATTCGAAACAATACAGTAGAAGTAAGGTAAGAACATTGCTTAAGAAAAAGAGAAGAAAACCATGGCGACCGTCTAAAATCCATCCCTTATATACCCCGCAATCCCTATCGTGACTCATAACTGAAACACAGCCGAACAACAAAGACATTATAAAGAAACTATCCTATGTTACAACCGTTACTTCCCGAACCCTAACCCATTACTTCACTTCATCCGTGAAAAATAGGTGAGGTGTCGTGGTGGTAGGATACCCATAGTATGGGGGAGGGGGAGTGTATTCGTTCCAATCACTTTTAAGTTGGGATAGGATGGCTTGGTTGCATGATTCTAAGATCATTGGTTGATTTGGATTTGGTTTGTCGATGGCAGGGCCTGACGCGCCAGGGTAGTAGTTGCATGGGAGAAATTTCCATGCTTCGTGTGCAAGAGCGTCTATTACCAGATGGCGGACGTGTGATTTGGAGTTGGAGTTCCAGGGTCGAGGTCTACGAGGGCCCAGGCCCTTTAGGTGGCTTCGGAGAAGCGGTAGAGGAGAACCATTTGCTTGAAAGTTTGGTGGAAGGCAAGCAGATGCAGGGTTAAATAGCATGGGTAGAGTTGCAATGCGAACCGCATGGCGTCTTCTGAGGTATTTAGCATATGGGAGTGTAGGGGGAAGGGCCGCTTCTCGGGTGAGGGCGCCGATGTTTGTGGATGAAAAGCAGTTGGTGATCCACCTGAGGACGTTGTTCCAAAAGGGGTCCAGTTTTTTTAAAATAGTTGAGGACGGAACAAGAATGTTCATTCCATATGTGAGTATAGGTCGGATGAGGCCCATAGCAAGCTTACGGGCATTGGAACTGGTGAGGCTAGAGCCCGACGTTGATAGAGATTTGATTGCGAAAAAGGCTTTCTGAGCTGATGCTAGTCTTTTGAGAAAGTGCGTATTTGTGTTAAAATTGTGGGAGAGCCAAAATCCCAGCCATCGGATGCATAGTTGTGGAGAAAAAGAATTTCCAGCGAGTTGGATGGAAGCGCCTGGAGTGGGAGGGAGATGGTTGTGGATTGTAGTCCAGTGTATAAGTTCAGTTTTAGGAATTGAAAAGGAGACTTGGATAGCATCACCTATGATATTGATGTCATGGGCTGCTTTTTCCAATAGTCTGGCATTTTTCCTGCTGGAGTGCGAGAAGACCGTTATAGCAAAGTCGTCCACATACGAAAATGTGAATTTATATGTATTGCTAAGGTGAAGGGGTGCGACGTAGATGCAAAATAAAAGTGGTGATATAGGAGATCCTTGGGGAACTCCTACAGAAACAGGGAGGAATTTACAGGGCGATCCTTTAAAGAGGAGAGCGCATTCGCGCGAGTGAAGGAATGATATGATCCAAGAGGTCATGTAAAGTGGGATGTTGTGGTTGAGAAGTCTCCTTTCCAGGATGTGGGGGTTGACATTATCGAACCCACCTTTAATATCTAAAAAAAGGGTGGAGTGTAAGACCGGTACTTCTTACCGCACAGGAAATCTCCAAGAAGCTTTAGATAACAATCTAGACGCTATAACCTGCCCGGTTGCTATCCGCAACACAATACACAGGCGCAAGTCCTAACTGCTTCTTATGAACCGCTAAAAGATAACCGTAGGGTTCAAAGTAGGGATCGAGCAAAGTTCCGTGAAGAACTTCCAATAGTAAGGTTTTAATAACTAACGCTGAAGGGTCCTTGGCCCTATGTGTAGTTTGAATATCGCTTGCTTTGCTTGTTGGGTATCGTGTTCGTTCGAATATACTCTTCGTCTAACCAATCTGGAAGGACGAGGTCTGTTGTGGACGCGTCGTGACTTTGAGGTTCGTGTCGCATGAAGCAACAGCAAAGTCTCTTGAAGAAATAAAGGATTCTTTGCATGAAGAAAGTATTACTTTGAAGATGAAACGAACGCAGGACCTTGAGAGTATGAATGAAAGTCGTATACCGCTAAGCTATACAATATAATATTGATAAGTTTCATGGATTGATTCAGGGATGAGTCGTGGTCGGGATGGTTGTACAATGTTGTTGTTGTTTGGTTAGGTTTTCGGGTTATGATAATAATGTCTTTGTATTTCGGTTGTTGTCGGGTTGTGGTTGGTACTATTGAAAAGCGGGGTATTTAAGGAAGGATTTTGGTTGTTTTCGTACTTCTTCTTCTTCTCTCCTTAAGCAACGTTCTCAGTTTACTTCTTCTGTATTGTTTCGAATACTACCTCGATTCTAACGAGAATCATGCCATTTGTCACTTATCTCACGCGAGATAGGCCTCGTAGAAGCTTGTAGAAACGTCGCGTACGCGAACGTGTTGTTTCACTCGTTTAAGTAGCTGCTCACCTTCGGGATCTTGAAGGGCTTAACGAGGACTCAACCGTGAGAATAAGGCTCGTTCTTCGTCGTAATGATCGGGAAGAGAGCCTTCCAACGGTGAAACTGGACTACTTATAGTAGTCAAGCGTCGAATACAAAGGCTATGTAATAACATGAACTAACATGAAAAAATCCCATAGACCCTGAACGCTTTCCTTCGCTCCTACCCCTCTCATTATCGTATGGCGTGATTATCGGAATTAACCGGCGACGCAACGTATAAGCGAATCGGGGAAGTGTCGATCGAAAGAGTCGGCCATTGATGACACAAGGAAACTAAACATCCAATCCGAATCTTATTAATAATCAACCAAGATTAATAATAACCGACATGGTCGGGGATTGAACGCTAGTCCATATGTGTGCATCGTAAGCGAACTCAAGTCGTAACCAACTAAGCTACCAATAGGTATAACATGGAGACTTTTTTATCAGCAGCTTGAAGGAGTTGTACATCGTGTAAGAGGGCGGAGACTGCGTCTCCAGTTGATATGAGTGATAGGGAGCCGCATTGATTGGGGTGGACGAGGCCGTTTGAACGCGAGAGGTAAGCGAGTCGTGTTGCGATGATACGCTCTTATATTTTTGAGAGGGTTTAGTGTCTTATGACTCTGAAAGAGGTTGCTGACGAGTAGGATTCCTTATTGGGTTTAGGAAGTACAATGCCGAAGGCCTTTTTAAGTTGGAGAGGGTGATATCCATACTGCGCTAGGGGATTGATGAGAGAGTGAATGATGCTTGGATTAATATTATTAATCTTTTTCCAGATGCTATATGGAATAGTGTCTAGTCCGGGAGCAGATGAATTGGAAGATTTGCTTAACGCAGAAGAGATTTCATCGAAATCTATTTCTTTGAAGTCTGTGTGAATATGGTAGAGGGGCGGAGATTTAGTGATACGTGGAGGAAAAAAATGCTGAATGAGTGAGGAGGCAAGTTGTGTCGGGGTTTTGATATTGGGAAAATTTGGAAAAACGTCATTAGGAGATGATGTTTTCATTCTTTTGGCGGCCCATATATCAGAGGGTGAAGCGTTTGCTAAAAAGGAAGTCCAATGGTTCTTTTTGCATTTGGCGATTTCATGGAAGTAGGCGTATTTTGCTTTGCGTACTTCTGCAGAAGGGGGAGCTTTCGATCCTTTGAACCGATTTCTATGGGATTGATTGACTGAATGGAAGATTGCGTGTATATTCCTAACTGTTGCCGAGTATATATAGTTATATGAGTGTGGTGCTATATTTATTTAGTACTTCATTCGGCATATTCAACCCTTAGGTTATTGTGCTCTTCGCACTAAATTTTACCCCCCCCACTCCCACTTCCCACTTCTCCTTATATACTCCTGATCCCCCTTCTCTTGCTTTTCACCGGTGCCGTACCTTCGGAAAGGCGGTACGGTGTTATATATTGCTGAGTGTGAGGACTCACTGGTAGAATCAAGTCAAGTCATTGAAACGAGAAGTAGATCGCGATCAATATATGTCACGTCTTAATACCTACATCATTGAAAATTAAGGATGGGGGGACATCTAGATGGACCGAATAACTTATTGTATAAACTACGGGGTACCGGTGAATTTGTCTAGGAATTTTGGTGCAGCGACCAATGGCACAAATGAACTTACAGGGATTTGATATCTCCGGTACGGAATTTAAAAAAAAAGTAAGGAAAGTAGAGATCGAGGCTTGATTGATTGATTTGCTTGGATGCCCAGTCTCTACAGGCCTGAGTATAGAGAAACGCACACATACTAGTACATGAAAGGATTCTCAACTCCGGGATTCCCGTTCTCGTTCCCTAAAGCTACTATGGCTCGCCTCCGGTACCCGGTTGGAAAGCTTTTTTTTTAAATAGTAGAAGTATAAAAATGTAAAATGCCGAGTGATAAATTATGACCATATCTACCATAGAACTATTTTTTTGTTTATCTATTTATTGGGAGTATACAGCCCACATGTTATGATATTGTCCCTAGAGGGGAATTTGAGTTTGTGACTCCAGGATCAACTGGGGTGCGATGCGCTTTTCTCCATTATATTATTGGACCATATTGGGCTTGGAATCATGCAAAAGCAATGTCTCTAACGGTATAACCGGCGGCATGAAACTAATCCGTTTAATCCCTGTCGTGGACTGAATTCATCCTACTAGATGGTTAATACTTTCTACCTGCGTCGGTTTGTCTAAACCTGTGACTGGTTTGTCATTGATTTGTTCGAAGCACTTGCTCTGCTTCTTACGTTTAGTTTTGACGGATGTCGTAGTTCTTGATCGCGACTCGTCCAGCCTACTTGGGTAGTTGCAGTCAACTGCAATCAAACATAACTATAGTATTAGCTTTAATTTGTAAGTGGTAGGAATGTCAAATTTACGAAAGACAATTGCAGTTTCATACCATCGTCAATCGCGTATAAGAAGCTCCTTTTCTGTTGAGGGAGCGAGAAGAATATACCTACTGTCTTAAGAATAAATGAGGAGTAGTTTAATATCATAGGTTGGGTAGAATCAATCGTCTTGCAGAGCTCGATCATTCTGTAGATATTTTATAGAGCCTCAACAGCAAATGTTAAGCTCCCTTTGCTGCCCTAGAATTGGCTTAAATTTAAGGCTTGCTTATCTATCAGCACTATACTCCATCGCAAAAAGTTATGGCTGCTACCCATCCAAGGTGATCGAGAATCACTATTAAGGGATAAAGGTCATAGAAGAGGACCGCTGAGAAAGAGAGCTTTGATCTTCTTGGATGCGTTTCTCATGTTAAGCTTTCTCATATTTCCTTCGCTTTCCTTACCTTATGCTCTACTTCCCTTAAGCTTTGTAATGAAACCAATCAATTAGTGTAAAAGCTTTCCCGGCCTCACTACCCCGTGATATGTTTTTTCCCTTTAATGGATGGAGGCTGCTTATGAGTAGGTCGAGGAGAAAGGGGAGGAAAGGGAGGAGAAATCGACTCTGGAGGGATCTGACCAGAATTTCTACTTCTTTCTAATGCCTTTTACTCTACATCCTTCAATTCTACTAACCTTTATGCTAATATACTCGAGGCAGAAGAAACGCAAATTGCTAGAAGGGTCTAGTTAACTAAAGAACCAAGTAAAATCTCGCAGTTTGGCTGCATTCCCGGACAATTTCTGCTTCCGAGCGCTACGCCGACAATCTTGTACCTTCAATATGGATTTCCTTGCTTTTGATGTGAAATCTTGAGGGTTCTTGGAATCTACAACCTATCGCAGCGTACGGGGATAATCAGATTTTGGCAATGTGCCTTTCAACCAATTAAATTTTACGGGTTAGAGTACCTAGTAAGATTCACTCAGAGAGCGCAACCTTCCTACGTAATATCTGAGTCCGCTCGCTAGGTATTTGTTTATCGAGGCGGAGCGATCTCAAGGCCTTACTTGCCAAAAAAAAAGGTTTGTGACGGACTTATACGTGTAAAGTTGGGTAGCAACCAAATCCATATTTCGGAGGCTACAGCCTATAGAATTTAACATCGACAAGTATAAGTTAACAACTAATGTGTAGATAGAGCCACAAAAGAAACAGCAGTGGCAAGTTGATTGTGGGCTGGGGAATTGTGTTGTTAATGGGGGTACGGTCACTGCCGAGGTTTACTCACGTCACAAACTTTATTTTTTAGCAAGTGCATTACACGTACCCCACGGATTGAGATCGCTTGCATGAAGAGTGATTCTTGAGTTTTTTGGGATATCTGGGGTTCGCTATCAGATATCATTGATCAGATCAGATGGCAGGTTAGAAACTTGTTTACCGGATTACTTTGTTTAGGGTAAATATATGGTTGTTGAGGGGGGGTCGATCCGCGGGTCTCGGGAATATCCGCTCCCGAAACCAGATTTAGAGAGATGTTGCACGGATTCTGCTACCATATTATCTCGCGGATAACGAACACGACTAACCTGGTCAGGATCACAATACTTAATAAAAATATGCATATCTAGAGTAGAGATCTGGTTGCTGATTAGTTGTTGGTTCAGGAAGCAATTCCAGATAGTTTGGCGGTTTCTGTGTCGAAGGCCAGTTTAAAACCGCCCAACCCGCACTGTTCGATAATACGGTACATAGTGCGTACAACGCACTTTGTTTTGTTCGGATCTACTAACCCGGATCCCTTTTTACTTACTCATGTCGCCGAGTCGCTATTGCTTTCCCCTTTATAGAAGTAGATCTGCCCACCAAAAACTACCCAGCGAGACCGCTATGAGAGGCTAATTCTTGGAAAGAGTGGCCAAGAAGTTGGTTGCCACGCTGGAAAGTTTCCTACTTGCGTAAGAATCCAGATCTATTTCCTAGATCGGGAAAGCAATAGCAACTCGGCAACATGAGTACAGCTACTCGGATACCACATGAAGAACCTGAAAATGCATGTTCTAGGTCGAGGTTTCTGATTGGCTGGATCTAGCCATATTGACTTACTGATTGGTCAACCTAATACGCTTGTTTTCAGGTTCTTCGTGATGTATCCGAGGCTTTGACCTGCTCTGGGGAGTGTTCAGGTATACAATATACCGTATTTACTCGAAAAATTGAGTAGCTTGCTTTCTTGGATCTAACTTAAATTAGCTTAGAAACGACCCGAAATCGGCTTAGATACGCCGCTCAATCTCTGACAAATTCCTTCGCGGGTTAGTGGCGAAGTGTATACGCTACCCAATTTTTCGAGTAAATACGGTATATATAGCACTACTGTTGGGGTGCTTATTGCTATGTAGCACTGATTTAAACGCTCGGAGGTTGGTTATACGCTGGCTATGGAACACATGTACACGATATGCTCGGGGCAGGTTTGAAGAACCCGAAAAACGCAAGCAGGAGTTGGCTAATCAACCCAATAATGCGGCTAGGAAGAGCAAATCAAAGAAATCTACTAGTCAAAATTTTTTTTTCGGATTCTTCATACCTGCTCCGAGTATATTTGCTGTCTGGGATTTTTTTTAACATGGTAGTGGGCATTCAGACTCACCGTGTACAATACTTAGAATCGGACATAGCAAGGCGTGACTGCATTTTATGTAGGATATTTTGACCTCGGGACTTGCCATTCACCAATGCCGTTATATGCGTGCGCAGGATTTGAAAATCAGCAACTGGCCTGCATGCGCGCGACGCGCGCAATATACAGTATTGAGTGTGTATATTACAACTAGAACCTCCACTGGAACTCGAGGGCGGGTCATTAGGGTCACCGACTTGGGAGAAGCGGACCCACGGCTAGCTAGCGCTAGGAGATGTATTTATTTAGGGGGATAAATTCTTGGTGCTGTTTTCATGATAGATTCTATGGTCTCAAGGTTCACCATAAGTTTGTCGTAGCTTTGTGTGGGTTGTCTTAAACCATATGCATCTTATCCAAATCAGTGTGGAATTTTAAGCGATCCAGAATTTGGAGACCCTATACTAAGACCCGCTTATGTGCTAGAGTCATGTTATATCGTATCCTCATGCACGATAGCTGTTCTGGTGTTTCCTTGCTAGATGTGAGACCTGTGGGGGGTATGTACCTAAAGGGAAGAAAAAACAGTAGGGGGCCACATGACATGATTTGCGACAACGCAGACGAGTGGCAGATCTCAAGTCTCGGGAATGATATCTCCTCGATAACAAATTCGGACA
The DNA here is from genome assembly GCA_038503075.1 of Gyromitra esculenta. Taxonomy (NCBI): domain Eukaryota; kingdom Fungi; phylum Ascomycota; class Pezizomycetes; order Pezizales; family Discinaceae; genus Gyromitra; species Gyromitra esculenta. The sequence continues at coordinate 1,759,022 of JBCAML010000001.1, forward strand.
GCCTGAAACCAAAAGAGAAAGTGGCGTGTTGATGCGTCAATAGAACTAGGACTGCAAAGCCTAAACAAAGCAGGGAGTCCTGAGGTTATTATGTTGGCCCTCTTGCTATGTTTCCAAGGTACAGCACTTAGGCTTGGGGTAAGCGATGATGGAGAAAGGCGGGGTTATCTATGTCCTGCTCCAAACATCTCCGGATCCTCAGGATATATGTACATGAGTTGATGAAATACTTTGAAACTTGTTAGTATAGAGTATTTGGGTAGAAATCTACAATTACAGGTTGGAAAGGCTTTCTATATTTGCCATTTCCTGCTTGAAACCACCAAAGGTATCTAGCCAAAGAAAATTAGTTTTAGCGTGTGAGCTAAAACTATCAACATGAGCCTTCCTCACATCTACACTCGCATGCGCATGTACATTCACACGAACATGCACACTCACAGGCACATACACATGCACATCCAGCACATGTACATGCACATTTATGGGGTTCCTGCACTTGTATCTCCCCCGAGAGCGGTTTCCTACCATAGACAAAGTATCTGTTTTAAACGTGGTAAGTAATTTTAGGTCATTGATTTGATCACTGAAGACGTAGAATAGATAAAAGTAGCACTTACGCGTTGCAATAGAGTTCTGCTGGATTTTCAGAGAGATCTTTCTCGGCTGCTTCGCACATCAATCGGATTCTCTGATCGGTCCATCCCTCTCTATTAGATAGGAGATGGTTGGCGAACGCGTGGAGACCATCCTTAAGTCCATGATAGGCCCATAAGCCGGCCCGTTTTGATATTTCGCTGTCCTTGAACCACGTGCCGATCGGCCAGGGCACGATTGTTTCCTTAATCTCAACAAATCTATATATTTTTATATCCTACTTAGCAAGGAGTTCGGCCAAGGATGGAGGGATAAAAGTTAGACCTACCCAACCCTCTTCATATCGCATTCAGCTCTTTTTGCATACTGGAGTGTGTGACCGGCTTTCCTGGCATGATATGTGACAAGATCCCACCAGAGTTTTAAAGCTCCAGTGGTCTTCTTGTCGTACTTGCAAGCACCCGAGCACACGCCTTTAGGTTCTTCATAGTTCTCGCAATCTGACGAGCAACCTTTATTTTTCTCTGGGTCTAGTTGGTACCTGCAAACACCCGCGCATTTCTCAAGTGTGGAGAGATCCGTTTCAACACCGCACTTGCAAACTTTAGAGGTACCGCCGAGTCTGCAATGATTCGTGCATAAAAAGGCATCGTAGTCTTGAAATTCAAGGTAACCTCCTGGCTTGAGATGTCTGTGCGAGAATAGGTAATAGTTAGTACGTTTTGCAGTTAGATATGTAAGCTTGCACATCTACGAAGAATCGTTCATGGCGAGAAAAAAGATAGCTAGCATTGATACTATAATCCTAGGGGAGGCAGTAGGAAAAAGAAGAACTTACAAGAGGCATGTTTTGAGAAGCTTCGGCCAGTCCCTGATAGCTCCAGAAAGACAGCGGATATGGATGAAATCAAAATGATTCTGTTTGTATGTCCAAAGGCTCTCGATATCATCAACATCAAACACACAGTTGTCCGGAATCCTAGTACATCCAATCAGCCTCCACTGTCTTAGCTAATAAAAATTAGAATTATATACCATGGTGGTTGTATCTTGCTTAAATCATTTCCTATTACTTCTATAGTTGGATGATCTCTGTTGGATTAATTCAAATCAATAAATTGTCTCAATTGGCCCCGCACTACCCCTTGAGCTCCAATTCAAGTTCAAACTATTTTTCAGGTGAGGAGTACATACTCTGCTAACCCAATTGCCCAATTCCCATTGCCTGTCCCAAGATCTAAAACGCGAATAGGGTCATTCGGATCTCTCGGCACATCTAGCTCTAGGGGCACGCTAAAGAGCTTTCCACCATTTAGGAGACGGAAGGCACGATGGTAATAATCTAGTCGATTAATTTCCATCGTGTCGTTGGGCATCATGTATTGGTTTGCGCGGTACGCTTGATAGCGACGACCATTGAGGTACTCGTGATGAAAAGCGCTAGAGTCGATAGTGGAGACACTCGAGCTCACTATTGAGGCATTATCATCAATAAATGCATCCTTATCCTCCTCCAACTGTAGTGGAGAGCAAGGGAGGGTTAGTTAGCATAGCTAGTGATGGTAAAATATAGACATCTAAGTTCAAGGGAAGGAAGGGATAGGGAGAGAGTCATTGGGTATGTAAGGCGGGGAAGGTGCGGGGGAAACACTTGCATAGCTAAAGTCGTCCTCATTGTACAGATCCTGATTAGCCATTTAGTTAATGAATAGGCGTTACCGTAGCGAAGTGCTGATAATTAAGGAAAGAGAAGTGTAATTTATGGCTTCAGTCACTCTTGGAGAGACGTCGAAGACGAGACTCGAGGAACTAGTTGGGTTTAAGAACTGCTCGAGCGAAGTGAGTTAAATGTGACCTGATTGCAATTGGCCAGTTGATTCGACCAATGGCATTCGATGACATCCCTGCAGGGCATTGAGAAACCTCCATCCCACTGGGGACGACCCCCCCAACAATCCATTATCTAGTGATACCTACTCAGAATTGGAGGCCTTGAGCTTTAATAAGCCTGTGAAAAGCTCGCAGTCGGGATCTCACGGCGTTCGATCCCTCTTAGCTCCTATGGCCACCACTTCGCGGTGGCGCCCTACACAGTGTTTTCGAAGTCCTGATATTGGGTTAGGGTTCTCTAGATCTCATCCTTAGTGAGTAAGTAAGTAAATTTCATATACGCATTAGATCTCATCCTTGTTCTTGGAGGGTGGCAATCAATATTTACTAGTCAGATCGACTGACCAATCAGCATCGAGATTAATTCTTTTCTTACTCCATAACCCTTCACTTCGTTCAGGGCAATATTGTTGCCCAAGACCCTTGGTGTTCTAGATGCACGAAATACCTGTCGTTCTTTGTTCGGTGCATACGACGCCCTACGTGCTTGGTAAGTGTTCTCCAGACGTCGTTTTATCAGTGCTGTGTGTAAAGCAACGCCCCAATATGTCTCTGTTGGCCAAGCCAACTTATCGACCCCCCACGAGTCCTTGGCCAGATCCAGAACTTCTGGGCGAAAGTCTTACTATGTATTTAGTTCGCTTAATTTAGGCATAATCTACATCATGGGGGAACAATGAACAGGGGTTAGCATTAGAGTATATATACCAAGCCTAATAATATTCATTGCACCTGCTGTACGTTCCCCCCCCACTTCTAGATCTTCGTCTTAGGTACGGTATATTATCAATCTGTCCCATAGTCAAGTTAAAAATTAAAAATTAAAAAAATCCTCTATGCAGCGATAGTTCAGCACAAGGTTTGTTTAGTCAATAGAGAATGGCTAATAAAAAAAATTAGAAATCTAGTTACATGTTGTAGCCCCGCTACAGGCCCACTACGGGACGTGAAGTCTGTAGACGACAGAGCAATTTACATACGCCCAAGTTAAGAGAGATAGGGTAGCTCTTTCAGCATCGTGGCTAGGGTCTATTATTATCCCTTGCTCTGGTAAAAAAAAAAATTCTGGCCCCTCCCTGTACTGTGTGCTATGGCTCAACACATGCTAGCAGAAGCCTCTTCAATAAGAATCGCAAGATAGGCTCCCTTAGCAGGAGAGGTCAGCTTTACTAGATTAAGGGAAGTCTTTTAAGTATTTGGATATTTGAAGGCTACTCTAAACTTCAGACCCCGCGGTATTCGTGGTTGGAATCTGACAGCGATGAAGCGGAACGCATGGCATCGGAAGGCTGGATGGCATCATGCTCTTATAAGATGGTTCCAATGGAGCCAGAATAGAGAAGATAACGTTCGTCACCGTGCAGCCGACTATCACTGGGATCCCGATCACCTGAGACGTTTTCTGCCCTATGGGTCGATGTACAATAGCAAATGTATGAAGTTCACATAGGGGAGAACAAGGAAGTTTTCATAGGCTACTAGTGCCTGTTTAGGGCCTCTGAGCCTCATTTGTAGAAAAACCACCCCTGGAGTTCAGGGGATGATATAATAACCCAATGAATGATCAGAATCCGGGCTTAGATAGTCAAAGGGTTTAACTATTAACTTGGTATGGCGCAGATAGCTCTCCTGGCGGTTGTGTTGGGGGATTTGTAGAGGTGGATTTTGTTTTTGTGTTTTGTTTTTAGCTAACCGCCATAACCTAAGGGTTGGATGCGTGTATGACTAATCCATCTATCTATCTATCTAACTCTCTTGGCTGTGGTACATCCTCTCAAATGCAGAAAGTAACCCTTTTCAGGTCTTTTTTAGGAAAAATGAGCTATAAAAAATAATTCACATCTGCACAGAATAGCCTGACTTAGTAAAAAATATTATCTATAGGCTATAAAAAATATTATATGTAGCTGTGGGGTTACTGGGGTGTATATGGTACACGATATAGCACTTGTGTACAAAAAAATGTCTGTTTTTTGGTCAATATGCTGTATCAAAGAAAAAGTTGCTGTTGGGGGCTAATGGTACAAACTATATATTCGTCACAAATATTAAAAAAGGCTTCCCTACTTATAATAGCGGCTTCCGATCAGTTATAAATAACCCAGAGGAGCCCTTTGGCCATTATTCATACATATTCTATTTATCGGCTGTTTGTAGAGGGCTTGGGAGTAATAAAACGTCTTAGTGATCGGGATCCCAGTGATATATATATATATTAATAGATAACTTTGAATAGTACTCTATATAACTATAGAGTCTTAGAGAGTGTACTACTTAGGCGTTCATTAAATACTGGGAAATTTTGTAACAAGCTGCACCGCGCGTGTCCCACCCCTTAAAGTAACCAAATTAGCTACAACGACGAAGAGATAATGGTATATAGCTAGACACAACTATATATATTTAGCTACTATTGGCATATGATTTGATCGATTCTGTTTATTTGAAGTTGTAGTTGGCGGGGCGTGGCTTGTGTCATATTTCTCAGTATTTAACGAACGCCTAAGTATGCGGACAGAAAATATTCTGTCACGCGGATCCCGTATGTATTTAGAGTGTTCGGACATAGTTTTAGTCAATATTGTTTTATCCACTTCTATACATGTCATACTTTCGATAGTTCCCGTAAGGCTACATATCGTCTCTAGGAAGACTGTAATCTATGACTATTCCTACGTTCGCCCGCGGCCGGGGATAGCTGCTATGTGGACCGGACGAATCACATACAGTAGGGTATCCGACCCTAACTCGAGGAATATTCAAACTACTCCGTTGGAGGCGGGGGTTCTTCCTGAGTCCCTTCGGCGGCGGACGGCACTTTAACGCTTGGTTTTCTGCCGAAAACGAAATACCTACATCAATCATATTAGTCGGTAATCTTAAATCGGTGATTCGTGCTAATGAATTTGGAAGTAAACGGAAAGAAAGTAGGATTTACCCTTTAGTGCATAACTGGAGACTCTCATCCTCGCTTTCTTTCTTGATATCGCTAGACCACTTTTGTACCTCTTCTGGTGTAAGGTCGGTTTTAAGAACGTTGATAAACGTGTTAAAACTATCTTGAAGCCCCGCTCCAGTCGAGGTCCCGATGTCTCTTTGACGTGGATCAGTCGGCCATGTTCCGATTGGCCAATCCTGAACACACGCTTCAACTTCAAATCTAGTTTCGCTCCCAATTAGTGAGCAAACCCGCGAAGTTGGGAGGTTTAAGCTCACCCTGCTTCTTTCATCAGGCGCTCTATATCGGCCGCGATTAAGAACGAGCGACCATTTGCCGTGCCACTATCGACAACAAGGTCCCAAAACTTCTTCAAAGGAGATGTTTCTGCAGTTAGGTCTTTACCAGAAGCTGAGAATAATCTACAATCGTAGTCATGGAATTCAAAGTACCCCCCAGGTACGATGTTGCTATGCAGGCACAAATTATAGTCAGTTAACGAAATAATACGTAAGTCTTGATTGGGGCCTCGATATATTGTTTGCGTATTCCTCACGCTGGTGGAGCTTCCCAAATGTAACCTATGCAACACATATGGTGCTTACACCTCGGATCGCTTTGGTAGCGGTTCAAGATCCTTAGAGTGTGATACATAAAGGCTTCGAAGGGCGCAGGTAGCCCTGAGGATCGTAGCCATTAGATGGAATGTTGTTTGTGATCACTTCTACCATGAAATATCGGGTAGACAATTGAAAGCATTAAAACCACCAGCATAAGGGATAAAAGTGTAATCCTAAAAAAGGAATTTCACGACGAGATAGACACACCATGGACCGGAAGAACCTGGGGAAATAGAAGTAACCTACTCAAAACATCTCTTGAGAAGCGTTTCCCAATCCTTGATGGCGCCGCACAGACTACGGGCGTGGATGAAATCAAAATCAGTATTTTCTGGTGGCCACACGTCCTCGATATCGTCGACATCAAAAGAGCAGTTGGCCGGGATCCTATTACACTCTATCAACTCCACCACCAGTGAATGTAAAAAGTATGAAGAATTGCATACCACGGCGGTTGTATCCTGCTCAAATCGTTCCCAATTACCTTCGCGTTTGGAAACTCTCTATTCGTTCAACACCCAACATTAGCCTACACTAACCACCCTAAACCATAGCACCATTCTAAGCTCGGGGAAATTTCCAAGCTTAGAATAGTTTCAGAGCGATGAGAAAAACATACTCAGCTATGTCGACAGCCCAATTCCCGTTGCCTGTCCCGAGGTCCAAAATCTTCGCTATGCCCGTTTCCAGTGGTGCCAGATGAAGCCTCAAATCAAGCAGAATGTAGAATATGTGGTGGTAAAGATCCAACCGTTTCAATTCATCAGCGTCGTTGGGCATTAGATAAGTACCTTCACGGTAAGCCTGGAAGCGGCGGCCATCCCTGTGGGCAAATGAGAAATTATTGGAGTTGACTGTGGCGATAGAACCCCTTTTGATTGACGATAGATAATTAGTCAATCTCTTCCATTTCTATCTTTATGTTTTGGGAAACAAAAGGTAATAAAAGGTTCCAGGCAAGAGAATAGTAATTAAATACATACGTATACGTTTCGATGATAGAATTGAAATCAGAGGATGTATCGATATCCTGTAGTCGTATCACGGTAGGGGACGAACCACAGCCGCACTAGTCAGCGCTGCTAACCCAAACATCACAATAGCAAAGTTTTATAAAATTTTAAGCTCGAGAAACAGGGAGGGGTAGGAGGGGTAGAGGGGTGGGGTCACCAGCATCAAGTAATGGAGTTAGGAAAGGAGAATAAGCGAGAGAACTGTTGGGCATATGCGTGTAGCGCTAGAAGAACTGCTGGAGGGAAAAACCTACGCTGCTTGCATACGAATCATCCATTTTGTCGATAATCCGTGGTGTGGTTATTTTGAAGTACGTAGTCTACAGTGGTTGTTCCTGGGAGGGGAAACGAACGGGGTCTAAGAAATGCAAAGGATTAGGGTGGAGATGGAATACATCTTGACCCGATAGGTAGCATGCACAGTCAGTCGCTTACATATGTAGCCTTGTCTCTGTCAGCTGGTATGACACGGTATCATTGCTGACATCCACGGACTAGGAGCATCCAAGAAAGATTCCCCGAGTCCTATCTCGGCTCTTTTTTGCGAATGAAAAGGCGTCCATTGATTCCGTGTTGCTGCTTCTAGGCACTATCTTGCTTTCCAACTGCTAGGAACAGCATGGCGTTAATACAGCGTCAACATCCCAACCCGTAACGATCAACATTGCTATCTAGGTGCTACAAGGCTCTATAGAGAGTGTTGACTAATAAAACCCTTCCGCAATCAAACGTTTTTTTGCTGTCCAAACTACGAAATAACGCAAGGAAGGTGTATTATATGGTAAAAGACTTAAGATAAACCTCTGGGAGATTAGGAGATCTAGAAAAAACTACTTCTGTTGCCCTATTGCCATGGTTATTCCTTGGTTTGTGAATTTAGGACTGGTGTGGTTGAGTAGCTTAGTCATGAAGGCAGAGTCACTATGCCGCTGGTGCTTATAACTCTCTATCTGCATTCATCATTATCGGCAATTTCTATACTTTAATATCTATATAGAATACTTTATACCTTTTCCCGCCTAGGAAAAGAAGTATACAAACTAAAAATACATCTAGCCACTTATTTGTAGAAGTTTGTATCTGCCATATGTACCAGAGATAGGGGTATGAAGGTGATACACTACATGTATTGTGCATATAGTAACGCCATATGCATACCAGAAAGGTCGAAAACTCCACCTTTAATGCAGTTACTAGGGATATACGGTTCTAAGGGGGAACATTCAAAACACTTCCACTCTCGTTTACTCCCTTTGGTCAGCAATTTGTTAGTTTTAATTGTCCTTCTGTTGCGATTCCGTGCTGGTTGGAGAGAAGGTTTGTGATCGTGACGGGGGTAAAGTTGGGTATATGTAGTACTAGTAACCAAGTCGATACTTCAAACCCCACAACCCACAACCCAACCGGAACTTAACACAGCTAACTCCAAATTAGAGATCTATATATATGTACAATAGTAATAGAATAAACAACAGTGATGGGTTAATTGCGGGCCAAGGAGTTGATGTTATCAATGAGGAATGATTGCTACCAAGATTTACGCAGGCTACAAACTTTATTTATTAACACTAGAAGTATAACCTTTGCCGATTACCCGGACGTGAGATACTTGTTTCGCTAGCTCTGCATTTACTTCCTACTCTACGCAGACGCATCGACTTAGAGGGATCTCGGGTAAGCTCGTCAGTCCTGCAGCGACTTATAATTATAAGAGGGGCAATAGGTCTCAGGGGAGACAATTGATAGCTCTGGAAACCCAAGCTGGTAACCCAATCGAAAGGACGCAATTGCCTATCGTATCGACGGTTGTGTAAAAATACTCTTTTAAGATCCAGATCCTTGTCGGTTTAGCAGAAGCATCGGATTCATCCCCCAAGAACCAGCTGGACCCTCGCGCCTACAAACTAGTCGCAGAAAGGACGTTAGTTAATAGATTTAGCTATTTTCAACTCTTATTCAAATATGAGAATGACATGGTAAAGTTTGCATAAACTATAATGAAGCCCCCTTTCAAATTTATACCCTAGTTTCCGCTAATAATACTAGTATTCCGATGAATATAAGGAACGACGTGGCCTATACCGTTATCGGTCTATCCTTACTCGAGATTGGCGTTTGCGATTGTGTCGGGTATACCTCTAGAAAGCTTTTAGGCACACTGTCAATCAGTGGCCATACGAGGCTACGAAAATACGGGGAAAAGAATTCTTGACTAAACGGTTCTAGCAGTTGGCCTCTTAACGTGAGAAAATGCCAATGATAAGAAACTTTTGATGATATCCTCTTCGAAGCAGCTCTCTGGCACTTTTCAAATCAGGGATTTAGTATATAGAGAGTTAACTTGTACAGTCCTTTCTCATTATCATTCCCATTTATGCCGTACTAGCTAACTATTGAGGCGGGCGTTTTTCTAGGGCGTAGTGCTCATAACACTATAGGGTATTCAATAATTCAGGGATTATGACCGGAGGGTATGGGATGGATTTGCGCAGAACTAGCTAGTGGGGTTTTGCGTTGGCTGGCTGTAATACCAGTATTTTTGATGTCCCAGACGCTTCAAGCAACGAGAGTTTGACGTAGTTATAGCAACATGCGACAGAAGGGATATTTAAAAAGAACTCAATAACAAAATTTACTACATATGCCCGTGTCACTAAATAAGGGCGGCTTCGGACGCGGGGACGGGCCAAATTCTTGGGTCCCGTTCCATTAATGTTCCAGCTAAAAACCCAAGCGGTTCGAGTATCAATAACAGGAATTGCAGCAAAACGATACACATCCTTCCATAGCTCAAGACCGTCCCAAACCGTGGCCCGTGGGCTATTTGTTATTAATGAATTAAATCCAGATTTGAGATAAGAACCTCAAGGACTGGATTGATCAGTATATCTATCGTCAATACATCAATACCCTTTTAGCCCACATCTTTATCCTTTTATTGAACGATAAATGACTAGATGGTAATAAATATAGGATCAGGACAGCGGGTAAATAGGACAGCTGGAATGAGGGAGAAAACTGAGTAAGATTGATGAACTAAACTACTCCCACAACTCTTACTTAAGGAAAACCCACCGAAGCACTATTGCTGTCGTACTACATGCATCTCTTCGAGTATGCAATTCTATCCGCCTCGGGATAACATTCTGCCCGAGTCGGGGCAACTATTTACGCCGCGCCGGGGTATTCTATCTCCGATCATATGATACGCACGTGAGTCTTGCTTTGACAGATGGAACCACACACGCGAAAATCGGATTTTAACTACATTGAGCCTATCTGGGATGCTATAAAAGATGAAGTTAAAAACACGGTAGGTATTAATCCACAAAAGAGCTGGTTTGCGAAGTCTTTATACTTGCATGGCATATAATATATACCCCCCTTATCTATCATAGCTGGGGGAGTGAAAGCTTTTATCCCAAAAAATTTGGGATTCCATGGCCGGAGTTGAACCTGTGCTGTTTAATACCGACAAATGAGTCTTCACTGCTTTGTTTATGTATCCACCACGTACACTAACGGTCTCTACGGAATCTACGAGATATTATCCTACAGACGGATACATAGAGCAAGGGTTCGAGAAAGGCCCCAAGAAAAGTATCAAAAAGGTGTTAGGAAATGCGTATGTGGGAAAACGCACCAGATATGGGAAGTTTCCATTTCGGGATATATTATCACTTTACCAGCCATCGTCTCCCAGAAGCACACCAAACAGTATACCTCCCAAAAAATATCATGCGAGAAATGCATGAAGTAACTTATTATCCTAGTGACGGGGCAAAGTTGTATATGCTTAGATTATATATCTCGTGACCTTACGACTAATTGCACCCTAGCAGCTACCCAAACTTGACTACATCCATAAGTTAAATTTACAATTTCCTTAATCGAAAAAAGGTTCAATATATATAGACATTGTCAGACAAAAAAAAAAGGGACTTATATAGTGCGTGTACGCTTAAACTTTGCCCACCACTTTAGGTCGAAATACCGACACCCACAGCTAACCAGATTCCTTAAGAAAACTTGTGAAACCTAGAATGATAACAGTGAAGCTCTGCAAGTTTTTGTAGGACATGATGATAAGTGGTTGTGGTGGAATAAAACCTCATTTTTGGCTGTAAAAAGTTCAGTTTGGAGCATTCTAAGAGATACTGCACACATGACCAAATATACATAGAGGAACTTTAAATCAAGTATCAGTTTTTAAAGCTTAGTTTAAGCATCAACACTAATAAAGTGACCATATCTGACAGCATTCGTCTTTTAGGGCATTGGTGATTGAAATATTTAGGTTGAGGGTTTTTTCTATAAAATTTAGTGAGGCACTAGTGAAGTTTTGTAAGACAAAGGCGTTCCACATACCAATTCGATTGGTCCAAGTTTAAGTGTGCACGCACCATAGATCTGCGATCCTAGGGGGAAAGAAGCTGCCAGAGCATAGCTAGTTGATACGTACGACGCACGGATATAACACACATATGCATCTTTATAAGGATCATTCCCGTTACTAATATATATATAGCTAGGCATCTCAAAAAGAGAGTTCTGAATCTTAGTTTCTTTGTTTTAAGTACTCGGTTAACTTTGCGTTTGTGTTCGTTGAGTACATGGAGCTAAGCCTTTCTTCCTCTTTCTTTCTTTCTTTCTTTCGAAAAGCGGGTGAACCGGAGCTCTGTGCTGATTGCAAATATATTAATGATTTATTTGAGCATCCAGAAACTACTACTAAAGCAGCTGTTGTGGGTTTTAAGATAACAAGCCTAGCTATAGAAGTATCTTTGTAAGTGTCATTCGGTGGGGACATGCCATCGTTCTAGAACAACCCAAAGAATCTCCAAACCAAACCTAGATAAATCCAAATATAGCTGCCCAGCAGAAGTGCCTAGCAAAAGAACTCGTCTAGGCAAAACCACTTTCTAGCACTGTGCATAAACAATTCCTGAAAGGGCTCCACGCGCTTGTTTCAAGGCCGAGTCACTTGACCCACGGGGGGTACGAACAATCGAGAACCACGGTCCCATTCGTGATCGATCGTACAAAACATTATTCGAGTATGCGTGAACACTTACGGGAAAATGAGAAATGAAAGAGGGTTGAAACCTCAATTTATGATTAACAACCTGCTGATCTATTCCCGGTTAAAAGAGTGCTGCTTGGTAGCTTCCTCTCAAAGGCTTGCTAGAATTTAATAGTGGGATGTCCATGACCATTAATCAACTCCAAATGCCAGTACAAGTGAGGTCCCGTGTTACCACGGACTAGGGCTACTTTAAGCCTAGAGAAGCAGATGTATCATTTGGGTAACCGGGTAAATGGTTGTATTTTTCGGGTTCCAACTCAGAGATTTACAGTTAGCAAATGCATGCAACCGTGTCTGTTAAGTCTCCAGAATAGACGACATAACATAACCAACCAAAGCCTTCTAGATACCTGTATCAATGGTTGGTAGAGAGAACCGTAGAAGTCCAGGGTCTGGGCGCTTTGATAACAGCACCAACAAAAACGAATTCAGTAAACCAACAATAACCGTTTGGAGCCGATTATCGTACATCCCTGAAGTTTTCGAGGGACACGAAGGAAGCTATTCAGACAACTAAACATAGTAGAAGTTTATAAATTTTAGTTTTTGGAAATTATTCTTGCTTATAGTCGTAGATGTACTGAATATATTAGTACATTTACATATACCATTCCCAAGGTGTATGTCTTGTTGCGCGGACTATGCGCTTATGCTACAAAATGTACTTACCAACGCAAGTCCCACCAAGTAGGGATTTCGAGACGGGACCAATTAGGCAATATTGATATATTTCCATTTTATACATAACTACATGTATACATGTAAAGTAAAGTACCGATGCGTAAAAGCCGTGTTAGCACATACACGTATATGTACATGTAGCTATGGCTAAAATATTTCCGAATGTTGCTTCTGCTGCTGTAACCTCGAGCTGTGTTACTTAACTCCCCTCCCCACATCGATGTGAAACGTGTTCTGTCGTACAGATTTCTACAGGTTTCACCGTACGCGTGTCCTCCCTGCAACATCGCTCCGCACGTTAATGTATTATCGAGTGCTTCATGATGCATATGGAGACACAGAGTGCTTACTTGCGGCTCTTTTCATTCCCCGAGTGGGAGGAGCAACAGGCAACCATGTGCCGTTAACAAGCGAACACCCAGCAGTCACCCCATTTGATGCACAGCCCACAAGGTCGATCCTACCACTGTTCATGCTTTCAGCCTTGCCTTCAGCCTTGTTTTGCAGCTCTTCACCAATGACGTGACGCATTGGCTCCTCTGCGTTACAGTGACTCTACTTCCCCCAGTTCTTCATTTTGCTGGGGCTCTGACCGGAGGGTTGGTATATCAATACACATCTCTCCCTCTCTCCTGCCTTCTCTTCTCTCCTGTTCCCCTCCATCCATTTTTTGTCCGCCGAAGATTTACGACAGCCGCAGATATATTTTTTACCCCAGGCGATTATATACAGCGAGCTGCCCCCGCGAAGTCACTTGCGGATACGTGTAGATAGCAATGGTTAGGGTATGTACATGCTTCACATACACCTCTCGTTAGCGCTAGATATTGTCTATGTCCTATGGAGCTCAGGCCTCACTACCCACTCAGCACCAAGTTCTCATAACAAATACTGGAAATCATGCACTTCAAACATATCCCCAGCTTCTACCTACACCCTCCTCATTAGCGCTTCACAGTTATACTAACCATATACTCTCATTTAAAGAAGCCCTTGCGTGATGCCAACGGCGCATATCGCCGAAAGCTAGTGATAGTCGGTGATGGTGCCTGCGGAAAAACATGTCTTCTCATGCGCTTCACCAAAGACAAATTCGACCCTGAAGGCTACATCCCAACAGTCTTCGACAACTATGTCGCCGACGTAAGCCTATCCGACGGGCGTCGTGTCGAACTGGCCCTCTGGGATACGGCAGGACAGGAGGACTATGACCGTTTGCGACCATTGAGCTACCCCGATACAAACGTGGTGCTCATTTGCATATCCGTCGATTCGCCAGACTCGTTGCAGAACGTGTATGAAAAATGGATCCAGGAGGTGAAACACTTCTGCAGTGTGCAGCCAATTGTGTTGGTTGGATGCAAGAAGGATCTAAGGGACGATGAAGTAACGAAGAGGAAGCTGTGGGAGAGCGCTGGGAGATATCCGTTGACGGAGGAGGATGGAAAGAACGCGGCGACGGAGTTGAATATGGATGCGTACTTGGAGTGTTCGGCAAAGACTGGAGAGGGTGTTAAAACTGTGTTTGAAGAGGCGACGAAAATCTCGTTAAAACCATTGTATCACAAACGCCCCAGGCCCGGGGGATGTGTGGTTTTGTGAAGTATGAGGGATGGGGATGGAGTTTGTTATTCAGAGGCGCTGATGTTATGGGTTTTCACTATCCGTTGTCGTATTTTGTTTTCCGTGTTTTTATATCGTATCCTCAGTCAATGAAAGAAAGAAAAAAGTGGGTAATTGTATTGCTTTCGTCACACAATCTGAATGTTCTTAGGTAGCTATGGTTTGAAATTTTACCTCGAGATTTTTTTTTAAAAAAACCCTACAATTACTTGTACGTAAGTGGTCAAAAGCACAACCCTTAAACCTGATGGCTTGGTTTGATACTGAGTGAGCTTAGACCCCGATAAAGACAGATCACACGGTGAGGCTTCCCCCCTCTGACTCTTCGGTGGCTCCCCCGCCGGAATTTCCCGTTTTTTGATTAGTGCCTTTCCTAGGCTCTGGTAGGTAACCACCAATACGCAGGTGTGCCTAACTTAGCCCTTGCTTCCACAACAACCTATGATGAGATGGGGACCCCCAGTGCTAGACACAATATCAAAAGTGAGCTGCTTTCCGCTATTGCTCCCGTTTCCGCACATGTGATGGCTTTAACGGCAACTCACAGCCCACAAGTGACAAGTGGGATAAAATTCCCCGATACATCACGAAAAGATATTCCAACGCAAAGCTCTCACGAATACTGTGTGTCACCGATAATAAATCTCAAGCACATTTTAGAGCGTCCTACTACCTATGTGAGTACACAGATTGAAGTGTGGCTGTCAAGTAAGGTTAGGTTTTTCTTGTTTCCTTTGTTCTAAGTCTTTTCTTCATCACAGCACACCAATACATCGCAGAGCAAGCGAAAAGACGGTACGAATCAATCACGATGATTGTTTCTACCATGTGTACCTAAAGTTGTAACTACTGATTGAGGCCTGGTTTTAGTCTTTAGTAAGCTTGTAAGTAATTTCACTTCATCGCTAATCACTCGCAGTATGACTTCCTCGCTGAATTTTTATCAGTACAAGTGAATATCCAAGAATCGAATGGTTGGGATATTTGGTTTAGGCAACCTTAGATCACTTGAGCTTGGTAAGTGGGTCAGACACTACGATTGTGTAATCACCAAGAGCCTGTCTTTGTTCGTACCTGCTTTGTTCAGAACAAAGGCCGCGTCAATTAAAAGAGAGCAATAAACGGGTACAGTGCAACTCACCTCTAATATCACGCACTGTGATACCCTAAACTCCCTTTGCTTTCCCAAAAATCTACTCATGAGTTCCTCCGACGAAGATTCCAGGAAAAGCTCTAACGGAAGCTTTGATAGAAGCTCCGACGAGAGTTCGGATTTCAAGAGAGACCGCATAAACTGGGACCCCGATAAAGCCGTATTCACATTCCCTAGAATGCCTTCTAACAAAAACGGGAAGAAAAAACGGGGAAACTCTCTGCCACCCTTACGCAGAAGCTCTCTGTTCTCAGGAGACTCGGACTCCATGGAGGAGCAACCGCCCACCCTCTCCCGAAAAAGAAAACGAGATACTAATATCAAATCGTTTCCACCTGTAGAATACCCCAGATTACCCTCCTCCCCAACTTACCGTAGCAGAAAATCGCAGCCCGCTTCGCCAAAGCCAGCGGAAGAGGACTCATTTCACGATCTGGTCGAAGAAAACAACGAACTGAGAGCCCGAATACAAGCGTCTGAGTATATTGAGAACCAATTCATCGAGGCTGCTTCGTCGATCGGCGAAGTCGCTTTTTCAAGCCCTTTCGAGGAATGCAATATCGAGCCTCTGCAGCGGACATTAAGCAACATCAATCATCCCGCGGCAGAAGGATGCCTCGCTCTCCTCGAGAAACTCGCCGAGACGCGTGACCATTTCGCGCAGGCTCGGATCCGCGAAGCAGAACAACTTATCAGGATCGAAGAACTCGATGATGTTTCATATCAACTGGAGATCCTACAGAAGAAGATTGAGCTGCTTGAAGGAGAAAATAAGGAGCTCAAAAAAGACCTCGCGGACTCGAACTGGAAGTCTTTGAACAAGCCCACAAAGTTCAAAGAGAAAGCGCAAATCAAAACGTTGATAGGGGTGAACAGGAGGTTCAAGGAGATTCAAAGGAAAGACCGGGCGACTATCTCAAAATTGCGGTCGGATGTCGAGGGTTTGAAGGATGATAATCACCGCATAGAAAAGCAGAAAATTCAACTCAAGGAATCAGCGCAGAGCTACTTAACCGTTCTAGAACGATTTTATGAAAAACTTCGAAACAAAAAATCTACCGATGGATTAGGCTCCGATCCTACCGGCGCCACCGAACGGCTTGAGAAGTATAACGCGGAGAATAAGAAAGCAGCTGTTGGTTTAGAAAAAGTGATGGATATGCTCAACAACAAAGACTTCGTTAGCACCTTTGGTTCATTATCTGCCGAAAATCCATATGACTTCCCCACCTTTAGCTCTTTCTCAACCAGTATTATGGTGTTTGCTGCGGGCGGTTTTAGGCCGGATGCACGTCTTGGGGACATTGAAGAAGAAGAATTGGAACCACCCTCAGTGGCAATAGACCTCAAAGATATCCCAGCAAACGATCCTTGCAGAATCCCGAAAGAAGCACTCATCCGAATCCAAAAAGAATGGGGCGCGTACACGGAGGCTATGAACAAGAAATATGAGGCGGACAAGGAACAATACGAGAAAAAGGCCTCCTCTGAAGGAGCAATATTGAAGGCGGCAGGTCTTATAATGTCGGCAGATATGACGGTGATGCAAAAAGAAATCACAAGGCTGGAAGGAGAAATCAAAGATATGCGCTCATGTGATGATGTCCGAGCAGAACTCCAGAGAATCGAGCAAAAAAATAGAGATTTAGAAAAGAAACTCAGTGAGCGCGCAGCTAATCCACCAACTGGAGGGCAGGCCCCAACGGAAAATATCAAGAAGCTGCAAGACAAAATCACTGAACTGGAAGCACAGATCAAGGTTTTGCATTCATGTGACGATATCAGGGAACAGCTCAAACGAGCTAAGAAAGAAAAGAGCGATCTGGAAAATAAGCTCGAGCTTGCCCAAAACACACCAGTTGATGGGGATTATCAGTCACGGGTGGACAGGGCGTTGGAAAAACAGAGAATAAGATATGTGAGAAGAATTAATATCTTGCATAGAAGAAAGCAACAAGAAATGTTTTCGATCGATAAACGGATTGGAAAGCTCAGAAACACCACGCTAGCAGATCTGTTAATACAAGACGGGCCACCGATTAAAGAATATAGCGATGCTTGGTTCGCGACGCAGTGGGAAATACTCTACGATAGGGTTGCTATACTCTGCAACATTAACTACTGCGGACGGGATGACCACATAGACTTCTTATACAGAGACACCGCAAACCGGGACGGCCTTCTTTCGTATTATCTACGAGATGTCGTTCTTTCGGAACGCTCTATGCATAACCGCATCAACGAGGTTACTACAACGTCTGGACAGTCCTACAGAGCGAGGGTAGCTACCGCAATAGTCTTTAGAATACTCGTCGAGGAAATATTTAATCCGATACGGTTCTTGGTGAATTTACAATTTCAGGAGCCTACCCAAACTTGGAGAAAAAAGCTACAACTCAGGAGAGCGTTTGAGACTTTTGGGAGGCCCAGGGCCGAATACAGACCGAGTTTCCAAGACCGATCAAGTTGGTATACAGCAAACGTAGAAAATAGAGAGGGATTCGAACGCCACGCGAGAAAACGAGCGACTGGCTTCAACTATATCAGAGAGATGGAGGACAAGAACTATGGCGAGGATAACGACACAGGTAGGCCGATTCATGGATGAGTTTTATTCACTTTCTGTGCTAACCATTCCTACTAGACGCTCTCATTTTCAACACTGTGCGAGCCAAAATGATATTGGCCATGTTTCAGAGCGTTGACGATGAAATACTGCATGTAAAATTTCAAGAACTTCGTAGCGATATCTCCATGCTTATTCGAGACACGCTCGCACCCATACGCCTGCCTCGAGGGCAAGCTGGCTTCGGCCAACTTGAAGCTTGGGACGGACAATCTCTCAAATTCGCGGTTGAGGAAATACTCAAACTCGCCTTCAACATAGCTGTAACCATGAGAACTCAGCGCAGAATCATCTACGTCGACCTTGAAGGGCTAGAACTGATGGCTATGTTGCCTTTTAAAACGGATACTATGACGGATGCTGAGCAACCAGAAAATCTAACTCGCGCCCAACGAGACCAACATGACAAGGATATACAAGCAAAAACAGATGCCTTCGAAACAGCTAGGATGAATCCAATAGGAAAGGTAGAGGTCGTTGTCCAACCAGCTTTATGGAGGAAGGGAGATGAACGCGGAGGTTACTCTGCTGCCAACGTTCACGTAATTAGTAAATCAAAGGTCATCACTCGTGTAACTTGATCCTCGTGAGTTAAAGCTCCCCGCTAATTTTTCTACCTTGGTATGGGAACTAACTCACTGATGAATATATAGTAACGGATCTAAATGTTCCAAAATAGAGTATTAAAATCGGCATGGTTGCAACCGCTCGAGGGATAGCTTATAGGGGTTTGAAAAGAATGCTTTGTTTTTTGTTTTATTTTATTTTAACCTTTATTAGTTACGAGACCAAGGAAAAAGGTCTCACTTTGTGACATCAATTTCCGATTCCAGTATACCAGCCTAGCTCCTAGTTTCCTTCAATCCCATGCACATTTATACGTACCTAATCCACTTTACATATACGAGATTATTTTTTTGGAGGGAATCGATAACCGCGCGTGATGTCGATGTAGTGAGATTATTTTATACGAATTACATTTGATGGTTCATTCTTTTTCTAGGTAAATATACTGATTCCAAGGCGTATATGAACTGTAATTTTAAAAACCCATGGCCATTACACCGCCATCTAACATTACAAACGAGCTGGTCGCCTAAGTTTTCTATATCAATTCACTGAGACTAGCGGCTATCTACACGACTATGCTGTGGCGCTTCAGTGCTTCCTCATCTTGCTACTATCCCCATCGAGCCCGGGGAATAGCTAGTTCTTTCGGCACAAGCATATCGAATAATTCTATATAAAGTTTATCTGTTGCAAGGCTAGAGCGATCAGTCACGATATAGGGTTTGTGAATCCCAGTCTTTCGAGATCCAGGGGTTTGCTTTCTGGCGTTTTTAGCATTCTCAAATACCATTTGAATTTGGTCACTAGCCTCTTCAGCATCTCGACGCATCAAGAGCGCATCGAGTGTAGCCCCATCCATTCTCCTCCCTGTTTTGTTATTCATCTCAGCATTGGAAAACATCTCGAGTGCCGATCTCAAACGAATCAAATCCTCGAAACAATGCTCAAGGTAGCAAAAATTTGAAGAATCAGGGCCTGTAAAATCCAAGTTCAGTGAACCCTCGAGGATTTGCTTTGTCCTCTGAGACAGACGCCTGCAAGGGGCAAGCAGTCCAGTTTTTTTCGCCCCGCGTATTTCAAAAAAGTCCACAGAGCTTTGGGCCTTGTGACGAAGACTGTAGAAAAACTTAATGGTCTGTGATCTAGCTTCCGATTCCACTAGTAAAAGCCCTTTCCTTGGGACACATAGTGGAGATATGTAGTAATCCTGGATACTCATGGTTTTGCAGTCAGAAATAGCAGAGGTTGTTGCTAATATGAAGTTTTGGTAGCTGCTATAGATATTCATAGGCAAGATTCCAGGAATATAGCTCAGTATCCAAATTTATAAAGGCTATACTGGGTTTTCCTTACTTCCCCCTTATAAAAGAGTTGGCAGCCATACCGGATACCGGTATTCTATGACTTATATAACACTGTGAGGAACAAAAACGAAGGCTAAGTCTACCATTGAATGGCCTATCTCCGAACTTTCAAACTCGAGCTAGGGCATCGCATTTGTAAGTAACTAATTTCCTGACTAATAAAATAGCCAACTGGCGGTTTTCTCGGTAGTATCTTAAGTACATGTATTTTTAACGCCTTCCGTGTCACGAACCACGGCAACCCCCAGATCAAGCTAAACCTAATACTAGTGCTCGGCAGCTAGCCTTCCTTAATTATAATGCCTAAATGGGACTTGGTGTCTACTCGTAATTGACTGACGTTTTTGCACCGGGATGGCTCTGTATACCATACAAAATTGCAAAAAGTGTATGGGGCACGGGCCCAGCCTGGTGCACAAACGTCAGCCACTTACGAGTAGAAATCCGCTGAAGTTGCCTCCGCGGCCGAGTTGCCTGCAAATATGTACCCGAAAATCAAATTTATTCCGCAATAATCTTTTCTGTGAGGGAGTCTGTAACAGCCTACAATTAAACTCAATCTCTCAGAATCTACTATAGCTTGTAAGCACCTATAGCTAAGCTAAGACTAACGTCTTCTGCAATTCAAACGGCAGCGAACACGAGGATCACAGACAACATACATACATACATATCTCCAGGTATCAAATTTAAAGGATACGATTTTAAGCCCAAACCCCTCGGCCCTCCCAAGGCAAACCGCCCAGCAGTCACTAAGGAACAAAATGACTCTTTTAATTAGATAATTTTTTGAACATTGCGTTCTTCAGCCCATGTATCGAATAGTGAGAAGTGCTATCTAATTTGGATATAGCTGTTGGGCATCTAGGCGTCACGGCGCACATTTGATTGGTGCTTGTTTAAGGATGCGTCTCAACAATACACATGATCGTCAGCTTCCTAAACTTTACCTGATCGATCTAATGCCGTACTTTATGTAGGGTCAATAGACTTTCAAAAAAAAAAACCTTCATTAGAAGTAGCTGTGTACTCCTCAAGTTCAAATGGCCTTCCTGTTATTGAAGATGCGACGCTACGAAATTCCTCTACGGTTAGGTTTTTTTTTCGTTTGCCCTTTCCAAACCGAAAAGGCTTACAGGAAATTTGTGTATGTACAGCGTACGGCAAAAAAAAAGATCGAGAAACTAGGGCCTCTGACAGGGTTCTGTGGCCAACAAAACTGCTAGAATCTTCCTCGAAAAACTCTAGAGAGCCAGTTACAGCCCCCGAATCCCAAGTCTCACGTTTCTCGATCTTTTTTTTGCCGTACGCTGTAGAGTACAGGTACAGGCGTGTAAGGAAAGTCTCGACACCTCAGTTACTTCCTTGCTCGTGAGGTATGCATGTAGGGTGTCAAGACTTTCCTTGCACCTGTAAATACATAACAAGGATGACACAATACATGGTTTCAGCCGCAACTCCCTGTTGATTCCCACCAAGTCGAGTCAAAAACAACATGTACTGGTAGGAAAGTACTCTAGAGTACCTGGCTGTGCCTGAACACCTAGATACCTTGGTAACATGTATGTAATGAACCCACACCACACCACACCACACTCCCATACGCATATACATTAATGGCCGGCGGTCGATAATACCTCTCCGAGAAAAGCTTGCCCTAGGGACCCTGAAACAGCACAACGGCCGGGCTGGCTGTCCAGTCCGGCATTCATATATGGTAATCACACAAAATGTGTTATGACGAAACAGAATTTGCGATTGTCGAGAACAGACCACTACGGCCACGTTCCCCCCCCCCACAAATTCCCCTTCCACAAATTTAACGAAGAAAAAAAAAAACGACATTCGAGCACACAGGCCAGGTTTAAAAGCACAGGGCCGGTTCCTACCTTGAAACGATCAGATTTAAGATTTTCGGGGAGAGGCGATCGCGAAGCATGTATCGCATATTGCCAACGGCAGAATACACACACACATGCATGTACACACCATAGCTAGGGACACGTTTGGTGGAGTCACCACCCCATCAACAGAGAACAGAAGTCAAGTGCGCGTTTTTTTTTGTGAATCAATTTCTTTCTTTCTCTTTTTCTTTAGGGCATCTTTTCGTGAAGAGTCAGTCCTCTTTAGACACCAGCGGTATACTTCAAATAATAAGGAGAGGATATTTACCATATGCAACCACACAACCGAATGACAAAGAAAAACTCCGTAAGAAAAAAACACACACACAAAAAAAAAAGCACAATAACCCCCAAAATACAGCTCAACTACGAATATATGCCAGCGAGATTGCGTTTTTGTTTCGAAGCTGAGAATGAGCTGATGCCGCGGAAATTCGTAGAATAGTAAAAGATAAAAATCGGTCTGGAAAAGACGGCACGTCATACAATTCGTTAAAACAGAATGATGGAAAAAAATGGAAAGGTATAAAATAAAAACGGCAGCAAGAAGCAAATAGAAAGGTAGAATCACAGATACAAATATGTATATAAGAAAAGGCTTTTTGATGCCTTCCTTTCTCAGAGGATCAGCAGACGATGAGTATGAAGTATTAGGCTCTTGGTCTCGAATGCCCAAGGCCATGACCGAAAACAGAGTTTTCTTGACAAAAGACTGAAACAAAGGGATGTCAAGTAACATGTAGGGAGGGGGGAAAAAAGCACTCAAAAACCACCAGCACGTCGAATAGGGCGCATCACACGGCGCCTTTCATCCAACTTTTGCTGTAGCGTCTGTTCAGCATCTTCCATATCCACATCGGCTCCAAGACCCTCATCATCATCCTCGTCCTCCATCTCCTTCTCCTTCTCGGGCTCCAATGCTTTTGCGATCTCCAAGTTGATCCGGTCGACCGCCTCTCCCATTCTCCCCGTAATAAAGTTTACATGTCCCGAACACGCCTCACCCTTTAGCCATAGGAAGGCAGCGTTCTCGCACCCCCTAGCCGCCTTGTCGAGACAAGAATCTATGAATTCGAGTATCTCCGCTGCCTTCTTTTCCCGTTCGGCTTTTCGTCGCTCCTCATCAGCTTTTCTCCGTTCTTCTGCCAGTCGCGCTTGTTGTTGCTCTGGCGTTTCTTTCGGTTTGGATTCAGCCTCTTCTTCTTCCTCCTCTTCATCGCTGTAGCCATAGTTGGCCGCAGGTAAAGACATGATCTTCTTCCTCCGTATCCCCATCATTTCCTTCCGTAGGAGCCCCCGTTTCGCGTTGAGTGTTGTCCAGCATTCGAACAGAGCTGTCTGGGCTTCCCCATCGTAGTAGATCGACGGCCCGTTGATGGCAGAAAACTTGAGTTTCGGCGCCGTTGGCTTCGCGCTCATCTTCGACATCTGTTTAGGCGGCGGAGGGCACTCGGTCTTTTCCTTATTTTTAAGATCAGCGTCTAGTGGTCGTGCTGTATGCGATGCTACTGGTCGTATCGGATGTGGACCGACGATCGTCGTCACCGGTTCTGCTCCCTCATCGTCCGAGACCGACGGCCCGCGTTTCCGCGAGGGGGTAGGCTCGAGTGTTTCGGGATATCGTGCTGAAAATACTCGGAGACGTGCTGCCCAGTCGGGGAGGACAGTAAGAAGTTCTTTGAGGACGGGATTTTCCATCTATTAGATTATGGGGGGGACGGCCTGGTGCAGAAGCTTCTGATTCGAGACTTTGGTTGGTCTTAGGGGCTGCTTTGTGTCTGCTATAGAACAATCACGAGAAGCGAGGTGTCAGAACCAGCATGGCTAAGAGTAGCTGTGTAGAAGTCTCCAGGGCGGATGATCGGCCAGGAAGAGGAAGGAGAGCGAGCAACACACAAGTATGGTAGAGGAGCGAAGGGGGCGAGAAGTAGCTCCGGGGAGTAAGAGCAGATGTGGGAGTCGGATAGGAGAGAGACATGGGCAGATGGGGGGGGACTTGCCTACTTGAACTGGCGCAACAGGGCTGGAGTTCCAAGTGCAATTGCGACCGACCAAGTCAGACAGGGCAACAGCGGAACCCGAAATGCCAAAGGAACAACACAACAAAGGCAGCAACGACAACAACCCTTCCACCCTCAGGTATCTTTAAAAGATATTCTCAGTCAAGGAACCTCGGCCACCACCTTCCGAAAGGTATTGTTTTTTTGTGCTTTTATTTTATTTCCTCTTTCGTCGGGAGGGGAGGGGGAAAAAACTCAAGAGATGCAGGAAATAGTATTAAAGCCGAAGAGCAAATAGAAATTCCTTCGCGGAAGTCGAATTTTGAACAGCGCTCCCAAATAAATCCAGTTATTCAATGCTCCAGCCTCCACACCCCTATCCCCGTCGTTGTAGGAATTCGTATTGATCGTTCGTGCCGGTTCGTGGATCTCGTAACGGCGCGGGTATTGTCTAGTGCAAGTGGAGGAGGCGTTTTTGGGGGGGGAGAAAAGGATGAGGGTGGACAGAGCCAGGAGAAAAGGACGATGAGCTCAGGAACGAAGCACGAATAGGAACTCGGTGGAGGGGGACACGCTTTCGAAAGCCCCAGGGTGGGTTGGAGTGGAGAGAGAGGGGGTGGCCTATTACACGGGAAGACCAGGGATCGATTGTCCGCCTGCCCTTCATCCGTATGCAGCAGTCCCCTACCCGCGTCTAATGTATCCCTACCATGCCAACGTCGCTGGTTCTGCTTTGCCGGCAAGCTCTGGACTTTGCACTGTTGCTAGCCGCATACCCGATCCTCGCCTGCTTTTCGGCGCCACATATGCGCGCTTAATCAACACGAAGGAACCGGCTGCTGTTGCTCCCCGCATGGGGAAGAAGAACGCAGTGGTTCGGTTGAAGCAACAAAAAACATCCAGAGGAGCGGCAGCTAATTAAACGGCCTCCATGATGGATGGACCGTCTGGCCTCCACCTGTTGCAGTGCTTCTTTTATCTCCTCTTCCTCCTCCTGCCATCACTTCCCCTCCCCCCCTCCCAGAGTTCTTCGGGCTCTTTGATACTTTTTCTCCGCCTAAGCTATACCTGATTCCCACTTTGCCTGTAAGAAGAGGAAGACGAATCTTTTATTCGCCGACGACTGCGTGCATGCAGTTCTGCTTTGGTCAGGCCAGGATGGAGGGCAAATCGGACGTGCAGTTTTGCTCCGCGCAACCGGTCATCTTTGATTTGGGACTGTTCACAGTGCTTGAGGCAAGATTGATATGCTTGGGCTGCGTGGCAACCGCTCCAATTTTTAGAGAGAGAAAGAGAGCTCAGCGACAGAAGCAAACCACGATTCTGACGAACAGCAAACCAGAGTGCGGAGAAGGAAAGAAAAAAAAAAGAATTTCGAATTCCAAGAATTAGATTCAAGAAAAAAACTGGTAAACGCTTGATCCCCAGAGGGGAATAGACGGAATGCGCTTCCAGGGTACCTGTTTGCAATACCTGGCTCAAGGTTACTGTGTCTCCAGCCAAATGCCCGCGAATACTAATAGAGTGCCGGGCACGACTTAGTACATTTTGAGGCGTGTATCGTACTCCAGCCCCATCATCAGAAATGATATGTGAAATACACAGTGTGGAGGCAGAGGGTTTTCTAAACTCGAGATTTTCCCCAGCAGCGGCAAGATAAACTAGCTTATATTTGCTTTTGCTTGCCTGCCCTTCTTTGATTTGGCTGTCGGCTTCGTGATCACGTTCGTCATCGTTCCTCGAGACTTAGCGAGGCCACACGGCCACCATGCAGGCTTATATTAATTTCGCCCCAAGTACTCGAACGTTAATTAAATACTGAGAAAGTTGCAACCAAAGCCAATCTCAACCACCAAGGTCGGTAGAACACAATCGGAAGAAACCAATCAGCTTATAGAGAACGTCCCAAGAGGGTTGAAGAAATATGCCAAACAAAAAGGAGGGTGGCTAGGTATTCATCATACATGTATTATTTCGTTGCTGTAATTGATTTTTAGTAGGCGCGGCCTTGATTGCAACATTCTCAGTATTTAATTAACTCCTGGGTATAACAGAAAGGGTTATCAGGGCCACGTAAGTAACCTGCACAGAGAACAGCCAGGAACGATCGATTCCAGAAGGGTATCGCGAAAGCGAAAGGAGCTGAGCATGAGATCCTGAGGAGTCTTAAGTGTTGGTGAACTGCGCGCAACTACGCCTCTAAATTATTAATTTCGCTAATTTTTCACCAAATTCTCTTGACTATTTGAATACACGTGTGGGCTATTGATGATATCCGGTACTGTTATTCGCCGCCAGATGTTTTTCGAATTCCCTCCATGAGAGAATTACTGTAGTTGGTTTAGTGGCTACACCCGGTGAATTAATGCACACATAGAGTACCTACTTTCGAGAGAAGAGAGATACGACCAACCCCCCTCGTCTAGCGAGGCCATCCATTCTTGGGGAGGAGTGATTATCAAATCGGAGCACTGAGCTGGCACTCACACCACAAGGAAAACCCAAGCGAAAGCCGATCAGATAGGGATGAGCCAGCGATTTTATTTTCCCTCGGAGTTGAGCGGGAAGGTTTGGGAGAACGAATGGTTGCCCTAATCGCGCGATGGGTGGGCGCACACTGCTACTTTGTTTACTCGCTTCCCAGGGGGGGGAAGCGAATAAGATTTTGTTTCATGGAGAGTAGGCAGGACACCGCCTTACGAGCCGTGTTAATAATACCCGCGGCACGGGCCGGCCGTGAAGGGAAAACAAAGCCCAATGCAGGATGTGTGAATTGCATATATTGCCGTAGTAACAACAAGGTCTTTGTCGTGATAGCGGAGAGAATACGAAGAAAGGAAAAGAAAAGAAAAAACGGATATCCACAAGGGGCAGTTCGGTAACCAGATTCTAGGAATCGTGCATTTATAGTAGAGCCCTAGGCCCAGCTGTAGGCAATGCTTCAGCAGTATTAGGGAAACACGAAAAATTGTGCTATACATACGCCACACACACACATCGTATACGTATAGACCGGCACACGAAGTTTCAATGCTTAGATCCCGCACATTTTCCTCGCGTCAATTCGGGACATTTCAGACGCGTGGGTTTCATAATCCGCCGTTTCATTCCCTCTGAGTCGCGGCTAGACCACAGACTGGCGGCAGCGGGGATTCCATCAGTTTCTGGTGGCGGGCCCCGAAATATCATGATCGTGGCGGAACTGGTATCGTCCCATGGAAGGATTCTCTCACCGCCAGAGTATGTACATACATGTCGCGGACACCGAACAGCTCAAAACTCGGAACAAGCCCCCCCTCTCGTTCGTTCACGTCGTCGATCACTCACGGTGTCTGTCTTTCCACCCTAGCCCCCAACCTAAGCTCCTTCAGATAGATCACAGGCCAGGGTTCGAGGGGGGGGGAAGGGAGAGGGTTTTTGGTGAAACCTGCCAGACAACTGCATTTCGTAACCTGCAACAGCAGAATCGAGACACTTGAGATAGTGCTTGGGTTGCGTGCGCCTAGTCCTTCTATCTATAGGGCTCGTCGGCCGGTTGTGGGATCATGACGCTTTTACCGTCTGAAATGGACTTTCTGATGTTACTTATTCCTTTCCAATTTCTAGAGACCATGAAGTTGGATCTGATCAGCAAACAAGTACACGAATTTACCACTTGTAGTTTCCTGCATATCCCAGGCTAAATGGCATAGGAGGAGTATTCGCTGTATGGTATGGTATCATGCGAGGTGTCTCCCCAGCCGGTCGAGGCTTCATCCGCTGTATCGCGCATAGGTAGCATACATACTATCTATTGCACATATGTAGAAGCACTCTTCCCCCACACACAAGTAGCGCCAAGCAAGGTGTGTAATAGGTTGGTGGTGCGTGGAACAATGGTGGTAGCCTAGGGAAAGAGAAAAAAAAAAACTGGAAGCCCATGCTCTCTTTGTCGCACAAAAAGTACACGGCTAGCTAGCCGATGTTGTGATTCGTCTGTGTGCAGAAGCTCACTTTCGGGGTAATCGAGGAAGTCCAGGCGCTACCCTGCGCTGCTGCGCTGCTTGTCGGTAGAATTCTGCTAGTGAGGTACTCTAAAGTACTACGTATATAACGGGCGTAGGGGAAAGGCTGTCACTAGGTGGCGGTGCTGCCATTCCGATGCTCTTCGTTCGCCAGGTAACATTTAATTCACTCTCCCTGACGCCTCTCTACTTTTTGTAAGCTTGCTGTAGAAATTCAAGGGCTTCCGTGGTCCTGAGCTGAGTTAGCAGTCAAGTTTCGCACTGCCAGAACCGCCACCTAGTGACAGACTTTCCCCTACATCTGTATTACAGACGTGGTGCAAGTATATATTAGTACAAAATAGCATGGAAAACATCAGCACATGCTCCGTCTCCTCTACACAATTTTTTCTGAAAAACACCTTCCTATTCGGGAAAGCCAACCTTCTCGCAAAACTCAAAATATCACCTTATCTCTCTAAAACCCAGCCTCACCGTAGCATTAGTGATGACTGATTCCTCAACCTTCTCGCCCTTTATCGGTGGCAGAAATCTTTCTACCACCTCCTTTCTTCCACCAGTCTCCTCTGCCCCTTCCAGAGTTAGCTCTCCTGTTAGGCCTTCAACACCCACCCTCATCCCAACCGGCGTTCTGACCGGAATTCAAGAACTTCTAAACAAGCTCATTTCACAATCACCACTCGGACAAACGGGTATTGCCCCCATCTTTGAAGATGTAGCACTAGCCGACCCTTCGCGCACCGAAGCCATCCTCATTTCTTTGGCCATCAACACAACTCACCTCCTTTCATCTATGGACGCAAGACTTTCCAAAATGGAAGAGATTCTCTCTTCGCCTCCATCAATAGGGGCCCCAACCCAATCGCAGAACCCCATGCAACTGAACCAAATCCAAGCAGCT
Organism: Gyromitra esculenta; assembly: GCA_038503075.1. NCBI lineage: Eukaryota > Fungi > Ascomycota > Pezizomycetes > Pezizales > Discinaceae > Gyromitra > Gyromitra esculenta. The sequence goes on from JBCAML010000001.1 coordinate 1,787,992, forward strand.
ATCTCGAATCTGACGGACAAAGTCTCCTCCCAAGCCAAACGTTCCTCGGAACAATCCGGCCCCGCTCTACCCCCTCCCGCCAAGAAAGGAAAGAAAACTTTTGCCGAGGCGGCTAAATCTGCACCCGCAAAGACCAACACAGCAACTGCCAGCGCACCAAAGCTAGATGCAAGCAACCCAAAAAAAGACACCAAGGAAAAAGCCGCCCGGCCCCTTCCAACGGCTGAAAGACGCTTCTTCGCTTCACGCTCTAATGCCTACCCATTTACTGAATCGGCTGTTCTTGTCGCATCACTCCCTGTCGCGGTTGGACGTGCTCTACGAGCCGCCCAATTCCCCACTTCACACTCAGTTGCCCTATCTGTTACTGTTAACGATCGGGGAACCATTACATTTACCGCAAACCCGTTTACTCCCGCTTCAGCGTTTGTTCCCTACTTCGCCGCTATTCTCAAAACACTCAACGAAACATGTCCCATTGGCGACAATCCATTCAACCCTGTCCGAACTGCGCCAACTGATGTTAACGTAGTCATCCATAACATCCCCACCTTCGCACTACCAGAGGAAGCAAAAGAACTGAGTTCTACGCTATCCGAAGCTATCCTATACGCCGCTGACGTACAAATCACCGGCGCACGCTACCTCAAAACCGACCCTGCCATCCGAGCAACAAAAAAAACTACTTCAATAGTAATTTCATGCTCTGTCGATGACGCAAAAAAAATCGGCTCATCCATTAAACTCTTTTCACGACCACGCAAAACCAATCTTATGTGGTCAGCCTCACCTTCAACCCAATGCAAGAAATGCTGGGGCTTCGGCCATGCCACCGCCGGATGCAAATCACCAGACACTATCTGCCCCATCTGTTCAAACCACCACCCTCGTCACGAACATCGTTGCTCCATCCCAACCTGCCCCGGCGGTGGAGCAGAGAAAGCCATCATCAACTGCTGCGCAGTATCTCCATCAATCTGCATCAACTGCAACGGCAACCACACCGCTACAGACCACCAATGCCCCACGCGCAAAGCGATCCAGGAGAAATCTAGTATTTCATCAGCTGTACCACCTCCAGCTGATACCTCCATGTCGAGCGAATAAATATGTCTCCCAGAAGAAATAAACCCCTTACCCCACCCCCACCTCCTTTCACTATCGTGCAACATAACTGTGCTGGTAGCTCAAAGATATTTCACACCCTTTTTTCCCAATGCAAACCAACACCCTCAATCGTTGCCATCCAAGATCCCTATCTATGGAACAACAAACCTCTACAAGCACCCGGTTTTTATCTTTTAATCCCATCAATACCCCCAACACAAAAAATTCGAGTTTGTTTTTATATATCGATCCATTTTATCAACAGCCACCAAACGGAATTTTTAATCGAAGACCATTTCAGAGACGATATAATCTCTCTACGTCTTACTTTTAAAAACCCTATTTTTAACTCCTCCTTTTATTCAATTAAAATCACCAACATCTACAATCGTACAAGAAGCAATTCCAGCAACCACTATATTCAACCTTCACAAATTTTTTCCTCGTCATCCATTCCTACCATTATCGTTGGCGACTTTAACATTCACCATCCTTCCACAGACCCCCTCCGTATTATCTCCTCACAAGAGTTTAACGAAGGGGAAAAATACCATCTAACTGCTCAAAGCTTTTCATATACATGCCTAAATACTCCTGGGATTTATACCCGCTTTCCCTATGACTCTCACACTAGACCAAGTGTTCTCGATTTAACATTTTGCAATCATCTTGCATCACCTCTTATCAAAAAATGGGACGCCTCCTCCAACTCCACTGGATCAGACCACATACCCATTATCACACACCTCCATACTCCTCATCATGCAACTGCTATGCCATCACCCGACTGGTCAAAAACCAATTGGAAAAACCTCACGCCGCTAATCCAAAAAATTAAAATCCCTCCCCCTCCTCCGTTACCAGACCTTGATCAATGGTTCACAAAGTCACTCAACTTAGTGACCACGCCGCTCATCTTTGAAACCCCAACCAAAAGACCTTCTAAATGGTCAAAAAAATGGTGGAGCCCTCTGCTATCCGACTTAAGAAGAATCTTCCATTCAATCAACCGATCCCATCGCAACCATTTTAAAGGGTCGAAAGCCCCCCCCTCCGCAGAAGTACGCAAAGCAAAATATGCCTACTTTCATGAAATCGCCAAATGCAAAAAGAACCATTGGAGCTCCTTTTTAGCGAACGCCTCTCCCTCCGAGGTATGGGCTGCCAAAAGAATGAAAACCTCATCCTCCAATGATGTTTTTCCTAATCTTCCCAATATCAACACTCCTACACAACTTGCCTCTTCACTTATTCAACACTTTTTTCCCCCGCGTATTATTAATCCTCCGTCCCCCTATCACCTCCACGCAGATTTTAAAGAAATTGACTTCGATGAAATCTCTTCAGCGTTACGCGCCTCATCCAACACATCTGCTCCCGGCCCAGACACTATTCCTTACAGCATCTGGGAAAAAATCAATAACATTAACCCAAATATTATCCACTCACTCCTTAATCCCCTAGCAGAGTACGGATACCATCCGCTCCAACTCAAAAAAGCTTTTGGGATTGTACTTCCAAAACCAAACAAAGAATCATATTCTTCAGCAACCTCTTTCAGAGTCATTGTACTGCTGGAAACCCTTTCAAAAATACTAGAACGTATTATTGCAACACGACTCGCCTACCTCTCTCGCTCAAACGGCCTCATTCACCCCAATCAATGCGGCTCGCTATCACTTATATCAACTGGAGATGCAGTCTCCGCACTCCTTCATGATATCCAGCTCCTCCAAGCAGCTGACAAGAAAGTCTCCACCCTTTTCCTAGATATCAAAGGTGGGTTTGACAACGTCAACCCCCATATCCTGGAAAAAAGACTTCTTGATCACAACATTCCACTTTACATGACCTCTTGGATCATATCTTTTCTCCATTCCCGCGAATGCGCCCTCTTATTTAAAGGGTCACCACGAAAATTTCTTCCTGTATCTGTAGGAGTCCCCCAAGGCTCACCTATATCTCCCCTTTTATTCTGTATTTACGTCGCGCCCCTTCATCTCAGTAACGCTTTTAAATTCACATTTTCATATGTGGACGATTTTGCCATCACAGTCTTTTCGCACTCCAGTAGGAAAAACGCTAGACTCTTAGAACAAGCAGCCCGCAACATTAACATCGTGGGAGATGCCATTCAAGTTTCCTTCTCGATTCCCAAAACAGAACTCATACACTGGACAACAATCCACAACCGACTCCCCCCTACTCCAGGCGCTTCTATCAAACTTGATAGAAACACCTTTCTTCCACAACTATGTATTCGTTGGTTAGGTTTTTGGCTCTCCCACAACTTCAACACGAATACACACTTTCTCAAAAGGTTGTCATCTGCTCAAAAAGCATTCTTTGCAATCAAATCCTTATCAACATCTGGTTCAGGGCTTACAGGCTCCAATGCCCGTAAACTTGCCATGGGACTTATACGACCAATACTCACATATGGAATGAACATACTCATTCCATCGACAACTATCTTCAAAAAACTCGACCCATTCTGGAACACTGTTCTCAGATGGATCACGAATTGCTTTTCATCCACAAACATTGGTGCTCTCACTCGTGAAGCAGCACTCCCTCCCACACTGCCATACGCCAAATACCTCAGAAGACGCCATACAGTACGCATAGCCATTCTACCCGTGTTATTTAACCCCGCATCTGCACGTCTCCCACCAAACTTCCAAGCAAATGGCACTCCTCTTCCACTTCTCAGGAGCCATCTCAAAGGCCTCGGCCCTCGCAGACCTCGACCCTGGAACTCCAATGCCAAATCACGCGTCAGACCTTTAATTATCGACGCTCTCGCACACGAAGCATGGAAATTCCTTCCATGCAACTACTATCCCGGCGCGTCAGGCCCTGCCATCGACAAACCAAATCCTAATCAATCAATGATCCTTGAATCATGCAACAACGCTATTTTATCCCAACTAAAATCAGACTGGGACGAATACACTCCTCGCCCCCCTTACTACGAATACTCTACTACCACTATCCCTCACCCATTTATGAAATTTTCGAAATTCATAGCTGGGAGGCTCCACCAAATGCGAGCACATAAAAGCTACCTCAAAGCACACACATCCTGGTCCCACCCTGGACCTACTACATGTCCCCTCTGTGGCGACAGCTCCCAAGATTTTTCGCACGCAATACTATACTGTTTCGCTCACGAGGTTGAACGTAATTTATTTATTCCCTTTATAAATTCATTAAACTCTGAGTCGCCCGTATGGCTAAATCCGATTATGTTAATTGCCCTTGCTGAATTTATTTCAAAGACAAGGACAAACTTTCCTACTAAATCTCAAATTGATATTTCATATTTATCTTCATCCGGTTCGTCTGATGTTCTTTCATCTATTTCTTCTCATTCCATAACATCTATTACTTCTCTTTTAAACTTTTTCGAGTCAATGGAAGAGTAAAAACTACTTGCACGCTGGATATATATTAGGCTTATGTTAGCCATGGAGGGAATCTCTGGATTGAAATTTTCAGTTATATTTGTTTTATTTTTTATTTTTGTCAGGAGGGTTGGGTCGATAAGGGTTTTGTTCACGCTATAACTTCGGTTGCATGTGATATTCTTGTACCATTTATAAAACAATGAAACAATGATTTAACAAAAAAAAAAAAAAAAAAAGCATGGAAAACATCAGAAATGGGCTGACGGGCTACTTCGGAGTTATATAGTTTCCTAATTCGATCTTGATTTCAAAGTATACAAGTACGGATTATCTCAGGCCCCATAAATTCTGTCAGCAAGAAATCTGAGCTTTTGAATTGATGGCATCTTCATGTCCTGCTGCACTATATGTTTATGCCTTTCCTCATCAAAAATTGAATTTTTTAAAGCCCATTAGAGGATATATGTGTAGCCCAGGGCCTCTATTATATTTCCATGCAACCTGAGGGGCAATGTACCATAAGCTAGTAGCTACATAGACAGCGAGAAATAAACTAGATACAGATAGATAAACCACCCACAGAGGCGATTATAAGCGGCAATTATAACTCGATTTTGCATCTAGCGGGTTAATATTTCTCAATAGGGAATGTACCTGACAGACAGTTTTGCCTCTAGGGTAGTCGCTTTTCAGGTGGTGTTTTTGTTTCGTTGGTCTCGTGTCGCTGGTCGCTAGCAATTGCCGGTGGGTGGTTGACAGAATACAGCTTGGCATTTTTGTTGGTAAGTGATGTTTGGTGTTTGGTGTGGCTTGGAGGCTGCGCAGTCCCGAGTGCGCAGAAACCTAACTATTGCATGTTTGAAATCACTGTATCGCTTTACACCAGTAAAGGCCCGGCTAGATCTGTAATTCTTTGATGGGGTATAGCCAGCCACTCCTGGGCTGTAGCGAAACTGGTGTTTTTATTCTAAGCCCACAGCCCAGTTTCGTCATAGCCCTAGATGTAACTGGAGCTAACGGTAGTTAGCCGCTAAGGCCTAAGTAGGAAGTTACGTACGGCAGTCGGAGAAATTGTAGAAACAGCGCTTAGCGGATGTCTGGAAGGCTAGTAAGTACATGTACCTACACTCAAAACCCGCGTTTCTACAATAGCTCTGCATACCGGAGGCTGATTGTGCCCGTAGACTAGCTGTAATGCATGGGGTGTTTGCGCACTCATAATAACAAATCCTCTTTGTAATTGATTGATGTTTGCGCACTAGCTTAGTCCACGTGCTCTGCTAGTATAAAACCACAGAAACTGTATGGGGTGAGAGTCCAGCCCAGTGCACAAACGCCGGTCATTTGCGAGTATACTAAATCTGTGCTTGATTCCGAAACATACTCTACCAGTAACCTAGGAGAAGCTCTGGTGAGTCTGACTGTACGATGTTATATTGTGGTTGCTTGCGCCTACATGTATCTCTAGTTGAGGCTGTTGACAAGTTTTTTTTTTTAGCTGTAACAGTGCTTGGGTTCTCATTTGTTCTTGCTACCACACTAGTCTACGGGTCTTCTCTAGAGCAGAGCGAAACATGAGTTCCCAGAGCGCTCCTCGGTATGATTCGGTGTACATTGTACACGTACGACCTGCCATCTACGAACGCGAGTATCAAATCTCCGAAATTCTTAGTTAGCTTGCGGGTATCTTGTTCATTCTCAGCCTTATTAAAAATCATGGAGTCACGTCACCGTAGGGGCACTATACTTATAATACACATACTAAATGGAATGAGGTTAGAAAAGAGTAAAACATATCTAGTCGATGAGTATATTGATACCTGCCATCAATTGATCAATCTATTTATAATAACTTCGTTTTTTGTCGCTCTTTCAACTCGTGATTCTGGACAATTTTGATAGGCGTGGACAAAGTCGAATACCTTCAGTTTCTCTGCAATAACCTCTACACATACAGACAGTGATTTATCCACCGCGGGGGATTCTATAGAGGTATAGATCGAAAGGAAGTGTAGTTGGTGCTTTTGGTATCTATTACCACACGGGTTGCGATTTCGTGGCGATTTCGATTACCAGAGGTGTATCTACTGATCTCGTTCATGTGTTGTATTATAATTGACGGTATTGAAAAGCACTACAGCTTTCTTCATTTGGTGTATAGTCTGGAATACAATCGCGGCGACGAATCTCTTGAGAGAAGCGTTTGATGGTTATAGTTATAACCCTACTATTATAATTAGCGAAGTTAACCTGATTCTATGGTCGATTTGGGGTTGAGCTTGCTATTGGATAGCCGATTCTTTGGAAGTAAATGTTTTCTAAGGCAAAAACTGTGCACAGATGATCCATGGTCCACTTTTTTCATGGTATCTAGAAGCTTAGATCTAGTACATAGGGGTGTGCGCTTTTTTCGGATAAAAGGATAATAAATATGGTGTTGAATGACGCTACTGGCATGTATATGTTGCAGAGGAGAGAGCTAGTGGCATATTACACATACATGTATTATTCTCTGTTTTTGGTTTACATAATCATATAAGTATCATTATAATGGCGATGTCATGAGTTTACCGCGCCGGCTTAGCCTCAATTAAGTAACAGGGTATTGTACTGTTCAGTGAGGAGCGGGTTTAAAAAACTTATTGTATAGCTAATATATTGTAACTATATATGATATCTTGAAAACTTTTAGTAGCTTGTTCGAAAAAACGTAACTGTATGTAGCTATCTCTGGAAAATATATCCTGACACCTCGAACACTTCAAGGGCACCCGCCGAAGGTTGTAGGACAGCGTAAAGAGCTCAGGAGATGACATATTCCTCAACTAAATGTGGTCGGGTATTTTTTGTTGGTGCTGTATACATGTATCTATGCTCATATACATGGCTGTGGGAGAGATACAGATATACGTATACGTATACTGGCCGTCGGACATATTGGTTTGGCGAGAAACCGCTTCCTCTGTAGCTGACCCGTTGCTTGAAGCAAAAGGTAATTGCATCCAGTTACAATATAAGATGCTTCGTAGGCCTCTTTACTATCTTACTAAGTTTTATCGCTTAGACCTAGCGGCTGTACAATTGTTCCGCAACTGTATACGTACATACGCACATGCAGCTGGTAAGTTCTAGGTACCAAGTCTTTCTTGACACGACGAACTCTAGATCGATAAGATGTCTTGATCGAGTGTAGTACCATAAATATACACGTATATATACATGGAATCAAAATTTAAACGCCTTACCGGATAACTAAGCCGTCGATGAAGCCAATAAAATCCCTCACCGGATAGTTTCGAATCTTCTTAAGGTATTGGAATATAGAGTTACACATAATCAATCCTGTTCCTTAAATGCATATGGCTTAGCTTGATTTGTGCCGACTAACTTATGATCGTGATCCTAGGATTGAATTACCTCGTGCTACAATCTGGCTCGCTCGTTCCGCTCGAGTTCAGTAAGTTCTGGAAATTTTTCATTCTCTTTTTTTCAGCGGCTCTAGATCTTTGTTTATATTGAATAATGGCGGCGAGCATTGGCTTGAAGATTGAAGCTGGCTGACCTAGTAGGCCCTATGAACCTAGTATTAATATCGAGAATATGCTCCGATTAGTGGAAATTCGCCGAAAACACTCTTGCGCTTTTTTTATACTTTACTGTATTGCAATAAAACCTAAGGAAAGTGTGTGGCCTTAACTTCCCGGAATTCCACGTTTTTATACCCTTGGTTTATTTGAGGCTGATTTAAGGCTGATTTGTCGGTAGTTGCGCCTGAATTTTGCTGGGCGAAGTCTAACTAGGTATGTAGGTGTGTCACGTCACACATGCACCAACGTATTGGTCTGAGGTATCTGCTAAATTGGAAAATGAGGAATCTTGTCCTGCTAGCTCGGGATCAAATGGGCTAAAGTCTATATTGATTTAATGGGTAGGGTGCCATGATAGTGTAGCTTTAGCTATAGTTGGAGATTACGTGTTGCATTTGATTTATAAATCATTTAGTTCAAAGGACTTATAAACTTACAGATTCCAATTTCTTCAGCAGGATTGACTGTGAATTTATTTATTTACTGACACGGTCTATAGATCAGTGCTCTCCGCCCAGCGTTCATATGATCATAATCACTTTGCAACTAACTCCTGTTTTCACTACCACAAATTGCCGATCCCACTTTTATTGAGATGAAAAACAAGTGGAACTAAAACATGCGATTAATATCGAGTAGCTTATTGGCGATTATTTATTATCTTCCTGGGCTTGAAACTTACCAGGGTCGCTCAAGCGCTTAAGCAAGGCTTATAATTATCAGTAAGCCGTTTTGGTGGGCTTCCATATCCCTAATCGAAATCCATGCTTGAAGGAAATATATATTTGTATTAATATTTGATTGATATCTTTAGGTTGGGCTGAGTCCGCATAAGTATATCCTACAAAATTGCACCGAGCCAATAATTTTGTATCGGGAGCAGCTGCGTAGAGGCAGCCCGTTTTAAAAACCTCGATCACAATCAAATCCGAGGAATTGGCATTTGAATGTTTTTAGGGTGGTACAGAGGTAGGTCTATGTGTTCGAGGCAGGAATAACGAACCTGAACATGCCTCTCCTCTTACTGGTGGTGGTTTCTGATTTGCTTTCATCGGTCATGATCAGATCAGCAGGTTAATTGGTCAACTCACACTTGCATGCTCAGATTCTTTATGCTTGCCCGCCCCCAAACATGTAGGGGCTGATGCAGACACTGATAACATAAATTACTTTCTACAACCGTACCAAGAAATCACAGAATGAGGGAGAGGATACATGTACGGACCAACGGATAAACAAATAGTACTGCAGCTGATTTCTCACCATAGTCAACCTTGGCTATAGAGTTCCTGATAAATGGTCATTTTTGATGATTCAAATACCTTATTTTACATTACCACCGTGTGCTATAGCATACTTCCAAGTCCTTTCGGCCTTAAATACTCTTGATGCCGAGAAAAGGTCTGAGGCCTTTTATCCAGATGAAGGATGAACTGATCGAGGCAGGTTCTGGGGTGTTTAGAATCCTAACGAAGATGCATCAGTCATGTTACTTTGGTTAGATAGCTGTTTGCCTTTTGGGTGTAAGGATTGACTCTGAGTGAGTATAAATACTGGTCTTCAGCAGCCTTGAAATCGAGTTTATTTCACAGCAGCAAGCGTTATAAATCCACAATAATCCTGTTAATCCTCACCCACATCCCGTCCAATACCCTAGGAGCCCGAGTTCTTGTACTTCTCGATTCCCTACGCCGAAATAGAAAATACATAGCCTGTTAGGTTAGCTACCTTTTATATTCTTCTGACTTTTCTTGCATAGCCTTTAGGAATAAAATTATACATGTTCGAAGGCTAATCGTCTTCTGATATTTAGTACTATACAAAAACTATGTACTTCAGGATAGCGTCACTCGTTGTATTCTTCCTCCCAGTAGCCTGGTCTACAGCCATCCCTCAAATCACCGTCAACCCCTCATGCTACACGAGTTGTGTTAGCGGTTTAGCCTGCACTCAAATATACCCTGCGAGTTGCTTTTGTCACAACAAGATCGTTACTGATTGTGCAACAAAGTGTGGTGTCGATATTCCAGCGAGAGCACTACAAAATTGTTAGACTTGGAGTGACGTTTGTTCTGGTGACTGGGTTGCTCATGATCACTATATTGAAGTATCAGCTTTATATGTCTTATTAGTTGGATATGTACATGCATATTTTTCAAGTTGCTTTATATACGAATATTTTATATTATAGGGTCCGGGCGAGAGCTTTTTCTCAGTTACAGAGTAATGGGGCTACATGTAGTTAAATTTAGTATATGTTCTGTTCTGCTTAGCTTGTACGATTGTCCGCCCGCTTTGGATAAGGGTAGGGTAAAACTTTTTTCAACTGAAGATATACATATCGACGAAACGTTAGAGTGCATCTGGTTTGTCATTACCATTAGTGGAAGAATATACAGTACTGGAGGGGGTGAAATTGGCACGGTATTCATAGATCACTCATAAGGACGTGGAAATAAATCAGTAGTGCTATATAGCTATAGCTAAGGAGCTCCCGAAGCTAATACGGTTGTTATCCTGATTTACGGTGCTGAACTTTCTAACAACACGGTATGTGTGCCAAAATCACACCACCTTCCGGTATTGTACTCTATACATTTCTATTAACCAGCCCTATGAGTCAAATCTCGCCATATTATCTAACATCTGACTAATGGCCTTCTTGTCCGAGCCTGTATACTGTAGCCAGATTACAGTTATTTGCCTTTTTCGCTACTTGATGTAACTACATGTAAGTAACGTATTTGATCGCGCGCTAAATACTGTAATATCAATAACTACGTATACGTATAATATAGGTACATTTCAGCGCTCAGGGTTATATGCCACGTTGGCTAGTGCACACGTGCTTTACGTGCCCATTTACATGATGAGTGTCAATTAGTGATCACGATTATCTCCTAGTGGTGAAAGGTTTTGAGGGGGGATGAATTCGAAGGTATTAATGGCTAGTGAAAATTTTAGGCTGTAAACACGTATATATACTTGCAATTGAAAAATATGCAGAGTTCCCTTATAACTCCAACCACCTAACTCCATATATATATCCCTTAATATATATCCTAGAAATTGAGGCCAGTCCCGCGGCCGTATGGAAATTAATATAGTACTAAAATATATAACAAAAAGACTGTTGTTACAGTTTCTAGTCTAACATGCCAAAATACTCTATCTGATCCTGATAGCTGTGAACCTGGCGATACTGTTGTATTTGTTCCTTGGGCCACCACCGTGCCATTTTCATCCTTAACGAGATTTGCGAATACCATTGCATCAATGAATGGGTACTTTTCAATCTTAATATCGCCGCATATCTCCTTGAGATCGGCTAGGTTATCTGCGCTAGGGGCGTTTAAAACTACCGTTTGTGTGAGGCAATTGTCGGCACAGAACGTCTCGGTGGCCTGGCTGGTAGCTGATTCGGCAGACGCAGCATTCCAGGCAATTCTAAAATCTTTCTCAGATATTTCGCATAGCTTATTTGTTTTTCTAAGATAACCCGACAAATAACTGTTAGCCTAAGAATTTTTCACCATATATTAACTTATTCCAGGAATGACGTATTGTCGAAGGTTATGGTAAACTTACAGATCTCGTAGGCATTGTTTCCAATAGAGCAGTACGCTTGCTTCGCCATCTATAATAGCATCAAGCCATGACGTATTTAAATCCAATGCAGTGAGGTTGACACCTTCGCAAGCCTCCCGAACATTACTCTGGAAAGCCAACAGTGATGTGGCGCATTCTGAATTGCAAGACTCCTCGAGGGTATCGTTTTTCTCGACTAGGTTCGGCGACATCAATATGGTCACATTACAGTTGATTGCTGTTGTATAGGCGGCAACGCAGGGCTTCGGAAGCTGTTCAGCAGTCTCTGGGCTTAGTGCTCCATTGAAAAGCCAGGAAGGTTTTGTAATGTTGAACCCGTTCTCAAGGAGTGCGTTGGAGGTTCGGTAGAATAACGAAAGTGCTAAGGTAGTGGTTGTTGATAATAATCGGTAAGATCTTACCATTTTCGTGAAAAGCGAAACGAAGAGAAGTGGTGTAGATTCAAAACTTGAGAGTATGGCCTTGTTGAAGGGTAGTGGCCTGGCCTTGCTATCACGAAGATGTTGACGAATCGTCCACACGAGTTAGGCAAGTGAATATCAAAGCAAACCAATCAATCCAGGGCGGGGAAGAGAAGGGAATACTGAAAGTTATAACTAGAAATCAACACCTCGCTTGATACACAAGATACACAAGCGAATGCTAAGATCTTGGTTCAACGCCATGTGTAGCCCCAGGTTTCAGGCATGAAACATGACATTTCGGGCCGGATGACGAATGGCCCATTTTTCCGAAGATAGAGAATTTTCTCGTGACTTGGGCGTTTCAAAGACACCTTATACGATGCTAGAACTTTATTAAAAGATGCCTTTGCAAGGGGTCCCGAACTCCATGGATAGAGTGTGTGGTTGTCTACGTCCAGAGACGTTAAAGCTCTGGCGAGAGATCGTTTATGAGTAAAGTTGAGACAGGGGCAGGAAACCCTCTGAAACGCGCATTGATGGAGATATACAATTTTGAGGGTAGGAAGCATGTTCATTCCAAAATTCGACTTCAAAGATCTGCTCAGATACTAGGTGATGAATAATCCGGGCTTCAATTCGATTACAATTGAGGTAGCGCTCGTTTAATCCATAAGGTATTGATGCTTCATGGATGGCAAAAGCGGTACTGATCAAGGATTGGGCACATACATTTAGCATCCTACCTGGATCCTGACTAGGATCTATCGATCACCGTGACGTTATTCTTGTGTCTCGTGCTATATCGCGAGACTTTTATTCAAGCTGGAGGAGGTTCGCCTTTATATATTCGCTGGTGCGTATGACGGTGTCTTTCCTCTCTGAAACGTGAATGGATTGTGGGGTTTACTACATGCACATATCGATGCGGGAAAACTATCGGCTCAATTGATGAAACTATTACTACATGTACATGTAGTATTCAATCTAGAAATCTTAGACACATGCGTATTCACTCATCTATGTAAATATATACAAATACATGTATGTTCTCTGAGGCTTGAGGCTAGCCCATCTAGATCCGCAAAGTGAAGCTGGTAGATGGCCGATATTCTAGAAATTCGAACGCACTAGTACACAAACGAGCTTTAACTTACGAATGTCAACACTCTATCCCCACGGCTTCATGGATTCAATGGGCTGCCCGCTCAGACATACTGCCGGCGCATATGCATAATCGTAAATTATATACGACCAAGCCTGGATATGATGAAGGAATAGTATAGATCACCAGTACTGTAAATACTCCTGGATAGGTAGATGTATTTAATTTATTAAGATCTTGCAATGGAAGATGTGGTGGTAGTGGAACTTGAATACAAGCCAACTATCGGTCTCACTTTGTAGGTGGGCCAGCTGGTGTACAAAGCGACCCCATTTACCTACCGGCTGTCCCATTTACCTACCGGCCGGCCACTTTGCAAATGGGAAATAATCGAATATGGATCAGAACATATACATTTACTATGTCGAATACTCGATTCTGCTAGGTCAAACACGCTTCTTATGTGCTTTCTGTACTAAATTTATTAAAAGTGTGCCTACCTATCATACTAATACTATCAAACCTATGGTGTATTTTACACATATTTTACACCCTTCGCACGCGTATGTATAGTACTCGCGCATATCGATTTTTCCAGTTAGATAATCACCGTTATACCACGGTGATTACGTATCATGAATATACATAATTTCTACTTGAATCTTAAGCTTCCGGGAACACAAAAACGCTGTGATACTACACACATATACGTATACATACTCACACAAACCAATTATGCTGTACATGTGCGATTCATTTTCAGAGTCATTTTCAGATTCGTTCGTTGTACTCGCCTCTATTGAGGTTGGAGTCATAGGTAGTTTATAGTCGCATATAAAATACATAGCTATTAATGCCTAATACTCACGAAATAAGATACAAGCCTTAATCAAGCGTGGGCTCTAGTAGTTCAACTGCACGTGTTTCCTATGGGTAAATTTTCCGCACAGCTCGAAACTAGAAACTAGTAGACTGTATATGTCTATGTTCCTCCTGGTCCTTTTCAGACAGATTGATCTGACACCATCTAAAATGGGTCTACCGCTCCGAATGATCCTTTCCCTATACCTAAGACGTTAACCTAGCAGCAGTCGAGACTTATTTCAAATTTTCAAATTTTGATATGCATTGTTTCTCCATGTAACTCTACTTAGCCCCCAGGAAAGGGGCAGTGGAGTATTTTTTTTGGGCCGGGGCTCCTAATTCCGGAGTTATTATTCCCAATTAAGAAACTCGAAAGAGGTTCTGGGTGGTCAAATATTTCCATCTACAATGACTTACGCAGCAACACATGCTTACGTCGTACAAGGGTCTATTTCGGATTTACTACTGGGATCAATTAGGTTGGTGATGTGGTAAGCTATAAGCCTTTTACACGAGAGTCTTGCTTATGCGCTCGGCGCTACCACATGCGTATGTATACTTCAAATAGCAGGTACATGATATGATTGATATTCGAGCCAATATATAGCTGGATGTCAAACCTTATAGATATCAGTTCTTTCAATTGTGTGTTTCTAATTCCTGAGGAAAACAAATTGCCTAGCAATCGATACTTGTCACCCCAATGTCTCTCCTCAGTATCCCCAACGAGCTACTCCTTCTCATTGCTAAATACCTTGGTCCGAAAGACCTAAACGCATTCATTCAAACCGGCCGCCACTTTGCCTTTCTCTTAACGAATACACTACATTCATTTGCAATCCAGGATAAGATCGGCTTGGCTGCACTTTTGTGGGCCGCATCAAAAGGGTACAAATCTTTAGTCCAGCTTGTGCTCGAAAAGGGTGCAGGGATCAACGAACGAGATGGTGAAGGACATACTGCACTTCATCGAGCGGCATCTGGAGGGCATGGAGAGATAGTGAAGCTTCTGTTGGAGAGAGGGGCCGATCTCTACGCTCGCACGAAAGACGAGTCGACAGTACTTCACTGGGCAGTTTCATCGCGGTCCGACACAGTCGTCAGGATGATTCTCAAAAACGGTCTTGGAGCCGAAATAAATTTCCAAAACTTTAAGGGTGCGGATGGTGGTCATGTATATCGTGGGACAGCGCTTCACTGGGCAGCAATAGGCGGGTATGATGATGTTACAAAGATATTACTAGAGGAGGGTGCCGACATGTCTCTTAGAGATAACACCGGAAAGACACCTTTGATATGGGCTGCAGATTTTGGACACGAAGCCATATGTAGAATGCTGTTAGATAAGGGAGCTGATATTAGTGTGCGTGATGATTATGGGTTTACAGCGCTAGACCGAGCGGTATCTGAAGGGAATGAGAAGATAGTCAAGCTACTAGAAACGGCGTGTCAAGCTTAAGGGTGTGAGCCCGCGTAGCTCCAGGAATATGTTATATGTGTACAATTCCTAGTTGTAGATGGTGAAAAATTTGAGTATAGCTGTATACTACCTTTTAAATATTATATTAGATTCATTGTTCGGCTATTTATAGAAACTCAAAACGTGCTGGTAGTTGAGCTCACGAGGTAACTGCAGCCGATCTAGAGGAGGCCAGCTGTGGCTGTGATGAGATACCAGTAGCTCGCACAGCCAGATGAATTTAGCTGCTGGGCGATCTTTTTTTATTTTATTTTAGCTCTGTGATGGATTTCATTGCTTTGAAGTTGTGTTATCATGGTCAGATAGCTTTTAGTGCAGGGTGTAACTTGCAGGATTCCCTTAGTACCTAACGAATGTGCGATCGCGAATGCCCAAGTACGCCTACCGAAAATAGTAAGTGCTGTAGAAGTAAGACGGAGGTTTGCCATAGAGAAAATCAAACCTAGCCACTGATCGGGATCAGGTGAAACTGTGCATGTGGCTGATATGTATGCATATGGGTTTATCATATATGAAGCTATAGCACAATATATATGTGTTCGAGCCCTTTTGTAAGTTTTTCCGCTTTGTAAAGAGGCCACACCACTTGTCAAGAGAGTACTTTTGACATATAGGCTAGCCCATCTGTAAAGTGAAGCTAGTTAGTAGCTTGTATATAAAGAAACTCATAATTCGTGTGTGATGCCTCCTCCTCCTCCTCCTTTATCAATTAACCGCTGTTTTAAGGCACTAAGCGACTGTTTCCCTAATGATACCATGGTTCTTCGCTGATAAAACTTAGTTCAATCAATAAATTCGGGGTAGAAACCGTGATTTTCGCTATTATCAGATAATTCTTGGGTCTTAACTGCCATTTCAATACCGGCTAGCTAGATCTTTCTATTTATCTGTATATCAGCCAGTATTCAAATATCATTCCATTTGTCAATCGGTCAATCGGTTTACAAAGCAGTTCGGCTGATCAGCTGATTTACAAATGGGAAATATTAGCAGACGGGTTAGAAAATATGTATTCATAGAGTATGGAGAAGGTAATAGATTGCAATTAATGTTGGTTACACGGTTTTCCTATATATGTATATCGTAACAATAACGTACACGTTACAATATACAACCTACAATTAGAATATTGGGGAGCTACATAATTCCCCTCAAAACTACCATTTATATTTATTCTTTTTCAGGGTCTAGGCTGCCGGCTTCATAGCATTGTTGTTGTTGTTTATTCATTAGGTACATTCGGCTTCATAACATACGACTATATGTATATACCGGTAAAATTGGTCAATTATCATTAATTTGAAGAAAAGGAAAATAGGCAAAGAAAACTACCATTATCACATCGATGATTACAGATTTCCATACCCTGCATTTGCCAACACCCACTTCTTAACATCCTCAGACTTTTTTTGCCTGTAGAAATAGCTTGGCACAAACACCTCATCCGTGTATTCATGAGTTGCCCACTCGGCAACGGTTCTACCAGCGGCTGCTGCAGCTGTTACTTCCGCCGCTTTCGCCGTATCGTACTTGGTCTTTGCGACGGCTTCAAGATCGACTTCCGTACCGTTGACCGTTGATTTAACATCCTTGAATTTGTAACCTTTATAGTTACCGACGACGAGTTTGGTTTTGGTGGCGAGAGACTCTGTCCCGTTGATCTCAAAAGCGTTATGCTCCGAGAGAATCGTCGAATTGATTCCCATTCCGATAAAGTACACGATTTTTTCATCACCGCTACTAACACCTTGGTAAAAGTTGTTGAAGACGTGGACATCACCAAACCGAACACGTGGACTGCGTTGAATAGAGTTGAAGTAATGGTTTCCATACATAGTCACGCTCAACTTCCCAGTGTCTCCGGGGCCGAGATTACCGGCGTCGTTATTGCCGATGAGATTCGTTTTGTCGTGGTTCAAGAATTTATTGAATGAAAGAGTAATTCCGTCGGAGCCCTCGGTTATGTCGATCAATCCATCGTGTCGCTGAATCTGTTTACCAAAAACGATAGGCTCCTCAGAATCGGGATGGTCACCGTCGGAGAGTGTAAGGTGATCGATCCAGACGTTTGAACTGGTAACGATGCCAATACCATCATATTTTGAGTTCCAATTCCCAGTTGAACCGTCGGTAGGATCCCATTCGGGGAACAAATCGATAGGAGAGTAAACCTCAAAATTCCTAGATGAAGCGCATCGTCAGTCTAATTTCTTCAAATTAGTAGCTTAAAACCAAGGACTAAGTTTATTTTCATATGCACCTAAAGATAACATTGTCGGTATAGTTCACAGCAATGTAAGAGTTTTGGATCCTAGCTACTCTTGCCTTCTTTGCAGATTCCAGTGAAGTGTTATTTCCGATCTTCAATACAATTTGTTTCTCCTGCTCATTTGACGCCTGTTGGCGGTATGTTTCTTGATCCTCAAGAATCCCAAGTTCCTCGGAGTCGGCAGGATCCGTAGAGTTCCCGAGAATGGCCTTCAATGTGGCATTGAAAGAATCTAGATATCTTTCCCAAGTATATTTTGTATTTCTTGCATAATAAGCCTCCGTGGCTAATGTACCATCAGGAAGGTAGTCCCCATCAATCACGCCGTCTATTAAGATTCGATTGTATTAAAACCCTGCATTTTCATTCGCACAGTTAACTGTGTAAGAAAAACTCACTGATATAAATTATTTTCGGATCATTAGGCTTTCCGCCATTATCAAGAGCCGTACGCAACTCGTTGAAGTTGGTGACGGTGTAGATGCTCGTTTTTGGAGCAGAAGAACCGCCAGTAGTATGTTCACCGAATCCCCAGATCTTAGGGTCGGATTCGGCAATGGCAAACCCAACAAGACTTAGGACGAAAAAAAGGCGTGCCATTTGAGATCGACAAATACAAGGAGTCTTTTTGATGGATAAGTTATTGGCTGGCGGGATGCAGAGCAGCGCATATTGGGGGTTGTCAACGCTTATATAGCGATTTCCTGTAAGTAAAAAGGAGGGTCTGGCAATGGGTCTGCTCAGGTACTCAAATTTCGACGGTGCTTTGCATGCCGAGGACGAGTTGCATGTACTCCCAATACCTCTATACTTAAATTAATCTGTTGGGTAAAGAGTTTTTATTTCGGATGGGTAAAAGCAATAGTAAGGCATCTTCTAACCCCAAGGTTCGTGACCGCAGCCCAAGCACGTCAGAACTGGAAAATCTGTGTAATCCCCATTGCAGAATACATACCTTAACTTATGGATAGATGTCGATCCCGCCGAGATAACATCCTATAGCTAGCTATCACAGCAATGTGACAAGGCCATAACTGGGTTGGAGAAAAGTTAGTACAGAGTTCTGAGCTGAAGAAGGATTACCTACTAAGCCGACGCAAGCCACATTCGGTCCAATAACACCGAGCCCCACCTATGATGAATCTCGGTGTTGTCATCCCCCCTAGTAGGTTTCCGGGTATGTGCGGAACTTGGCATAAATAAAGTACAAACCGGGCGTGTCCTAGGCTATAAATCACCGATAGAGCACAAAATACAAGGGTGTATGTTACGTAGCTATAGGGTTAATGGGATTTTTTTCTATTTGAGTTTCCGAGGAAAAGGAAGTAGTCTAGGGTACGCTAAATCCGATTTTATTGATGTTCCTACACGTCTTTCATCTTTAAAGCTTTAGCTGGTTCATTCGTAGCTATAGTTACAGTTGCAAATGATGATACATACGGTCAGGAAGCTGAGTCTCATGTAGTTCTAATATAAATAAGCTCTAGAAACGCGACTTTTCATGGACGTACGAGGCAAACCCAATTGCAAATGTATCAAGCAAACATTAACGAGATCACATGTGATTTATTTATTTTTTTCAAAAAAGGCACGTAATAGATCGTCAGGTACAACATTCTGCGTGTTTGGGACAATCAGGCATCTCGGTATCAATAAACCGGTAGCGAATACTGTTAGCGAAATGCGGGGCACATAGCTCCTTGAAATAGAACCTATGAACATACTCTCCCGGGATTTTTTCATAGTTTTCGTATGTAAGTATATACGTACGTATACAATCAATATTGATCCCAGAAATTTTTTACTAATCTTGGCTTTTAATTCCGGACCCGGATTCTCAAGAAGTCGCATATGTTGCTAGTTTAGACGAATGTATACAGATGGTAAGCAAAGTGCTAGTATTTAATAAATGGTGATTGCCCGCCATAGAAATCTCAATTTTTCCTCCACTATTGAATTATTAGGGAAGCAGCAACTCACAGTCTCCCTTCCAAGCCATATAGAAGCGCCAACCTTTGATATTTGCCCATCACAATGCAATTTCTCCAATTACTCTTATTATTTCCCATAACCGTGACTCTCGCAATAGGTGTCACAAGGCCACCGAAAGGTGCTGTGATAGTCAACGGCAACATCAACAACACTTCAAATAAAATCTTCAAATCAGTAATTCATACACTCTCTATTTTCACAGCCATTCCCTCTACATATAGATTATTGATTGACCAACCCCATTCCTACAGGTCCAAGACGCGGTTTGGTCCCTTCCAAACGACACCTCTTCACAAACGATTTTCATCTACCCTGGCATTTACAAAGGTCAGGTAGTGCTCTGGCGCCCTGGTCCCACGGTTTTGCAAGGCTATACCAAGAACGTGTATTCGCAAAAGGATAACACGGTTCTATTAACCAATGGGTTGGTAGCTTCGGTGGCGGGCTCCAATGCAAAGAGCGCTACGCTACAAATATACGCAAACGACACAGCAGTTTACAACATTGATGTTGAGAACTCCTATGGGACAGGTGGTGTGGCAGGCGCGCAAGCACAGGCTTTGGCGCTTTGTCAGGCTGGTGCAAGGAATGGTTATTACTCCTCCGGATTTTATTCTTTCCAGGTACGTATTGAAATAGTTTGCGTTCGTTTTTTTGCCAACTCAGCCCAAGAAGTAAGTAAACTCACGCTGGGGAATATTAGGACACAGTATACACTCAAAATGGCACAGCTTTCTTCGGTAAAGTCTACATCAAGGGAGCTGTAGACTACATTTTTGGCATGCGAGGCATTGCATATTTTCAGGACGCCATCCTCGCCTCGACGCGTTATGGCTGCATTACAGCACAAGGCCGCGAAAACTCTTCGTCTACTGGAGCGTATGTCTTCGATAACGCAAAGCTCCTCACAATTGAAAATGCGACAGATGGTAGCATGTTTCTCGGCCGCCCTTGGCGCAATTATTCTACCGTGCTTTTCAAGAATTCGGACTTCGGAAGTGCTCTAGACCTAAGAGGTTGGTCGGAGTGGAGTACCACCGATCCCAGGACGAATGGCGTATATTACGCTGAATATAACAATAAGGGTTCCTCGGCGTGGAATCTTGCAAGAGCTAATTTCTCGCACTTGATTGGAAGGGAAGAGGCAGAAAATTTTTGGAGCGTTGAAAATACTTTAGGGGTAAAGAAATGGATTGATCAAAGGTTCCTTTAAGGTGACTGTTATACAGTTCAGCAGCGCGAATATATTTTAGCCATACTATATCACTCGTACAAATGCAATGGAATGATGTTGTAATATATCGAATAATTGACTTATTATTTAGTACAGCGCGCCCTAGAGCTCAGTATTTATACTAAGAAAGCCTTTGTCTTCCGGCTACAAAGAACTGCGAGAACTCCCACTGATTCCGGGTACCCTTTGTTCACTGCTTTGTCCAAATGCGCCCCCAATTAGGAAGCCGTTCTGCAACAAATGAAACCAGCCAATCCCTGATCTTATCTGGCCCTAATACAACCTACCATGACCACAGGACTAGAAGATGCTTCATAAACACACTAATATTCACACATGTTCTTATAAATGCCTATTAACAACTACAATTAGCCCCTAATCTTAGCCTAACAGCTTCACACTTCCGTACATAATAAAATACGTGGTGTATTTCTTTACTGCCTCCCGCCCTCACTCCATGGCCCATCACACTTCTTTTACTCGTACGTTGTTTTTAACAAGGGCAGAGAAGTAAACTAGCTAATTACTGCTTTGCTGATGATGGTGACAAGACATCATACTATACACCATGTACTCTCAACAAAAGAAATGAAAAACACAGAGATATGATATATACTTCACTGCAAACAAAGGGGTAGAATTAAGGAAACGCTCTCAAAAAACCAACAGGTATGCCGCGCTCAAACATCAAAAGCAGAAAAAAAGCACAATTAATAAATTGGCTTATGTTGCCAATCCGGTGGCATCTCATTCTCAGCCCATACGACCTTTCCTTTCTCATTAACAGATGCACCCTCATCTGAAATCCCAATTACGCTGCCCGTGTGCGCAGCCTCCTGTCGAGAAACGCCACCAATATCTTTCGGGATCCACAGCACAACTGGCTTCGCGGTAATGGCAGGGTTCATGTATGCTTCCCTTTCCACTTCTGCGGTGTATGAAGCTTCGGGGAAGTCCTGCGGGACGATTTTCCTCATGGCAGCATAGTTCTCGTAGGTTTCCGGGTGCAAAAATCGCGCGATCAGGCTAGGATTCTTATTGGTCGGTCCGGAGTTGTCTTCAATGGGGGCAGGAACCTTGCTAGGTCCACCTTCATTCTTAGTAGTCTCCGGGGTAATTTCGCCTTCAGCATCAGCCCCGCTTTCAAGAGCAATAAGAGATTCCTCTTCACGTTCAAGATTCTTGGGGAGGAACTTGAGTAGTGGCTCAACAGCGGCGGAGAGGGACATCTGGAAAAGGACTGTGAAGATGAGGAAGAGGACTTGGAGGATCAAAGGACCTATGGCTTTGCTAACACCAAATAAACCAATCATACAGATCTGAGCGAGGTAAACACCAGTAAGGGTCTGGTATAGCGCGCGAGGATAGACAAGACCCTTAGTATCGATATTAACGTTGTAGACGAAGAGCAAGTTGTACCGGTAGGCATAGTGCAGTAGCCCCAAACCAACAACAGCAAACCCAAGAACTAAAGGCGCAATCATAGAGTAGGTGATGGCAATGACGCAAATATTCGTGTACACGGGGAAAACGGTGCCCCATCCAAGGCCAGCAAGACTAGACCAACGATTCCATTGCTTGCGCGGAGTGTTATCGAGGAGCATGCTAAGTACTTTATACAATATCAATCCAACAATCTGGAGGAGTGCACCAGAAGAGATGGCCAAACCCTGCAAGATCATGAATGAGATGTAGAAGTTGGATGCTTTCGGGAGGTTCTCGGCGAGAATGCTGGCAGCCGATGACGGGTTATCGGCGATCTGTTTACCAACCGAGGATGCAGCGGATGTCATTGTAGTGACGAGGAAGACCTGGATGACTTGGAAGGCGAAGTACATGTTCTGCACCTTCAGCTCAACGAACGAAATCGACGGCTCTCCAGAAATTCTAGCCAGCAACCTAAGAACGATGGGCAAAAGTGCCATCAACACAGCCAACATAACAACTGGAAGAAGACCACTGATAAGTCCCTTAACTTGTTCGGGTAGATCATTAATGAATCCTAAGAATTTCACCGTCTTAGTCAAATAGGTGATATTAGAGATAGATCCCACGACAGCGACGGGAATGGACCAGAAGATAACAAGCGCAGTGACACTACCAGTGACGGCAGCGCCCTTAACCAATCGTTCCCACCATTGAAGCCTGAGGTTACTCCAAATGACCTCACCGGGAGTGACTCCGATGTAACGAGGCGCCATGTGAAGGGGTTTATTGTGCGCAAGGGTCTGAAGAGCAACCTGAGCAGCTGATTGGGTTGTGAATTCGATGAATGCAGAATTCATTCTAACATTATTAGCACTAACGAGAGTATTAAGAATAGAATAACTCACTTGGTTCCGTCGCCATTCCTTTGGGCAGCCTGCAATTCCTCGATTTTGGGGTTCAATTCAGCAAGATGTCCACGGCACCAATCAATGGTATCAACCTATTCGTTCCACGTCAGACCTAAAACCCAAAAACATAGCTATTCGGCAAAATTACCTTCTCTCCGATCAAGAACTTCAGTTTATGAGTGGGCCTCTTCTTCCTGTCCAGCCATCTCGCTGCAACACTACCACTTTCACCCTCGACTTCGCCATCCTCTTCAGGGGGGTCGTTTCCAAGAGCACCCTTCCTTCTAGCAGCATCTGCAAGTTTGATCAATTTAACTTCAGCAGCCTCAAGCTTCATAGCAGTCTTATCGCGATCTTCAACCAACTCCTCGAGCTCTTTAGTATCGGTGTTGATCCATATCCGTGTGACGTTATCAAAGACTCTCCTCAGTGCCGTCTCATTAAGATATTGCCTGGGGATTGTTGTGATGAGTACGGTTCTAGCTGAGATACGAGTGGCATATTGCGGAGAAAGCATGTAGGCCTGTCGAAGTGTGATATAGTAGATAAGTTCGCGGTAAATGGTGAAAAGAACAAATCCGAAGAAGATCCACCCAATGAAAACATGCGCATACAATCTACATCACATGGTCAGCCCGGTTACTTTCGTTATTATTATGCAATCCCTTCCATCAACACAGGATCAGGATATTAAAGTCTTACCGATTAATTGAGTTGCCTTTACTCTTAATATTACTGAAACTCAGTATATCTAGCCCAGTCTGCCCCGCACCTCCTGTAGCGTTCACGGGGAACAAGATAGGAAAAGTCAAACAGCAACCAACAAAGCAGATTGTTTGCGCCTTTTTCAGGTAACGAAGAAAGAAATAGCCATCAAGGCCATTGGTTCGAAGGACAGTTTCATCTCTATAATGGTTGGTTAAATGACAATCTTTTAAAACAATCACGCGAATAAATTGTAACTAACTTGATTCTCCATGCACTCATAATCCAGCCAAGCAAACCTGAAAACCCCTTGACGCTCTCAACTTCATCGACATAGCCGTCGCCATCATCATCGACGGTTTTCAATCTTCTCCAGGGCTCAATGGTACCAACAAAGGTCCTCGGGGCATAGATTCTTCTATTGGCACGACGCAAAAGCGTGAATATGACCACAAGAGCAACAAAAACGATAATATTGACTTCGAGAGTTGCAAGAAAAGCATTGGTGGAAACGCCACGAGCGGATGCAATATTTGGGTCACTAGACTCGTTGACGGCCCGAGGGTAGATATAATTTGGTCCTTCCATCTTGGAGGAAAAGGGGATCTAACACTGTATCAGTGGGGGAACTCTGGTGTCAAGAGGGGAAAACGCGAGGGATATACATACCCCCCAACTATGAAGTAGAGCCCGATTGTTAGCAGTAGTAACGACAATTGAGAGCTATTCGAGAATGACCACCGGCTTGGAAGTTGATCGCCAGATGATGGTCACTGTATGTTGACGACAAGCGAGCGAGGTTTTATTTATTTACTAGCCTTAACTCTGACAGGGGCACGCGCCAGTAACCAAGCAAGCGGGTTGTGGTAACGAATCAGGGAAGACGAAGAGCAAAAAAAAAAAAAAAAACTGGAATGAAGTCTGGTAGTGATAGGCACAGCCCTGGCTGGAGGAGTGATGATGCACACCGACACGGCGATACAGCTGGATGCGACAGACGCGTGGTGACGACCACTAAAGGCAGAGCAGGGAAAGGTGGGGCAAACAAGTGAATGAAAGAATCAGAAAGATCAATGGGCTGCACAACCAAACGGAACGAGAAGAGAGACAGCAAGAAAGATAAATGAAACGGGGAGGGATTGCTGTGCTTCATGGACGGAGAGACATAGGCTGTTCCTATTTAAGCAAGGGAGCTGCCCAGGGGTCGGAAACTACCAAAAAGAGCATGCTTTCTTTGTTTGGGGCGTTCTCCTATGATGTGTTTTTTTGCAGTGAGACAAACCGATAATTGCTCAGCTCCTTTTCCACAGTCTTGGTGTCCACCCGACCAGAGGCATGTAAATGTGACGAATATTTGGTCTGGTCCAAGCATCAAGTACCAGGGCTCTCAATTGGTATAGGTTTTGTGTTTGTTCGACAACTATGTACGCACGTGTTTCTAGCCCCACTCGCAGAAGTGCTTGGAAGGTCTTGTGCGGCAGCAAGCATAAACTCGCTAAACGGTAAAATTGCACAATGCTAAACATACATGTACTCGAGAGTAAGTACTCTCCAGATGCTACGCTGCACGACAGCCTGCACGCAAGCGTGCCAAAAGAAACGAAACTACACCTCCGCCACCACGCATCGACCCCCCGACACATATATATATATGTAAGAGTGAGAAATTATTCATTCCGCTGCTGCAAATCGATTTCGGTGGCAAAATAAACAATTCACATTTAAAAAGACCCTAAAGATTGCACTGCCATCTACCAAATACCAAGATCTTTGAGATCTCTGCCTAACATGGTCTAGACTATTATTGCGAGATCTTGTGTGACGGCGACCTCTGTCTTTTCGAGCCTTGGCGATCTTTGGTGATGATCCCTTGGCTAAGTGATCGTAAAAGTTAGCCATCTAAAGCGAGACACCAGCAACCGCCAATCCTCTCGATATGAAATCTCCTCCCAACAATGCCGGCGATCACGAAGCTTTCTCTGGTCATCAAACTGTTGTCAACTACCTAACTCTTAATCACAAGTCCAACCGCGCCATATTGACGTCGAATTGACAGAATCTACCTGTCCAAGACCATGTCTAGATGGATAGGCGGGTTTCTGTCCGCTTGCTAGAACCGAAATTCAGCCACCGTTCACTAGTGCTAGCGCTCTGGAAATTGTCTTGATATGTAGCCTAGAGGTACTTGGCAGGTAAATAAGTCCAACACCGACGTTGTGAAACAAAGTCTGTAATTATTCATTCAATGCCTCGTGATCCCATTCCTACATACACTGACCCACTATTATCTTATCTGAAACTGCATATTTACGGGTTATAATCTAGCGCATGAAAACAGTGGAAACACGCTGATCTTGCCCTTTTTCCATCTTTTTGGTAACCGAGCCCGGGGATGCCAAGCCTGATCTTATTCGTAGATCGCGGATGGTCCAAGTTTTGTATCATCTTGCGTACGTGCTACACAGGATGTTTATCCCAGACACAGGAAAAACAATCTTCCATAGCAAAACGACGATGTCAAGTAAACCCTGTGGGATCTGGATATATAGACTCGTGGTCAAGGGAGTATATCCAGTTGCACATAGTGGCGAAAGCTTGATACTCTCAATAGCCCCAAATGCCTACCTATCGGTTATCTATAAAAATATATGCTTAAACCGCGTGCTCCACCCAACTCTCGATCTGGAACTGTTTCCTAATACCTACCTCCTCAACTCTTGCTTGAAGTGCTGCTACCCCCCCCAACAAAAACCTGGAACTTGAGTTACAAGTATTAGCCTCCCTCGACCCTTGGTTTATAATACTATGTTGTTCAGCCGTACCTCAGTGTTGCCATGCAGCCAGGTGCATTTGTACTTTGCATTTGCTGTCCTCGAACGTTTCTAATCTTAGAAATACAATGGCAATAACCCGAACATAGCGCCGAGAATTCGAACGATACAGCCCCAAAAAGCTGGGGAACACGAATCCTGTTCACGGCCAAGATAGGCTTTTTCTAGTTTCTTGAGAACTAAGCGCCTCATGACTCCGGTCATAAGGCTATAGCCAGGGCCTTAAAAATTCCAACCTTAGGGGAGTAGGTGCCCTTATTTCCATGCTGCCCTCCCAACGACATCAAGAGTTGATCCTAGCAATGAATGCTAAAAGTCGGTTCAGAAACAGCAGTATATGTACTTGCTGCCGTGGAGACCCGATAATCCCAACTCAGCATTGTTTCCCTTCTTTTACTAGTGACAAGATCTAGACTAAGGAAGCTTGTTAGGACCAACAAACCCAGGGATCCTACGATCTAGAAGTCGGACTCTTCCGATGAGTATTGCCTCACATTCAATTACGGAACGAGTTGGACAGGTATATAAAAGAGTTGCAAGTTGCGTCGTCTCGTCCTGTATGCCATCATCACGTGTGAGTGACATTACAATCTATTCTATATTTATAATATCCCCCTACTTCAGCTACGCCATGTCGCTAAGGAAGGGTGCCGACTTATAATCTTTCGTTATAACTTACCCTAACAGCCGAAAGGATAGGAATGTAGCTATCTGGTCCATGCTGCAGGGTGGCAGAACGTCGACCTAGCAGCAGGGCGTAAAGCCCCTGTTTTTGGTATCCAGCCACTCAAATTCACCCCCGATATGCTTGTATGTTTACACATATGTACATGTCTTGGGAAATTTACACTCTTGTAAAGTGTGTGATAGCAAGGCTACACGTACATAGTCAATCATACCATAATCAAGTTGACCCGATGCGCACGCGTCCATCGTTGTCTTATCACACATTGGACCACCAACCCCGTGATGAACGTCTTGACTCTAATAAAACAACGGTTAATGCATATGCATACGGTTATTCGAACGAAAATAAAAATTTCTTAAACTATGGTATATATGGTTTTACTACAGCCACGATGAACATCCATACTGCAGGGCCCAAATCCACACTAAAGAAGCAAAGTCTGAAGCGCCCCTGATCATCTTAGCTCCAGGAGTTCCGCGCACAAAAAACTCTAAATTTTTGTTGGACAAGTTTTCCAGTAACGAGTTGGTGAAACCATCGGGGCATCGATGGCTAAAGCATTATTTCCCCAGAAAGTATAAATACGTACACGTGCACGTAACATGACTCTACCACTCAAATAAGCATCATGATGTGTGTGGGTAGCACTGAGTAGCCCAATAACACATATACATATTGGCTGTGTAGTAATCTAACTTATGGCCATTTCTGGATCCTCTGAGGTGTGCCAATTCTAGGCAATTCATAAGCTCCAGTTACTAAATTTTAAGTTTAAACATTATAAGACGTATCCACTTCAACAGGTCCAGATCCATGTTCAAGTCTCTTTCAATTTCTTTCCGCTTTAAATTTTTAACACGTACTCCATAAGGTTACGTGCTTTTAACTGATAGAATATAGGCTAGTTTCACACTTCTACCTAGTACTCACGACCAGTTACAAACACAATCTCGCAGCGTGACTTCCCCATACACATCTACTCTACACTTTCTGTACATTTGGCGTAAAAAAATAACGTGTATCTTATCTAAATATCAAAAACGAAAATACAGTGTTACTTACACAATCCCCGTTGCGCCGTAGTGCAAGCTTAACCTGATACTTACCTTACTACTACTAAAAATCTCACGATGAAAATTTGATAGTAGTGAGCTCAACTGAGAAGCGCCGACTCTCTTAGGAGTTAAACCTGTATGTATTTGGTCTGTGGCCTCAGCATGCGGCTACGGGGCCTTTGCCAGCTGCAGAGAGGTTCCTAGTTCCTAACTAGGCTCCACGGTACGCGGTACAACAATTTTGTGCCAGGTATCGGTGCAAAGGACACGCAAAGCAAGTGATATTCACACTTTAGAATTGATCAAGTAGCCCGTTTGTTGAACCTAAGTTATAATTATGGAAGAAGGATATGCAAAGTATATATACGGGGTGCTCGCACACCGTATTTGGTACATCTACACAACAATCACCCTGTTGGCCCGAGTTCATAACCAGAAACACCTGAGTATAATTGTGTCTATTGATACAAATTTGAAATTAGGTTGCCATAGTCAACCAAACTTGAAAGGAAAGGCATCGCGATCGGGAAACCGTGTATATGGTTAACAGTAATATGGCTTGGAACAGCGTAGGAAAAAGTATTAAGCCGATATGTATTTGAGTTTCTGTATAGTCAATTTATCTTTGAGTCGCATCACGGGAATATGCATGTGGGAGAGGCATCCAGGTAAGACACCACCAAATATACTGACGGATGCTTTACCATTACTCGTATAGCCTGCTAGAGCATCGGTTTTATGCCTTTACTGTTTCTGCACGGACAATGTGCCAATCGATGCATTATCATGAGATATGAGTCATAAGATACTAATCAGTTGGACTATGGGCCAAGATTGAGCGCAGTAGCCCAGAGACAATGACCAACGACCAATGCTGATCATGGTTGGTCACTCGGATGGAGGATGCTCTGTCACTATAGATAGATAGATAGATAGACAATTCACGCATCCAACCCGTAGGTTATGGTGGTCACTATAAATACAGCTATAGCATACCTACATCTAAATTCTCTGATACTATAAAGTATCATTTCAGGGACGTAGATCTTTCTGCGCTGTGGAGCCATCTTTAGAAGTTGTAGGTGTTACGCCCCAACTTTCAGAAGTACCCCATTATTCTTCGCAATTGTATAACCTAAAGTTTGAAAATAGTCTACAACTACCGCCTTCCCTTATGAAATCCAAAAGAAAGACTCATATACACACCACATCACTTATTTAGAGACTCGGTAGATAGCATTCTTCAAATTAATGTTCTGTAGGCGAATTCCACTTCATCGCCTACACTATATATACTAATTAATTCTTACTAAACCAAACTAGTAGGTATTCAATTTCTTCATGCATCAGCACTTTCTTTCCACTCAGACCTATAGAATGGTTTACTACCGGCGCTCCATACGCATAGTATTTACGATAACTATGTAGGCACGTATGCGTGTGTTTCACGTTCGTCATATAAAATAGCTGTTTATTTATTTGTAGTTTTAATCTCCCGTAATTGGTTTCAGACCCAGTATACGCATAATCTTTTTCCAAGATACATGCACTCGAGTACTCTCACGCACATATATATATGCCTGCTTCTTCTGTAATTAGCTTTCCTTCGCCTCAATATGAAGGAGGGGCCTTCGATCATTTATTATTTCCTTACGTATACTCAATACCCAGCCGCTTTTAGATTGTTTTCCACTTCCACTCACTAGTACCTATTGTATTTTACACACGGATTAACGAATTAGGTTTGTGATTGGTAAAATCAGCCTCAAATCCGACACATCCTAGAGGCTCGTACTAGGACAAAAATTTACTTATAATTACCCTCTAGTAAAAATTTCCTGATCTTTCTAGATATACCAGGGTATGTAGTGTCAGGGAATCTTAGGGGTACTAAATCCCCGCTTAAGTTTTTCAACCCTGAAGTGAAAGCAAAATCCACGCATCTCGAAACCCTTGGCCATCGCATACATGTAACTTCGCAGGCAACATATCAATTTTCGAAAAAAAAAAAAAGAAACGTGGTAAGATCCGTATATTACAAGCCCCCAAGTTAGCTTACTCTTCAATCTGGGACTGCGGGATCCGGCTCATACGAGTAACGTTGGTTAAACTCTCGAAGCTCCTTAAGCTTGGTTTCATAGGAATCTCAACCTTACGTTGATTTTGGAAAGCGGGGTGAGATGCACTGAAAATTTCTGTTTCGATCGATCGAGAAGCCTCAAAATCTAGCCCAGAAGTACACCCACAAGATAACTACCCCCAATCTCGCACGACACATAACATTCTAACGCAATTTTGATCTTGTCATTACAACCATAGTGGCATCGTCAGCTACATGCGAAGTAGCTTACTGCTTACACTTACGTATATATCGAGATTATTTCATGGATCTTGAGTAGAAAATATTACTATAGTTTGTATATAGAAACAGACGAGGCTTATTTGAGCGGCCGGACTATAATTCAAAATAGCATCCAATTAAGGTAGCTAAATATATATAGTATCGAAATCCGTGTATACCGGAGGTTAAAGTACTACGTATATATCCGTATCGGCCAAGCCTAGGAGCGCATCAAAGCCAACCGTTAATTAAGCAATGCAAATTCATTAAATCTGAGAATATGTTGAAGTACACATGTATCACCTCCTTTCCCTTCCTTCCAAATGCCGTACCTAAGTTGCACGTACTGCAGGATATATTTCCCGCTAATCCACTCATACACATATATGTATATATACTAGATTTGAAACCGGTTAGTATTTTAGCAACATATACAGCTGCAGTACTCCCACATACCTGTTCCTAAGCTCGAAGGCCAGAACAATGGATGATATTCCACTCTGTGGGGGTTAGCTTAAAGCAGCCATGCAAGGTATTCAAAACAGCGCAAGACTGTTCCCCTGCCTAATCGCGATTGATTACAACGTCTCAATCGCAATCGTGGGTTTCGTACTTTAGGTCATTAGTGCATTTTACGACAATCGGAGGCTTTTATCCTGAATGCTCCGCGTCACGTTTAACCGTTTGGTTCCGTATTTGCGATCACCGAAGCGAGAACCTTAGTCTTAATTACAGTATACATCTCAGAGCACATTTCACCATCACAGAATTTATCTATGTATTTGATATGAAATATATAGACAAGGGGATGGGATTGGGGGGATACTCAAGGCTGGTGGTTGAATTATCTCGGGATCAGATAGAACAATTAAAACAGGGGGCTCTTACGACTCTTACTCGCTTCAGAGGCTAGCAATATATATTTAGAGAAGCCTCTTGACGAAGTCGAGCAAGTCACGAGAAATGTTTTTTAGAGCTCGGCCTAGTCGCAATGATAACACCTAAGACCAATCAATGAATGTTTCTTATTTTTGCTTCATCACTTTGGGCTTGTAAGTGGATCCAACAGAGCTGACCCACTAGAGCTGACTTACATGTATCTTGGTAAAACGACACAAAGCTGATCAGCAGTGCCAATATATACCTAAAATGAGGCGTTTCGTCGAAACCCTTAGCGCTACAAGTTGCTGTAGCGCTCTTAAGTGACCTTCGGTTTTTTTAGTCCAATTTATGCAGCCGTGTGGGGCCTTCGTAAGGTGGCCCACCCAATTAACTCTAGGGCGATCTCCTTTAAACTCTGCTTGTGCTCACAATTTCTCACTCGGTTGCCACCAGTCCTGAGGATGTAGATATGGTTCTAGCTGTGATCGCTTCTGCAAGCGGTCACTTGGAAGGTGTCAGAATCTTTTGTGGTCGTGGCTGATCATGAGACAACGTGCGCTCTGCGTCGATAGGTAGCCGCTACGTATCATCAACAGTTCCTCAGATATAAGACAATGCCTGTCAATTTATCAAGAGACACTCTAGATTACAAGTAGCTTTAAATATCCCATGCCGTGTCTTAACTTGGCAAAATCGAGGCCTTATTCGAAGAAATATACAGTGGTACGACTAGCATGCATATCTGAGAACATGGGTTAGCGCGTCCCAAACGAGCAGCGGGCACACCATAGTGGCAACAGATGGCAACGCAATCCGGCACAGCGAAGCCACACCCAAGATTCTTGAGCTGAAAAATGGCCATGACCGAAACGTAAAGCAATTACAAAAACTGCGTAGGCAGCATCACCACGCACCGAAATCTTGCCCTCACGCTGAAGAAACGTTATTCTCATGCTAGAGCTAGCTACACCGCATCCCTCCAAATGTTAGCCTTCATCCGGATCCAATAGCAAAGTCTCGGATCCAGACCCCACATACCTATGATAAAAGTATCAGATAATCCAGATTTGGGAAGAGAAAAAGCGCCATGCAAATCATGATACGTAATTGATAGCCGGCTATGTAGGTGGTAGGAGCATTTAGTGTTTTCTGGGGCTCCCAAAATTCTGATAGGTAGATATTACTAGCGCTGAATCCAACGAATATTTAGTTGCCAAGCTCTGCCCCCAAATATGCGTCAAGTGCCAGGAAGCGATTCCCTATCTCAACCTACTCTACCCACCTATACGGCCGCAGCTGTGACAGGAGGGACACAAACTATAAAAGCGGCGAGGAGTAAAGCCACATGTCAGCATTTAACTATTTCCTTCATATGTGGCCTAGATGGATGGATACCTATCGTAGCTGCAACGTGTGCAGTTGGCTAATGATCAAGCTCCAACTACTCCGCCGCAGCAGCTCGTATCCAATACTTCCTACGACCGAGATATCCGGTGGTGGTGCAGTTTATGAGTCATCAAATTTTACCTGAACTCTGTGAACGAAAACGAATCTATTAGAAACCGTCTTTCGTACTATGTATTTCGGCATTACTGATATCTTTTACAAGAGTGGGGCTATTTTCAAAATTGGCTCATACTGATCCCTGGTATCCAGTGGCAGCCCGCCCTCTTTTGCCAGTATACTTTACAGTACGTAACTAGCTAGCAATTCACTTATTCGGATTGAACCGATGCGATATCGCGATGGGCCCAGCTTTGTGCGGCGACATTTGAATCTAAGCGTAGTTGCTACACGCCGCTTTTCTAGGGCTCGGTTCTTGCAAAACAGAAAAATTATCTACGAAAATATTGCCATTCGGGATATGCGGCGCTGGATCCATGCTATTATGTGTACGAACGTATGTACCTACCGGTAGTATATCACTGATCCGATATATCACTACTCGTACCAGGGTGGGAAGTTTTGGTTGTGTGAATCCCGGCGCCCGTGATTGGGCGTCCCTGCAAGCTGGATGCCGAACTAAGCTCACACGATTTATTATTACCGTATTTAATAAGCCCCGTGTTCTACATGTCACGGGCCCTGTATGGCTTTAGGTATATAAGACGAAAGTCACTAATTGTTATTGGAAGACCCGGGCGCTCCCGGTCTGGAAACTCTTTTCACCACAACTCATTCCCTTAGGAGCCACACACAACACGAAGGTACTCTTTGGAAACAATGTTCAAGGATAAATTTACAAAATTTATTCGGGGCTTGTGCTTGACTACTAACGGTTAGTCGATGGCCTCCGCACCGGGTCGGTGGGTCGAACCAAGCGCAGTCGGAACCAACTTTTGAGAAATGTGGCCACAATAGTTCACTTTTTCCCGCCTTGGGCCATTGGCTTACTAATGACCTTTCGGTTAACGAACTGGAAGGCTCGAATTTTAGTACGATACAGTCAGGCTGGTAGTGTGCAGAGAGGGATATGCGTACATGTATGTGCGTACGTATATATATGTTGGCAGTGGTCTCGCTTGATTGATAATTGCCTAAACCCGAGTAATACATGTAATATTACTTGCAAATACTAAATGCATGGCTTATCCTAAGTCCTTTCTAATATGCCAAAAGTAATTAAGAGGGCAGGAAACCCTGGTACCGGTAGATTTATAGCTATTATTGTTAGATTACGATAACCAGCGGAAAATACGCAAAGCCCGTACTGTTTTGTCCAGAAGAGTCGATATCATAATATATGTATTGCTACGGCGCTAGCCACTAAATCAATAGGGTACATGCCTAAACCAAATAACCCCCCCCCCCACGGGTTATGCATGACATGGAAAGCACTATCGAAACGTATATCTACTTCGTAAGTAGATATCATACATTGGCATAGGTGGTGTTAGGGGAGTTTTTGAGCGCAATTTTAAGATTCATTTTCGTTAGTCGCTAAAAATATATGTATCAAATAACAGACACGGGATCGAGATGACCCTTGAAATGTAAATTTCATAAATCTTATGCGGTTTTACATAACAAGCGAGGGTGATCAAACAAATAGATTGGAGTAGGAAAAAATCTCCGACTCGATTCATCAATTAGGCAAAATTGGGGCTATCAAAAGTCCATACATTCATAGATAAATTATAACCCAACACCTCAGAAGTTCTCGGACTGACCTGAAGCACGGGGGGTGGGAGGTCACTTTATTATTCCAAATTTCGAAAAACAATTACCCAGTAGAGCCAATATATATCGGGCGTGTCGTGTATGCTATATAACCTGAGCACAGAACAACATATTTATCCTTCTGTAACTCCGCCTCCGAGCTCCACATATTAGTACATACGCCAAACGCCCCCCCGGAATCACGGCGCGAAAACAACGAACATCCTATTTTTTTTTGTAAGGAGGGTGTTGCACTGTTGTCTCGGTTGAAATCAACATAATCATTATCAGACATTATGTAAATGTAACTAACGCTCTATGTTCCCCCTCTCCGATGCGTTGGATACGGTAGGTTTTGGAATTTGGTCATGTACGTGTTGCAAAGCCTGTTTGCTCGTTACCTCTTGGTTATCTGGGGCCATGCCATAGCCACGTGCCGCGAGAAATGGTTCAGGAAAGTCTGTCCATCCAGCCAGAGAGCCCGAGCTACATAAAGATCTGGTGGTTGGATCGACTGCCTTCAATTAATAAAAGCAGTATGCCTGTTTGTGGAGTGCTTCGATCAATGAAGACCGGCCATTTCCGAGATTTTTATTTATCTCTAGATCTGCAGACTTAAGACTAGAGGTAGCAAAAGAGGAGGAGGTTGCGTATACATGTCATATCATGTCTGTATCCGAGCTACCTGGCTAATAACAAAAGCGGAGCTCTTTCTCCTCTTTTGTGGCACAGACCTTGCTTAGTTGCTTGTTGCCATCTATATTCACTATGATTCGTGATGTTATATTACTAATATCTAAGCGCGAAACTGGTCACCTCTGGAGTGATGTGCAATTGCGAACACATGTCTGTTCTAGCTCAGTTGCAAAGATCTCACGATCCAACTATTTGTAG
Organism: Gyromitra esculenta; assembly: GCA_038503075.1. Classification (NCBI taxonomy): domain Eukaryota; kingdom Fungi; phylum Ascomycota; class Pezizomycetes; order Pezizales; family Discinaceae; genus Gyromitra; species Gyromitra esculenta. Next base: position 1,823,941 of record JBCAML010000001.1, read on the forward strand.
CCGGCACGATACGGTGTTCTCCAAACCAAGATGGGAAATGCCGTCGGCTGATACCAAAGTGTGTAGTCTCGAAATCAAAATTCATTCATTTGTGGAAATGAGTCTGTCCAGCTTCGTGTGGGAAGTCTTGCTATTGCGCTTTATATAAAAGGTAGGGAAATTTAACCCATGACAAAACATTGGTCTTTAGTGGGATTCGAATTTTTTAGCGTGGGTTATAATTATGTCTAGGCTAAAAATGGCTTTGTTTCTCCGGGGAATATAGGGTCTATATATGGATTTTGATATGTATATATGCGTTTATAGACTTGATTATAGAAACGAGAGAGCGCAAGCATAAAGGTGTGAATAAAGCTGCGAGCCATAATAGTAATAATAACAGCAGTAATCTATGGGCCACAATCTCAGCATCGGGAGACAGTGACAGACGCCCTGGCCAAGCAGTGCCGTATCGTGTTATGTATCCTTCCAGAGCGGTTTTGTAGTATCGCCCATATTGTCCATAATATTATATGGCTCCTATCGCGGTACGAACTTGGCAGCGTGCTGTGGTGTGTATCTCGGCTCTGGATTCTGTAACACCAAGGAATGATAAGTCATGGGGAGGGGTCCAATAAATACCAATTAACCGATCGAGCCAGCAGCCAACACCATGGCCAACCTCTCGGTCAAAGACAAGCAAGTGAGACAACTACTTTTTACCGACGATCCTTTCCGGAAACGCTTACGGACATCGCCGATCATTTGCCTGTTTTTCCGCCTTCAATAATGTAACCCAAAACGGGGTTAGCGACTACTATGGTGATGGAGTTAGTTGTGGTTTACGGAGTCTGATCCCAGCTTTAACGCCAGTAATCTCCCAAAAACCACCTCTTCGAGCTGTTCTTTTCCGGAATATTAGTAACAGGATGGAATGCCCGTTTACGAATAATAAAACAGGTCGAGAAGCAAGGAGGAGATGCTAGTGATGCAAGTTGGAGAACATGCAGTACTATAAAACAGGGTTAGTGTTTCTCTGGTTTGTGTAATGGGGACAAGTAATTATTATATCTGACGTGACTCCACTTTATTACCCACCTGTCAATGGGTGAATAAATGGCGTAATCTGCTGGGTCACCGTGGAGGGGTTGCCTGGGTCGAAAGGACAAACGAAAGCAGTTGCCAGAACCCGATATAATAACCGGGGGCGCGGCACTGTTGTTGGGATTAGCTGGATTTCCCGAAACAAAGCAAAAGCCAAGCCCCGCAATACAAGATGATACAAGGCCAATTAAGCATGTAACATACATACACACGTACGTACGTTACCCTCGCGAGCAAGGTGCTGTAAGATACGCCCCATCAAATCGATGCCGATTTTCGCTGTCAGTATAAATCTCTCAACCTCTATCGATACCATGACCAGACATATTTTAGCCTCTATTAGCGCCGGTTTTAATTATAATGGCTTGATACACTGTTAATAGCTAAACCGTAAACAGCTGCATTTTACCGTAGAGCTAGCATAAAAACCGTCAAGTAAGATCCAAGGAGAACCCTTCCACGAAAGCATGATATTAAAAGGCGGAATGAAAACATATTTACACCCTGTCAACTTCTGATCTGCTATCTGCTGGCTATTTGGCCATACACCGACATAATTGGGCCTCAGTCGCAGGGGTTTTTCTCTCTCGCTACTACTACGCAGATATCAGAATCTTCTCGATCTCGTTCTCGAGAACATGCTTTGCTTGGTTGCCTAGCATTTGTCTAATACTGCTTGCGGCTGCAGCACTTACCAATCAACCGTACCACCCATCGAGAGCAACCGCAAACAAAAGAGGAGCCTTATATACTGTACAGTCAGACAATATAGGCCTGCGTTGTGAATGGAGGGGGGATTACATATTTTCGGTAAGAGAAACAAAAGATAAAGAAGAACGTTTCGATGACTGTAGTCGACCGGAAGATAGGTTCCGATGCATAGTGTATTTGGTTATTAAACACAACCGTTGTTCGCCTGCTGGTAAATAGGGTGCTGTGATTGAGACGCAAAAAAAGGGACATAACATAAATTGAGAACATTATCGATAAGCTTACGATTGTCCACCTGGGGGTTTTTTCTTCCTGTTTTTACATTTTCTGATTGCTTAGTTGCTCAGTCATAAAAAGCAAGGCTGCCCATCCCCCCTCCCACACCCAATGCGGTCACACGCTGTTCGTGATTTGTCCATTTTCTGAATTTTTTTTTTTTTACTTTTCTCCTCTTTCTGCCTGCCTCTGGGGCATTTTGTCAAAATATACCATCAAAGCTTAAGGTATCGGGGCAGTGGATACGGTATCTGTCTAGCAGCGCGCCATCGGTTCAAGGCACCCGGAAACGTCGCGCGACTCAGTCACTAGAGGGAAGGCGATCAGTACAGGAACACGGACTCGAATCGAGAGACCGCACTTGCAAACTTGATTTGAGCCTGGGACCTTTTTCCCGGCCGTTTAATTGGGTGATTACGCTTCTTGGCTAGGAAGGACTCGTTCCGGTGTTGAACTAGCTTTTGTGTACTGTGATAACCACACTACTTAGCGTCTAGGGTGGTATAAAAAGGTGTAAGTAAAATTCCGCCACTTTCTGTCGACCAACCCGGGAATACGGCTCTGATCGGTTGTACGAGGTTTCAAGCGCAGCAAGGATTACTACAAATTTTTGTTGCAGGTCTCTTACCTTCAGGGAAAGTAATATTTATCTATTGAAGATCTAACGGTGTTTCTTTCTTTATCACTATCTCTCACCCATCATTCGTTCCTCCTTTTGTTTCTGAGGGGGAAGAGTCGTTTTCCAGTCTGCGATTCCCTTTACAAATTTTCAGGCGCTCCCAGAGTAGTCTTCGTCTTTAGAGGTTGTTTATGCCCCTTGTGGTAAGTCATAATTGCTGTCATGTCATCTGCGCCGGCGCAAGCAGCAGCACGTTTTTTCTCAAATCATCGCTACAGTCAATCGTGGTTGTAATCATCTCCCTTCTTCTGGGTGTCCCTTCACTCCTGCCGAGAAAGCAAACATTCATTGCTCCCTTCCGTTCCCTTCCGTTCCCTCCAGCTCGCCCTTGCTTGCCTGGCTGCCTGTCTGCTACAGTTTCTGTCTTGCTGCTGGTGCTGGTGCTGGTGCTGGTGCTGGTGTTACTGGTGTTACTGGTGTACATACATGGCCCCTTTCTCCTAGGTCTGTCCTTCGCTTGAATCAGAGATGGATCCTCTTGGGATCGCCTCCTGGGATCTCACTCTTTCTCACTCTTGCAACACAACGGCCAGTTGTGCTCCCCCACACCCCTGTCCGTCACTTTACTCGAATTCCAATTATATCTCGCATTCCTGCTAGATTAATCATATACTAATCTCCGGTGGTTATGTGGTGGCCATGTTAGTTGCTACTTAGTAACCTCCCTGCCTCGCCCAGCTGCGACTGTTCACCCGATCGAGACACTACCTGCTGCTTTTGCCTGGTAAGTACCTGTCACCGCTCTCTTATGCTGGGCTGGTCAGAGGCAAAAATCTCAAGACAGTCTAAAACTATATGTAACTAAACTAACTGGCAGACAGCAAACTTCAACTCTTCTTTACTCCTCCCTGCTCCCCTCCCCCCTCCCGTCTTTCTTCTCTTTAATCCCCATCTCCTCTACACTGCATCCTATTCAGCCGTCCTTCCGCCCGCCCACCCTTAATTCATCACTTGATCAAATTTTGTCTCGAGTAGCTTCATAAGTCCGCTGCTGTCTACATACAGCTACATCTACAGAAATTATCCCAAGTTTCGACCCCCCCCAGTCGTCATCATTCCGTCCTCAATCCCCCCTCACCCCCGTTCGCCGGGCTTGTCTGCCACCCCGCCACCTCGGCTTCCTCCTCCTGCCGATTGGCCCACAACAACCACGACCATGTCTAACGACCAAAATACTCGTGAAGTCTTCCTGGGGCCTACTACCCAGGAAACAGATGAATTCTACGCATATCAGCGCGATAACCCAGGCAAAGATAAATCCGAATATCTTGCATGGTTTGAAGAAAAGTTCGGTAAAGAAATCGAGTTGCGGCGGCGCCGCTCAGATCAACCGTCTGATCTTGAATATATGGTCATCAAGAAGCGTTCCAAGTACCGCGAAAGGATCGGGTTGGAGAGTGAAAAACTGTTGGCCTACTATGAGGCCAACCCGAAAAAAACTTACCGTGAGCTCGCCGCTTGGTTTCAAAAACAATTCGGGAAGGAAATTGACATCACTGCAATTTCTCGTATGTGTGCGAGTAATGATCACAATCCCCCGGGTTCCCTGGCTTTTATCTCCTGCCTCGAATGGAATGCTAATAATTTATTTTTTGTCGTTCCAGGTGCATTGAAGAGAAATCGCCTTTCAACGGAGGCTGGTGGCGACAGTCCCCCAGACTCGACGGGACCCCCACCAGCTAAAAGAGGTCGCCGTTCATATGGCTCCGCGAACACGAGTGCATCATCTACCGGCGGGCCACCGCAATCATCAATGCCTACATTCTCTGTCGACATATCCAACAGACCGCACCCGGAAAGTGAAGGGCACACACCAAGATCCCGCCCTGAAACACCTCAGATCCCCGCCGATATTGCCCCATATCCTGATAGAATGGTCCAGGACGGACTCAAGATTGAGTCCAAACCGCAAAATATCCAACCGGCGGCATATCCCACTAGGATCCGTTCGGCAATTCCGCCCGAATCGCCTTCTCCACTTCCAACAGAACAGGCCGCTCCACCTCCACTCACACCCATGTGGAATCCCGTCAATCCATCCCCGTCCAATTTCGCTGCCAAGGGTGGGAAGATCGCGGCAAAGTCCGAGCGTCCGAGCACCGTTCCACCAAGCTCACATAAGGAACCTCAGCCACAAATCTCACCAGCCAGACCTAACCCACCTCCTAGGATCCTGCGCAGCAACAGCCTAACCAAAGCCCCAGCACCGACAATCCCCGTGCTCAATGGCAACGTCCCTCCTCCCTCGGAATCACCCGAGTTCCGAATGCCCGTTCAACGCCATCCGGCAGAAGATGAAATGAATTTGGAAGCTCTTAGGGCACGGCTCCAAGACGTCGTATCGAAAAAAGCCCAACTACACGATGAAGCCGGCCTCTTAGAGACAGAGATTGCCAACAACGAAAGGATGATATTGACAAGGCAATATGATATGGATGTTCTGAGGTTTCGGGGTGTTGAGGCTGAGTACCGATCGGAACTTATGAAGGCACAAAACGAGTACGACCAACTTCAAAACTGGAACAATGAGCTTTCTCGTGGGAATCTTCAGCTTCAGACTATAAAATCGCAACTTGAAGAAGAAAACCGTAGGCTCCAAGAGGACAAAAATGCTATAGCATTGGAGCTACAGAGGGTGGAGGCGAAACTGAACGAAACGATGGCTCAGTTCAAAGAATCTTCAGACAGCCGATCCAAGCTCGGTCAAGAATTGAATGGGGAGCCTTCTTTGAAAGAGAAAATGGAGATTGGCTCGTGGCTCACAACAAAATTTGCCAAAGACGCCGAGAAGGAGGAAAAGCTGAAGCGTTTGGTAGAGGATCTCAATAAAGCTGGATGGAAGGATCTAGAAGGTAGAGTTCAGGAGTTGGTGGGCTTCGTGAACGATATGGGCGCGGAAAGGCAAAGGCAACAGGCACAATGGACTACAAAGTTATTTGCCAATGGTGAAATTCCTTCTATGAAGTCCGATACTGGTAAGATATCATCCTTGTGGCGTCGCTTCCTCAACTATCGAGATCGCAATATTGATATATTTTAGAGAAAGAAATTACTCCGCCGCCATCCACCCATGGCATCGCTGATGAGACATCCCCAGCTCAAACTCCATCGGCAGAACAAGAAGCTGGCTCAAACCCAAAGCTCGAATCACATCAGCCTGATTCTCTGGAATCGAAGGTAACACCTGAGACTACGAAAGCAGAAATAAGTTCAGGTGTTGATACCGAGATGAGGGATTGAGATACTCATATATTTCGTCAAGTCTCTTGCCCTTCTCTCTCTAAATGGAATTAACCGTGTGTTCCGTTCCCCACTTGTCTATAAACACTACTCTTTACAATTTCTCAAACCCTCGAGGGATATAAAAACCACCAACATTTTTTTTAGTCTATTTTTCTTCTAAATTGTTATATGTTCTCTTTCTATGTTGCAATTACCCACATACTCTCCCTAGTTTTTTCAATTCTTGTTGATTGCGTTCTAGGGTGGCTTTTTCCCTTTGTATTTCTCCTCTTTCGTTAAAACTATTGATATTTTTTTGTAGTTTCGATCTTTTAGTTTGTTAATTTTCATTTTGTCGATCGAAATTGGGGATTGAATGATGATTTGGCGCACTGGTTCAATTTTGTTCAAATTTTTTTCACCATCTCAGCCCCTTCATTTTTTGGCATTTTTTTGTTGCTTTTGTTGCTATATTGGGTTCGCGGCTCAATTCGGGAGGTAGATCGTGTTTCTTTTCTTTTCTGTATAGGGTCTTTCCTTCTTCGAGGATGGGGCATAGGGATAAAGGTGTGTAAGTTAGCATGGGTTTTGAGCATTTGAGATTAATATTACTAGTACTGATACATAATTATGTTATCGTCCGAGTTGTTATCTTTGCTGCAACCTTGTGAAGATATGCTAAGGAGGGAGGGGTAGGTGATGCTTTGTAGATTAGGGCATCGTTCATAAATTTTGGTGGCACGATAGTGGTTGCTTTTTCCGTTGTGGGACCAGTACCCAGAGACGCATTTCGATCTTGGGATGTAAAGTATGATATGTATGTTTATGATAAGAGCTCGTGGAAAAGGTCAGGAAGCGGTGACTTGTGATCACTGCCGCATCTATGGGCATCGGATGGCTGATAAAGGTATATTTCTTGGACTCCTGTCAGAAATTTAGCAGCTGCCTCCTAATTCCTTAGGAATACTAGGTGATATGATAGCATAACTTAAGGTTGCTAATTTAGATGGATATAGGTGAGGTGGAAGGCATCCGATTAGACATAACTATAGTGATAGAAATGGAAAGACAGCAGGAATAGGATATTTCTCAGTGACGTGCTTTGCTGTCATGTACAATCACTCGCTTATAGGCAGTGAACTTGCGTTGTTTTTACCAGAATTACGATTGGGATGAAGATTTTAAATAATGTATGGGGCGGTAGACTCCACACGCCGTGCTAGCTCTTGAGATACAAGCCGACACTACTGCAGGCTACTGCTACATGTAGTTCTTGTCGCTCAAGTGCTGCAATAACATGGATATTCAATCCAGTTATATTACTTTGCGAGCGTGTCGTGTCTAGCAAGATACAAAATAGTGCATCGCTCTAAAAATCAACTAGAGTACGATTGCATCTGCATTCGTCGTCAGAGGTGGCATGCATGAGATCATTGATCTCTCTCCTTTTTACTGCCGGCCTGGTCATTTTTTTAATCTTGAAATTTACCGTCTCGACTATAGAGCAACGCACTGAAACCCTAACTAGCGGCCAATAGATTTCTTTGGGGGCAGGCGATTAAAACGCTATCCGAAAAAAATATGAAAAATATGAAAAAAAATTATCGCACATAGAATATCGATAGCTCAGATCTGTTATGCCGGGTCCGGGTAGCGGTGTTCTCCGTGTAAATATTTTAACCCCACTCCCCGATAACGTCATTGAGATTTTATTGGTTTCATCCGAAAAAAATAAAAATTGTAGGCTTTCGATGTACATGTTAAAACGTGTAGCCCCATAGCCCATAGATATCGGTTACGCTTCATTCAATCTATGGCACATTTTTTCTAACCATATAGATCAAGAACACAAACCCCCGCTCAAAAACGTTTGTAAAAACTTTCACCTAAATTGAATTTTAGGTGAAATTGGAATTAGAGTTTTATTTTATTTTCTTATTGTGTGCGATCAATTTAGAACTGAACTGGAGAGCCACCTGTTAATTAAATTCCTATTATATAATTTTTTTGTAACGAGATTTCATGGGTTAAGCGTTGACCTCTTGATCGAGAAGATGGGCTGATATGATACCAATACAGTGATATACCTACCGAACTTTGTGTTCCATACGATAGGCTTAGGATTGGGTCTAGCTTTCCTAAAACACTGATCTTTATGGAAAACTTCCCTCGCCTTTCGTTCGAATTCTAGATCGTCTAGAACTAAGGATAACACATGGGAGCCTGACTCGCGTGCTTCGCGCAGAAACATTCTATCGGCTGAGGTTTCTTGCTAGCGATTAATTTTAGAGAGATATATGATTCACTAGCTACAAGTAGGAACCCTTTTTGATGAAAACGCAGATACTAGCGAATAGCAAATATTGGGTATGGGTTATGTCATGTTCCTGCCCCGCAATAGTTGTGCTACACTTCATTTTCAACCCAGCTTTCGACTTCTTAATAAACATCATTATAAATTATCTAGGGTATACGAGTACTGGCATAGTGGGGGAAGAGGGGAACCGAGGTAGCTCCCTTGGGATTATGGATCTCGTATTAACGCGTTGGGTAACTACACGCACATACATATGTAGTTCCGGTCATCGGCCATCACTCGAGCTATTCACTGCAATAGGTAATATGTATATGATATATGATAGCATTTTGGGGGGCTGCAGCTACCACTAATCATTACATGTATCCTTAGTTCTGGTAGCTTTTAATACATGTATTTTGTGATAATTCAATTGCTATTTTTTTTCTTTCTCGCTTGCATGTATTCCCACCGTCCTACAGTCTAGATACATGGCTACATGTATTTGGAGTTCTTGTGTGCTAGTGTTGGTGAAAAGTCGAACCAGATTTCTGGTCCTGCTAGAATGCCCTATTCCATCATATCATAGTTAATCGCTTGCGAACTAAGTTGGTCTCTTTGTCGGCCCAGTGCCTCAAAGTAGCTAATTTCGGACTGGTTGGACCACTGTACAGGGAAGGACTTTGCTCAAACGTGTACCGGACATTTGGCAGCTTCCTGCAAGGATCGACATGTCTCTTAAGCTCATCACCCCACCAGCCGTAAGCCAAATTAGTGTCCGCATTTAAGTCGTCTGCCACATGGGAGAATCTATCAGAGAGCGCCTAGAGACAGCGCGAGGTGCTTTGAGAAACTTTCATGCCGCTGCTCAGACACGGAGCATCATCGTCTCAATGGTGTCATCGGATATCGCCGCATGCATGCCACGTGAGCCACAAACTCAACTCCAACGGTTCCTGATGTTCATCTTCTCGATTCCCTCTACAGTGGCTGCTGTTGCAGGCCCCAGCTGGTATCCACCGAATGCGACAAACATAAATAATTTGTCTTTCGTTATATCTGGCTCCGGTACGAACGGATTTATATACGACGACTCCTTCACGCCTGATGAGAGGTATGGGGCGTATAACTACTGCAACATACCGCATGTGCGTGCACGGGAGTATGTAATTCCCGACAAAGATGTTTATAAGCTAGAGTACGTGGAAGTCATCCAAAGGCACCACAAGAGAACGCCCTGTCAGAGCAATACCTTCCCAGTCGAAGATCGTGAATGGCCAGATTGCGGAGATACGAGGGAGTTTTATTACGGTCAGCCTAATTCGGGGTTTACCGCAGCGAAAATCTATGTAAGTCATACTAATCATTGCAATTGAGCCAATTGTTCGATCCCCGATTAAATTTTATCGGATAGTGGAACAATTATCAAGATCCTTTGAATCCGCTACGAAAATCGGGTTACCAGGGATCATGCCAGTTTCCACAAATCACCAAGGATGGCCTTCAGGATTCGTACATGCACGGAAAAGTATGGGATCTATCAGGAGGAGTTAAAAACCCTGAACGTTAGGAGTTCAAGAAATAAATGTTAACGTGATCTTGAATATGCACAAGGATCTATACGAAGTTTACGGCAAAAGGTTAAATTTTCTTCCTAGAGATTATGACAAAACGATAGTTTTCAGAGTTACTAGCAATGTTATCACATCTCAAGTTGCAGGAGGATTGATTAAGGGCATGTTTGACTCATCTGAGGATGTACCCGTTTTTCAACAGTACGATACTATCGACACCCTTCAACCTGGGTACTCATGTGTGTGCGCGGACGCTGTTCGTACTTCTTATCAAAGCAGTAATGCGAATTGGACCAAGCATCTGGAGGCTAGTCAGCCGCTGTTCAATAAGTTGGATGTGATATCGGGGGTCAATCCTTTAGATGGTGGATGGCATTCGTAACTTCCCCCGATCGCTTTTCGGTTTCTATGTTCTGCGTATTTAGTAACTGTTGATTTTTATATATCAAGATGGTGGGACCATTACTTTGACAACCTTTCTTCCCGCCTCTGTCATCAGCTTCCCCTTCCTTGTTCTGTCATCAGTCCGAAGAATTGTATCTCTAGCGAAGACGCCGATGAGGCATTCCGGCTTGCTCAGTATGAGTACTCGTATATCTACCGCGACGCTCCGAAATCTCTCGAGTACGTGCGGACTAAGTACGGACTCTATCTCAATGAGCTTGTTGAACGTATTCAAGGGCATGTACAAAGAAGCGCAGAGATTAGATATCGTCATAATATCGCCCATGATGGATCAATTGCACCATTGTTGGGGGCGTTACAGGTTAGTGAGATGGTTTGGCCTGGTATGGGCTCCGAGGTTGTATTTGAACTTTACTCAAGTCCTAGAGAGTCGCAATCTGGGAATATAATGGAAAATTGGGCCATAAGGGTACTATGGGGTGGGAGGGTTATGCATTCGTCAGCGATGGGAATATTGGATATGATGCCCGTGGATGAGTTTTTAGGGTACTTGGTGGGCCTGGTAGGTGATGGTGCGAGCTATGTTCTTGAGAAGTGTGAATAGTTAAGGTATAGGTGACGGTTTAGGTAAAGGGCATTTTTCTCTAATTCCATAATGGGTGCTTATAGCCATTAAATGTCAGATTATACTAAAACTCATGACAGTAATAGACTCTTCAAAATTTACTATAATGGTGCCATATGCAGATACTATTCTGTATATACCACGAACCACGGGGAAAAAGAAAATCTAATCGAAGCTAGCAATAGATGTATTGGCTCTTATATAATACGTGTAGATACATGAAATATTGCAATCTCCTGTTTAATAATAGAATAGCCTTCAAATTTACAGGAAGCACCGTTCATTCACCTACGGGCGTGTTTTCATTAGGCTCAAATGTTGGCACTAAACACTCTACAATCCTAACTAATCTTTGGAGAAGAAGAAGAAGAAGAAGGGCGAACGTTCAAAATACCATGCAACGGGTGTGGAACACTACTACATACCATGAGCTAATGCATCACCTGAGACCTCCTACCTGAACCACAGCCTGGCTGAACCACCATCATCTTTTTGGAATAAGCCTCACAACAACTGCAGATACATCATCTCCAATCTGTTTACAGCTCAGACTGCCAGTTTGTTTCGCTGCGGGGCTGTTTCGCTGTGAGGTTGTTTCGCTGCGTATTTGTTTCACTGCTAAACCAGATCTATTATGCAGAAAAGTCTACCTCCAATTCTACCTATGCTTTGCAGATTCTAACCCCATCTACAGGTGTCTACTCAGGCTATAGCCTCACTGCTGCACTTGTTTCGGTTCTGATATGTTTCGCTACCAGTTTGTTTCGCTGCCGAGCAGGCTCATTTTGCAGGAAAAGCTACTCCAAACCTGTCTACATTCTATATACTAACTTCATTGCTAGAATGCTATGGCCTAAACTTCCACTTTTGTTTCGCTGCCAGGCTTTTGTTTCGCTGCCGATGTGTTTCGCTGCCGAGCCAGATTTCCAGAAAAGTCAGCCCTGTTTCTACACTTGCGGTACTTGCCATCAGGGCTCAATAACACTGACACTGCCCATACAATCACAATTTTTTCGCTACCAGATCTTTTTTATTTTTCTACCGGATGGCCTCAGCTTGTACTAGTTTTGTTGTTAGATCTGGACCTTTTCTACAGCCCAGAGTGGATTTAATCTGTTTCGTTACCTGGACAACGAAGAATTTAAAGGTTTCAGCGGATTTACCTTCCAGATTGAGGAATACTCTCACGGTATGACCTCGTTTAAGCCCTTCAGTATCCCTGAAGGTGAGCAGAGCTACTTAAACGAAAAGGTCAAGCGATAAGGTATACGATGTTTCTACAGGTCCTACAGGGTCGAGCTCAAGGCGAGTTCAGTGAGGGGGTTTTCACAGCGACAGCGACTGCAAGGATTCTGAGATAGAATCGAGATAGTATTAAACTAATACAACAGAAGTAAACTGAGAACGTTGCTTAAGGAAGAAAGAAAGAGAGAACAAAAATGACCAAAATCCTCCGTTTAAATACCCCGCTTTCTCGTAACACAAACAACCATCTGACAACAACCGAAACATAACCGAACAACAAAGCCATTATACTCAACGAAAATCCTTTGTAACTACCCACAATCGTCCTAACCCATTATCCGATTTTATCCATGAAAAATACATATCAGTGCACTGTCACCGGAAATTAGGTACTGGCGTCATATCAACACGGAAAAAGGCTAGAAATGGTAAAACAACAACAATGAATCCTATTCATGGTATCTGGACATTCAGATACTTGTGAATTGAAAAGTTTCACGGATTAAGGATTGGATATAGGGCTAGGGTTCGCGTATAGGATTGTTGTGCTTTTCAGTTGTTAGATAATGTTATTGTATTTCGGGTGTTATCGGTTATTGGGTTTTGTTGGGTAAAAGCGGGGTATTTAAGTGAAGGATTTTGTTTGTTCTTCGTACTTTCTTTCTTCTCTTCTTAAGCAACGTTCTCGTTTCACTTCTGCTGTATCTGTTATAATTCCACTCGTGCTGTGAAACATCGCCGATACTTCGCCTTGAAGTATACTCTTCGTAGGACCTGTAGACTATACCGCACTCTTCGAACGTATTGGTTTCTCGCTTAAGTAGCACTGCTTACCTTCAGGGATACTGAAGGGCTTAACGAGAAGCCATCCGTGAGAAAAAGTTAGTAGGAACGATTCATTACTACTATAAATAATTATAACAATCCCGGTGCCATCTTAAACTAACCAATACTTTGATTTTAGTTTACAAAACATGAACCTTTCACCCGGGCCTACCTAGTTTACCACTTAAACTCTCTCGTACTCATATTTTCTCACTCGGTTTCATCTATTTCTCGCCTATTCCAAGCAATTTCTGTGTATTTCAATGGCTCCTCCAAGTCCAGTTTTCCGTATCGGTGAAATTTTTTCAACTTTTGACGAGATCCGTTCCAAAATACAAGACTGGAGTATTACCGATAAATTCCAGTTTTGGACACCAATAAAAGACACTAATCGAGCCGATTATCAATGCTTTACAAGCAAGAAAAGACCCAGACAAACTCCTCAACCACATCTACCACTGAATCTTGACCATGATAGATCACACTTGACTCCTTGCAATTGGAGAGTCTTTGCTACTCGTACAACTCATGGCGATATAAAAATATCCAAATTGGTTTGTGAGCACACTTGTTTAGGAGCGGCTCTCGGTAATCCAGGAACACGTAGCAAAGTGTGCAACAGTCATACATGGCTTTGCAAGCACATTCCAAAACATATTGTTGTTACAAAGCAAACCACCCCACGCGAAATCATCGGAACCATACAAATGCATTACAGTGAGATCGTTAGTTTCACGGATGAAGCGAAATGATGGGTTAGGGTTCGGGAAGCAACGGTTGCTATGGATGATAGTTTCTTTATAATGTCTTTCGGTTATGTTTCGGTTATGAGTCATGTGAGGGATTGCGGGGTATATAAGGGATGGACCTTAGACGGTCGTTATGGTTTTCCTTCTCTTTCTTTAAGCAACGTTCTTACCTTACTTCTACTGTATTACTTTAAATACTACCTCGGTTCTACCTCAGAATCCTCGCTGTCGCTGTCGCTGTGAAAGCTTTTACACTTAACTCGCCTTGAGTTAGACCCACGTAGGACCTGTAGAAACATCGTGACACTTGTTGTTTGATTTCTTGCTTAAGTAGCACTGCTCACCCTCAGGGATACTGAAGGGCTTAACAGGAGATCAAACCGTGAGAGTTAGTTATCAAGCTGCTTTAAAAGCACTTTCCTCCTTAACCAACGATGTTTTGGGTTACGAGCAACTACAATACCAGCAAATTCCTTCCTACCTCACTCGCTTACATGCCAACAACCCGAATGTTTATACAAATCTCGAAACAACTATACACTCCGGAAACAATAACGAACCTCAAAACCACTTTAAACGGGTGTTTATATGCCCCAGAGAAGCTCAAACATCTTTTGATTATTGCCGGAAGTTTATTGCAGTTGATGGGACATTTTGCAAAGCGAGACATATTCAGACTTTGTTGCTGGCTGTTACAATTGATGCAAATGGCCATATATTGTTGCTTGCTTGGGCTGTAGTCTAAGGTGAAAATAAAGAGTCATGGTCATATTTTATGACGCATTTGAAGAATGCGATTCCAGCAGTTACAAGAGCTACGGTTATTAGTGACCGAGACAAAGGCTTGATTTCTGCAGAAGAAATCTTAGGCCCTGGTATTTATCGTGCTTACTGTTGTTTTCATTTATGAGAAAACTTTAAAACACACTTTGGTGTGCGGTTAACCGACTCATACTTTTGGAAAATTGCAAATGCGAAGACAGAGCAACAGTATCACGAGTTTTTGACAGATTTACGATCACAAAAACCTACAGCAGCAGATTATTTATCAGCGATTAATAAAAATTTGTGGGTTACTGCCTTTTTTGAAGGACGTCGTTATGGGCACAATACCTCAAATATTGTTGAGTCATTAAACAGTTCCTTATCGAATATACGCAAGCTACCAGTGGTGGATCTTTTAAATGAGATCTGGCACTCGCAAATGAAGCTACGATTTACACGACTTGAAGAAGCCAGCAACCCCCAATACCGGTTTCCATTTACTAAGCTGTGTAATATTGAGGCTGAAACCAGTAGAATTTGGGCGCAAAGCCATTCAGTGGAACAAGCTAGCTATACACATGCACGCGTCATTCAACATATTTTGAGTGATAATGGTTCAGAAAACGCGAAAACACATGTCGTGAACCGTAAGCTCCCAACATAATTTACTATTTATTTTCAAAGCTAACAATTTTGTAATAGTTCAAAACCGTACTCGCACTGTACACATTTTCAGGAAAATGAAATCCCGTGTTCACACGCCTATGCAACTATTTTGGCTCTTCCGGAGAGGTACCATTAAATTATTTTCCTCCTGCATTGTCAATTGCAACTTGGAAAAATATTTATCTTCAAAACTGGAGACCGATTCATTGTTGATGATTTGACTCGATGGTTTGCGCTTTATCCTCCGTTGCGCAAGAATGCCGGAAAGACCGAAAAAGCGTGCCCAAAAAGGAGATAGAGGGTTAAGCTGCACTAAATTACGCTCGAAAAATGAATTTAGGAGACTTTGGAGGGCAAACACGGCGTAGTCTCACTGAGCCTCCGTCTGCCCTTCTGTATCCTGCATGAAATAGCCTACTTAAACGAGAATCGTTGCGATAAGAATGACGGAGTTTTCTACAGGCCCTACGGGTCTAACTCAGGCGAGTTAAGATGAGGATGTTAATGACAGCGACGCGAGATTCTCGAAGTAGAATCGAGATAAGATTAAAACAATACAGTAGAAGAGTAACGTTCTTGCAGGCGAAAAGAAGAGAACTACAAAACAATGAAACCATCCTCCTTATATACCCCGCTTTTCCTATCCAAAACTTATAACCGAACGTAACCGAAGAACAAAGACTTTGTTTAAACAAAAGAGAACCCATAACCCGTAAACATTACTTCCAGCCGAAACCTAACTTTCACGGATGGAACCGAGTAATGGGTTAGGATGAAGGGATTGGTGTTTATGGAGAATTTCCTTTGATTATAATGGCTTTGTTGTTCGGTTACGTTTTGGTTGTTGTCGGGTTGTTGGCTTGTGTTACGGGAAAGCGGGGTATTTAAGTGAAGGATTTCTGTCATCTTTGTATTCTTTCTTCTTCTTTCCTTAAGCAACGTTCTCGTTTACCTTCTCCTGTAATTGTCGGAATACTACCTCGGTTCTACCTCAGAACCCTCGCTGTCGCTGTTTATTCCGCTGCACTTATCTCGCCTTGAGATAAGAAACCCTCGTAGAACTTGTAGAAAACACTGCACTCTTTGAACGTGTTGTTACCTCGCTTAAGTAGCACTGCTCACCTTCAGGGATACTGAAGGGCTTAACGAGGAACACAACCGTGAGACTAACCCCTTATCCTTCTTCATCCGTGAAAGGTAGTTGCAGACAGGCGGGTCATAATTCTAGGAGGTGTATGGTCGGCCACAACTGAAAATTATGTACATATTCTTTTTGGCATGCACAGGCTTTACCTGTAGGTTGCGCACACTTTGTTGGTCAAAATCACTGTCTTATGGTTGGCATGGTATATTGTAGTGTTCTACCCGAAACCCATGGTATTTCGAACGTTTTCTCGAAGAAGAAACCCCTTATCACTACTTTAATCCACCTATGCCCTATTAAGCTTAAGAAGCGATCCGTCATTTTTTGTAGATGGCAACTGATCAGGCCCACACAACACAAACTCATCACCCGCATAGACGCTCTCACGATCACTAACCGGGATTTGTTCAACCCACTGAAGCTGTACGTACTCACTTTCGTCCACTGTGCTCCGTCAATGGCGGCAGTTTTGTCTCGGAGGTGTCTAGGGCGGTGGTTTTGGTCCAGAGGTGGTGGTTAGGATGCAATAACTACATGTATTTATGAAGGATTTTAGCTTGTTCTGCAACTGGGTTTCCGAGCAGGCTTTGTGTAATATAAAGGGTCGAGATTTCCTCGGATTTGGTTTAGATTTTAGGTTACTTTACGACTTCACGGGACCGGTGGGATCTGGGTGGGTCTTTGGAGATTAGATCTGAGAGGAGGGTGTTTTTTTTGTTAAATCACTGTTTCATTGTTTCTGTAAGGTACAAGGGTGCCACATGCAACAGAAGTTATAGCGTGAAAAAACCCTTCTGAGAGGAGGGGGGAAACAGGTGATATATATAGTCACAAAAAATTGACCTAGCTGATCAGGGTGGTAAGTATCTAAGAGAAAGTATGACCTATCACTTGCTCCGCTATAGGATAAGGGAGCTGTACGTGAAAATCTCCAAGTGATAGAAGATCCTTCCGATGTTTGGGATAAAGATATTGGAATTCGTGCCTCCACGCATGAAAGCGCTAGGCAGAAATTTTGAAGATGAAATAAACAGTTTCCGTAGCTAGAGGAGCTACTTGAGACTATTATGGGACCTATTATACGCCTAGCCAGCAAACATGTTCTGAGTATAAACCCCCCCCTCTCTTCAGCATTTTAACGTTGTCTGTTTCTTTCATCAAATCTCCATCTCGTTTCCCGATGTCGCTGTTTGACAAACTTACACGGCTCCGTATCCCTCTTCTCCCTCTAGATTTTCGGTTTTTTCATCCTATCGTCTCATCCATAGAATAGTAATTTCAACGTGTGAGGTAATACTGTAAGCTTAAGCCGCGCGTATGATCAAGTGAAAATTGGGCCACCTCTACTGCAGACACGCTTTCAGTCTGCAGGTACCTACTTACCTATCCTCCCATCCTTGGCTTCTCTCTCCTTCTCTCCTCTTTTCCAGGCATCAGCCACCCATACAAAATTATTATCATGTATCAAGTAGGTAACAATGCCACAAATCACAGTATGTCATGTGACTAGATATGAAAATCCCTGAACCGCATGGTCACTACCAACTGCTACATGTATGGGTAAGACGTATCGATTTCTCTTTACTCAAGCGACTGGAATCTTTTCGGGCCATGTGACCCGATTTGACAGGTTAGCTTCTCATTTGTTGATCACTTGACCCGAAAGCTTGAGTATAGTCATAGTGTATTAGGATAGGGCTACTTGGTGTTGGCAACTGCTGGTAAGAATTTCAAGCCTAAAAAATGGGCGTTTGGGCTACTATAATCAAACCAAATCATATCGAAATCACCGAAGTGTATTCAAATGTAAGTTTTTTTGTAAACTAGCATGTATCGGGGTCATTTGACTCTATCTTTTCGCCGATAGGCCCAACGTTCAGATGTCTGGTTCACAGCCGGAAAGATGGCATTCTAAGATTCTAAAATAACCCTTCTTTGTGCTGCAGCGTTTTGAATTGTTCTATCTATACAGTTACCCCAACTTGATGGTGTATCTAATCGGTTGGCGGATACGGGCTACTTCCCAGCTGGTGAAAATATTCGGTTAGCTGTTCAACTTATATAGCTACACCCAGTACTAACCAGGAAACTCGCTGTAATAAGCGAGAGATTCTTCCTTTCTGGCTTCTAGATGCCGATGTTCTAATAGTTCGGCATTGACTCCGATTTCCTTAGCCACTTTGTGAACTTTATTGGAGTGGTTCTATAGCCATACCTCTATCTACATACCATAGGGACTCGTGTAATAGAGACTGTTGCCGAGAGCGTGGCTTGCCAAACTATACCTTTCTAAAGGCCGATTTGCAATACACAAACAACATGTCTGAGGGTGGAGGCGATTTCAGCTCACAGATTAACACAACACACACCACCAATCGGTATAGTATTTTCGTAATCCAACAGCTTAGCAGCAAGCCATCCTCTTAGCAACGGTCTCTATCACACGAGCCCCCAAGGTAGGTAAATATCTAGCCCACCATGCAACTGACAGGCGTGTCATTAAGTTGGGGGCGATGACATGGCGTGCTCGCGAATCCTATGCACTACAAAAGCTTCAAGCCGGCAAACCCAGATTAGTATGTTTTCGTGGGGTGATTGACTCTTCGCTAAATCTCGTGGGACTCTCACTTATGACCTGTAGGAATTTATTTTCGCTATGGTAATCTTTGGCCATTTTGCTTTTTAGAGTGTCCTCCGGGCATGAACGACATGCTGATGTTTGTGTCTTTTCTCCTGCTCGAATAAAAACTATTGTCTATCAGAATAAGACAATAATCAATCGAATAACGAACCCTCGGACCAGTACCTTGCCACAGCCCGTCCTTTCAGCAGCCTTAGGTAAGTGTGGTAAGGGAAACTAGGAACAAGCCTAGATAAGAACTTGAAATGCTATCTTCTGCTGGCATTTGGTTGGCTGCGGTCTCGTGTCACAGTCACGAACATTAGTACATACGTAGATATTATTTGTAAAAGTTAAGGGTGAGCCCGATTATTTGCTTGAGGAAATCACTTAATTAAACTACTATTTGGTGCGCGGAAATTAACTTGCACGGGGGAAACTTTGATTCGCCCTGAATATGGTGAGTTCGAGTGGTTTAGTATTTTCTCTCATAGTACTGGGAATAATTATAAGCTCTACTTCAATTATTGAAAAAAGGTTGATATACTGTTAGACTCTCGAGCTCTAGTTAAGAGGTATGCCCACCATATACGGTAAGCGCGAGAAATTACTAAAAATAGATAACGTTTTCGCCATTTCTCTCTAGCCTCTTAATCGACCTCTACTAGACCCATCATTTTTGGGCCTAGGAACAAGGGGCCTAAGTGAGGACAATCAAAACGGTCGCGGCGTTGAGAGAAATGGTGCAGACACCAGTCATTTTTAGTAATTTTCCTCGCGCCAGCCGTATATGGGACGTACCTCTCAAGAGAGTCTATACGGTGTAATGTAGAGCGTTTTACAATATGATTCATGAGAGTAATTAAATTTCTTTTATGTAAGCCAAACTAGGCTTCATAGACTTATTAGGGCATGAACTAGGAATATTTAAATTAAAGAAAGAAGATAGTTAAATACAATTTTTTTTAAAAAAGAGCTAAAATTACCAATAGCACTACATAACCTCCCATAATAATCTACATCTTGACCCGAGAGCCCGCCTAATTATCTCGTTGTATTTCTCTCAACTCCTCACTAGCTACCTATACTCGTTCTCATCACCTACTACCTTTGCTGCTGGGCACCGCAGATGCAAAGCGACCAATGAGGATGGAATTGGTAATGAGACTAATACTCACCTGTCCGTATTTCACTCACAACATATTATATTCTCCAGTTGATAGTCAAGTGCCCATTCGAAGTGGTAAAGCCCAATAGATTTTGGCAGATACCGCCACCAGTCATCTCCTTTTGATTCTATAGCTGTGAAGGCATTGAGTGCTTTGATATACTCCCAATACTCTGGATAGAGGCCACTCATATCCCAGCCGATTAAGGCTTTAATCGTAAGATCGTCTGCCACTATGATATTTCTCGGATGTAGTTCACCGTGTGTCAACACAACTTGGTGGTCATCCCGAAACTTTGAGCGTAACATCTCGAGATATGACTTGGTGACTCTAGGTAGGGAATTTGACAAGAGAAACTCATTGAATTTCGTCTCATTTACGATAGGCCCACTCTGACGGGTATAACGGCGGATATCGTGGCGGGTATCTTTGCAACGATCATTCCAGCCAAGGCCGAAACTAGGCAGAGGAAGTGGAACTTGACGCAAATCCTCCATTATTGCGTCGAGCTGGGTTTGAATAGTACGTTTTTCTTCGTTATTCATCCCTGGCCATCTCTTGTCGAGATTTGTACCTTCCACGTATGATATAAAGCTATAGGCGGTATTCCCAATAGTGAAGACTCCAAGAGGTTCAGGTATAGGTACTTTTCTGGTGTGCCTTCTAACGTAACTCACAACGTCGACATGATCAAGGTCCATGTTTACCCCAAGTTTGACTATTATAGTTTCACTGAGTCTGACGATAGCTGTCCCAGAGAAATGCATAATAACTTCACCCTGGGGTAAGACACGAGAGAACTCTTGCAGTAGGGAAGATTCAAGGCTTTCGAAGAGGGGTTTGGCGGAAACATCGTCTCTATTTGAACTAGCGAGGAGCGCGAGAACAGAAGGTGCTAGAGGTTTGACTATTTTGGGAATGCCTGGAGGAATCTGGAGGAATCGTTTTGCTTCTCGGGAGAGCCGAGGTTTCTTTGGGTCACAAGCCGCCTTCGGTACAGAAGAAGTAGCTATAGGTTCAGTTAGGCATTCGATAGCTGTGATATCTTGTTGTGGGTTTGGTATCGTGGAGGCTAATTAATAAAATTGTTAGTATGGTATACATATTAAGCACAAATTTTAGGGCGAAGTTACGTTTAAAGACTCGCCCCTCAGCTCTCTTTCGCCGATGTGGATATATCTGTGCATAGCTTTCGAGGAGAGTCGATAAATCTGTGCTTGGGTCTTTCTTCAGTGCTTCCTCAAACATGCTCATGACGGAGCGATTGACGTTGCGTAGTCTACGAAAACGATCACCATCCTTGGATTTGATATCGTGTCCGGGACTAGCTTTATTGCCAGCGGTGGTGAGCGCCTCGATTCGAGAAAGCTTTTCTGGACGTTCGGGGAGATCCTGCCCTGACTCTGATGGTCGTTTTTGTGGGACCATCGTAGCAAATAGACCTAGAAACAACAAGTTTGGACCCGGTGCGGTGGTTCTGGAGATAAATAAATTTTGGTTTTAAAGGTTGGGTTCCCGGGATGCAGTATGACTTCACGTGGGATGGAAAGGGGACATATAACGCGCTTACTTGACGCGTTAATTAGGCCGCGACAGAATGTCTTAGCGTGCTCGCAGATCCCCCATTCGAGCAGTCTAGGCTGATGGCCATCTACTCAGGACAAGCCACCAAAAAGTATACTCAGTCAGGGGTAGATACGAGAAACTCACCAGCGAAACCCTCAAAGTTCTAGC
Organism: Gyromitra esculenta; assembly: GCA_038503075.1. Classification (NCBI taxonomy): domain Eukaryota; kingdom Fungi; phylum Ascomycota; class Pezizomycetes; order Pezizales; family Discinaceae; genus Gyromitra; species Gyromitra esculenta. Next base: position 1,845,729 of record JBCAML010000001.1, read on the forward strand.
GCCGGACAGGAGATCTACGGATAGGACGAATATAGCGGATGCACGGAGGATACGAATATTCCGTCAGTTACCCAAGAGAATATTCGATACTGTCACTAAACCCCACCTAAGACGACGACGGTGCCGAAGCTAACTACGAAGCTATAAGTATCAACTAAGATCAACACTGCACTGTACGCATGAAGAGCTAGAGTATCCTAACATGGGTTGGTTGCGTGCGTGTAATCTACTGGTGATGTATCCGGATTAGAAGTTGTTATCTACACGAGGAGTGTTCTGGGGGGTTTCCAGGCTAAATGCACAGAGGTAATGCTTTAACATCCTATAAGATCATGGCTACATGTACTTAAAACAATATGACTAGGTAGAACCTCGTTCTCGAAATCCTTGGTAAACCTACACTGGTTACGAGTCAGCCGAAGAAAAAAGAAAGAAAGAAACACGGGAGCTCACTCAAGTTAGGAGGGGCGTGTTTGGGATACAGGTTTTCCCTGGAGATTGATTGTCTTTGACTAGAGCAAGGTATCCAGGAATGCGGGCTTAGTTGCAAAACAGTCAATAATAAAAGGAAACTAGCTATCTCAACCAGGTATTTCGCCAAGCTAACCCGAAAATAAGAGCAACGTTATGTCCTCTTTGAGTCGTAATTAACGATTAGTAAACAGGTTTAAGCCCCTTTTGATAGGACCACGTCTTTGTCTGTTTGGATGAAGGGACGACTGGAGGAAGTTTTTAGCTAAGCTAAGGAGTAAATTCTGCCCGGCTCAGCTGCAGGCTCTGAAGATGAGTAAACCATGAGATTCTGGAGTACTTATGGAGTGAGGAATCGATTGCGGTATTCATATGGTCTAGATATTGCTGGTAGACCATATTAATTTTTAGAAGATAGAGATATAATGGATAATAGACTTACCGAAAAAATAGTAATGCAATGTTTATTTCCCGTCTATACACATTGAGGCGAAGGAGGTTGGAGGAGTAGACGTTTCTCGGTAATAGGCCGAAATCCTTTAGCTAGAGGTCCATGTAACGTACCTATAGATATTGCATATGCTATTAATTGCGGTGTGGTCGCGATCGATGGTTGCGGGTGAGACTGTTGTGGTTTATTGTTGCTAGGGCTGACGAAATATAGATTTGAGACTCAAATATTCTCCAATATACATTTTTCATTATCCTAGCTAAAGAATAAGGTACTATAAATTTTTAGGGTTGGTATAAATCTTAAGCCTAAATCTAAATTATATACCCAATATCCGTTCCCACAGCATAATATTCATCATTCGGGCACTAGAGTTTGGCAGTGTTACTGGTACTAGAAGCATAGATGCGAATCCCTAAATCCCAGCTGACTTAGAAACAACTAAACGAAGGGACAAAGCGAACGAACTAAGACGAAACACCTCGAAGAATGGAGCCGTTACGGGACTAAAGACAAGATGGAATCTAAGATCTCAAGTGGAGCAGGTATACAACTCTGGGAGGAACAAGAAGTTTACGCACAAAAGTTTCATAGAGATTGAACTAGGGACTATGATAGCGGCAAATTTAATTTAACAATAGCACCCAGCATTTTCCTTCCAGTCGTCGATCATTAGCTTGCGTTTTTATCCCAGGTAAGCACCTCTTTCAGTAATACCTCCTTCGATCTTTCCCCCCCACATAACCAACTACCCATAAATTCTCAGTAATTACTCAGCCAGTTCACACAGTAAGGATAAACTCACACTCTCCTATCGTCGCTAACTTCCCAGCCGAGATCCTTCACCAAGATTTTTTTGGCCATAGCCGTGAGATACGTATACGAGGTTCCAAGGACCAAGTTCTTCTCTGAATCAGTGTAGTAGACCTGCGTAAGGGAGAACTGGTCCTTCAATTTTTTTCCACAAATCTCACCAAAAAGGTCAACAAGCTTTGCATCTCCGCAAACGACGTGCATTACATGCTTCGTGTTGAAGCTCTCAAATTTTTGCATATCCATGTTGAGTTCCAGGTATATCTTGACTATGAAGTGGTCGTGGTTGACTCCATCATAGCAGACCCAGCCAGTGCCACCGGCAGCGAGTAGAGCAGCGAGATTGTCGACGGTATTCCTGTCTAGAGATATCAACTCCTCAGAAAAAAATTTGTGGTGATTGTTAGTAGTGATGGAGGAAACATTTTTTCGATGAAGTTGATTGGTGGGAATGTCTTTAAAAAACCATTGTACCACGCCTTTGGTGATATTCAAGATGTACTTGCGGCCCAAATCCGTAAACTCCACAATGAAGTCTTCAGATTTTTCTATACAAGGATACCTTTGTATATGAACGGAAGTTGGGGGGTTGTCGCTAAGATCGAATTCCTCCCGTTGAGCCTTTTGTTCATCATCCCAACGTTTTTGCAAAGTTGGGTTAGCAACTTCCCTGTTCTCTTGAACTAAAAATACGACTTGCTCTGAAGGGCTTTCCTTGGAGCGACGTATTCGGATATGCATAGTGGATGTAACAGGTGCCCTGATGAGAGTGAGGTGAATTGTTATTAGCGGTTGTGGAAAGAGGAGGTGGAGTGGAGTAGGGCGTATGAGGAAAAGTGAGGTTGAGGTCAGCTAGCTCCCGTCTCGGTGCCCACAACGTGGCTATAGCAACCGTTCTTGATTGGACAAATAATGAACTTGTGCTGAATCTTATTCCAGTCAAGGTTTCTATCTTCTATCGATGTAAATTTCTTGGACTAATCTTACATCGAGTGATAGGACATGCTTAAAAAACTAAAGCAGGTGTCACAGATATCTATCAAAATTAGAGGCTTTTAGGATGTTGTGATGGGATGAAAATTATTTTTTCTACAGTCTTTGTTGAATTCGAGCCTTGAATTGAGTATCGGCCTTAGCTTTTTAGGGTCTCCAGGTGGGTTAATCTACGTAGCTATAGTAGTGCTAGTATAAATGTGATTTCCTAACTATTAACGTTAAACACTAAATTATAAAGAGTTCATACTTTATTGAATATACATGTACTTTATCGAGAAAATAGGGCTTAATCTTTCAATTACTTTGCCAAGTCGTCCAAAAACATATAGAACTAGTTAGGACAATGAATTCATAGTAAAGCAAGAGTATATCGCCACGACTTCATTCATAAAGAAACAATTGGTACAACTGGTGGTGCATTTCATATGTAAGTGGAAGAAACCTTGCTAGATGATCGATGGGTTACATAGTTTGCCATGGACGACCAAGTCAGCAATCAGATTGATTCACGCACGTGACTTCATAGAACGGCCTCAAGATATATTTCGCATTCGCTGGGGATATCTCTTGCTACTGGGAAGAAAATTGTGCCTAGTGTTGCGGAAGAGATGTTATTGACCAACCAATCGAAGAAGATTTACCTATATATAAATCATACATCAAGGGTTGTAGAAAGGATGAGTAAATGCATAGGTTTGGTGTGAGGCTATAGAAACAGGTATTCTTACGAGCGACTTGGATCCTGTGGGCTGCCGAAGACGAAACAATGTGTATTCTACTGCCGTCCTCTAAAAATTCGAACGGGGAACATTATTTATAACTATTGAGGAGCTGTTTATTCTGGAAGGTAGGGGAAGATCTTGATGCGCGGTGGATTAAGCTTAAGATGATGGATGGCTTAGCTATAGGTTACGTGGTTTTGAAGTGGCTGACCTGTCTCTCTTCTTCATATCCGCATTTGGCAACATTCGAACCTACGTTAGTTGATTAATTATTTCGCTGAACACTTCGAGTCAGCGTGACCATCCTTACTCCGCTTGGGGTGTAAGACCTTACGATGTGATCCAAACTTTCCTAAACATACATGTATCTGCAAGCCGTTTGGATTTGCGCAAATTTCACTTCTTAGATTCGCCCTCTCAAGCATGGATACGGGCCCTAATGTTATAGGGTATTGCGTTCTGGTAGGCTCTTGTTTTAAACATCCTAGGAAGCTTCTTAGAAGAACTATCAAGTATTTATGGTATATAGTCAAGCGTGTCAACTGCCAGACTTGCGAGAAATCAAGACACTAGTCTACCACGTTATTCTCATAATAGCGGCTCTAACACTGAACCGAGTGACCATCTATGATTCCAATTACCCCTCTAATATCCCCTTCAAAACACCCACACCCTTCCTTAAATCTTTCACACCCCCCAGCCAATCACTCTCCACAAGTACATTCTCCACTTTGTTTTCCACATCTTCCCCGCTTTCCTTTCCGTCTGCGCCCCACACACTCTCCCCACCTAAACAATGGCCGAGGACATATATCGTCTCAGCCACCAACTCTCTCAGTTTTGGAAACGGGTGCAGTAACATCCCAACCAACTTCGCCAACACCTTCTTCTGCAGGTCACCCGCAGGCTCAGAAACTAGTATGATTCCCGCGTATGCACGTACTGCTGCAGTGAGTTTCGCAGGATTTCCGGATTTGTATTGGATCTTTTGTATTGTGACAAAGAGCCGCTTTAGAAGATCTGTTTCATTGGATAAGACGGTAATACCGTTTAGTGAATTCGTTTCGAGGACCGCAGCGACGACTTCTAGAGAGGGAATGACTATACGGTCGCTTGTATTTTCAACAAGGACTTGTAGTATCGTGTGTAATATGTGTGGTAGATAAAATGAGGGACTAGGGGTGGATAGCCACTCCAAAAGTACAGCTCGGGATGTCTTAAGTAACGAGTCGGAGCCTGCACCTGCGGAAGTCACATAGCCTTTTAAGAACTCGGTTTTGAGTCGTTGATGCTGGAGGAGTGGGGCTAAGCCTTCAAAAAATTCCTTTGATGATACAGAGGATGCTGCGAGGTCCGACGCCAGTTTCGAGCTATAAAATTCTCAGTTTTGGGCCCCTTTTCACCAATTAATTTCATGGGGAGGGGCATACCGATCGATAAACACCTCCAACTCACTCTCCCTCCAGGATGCTGATATCTTCAACAACGCCTCACAGGCCCTAGTGCGCACTCTATCTAACCTCTCTACACTCAACCTCACAATCCTCTTTAAAATTTCCCACTCAACATCTCCTTTAACATTTCCCCTCAATCCGCCACCACCCCAGTTTTCGTAAATACTTTTTATACCTTCCGCTCTAGCCCATGAGCCAACATCACCCCTTGAATCAACTTCGTAATCATCTAGTGCTTTCAGCACCACCTCAGCAACCGCACCATCTTGTAGGCCTTCTCTAGAGATCACGCCATAGCCAAGAGCCCTAACTCCAGCTACACGCACCTCGATTTCACCCAGTCTACCAGCAGCAGCAATGAGAGTTTTGACAATGGCGGCCTTTAATATCTCATCGGTATTATATACGAACCCGAGGACCTCGCCGAGGGCAAGAACATAACCCCTCTTTCTCCCGCTGGAAGCACGTCGACGCCAGGATTCTATGATCCTTTGCCGGTTCTCTACGGATAGGATATGGAAGAAATATTTGGTAGCAGGTACGGCCTGCTCAAGGACTATATCGTCGTTACGGTCTAAGGAGGCTTCGATAATTGCGGTCCATAGTCGAAGCGTTTTTATGGGGATCTCTCCTTGTCGCACGAGTAGTGGGGAACTGGAAGAGAGGGCTGAGACAAGACGAGATGCCGATTCTGAAGTGAGTTCAGGGCGTAGGATGGGGTTAAGGAACTCCTTCCCCCCCAGTTTCTCGAATACATTTGATAGAAGTACAGCCGTCTCCACAGATGTAAAGAGGGGTGAAGATAGTAAAGGTAAAGCCGAGAGTCCATGGAGGACTTCTGAAAGGGCCCATGTACCACCATGCCAGATTTCAACATCGGATTTACCTTCGGTTCTGATTCTGTGAACAAGAGAATTCACCACTTTCCTCACTCTTCCATTCCTAGCCTCTTCATCATCCCCAGGAAGTGATATAATCACCACTTCCCCCAAACTTTGGCCAGATAACTTCCTGCCGTCCAGATCACTGCTACCAACACCTCTCCATCCCTCCACTATCCCATCCGCGATCGCCTTCCAGTATCCTTCTGCCAACCTTGCAACCTCACTTGCAACCGTGATAACGCTCCTTCTACGCAATGCAACAGCGTTGTAATCCACTGTTTGTACGACCTTGATCCCCTCAATGATCATGTTTGGATGTCTTCCGATGAGTTCTTGCATTGCGGCAGAAGCGGCACGGCGGATGTTTCCTAGAGGGTCTAAACATCCTGCCACTGCCAGTTCTATGGCTAATAATTGCTGAACGTTACTGTGTCCATCTATATCGCCTACAGCAAGGAGTTCATCGGTAGAATAAGATCTCGCCAGACTCCACGCCGCGTAGCAAGCTGCATCACGGACATTTCCACCTAACGCAAAGGTGGCACGACGCTGCTCAAAATGTAGAGCGTCGACGACACTACGTACCACTCTTTCGAGGACATCTGTGCTTCTAACTGCACGTTGTCGTAGAAATGTGGCCAAGGTGAGGGTCGCGCCGTGCCATTTTTCCGCTGTCACGGCGGAGAGTATTTTCTGCCTGTTCTCCCCATGTGCGGGATAGTAAAACACGTCCTCCTCATAGATTCCCATAACTGCCTCAAGTACTTCACCAGCTAGATCTGGTGGAAGTTTGCGGGATATAACAGCGAGTGACTTCGACGCACCGAATCGAACGGCGGTATCTTTATCACCTAGACAAGAAAGTAGTCTCTCAATAATATCCTCTACTACACCCTCCTTATCCTCCTCCTCCTCGCCGCCTTCTGGAGCAAGTGATAGTATAGCTACCCAGCGGTAAATCTTCATCCCAAGCCTTCGGACATTCGCAGAATTCCATTCGTCGCCGTCTGCAGTTTCGAGCTTCTTGACGAGGGTGAATACCTTGGGTGCGAGAGGGGCAACAACATCTCGATCGCCCTGCGCGAGGACCCCAGCGAGGACTCGTAGAATTGCAGTTTTTAAGAAGAGGGTGGTTGAAGTGTCGGTTTTGGTGCTTGAATGGAAAGATTTCAGACACCAGGTTACGATCGCCGAGAGAAGGCCTAGATTACGCATATCCTTCCGCAGACAGAGACGGACAATAACGAGCGACGCAGCATCGCTCTCACGGTTACCGGGGGACGAGAGGTGAGTTATCCCTAGAGCCAATAGGCGTTGGGAAAGAGATGGAAGGTCTGTGATTTCTAACAGTTCTGGGAGAGCTAACAAAACTGCCGAGGGATTCGATATAGTGCTCAGATCGAAGGGAGTCAATAACAGGTGGCTTAGCCAGAGTAGGAGAATGTATCGAAGCTCCCACGAACGGCCAGGGGTTTCAGAAGTAAAGACACAGAGTGGTTCTAACCAGCGGGGCTCGTTCGGGAGGAAGCGAGAGATGATCTTAGGGCCACGGATCTTGCATAGGGTATAAAGCAGTTTGGCAATGGCATCGTGGATAGATATTGGGGGACTGAAACCGACGGGTTTTGTTGGGGTTGAGGGAGATTCTAGGAGAGCCGAAGACTGAGGAAGTTGGGTGAGGAAGGCCTCAGTAAGAGGAGAGAGATAGGACTGAAGATGAGGATCTAGAAGCTGTGGAGATTCCTGGAAGGGTTCAATCTGTACGGTGGAGCAGAGTAAAGTAATTAATATAAATAAATAAATGAGGCCGAAGAGAGCTCTTTATTCTTCCTCACCAGGGTAATCAGGCTGTCGACGGTATTTCTTCTCCTCCGGTCACTTTCTTCATCCTCAACTTGCAGCAATTCGGGCAGGCGTTGGCGGAACTGCGTGAGGAGATCCCCAGACACCTTTTGCAGCTTGATATCTCTATCCTCAGGGGCGTCCATCGTGTTTGTTTGCGGTTATTCCAGGTTTCTCGTTCTCTTCAACCTATCCAGACTCTCTTGCATCTGTTGATGGAGAGAATGGCGGGGCAGGGTTAGGGGTTATTGCCAAGGCCTTGCTGCACTTGTAGAGTAACATCGCCAATTTTCAAAACACTGTCTTCCTCACTGATATCATACCAGTTCAACTCCGTCCCCCCCGCAGAGATCTCTGGTGAGAATCTCTTCCAGCCTTACGCAATGAGCGATCTTGACTAGTAAGCTCTCAACCCCTCTATTTCACTCTACGGAGGCTGACCCCTCACACACGGCTCAGTGCAATCTCACAGCTACGCTCCTGTAAACCCATCCCCGAACCCGCCGTCCGAGAGCTCTGCTACAAAGCCCGTGAACTCCTTATCGAAGAATCGAACGTCCAAATCGTAGATGCCCCCGTTACTATCTGCGGCGACATCCATGGCCAATTCCACGACCTGATGGAGCTGTTTCGTGTTGGTGGAGACGTGCCAGAGACGAACTACCTATTCATGGGTACGATCTTTCCCTTTTCCCCCTTCCCAACGACCGGGGGCTTTGCATCTCAGCTAAGCCGTCCCCCTTAAATTGACTGAGATGTAACGACAGGCGATTTCGTCGACCGTGGATTCTACTCCCTCGAGTCTTTCCTCCTCCTCCTCTCGCTCAAGGTACGCTACCCGGACCGAATAACACTCATCCGCGGCAACCATGAGTCCCGTCAAATCACTACTGTCTACGGCTTCTACGACGAATGTTTGCGTAAATATGGCTCTGCGAATGTATGGCGATATTGCTGCGAGGTGTTTGACTACCTTGCTCTCGGTGCTCTCGTTGTAGGCGCTGGTTCATCCGTCGGCGAAACGAGTGACGAGGTTGAGGTTGAGGTGGTGGGTCAATTCGGCGAGATTGTCACTAGGTTAAAAAGGCCAGATCCAAATGGCGGGCTTGTGAACGCGTTGGGTCCAGAGGGTGGTGGAGGTGGCGGAGGTAGCGGTGGTGGGGTAGGTGGTCCACCAGGCTCAGGGGCAAGTGGGAGCTCGGCCGGGAGCAAGGGTGTGAATAATGGTGCGGTATTGTGTGTACACGGGGGACTATCACCGCTTGTCGACAGTGTCGACAAGATTCGACTACTTGACCGGAAACAGGAGGTTCCCCACGAGGGTGCAATGTGCGATCTTCTCTGGAGTGACCCTGATGAGATTGACGGCTGGGGCCTATCACCTCGTGGCGCAGGATTCTTGTTTGGTGCAGACATAGTCAAACATTTTAATCACATCAATAACCTGTCACTTATCGCACGCGCCCATCAGCTCGTCATGGAGGGGTTTAAGGAAATGTTTGATTCTTCGATTGTGACGGTCTGGTCCGCGCCTAATTACTGTTATCGCTGTGGAAACGTTGCGGCAATCCTAGAGCTCGGCGAGGAAAGGAATGGTGGCGGTGTGCCGTGGAGCGCGTCGGAGAAAGGGTCGGTGGTTCGCCCGGGCCCGGGGAGGAGGTATAGAGTTTTTGAGGCAGCACCGCAAGATAGTAGAGGGATGCCGGCAAAGAAGCCAGTTGCAGATTACTTTTTGGTACGTTTTTTTTTGGTTAAAGTTCTCTCTTTCTCCTTGAATTCAGGTAGCTGACAGCATGCGAAGTAGTGAACGGGAGTTACGGTCAATAAGTGGGGTTTATTCCTCGAGTCTTTATTCTTTCATTTGTACAGTATATAACGGATTCCCTTCTGTCAATGTTTTTTGCCCTTTTTTTCCTTTCCCTCGACTTGTCTTTTATGAGCGTATGATAGGCGTGAGGCGGCATTTGTTTTACTTTTTTTACCTCTTTTTTTTCTTTCGCAATTTAATCATGTTTAGAATGAAATTGATATGAAGGATTGACATGGTAGTATTATGCTAAAGACGGAGCCAAGCAAGAGTGGTAAGAGGTGAGATGTCTGAATATTTGTGGATGCATGTAGTAATAGGTCAATCTGAGACCCATAACACATCCGCGCCCCTGACTATGGCACTACACCGATCACAGGCACTGTATTGTAGATAAATGGACCTCTCATAAGAGTCACTGGGTTAGGGTTTCGACATGGATAAAGTAACACGGCCTCTCTGTTGACTCAAACTTTCCAAGAACAAAAAGCCCACACCGTGTCCTCACTTACGGCTCTCTGTCGAGCGTCCACAATTCGTACAGTAGGTAGCAACCCCATACACCCACTTCTGAGTCCAAACCTGAAAATGCCCAAAAGCAATCGCACAACAACGAATAGGTCCAAAAGTTCTCGTAAACCTCCCAAAGCCTCATCTAGCAAAGTCCAGTCGCCTGAAGAAGTTGCGACAGAGGGAGAGCAGCCAGTCTACTTCTGGAAGCCTCACGAAGTACCATACGGTATCTTCTCTCAATGGCATGTTGAAGACTTCAGCGTCCCGAACGAAGACGGGACAAACACAACATTCGGTACCGCCGAACAGTAGGACTATCCCCCCCCCAGCATGATTCGTTTATCCGCTTACACGTTTCGTCTTTATTCGATATAGATATATGATGTACCACAAAGCAGTCTTGTTCAACGATGCGCCTGCAGCCGCTGAGATCTTAACTACGACTGACCCGCGGACCCAACGAACCCTTGGTAGGAGAGTCAAGAATTTTGATGAGGATATATGGCGTGCAAACCGCTCGCCTATTGTCGAGGAAGGGAGCTATTGGAAGTTCAAACGGGATCCGTCAATGTTAGTGAGTACGGGAGAACGGGAGCTAGTGGAGGCGAGCCCGATGGATCGCATTTGGGGCATTGGGTATGGGCCAACGAAGGCGAATACTAGGGATAGACATAAATGGGGGATGAATTTACTAGGAAAGGCATTGATGGAGGCGAGGAGGAGAATTAATGAGGAGCTTGGAGTTGTTGCTGTTGCTGTTGCTGAGGAACCTCAGGTGAAGGAAGGTAGTGGGAAAGGTGGGGTGGGTGAGGAATGACGATATGGCATGGTTTAACGGGGTCGCTTTTGTAGAGTAAGTACATACAATAAAACATGTAATCCAAAGTGTCGTGAATAGTTGGGGCATAAAATTACCATGCTAATGATAGATAATGGAGGATAGAGTAAGAAACAATGACGCGTCCCGGAAGACAACAGTTCAAACAATACCAGCATCACGATGGATCACTCTCCGAGGAAGTTGATGTGCAGTACTCTATCTTTCGGGTCGCTGCAAGCATCTTCGGGTCGAGCATGCAGGTTCTGACGTCGAGAGACAAGCGAGCGGGTCTTCGATTACGACTTGAAAGTCCAAGAGACAAAGGCACTCCACTTCAACCCTAACCCAACGTCTATCCCTGCAAAAATACGCCGATCATGACGTTCAATGACGGCCGCTTACATGGCAGACCCTCCGCAAGGGGTTTTCAAGTTCTTTGTGCTCAACAGGGAATGGGCTGCGACTTTCATTACCTCAAAGAGGCAGCTTTTCGGACAAATTCAGAATGCTGGACATGGATTAGATGTGGGTGCGGGATCGAGTAGAAATCCTGAATATCGACGTAATAAAATATCGAGCTTCTGATCTTAAAATACAGGGCTCCTCCTCGCTCACATTTACCACCTCCATAGATTTTATCAAACTAAAAAGAGCGCTCACTGGAATACCGCTATTTTTGCAGTCAGCAGATCTTTCTCCGAAACTGCACTCTAGTCTTTTTTTTTTAGTACCAGACTATTCATACTAATAAGTGCACCATGGGCCCCCGTGCTCTGAAACTAATTTCGATGCTCCTCCGAGTTCTGCAACTGATTCTTGCACTGTTTATCGTCGGTGTCGCCAGTTTCCATACCTTCGAGTTCTCGAAGAAACATTTACGGTTAACCAATGGCTCGGCTGGCCAGATGCCTAGCGCTCTTTATGCAGTACTCGTCATTGTAAGTATATAGTTAACAAATACCGCTCTTGACACCGACCAGCGTTCTTCCAGACAGTAATTAATTTGAAACCTTCCAGTCATGCGTGGCTGTGCTCTACTCTTTCTTCACCTTCGTGACTACCTGTCTCGGCCATAAGAAATTCTTTATTTTCGCTGTTCTTTTCGACTTGCTTTTTACGGGTGGATTCATTGCGATTTCGGTGCTCATGAGAGGATCAACGAAACAGAAGTGTAGAGGAATAAGGTACTCTGGAAACACCTCAAAGTCAACAACCGACATTCCAAGTAGCTTGTACGGTTCTTCGACTATAAACGCGGCAAATGTCAGGACGAGATCGTCAGCACAGCTACTTTGCTATTTGGACAAAACTGTATTTTCTCTAGCGGTTGCACTCAGGTACTTTCCTTATCTCCATCGCATGTAGATTCCCGGTCATCGTCTCTAACACGGCACCCCCCAACCACCAGCGTTTTCTTTGCTATTACCCTCCTTCTATCCCATCTCGCCCTCAAAGCCTACCGCAAGAATCGCGCCTTCGGTCCTAGTCCAGCGAACAACTACTCCACCCGCAACGGAACCCATAAATCCTGGGCAAACCCTTTCCACCGTGCCAGCGAAGAAACAGCCTACACCAACAACACCGCAATCACTGGAACCACCGCCGGAGGATACGACGCCCCCGGCTTCCGAGGCGCCTCTTCGGATGCTGGATATAGGACTACAACACCCGGGATGGCCGATACTACAGCTGCGTATAGAAGCCCTGCAGCGGGAGTACAGGACTCAGGGTATAGGACGCCGGCGTTGACCGTGAGTGAGCTGAGCGAGAATGATAATGGGAAGTTTGATCCAAACTTGCCGCACGGAGCCGGTACCCATGGAATGCACACGGATCCTAGGTACGCTGAGAGAGGTTATGGAAACCAGAATCAGAACTTCTAAATATGGAAACTGGGGAGGTTTGGGCGTTTTGTGGGGGTTTTTTCTTCTCTCATTAGTATATATAGTGTCTTCAAGACACGCGCATACGCGCTACTGGCAAATTCTTTTTCTTTTGTAGAATGATTTTCTCCTTCTGTAGATACATAGTACACGTTTCGAAGGTACCGAATCGTTGTAGCTGTATAGTTAACCAGCTTTTTGGTGTATCGATATCATACACTTACCAAAAATTAATATTTCAAGTCATGATTTCAGTAAATCCTTTCTCTCATTCATATGTCTCTTGTTTGGATGTGCCATCTGCTGGTAAACATACGTACGAATCAGTAATTTCCAAATTTCGTCATGACATATCACTCTAGTTTATCAGTGCTAACCAAATAAGTACAGAGACAGGAAATTGGGATCACAGCTGAGCGATATCTACCAAGATATCTCAGAGATAGTAAAACTCTTAAGTTGTAACCCTGATCATCAGATATCATCCTATTTCATGGCCCTAGTAATATATGGCAAGTTAGGGTATTCCTTAATTCTACCCTATAACATACAGCAAGACGATCATGACACTGGGACGCCTGCTAGCAGGGCCCTCTGGCCAATCCTATTGCTAGAATTTTTCTTGGAAGCTCTTGGGAGTCGATCGATCGCAGCCCTAAACCTCAAGTCTCACGTTTCTCAATATATATATTTTTCCGCACGCGTAACTACGTGTTAGACGAAAGATCTCAAGTCCCACCTACCCCCCTATAGTACCGTTCTAGATAGATAGATAATTTATACACGCATCCTATAGTGCCGTTCTATTTTGAACTATATTTTGCTTTTCGGACGTGGCTGTTTTGATTCATGCGAGTTCAGCTAATTAGGGTAAAAGCAATAGATATACTTCTATATATGTAGTACGTCAGGATCATTGGCTCACGCGTGTACCACTGAAATACCCCATGTTTTTCCCATTCTTGATTGGCTCTCTTAGCCACTAGACCCTTCTGAGTAGATCGAGTTTGTGCCTGGTGTGTGTCGCGCATAGGAATAGAGTCACGGGTCCAGAGAGAGTTGTGACGCGTTAGTTGTAGGAAGAAAACCCATCCTGTAGGACCAGAGGTATATTTTACTCGCCACTCCATTCATCTTGCCTTTTTTTCCCCTGCCTAGCTAAGAAGTTTAACCCAATGCAGTTAAGTATATGCGTACCTTTATTCGGAAGAAAAGAAGAAGAAGAAAAAAAGAACCGTCACCAATAGGTTCGATTCCGAAAGCTCATTAGAATCCGACATCCATATTTTTTCTGCGAGAGAGGTTCCTTGGGTAGAGTTCGGCTTTTTAAAATTGCCAAGACTCAATAGTACCGGTATATTAATCGCCGAACTCCTGACATGATGTGACAGCGGTAAATGCTGAAATCAAACTGGTGGTACGCTCGTGTGTATGATATTCGTCTTCCGCTTGGCTTGTGCTCGATAGCACCAACCCACCCACCCACAAAAAACCGGTGAAATCCCCAGCTAAAAAAGGACAGCCCTAACTTGAAGGCCGGAAAGGTGGCTTGCTTCTTCGCTTTCTTTTTTTCTTCTATGATCTTGCATGGACAACTGCAGCTAACAATGTGGGAGATCGGAGGAGCTCTTGCTTCCTCTCGGTAGATGGCGCCACCAATGAACTTGATGCACTCATCTCATCCCGAGCATCTCGTTTGCACAGTGCGCAGACTGATCCGTGCAAGGGTTAGGGTCAAAATTTGGACGATATCTCTTTTGGACGAAAGTGCTCAAAGTAAGAATGGTAAAGGCTGCTCTTGCTTTCAATTTCGGTGCCAATACCTTTGACACTACCTAAACTATCTAAACCTAGTTATTACCATACAACAGTACTACAACTTTAATAAACATAAAGAAACTAACAGGAATGTCAAGTTCCACCACAGCCGTATTTACGTATACAAGCATATATACATTCATATCGGCTTAAACTCCACCTCCATCCAAAACCAACAACCTTAACTAATACACTCAAAAGTAAGCGACTTGAAAAATCAAAACAGTGGATATAAAAAATAGCTGGATTCACGACAACGGTTTTAGCTGGTTCTAAATTCCTTTCTCGTTAATGGGGACGAAATCGAACACTGACGGCGGTGTTGTCAAGTTCCACCTTAAAGGCCAACATAGCATCATTTGCGAAGACCTTTCGCTTCCGGTAGTGCTGACAAGAAATGTTGCCATAAATATTCGTCGCAAAATAGACCAATAGACTGTAAGTAAAACCAACTCTTCACTGCGTCAAATTCTATCCAATATCCCGAATAGTACCGCATTGTCAACATGGCACTGGCCGCTTTCCATCATCTCCGGTGAGCATATCTCGTTTATTAGGTGGCTAGAATTCTCGCCTGGAAGACCAGGGTGTAGTTGGTTGATGAATGTCTGGGCAAGGCGACAAGGAGTCGTGGATAAAGCGGGTGCCGTTTGATAGGAACATCCAGATGGCGGAGACACACTAGTGGAATACATAGGGCGTTGAGGGCAGCAGGATGATGAGGCAGCTAAGGGAGAAGGGGAGCATTGAGATTGCGTATTTGGATAAAATGAATTCTGTAGTTGGGGACAACAAGAATTGGAGGAAGAGGACATGTTAGGAGACATCTGGTATGAAGTGTATGTTGGAGATGGTGTTTTAATTATTGGAGAGGTATATGATTGTTGGGATGGCGAAGAGGATATGCCGCAGTTGTAGTAATTGTTCATTTGTGCTGAGGACGGTGGGAGCGTATAGTGTGGGACCGGAACAGTTGTAGGTGTGGGTATGGGTGTAGGATAGTTGGACGAGTTGTACCGCTGTGGAGAGAGTGATTGTGGTGGAGGCTATTTAGAAAGATGTTAAACTTCAACCACAAAATTGAATAAGTAATAGCAGATGCAGCAGAAAAGTGTGACTACAATAAGACGCGAAAAAAGCATACTTCCGACGTTGCAACGGCTAACGCGAGCAATCCGGCTCCCTTTCCTCCGCCCCGATCCGCGTCCCTTGCAGCGACCATTCCGGTAGAATTCCGCCTTTCAGTCACTGTCCTGTCTGGAGCTCTCGTAGGTTTGCACTGTAATCCTGCCCCCGCCATTGGCTCACCACCACAGGGGCGCCTTCCTAAGACTTTAAGAACTCCCTCGACAGCTGTTTCCCCATCCATACTACCTTCTCCTCCCTCCTTCAAAGTTTTCTCGATTTCGCCATCAGTCACTCCGCGTCTTTTTAGCATGCTTCGAAGGATTTGATTCTCTCGAACCACCTTCTTCGCGGCATTTTGAATTTCGATATTTGCTTCCACTCCGATCCTCTGGCAGGTTTGAAAACGCGTTTCTAACGATAACAAATACTCCTTCTTCCTTGCTCTGCTGCGACGTTGGTTTTCTCGCAGGCGCGAGGCGTTAACGGCAGGACTACCACCAGCACCAGCAACAGACGAAGAGGTTGATGAAGCTGGCGAAGGCGCAACGGTACTCGAATTTGGTGTCATGATAAAGACTAAATGCTATCACCAAAGCTATGATGTGCGGCGTCGTTGATGGGGGGTTCGTTCGAATTTAGTATGTTGCGACATTTCGCCTGTCTTATCATCGTGCGCAAAGGGGATGGACATGTCGCACAAGTTAGTCAGCCCCCCACGAAAAAGCAGAAAGAAAAGTCCAAGCGTTTCCATTTTCAGAAGCACTGAAATTACAACTAATCCCTTGGTTATAATCCAGTTCCCCGGAACCTGGGCGCCAGGGGTGTCCTTCGCTACCAGCTGCAAAGTTTTATTCTCTGCAATTGGGTTTTGCAACCCACAAAATACTTTATATCGCGCAGGAGTATAGTTCGACTTTTAGCCGATACAAGCGTAAAAGAGCGAAGTTGATAGCAATTGAAATGGGTCAAAAATAGGTTCCCGAAGATAATTGATTTCCCATGGCGTTCTAAAGAAATTAATAATTCTAATATAGTTGTGCCGCGTGTACACCAAGAACCAAAACCCACAGTCAGCATCTTACCCTACTTAGTTTAGTGATAGAGTGACCAAGCGTAGATCAACAGAACATCCCCACGATTTGGCCACCTACCACCATCGCACCTCCAAGGTCCATTAGTTGAAATGCCAACTGTTGCATCTGCAAGTATGATAGTATGATACCTGATGGCTTTCTTTGGCGGAGAGACTCCGAAAAAAAATCGAAGTTGAAAATCCTACCATAATCCCACAAGATTCCTGGCTCGGCAGGCTTGCAGCCGAACGTGCGTGGGGGACACATTCACGAGAAGTGATGATGATGGTACTGGTAATCAGTGGATCAAATAAATCCCTACTGTGATTTTTGCATGACTTAGAGCTTTTGTTGAAATAGCACACTTCCGTCAATGGTATAGCCTCCGTTTACTTGAGCTAAGACTCAAAAGTCGAATAAATCACCCTGCACCCTGCGCACTGAAAACTGATAAGATGGGGAGAGTGGGGAGAAGAAAACTTAAAGAATTACTTACCCACGTGAGATGTGACAAGCCGGAGCTAGCTCCGTTAAACCTTCCAAACCGATCGGGGTCCTTTTCACAGTCACTTTTCTGTCGATGATTTTAGTTCCAGTGAATTCTATTAGTTTGCGTTCCACAAAAGATCTCAAACAGAGATCCCGTAATAATCCGACCATTGGTTGATCTCAGTGATAAGTGATTAGTTCGCTAGTTTTAGCCCATCGACTACTAAAGGTCTCATGTTAGTAGATTTTTTTTTTTTTATCAGCGATACGAGATTTTCCTATCCCAAGCTATGGGTGAGAAATCGACATGTGGGTTGTGAAATTTAACGGACTCAAGAGTGTGACCGGGTTTTAAATTTTCAGCGAGTGCAGTCAAAGTGCTTGTGTTACGCGCTAGATAGTAGGTCTGTGATTGGATCGTTCTAGCACAGAACAATGTGCAGCCGATCAAGAAGAAAGTGTCCAGGTACGTGGCTAAGAAGGATGAAATTCATCTGAAGTATGGGCTTCATTGAAACCCATATAGGTTTTTAAAGTGTTCAATCGGGAATCTTATAAGACTATCTAGAGTATTGGTCCTGAAACGAATCAAGCATAGAAGGCACGTGACCAGGTTATGTCATAGGTAATCACTCGATTCGAAATCTCCTTCCACACACTATTCTCACGGGATACCAGAGGTCCAGTAGATTTCCCCAGATGAAGAACGTGTTCGAACTCTCAAGATAAGTATGTCCGGTTTGATAAGAAAGAAGATACCTACGTGGCCGTGGGGGAAGCTGAATTGTAAAGTCGAAACATGATGTAGGTCTGGAAAACGCTCTGTTGTCAATTTATATTGAACCCGGTTTTGGCCGACAACTTTGCGCCACCAATGTGCCCTACCAGTCTTGTCAGAAATTTCTTTACATCCAATCTTGATCCCTGTGAAAAAATTTTCAACAACCCTCGTCCAATAGTCGATTGTAACTGATCAAGTGCCATCCCCTTAGTTTTTGTGTCCTGTACGAGGAAACTTGGTTCAGATCTTGAGGATGGCGAGTAGTAGGGCGTGGAGATGATGGATTACAGATTTGGGGCCATACCCCACCCGCTGGGGACGCAAACTAGAATGGAGTCCGCCGAAGATCTTTTCGAGATGATATGATGGATGATCGATGTTGGGGTAAAATTTCGTTCTGCATACTCAGCAGTCACCGGGCTCGTTTATAGCTATTTTGGGAAAGCTGCCCTATGTGCAGCACTGATCTAGGAGTGGATAGAAGACTGGTTTTGCGAAGATAAAAACTATGTTATCTTCTAGGCCCGATCTCGGCTTTGATACATGTAGAAGCGCACTTATAGCTCATGAAACTTACTAGAAAGCGCCATTCTGGAGCAAATATTCGCCTTCAAGCTCAATCGCCGTTGGGCGGCCAAAATGTCGCTACACAACTCCCAAAGGAACCCTTCCGTTAGAGTGTTCCTTGATAAAGATTCTCACGCCAGGTTCTACCCTCCCACTCCGCACCATCACACCCACTGCCCCCGCTTTCCGCTTAATAACTCTCCTTATTTCCAGATCTTTCTCCGTGCACTTCCTTTGTAGACCTTTTCTGAACTTATTAATTTGTTGACATGGATTCCTGAGCCCTGAGACTTCAACAACTGGGTGCCCGTCTCCCTTCGTTTCATTTTTATCCCCTCCGAGGGTCAAAAACGTAGCTTTGCTCCCTTCCCTAACTCCAAAACTGCGATTTCGCTGGTGGTGATATTTTCGCCCAAATCACCTGGCTTAGCCTCCCCCCAACCTTCCTCAATGCTCTAGCTAACCTCCTTGAGTAGTTCTGGGGCGATGAAATGCACTTGGCGCAAATTTGGCTCGCTGGGATTTGATTTGATACGATAAAGGTGTTGGGTTGTTATGCCTGCGTGACAATCGCCTTCAATGCCGAGATTCTCGAGGAGGTTGATCGAGGAAACAGGTGATTTTGAAAATGCGTGGGAGCCAGAGATGGAAACGGAATACACTTCCCCAGAGAGGGTTGTTATCGGCATTGCCTATGAGGATAATGTCAATTGTTTCTCGACAGCGATGCTGTCCGCTCAGTGTGCCATGAAGCTATATATGTTTGTTTTGAGGGGCTGTGCCCGAGGTGGTGTGGTCTTGTCCTACATTTTCGGAGGCTGCCGACTCGCCAAGCCGAACCAATGGTCACAGCCTCGAACAACGCAGTTTAAAAAGAAAGTCCATCTTGTTCATGCGAAGCTTGTCATGAAAGTGACAGGTTTGCCGATAAATTCCGAACATTCTCTTCCCGGTAGCTTACAAACGCCGTTTAGTGCTTCGTCATTTGTATTGAGTAATATCTCAGTTTTCTCCCTTGAATTTGTTAACTTCCTGACTTTAGCTTTTACTAACCAAGAAAGTTGCTAGCTGAAATCGGTGTGTAAAGGAAGTGTGTCTGTAAAAAAGAGTGGTTCGACCACGTACCTTCAATCACCCTCAAACCTACATGTAGTCTTATTATCGGGTGTTGGATGGGTGTATCATGCTGTCATCAGGGAAACTTCTTCTATTATTTCATCAGCAGCAGCCAGTGTACATCCCATGATATTAGGATACGACCTGTTTAATGCCTTTGATGTTACATGCTCTGCAATTATGGTCTGCCGAAACGCAGTTAGGATTGCAGCTTAAGCTCGCAAGATCTGGAAATGAAAGAAATGAAAGAAAAAGTTAAGGCAGGATAAGGCGCACATTATCAATGATAATTTGTCTCGTCTCGCAACCGTTCGGTAGCCCTTAAATGGGTATAAGTTCCTTGAGTCTCGCTGAGTATACTTCTCGAATAGCGGTTTAGTAGATAAGATTTCTTACCATTCGATCGATCGAACTTACTATAATATCTCAAGACATTAATACTTTTCGAAAACTGGTACATATCATCTAGAGGATACTATCTCATAACTTCCTTGGGCTTCTGTACTCTTGTGCACCGGATATTCCGGTGATACTGTGCTTGTGAACCGCGGGGCTAGGCCAAGATTACATTAACGGGATCGGCAATAGAACTACCTATAATTCCTGGGAAGCAGGAGGTTCTGAACCCAGAGATTTATGGTCAAGTTATACTGTCAGTGATAAAGGAATGAGGGAGCTAGATCAAGGATACTGACGAATTATTAAGCACTCTGACACTCTGAACCTTGTATTAAAATCCAGTATGAACGAAATGGAAATCAAAACGGAAATAGTATTGTTGGCTGAAGTGAGGAGTCTTTAGAAATTGAGTTGTTGGAGCAACTTTCTAATATGGGGCCCTTCTAGCGTGGCTTCGGAGAAGGCTCAGGAGATGAAGACTAGTGTGGGAGGAAAGCCCATGGCCAGGTAAACAGGCACCCGGGAAGTTCTGGAAGGATATTGCCAGGTATATAGATGGAAGCGCGTTGTCAGCCTGTAGAGAGGAGTCTTGTTCACGCCATAACTTAGGCTCCATGCAACATTCTTGTAACCAGTAAAAACAACGAAACAGCGATTTAGTGGGTCAAAAGGTCAGCCCGCGGAAAATCATCCAATCGACCCTGCCCGTCCCTATTATTTCAACATGAGCTCCTCCCAACAGGCATAAAGAACCCGAAAATGGGAATGAGAATCAACCAACCAAGTCGTGTATGTGCTGGATTGAAGTGAACCAAAAATCATTGCTAGCAAAAATCATTTTCGGGTTCTTTATGCCTGCTGCGAGTACTTATACCGTCCATAGAACCAGAAGAGGGAGCTCGGACCATGTCTAGCCAACTAATCACCGAGCTATGATTAGGCAAGTGACGTTAGATGACAGTTAATGGTACTAGAATATCATTTTACGATTGGAATTGAAGATATCTTGATCTACTATCCCCTATAAAACAGATACGATGCTGGTCATGCCGAAACATGGTGATCTGTTGTGGTAACGAAAATATCAACCTGTTTCACGATTGTTTCACGATTGCAAATCTCTATCTTCAATATCGTTCATAGAAATAACACGTCTATTCTAGATCAGCCCAGGGCAAGTGAGCGGCACGTGAAAGACACGCGCGCCGATATGTCGAAGCCTCCGCTTACAACTAAATCACTGAATAGTCTTTTGTTCCTTGTTCCATGCACTCGGATCATAGCCATCTATAAACTCTAACCGCTTTCCACCCATATTCACCCATCCCGTTATTCCATCCTCCAATGCATAGCTTTTTAATTTTTCATCATTTTGCTTATTGATGTAGTCCTGCATCCAAGCAGCAGCTCGAGACCCGCGCCCTCGGGAAGATCCTGCAGCTTCGGCGTTAAATCAATGTGACTGATGGGCTTATTGGCTGTTCGAGCAGTACTTACCACAATAGAAAACGACAGAGTGTACTCCCGCGGCAGTAAAGAGATTGTACAATGTCGGGATAGAATGATACATGCTCTGTGCAGGGAGGTTTATGGAACCCTTGATTGTTCCGCCCTTTTCAATTACAAGAGATGTGAGTAGGACCTCGAGAGACGGAAGAAAAATAATAATTACGAATTACAGAGGGAATAAGTGCAGCCCATGGCCGAGGCAGGTATCCTGCAAGCTTGCCCAGGGGGTAATAAAAGTAATGGAATTGATCAGACATAGGCTGTCGTCATGTGCCCAGAAGTTACTGAACCCATAGGGCTGCAAGATATAGAAGCGAGCAGTAGTATATGTGGGTAATTTTTGTAGTGGGTATAATGGGGAGGAGGAAAGAGCCATCAAGTAAAACACACGACACATTTCACTATCAGGACGATATCAAAAAAGAGGTCGACTCAGAGGCTGCTTAGGTGACTGGATGAATGAGTGAAATCCCGTGCAACAATCGTTGGCTATCCCCTTGTCCCGCTAGGGAGAAAGAAAACGAAAAGAAATGGGGCCCAGTCGCAGACCGCGCGGCAAGTGACGAACAGTAACTGAACTTACTTCATGGTCATTGCGTCTTAAGTCGACTAAAACAAAGTCACGCCCTGCAACCCCGTTGTTGGATTCCATCCATCCTACAACAGTAGACTGTGGTAGAAAGACCGTGGTTGAGGTGGGCTTTGGATAAGCCGAGTGCCATGGCAGCTGCTCGGGTACAGACATAACTATACGGCAGTCAAGGAAATATAATGTTCTTTGAAAGATGAAGCAGTGTTTCTAGGGATTTGATGGCTTGCTACGGTCTACGGCGAAGTTCTTAAATTGTAGATTGGGTTTGAAAGGGGCAAGTCACCAGTATGGCAGCTATTGCCTGTCATCTGTCTATCGCTACTGGCTCAAGTTAGGGCAGACCCCCCGAAAAACGTGCTTAAGTGGATGGCAAACGATCACTTAACCAATCGGCGGGATGTCTCGTATATTTTCCCGAATGTCACTAATGGCAACACAATGCCATTGACGACCAATCATGGCTCAGGGGCATGTCACCCCCTGACCGGCAACTGCCGCTTTAAGAGAGCCAAAAGGTTCAACATATAAAAAAACAGTCAACGAGCGAAACTTATACGCGAAAGCATTGTTCTCTCATTAACATCTTACTAAAGGAAAGCGACCCGGTTATATCCCCCCAGGACGAGGGCTAAACGAACATCACGGAAAAAATGTCAACAACCGGCGCCGTTGCCAAGGACATCGAAGCAGGTGTTTCATCCTCCAAAGCTTCCACTCAGGATGTAACAAAACCTCCGTCAGAGTCGCAAGAGGGTTGTAATACCTCTTTGTCCGCTTTTAAGCAACTAGGGTTCCTGGATAGGTTCTTAGCCATATGGATTTTCTTCGCTATGGCTATCGGGATAATCTTGGGGTATTTTGAGCCCTCGACGGGACCAGCACTACAGAAAGGCGAATTTGCTGAAGTTTCTATTCCTATCGCCGTTGGGCTGTTGGTCATGATGTACCC
The DNA here is from genome assembly GCA_038503075.1 of Gyromitra esculenta. Classification (NCBI taxonomy): domain Eukaryota; kingdom Fungi; phylum Ascomycota; class Pezizomycetes; order Pezizales; family Discinaceae; genus Gyromitra; species Gyromitra esculenta. The sequence goes on from JBCAML010000001.1 coordinate 1,868,806, forward strand.
GATCCTATGTAAGGTTCGATATGAGACATTGCATCAATTGTTGAAATTGAGGGCTTTGTGGATTCAAGTTGGATTTAGCATTATTGTGAATTGGGTTTTTGCACCCCTCGTTATGGTAAGACTCTGATTTCATAAGATATTAATTTTTTGTATGATTCTAAGTATTCACCTGATTGATTGACAATTCTGCTTGCAAATAGGTCAGCTTGTCTTGGGCCTTCTTGCCAGACCGCAACGACCTCCGTGAAGGTTTAATACTCGTAGGTATTGCTCGGTGCATCGCTATGGTTTGTCAATATCCTTCGCAAAGGTAGCTGGTAGTGAAGTAAATACTAATAGTATTTTTAGGTATTGATCTGGACCGAACTAGCTGCAGGCGACACAGATTACTGCGCCATGCTTGTAGCTCTGAACTCGTTCCTACAGATCATTCTATTCGCGCCATTAGCGGTTTTTTATATAAATGTTATCTCCGATACTGACAGAGTCGAAATATCCTACTCGACAGTTGCCATTTCAGTAGCCGTCTTTCTTGGTATCCCACTGGGCGCTGCTATTGTTACCCGGTTAGCTCTTCTACAGTTCGTCTTTAAGGGCGATGTCGAAAAGTACAACCGTAACTTCGTCCGCTGGGTTTCTCCATGGTCCTTAATCGGTCTCCTGTTCACAATCTTGGTCCTTTTTGCGTCGCAGTCTCGCAATATTGTGTCCAAGATCACTTCCGTACTTCGTGTCTCTGCGCCATTGATCGTCTATTTCATCATCCTATTCAGTGTCACTCTTGCAGCTTGTAGATACTTCGGAAACGGGACGTTCGCGGGCGGTAGGTTGGGGAGGTGGGGTTACAAAACTACAGTGACGCAAGCACTTACGGCGGCGAGTAACAACTTCGAGTTGGCAATTGCGGTTGCAGTGGCTTGCTACGGCCCTGCCTCGGAGCAAGCGCTGGCGGCGACTGTTGGACCGTTGATTGAGGTGCCAGTACTACTGGGTTTGGTTGAGGTTGTTAAATTTCTGAAGGGGAGGTGGAACTGGAAGTAGATGTGGTGATGTCGATGATGTCTTAGTTTCTTTTCTTTTCTTTTCTTGGAGGCTCGGCTGCAGCTGGATATCGATAGGGAATAAAAACGAGAGTGTATCAATTTTAGTGGTATAAAAATTGACGAGAAAAGTATAGTAAATAATATACGTTCAATGAAGAGTTTAAGCTTGATTCTGAGGAGTCCTAGTGAAAGGGTCAAACTGCAATCAGTGTTATGGAGAAAGATTACGGACTAATTTGCCCTGCTGGGCTCAACTGCACCAGCTAGCATTGGCAATGGACAAAAATAACAATAGTCGAACCGCGGGTACGTACTGCTATATCTTTGAATACATGATACAATAAACTGTAATAATGTACTTTATAATATAAAACCATATTACTTTACGCTGGTCCACCGCCTATATCCTCCTGCCCCGCCTGTATCGCCCTGCTCCTTTTATCCTTTAAGGTATGCTTAGATGCGCCGAAACTCTTCCCGCCACTTGAATCTTGCCCCATTCTCTTTGCTTCGACGTCAACAGGCAACTGATCCCCGGTACCGGTGATGACTTCGCCAGTCAAGCCGCTGTCAGCCGTATCGGAAGGCATATCGGTAACGTTATCGACAATGGCAGGGTCTAAAGGGTTTGTACGGGTCGTGGCTCTGTAAGCCCTTTCGGCCTTTTCATTGCGGGAGGAAGGGATAGTGGGTTGAGTGCCCGAATCGGAGGGGATGGAGGTGCCGTGGACGGCCAGGTCTTCAAGTCTTCCGCCACGACAGGCTTCATCTTCATTGGACATATTTGAAGTATCTAGGGTAGGAATTTGTTGTCTTGCTTTGTGTATGCGAAGATTGATTGCCTACCTGTGAGGACGTAGGTTCGCGTTCTTATATCGCTCACATCTGGAGCACTGTATTTGGGTTGCAAAGACGATGTCACGCCAACGTAAAAGTGACCGTGATGCTTTGTAACTTTCAGTACACATATGAAAATCACTGACTAGGATCCAAACTGTTCTGATTTCTGCCTCCATACCTGAGTAAGTATCTAGAGTAGAGTACAGAAAACCTCCCGTACCTTGTACTACGGGCGTAGGGGTAAATATGACGAACTGTGGCGTACCTTCTCCGACTTCTCAGCAATCATATCTCCTCAACATCAATACAGTTATCAATTTCTATTTGATATAGTATCTAGAACAAAACTTACTTTGCACTGTTACATTTATTTTCATGATCGGGCTAGGAATGTGGTTTGTATTTTGTGTTATCGAAAGCAACTTCTGTGGCACAGTTCTCGTCATTTACCCCTACATCCGTAGTACATATGAGCTTGGCGTAGCAATGACGTTAGGCAATTCGAGTTTAACGTGACAACGCGATGGTGGCAACCAAGTCCAAGCTTCGATTGAACTCGAAGTCTTCAATTCACTCCTTCAGTATAGCTACTAGTAACCCCTAATAATGTCGCCAAACAAATGTGCCTTTCGTGGTATTTTTGACTGGATTCCTGGACCTGAGAAAGGTGAAACACGACCCGATGAAGTACCCGGATCAACAGCACCAAAACCTCGACATCCACGAAGCTTGAGAGACCATCTTAGGCCGAGTCTACCTACTTACTCAGGCCCTTACGATGTGAGCAATTTTTTCATAAAAAATAATTACTATCAAGAATAATCTTAATAACTGTAATAGGTCGCCATGATGGAAATGGAGATCCCAGCCTCCGAGTCCCAAGTATTCAGTCGAATAAAACGAGACGGACGCTATGCCCTTAAATTTGAGACTGTTTTATTTGCCATCTACTACCCAGCTGCGCTAGGAACGGGAGAAGGACTAGATCCTTCTGGAAAAGCTACATGGTCTCGCCCAGTAAGAATAATCCGACTTGACTCTATTTCCCTCTTCCCTCCCTTCAGTATCATCGTGAGTTAGTACCAACGCATTACGAAATGAAGGTAACCAAGAGATAGACGTGGCTATCGCGCCCACGCCGATCTGTATCACACGGCTATTCAGCATACGCAGACTGGCCTAAATGGGCTACGACTGGTTTCCTTCTTACTACAGCTGCGTTAACAAAGCTCCCCGCATACCGTAATGCTGCATTAGCATCTCACTTCCCGGACCTTTCAGAGGATAAAGTAAAGCCAGAAGAGGAAGAGGGCGATAAAGGAATGCCAGTGTTTCAGTTGATAATATTTTCGCATGGGTTAGGAGGCACGAGGACAGCTTATTCGAGCATTTGTGGAGAATTTGCTAGTTACGGGTTTATTGTTGTCGCGTTGGAGCATAGGGACGGAAGTGCACCGAGGTCGTTCGTTAATCATAACTTAGAGGTTTCGCCGGCAGATAGCGATGCGGAGGTAGACCGAGCTGAAGTGGCAGTTCAGGAAGATCAGGTACAAACGAATGATAAGGTTGAATATCTTTGGCCAAAGTATCCGAGGGATGATACAAAGCCTGGGGAAAAGGTGGATACCGAATTGAGAACGGCACAGATTGAGATGAGGAAAGCAGAAATCTTAGAGGCGTATCGAGTTATGGAAGAGCTGGCACGTGGAGATGGTGAAGAGGTATCGAGAAGGAATCTTAGAAATATTGGAAGCAAAGGTGCTTCATCGAGAGGTTTGGTTGGGGTGGACTGGGATTCATGGAAAGGAAAGGTTCAATTGGATAGGTATGTGAGACAAGTATTTATATCAAGTTGTTGGAGGGTCTTCGAATTTTTTTTGGGGGGTAGACAAAGAAAGCACTCAGTGGCATAGCTCCATTATTTCCTTCGTAAGGTATATGAGTCAATAAATAGTTCTGGTGCTGATATCCGCTTTCAGTGTTACTATGGTCGGTCATTCATTTGGTGCAGCCACGACTATCGAAGTTTTGCGGCATCAAGACGATATATTTCCATTTATCAACCAAGGTATCATCTATGATCCATGGGGCGCAGCAATACAAGACCCAAAAGCCAAATACAAAATCCACACACCATTGTTGTGTATCAACAGTGAATCATTCATGCAGTGGGAGACGAACTACGACGCAATCTTAAAAGTCTTCGAAGAAGCCATTGAGGGTGATGAGCGATGCTGGTTAATGACACTTCGTAAGTATTAATTCCGCTAATCACTTATTTTTTTTGTGCTGGAAACTTATTTTAATGGATTGTTAAAGGAGGGAGTATCCATATTAACCAGTCCGACTTCACACTACTCTTTCCCCGCCTTTCAAAATATGGCCTTAAAATGACAGTTGACCCCAAACGTGCACTTGATATCAACATTAATGCTTCATTGGAGTTCCTTGCCCGCGTAACTGATAAGGAAATGATAAGTCGCAATTGGAGAAATTTTGAAGCCTTCTTGGATGTAAAGGTCGAGGATTGTTTCAATAATTGGGGAGATGCTGAGGGGAGTGAGAAAGATACCGAAGAGGCTGGTGATGAGGGGAAGCGAAAGATACTTAAAAATGGGGTTTTTGAGTTTCGAGGGAAACAGCATAGGAAGAATGAGGTCTGGATGCATGTTTCTCCTGAGAGTAAAGGTCGTGTGAGAAATGATGGGGTAGAGACGAGGGATGCAGCAATGAGGGAGGGAAATGTGAAGTTAGCTATCACATGACAGCCGGATATGTGCGTACAGCCGTGTAAGAAAAGTCTTGACACCCCATCTGGCTAGCGAAACAGCCACTGGGTTGTCAAGACCTTTCTTACACGACTGTATACTCGCATTTCCAGAATGAATTTGGCACCCAACCACACTACCACAACAAAGTTGAGAGATCACAACTACAAATGGTTATAACGCCAGAGTAACTTAGTAATAAGTACTCTAGAGTCTCTTTATACTTAAATCAAAATATGAGCTTAAAACATTAAAGGCAGGTTGTATTACTAATATCAAGCCTAAAAATAATATATTTATAAATTTAACCATTATTTCTTAGGTTAAAATATTTCCGGCTATCCAATGCCATGTAACACAAAGTGAGCTATATGCTATATATTCAGGATTCTGAGTTTTCTTCGAAGGCATTGCGAAAAGTTACCATCATATTCTGGGGGGGGACCTTCCTGCCTGTGCGTGTAGTTACCAACAAGGGTTTCTCCACATTCTCCCAAGTAAATCAAAATAAGTTATATGTGCTTGACCTACACAGCCCCTTCAGTCACTATATGGTTAATGAGACTAAGGCAGCGAAAACTGGGGGCTTAGCTAAAAAAGGTGAATTGTGACCTTAGACCCCCCCTGGGAAAACCCCCCCACATAACCCCTCTCAGAACAAGGATTTCTCAAGGCGCCTAAAAGAACCTGATATATTATATCACTAGAAATAAAGTTTCTAATGGATTATTGTGATTTTTTATGTGTTGCTGAGATTCGACAATTTTGGTGTGTTTTGCCAAGGTGTCGAATTCATTCTGGAAGTGCGGTATATATGAGTCGTTGTATTTGAGCATGTGTGCGTACTGTGCATGTATACGTACAGAGACCCTCAACAACCGGGAATCCGGTCAGTCTATGAGAGGGTTAGTCTGGCTTCTACCTGCACCAGCTATCTACTATAGCTACCGCCCGTCCTGATTTTTCGACAATTTCTTAGCTTCCGCTACGTAAATTACAGGTAACCATTAGTTAATCCTAATTCTTGACTTCATCTGTTAGAAAAGCTTGGTGCTTTTGACCACATCGATAATACTATACATATGCCTTATTTCACGTTATAGTATACTATAGATTTTCAGTTCTAAAACGTTTGGTATTTCTCTCGATAGCAGAGCAGCCCTATATAATAGACGTACGACTTAGGGATAGAAAATAATTTGCCTTATTTGGTGGGGGTTTATATCGCCGCTTACAGTACCATAGGTGACGCAGAAACAATAGTTACAGCCTGGGAAGGCATTTGAAGACATTGTCCTATGAATAATGGCTAAGAAAATATTTATAGCTCATCTACGAGTGGTAATCGGGATGGTCACTCGATATTACGACCAGTAAATATGCACAGACTTTGGCCTGTTTAATTGCTAGAAATTTCTGTTAACGAAAAGACTGACGCGGCCAGCCTTCCATTTGCGAATTGAACGAATCGGCCGCGGCCCTTCACACTAGATAGATCTAAAGTAACTTATAGGTTGGTTTATCTTCTAGGAACTGTTTAAATTTCGTAAAATATATTGTTTAAAGCATACGTAAACAGCTCAAATTTCTCTACTTAAGTGAGGGTTAGGCATCCCCTTAAATTATATTATCAAATATTTTACTTTAAAATGGTTGATTGAGTGTCTTCCTGCGGCCGTAAACCTATGGCTCGATACTACTCTAAAGAGCAAAACAAGAATCCATGACTTAGTTATGAATAGATAGCACCCTCTGTAGCTTCTCAAGTTATTAAATTCTGGCAAGCTTTTTAATTATAAACTAAAGATCTCCCTTTTTGTTCAGATTTATAGGAAACCATTTTCTTAAGCGATCAAGCGACGGCCACACACCAATCGACATGTTCTCGGGGTAATCTACAGTACCGGGAAGGGGGTGAAATTGGTACGGTATTCGTACATCATTCCCATGAATACGGGAGTAAATCGGTAGTGCTACAGAGTTCTCAAAGGTGATACGGTAATCATCCTGACTTATTCCTACACTTTCTAATACAGTACCAAAAACACCCCACTTTCCGGTACTGTATCTCTGGGTGTTTGTAAGAATTCAATAAATTTTGGCATAGAATTATGGAAGTCCGATCCCCGCCATATCCAATAGATTGGTTTAGAATATGGATTTAGACCCACGAGAAAGCACCAATTTACTGCTGTATAGATCTAGATGGCTGTGTAAGTGTGGGAGGTGCAGCTGAACAAGTTGTGCTGTTTTTATCTCCTCATCAAGCATAAGCAACTCTTGGGACGAGAGTTGAAGATAGGCTGGCAGGTTGAATTCTAGTGTGTATCTAGCTTCTTTTTCCAAGGTTCTATCGATCTTTTCCGTAGCTAAACAGGCGCTCGTGGTTGTACGTGGAGCGGTTGGGGTTTATATTTTCAGGGGTTTTGTTTAAAGAGCCTTTTTGAATACGGGCAACCGCCGGCAGCAGTGTCACTTTGCAGGTGATAAGCGATATTTGTTAACGTTTGCGATTGAGTGTGGAGTACCAGAATAAGCCTCGTGAAAGCATAAGACATAACTGGGTTGAATTTCCCATTAGCCATGGATGAGCAATAGTTTTCGAGAAAATTTTATCTCGTCGATTCGCTAAGGTTTTGTTCCTGCAACCGGATCGTAAAAACTTATCTTGAGACTACATGTATGTTCTATAGGTATCCGAAGCTCCATATTTCTAGGATCGGGACTTTACCCATCTTGAGAGGATGTGATGTGATTCGAAATAAGAACTACTTGATTAATCTAGCATATCTTTAGCCGGCTTCGTTTCTTAGATGCCATAGACGAATCTCACATGCTATGTCGGGCAAAACACGATTTCTCGCTAGCTACCTTAGGTAAAGGTAGGAGGATATTCAGATTTGTTATCCACGTATACCTCGATAGTTAGCATAGACATGAGTGGATGAGGTAAAGAGGCAGGAGGGCGTTTCGTTCTTAGTTTTTGAGGTTCAGTTCCTATGAAGTCTTGGAGTAGTTTCTGATTGTTCCTGAACGAAGATAGTAGGTGGTTAGTTCCTACCAGATGCCGGGTTTGGGGTTGGCGGCTATTTACGCCGCACCGAGTGACCGATGAAGAAGCTCAACCTCCACCTCAACATCATGAGCTCAACCACTACCCCTCTCCTCCTTCATTGAAAGCGTTCCTGCCTCTAGATACGGTCCCTGTATAGGCTTTGTTTCTATTAACGTGATTTTATGGACTACTGAACTTCGCACAAGTAAGTACACTTGCGTTGGGCTACGCTGTTTCCTAGAAGTGGCAGGACACACTGTTTTTACTTATGACTGAGACAGGTCGAGCGGCGAGGATAAGACGACAAATGCTCGTTATTCGAAACTACTTGGATATGCCTTGCTCTCCTCAGCTGGTTTCCTTCCTTGCTATTTTCCGTGATCATACGTACCGTTTTTTCCCTACATTCTTTGGCTATAGCATCAGTACCTTCTTATCGTTCGTTTTTCTCTGATCCTCATCAAATATTCACTTCTGATCTTCCTTTGCTAGTCAATGCGGTATCTTCAACGATGAAACTATGGAGTACAGTGATTGGAGCGACCAGCACCGTTTTTGTGCTGGTACCTTGTGCTGCTTCATTCGATTACAATCCGTTGACTGATTTTTGTCGAAGGTTTTATCACCAGTGTGGGTTTTTCTCCGTCTGATTTAACTTTCTGGATCAAATTTATAGATACTAACTTATTATAATTTAGCAGCTAGAATAAAGGATAGAATTTATATCGATGGTGGATTTATTGGGTTACCAGAAAATCCTAGTAATTATACTAGTATGGTTTTCTCGTCTTCGTGTTAGATTCTGTCAAACCCGTGGATCTTTTTAACAATTCTATAGATAATAGGCTGCTTTTCCATGACCTCAGCGATGACTCTTTAAAAATTCCGCCCCTAGTGGTCAATCTCACTTCGAAACCAAATAACGTCCCAAGCGTTGTGGGTGGCCAGTTATGGGCAGATCAAGCAAATGAAAAGCTGTACTTGTTTGGAGGAGAATATAGTTCAGGCCCACCCTTTAATCCCACCTTATGGACCTACGACCCTTGGAACGATACTTGGGCCGAAGTTCAAGTGCAAGATCGCGCACAACATATTCAGCGCCCTTCTTTCGGCGCAGGTCTCAGCGTAGAAAACCTGGGAATAGGATATTATCTGGGAGGATGGCTTGGGCCAAAGAATGTTATTGGATGGCAAGGCGATAGATTCGCTACCTCAAATTTGATATCATATGATATGATAGATAACACTTTTCGGAATGACAGTGGGCCGCCGGGGCCTGCGAGAGTCGAAGGTACTCTTCAATACGTGCCTACAGGAGATGCGGGACTTTTAATTTCGTTTGGAGGATTGTATGTAGAAGGAAGTGGTGATCCTGTTGGAGTATGTTGATAGCCCTTTTCAAACTGCTCGAAGCTGAGGTTAATGGGTTCTGGGTAAAATTAGGCTTCGATGGGCGATATTGATGTTTATGATGTCAGTGCAAAGATTTGGCATCGTGTGCAAGCCAGTGGGGATATTCCTAGATCCCGAAGACTTTTCTGCGGTGGCTTAAGCTCCGCTACAGATAGCTCCTCATATAACATGTAGGCCTTTTCTCATCTCCTCAGAAAACTAAGAGCTCGGCTAATAGATTGCTAGTTATATCTATGGAGGTGCATCTAGCTCTAAAAATTCTTCAGACTCGGATGATATTTATATTCTCACTATGCCCTCGTTCATCTGGGTGAAATATTGGGTCCACGACGGTCCTAGATTCCATAACGGCTTCAGTTGCGATGTTATTAGCAATGGCCAAATGATGGTACTCGGAGGAACGTTCCCATTCGAACCAACTGGTTGTGATACACCAACGGCTTGGGGAGCGCATATTATGGATCTTGGGAGAACAAACCCTGACCTTAGTGAGTGGTATGGATATAGGAAAAATCTGACAATTTACTCTGTACCGCCAGACCTCGTTAAAGTTATTGGTGGAGGGTAAGTACAGACCCGATAAGTACTTAAGCAACCTTTTAATAATGCTAATTGGAAATTTCTCAGACCCACAGGAGGCGCAACCCTTGTGGCACCGCAGGGTGGTTTCAACTCTAGTGACCTTAAGACACTCTTTTCACGAGCCCTGAAAGTTAGGCCCCGCCAGCCTACTCGAACGCCTCCAAGCGACAAAAACGAGAGTAACAGCCCTCCAATAGCAGTTATCGTTGGTCCTTCTATAGGCCTAGGTGTATTTGCTATTGCTTCAATGTTCGGGTTTTACCTCTTCTACATCAAAAAACAAGCCCGACAGGCCAAATTCGATGAGGAAAAACGGAAGCTTCATCTCGATACAGAACGTATCCAAGTATATCAACTACCCACAACTCAATCTCCAGTACATTCGCCAAACGATTCAATGCCCGGCTATCAATACCCAATTCACCCTTATGCTCTCGCTCAGAATCAATCGCACCAAGCGGCCTTCCAGCCATATCTTTACCAACCTCCAAATATAAGTGGTTACCCACCAGTGCCTGCGATAACAACGCAACCCCAAGAGCTTCCCACGGAAAGGATGTCAAGCTCACCCCATAGGTTAAATATAAAGCCTGTTAATGAAGACGATGGTGGTAAAGATAAGCTTCGTGAGATTTACGGAAAGAACCCATTTGAAGATACATCTAGATTAGAAAAGTCGCGGGATATCGAAATAGGGGAGGAGCGAGATTGGAGAGGGGAGGAGAAACCATTGCCATCACCAGATAGGAGGATAAACTATAATGAGGATAAACCTCTACCGGGATATCCTAAGAGGGGACCAAAACGAGGAGATCTGTATTCAAATTCCGGTGCGATGCCTAAGAAGGACGTCTTGGGTCGCATGTTCTAGAAAACCAAGGGCGGAGGAGTTAAATATATGGAAAAAGTATAGGTATTGAGTTATTTTTTTGAAGCTTATGGTAATTTTGGTATAATGGAGTAGGGTGTATATTATTGTGATTTATTGAATAGCGTTATTTATCTGTCTTCCTTTTGCTTCCTCCTTATACTCTTAAGGCATGTACATGAAGTTTAGTTTAGGGTAGTTAAATTTGTCTAAACTTCTGTGAATTTTAGCAATTGAGAACCACATATCTATTACTATTATAGACTTTAGACTAACGTAGGCGATTTATATCTCTAGTTAACTATCTAACTCCTATATAAACATCAGAACGTGATAGATCTAGTCTTTTTCTAGATAGCGTTACCTCGTTCTCGAGTTTCTAGACTATAGGAAGCCTAAAAACCTCATTCTATTGGGCATAATTGTGCTAGATATACCACAGCGGCCTCGAGGGGCAAACTAGTACCAAGGACCAGGAAATACTGTTCTAGAAAGCCAGTAGGTTAGGTCAGGCATAATATACACCGCCGACACGGTCTCCATCGTAATAAGAGCTGTGGGTTTCTTTAGTATTGGAGGATGCTCCCGATGAATTCGATCATTCAAATCTCTTAGAACACAATATTATAACACTGTTGGAGAAGTTTCCTAATACGGGGGCTCTTCAGGCCGGAAATTAGTGTGAGACACGGGCCTGGGCACACGGGCACACGGGGATTCTAGGGCTCGGGCGCTGCTAGCCTTTAGAGAGTCAAGTAATCGATCAACATTGCAAGGCGAGTGATGCCACATGGAACAGCGGGACAGCCCAGAATCAAACATCATAACAAAGCTCTGCTGCTCAGTGTCAGTAAATGTCCCACTAGTCTTGCGAAGTCCTTCTAAAGAATCTCAGATTTCTATTTTAGAGCAGTTATTTCGAAGATCGGAAATTTGGACACCCGGACCCCTTGCATTGATGGACAGCATTCTGTTGAGCAGGCTTCCGAGAACAGCTTTATAACCTACCTGACATGATCGTGAGGTATTTCGAAATCTTATTTGTTTATTTTCACTTGTCTACACCGCCCGGAATATTTACTTCGTATAACCCCCCACCCCCCTACCCCCACCTAGCCTTATCCTCAAACGATCAACGCACCTCCTCCATACTTCGCGAATACAGAACAGTTAGAACATTTCCGGTTTCGTTTGCTAGGAAAGATATCAGCGATGTTCCTCTTAGCGGGGTTTACGCTTCTCTCCCTCCTTTTTCTATTAGATTCTCCTCTAGTATTAGCAAACACTGCTCTTACAGGTGTCGCGCCAGGAGCAAATGCAGCGGCGGTGAAAAATAAAGCCGGAAATGATCCATCCTACATCGACAATACAGTTTTCGAGAATTCAATGCTCGAGACGCACAACAAGTGGCGGAGAGAACATGGTGTCGAAGACGTATCATGGGACTCGAAACTAGCGGAGTATGCAGAGGGAGTCGCGAAAAAGTGTGAATGGGGGCATTCGGTGTGACATACCTTCCTTTTAGTCTCCAAAATTTGAACTCTCTACCTCGCTTCGGGGTTTTCAGAACACAGGTTTCTTGGGCGTCGAACTGACGATATTGTAGAATGGCCCATACGGGGAAAATTTGTCCGCCGGATACAAGACAGCACAGTTATCTATAGACACGTGGGGCAATGAACGAGATTTATATCATAGCTTGAGTGATTATGATAAGACGACTCCTCCTCCAAAGTCGGGTCACTTTACGCAGCTGGTTTGGGCAAGTTCAAGCAGGATTGGATGTGCTCGGATGAAGTGTGCTGGTGTCATTGCGGCAGATTTTGAATCTTGGTAGGCTGCGGTTCCTTAGTACTAATCAATGGATGCATCGACATGCGAAATGAATCGACTAATCATAATTCTTGCTACCCATAGGTTTGTTGTTTGCGAATACGCCGAACGTGGAAATGTGGGCGGGAGATATATCAACAATGTTTTCAAACCGACTAGAAAGAATCCAGAGAGACGTTTAGGGGTTGAGAAAGATGATGAATGATAGTTTGGTTCCATAATGTGGCAGTAATTCAGGGCACATATCTTGGCCGTTATGTGATGCTTTGGTCAATTGAACCTTAGTGGCTCGTAGCTTCTTAGGTTTTATAGATGGAATCAGGCTCAGATATCTTGGGGTATGGTGATTCGGTTGGGTAGCAGGCAAGAGCATATTTCGTACTAGCAGAAGGGTCGAAAACAATAAAGGGGCAATATAGTTATCAAAAAAGGAGTTGAAAACCAGGTGATAGTTTTAGGATCTAACAATAGGCTACTATGTTAGGCTACGGCTAGTGGTCAACCGTGGCTTCCTCTCATCTGGTCTACGTGCCATAGTTAACAGAATCTAGGTGTATGTATAGGAATTCAAATACGTAGAACTGAACTGCCAAATCCCAAAACGACCATTATCAAGTATCTGATGTGAGGTCTCCCCAGCGCGAGATCGAAGTCGAATTTTCCAAATCCAAGACGGGGTGCTAGCTATAATCTAAGGCACGAGCCAAGAGCGAAGTCGGTTTTGGAGGGTGTCATTGATCTCCTTTCCTTCCCTTTTCTTTACTTAGTTATCCATAACACAATTCGAGACTGTAGTCGGTTCTAGAATCTTCTTCTATCTGAATTTGGCCGCGCAAGTGAACATTCCCCTACCGATATCCCCGGGCGCTCGATGCTTTACATTTTACTAATTGAATTACGTACAGTTATACATTAAAATTCCGTATTTAGCTACATGTAGATCTAACCTGTAATAGACTAGAATAGGGTTAATGTAATAGACCCATTCACTCCACCAGGGGCTGCTATGCGGTCCAACAGAGGTTACTCAGTACACTCTAGGATCACCTTTAATGCTTTAAACCGATCAACTATCTAGTAATTAGCTAGCGGACTGTTGCAATATCCGGTTATCACACCTAGAAAAGACGAAACGCCGAACTTCGACAATTGCAAGGAGCCACAGTGATTAGTGGTATCTCTATGCACTGCTGCGTAGCATTCGAAATGTGGAATTGCAGCACGGTGGAATCCGTAGCTATCGCTATCAGCATTGCCGCGAGTGCTCGGATACGTGAAAATCCTTCCGAGCTTCAGTCAGAACAAACGGCATGACATAAATTTGCCGGGTTGAAGATACATCTCAGGCCTCTTAAACTAGTTAAGGTTACCCAGCCATCGTACCAACGCCAATTTAAAGTCTCGGGACTATATGCATTTTCCTCTGTAAACCATTATATATGTTTATGAACAAAGGTCGCTATTCTTTGATCAGTGGTGATAGTACCGCTTTACTTGCTGCTCATAATAATTTGTATGTCCACTATTATCTAGCTAACTACTAACGAAGCTATATTTAGTGGGTCGCTTTTTTTTTTTTGGCTAGCAGGGTAGTATATCGAAGTGGTAATCACCTGCAATGAAGAGTTTATCTGAGCTGAGATTTTTCTTCGCCTATGGCTAGCACCGTATTTATCGGGAATCCGTACCTATCCGGAATCTCCACCGCTTATAAGTGGGGTAGGGAGTAGCAAAATAGTTATCTCTCCAAACATACTCCCAGAATGGTTTCCCCGAGGGTGGCAATCTTCCCGGCCTAGCTAGCTATATTTATAATATCCGAACCTTCCATACTGCTCGGGCCCCGAGAGTTATCGGGAACTGTCAGCTGTAAGAATTTTTATCATGAACGATCTTATTTGTGCTTTTAGTGATAACCCATGATGCTTGGCAGTGTGCTCATAACCCTGGCGATAACTCAGACAAATCTCCTAGGCTACAATCCAATCCATTCAAGTATCTGGTGCATCTTCAGCTCAATGGCATTTATGAGTAATCAATGTATGTATGCTTAAGTGGAGATCTATTGTCCGCGCGGTTCCAGCTGGGTCGTGGCTATGAGGCTAGTGGCAACCCGTTAGCCCGCTTAAGTCCAGCTCTTCCTGTGAACGTTGAAACAAACTGTTAAATGAAAGTATATTGAGAGCCCTAAACTAAGAATTCACCGTAGCGAATACTCTTGGGAGCAACAGCTATAATCAAGCGGGTACCTGGAACTTACTCTACAAACAGTTGCAGTAAAGGCTAGGCCGCAAGCTTACCCCTTGGAGTTGTTTGTCTGTGCACTCTGCGAAGAGAAATAATTGTTTGGGAAGGTGAGTAAAATCCTAGCATATAGCTCTTACGATGACCGATGTTTCTCATGCAATTGTTAGCATCAACGGTCAGGGCATAACTCTGTAGAAACAGTGAGGGCATACTTGGGTAACCTGACGAACATCCGTTCACTTCCCTCAGACGCGCTTCGGGGGGCAGCTTGCGGTATGTTTATCACCCCGTTTCCATACCATCTCCTGTGATGCTCTTTACATTTTAGGCCATATCTTTGTAGCGCTCGGCTCGATTAGATAAAAATTCTAGAGTGGCTGTCGCACGACTGCTGAATTGGGCGCAACCTGTAACGTCGGGCCCCTAGAACTACCCAAAGAGATGCGGCGCTACGATCCACTCGCGTGGTCTGTCAATCTTTGATCCGAAGCCTCTTGAGCGGCAGATAACCGTCCTGCATCGCCTGTGGCTTTTTGGATCAAATAGGCTATTTCTGGCTTTACTTTGCTGCAAGGTACCAAATGATCGCTGTCCAATACCTGCCAACGTGCCAGTGTTTTTTTGACTGACACCTCCTGAAACTATAGATGCCTATTGTGCGCTAATCTATGGCACGATGCATCTAGCGATCAGAAACATTTTGGGCGCCTTTGAGGGTGGAGAATAGTAAACCCCGAACCGCCAAGAGAAAGGGGAGGAAGACAAACATTTCCGTTAGCTCCATACTTTCAGTGCTTCCCGGAATAGCTTACAATATTGCTTCCGGGCGGGCATTTACTAGAATCCTATTGGGAGAACTTGATTACTAGGCGTTTCACGACCTCACTACAAAAGATGACCTCCTCCCCCGTCTATTTTGGCTCTCTAGTTGTGTTCTCTACCATTACACTCGCGTCTCCTTTACTAAGGCAGTGCCATTCTTTATTTCCTTTATTTCCTCTGTTTTTTCAGACCCTCTTTAGTACTGCAAGCAGTACCATATATCACTCACTTGACATACATATCTCCTATTTCTACTACAATCACTTATCAATATGCGTACATTTACTTTATTAGGCCTTTCAGCCGTTGTGCTGCGAGGAGTAGCGGCAACAGGAAGAGTACGATAAATACTGATTACGGGGTTGGCGATTGTTGCTAATATAAGGGTCGCTTTACAGGGTTGGCGTGATCAAACCGAGTACTCTTGTCCGCAAAACATCAAAAACGACTGTACAGCGGACGAAGATAGTGGTTTTGACTGGAGTGATCTAAATGAAGGTTCCGTCAGCGCATACAAGGGTTACGTTTTTAATGGTTGGAATTGCGCCAAAAAGCTTGGGAAGCGAAATCTCGAAGGAAGAACGTTCAATGTATGAAGTCCTTCGCCATATGTTTGTCTACACAGGGTTTGTGCTAACCCGGTGCTATCAGGATAAATGTATTGAAACCGACCTGAGCAGTGATACTTTCAGTAATGAAATCAGCTGTGACAAGTCATTCTCTATTAGCCATCTTGATATCTCCGTCGATCAAGATTCCGATGTTGAGTTCCACTATGGTATGCCTGACGGCACTACGTGCAAGCAGACTAGAAGGTGTGGAGTGGAGGGTACTACTGTCACCAATGACCAGTGTGGTGGAGCAAAGACTGTCAAAGTTAAACTCTCCACAAACAGCGAAAATAAGACATGTAGACTCGGGGTTCACAGAGTTAATTTCGAATGTGGTACTACGACTACCAGTGTCCCGGTTCCTACCACTACCATCCCGACGGTTACCGCTTCAACTCCGGACGCAATTACATCTACCGCTGGAATCTGCAGTATTCCAAGTAACTGCACTGGTGCAACTTGTACTATGCCTGCTGGATGCACAGCCACCACTGGTGCTGTTGAATTAACTTCAACCACATCCGCAGTAATTTCTACTTCCACGGTAGCAATTTGCACAATTCCTAGCGACTGTACTGGGGCAACTTGTACTATGCCTGCAGGGTGCAGTGGCAGCACTACAGGCACTGTTAAAGCGACGTCTATCACTTCGTCGGCGACATCTACTGCTACTTCTCCCACAGACACGTGTACGATCCCCAGTGATTGCAATGGCCCTACTTGCACTATGCCTACTGGGTGTAATTCGTCGACTGGTGGTGTTGCGCCGACTTCAACTACTTCTGCCCAAGCTTCCTCTACTACTCCTCCTTCAGAAATTTGTACCATCCCTAGCGACTGCACTGGAGAAACCTGCACCATGCCTGTGGGATGCCCCGACACTACAGGCACTGTCAAGGCGACATCTATCGCATCATCAGTTGCATATACTACCACCATTCCTACGGATACGTGCACTATTCCCAGCAACTGCACCGGAGCTTATTGCACTATGCCTGTCGGATGTCCTTCAACAGCAACTGGCGCTATTCAATTGACTACTACAACTCCGGATGCTATTACATCCGTTATTGACACCTGCATTACCCCTGGTAACTACACTGGTAGCTCTTACACTATGCCTGCTGGATGCACTCCAGCCACGACTGGCACTGTCCAATCGGCTACTTCTGTTCTGTCAAGCGCTATCTCTGCCCCGGCCGACACTTGCACTATCCCTAGCAATTGCACTGGAGTAGCATGTACTATGCCTGCTGGTTGCATCTCCACTACTAGTTCTACTGAAACGACTCTCGCCACCGACGTTCCTCTTACATCCACAATACAGGCGACATCAATCGTTATCTCTACAGTTGTCATATCTTCCACTTTCAAGACTTCAAGCATTAGCCAAATCGGTCTTGTAGGAAGCACTACTATTGGAACTGGAGGCGTGGCTAGCTCAGCCGGAAGCTCAACCATCACTGCCGTATTCACAACCACTAGCAGTGCTGCCGTTTCAGATGTCACTATGCCATCCACCGAGTGTCCGGATGTTCTCCCTAAGTGTCTCAAGACCTGGATCTTCATCTCCAACTGCACGGACACCGCAGACCCAACCTGCTTTTGTCCTGAAGAGGAGTTCGTTAACAAAGTCGTTGATTGCCTTTCATCCTGGGGTGCAGATGATAGCGAGGTTGCCAATTCCGTTGAATACTTCTTAGGTCTCTGTCAGTCTTATATCCCCCAAAACCCGGCCATTGTGACTGCTATTCCACCGACTATCACCCTTCCGTCGCCATCAGCCAACGTTCCAGTCCAGACTATTATCCATACCATTACTACTGTTGTACCATGCGAACCAACAACTATCACCACTGGGTCTTCATCCGGCAGCGTTGTATCCCTTACTATTTCTACAGTGGCCAAGACTGTCACTATCCCACAAGTCACTTTGGTCGTCACTGCCACTGACGCTACGCTCGTTTACCCCAGTCAGGATGCCATCGCCACTACTCCAGCACCGACTGGAGGGGCTGCTACTAGTGTCCCCGCCCAAACAACTACTCTGATTGCCAAGACATCTACCCTGGTTATCCAGACAACCCCTGCTCCATCCGTTCAAACAGGTGTTGTCACTTATCCAGCTGGTGTGTTTCGTACACAGACAACTTTGGTTACGTTTCCTGTTGGATCTAGTGCGAACGCTACCGGAAGTTTGACTCTCCCAACAACCACCGGTGTTGCACTTTTCACAGGTGCGGCTTCTGGAATTGTCCCGGCTACTTTTGTCGCCATGCTGGGAGCTGCTATTGCTGTTTTATTCCAATTGTAGTTGGTTGGCTTGTAAAATTAATGTTACTATCGAGATGGGGTCGTTCGCTTTCTTGTTTCATTTTACTTTGTCTCATTTTAGCAGGATAAGGACAGGCATTACGGGTAATGTGAACTAAATTAATGGTAGAAGGGTTGATTGCTTTTGGTTTTTGGATGTCTGTACAGTTAGTTAGTGTTTTGGGTTCTACTTTGCATTTTCATTTTGGTTGGTACACTTTCCTAGCCGTAATAGATTGGTGGTGTGAGACTAAGAAAACACTCTTGTTTCCCGAGAGAGAAAAGCTGTATTTGTGACTCTAACTCGAATTTACGGTAGCCAAAAGAAAGTCTCAAAACCTCCCAGCGAGCTTCTGAAGAATGATACCAGCGTTGCGAACCAGTTGCTTTAGCTTTCTGTAGCTGCGGCTCATCTCTTGAAATAATTAACCAATTTAAACACGTCAAGCCAGTCAGCCCGTTTTCCGCCCCCAAACTTGTACGAGGGCCTTGAGTACCGTAGTATTTGGTGAAATTCGTTCTAGCGCTAGTAGGTAAGACATGTATATAGTCTGTTAATACTCTACGTTTATGATGCTGCTGGGGGGCTTTTGGTAGAAAATCATGGAAAGTCAACATGTCTTATGCACGTTTTACCTACTAGCGCCGGAACGAATTTCACCAAATGCTAAGGCACTCGTGTGAGAGGGAATGTCAGGCGGCAGGTGGTGGTGTTGTTCTACTCGAGCTCGATTGCATTCCATACTTTTTCTAATTAGCTCAGTTTGATGTTTAACAAATTGCATTCTTGATCTATATATCAGGCTCTTTTATCAGGCTTCTTGGGGAGTCGTGAAGGGGGAAAAAAAAACGGTTATCTCTTACTTGCACCGCCACCTGTCGCCAGATTTTTTTTTTTAATTTAAATCTAAGTTTATTTCTACTTAGTTGGAAAAAGGATAGACCCTTCATGGGTATTCGTCAGACTTTCCCTTACACCCAAGTACATATATCGCAAGACACCCAATTGACAAATTAATTCCTGAACGCTACGCTGCATTCCTCTTGTAGGTCTTGGAAGCATCTGAGGGGTTTGCCGTTTCAATGAAACGCAGCCTCGTCGATCAGTAAGGTAGAGAACGAGGCGTCAAATCGCATAGGTTTCTTCGTGCTACGATTCGTAAAGTAAAGTGCCCCAAAAAAGGTGGGGCAAAGAAATTGGTGAAACTGCCGGGCCTTCGCAAGGAGGTATCCTATGGCTTGTCACAAATGCCAATGGCAATAACAAAAGAGGGTGAACGGAATCGGAATGTGCGTTATGCAAGTTCTCAACGATAAAAGGAGGTGTGAAAAATCTTATACCTCAAGACTGATATCCCTTTTGGCGTATGGACTTATCTTTCTCTTGATGGCTTAGGTTTCCTCTATTGAAGAATCTTAAACCTAATCCAGTGACGATAGGTTTCTTGGTAAGAAAAGCCGAAGCAGGGGTCTTTCGGACTCTAGCAGCGAACGTACCCACTGAGCCTCTAGCAGCCAATCCCGTAATCTGTCCCGACCTCTTAGTGTGCCAAGAGCACTGTTAATAACAGAGATGTTCTTGCAAGCTAGCCAGGCAAGGGGTGTGTGACGGTGCTCTTAGTAAGTGCACTGTTAAGTTGAGCGTGAGGCCGCCAACTTTGCCACTCTTTCTAGTATAGCGTGAGGACCTGAATACAGACGAAGAGATTGCTGTATCTATAATAATCACTCGACATCCAACGACGATTGCGGGTCAATGGGATTGGGACCGTCCTAATCGTTTCCGGGGTCGATCTTTGCATTGAGCAACGAACCAGAATGGTGATGTCATAATACAGATGCATGTAGCATTATCAACAACTTGAGGCGACGAAACTGAGCCCATCATCCAAATATATCGCCAAATACCAGGCACTTAGCTATCTCACTAGATTAACCAACCTTCAAACCGCCTTCGAAACAATACGATCATGAAGCGCATCCAGATTTCTCCCTGGAAGCCCCTCCTCCAACAACATATTAGCGCCATAAGCCCCCCCACCTTCGTCCTCGCCACGATAACAACCACTGCTGCCACTTCCACTACAAACCCGGGGTTTTCGCAAATACTTGGAAATGCTGCGAGTACTCAATCCGCTACTCCTCGGTGTCGAACCATGATCTATCGCGGCTTCCTTGCCAATGTTTCACCCAACAAACACAACCCTCTCGAGTCCCATAACCCACGCGGCGTATTTGAATCTGATGCTCTGACATTCACAACCGATTCCCGTATGGCAAAAACCGGAGAGATTCTCCCGCCGCATGCTTCAGGCGGCAATGCAGAGGTTAAGACTACTGGGGGAGGGTACGTAGAGGCTATGTTCTGGATTGCTGGAGACACAACCACAGGAGCGAATATCCAGAACCAGTGGAGGGTGCGAGGGAAGTGTTATCTCCTCGCCGAAGAAGATGTCGACGATGCTAGTGAGGTGACAGGGGCACTGGAGAAGCATATGTTACCCACTGGTATTGAGGGTAGGGATAAGTGGTCTTGGAAGAAGGAGGTACAAACACATTTTGGAAACATGATACCTGCATTAAGAGGATCGTTTGCGAATCCGCCTCCCGGTGTACCATTAGGTATCCCACTGTCCGAGATATCTACAGAGAAATCAGGAGGTGGGGATAAGCTTGTGAAGGGGAGCAAGATCAGTAATGATAATGTAATGGATGAAGAAGGATTGGCAGCCATTGCAAGGAGGAATATGAGAGTTGGCGTGATTATTCCGGAAGTCGTTGAGAGACTGGATCTAGCTGAAGATGATGGGAAGGCTAGGAGGTGGGTTTGGTGGAGGGTAGGTGATGAAGAAAAGGACACAGAGGAGGTCGTTAATGGCTGGAAGATGGAGGAGATATGGCCTTAATTAATCGTATTTTTATTGGGTAATTAAAGATAACCTATAGTCAAGAACCCAAACTTTTACTTTATTATTTAGATTATTCTTGATATAAACTTCCAAACCCCTTTATATGTGCTCTGACCTCTGCGTTCCCACCCAAACAAGGCTCAAGATTAAAGAAACTCCCCATTTAAGTAAAAACCATGCTTCCAAAAAAAAACCCCCCCCCTTCCTGCCAGCTGAAGGTTGGTAATAGTCTCATGACCAATTGGCTAAGCTTGGAAGCCACATGACGGAGGAAACAGTAATAGCCACTTAAAATAGAACCACAGCTGGGGACAGCTCATAGCCAAGGAGACTCTAGTGCTGCCTTGTCATTGACTCGCTCTCAACCCTCTCCTCCTGATTCCTCATAGCAGCTCTTCGTCCCGTCTTTCTCATCCATCGCATAAATAGATATCCTCTTAATATTTCATCTCGCGGTTTCCCCCACTAAACGAGGAGTGTTACCGGGCGTCGTTTGGATTTTTATCCTCCTGCGTGTGGCCTTTGTCGCCTCTCTACGACTACTCCAATGCGAGCTGCAATTCGAGTCGTCGGTACGGTGGATATGGCCTCTTTTCCTAGCAGGACAAGGAAGTAGCCGATCGTTGACTACGATCAGGAACGATAGGAAGAAAGTGGAGGCGAACAAACCTGTTGTCGTGAGTGATTTTGGGTGCATCATTGGTGGCATTTTGAGGGATTGAGATATATACTAGAAACGGAAAATAGGCTTATAGCTTCGAGAGAAAAACTTGTTTCGAGTGTGTGGCCAAGAACAGGGGGTAAACCTGATGGGATTTGATTGATTATCCGTCTATAGCAAAAACAGGAGTGAATTTATATGCAAGTTAGCACCAGTGGCGGGCCGCGGGCCGCGGGAAGAAAAAAAAACTGAGGTCGAGAATGGAGACCTGACTAAAACACGGAGGATTTCGGAGCGCAAGAAACTTCAAGATAATTCGGAACTAGTCTAGCACTAACCATTTTGACTAGTTTTTAGGCCTTTGGTAATATTCTAGTTCCAATTACTACGAGACAGAGTGTGTCCATCAACTGTAGAGAGCTAACCTACACAGCAGTGCTAACAAATTTCTATTCGGTTCAAACTAACAATCTATATTATCCTCATGAACTTTATAAATTTACTCCCACTAGGCTACTGGTTTACAGAAACGAACTAAATCATTCTGTTGTGGTTCGTTTTGCGATTCTAAAACGAGAATAGTGTCTAGAATTGTCGTTATGCTCTGCACGGTATAGTAAATAGTGAGCTGTGTATCGACTTCCTTTGCTAACTGATGTTTTTTATATTGGACACGGCTTTGCTGGCATCATTGTAACCTGGTTTCAGCCGAGGCTACATGTAGTACTACCCTTGGGCCGATATAAAGTGATTTCTTTGTTATGGTCCTTTTTTTCGCTTCTTTATCACTCATCCGCACTATTATCATACCCACACTCTAGCCAGTGTACGCATGTACCCTTTCGCTGTTGACTAAATACCGGGATGATTGCAGCAAATAGCCACAGCTAAATATTCTACCTGGCAACTTCATACCGAATCAAACAATACGAAATCTCGCCAAAAAAAAACACCAGGCCAGGTTCACCACTTCCTTGATTGACGGGACTTTGCTGACGCTCGTTCTCACTCATGGACCAACCTCCATTAGCAGTTGGCAAAAGAGTCTCTCTAATACAAAGCCAGGCTTCCGGAAGTGGTAGCTAGTATTCGTATCTTAGTACTGGCCACTACAATACAGTCGACCCGTCTGAACCCCACAAACATTCCTACCTGTCCGAGGCTGCAACAATAACGGTATCGAGTGGTAGTTAATGGTCATTGTTTGGATTCCCTCCGGGACAGCCACAAACCCAGCAGGACTTCACTTACATCTCGAATTCAAACATATACAACTAAACAGTGGAGCTTCATGCAGGAGCTAAAATATAAAGAGAAAATACGGGTGCTGAAGTTAATGAATATAGAAGATATACCGTATCGAAAGACGCACGACAAAGTCGATGGTGTGAAGCGAGAGTGAGAGCCCCTAATGCAGCAAAATAAGACGCAAAGACAAAAACTTAATGTGTTTACTGTATAAGTCAGGGGTCATCATAATCATTACTATTATTACTAAGAATCGTGATATTGCTTATACTACATACTGGATGCCTTCCCGTAATGCCTGGATTCAAGGCTAGAGTAACTCAGACAAATGAAGGCCAGAATTTAAACCTGAACTTCAGATCTATTAACAGCAACAATCCCAAGTTCGATGATTACTAATAGTATTTTTTTCACAGGAAAATCGTGAAAAATTAGCAGATATCTTCCAATACACAAGCTATGGTAACCCTGTAAAGAAACCTCGCTTTTCTCGCTATTTGATGAATTGCAACCATGGAATTGACATAGGTGACCTTTCTTCTGGTGTGGTTTCTGGTTGCCATGGCATACCGTTTCCCTTCTAGGGATCTGAAGGGCTTATGATATCTAAAAGAGGGATGGGGACCCCCTGCGCAGCTGCCATGATTCTATGTCGTGAAGTTCTCAGATCGGTTGTCTGGTTTGTTTCAGCATACTTTACTGCTCTGAAGTGCTTCAGATTTTTACGGGGAGGCATCCACTATTCTTTGTCTTTATTCTCTATCCTTTGTTCTCTCTACATATAGAGACCGCGTTGGTCCCTAAGAGAACTGAGATCAGCTGTAACGCGCCCTCGATCGTTCACACCACACTAAGCCCACTCTCAGTCAGAATTACCAAAAAAACTATTCACCCGGTGAAAATTAGCTTCCAAAAGAGGGTCTTAGAAAAAGACTATAGAAATATTCATTGCCTAGCATTTGTATAAGAGTCAGTCTGCCTCCTAGTTTTCCCCTACCGGTAACGTCGGCGGATCACAATAAATCACTAGCCAGACGACTACATCCACCCACAAAGCTAAAACTCAGAAATTAGAACCAAAATCTTTATCAGATTAGCATCCATAATTACACGGCCACGTCTCCTTCGTCAAGGTAGCATTCTAGATTTCCATCCCTGTACCAATCTTGTGCCCTTTCGCACGTACAGCCACATCACTCAGAACCGCCCAGCTAAATTTTTTATTTACCTCCCTCTTTATCCGCTAGCTACCCTTTGAAGAACACACAATCATGAAGAGTCACACTTT
Organism: Gyromitra esculenta; assembly: GCA_038503075.1. Classification (NCBI taxonomy): domain Eukaryota; kingdom Fungi; phylum Ascomycota; class Pezizomycetes; order Pezizales; family Discinaceae; genus Gyromitra; species Gyromitra esculenta. The sequence continues at coordinate 1,893,307 of JBCAML010000001.1, forward strand.
AGCCTTCATTCTTTTCGAATTCCTCCTCCTTCTCATCCTGATTACACAAATCCAATGCCAGGACACCTCCCACAGCCACTTCCACCACCTCCGAAATCGCAACGACATCATAGCCGGGGAAGTCAGGTGCGAACAAGGTCATGCAACAAACGACCGCAGACTTCGACCGAGCTTGGATTCCATCAAGCACATACAGAACGCGATCGAACGCGACGCCAAAAAAAGGATTGAGTGGGACCCTCTCAAGGACATGCCCGAGGTGTATAAGAGCATGGGAGGACAAAGTCCTAAGGACTGCGAGTTTGTGTATAAGAAGGTGTTCAAGGCAGATCAGTATGGGTCCGTGGCTGTCAACTTGTGTAGCGATAGAAAAACGAAGGTTGGATTTGCGGCGGACAAGATTTTGTTTGCCGTGGATCTTGTCGTTGCTGAATGTGGGGATGTAACTAATAGTCCGCCAACGGCCGCGGGAAGGTTTACCTTTACGGGTATGCCAGGGAGTATCCAGGTTACTATTGTCGATGAGATTAGAAAGAAGATTCTGAAAAAAATCAGTGAAGGGAAGTGATAACGCTTAGATTTTCTCTTCTGTTGGTTGAAGAATCTTAGTGTACTTACTGCAATTTGTTTTCTCTTTTCAAAGTTAGCTGCTCCGTGTTTTATGTAGTAATTAGAGCTGTATTCGGCGTGTTTGCAAACTGGATGCCTATAGTATACTTGTTAATTTCATATATCCCTTTAAAAACACAAGTGGCCGTGATGAGAATCTCGATTAAAATTCGGATAAGCACCGTGTCCTCTCCCATAGTAAAAAAAACGAAATATAATTTATTATTTTAAGATAAAAGACCTTCTAGACGCCCTAGCCAAATGATCAACGAAGATGAATTATGTAAATGTACCACCCACCACGGCTTTTAGCCATAATATCGAAAACCTACCCATCCAGATCCACGACGCAACCAAATTATATCCACCCTGGTATTCCCACTCGTAGTTTACCTTCCTCGGCGCTTTTCGGTTAATCCGCAGTTTTCACTTTCACCAATATGTAATATGGTCGAAATCACAAGTTTGCAACGAGCGCAACCAATCCCATCCCGATTACGGCAAACAACACCTCACTACCACCAACCTTTCTCGCAAAATTGGGACTTGTTGTAGCACTAGGAGATGCGGTATGACTAACTGAAGTAGTAGCGTTACGAACCACCCTTTACGCACCGCACTGTCAACAAGCTATCCAATATATACCACATGCATCCGGGTCCAGCCCCCAACCAACCATCTACCCCAATTCTACCCACACCCATCCCTACGCACGAGGAAAAAAATCAAGGAGTGGAAGTTAACTTAAACATACTTCGGAGGATTTTGCAAACTCGGCACTTCCAATACCCCCGCATAAACTGTATCACCGTTCGGTACCCCCCACGTATCCTTCACTTTCGACAAAACTGTTCGCCCGTTCACTACCAGCTCCGTATTCGGTCGCGGCATCGGTGCCCAAACTTTGTTATTGAATATCCCCGGATAGGACTCGTTCAGGTAGGTGCTTGATAGTGTATCCAGGGCACGAACGTCATCTTTCGTTACTTTCGCAACGAAGGAGAATACATTGGCGCCACAGTCAAAGCGGCCGAGTGTGTGAAGGTCCCAGTTGGCAGAGACGGTAGCGATTTCACTGTAGTGGTCTGGAAGGGTTAGTTAATTGCGTTGCAGAGGGCGAAATGAGGTGGGAGGCACCATAGTAGTTTGAGTCAGTAGTACCGACTAGATCCGTAGGGACTGCACCTCCAAGGAGTATCCCGAGGACACGATTTTGGGTCGTGTAGGAGTGATTTTCATCGAATGTGACAAGGATAAGGGTGTCCTATTCCATAAGCATAGGATTGGCCTAAGATGGGAGAGGAGGCGGACTACCTTCATGAAGTACTCATTAGTAAGGAGGGGCTCGAGGAAGTTCCGGGTCCACGTGCCGGCGACAGTGACGGACGTGTCGTGGCCGTCAGATGTCATGTTTGGGGTGATGAACATCCATTGCGGTAGCTTTTCGTCCGCTAGGTCTTTTTCAAAATATGTCAAATTCTTGATTAAGGCCAGACGCTCGGGATCACTCGCGACAGAATCAAACATGACTAGCGGACTGCCAAACATTAGTCTAAACCACCCAGTTTATGCAATATATAATATGAGAAAAGCATACTTGTGCTTCCTCACGTAATCATTCGCCTTTGTAACTTGGTTCTTATACTCCGCGCCTGTGAACCCGGAATACGGCATATCCTCCTGATACAGCCCCCATGTGATCCCCTTATCCTCCAACAGATCCGCAATGCTCGAAACGTTTCCCGGGATCGAGTTCGGGTCATCGTTGTTGATCCCAAAATATTCGCCACCCACGGAAGCAACGTAGTTGGGCTCACTCGGGTGCGTGATAGCGAAGTAGTTTTGCAGTGTGATGCCTTTGCTTGCAACCCATTGCAGACTCGGGTCACCGACAGCTTTGTCGTAGTCGGTATTTTCGAGCCAGATGGTCACAAAACGGCTGAACGACTTGCCGGTAACGGAGCTGGTGGGAGAGCGCGTATAGCCCAGCGGGACGCTGGCGAGGGTTGTCGCGGCCGAGGCTAGAAGGAGAAGGGGAGTTTGGTGCATGGTGGACTGCGGTGTCGTTACTGGGTTCACAGTAGTGGTGGAGCAACAGTTAGTCGTGCTAGCTAGATGCTAAGTACTTAAAGGCTGGTCAATGCACAAAATCGCATACGACGACCATCAGGATTGAAATGCAAAACAAAGGAGGGTCAGCCCATTATATGTTTCACCACCGAACCGCTATCGTCTCTGTATCTGACAGACGCAGAATAGGCGTGGATCCCAATTAATTCCCTTCCAGCCCGAGAAAACTGTGGGGACTCTATGCACGCGGCCCACTTGCCGGCTGATCCTAACGGCTACGGCAGCCACGAATCTGGACAGTGGTGGGAGATAGAGAGAAAGCGGAGGATAAGGACTGAGTTTGGAGCGTGAGCGCCGCGCGGCGCAGGGGAAAGAAGCAAGCCCCCCAATACAGATTAGCCCTCGCACGGGGCCAGGCAACGGCGTGCTCAAATCTGGACAACCCAATTGGTGGGCTGGCTCAAGGCCAACTCGGCTCGGCAAAGCTTGTATGAACCTCGCCACTCACGTTTCTCACGTTTCTGTGACAAGGGCTTTTATTGGCAGCGGCACCTAGTGGATGCTGTTTTCTCTACTTAGTATATCTTGTCGCCTAGCTATCGTTTGCTGCGGAGCACCTACCGTACCAAGTTATGCTACAGCCTCCCCTCCCACGCCCATAAAGAAATTATGACGGTTCAAGACGAGCTACTCAGAGTATACGAGCGAGTCGCTCCACGTCGCAGCCTGACGCGATCAGTATTCTACACCCTCGGTCTTCTGTCTATTATCCCACTATTCATTTTCCTCTACTCCAGCTCCAGCTTGGTCCTAAGTCCCCTACCTGTTCCTGCATTCCGGGAAACTCCACATTGGCTGGTAGCGTCCACGGAATCGTGGAGGAGAGACCCAGCAGAGTATGTGCTAGATCCAACATGGAATGTGAACACCACACCAATAACGCGGCATTTTAATTGGACAATATCGGAGGTTGAGGGGTCTCCCGATGGTAATCAGCCTCTCTGTTCCTATCTATTAGTAGGAGCAGCATTACTACTACTACTATCACTACTACTGCTACTACTATCATTCAGCCCAGTTTACACATCCAACTAATATACCCATCCAGGTGTCTCAAAAACCCTCCTTGTGATCAATGGCAGATTCCCAGGCCCCCTCCTGGAATGCAACGAAGGCGATACCCTCATCATTGACGTTGCTAACGCCGGCACCAACTCCACCTCTCTACACTGGCACGGGCAGTACCAAAATGGCACCAACTTCATGGACGGCACAACAGGCATAACCAATTGCCCCATCCCTCCCGGCGCCTCCTTCCGCTACGAATTCACAGTCCGGAACCAGTATGGCACATACTGGTACCACGCCCATTTCTCGACCCAGCGTGTGGACGGGCTCTTTGGTCCCTTCGTCATCCACTCACCCTCGGAACCCAGCCCTATCCCGTACTCCACCGACCGGGTAATACTGCTCCACGATCATTACCATGATCTCTCGGCCGCGCTTCTGCCAGAGTATCTGGCATCCGATAACGAGAACGCCGAGCCGGTCCCGAACGGCGCACTTATCAACGGCCAGAACATCGTCGACTGCGACAAAGTAGACACCCGCTATAAGTGCAATACTGACTCAGCACGTCTGGCCCGCTTCGAGCTCAAGCGCGATAAAGCCCACAAACTACGGTTCATAAACGTCGGTGCATTTGCCGAATTTGACGTCGAGATCGACAATCATGAGTAAGCACTCGCCTCCCTAAATATTAAAAACCCATGCATGCATTCATCTGTTTACTATTCACCCAATCTGTAATCACGATTCATTGACAGCTGTACAGATTCACACTAACCGAAGTCGACGGCGTCTCTGTCCAACCTTACCGTCTCCACCGCTTCCGCATCAACGTCGCCCAGCGCTACTCCATAATCCTACATGCCAACCAGCCCTCCTCCACCTCCACCTTCTGGCTGCGCGCACGCATGATCGCGCACTGCTTCGCCAGCATCCCCGACACCCTCGAGCGCGAAGTCCGCGGAATAATCCAATACATCCCATCATCCCCGCTCCTCCCCACCACCACGCCGTGGAACGAAGCAATGGAGCTGGAATGCAAAGACCTCGACACAACCGAGCTCGTACCCGCAGTACCCATGGAAGCCCCGAACGCGGACGTGATGGTGCGGCTGAGAAGCAATTTTGAGATTGGCGGGTACGCGTTATCGCGTGGCTTCTTCAACGGGACTTCCTGGCGGCCGCCGCCGTCGTATACGCCGCCAACCCTGTTCGAGGCGATCGAGGGGATACGGAGCGTCAATGCGTCGTTTCGGACCAGTGATAGTAATGGCGTTATGGATAAAGCGTTTGATGTTGCCCACCAGCTGGTCGTGAGGGTCGATGGGTCGAAGACGGTGGATTTGCTGATTGATAATTTTGATGATGGGAATCATCCGTTCCATCTACATGGCTATAAGTTCTGGATCCTGGGGCAGGGACGGGGCTACTTTAATATGAGTACGTATCAGGACCTCAACACGACCAATCCCCTGCGGAGGGATACGGTTACTATTGAGCAGTATGGGTGGGTGCTTATTCGGTTTGTTGCGGATAATGCGGGTATGTGGGCTTTTCACTGTCATATTGCCTGGCATGTGGAGGCGGGTATGATGATGCAGTTTTTGATCAATGGTGATATGGTGGGTAGGTGGGAGGTTCCGGAAGAGGTCAAGGGACTCTGTGGTAATCCGGAGAGACAGAGGGGAGGCGGAATTCCGGATGAGTATTTTTATCACGATTAGGTTTATAGGCTATCTAGGTTATGTTTAGAATGGCGTTCTTTAGGAGGAGTGTGTGTTTTATATTTCGTTTTTCGTTTATTAAAATACATGTGCATTAACCCACATGTAGGTATCTCTAAAGTATCGGTACAGGAATTATTCACGGTCTACGTATTACCGCATCTCAGCAAAATTACCATTCAGTGCCGTCCCTCATCCTTTTCTCCAAGTCTGCTTTGAAGTCCTAGAATGTTCACGATTGATTAACTTACTAACGCTTTTTCCATTCTCTAACCACATTAAGAAGTTAGGTTGATACATACATCTAAGGAATGTTTTGCACCCTCTCCGTATGCATTTGCATTGAGGTTCTTGAGAGCTCTCTTGACCCTCCAATTTCTTGTTTCATCTGGATATTCAGCAGAAAACCTATCGAGCAAGGAGGAGAGGCGACCGGCCCAGTAAGCAGTTGGCTGGTATGCATACACCCGTTTTAACATATCATCCTGCATTAACCTACATCTTAGCTAGCTACCCACAAATTTTAGAAAGAATAGTTAACCTCTATTCGACTCACATCTCTAGATCCTTCATAATTATCCTCAAAAACATCACCATCCAGATCTTGCGGCGCAGATATCTTAACAACATCCCTCATACTCGGCCTCACCTCACTCTTCCTATCATTTTTCTGCAACTGCAGCTTTGGCGTGGGCGGCTTCGACTGTGACCTTTCATACCCACTCCAGAGGGCTGAGAAGGAATGCGTCATATCCGACTGACGACGCTGTCGTTGGGGAGGGAACACAGCTTGCTGCTGCTGCTGCTGCTGCGTGGGTACTAAGTACGGATACTGAATACCCTGTGTTCTATTATGGCTGGAGTGAACCTGTAGAGAAAAGTTCCTCTGCGAAGCCTGTGGTGGTGGCGGCTGGAAGTAAGGATAGAGATTATTAGTGATGACAGGTGGGGCCACAGGGAATGAAGTGGTGGATTGACGCCGTGTGTGGGATGCATAGGCTGGACGTTGGTTGGGCTCTATTACCGGTGGGTAGCGCCCATGAGTAGGAGGGGGATCACGGGGGTACCACATGACGGTTAGTCGTGATAGCAATGATCGTGGAGTAGGTGGGGCTGTGGACGGGGTAAGGGAGCTATGAATGTTGAGATGAAAGCGCAACTGTGGATGCTTTTTGGAAATCAGAGATTGAGTGTTGAAGTTGGGTCGCAGCAGGCTCTGGAGCGAATATGCTGGTGATGGGAACAGGTATGCCAAGGACGAGGCTCTGAACCTTATTTGAGCCGCACTAGTGGGTGAGCGTGTGAGTGATATGCTGTGATTGTGTGGTGTTTGAGGATTACCTCGCAGCCATCCTTATACTTCTTAGATGCAGACCTGGAATCCCCGAATCTCCTTGCTATTTCTATTGCTGGATAGCCCGGATAACGGGCTGGCGATAATAGGTTCATCGAAGAATACTATCGATCGGAAAAGCAATCTATGATGCCTCCAAACATCCAACCCAGCCCTTCCTCTGCTTCAATCATGGTTACCTATGCTTCGCTTCGCCAACAACCATTAGCAGCCACCTAAATATAGTTACGTAAGATGTGGCGTGGAGCCGCAACCGTTAAATGCGACAGACTTGTTTCAAACCTAGTTTGAACCCCGCACAGCCAGTTAGCAAGTCAAACTCATCATCTATGTCACTATTCGGAGCACCAACTAACATCTGCGATGGAACACCCGTGAGTACGGTCCCTACACTCCCGCTGCCAACATCGACAGCTTCCATGCATTCTTTCGCGAGGTGAGAGACGAAAGGGCTGAACCCAAGAGTGCTGAGTTAATTGAAATAGCATATGCTGACACAATCACAATAGTCCACAGGTCGTTCTGATTGTCGGTCCGGACAAGATACGGATGACTGCACATAAATCCACTCTATGCCAATGGTCTTATTTTCGGGTCTCACTTTTTGGAAACTTTAAAGAGGCTGAAAGTCAGTGCATCGAGTTACCCGAAGACTATCCAGAAATAGTCCAAGCCTTCTTGGAATCCATCTACTCGGGGAACTACGTCTTCCAGCCTTCAAAAGCTGAAAAGTGCAACGAGCGCAGTCAGGACACGTCGTCAACTGGTGGTGTGTGTCCTTGCGAGAAATTTGTCGTGTGCGGCACGCCAGCGATGAAGTCCACGAAACCAAATTTCGATTCGTGTTTGGTTTGTGAACATAGTATATACAACCACTGCGTTGATGCAAGTTCCGGAAATCTTTTAACCCCGGATACGACCGTCGAGCAAGACCTCGAGAGAATGGAGTTCCACGCTCAAGTTTATTTCCTGGCTGATAAGTTTGGCATTTCAAAATTGCAAAAGCTCGCCCTCGATCGAATCTATGCATGGGAAGAAACCCCTTACGACAAGAAAAATGTCAATGAGTTGAAAGTGGCAAACCTCATTTATCTAAATACTTCACCAGGAGATAAGTTGTTGAGAAGGGTAGCATTAGAGAGAGCGGTCGACTTATTATTAACTACAAACTCTGTTACCCCTTCTCCCGTTCAAGCTAAAGAAGATTTTGCCAAACCCGCCCCGCCCCCTCCACCCATTAAACCCACAACCGCTTTCGGCCAGCCCTCTTTGTTTGGTGGGGGTGGCCCTGCCGCTGCACCTGCCGCCCCCGTCCCTCCCGCAGCCCCCAGAGGGATTTTTCACGCATCAAGAGGGACTACCACCGGTGGAGGATTCAGTTTTGGCGCACCCGCACCCGCACCCCGAGAGACTACCTATGGACTTTTTGGAAATACTATTAGTGGGGATAGAGCCCCAGTGATTCGGGACTCCGAAGCGAATGCGTTTCTTGAGGAACTCGCAACCCAAAATCCTTCTTTTGCCGTCGACATCATCAAATGTATGGCAAGGAACGGGGTGCCGCTCTCAAAGTACTACTAGTGTAAGAGCTACATCTCCGTGTTTTTTCTCACAGCTAGGCTTAAGAAGCTATAACCTTGCTAGAAGTTACATTAGAACAGAAAGGGTGCTTAACTTATTGGGATTATTTGATCCACTGCGGACGGGCGATGGCGGAAAAATTGTGATTCACCCGATTTATCTGTTTAAAGGATGGTTTAAGCATCAGTTAATGGGTATATTGAGATAAAACTATGTTAAGTAACATTCTAGTTTCTTAACCAATGTGTTGTAGAAACTCGCGCTGCAGATTATATCCAGCATCATTTCTATCTTGGTGTGAGTAGTTCTAAGATCACGAGATATCGCATAAGGGGACCACATTTCCATACTACCTAGTTAGCGCCACAATCTAGTAACAAGACTAACGTATTTGGCCGAGGAGTGGGTTAGATTGGGCAAATCTCTACAACTTCCAAACCTCAAAACTATCACAATAACTATTTGAAACAAAATTATACCGTTTGGGTAAGGATGTCTATATATAAGATATGCTCTGTAGAAATCTTAAACGACTATTCCAAATTCCAGTAGAGTTGAGACTGCAAACTAGAGTCCCAATACAAATTTTTGTGAGAAGATAGACTGAACACATTTCTTTCGTTAGTTTTGGAGTAAATCTTGTACTAAACAAAAAAAACCAAAGGCCTTATCAAGGTAGCTGAAACTAACTACTCGGATTCGGTACAAAATTACGACCTTTTTGAATTATTGCAAGGGCGGTATTTCTCTGACTTCCGGTGTTTTTTGCCTGTTGCCATGCGACCCGTTTCCCCGTCTGACCCACTTCCTGGTCAAATACGTTACACGTAATCTCCATTGTCAAATTGGGAATCCTGTGTGACTAAATTCATGTGTTACATTACTCTACAGGATTATACATACATGTAGTCTCGTTGCCAGACCTAACCTAACAAGTTAGATCTGGCGACGAGACTAGACTATACAATAGAGTACATGCAAATACATGTAGGTATTCCAAATGGGGAGCCAACTACAGTGGCCGAGCCGCGACCATACATACGTAGCCGCTTCGAGAATACCGTAGTATTTGGTGAAATTCGTTCCGGCGCTAGTTGGTAGGACATGCATGTAATCTGTTAATACTCTACGTTTATGATGCCGCTGGGGGGTTTTTAGCGGAAAATCATGGAGAGTTAACATGTCCTATGCATGTCTTACCTACTAGCGCCGGAACGAATTTCACCAAATACTACGGTATATGTAAAACTCATAGCCTCAGTTTATTAGTTGTTGGACTCGATCCAAGGGACGCGCGTACTTAAACCGCTATCCTAGGTCGTACAGTATAAAAGATACACGTGCCCTCTTACTCCCAAAGCTGTTGTGAGGTAAAGTACCTATAGTACCGTATATAGTGGGAAAACATAGTGTAGTTATGTCCCAGGCTAAGCCTGATATGGTGCTGGACATGGTAGAAAAGGACTCGAGCCACACATAAGACTGCGCTTTTAAGCTGCTGTAGAGCTGCAGAGTCCTCTTTCCCCAATATACAGTACGTATACCTGCACTGGCTGTTAGTTGTAATTCCCTATAATATTACGTTGCTCCTGCTTGCTGTGCTCTAGAAATAATATACTACACACAGTTATTCTAAGCTGCTAGTTTCAGGAAATATACAACATTGTCTAATTCTTATTTTTTTTTAACTCTTTTCCTTATTATGATTTTTAGCAAATCTGTATCGCATTGCGTGACTCTAGCCTACCGCTGGGAAGTTCCGTCCTCGCCATCAAAGAATGGCATACCGGATGCACCAAGCCTAAGGAGGGGCAGATTTGCGCATGCTGTAAATTTATGGGATCCAATCAAGTCTTAGTAATAGCGCTATTTCTGTCTTAAATTTCTTTTTACTCGTTTCAATAAGACAGAACCCCAATCCCAAACCACCCTTATGAGTGCTTGTCTTCCAGGAGAAGAACCTAGAAACATGGGGCGTGTGACTTTTTATTCTAGGGAACTGTGCCCATGCTTTTGGCATTGAAGCCACGCCGTACCCCCTGTTTCCGGGCTCTTGCCCTGGAAGACAAGCACATGTGAATAAAGCCAAGTCACATCTTCTCTTGACCCCTTTCGCCATCAATATCATAACCATCATCGAACCCTCAACCGAGCCTTGTTGCAGCGCATTCTCTCCACTACTATTCTTGACCTTTTAGCAGGTCTATAGATATTACGCTTCGAATAGGAGCCAGCAAAAGAGAAATTTGATTCAGAGACCCATCTCGATTTGATTTGACAATGGCAAAAGATACGCGTTGGTCTGCGGCAATTTTCATTATTGCGCGTTCCGTGCAACTTGTCTTGGCTATCATTGTTATGGGAATTGCTTGCTACTTTGCGACCCCCGTCTTCACTCCTCTATGGTTTGTTTTTTGCATTATCTGGTCAAACCCGAGGGGTTCTGTACTGAATGTTCTTTCCAGGTACATAGGCTATATGGTTGCTATTTCTCTCTTGACAGTAATCTATATCTGCACCAACTTTGGCCTCTTCTTTAATAATCTGCTTCTTCCGTTGGCTATCGTTATTATTGAACCTATACTTTTCGTTCTTTGGGCAATAGGTGTGGCGGTTATCGGTATCGGAAACTCGGGTCAGCTGTCCAATACCTGCGTGTACTGGTACGGTTATAGTATATCGGAAACTTGCGTCCTACTAAAGGCTTTTTTTACACTATCTACAGTGGAATTGTGCGCTTCTCAGCTCCTCAGCCAATATTCACTTCATTGAGTTTGTTGTGCTTGTCTTCTAACTACCTTGGGTATTTACAGGTTGTTTCTGATCTCAACGTTGGTCATGGCCTCCATTGCTATGCACCAAACCAGGAACGATCCACGTGGTAAAATCCATCATCAGCAACGTAAAGCCAGCAGATCTATTGCCATGGGCGCTGTCGTAGCTCCTCCAAACTACATGGTAAGCCCCCAGCAGTACCATAACGGTATGCAGCAGCAACATTATCAGCCTCAGCAACCTCCGTACAATGCTGCCAATCAACAGATGTATCACCAACAGCCGCAACAACAACAACAATATCCCCCACAGCCACAATATCAACAAGTAAACCCTCAAGTTTACCAACAGAGCGCTCCCGGAGTGCAATGTCCAGTCCATCCTCCCCAACCTACAGGATCTCCTTTGCCATACCAGCGCGACAATACTGTCTCGCCTCTCTCAGAACCAGGGCCTAAACCATCGACATATAACCAGGGGGGTATCCATTAAATACGGGTTCTTTTCTGGTACTTCACATGGGTGAATGTTGCAATTGGCGTTGAGTTTGATAATGAAGTACTGAATAGTGTATGTAAGGGAACTTTCCTTCCCTTTGGAATATTATGAACGGTATATATCACAGGTATGGAGATGTAGTTATAGCTTGAAGAACGATCATGCAAGTTGGCACAACCATTCGTATTATCTTCCCATTCTAAGTTTTTACACACCGAAATTCTAAAAATTGAATGTTTATGTTTACTATTAACCCTAAAAAGGTCGGGCGGGCCCTCCTGCAGCTGTAAGCCCAACGAGAAGCATTAAATCACGGGTTTTTAATTTCTACATAAACCAGCTCCAGTCAAGCCTGAGCAAACAAATGAAAACTAAACTAACAACACATACGACATCTACCTCCTTGTATTATTTAGATGGGCTTCAGCAATTGGCGCCAGTGTGCCAAGAACGAGTGCTATGCAGTGACCTTAGACATCTTATCATAACTCGTCCTGATTATATGAACACCACTCTAAAAAGGTCCCACAAAAGTGCTAGAAACCCATTGAATGCGCGCGTTATATTTCTCGCTGACCACTGGTTCGAAATGCATACACCCTGGCCCCAAATCACTAGCTATACAGGGGTAGAGGTATGAAGATGGAGCAGGCCTCACATTATTTCTCTGGTGACCTCACAGAACGGAAAACCCTGGTGTTCCATCTCCGTACCCGGCCCCTACTCCTAGTACCTAGAACACTCTAAGTTTTTCGTCAAAGTTTATAGCGCCTCTTACTTTCGTATTCCAAACTTCGAAACTATACTAAAGCTTTTAATTTTTTAGATAAGTCCATGCTCGTTTCATTCCAATCGGTTAGCACCCACCTTCCCTACGAACCACCGTACTCATTTAGGGACCCCTTTCCTAAGATGAGTCAAAGTAAATAAAAATGGGTTGGGTATACGCCATGGTGTTGCGGGGGGGGTTTGAGCAAAACTCAATTTAGTGTAGATTTACCAAGCGATTAGCTCATTTAATTCATCTTTCATCCATGATTGGCATTACTGATCTAGACAGACTATTCCCTTATACCTCAGGGACGCTCCAAAATGCTAAAATAAATAAGGAGAAATTTAAAGTCAATCACCACCCTCTTTATGTATTACTAGTTCTCCTATCGCCCACCCCCACCCCCACCTTGGTTCTCTTCACTTAAAAGAGAACCATCATCCATACTCTCCTCTACCTCCCCAGGATCTTCTTTGCTTCTTTCGATAACGCCCGCTCCAGGTATCAATATCCCACCGACATGTCTAAAATGTCGGTCCGAATACATGAGACTGAAAACTTCTTTAGGCTCGACACCTTCGACGCCTTCGGTGTCATCAACAGCATCCACTTGCTGAACCTTCCCAACCCAGAGTTGATGATCCTCAATTTGTATAGTCCTGAACGTCTCGCAATGCAGCCTGAACAACACATCATCCTCTCGCCCTAGCAGCGGCGGCCCCGTGTTGCTTTGGACATCCGCCAGCATGACTTCACCTTTAGCGAATGAGAATGGTGATATTTTTGAAGAATTTGCAGTTCCAAGTTGCGCAAATCGGCTTGCAAGGAACGCAGACCGTGGCGTGGGACGAAATATGTGCACCACAAACCTCCCAGCTTTCGTCATTGTGCTGGCGGCAGAAGAGGGGGTTTTTATATTGAAAGAAATCAAGGGGCTCGGATTTAGCGAGAAACAGTTGAACGAGGAAAGTGTTATTCCACGCCATGATTGAGGGGAGGAGCTTGCTGCCGAAGTTACTATTACGACTGTTTTTGCGGTTTGAATATTAGCTAGGGGTCATAGTGCGATATTGAAGGGATAAATTTGGAAGGGGAGAGAACACCTGGGTGTGGTATTTTGCGCATTATATTCCGGAGCGAGGAAGATGGGGGTTCATTAGATAACGGAGGAGTCCTGGAGGTGTACTGATGGGTTTGTTGAGATGGTGATAGTGAGATACATGGGGTTTTTGGCGTGTGGACGTAGAAAATTTGCGATGTTAGTTGTCGTGGATAAGGCCCTTGCCGAAGAAAAGAACGTAGAGGAAACAATGAAGCCATTGAGTTTGTGGGTCTACAAGGCGACACCCGTGTCGGTGGGGTTTGTTCCTGAGTATTGTGACGTAAAGAGGGAAAAAGGTTTGTGAAACAACGGGAACCTTGACACCTCCGCTGACAATTTACTTTTCACACGACTGCGTCTCGGGAACAAGACGACAGAATTGCGGAAAGGGAGGGCCAATTGGAAGAGCCTGGATATCAATTGGTTGAATGTCGGCCCGCGCTTTGACTTGGGGATTGTGCTGCCAGTTAAGGCACGGTATTGGTGGTGGGGTTAGATTTCCACAGCTTTTCGCGATAAGAGCCGCATCAACATCATCACCCTCATCGGGTGAGACATCCACTGAGGCCTCTGCTGAAATCTCCATCAAATCCCCAGCAGAGGCTGATGTTCCCAGACCTACAAAGCGAAATGTATACAATCCGCCAGCAGTGCCGATATCTCCACTTATGGATCCGAATAAATATGTCAAAATATCTCGCCGATACACGAAAGTTCCACGGCCAAAGGGGAATGAACCATTATCAGCTATGGAAGAGGCCCTAAAAACCAATCCGTATGGTTGGGATTCCCCCCTACAGGTATTTTATATTCACAAATGTGTAGCGCTAACTAGGCCACTTATACAGCAAGAATTCTAGCAACGGACGTCCGGAACGAGGTTGACTTTCACCGAAGACTCCCATCATGGCTTTTAATCCGCTTCATAATGCTACGACATCCCGAAACAAACGAAACCTATCTTATCCCTGACCGAATCCGAAGTGGTACGGATAAAAGAGAAACCTTGGCCCAAGGCCGGTGGGCTATCTCCAACAACCAATTGATGGATGCACTCGGGAGCGGCAAGCGATGGCAGAAACTTGTAGGGGGTCATAATATTGATTCCAGAGGTATGATCTGGAAGAAAGATATGGCAGGACATGTTCTGAAACTTCTCCGGGAACGGGTTTGCGTGGAAATGGAAAAGATTGTGTGGAGAGATGTTGTGGAAATGCCATGGGATCATGGCCTTGTCGGCTGTGTGTTGGATTGGGGCATACGAGAAGAAAGAAGTGAGGAGAAACACGAGTGTTTAGTTTCTGTGAAGGGAAAAGCAACACCACTACATCATATGAGGACACTTCTGGGGGATGAGATGGCTGTGGAACTTCAGGCGAAAATGAAGATTCCAGAGGAGGTCGTGAGGACAGGGTTGCTAGTACACGAGAGGACGTTAAGCGCGCAAATGTGGTTGATGAAAATAAGATCTTACTTATGTATCTGGTGAGTTCGAGGCCAGACACATTATGTAGTCGCACTTTCAATTGTCACTCCAATCACAACGGTTTTGGATAAGGTACGATATATAGAGACGACAATTTACTCGAGTGACAACTTAATGCAAACTCTTGACGGCCAGATAGAGAGTTGTTTCATTAAATGGTGACCTCTCGCCCCTAATATCACCCAAATCTATACAAATCTATGCAAACGCAATTTAAATCTCACCTCTTTATTTTCCTATATGATAAATTTTAATGTAGATCCTTCCAACTGTTATAATAAGATTAGTTTTCTCTACGGTATTCCAATAAAACCATCACTGTCCTTAGTTACCGCACTAGCTTCACACATGCCCTACCCTCTTTACTCATGTGTCAACAGGGGTTTGAGCACCTACATCACTGAAACAATACATACCATACTACAACATAACCTTGCGGCCGAGCAGAATCCAGACACAATCGTTAGATGTCCTTGGGCATAGGTATATATATACAGTACAATCGCCCTATAAGAATACGGTTGGTTCCGAAAATCATATTCTTATAAAAGAGTTATTCTTATATGAAAAGCAGGCCACACTCAAATTTACCCCTGTCAGGACTGGATTCAGCATTCTTATAAGGCGAGTATTCTTATAGTTAGTATTCTTATAGGGCGATTGTACTGTATAGGTTGCTGATGACCTCGATATAATAAAACAGGCTATTAAGAAGTTGATGGGAGGGAGATTTGATAATTAGAAATATTCCAGAAAATCCAAATCAGAGTGAGATTACTACGTTATTTTGAGCGCTTTAAAGATATTTTGTAAATCAGCCTGATATTGAGATGTTATTTTAATATTTTTACTGATTGAAATCGTATGAGTTTACGGTACTTGTGCCTCTATACGAAAACTTCACCGAGACAACAATCTCCGCACTATTCGACTTTTCTGCAATTATTATGATTTGCTGCCAATCTCGCTTATCTTCTAGACCAACCACGTATATCTTGCCGTCAATCTCAGCTTCGATATTCTTAATAACCTTATGCATCCCCAGGCTAAACTTCTCGCGAAATTTACGTGTAAAACCCTTCAAGGAAACGATATCCGCGGGGTAGATGAACTTGATCCTGTTGGAACCAGTGAGAGGTGCTTGGAAAACTAATTTGGGCGTTATCGAGTCGGTTCCAGGTAACTCTAGAATAAGGGAAGGCTCACTAAAGGGAGAATATTCCCTCTCCTGCTTGGTTTTCCTCTGGCTTTCCTCTCCTTCCCCTGTTTCTCCTCCATCTTCACCTATATTTGTATTCCCGGATTCGTTCTCTGATGTCACCTCCGTCTCCTGCACTTCCTCTTCGGCTTCGGTCGATTCCTCACCTTCCTCAGGCTTTGTTTTTTAATCACCGTCTGTCTCGTCTGCCTCTTAGAACGGGAAGCCATCCTCCCTCTCTCCGCCCCTGCCGCTGTCCCAACAAGCGACCTCATAAACTTTTTGATCCTAGCCTCATAGCTATTTAATTGTATTCTCTCAAGGTCGAAACTTCGTATCGAAATGTACCGGGACCTACATGTTCGGACTCACCTCAAAATCCCATATCCTGCACTTTTCTACGCCCCAGTATCGCTCACCGATTCCACTATCAAGATAGTCATCGAGCCAATCCTCCCAAGCTTTCCCATACTAGCTAAGTCCTCCAAGGCCGATCGAATTTTCTGGATCTTTTAGGTCTGCCTTCACTTCTGCGACTAGAAGGGCCCATTCATCTTGAGGAAATCTTCCTTCGATGCGTAATTCTCTAAAATCTCTCGATTTTGGCGCCATTATATAGGGTTATGGTGTAATGCGGCGAGGGGAGATAGCAGAAAGACCTCAGCAAACAGAATGGGCGTTGTTTCAAAGTAACCAGAACGCACTAGTGTTCCCGTTGTAATTCACAAGGTCACATACAGTCACTCGACCAGTAATGGTCCTAGAGCCAAGCTTTAGAATAATGCGGCTTGAAAAAACCTCACTTACTTTATATGATTGCGCGTACCGATCATCTACATTAGACCATAATATAGAGATAAACATACGTGGGAGCTGTCATTGTAGCGAGTTATTGCATGTATTTGAGCCAAAGAATAATTTACGAGGTGCTTTTGTTTCGTTGTAACCTTGTCAGATGCCCTACACAAACGCACTAGCTGGACCATTTTTCATTGACTGCGGTTCTAGGCATTTACTTCATCAAAAGGACATCATATTATATACCTATATCGTTTTATATAGTAAGGTATGAAGGCGCTAGGTAATCCTAGCCTAACCTAGGCAGCCTTAGGTGATATGTAGTTAGTTGAATGCTTCTGTTGAAGGTATTTCTTGGATGATAAACGCAAGCATAAGCAAGAGGGAAACGAAAGGCGAGGGAAGGCTGTAGCTAATAGGAGAGAGAAATAAACTCGAGAGTGAGGAAACTCTAGTAAGGATGGTTACTACTGAATGCACCAAACCGTTTGAAACTCAGACATGACTATGGTAATTAGTAAAGAAAAGCTCCGATTAAAACGATCCGCGAACTTCATATCAAGAGCCCGTGTGAAATACATGGGGTATGCAGCAGTAACACGGCTGATCAGCAAGACATTCCTGGGTTTCAGCGCGGCGTAACGCACGTGAGCGACCTTGAACGGCAGCCGCCTCGGACGACAACGGCGACGACTCCTGTTAAGAATACATTCGTAAACCCCGGTACTCTTTACTTCGTAATTCACAATGACTACAACAGAAGAATCAACTAGACGTCTTAGCGATGGACTTGAGGTTTACACGAAGGTCTGGAAGGTCAGTATCACAAACCGATAGCTTCGTTAAAGCATCTCAACTAACCAGCGAGCTACACAGACTACCACATCTGAGCCCGTTGCCCATGTTTTCCTCCTCCATGGCTTCTCGGACCATTGTAAGCTCCCTGTGATAAAAATCGAAACTTAAAACTCAACTATGCTTAGGCAACGCGTACTACACATTTCCGGCGGCGCTCGCCTCTCGTGGGATTGAGGTCTTCTCCTTCGATCAACGCGGCTGGGGACGCTCCTCTCCTCTAAAAAGCCAACGAGGGCTTTCAGGCGGCACGCCTCAAATAATGGCTGATATCGATGAACTGCTCGCATCCCGTCTAGAAACGCGTCCCAATATACCCTGCTTTCTCGTTGGCCACTCTATGGGTGGTGGTATTGCCTTAACTTATGCACTTAAAGGTAGCCATAAGGATAGGCTTGCAGGAACCATTGTGTGGAGTCCAATGCTCGAACTTAAGGATAAGCCTTTTGGACTTATAGTTAGCGCTGGTAGGCTTGGAGCCAAGTTTTTACCGAATAAGCAGATGGTCCAGAAATTACCCCCTGCCAATATGAGCAGAGATCCAGTCGTTTGTGATGAATTCTCCAACGATCCGGTTCGTTAGTTCATTTAAATAAGTAAAATCGATACCAATTTGCTGACTAAAGAGTGAGAATTATAGCTAAACCACGATACTGGCACTCTAATCGGTATTTCAGATATGCTAACTCGGGGGCAAAACTTGTTAAGGCCGGAAATTAACGCTTGCTTTGCGCCGGATAAGCCCATCTTCGTTTTGCACGGATCCGGTGATAAGGTGATTTTTTCCCACAATCCTCTTAATTTTATCCATCTCTGACTTTCATAGGTCACGAGTCATGATGCCTCTAAAAAGTTCGTAGATAGCTTAAAAATCAAAGACAAAACTTTCGTCTCCTACGACGGATGGTACCATAAACGTGCGCCTTCCCCCTCTATTTCTCACCAAGCTTGAATAAATCTGACTTTAATTGCGAGTATTTAGTGCATGCTGAGCCAGGAGAAGATAAGACCAAGTTCGCAACTGATGTTTCAGACTGGATTCTCGTTAGGGCTATTGCGGGGACACCTGCAAAGCTTTGATAGAAAAATTTTCCTGATCATTTCGATAGCTCAGATAGTGTCAATAGAGAGAAGAACTGTAATGGATAGCTTGGCTGCGAATAAAAGTTACCGGAGATTGTAACCAGACAATTCGTTTCGTCTTATAGCTATTTTAAATATCCTTGAGGCCCTTCAGTCGATTTGGGTCAGGTTTGCTTACGGCGCGTCAACGCTCGTTTAATTCAATTAAGTGAAACTACCGAAATCAGGAAATTCTAAACCAAACCCTTTCCTAGCACTGACCCATATGACTACACCTAACAACCTGCAAAACGCTCGAGATCTAGATCGAGGTAATTCGACCGTTTGTAGCCCTTAGTTCCAGTCCAAGGCATGATCTCCGCTCTCGGATTTAGGGTTATTACTATGTAAATGGAGAAGCATATCCCCATAAGTTTTTGCAACTAAATTATCGCTGCTTAATGTGCCCATACAATCATAGCATGTCACTCGCAGAGTTTGAAAGTTGTGTCGTAGGCGCAGAAAAGTGGCGATCACAGCAGCAACACACGACCTCCATATACCCTATGTTGTAATAATGAATAGATATGTGATATTGAGTGTCCAGTAAAGTAGAGAAGAGGAAACAGAATAGACGAGCGGGAATAGAGCTCCATATATATACTTTTTTTTTTTGTTAAATCATTGTTTCATTGTTTTGCTCCATATATATATACTCCCTATGGAGTCATATATAACCAGGTTTATGGGGGCTCTTTGGGTGCCGAATAGATCGGCCCGAGAAACCCCCATTAGCAGTTTAGACTATTGACCGAACAGACTTCGGTATCCCAAATAGTGACGTACCAATGAAACACTAGGAAGCCTATGGATATATACCATATATCCAGCACCCTAGTTTATACTATCCTTCTATCACTAGGTGACACGGGATTATGGTTGAACGTTGTGTGGCTGCATGTTGGTCAGTCCACTGCAGAACCGGCAGCCGGATGCAGACAAACGAAAGAATATTTATCTAAGATCGAATCTCGGGCCACATTAACACCAAAATTTAACTGGCCTAATATGGATGGGTTGAGTTGCTGCTGTCACAGAATGCTCCTTCGGGGTGCTTGATCTAATGTAGAATCGGATGTAATGAGCAGAAGATGGACAGAATGGATGGTAGAGGTAGCAAAATGGTTTTAAAGAGAGAGAAAGACCCATAAGATTGTTATGTACCCCCTATATACAGACCGTACCTATTATACTTCGCAACCGAAAAGAGTTCGAATGGAGACGAGAATAGGCAAACTATTACCATTCGTCGAGCCAGTGGCTCAGCAAGATTAGTATTGAGTACTATTCGTACCACATGTATTTATCTACTTCTTATTTCATTCAGCACACTCCTATCTATACTAAGGCTTTAGAACTTATAAAGTAATAATCGGCAGTCACGTTTATCTCTGGGTGGTCGGCGAAATAATATAGCACTCATCCCCTTAAAAATAAAAAAGCCCCGAGCTCCCCATACTAGCTCTCCATCCCTTCAAAGCACCCAACCCTTCCTTTTCTCAAAAAACATCCTCGAACCTCCCCTTGAGCACCGGCGAATCAGGTGCATTGATTCAACCGCTGTTGTAATATCCGAATATGCAATCTCTCAAGGTTTCCCTCCTTCTCGTCCTCTCTCTGTTCAGCTTCGTCCACTCAATCCCAGCCGTCAAATTTCCCGATGGTGATATCTACACGAATATTACTGGACTTAAACGTTCCACTCCTACTGGTGCAGATGCTTATCGCTGTGAAACCAGTAGTGGCTCTCCCTTGAGCCAGGATGTCATCAACACTGTGGCAATCCTTAAAGGCCGTGGTTTCAATCGATGTCAGCAAACAAACACCATCGGAACCCAGTGCAAACAGTTGAAGTCTCTCGGCACTGCTAGTGTTGGTATTTGTGCTATCCCTGGCCAATGGATCGAGTGCCTCAAGGTTGCGGTGGTGGTGAATAACCTCGTTAGTAGATGCCAGTCTCTTGTCAATGGCCAGTGGAAAATTGGTGGATATGTTATCGTTGAGCATCCAACCAAGCCAGAGAGTGCAAAAATTATTGTCTATAACAGCAAGAATAGCTAGTCGTGTATTAAAGCAGTTTCTTGAGTAATTCCCCGAGAAACCCATGCTATATACATGTAAGTGTGGTGAGTACGCCACCATGTTTTCTTGGGTGAAACCTTGGCTTTGGAATCGGCAACCGGTAGGAATAGCTGTGATGCGCCAACCAAATATAATACCTATAATTATATCCAATCTATAGACATGTTTCACCAAAGAATATGATTGTCCATGGTTCAGTAATTTCCAATTATAGGCAAAGTTGCGAGGATACCCTGGCCCTAACCCTAACAGTGCTAAAGACATCTCTTTAGGTTTCAGCTAGCCCTAAAAGCTTCAGCTAGCAGAACAGTACCTACAACGGTATCAGGAACCAAACATCGAAATGTTACATACGAATGACCCCTTGGCGGTTCTGGGCGATCTCGAGGTAGATTTAATACTCGGTTTCCTCTCCGCACACGAGACTATCATTATTCGTGGAGTATCAACATTGTGGAAAGCACGTGTTGATTTCCGCCTCACCAGCGGTGCCATTCGCCGGCATTACCCTACGGCAGAAGAAACAAAAACTATTTACCGTACCAGGGCTGAAGAAGCTCTGGCATTTAGGAGAGTTGGTACGATTATCCTAGTTCTATTTGAGGATACTATGAGGGCTGACGATGACTAGCTTATCGATATGAAACACGCGCAGAACCAAGCATGGCACGAGTTATTCGGAACTCACACCACAAAGCGCCTTGGTGCTTTTGCAACAATCATATCGTAAGAACTGATGCTGATAGAGAGTGGCTCTATATTCAACGAATGTTTGATCCTCAGGATCCTCAGCGCCAATACTTTCCAATTAGAAATTTAAACATCATGAGCCTTCCTCCCCTCAAAGGCAAATCACGCATCGGCCTAGCTCTGAGAGTTCAGTGGGCTACTGGAAGCGATATGAGTGAGGTTATTGTCTTGCATGTGGGGGTAGACAGTAATTTAGTTTCTTATGTCCCACAGAACGACAGTCATCCTAGATGGTGAGTAAATTCGACATTCTCATTAATTTTATTAGGAGAAAATAAATACTTTCTGCTTTAATGGATATTTTCTGATACACCCTATTTGCAGGACTCTCGCGATATCATTAGCCAACGGTCAAGTTGTTTGGTGTCACAAGGCCCAAATAGCGGCTGATAGTATTTACCAAAACAATTACCGTTATTGGAGTATTCCCCTATCAAAAGGTTCTCCTGCATCAGTGGGCCATGGGAGCGCCTGCGTTGTGGATCTTGGAGGGAACTTGACAGTTTTGGACCTCGCCACAGGGCAACAGAAAGCCTGGGCACAACTCTCAGACCATAGATTCAAAAGTTTTTCATCGAGGAGTCAAAATCGAGACTATAATTTGACTGCTCATCCTACCATGGAACTCTGCTTTGCCATCATGCCATGTGCATTGTTTGTGTTCTCGACGAAAACCGCGCAATTAATCAAAACATTTGAATTTGATAATTATCTGCCTGAGCAACGCTGGTCTTGGACGAAACTCCACTTCGCAAAGAGACCAACCACAGAAGGCGGGAGTGAGAGGGTTTGGCTTTTATGTGATGCTTGGAATTTTGCTGGGCAAACGTGGATGCATGGGCCAATATCCGCTGAAGCAGTTGTTACCTACGAGATTGACTTGGAAAAATTGGAACTTGTCCAAGTAGCAGTTTGGAAGATGGGACATCATGGAACAAGGTTATGGACTGTCGAAAATTCACAGTCTTTACAGCGTGATGACGTCGATGGGCTTCCCTACGATTTCGCCGGCATTCACTTAAGATTCCTAAACCCTGTGACTGAGAGAGGCTGTATATGCATCGGACTTCGTCATGCTAGCGGTCGGAAATTCCAGATGTGGGCAGTCAAGTTCAGTCAAACTGGGGTCGTGATTCCGGACCCGGGCAGCGGCAAACACCCTCATATTGTCTATGCAGTTGAATGCTATCAGCATATCACCCTACCAGGTAAGAAGTTGAAAAAGAACAGTGGGAAGGGTAGACGAGAGGGGAAAGATACGGAGGGAAATGAGGCACATACTCCTCAGCATAAGAAGAGAAGGGAGTTTATCTTTGATAGCCTTCCGATACTCACAGATTCATATTTTTCGGAGGATTACATGGCATTTGCTACTGGGAGTGAGATTTATTTTTTTGGATTTATACCGCGGTGGTGATGTATATATCCGCAATATAATTTTCTAGAGCTCGAAAGATATCGGCACTATGCATTTGGGGCTGAAATATAGCTAGCAATAGGTTCTAGGGGTTTGTCACTTTATCCCACGGTATTTCTTAAAACGCTTACTTTCACAAGCATTTTTCGAGAAAAAGGTAGCCAAAATATACTCTTGATATCAGCGAGCCAGCTAGTATATTTTATATCCTTAAATTACCGAATCTAAACAACTCCCAGAATTCAGGTAATCATATCCAAAAATAACACAAGCTTTTTCCAGAAACCTGAGAAATTGAAATGAGGAATCTAGGGGTTTTTTTTGAGAAGGTGAAACGTTTCCAGACTGGGAATCATGATAGACAAAACTGTAACCTTCAATTCTAATGGCGAGATCTAGACGTTATAGTTGGACTCTAGCCTATATAACTTGAGCCGACCCAAGGTTTACCCCTACTAACCAACCTGAATAGGCTAGTAAATATCACTGTAACCAAAACACCAAAACATAAAATTTTCACGTATTGAAATATCTACTTAGGTGAGGCTTAGAACTTGCAAGAAATTTATAGCTGCCATGGCCTACCTTTGTCAACTCCAAGAGGAGAGGATAGCTTAAACTGAAGCTAGACCAAACACGAACAGCGAAGGGTAGCACCAATGACTTCCTTCTAAGCTTTCTTCCTCCTTAAAGTAATAAACAAAGCCTAATAATTTTGCTTCCACAAACCCATATCCGTATGACCTATAGACCATCAACTTGTTTGTTGTAACCTTCTAAAAGCCTGTCACCATTGCCGAATGACTACCAGCCCATCGACAGTGGTCCAAGCCAGACCGACCATCAATCGAAAATCTGAGGCAAGATTGTCAGTAACTCTTTCAAAAATCAGGAATAAAACTACTACATACCACTTTCTCAGCTTCGTGCACCCCGTACGAGTTGGTTCTACCGCGCCAAGCACCATTAGCAAGACGGCAGTAATACTTGCAATTGTATTCACAATTTTTTTTCCTACATGTGCAGCCATTACAGAAACCATCTGCCTCGGTAGCATCGTAGTACACTACATGGTTAGGGTCACCTGGTTTGCAGCCGCGCCAGCTTTCTAGTAGGATGCCTACGTGGCCGCAGGTATAGGTAGTAGTTTGGCGGAAACACATTTTGTATTTCCGTGTAGAAAGGATCGTAAAAGCTAGCAGTTTCCCAGACAGCAAACAGGTTGAGGAGGAAACAGACAGAGAAGAAGAATAAAATTCTTAAAATTGTTCTTATACCTGTTTCCTCCACTAGATAGCCACTGTTTAAGATTTATGCTAGCGTACTATTATGACTGTGCTCAAGTCTAAACCTTAATTTTCATATCATACAGCACTTGTACATGTAGGTCAAGTGATGATTAAGGCCAGCTATAAAATTTATTTGGTCCAATTTTAAAGAAGCCGCGTGGGCCCAAGTGTCAACCCCCGAGACCCTATTCCGAACTGAAGTTGTGAAAGCGCCCTAAAAGATAAAACTATTCTATTTCCTCAAAAGTGTGGGTGAACATTCCTAAATCCTTCAGGCTACCGATCTGGTCGAAGACTCAGACAAGCAGTATCTTTTTTCGTTAAATCGCTAACTCATCGCTTTAATAGATACAAGAATGTTACAGCAAGCTAAGTTATGAGGGAAGCAAAATCCATCAAGCAAATAATATCTAAGCTACATGTATCTCTTATGTGAGGGGGAGAGCAAGAGAATATTTCAACTTCTAGTCAAGGTTACAGAAGACATCTAGTCTTGTAGGCAATGGCGTCGTGGGCTTGAAAATCCACGCAATCCAGTCTCCAGAGCCTGATACTGGTATCTAGGCGTTCATCCTAGCATACTAAATATAGATTTTAACCCTCCCTAGATCTATGAGCAGGTATTTCAGGGCGATTTTTTTTTAGCACAGAAATCACATTTCTATGTGTACAGTAAACAAAGGCTTAATCCTGACCTCATAGGCCTTGTTAACTAACGAGTGAGACTTGATGAAGCACAGTCGTGCTACGTAAAACTACAATGTTCTTAGCTAGCCGAAAAGAGCGAGATAAAAAGAACAGCATCAAGCAAAAAAGAGGGTATACGAGGAAATCCAGGTCCACGAAATTGAGTAGCACAGATAGACAGTTATCTCCCAGAAAAGTAATAATCGCAAAACACCCTACGAACATCAAGCGATGGTCCAAAAAAATTGCTCCGCAACACGCCATGAAATTCCGCAAAATGCCCAATGTATAAATACACAGTATGCTAAATCTCATCAAACATCCAGCTCACCATGCCTTCCCAGCTGTTCCATCTGGTTTTCAGCGCACTACAACCATAATAAATGCCATGCTAACCTAAAGCAGGGACCTGAGTCTTATCACCGTAACACATCAGCCTCACCAACCACGTGGAATCGCAGTAGATTTGTACAGCAAATCAATAGCTGCTCTTCCTTTCGCCCATGAAAGCCGTCATCAATCCAGGAGGAAGCGCCATAGAAGTATTGCCCAACGGCCCATCCCTACTGTTACCACCAGGGATATCATAAGACGAGGCTTGCATGAATTCCGCGCGTTCAAGTTCTGACATATTCGTGACGACGCTGTCGCTAGAGAACATTGATGAGGACCGTTCACGGCTACCTGGCGAGGAAATAACGGCATGTGGGTTTTGCATTAAGCCCGGGGGGGTCGAGGCGTGCATAGAGCTATGATTACTGTGGAGACCACCATCAGGGGTCGATGGAGGATGTTGGGATTGGAGCTGTTGCTGGAGAAGTGCACTCTCGGATGCACGATAAGCCGCCCAGTTCTCTTGGGACCGGATGTGATATTCGTGCATCTTAGCTTCCATTCGAGCAATTGCCTCGGAGAACTCTTTCTCTAAGGAACTACGGTGTGCTTGCAAAGCTTCCCTACCTGCTTGCCTCCTCTCTCTAATCTCGGTCTCCCGGGAAATTTCTTGTGTGAGTTTGTCGAGATCGGCGCGTAATTTGGCTAGCCTCGTAGACAACTTTTCTTTTTTTGTCGCAAGAGACGCCGCTTCTGACTCAACCGCTGATGCTTGACGATCTGCTGCAGCTTTGGCCTCGCCGGCTTGACTTTGTACTGACTGGAGTCGGCTCCTCTCGTCGCGCCAGAGCCTTTTCTTCTCCTTCCACTCAGCCTTCATCCTCTCGGGCACATTCTCGAGCTCTGCCAATTCAGCCAACATCTTCTCATTTTCCTCCTCGGCACGTTTAATGGCTTCCTTTAGAGCAAGATTTCTACGGAAAGCGCGTTCCTCGCCTCGGTCATTTCCCAGAAGCGATCGATGCTTTTCGATTTCCCTGCGAATGTCGCTTAGCGTACTTTTGTGAGTCTTCTTCACTACCTTTAGTCGATTCTTCTGGTCGAGTAGACATGAATTTGCTTGGGCGAGCGTATTCAGAAGGGTGGTAATTGGAGACAAGGGGCGCGATGGTTGTTGAGCAGCAGCAGGAGCAGCAGCTGAAGAAGCTATAATAACGTCAGGTAATACACCTTGGGCGACATCTAGATATAGTTTACATACCCTGGGCAGGCATTGTGCAAGCACTTGTCCTGTAAACCACCTGAAGCCCCTTCTTCACGAACTCAAAATCGTATTCGGTCGCCCCAGTGAGGCCTGTGATCTCGATTGTCCACTCGTCTTCTGCAACCCCCATAGCCTCCCCATTCTCACCATCAATATCCCGAGCCCTGCCGGCCTTATAGATATCTGTCTGCGGCCAAACAATCCCATTTACTCGAACAAATAATGGAAACGTTCCATCTTTCCCACTCCCATCTGTACCATTTGCCATCACATTTCCATTCATTCCGTAAAGATTTTCAACACCAGTTCTCATTCCGAAAAAGCTCGCTGCAAAGTCAATATCTGTCGATCCGATCCTAGTTATCCATACCCTTACATCTTCCCCACCTGATAGTGTTGAGTCACTTGGAAGGGATACGGTCTCGACCGTATTAGGAATCGTAGCTTCTGACGAAATTTGAGATTGTTCCACTTCCTTCGCAATATGAACTATAGCACTTGCCATGGTCGCCCATAATGGTTGGTTATCCCGGATATGTTGTATTTGATTTTTCTTTTTCCTCCTTCCGCTAGTTCCTGCTGTGCTGTTTTCACGCTCAAGCGGCTGGGATAGTGCACCAGCAGCCGCTTCTGGGTCTTTGTCTTTTTGTTTTCCGGATGAAAGTGAGGTGTCTTTTGAATTCGCAGGGCCAGGTACCGATGTATCAACCGTATCTGGCCTCCGAATCAACCATCTCCTGGTAGCCCTCATAACGCCTTGCGCAACAATATGGATGGCAATGGCACTACGAATCCAACCTGCAGACGATCCTATTCTACCAACTATTCCCGATGATGGTCCACCTAAAATTGAATCTGAATTTGGTTGTAGCCCATCCCAGGCATCAGATAACTGGAATCTCCCTTGAACAACCTTCACCCCACCCATAACCCCTGCACAAACAACCGCATTTCTGAGAGCTCCCCCACTTTGGCTCGCGTGTCCAGCACCCAGAGAAATGGCGATTACGGCCTGGGCGAAGTCGATGAGAAATATACGTGCGGAAGGCCAAAGGAACATGGACAACAATGCCACAAGGATATCTGCAAATATGATTGTGAGAAGTGAAGGTGCCCCGTTAGACCCTTGCAGCAGAAGATTTGTGAGAGATGGTAGAGATGAAGCCGTCGAAGCGCTGAGCAGAGTGGTTGAGGGTGGTACAAACGTCAGAGAAGCGAAGAGAAAATGTATAATCGTAAGTACAGTAGATGGTAGTTGTAAAAATATGATAAGAAGTGTAATGGTATCCAGCAGCGGAAAGGATGAAAGAACTGTCGAAGGGACCCCCCCAGTCATAATGGCGGTTGTCTTTCCGGAAGGGTTAATGTCTATTTGACGATGCTCTGTTGTAGCAGTACCATTCACCCCATTCGGAAAATTCTCAATCAGATCACCCTCTAGACCGTCTGAATACCTCCCACCAGGTACCTTCCCATCCCACCCATTAATGTATCCGTTCGTAGCCCCTCCATTGGCCTCAGCAGGTTGAAACTGATTGATCGCAGTAGCAGTCTGCTGATTTGGGGATGGATTCGGAGCAGCGGCGGCCGTCACGACGGAACCGTTGCTAGTAGAACCCGAGCGAGAGGGGCGCTTTACAGGCGGAACGAGGCCATTACTGTTGTGATGATGCGGGCCCTGGCGTTTGGAAGACGAGGTGCCCGCTGAACTTCGTGGCATCGGCAGCTGGTGTTACTTGGATGACCCAGCTCCGAGCCCGTGTCTACCGAGGATGACACAAGGCGAAAACCGCTGAATTAAACAGCGACGCGATAAGTAGAGTCGTTGAAGGATTAGTGCGAATGAAGGAGGAAGGGAAGGGAGAGAGGGATGAATGAGCGGGGGGTGTGATGAATGTGTAAGAGTGGCGTGGGGGTCGTGATTAGGTATATAGGATTCTGAAGGGGGGAAATGTTCGTAAGGGGGGAAGTTAGCGTTTGAAACTTGGGGGGGTTTTTTTAGGGCGGAAGATTCAAAGAGGGCTGGTTGTTAGTAACGCAACCATATATGTAAGTAGAATAGAGTATGTACCAGACTAACGAACCAGGCGAGGCACACGGGGGCAATACAACTTGAAGTAAATGCTATGTATCCTGCTATCTTCTATTTACTTCGGATCATGTATGTTACGCTGCACTGTAACATTCCATCCCACATCAATAAACGCATATCAAGTAATTGTTCCGCGCCTTGCCTAAACCTTCAGGGCCCCGGTACCATAGCCGTGATACATCACACATCGGTATCCCCAGTCTTTTTTTTTTTAATCGCATAAAGTTTGGAGGCTTCGGAGAAATTTTAAAACTGAAGGCTTATGCCAACGTCTATGCGCTTTCTACGATAGCTATCGCAGCTATCAGCACTACCCATCCCACAGCAACGCAGAGTCAGCCAGTCGCAGCTTCAAATACTCGCATCTTAACTCTACTCTACCGGTGAAGATATTCAAATACGAACACGCTCGCCTTGCTATTGGATCTTCTACCGGGAATACGCACCATCCGATTAATGATCCTAATATTATGTAACCGCGGGGCGCGCTCAATTTCTGACCCCAAGATCATCTTCGCCTCATTCTATAAACCTAGGATCTAGTTTACCAAACAAAAAAAAATCAAGGGAAAAAAAACCTTCAGACCATTCACGAAATCGGCCTGCTAAACAATTCTTCCTGTAGCCCTAGGCAGGGTTCTTAGTCGATTATAGCCACATGCAGATACTCCGGCCGGGTCTAAATCTCCACACAGGGACAAACCCCGGAGTAGCAATCTGCAAACCCTTTTTTCCGCTCGATCTCAACCTAACCTAGAGAAGCAAACCACTTTTTCATGTTTCCCTTACAGGGAAACATGACATCCGTCTTCACTTTTATCGGAGCGATACCAAAAAACTTTTCCTGCTCTCTTTCAAGCGAGGAGAGATTCGCTAAACAGGCAAGTCTACGCTTTAAAGATGGCAAAAATCTGCGTTTCCCCTGTCAACTGTAAACGCTAAAATACTAAGCATTTCGTGGAATTCCTTCACACCACACCCTTCATAATTCCCCTCTATTACCTGCCCCTCCTCCTCTGCTTTTTTCTCCACCTCCCCCCCTCATAGACGCGAATGATTTTCCTGCAAGCCCCACCCAGGTTTTCTTTACTTGCTTTTTTCTTTGCTTCCCTACGTAATTTCATTCAAGCGATTGGATCGGCTGGCTTCCGGTGACTGCGCGGTCGCGTGCACCGGTGCCACGTATGAGTAATAGGCTTGTCTGGAAGAATGAGAGTGAGAGAGAAAGATGAACTTTACTCCTCGTTCCAAAGCGAAAATGAGGAAATGAGGAAATTACTGAGTTTAAGTCCAGAACTCGAAGGATACCTATTGACTAGTATACCACTAACTTCGGGGAACAGCACACTTATTACCCGAGAGGCGAACAACCCTCAACCCGAGGTCCAACCCTCGCCCAGAAGAAAAACGAAAGGGAAATCGTCAACCATGTCATACCATAAAAGCGCTAAGTTCCTAAAGTAGGGTAAGCAACCTGTGCAACATCTGAGCGTTGCAGGAGATCTTCCCGCTGCATCGCAAAGACTGGAGCATAACGTATATATCACTTATGTGGAGGAAAGCCTCGGCAACGAACACCGGCAGCTCAACGGAGGGGCGCGGCATCAGGAAGTTATTTGTATGTATGTATGAGTGATACGATAGGGCCGGCGGCGACGGGGAAAGATTATGTAGGAAGCGGGGTTTGCGCTGCAGGGTTAGATGTGCTTAATTGGGGACTATAGAATATTGTTCGAAATAGAAGAGCTATTATCTCCACCATGCAAAATCTAGACACAGGTAGCACTTCTACATCCCTCAATTTCAAAAAATCTCTTGATGAATCAGTATATGACCTTCAATTTGATAGGAATGACCAGAAGTGGCAAGGTTTGAAGGCTGCAATTCGAATAGAGCATACGGAAGCCATACACCAAACCATATTACTACCAGTCAAATACAGTCTCCCCAGCTTGCTACTTCCCATACCCAACATCATATCTCACAGGCACCAATCGTTGACTGTAGCTCGGTGTCTAGAGTGGTATCGAGAAAATGCAAGTTAGTAGAGTAACATGCTTATTTAGGCGCTATCACACCATTTCTATCAAAAGTAATCCTATCAAGCTAGAACGTGGCCATACAGAGTTTTAGTTTGATACGGTCGGAAACCCTCTTTCAGTTAGCCTTCCTTTTAGACTACCGATATTTACCGTTTTCGCTTTCCCAATCTCTTAAGTGGAAGACTTAT
The DNA here is from genome assembly GCA_038503075.1 of Gyromitra esculenta. NCBI lineage: Eukaryota > Fungi > Ascomycota > Pezizomycetes > Pezizales > Discinaceae > Gyromitra > Gyromitra esculenta. The sequence continues at coordinate 1,924,463 of JBCAML010000001.1, forward strand.
TGCCATGGATTCAAAATTCACTTTGCTTTGCTGTCCCAATAGCATCTAAGATCATTGAATAACGCGTAAGTTTACTATCAGTTCACATTCTTCCTTTTCGTATTCGATGCGAGGCTAGGGAATAGAATATAGTACTCGGGGCAGGCAAAAAGTACCCGGAAATGCAAGCTGTATGAACACTATTCTGACCAGCCAAACCACGGGATTTTACTTAATCATCGAATCAACTAAACCCCTCCAGCAGCTTGCATTTCCGGGTACTTATTGCCTGCCCCGAGTACTGATCGGCGGCTAGGTATGGCTTGCAGAGTAATGACACGTGAAACAATGGGAGAAATCGTGATCGTGAGGCGTCACTTGAGTTCCATGTAGTAGTAGTACTATGGGTGTAGGGGAAAGTGACGAGAATCTAATTAGATAATCTTGCTGTGGGTGCTTTGCATTTATCTAATCAAATTCTCGTCACATTCCCCTACACCCGTAGTACATGCGTATATGTAATTACCCTACCTTGAGCCCCGAACACTATTAAAGATATTATGTGATTAGCTATGTTCATAGGGGATCACTCGAGAGACGATCTTAAACACGAAAACCTTACCCGATACGCATCATTTATCCTCGGCCCCAATTACTCAATGTCCTAATACCAATGGAAACCTGACGATAGATTTATCGAAAAACTGTTCTAAATTTAATGCCTACCTTGAAGCCTAGGCGCCTTACTCTGGTGTTTGCTGCGGAGGTTTTCTACGTTTCCTGATTTGAATTCTGCATTCCGAAATTTTCAAAAAACGCGCCTTAGCTCAGGCCAACCCTACATTTTATTATGCAGCTAGGGTGTGGTCTAGGCCTATAATGTAACATCAGGGCTACTTGCTCGCAAGTTGATTACCTAACCCCCTTGCTTCACCCGTTCTTATTTACTAGGGAAAACGTTCAGAATACCCTGCCGCTTGGCTGGAACTATGCAGAACACCATACCATACGGAAATTGACTGTTTCGCACCATGCTTCACAAATTGTACATAGAAAATAGGGAAAAAAATACTTTTAACTAGCTGTGCCTAGTTTTACATGTTCTCGAGTTATGACCAGTTTTTTTTCCACCACTTCTTCACCATTTGCTCTTTTGGCATAGTTTAAAGCGAGCGAAACAAATGGATATCGCCAGGCTCGGCAGTGACTCAAAATTGATTCAATTCCTGCCAGTGCCAGTGCACAGAATAGTTGGAAAATGCTTGTCTCAGGGTTTTGGGGGGTTAATACCAGGCAGTGTGACTTTGGTTGATGGAAATTGTAGTTGTGGTTGAGAAAGGTCTGTGTCCACATGATAGGGTATTCTGCATAGCTCTAGCCAAGCGGCAGGCTATTCTAAACGTTCTCCCTATTTCCTATCTTATTAATCACCGGTTATCACTCGGCTAAATGGTTAGTGAGACCTGAGATTGGTATTTTTTTTTTGGAGGGGGCGGGACGTAGGTGTAGTTTTCGTGTTACTATTCGGTGTTTAGTATGGGTCTTTGTGGTGGATCCGGAATGTAGCTCTATTTTCACCCCCTTAAGAGAAAGGCTTCGAGTATCACATATCCATTATATGTGCTTTAGTGCCGGCACGGAAAGGCGTGGCTTTGACTTGTGGGTTGTTGTAGCTGTCACTTTCTCGGTTGTGATCTAGGACGTTGCTGGGCTTTGGTTTGGGATGGGTCGGGAGCTGGCGCTTAATCGCAGGCCTGTTCTTCATAAAATCAAGACATATCATAGTGTTCTGGGCCACAGATATCAAGTCCTCTGAGAAGAAATCGTGTGTAATATAATATGGTGGCTGGGGGGCTGATTGGTTTGCAGAATCACAGTTTGTGGTCTGGAGATGGTATTGGAATTCTAAACCGCAAAATTCAGAATCGTTTTTGGCTGCACCGAGTCACTATGGACGACTGGGAGATAGATGCTGGTGAATCCGTTTCGGCTGGCGTGGTTTTTCTTTTTTCTTCTAATAATCACCTAGGTCATGGGTAAGGATATTTCGTATTTTTATATCGCTAGAGCTGGATCTAACGAGGCAGAGACGTATTTTTGAAGGATCGTCTGTGGCTCGGCGGACTTGCATTTGATACGTGTACATAGTTACGGGTTTGTAGCAAGTAGAGTTCTTAGCTTGGTTTTGTTTAGGGAGTGGCTGTAAGAATACTAATTTGAGTGTTGTTGGATAAACCTGAGGTTGTTTCTTGTATATAGAAGGATTCTGAGTGAAGAATTAAGGATATGAGTTGAAGTGATGAGATGGAATGAGAGGAAACAAGTAGAGCTCCATCTAAAACATCTCTATATGACAACTACGATACTATACGATACTTTTCGCGCATCTAATCACCTTTGATCAGGGCTGATAAAAAATTTGTGGCACGTTTATATAGGGTTTGAAGCTTGCTAAAGACAAATGGGCTGAGTCACGAAATATAACGATTCCCTGGCAATCGAATGAATAGATGAGTATATCCTCATCCCTATCGTCACATTATATACTCTCTTGAGCCCACTAACATTCCCTCAAAGCAAACGTAGAACACGATCATGAGATTAGGATGGTGATTTTCTAGTAAATATATATAAATACAATACTTCCTTCGCTGCGTTTGTTGAGCTTGCTAGAGAAGTAGTAATACTCGATACTAACTGATACTCATGCACATGTTTAGTAAAAATAAAATCAAACAGAATAATTTCAGAGGAAGAGTAAGAAAAAATCAAGAAAAAATTCACGCCGGAAAAGAAATTTTTTTGATGAAAATATTGAATCCCCTGGACGCCCTCCCTCCCGTCCTGAAATTTCCCGAATGAAGAAATAAAACACATATTTCATGACCACCGAAGAGTAAAGAAAAATGATAAAGAAAGTAAAGCACAACCAAGATCAGGCGCTAGCTGTCTTTTGAACACATGGAACTCCTACAACAAAAAAAAAAACTAAATATGTCTAAGGGTACCTTTCATCCAAATCTCACACCATACCATTATGTTTTATCGTATTTGCTGGAATGGATCCAGCGCTATACTCATACGACCCTCGTTTTTATTTTTTGCAAAACAGTTCCAAAACCTCAGCGTCTCATCACCCGCACCAGTGACGATGACCTGCCCATCTGGCGACATTGCCAAATATAGGACTCGGTATGTATGCCCCGTCAAGCTCACGACCTGTGTCATACTGGGGTATTTCCATACGACGATTTGGTTTTCGGAGTAACCGTGGGTACTGACGATCTCATTTGAATTTTTGCTCCATGCAAGGTTACACACTTGACTTCCGGTGTCGATCTCGCTTATCGGTTGTCCTGTCAACGTGTTCCAGAACTTTATCCGACGGTCCGCCGTTCCCCCTCCTGACGCCAGGGTACCATGCTGGTGAGGGGACCACGCAATCGCTTTTACAGCTGCTGTGTGCTCAGTGAATTTGTATAGTGGCTGCTCGTTGAGTTTGTCCCAGACGAAAAGTTTGTTGTCATTACCACCTGACGCTAGCTGCCCATCTTCACAATTCCATTTCAGGCCACAAACTTCTTGTTTGTGACCTACTAATTTGGCGATGTGTTGTTCTGGGGCACGCACATCGCGATGGTATATTGTTCGGTCGCGAGAACCTGATGTTAAGATATGGTCATTCCAAGCAAGAGCACCTAATAAGTATAAGCATAGTGTTTAAAACATTTATGGGCGGGGTGGCACACCAACTCGAGCTGTATGCCCAGTCATTACTCGCAAACGACGACATTCTTTCGCATCCCATATCTGGACATATCCTTTATTCGTCCCTATCGCAACATGTGAACCCTGTATCAAATTAGCCAGTATCCAATATTCATCCTAGCACAATAATAGCCGGATTTCGCATACCCGTTGAATCCACGAAACGCTTGTGACGTTATCATCCGTCCCCAAATCACACAACTTGGTTACCAACCCTGATGCCGAATTCCACATATAGACACAGCTTCCTAGCCCCACTCCTAGAATATTCGTGCTCCCCCAATCCACTAGATTTAGATAAAAATCGTCCGCTAGCTCCGGTGCATCGAGGACTTTATATGGTACTTTGCTCACAGCCCTTGGCTGTTTCCTCGGTGATAAAAGCATCCGCTGACTATCAAATCGAACAGGAGACAACGAGTATATTTCTGCTCTGGTGTCAACATTGGGTCCGTGCCGGGTCTGTGGGGTTCGCGTCTTTGGGGACATATATGTAAAAAGGTTTTTGGAAGGGGTTGCAGGGGTGTTTGATGCGCCGTTGGTCGCGGGCGGTGTTGGAGCGCGAGCCGATTCGCGAGCAGCAGAGTTGCGAGTTGTTAGCGATGATGGAGTAGCCTGGGGTATTTCGTTGTGGAAAAGTTCTGAGCGGAGAAGGGTGGAGAAAGTGCGGTTCGCTTCCTCAGCTGTTAATGATAAGCGTATTAGTATTTCCATTACAAACGAAACTAACGGAGCATACTCTTCTGGAAATGAAGTTCGCCATGAGGTGTCCTCTTTTTTGGTTTTGTAGGCGTTGAAGGTGAGCCGTCGGCATGTAGTAAGCTGTAGCTAGCTTGTAGGTCTACTCCTTCGCGATTTGGTATGAATCTGCAAAGCACAGTTAGTCCCATCCTTCGTAACCACACCCTTACGAGTGGCTCAAGATATCTGAATCAATGATTTATTCCACACACCTGTCTCCGTACACTATCCGTTGTCGCTTCCTGCTAGGCGATGGAGCCGGGGATGCAACAGCATCTGCCAGGGCTGCTCTCAGAGCATCGGCATCAGGTCCACTTGAGGGCTTCAGAGCGGGCGACTCTGTCGGAGTCTTAGGTTTCGCTGCAGCGTGCCGAACCCGATTCTCAAACTCCGAACCTCTCATCGTGGTGGGGGAGGGAGAAGGGGGACAGAGCTAGCGGGGCCAAGCTAGCTTGTAGAGGGGCTGTGGCGACGGGGTGGAATGGGAGAACCGAAACGTAGGCCGTGGAGGATGGTTGATCTAGACGATGTAGTGAAGAGGGCGACAACCTGCGGGAATGGCGAATTTGAGATAGCGTGGATGTTGAGGGGGGTGTGAGGGGTGATGGCGGGTGATGGAAGGGCGATGGGGGGTGTTGCAACTTGTGGGTGAGCGATGATGAGTGAGGTCGCGGTTGTGAAAAGTAAACAGAAACCCAGGACGTCCCAACACGGAAATCGACCGCCCCTGTTTGGCAATTGCTGCGTTGTGCAGTCGGCGTTGTCCGGGGAACGGGAAACGGGTCAAGAGACTCAGGGAGCAAAGAAACAATTCTCCTATTTTCGCTGTCTTCGCGACAAAATAGACAAAAATAGTCTTGACGATTCCCCCGAAAGCGGGCTTTTCTGAGCCTGTTTTTCGTTCGCAGATGGAGTTGCCGTGGTTGAGAAGCTCCCGTGTTGACAGCGCTGCTTTAAGAAGGCCGTTTGTTATTTTTTTCTTCTTCTTCCCTAGTGTCTACTGTGTTTGTGACCACAAAAGTGCCCTATCTCGGGAAGCTAAGAGCTTTTCAGTGCCAGCAGGATACCATTTTGGACAAAAATTGACACGCTCAATGCCCGTGCTAAAACGGCCGACTTTTTGGGCAGCAAAGATCATCTGGGCGTTCGTGCTTGCCCTCACCTGAGGTGGCGGTACGTACTCATTCATGCACCTGCCTACTCTCGAATAGTTTCTTTGATTCGCGTGTGTCCACGGCTGGGAGGGTCCAGATGCAATCTGCGGCTCGCGAATAAAGTAGCCAACAATCTTGAAGTTCAAGATGGATAGAATGCACAATGACAAATCTGGAGCATAATATGATTTTAGAAGATAGAAAGAAGCTCTAATCCCTGCTGTCGTTTATCAGTTTGATCAATTTTCCAAGCCCTCGGGTGTATCAGATTGATGCTTGGTCCAATGTCTTGGCACCCGCGTGCTTAGTACTCGTTCCAACCCCACCTTAACTTCCCCGCATCATCCCGGGAGTCTGTTTATCACGCGTTAAGCTCTAGAAACTGAACCTGTCATGACTTCTAGCTCAAGAAAATATGCTCTTGACCTTCTCTCGTATATTAATGCGTCTCCGACTCGTAAGTGGCTCCAAATAATCCGATTGCCTAGCTTCAAGGCTGATGAGAGAAAAAAAAACAACAGCTTTCCATGCCGTTGAATCTTCAAAACAGCTCCTCCGAAAGGCTGGATTCATTGAGATTAAGGTTCATCTGAGCTTATTTACTGTTTTGGGTTTAATAGGAGCTGATAAACTGCCGAGTAGGAGCGGGATCCTTGGGGGGAAAGCGTTAAGAACGGTGGTAAGTACTTCGTGACTCGTAATGGATCTTCTATAATAGCGTTTGGTGTGGGGGAGAAGTGGAAAGTATGTCAATTTTCCTTTCTGTTGACTAGTTTGGGAAGAAGCTTAAACTTGCACTGCGAATGGTAGCCGGGGAACGGGATGGCTCTGCTGGGAGCTCACACAGACTCCCCGTCATTGCGAATTAAACCGGTTTCTAAGAAGTTTGCGGAAAATGGTGCTTTTTTGCAGGTGGGTGTTGAAACCTATGGGGGTGAGTTTTTAGGTCCTCGTTGAATTATTTCTGTGGGGGGATGGTGTGAGTTAACTAAACGGTGTACAGGTGGATTATGGCATACATGTGAGCTCGCCCCCACAATTATATGTGTAGCTCCACTTCCTGGACATACCTCGTTATGTCAAATATACAAATATCACCAAACTCCTTCGATTCTAACAGTCCAAAAGGGTTTGACCGTGATCTCTCCATCGCCGGTCGTGCAATGGTTCGACAATCCAACGGCAATATAGTCTCTAAATTGATCAAAATCGATCAACCAATCCTGCGTATCCCCACTCTAGCCATCCACCTAGACCGCCAGGAGACCTTCACATTCAACAAAGAAACTCAGCTGTTCCCCATCGCTGGTCTGGCCGCCGCAGAGCTGAATAAGCAAGGTACCCCCACTCCAGATGACGGAAAAATGGAAATCGAAGGCGACTTCAAACCCCTAGCAAACATGACAGACCGTCACCACCCTGCAGTAATTGGCCGTATTGCTGCGGCGGCCGGTGTTAGCGTAGAGGATATCCTCGACTTTGAGATGATCCTCTACGATACCCAGGCCTCCGTACTTGGAGGTGTCAATGATGAGCTGATACTTTCCGCACGGCTTGATAACTTGACTATGTCTTTCTGCTCAACCATCGGGCTCATTGAGTCTGTTGCAGACGAAAAAGCTCTTGAAGAGGAATCCGGCATCAGACTGATCAGCTTGTTCGATCACGAAGAGATCGGCTCCCAAACGGCACAAGGAGCGGACTCTAATTTCCTCCCAGCTATCATCCGCCGCCTGTCATCCGATGCGGCTACAGCGTTCGAGGAGACGTTGATTAAATCGATGCTGTGGTCTTGTGATATGGCGCACTCGGTGCATCCAAATTACCCGGCGAAGTACGAGAGTTCTCATCGGCCGGAGATGAATAAGGGTCCAGTTATCAAGGTTAACGCTAATGCGCGATATGCAACTAACTCTCCGGGTATCGTGTTGACGTCGGAAGTTGCGAAGTTGGCAGGAGTGCCGTTACAGCTATTTGTGGTTAGAAATGATAGTTCATGTGGATCTACTATTGGGCCAATGTTGAGTGCAGCACTTGGCGCTAGAACCGTGGATATGGGAAATTGTCAATTGAGCATGCACTCTATCCGAGAAACCGGGTTTGTTTTACTCCCCCATGAGTTCATAGAAAGAAATAATAATATTAGCTAACAAACGGTCATTAAAAACATAGCGGAGCACACGATGTTGAACATGCCGTCAAGTTGTTCAAGACCTACTTTACGAAGTTTTCTGAGTTGGAACCAAAGATCTTGGTGGACTCCACCACGTAGGCCCGCCCAACAAGCACTCCGGAATATCTATGTAGCAGTAGGTAATTGTGGTATTCAGTGATGATAGTTTTGTGAGTTTCAAAAGATATTCTTCCGACTGGGAACTACTATAATGGTTGCCATCTTTTTTCGAACCCTTTTATCGCGGGAGTTTTCTTTTAAAGTACGCAATTTCCTATGAAGCATCACAAGCGAAATTATTATATGTGCCTGTGTGCTCGGGTTGTGAATTCGAGAAGTAGACAAAATAAGACAAAATAAGCCGCTTAAGTTGCAATCCAACCATTGGTGATTACAGTTAGGGGCCTGATCGTGACTCGTGAAAAATTTCCTTCCTCGTCTGGTAGCAACCGATTTTAGTCAAAATAACGATTGTGGCGATTTAGAAAAAGTAGAATTGACCCTCTAGATTTTATTTCTACTCATGCGTGTAGCTCCCCAAGCCGACCATTTGGCTGAGGGGACTATAGTTTTAGTCACCCACAATTCATTCCACGGCAATGATAAGTGGCGGGAATTAAAATACACAAATACCATTGCTCCATACGTGCCTTGTGAGACAAAGGCTTTAGCTGTATGCATAGAGAGCGATATATCCTGGGTGTTCAACGATATCAATCGAGTATTACAGCACCTGCTCGCTGTTCAATATCGAGTGATGGTTTGTGATTTATCCAAAAATCTCCCTAGCTACGAATTTTACATCTGGGGAGACTGTATCAAAGGTTAAAGACAAATGTGTTGAAATGGAAAATCAATGGTATATTACTGCTTCTGATGCTGACTGTATCTTCTAAAATTTCACACTTTTTACACCTAGTATCGATATCGCAATCCTTTATTAAAAACTCTACTTTTTATACTCGTACGCTCCCTACATTCTGTCAGATTTCACAATTACCGTGGGTCTATCGATCCAGCAAATCGCGCTGGAAACAAGCAAAGCAAATCAAGAGCATATCTACAGTAAAGAGAAAGAAGAAGAAACAGAAAGAGAAAGAAAGAGAAACGAAGATGCCCCCATGTTTGACCGTGAAAATCCCATCTCTATTCTGACAGTAAAAAAGACGACCCAGATCTGAAACCCCACCCTTCCTACCGCATTATAACAAATAAAAAATAGGATGAGAGGTAAAGAACAACACCAACAAATGCACCATACTTTTTTTTTGCGTGTGAGGATTTTCCACTTCTTCGGTAACGAGAAAGATTGTGTACGATAAAAAAGGAGATTTAAAGAGAACACAGTATTTGTACATGAACTTGAATTGATCGAACTCGCGATAGTTGTAGGAGTTAGATGGAGGAGAGGGGATATCAATCCAGTGGTAGCGAATAGAGGACAGGTAAATATTCTACAGAGAAAATAGGAAAGAATTCATAGAAATATACAAGTTATCTCACTGAGAATACTAACCCCCTCCGATTCCCGAAATGAATTTCTAGTGCGCCGACAAAAGTTAGTAACCGAATTTAACCTCACACCATGCATGAACTTCAGAGAAAACAAACCTGAAAATACGTTCTGAAAGTCTTATGGTCTAGCTGCATCAATGCGTTTAGATATTCCTCAGCCGGCGCCTGTGAGAAGTTGATGGATGGAAAATACACCGTTCTGAGGTACTGAAGATAATTTTCTCCAAGCTTGAAATAAAGAATTTTCTGCAGCCCCGCGATCTCGCCTAAAACTAGCTTGGCTTGTGCATCCTTCGGGTTGAAGCCGTTGCTTCCAGGAATCTCCCAGCATAGCACCGAGAAACGATCAATCATGAACTTCTCGAACCCTGCCAAAGGCTTCTCAAGTGGGTTGTTGATATTGATGCCATTTGCTTGCTGTGGTGGCGGTTGTTGCTGGGGTTGCCCGGTTGATGGTCCATACACGGCTGACATCTTGGACATAAGCGAAAAGGCAAGTTTTTCCGTCCCAGGATCAGTGATATCTTTGGCAAAATGCTCAACTGTGCTGAGTATCTGATCGAAGATGCCTTGGTTGACTATTTATCACATTCTGTTAAATTGATGAGGGAGAGTGATAACTGATGAGCGAAACCTACCTTCGCTGACGAGCACGTTCCCTAGATCATTATTCAAAACGCACAGCAAAAAGCTGAGGTACTCTTTCCTTAGATCGGCTAGTTCTAGTGCATCATCCGTTCCGGTTGTTTCTTCGCCTAATGAAGTGAATATCCTGCTAAGTAGTGGTGTCATCAGCGAATTAAGAATACCGTAGATCTCCTCCTGCAAATTTACATAAAAAGTTAGCGCTCTAACCCAACGCTAAGAAAGAAAGAATAATATACCTTAAATCCGTGCACAACTTGTTCCAAAAGCTTCAAAAACGTAACCATTTCTTCTTTTGAAGAGTTTGACGCTAATAGTCCATCAATCCACCTGGGTAGCATTGGAAGGATCCTGGGCCCTAAAACTCCTACCATCCTCGAGAAAGAATGCCTTGCAGCTTCCCTGATATTGGGGAACCGACTCAAAGACTCCAAGGAAACTAGTATAGCCTCCGCGCCATTCTTAAACTCTCCTGATACCAGCTCACTCGGGGGGGTGGCTGATGTGGTATTAGGTTGCCAGTCTGAAAACCCTCTAGCTAGGGTACCGAGAGCCATGATATTGTGATGGATTTGTAGCACTGCTTGCACATTTCCGGATTTTGCAGTTCCTAGATTTTTTTCCATATCCCTAAATAGAGGATTCATGATGGTTTGAGCAAACATGACTTGTCTCTCTTCTGGAATCGACCTGATCGAAGAAAGGCATCCCGCGGCGTCAAAGAGACATAACTGTGACTCGAAAGCCGAGTCTTCGGTTTGATTTTCGTCGGAAGACATTTCGTCCTCGCCGTCTTTAGGAAGTTCGGCTTTGAGTGTAAGAAGATCACCAATCGCTTGTAGCACGGTCTCTGCAATGTCACCAATGTGTGTTTTGAGAGACTTGACGAAGCGTTGAAAAAGATACCAAGAACGTCTCCGCACCCTGACATGGTTGTCGTGAACTCCCTTCACAAAATCTCCAAGGGCCTGCGGGATGAGATTCGTGTTGGTTTCAAAAAAGGCCGAGTAACGGTTAAGAATCTCCATGTACCTGAGTTTGACAGCTGGATGGGAAAAGCTCGAAATACCTAGGTGAAATTGATATCAGTCAGCATTACATCTTATGTGATTATTCTCCGGGAAGAAAGGTCGTACTGGAATTCATCATTTTAAACATCATGGCGATCAAAGTTTCGGCAGCAATCCCGTTTGGTTGCCCTTTGACGAACAGTCCACCAGCTCTCATCATAAGCTCTCCAAATAGAAACATCTCGTACAATGCTGTCTCTACTTCTCGCCAATCAACCTCAGAATTCCCGCCCTGTGCTACCCTTTCAAACGTATTGCCCACGAGAGTTGATAGGGACTGGATGTAAAGGCCCTCATCAATCGAGGCAACTGTGTCTTGAAGAGTTTTTAACTTCTTTCGAAGCTCCTGAAACTCTGCTTCATCAGTCTGCTCGTCTTCATCTCCCCAGGTCGTGTCCACATCGTATTTCATCTTCACCACGATCGCGTTGAGGATTGGCGGCAACATCTGGGCGTGAGGTTGCGAAATGGTACCAGAAACCTTTTTCTCTTTTCGGAGTAGAGTAAGAAGATCAAACATGAAAGCAAAAACGGCTTGGGAAACCTCGTCGTACTCATCAGAGAAAAAACGAAGAAGAAAGGGGGTAAATGCTTGCAGGTATTCCTCTGCACGCTGTTTTGACTGAGGATCAACATTATCAGTATCCAGAATCCGAATGAGATCCACACCAATACCATTAACCAACTTCGCCACGCCCTCGGCAAGATCAAAATCATAACTTTCTTGCCCTTGAATCAACGCCGGAGAAGCAACAAGTGTCTCCACAATCTCCCCAAGCTTCAGGAATGAAATCAAATACAACTTATCTGGACCTTTCATCTTCTTGCCCACAATCTCCGCTAATGTTTCGATAGCTGCGTTTCTAGGTCTCCCTTCGCTTGCCAAAAAGTAGTACAGGAGGTTCAGCATAACCTCGTTAACAACTAAGGAGATATCGATCCAGCTAACCCAACGGCCAATGTTCTTCAAAGACAACAAAACAACCTCGTCATTGGCACCCCTCCACTGCGCTAAAATCTCCTGCCATGAAGTCACCAACCTCCTAACATCCCGCTCTCGAAGAGCATCCTTTATCAGGCTATTCCTCTGCATCTCTTCCGTTGATCTCGGAACAAGAACATCAGCAACCTCGTCATGCACGCTAGCCGTCATCCGTAAAAAGAGCATGACACCTTGATAATTGTCGCGTTGAGGTTGGCCGTTGGAATCATTTGATGTTGAGGTTAGGGCTAGTATATCGTCAAAAAACATTGGCCACGAAGTTGCGTACATGGCGACAAATAGATAGGTCAAGGTTTGTGTGAGCTTATTCTGCATCATGCCAGAGTCTGTCATATTTGAGTTTGAGAAGTAAACCTGTCGCATATATTCTACGAGCGTATCCTTGATATATGTAAGATGTTGGTCCTGTGGACTTTGATAGCGTAGTTGGATTGCTGTGTTCAAAACGTCGAGACAAAACATGCGGACGATCTCGTTGGGTCTTGGATCTCGAGCGAAGAGTGGTAGACAAATTTGCCAGCCTTCTGGGGAGCCTTTCACTTGTTGTAGAAAGTCCATAGCCTACAACACATAGATCCGCTGTCAGAAATCGCTGACCTAACCTTTGAGACATCTCACTGATGGTATTTCTAACCTGTCGTTTAAGCTCCTGTGATGTAGTGGGACTGGACGCAATGTCCACCGCATTTTCTACCTATTCCAAACACGCCGGTCGGCAAGATTGAACTTTTGAGTCTCTGGACTCAAAGGGTACGAAGGAGTGAACACACCTGAACATCCATCTTTGCTTAGGAAACTTCCACCCTTCGTACTAGAAAAGAATAACCTTGAGAGACAGCGAAATTCAGCCGGGGAAAGCGTAGTATTTGAGCGGGAGAACCAGTTTTGCAACGCTGAGCGGGGTTGGTCATTAATATTGTTGGTTGCTGATTAGGAAGGAAGTGTATCTAAAGACTTGATGTATGGAGGATGGGGAAAGGATACGCTAGAAATACCTTTGTACTGAGATACTTGTTCCTATTTCCTTAGCGTTTTGTTATAAAGCTAGTGAAAGCTAAAAAAAAAAAAAAAGTAGTGCAGAGTAAGAGTAGTGGGCGAGGGATAAAGAGGAGACATGAGGCGGGGCAGATTAGTACCATACCTCTAAAACCCGCAATCGCTCGAACTAAAAAAGTATCCTGCTACACGGAGGAAGTGCCCTCAGATGACTACTAGTGAATCCCCGAGGAGTAATAAGAAAGGTAGCAGTCGTCGAGAGCTCTTGTGTGCTGCTGTTGTGAGGAAAGAAAATGCAAAGGGTATCGTGTCCGCTGGCCCTTGGGAAAATGTTGTGGTGGGGTGTCGCCTGATTGGAATAGACACTCAAGCTTTGTTCGCGCCAAGATGATTCGATTTCGCCGTAGGCAAAATGAAGTCACCAAGGGGCGCAACAGCTTAAAGTCTAAAGTAGCCTCTGATGCACGTGACATGGACAAACCTCAAACTACACGTATTTTGCTTTTGTACAGTACACACTCTGTAGCCTTAGACACAGTTTACAATAGTAAAATTTCAAATACACAGTATATGTATTTAGACAGCTTCTCAGCTACTCCACTCATATGTAATAACGCCATTCACCATTTCCATTAAACTTAAGTATAAAAAACAATTTGCTACCATAATGGTATACATTCTCAATGTCCTTTTCCCTTTCCGTTCATTTTCTCTCGCCATCTCAGCCAAACCATATAGACTCGTTACTCTTCGCTCTTCGCTCGCGTGTCCAAGGTATGAGTAAAAAAGCTCTTTCCAACAAGACAGTTTCCCTCGACCCAGAAACCTATCTAGTGATTGCGCCTCCAATATTTAGTCCATTCACAGTTAGTCCTGTATTCGGGCTCTCTGCTGGAGTGTTCATCTTCTCTTGCTGAAGACGGATGAAAGCCAATTTCTGGAATTTATTGAGTGAGTTGAAGAAATGACGTCCAGCCTATTTACAAATTAGATATCGCTGCGAACGTGAGGGGGTAGGGTAGAAGTGGTTTACCATGTGCGCACTAATCCTCTCTAGCAACTCTACAACCGCAAATCGCACTCTCTGTAACGGATGGAAGAGCCCAACGGCAATCGGAAATAACCCACTCTGATTTTCAGGCATCACGCAAAGCAATTGGTTGATTTCTTCATACTCCACGACATAATCTCTCAGCGCGGTGTATATTTTAGCTGCTTCGTCGGTTGACAGCCTTAAACATCTTAGGCGATCAATATGATGATGTAGATCAAGAATCTTGATCGGCTTCGCCATGTAGAATTGCTGCACGTCCTATATCAATTAAGTCAGCGTACATTACCCCAAACTGCACCCCTTGGGAACATATAGGACTGATAGTCTTTTACCTGGCAAAAAGCATGGTAAGTTCTGCTTCCTCTCCACCCCTCGATTCGGGCCATGTTTGCCGCTAAGTCTCTCATCTTCGTTTGTTCGTCTGGCCAAACGTATCCATGGCCGCGAATGACATGATTTTCCTCATGCCCAATCCACAAAGCACTAGCTCCATAAACTAGTTCCTCAAACGCCGCAGCCATCCTCGTAAATCGCATAACCCAATCCCGCCATTTTGCCCTCACAGCTTTCTCTCCAAACTTTGACGTGATGCAATGATTTACGTCATCCATAAATGCATTGTCTCCTGTATCTACATGTCCGCTAATATTGGCTATACTCCCGAAGATTGCAGCACCATCGCCCGGTGGACATGCCTTGATTTCGGGAGAGATCTTAATCCGACCCGTGTCAATATTACAGAGAATATCCCACCATCCAGGATGATTAGCAAACGTCGGATTAGTGACACCAGCTATGAAGCCCGGAACTAAAAGTAGTTCATCCACTTTTGACAAATCAGTATATGGGAACGCGTGGCGCGTGAATCCACGTAACACTCCGCCGGATGCAAGTGCACACGCCGCCAATACATGATCTGCAACCTCCCCGGATGGTTTCAGGTGGCTAAGGAAAATGATCCTTTTCTGTGTAAGAAGCCCGTTGACCAGTACTATCAATGGGTGTGTATATGGGCCATTTGTAGTGAGATGGGGATGGAGAGCAAATGGTTGAGGGTTTGATGCGTGGTATTGGGAGAAGGTCGTTATTAGATGAATCAGAGAGAACTGATCCCGTGAGATTATAAGTTACAATCCAATACCAAATAAAGAAACAGGAAGTACATACATCTCCAACAGTTTCAGGCATTATTGCTACAGGAACCTTGATAGGTACCGGTATGCCGTTATAAACCACTTTGGTCTCAAATTCATGGCTATCCCTGTTGATTGTGATCCTTCCATTCATAAGCTTATTCACGTTTCTCCCGGGTGCTAAATCGATATATGTTGTTGGCCTTGTCTCCACATCTCCGTCACTAGCCGTCAGCATCCCTAATGAAGAAGGCGATCTAATTTGTTGTACTGCGCTGGGATATATAATGGCCATCTCTTCGAATTTCTCTACAAACATTTCTTTCTTCTCACTTGCAGAGAGGATTTGACGTTCAAAAATGGAAAAATCTGGCATGGCAGAGAGGTCCATAGCATTCACCGCTGTAAAAATTTCTGCTAGAGTATCGACAGTTGGTGATTTAAAGTATTCCTCAAGTGCTAGGAGCAAAATGGGCTAGCGAATACTGTTAATATATACTAAAGAAGCAGGAAAATCTATTTATTTACCTTATAGATATGGAGGAAGGAATGTCGTGTACATATTGCCATAGCCTTTACTTTTGCACCTCTATAAGATGATAAGTCTCCAACGTTATATACACAAATTTGCGATCACTCTCACCTTTTTTCCTTTTTATCATGCTTTGTGTTCACCAAGTTAAGAACATAAATTAGAGGCGCATGACCTGAAGCGTCTACTTCCACCTCCTCCCGCTCTGCGTCCTTGTGTAGAAAGAAGATAGTCCAGTCCTGGATGCGAACATGAGCTTGGTCCGGTAGCATGAGTTCTGCAAGCATGCTGTGGTCCCTGAATCAGCGACTTATTTTTTAAAAAGATTGCTGGGGCGGAAGTAGAAATTTCGCCGATAAAGAGGGTGGAACTAATGTCGCACTTCTATTCTCAATTGAAATATAGCGATACGTGATGTAACCAAAGCTGCCAATTGACTTTACAGCGTAGGATTGATACTTACTGTTCGTCACCGCTTATAGCAGTTGGGTATTGGTGTTCCATGGTTGGACCCTTATCAATGGCGAATTCGGCAACAAGAATATACTCGACATGCAACTGGTTGTTCCGTGAGCTTCGACTGCTCCTGGCACTAGCTCGTTCAGTATGGACCGTGCTGACACTATTTGAAGCAGCTCGTCCAGCCACCTCACTATTAGGAATACTCGTGCTCATATTGGCCGTGAAATTAGATAATATAGTAATTATATCTAGGAGTAGAAGTGAAGCAAATAGTTCGTAGGATTAATGGCAGCGATAGTAATAGTAGGAATAGCAGCAGTAGGGGAGTCCTAAATCCCGTGGGTAGGTCAGCAGGTAGATAGGAGATCTAGATGGAGGGTACTACTAAGTTGAGGAGGTCTAGATGAAGTAGACGAAAGGGGTATTAGGTTAGGAAGTATCAATGAGCGCAGTAGGTACAGGCAATCTCTTGAAAAGTTATTACCAAAATTCTGCTGGGTCAGGTTTCGGGGGTGTCGCGCGCTGAGGTGTCGCAGTTGTTGGTTGAGATGCCCCTCTCTTCTCTGGGGTACAATGGGATAGGTATCTTACCGTATTCGTTTTGAGCAGAGGAGTTGATCGGATGGATGGGATAGTAGATGTCTTGCTGCTGGTTCTCCTGTTCTGTTCTGTGTTCTCCCCGTAACCACCCTATTTACAACTTCATCCCGACTCCTGTGTGCTGAGTGGCTGCCGAGAAACTCCTTCCAGGGTCCTCTTGTGCCAATACTCTTCCAAGTTTCTGGACTTTGTGAAGGCTAAGCTGTTCCACTGTTCCAGGATCCGGGGGTGTGTGGCCAGAACTCCCCCTGCACATCAGACGGCGGCAAGCGAGAAATCTGCCCCACCAACCTTGTTCTCTGTATTGCTTTGTTTCCCCAGCAACGCATGCCAAGAAATATATTCCTGATAATAGCGAATATAACGTGACACAACTTAATCTGCCCCTGGTCTGTTTACCCGTTGGTCTTCGTTCATGAACAACCTCAACTTGTCCGTTAACAACAACTTCACCGCAGCCATCACTACTTGATCAATCCCCTTCTTTTGTAAAAATATCTGGGTCTCAACTTTGCTGTAATTTTCCTTAATAATTTTCTGCTAATTGTCAGACGCGGTTGTTGGTGGCAACAACAGGAGGTCTAAGATGTCCCCTAAAACTTCGTCCTCGAGTCTACACGACGGAATCAAACAGTACCTAACCGTTGAAGCTTGCTCAACCTCAACACTCAAACTCCTTGGTGAAGCGTTCTCCGCACCAGAGCCTGCGATCGCATCAGCCACGGTTAAAGTATCAGCACGATCGAAGAACTCGAAATCAACATCCCAAAAAACAATCACAGCAACGGAGGCCGTCACCATAACAGTACCATCGGCGTCGAAAATGCTAGAACGGTACAAACTTGCTATTGATGTTATTAATACTTGTCTGAAAGGCCTCGGCGATGCTACAAAAAAAGATACACTATCGCCCGTAAACACTACCGAAAACCTTGTACCAGCCCGGAAAACCGGGAAAATTGCCTCAGCCGCCAACAAGCCATTACAATCACGGTCAGCTAATCGGAATGATACAAAACCCGATTCGATAGTCAATCTAGCTTTGTGCTGCTCTCTCTCGATATCATACCTTAACTCAGTTCAGCATACCCCCAATCTTCCAGAGCTACCCCCTCTGCAAGTCGAAACGGCCCAAAGCAATCTTGTTTTGAAGTTGATACAACTGGGGATGTTTGAAATGGGGCTGAAGGAAGCTAGAAGTTTGAAGCGGAAACTAAATGAACATATGCAGAACGGCACGGTGGTGGTGGATTCTGAAGAAGATGGAGCGAAAGTATACCCCAAGGTGAAGGGAACTCTTAAATCGACTGCTGCGCAAACAAGAGCCGTTGGAAAGGAAAGCGCAGCCGGGGTTGCCAAACCCGAGAAAGAGTCTTTTAGTAAGATACTCGAGTTTAAGGAAGTGATTACATCAAAATCAGCTTTCCCGTTAGTTATTTCATGTCAGCTAGGGATTCTGCGATGTCTCGTTGGGATGAAGAGACCAGAGCTGATTGAGGTACTCACTACTTGTTTTGTGGGGGAAAAGAAAATTGGCTAATTAGTCTTATCTCTTCAGGCTATCATCCCCTCATTATTTGCCCCATACAATCCCTTGTCACTAATTCAAGCTCTCTCGAAATCTTCACCTCCTAAGGCGTTAGTCCAACTTAATGTTCTTATTCATATACTCTTGTCAATTGTGCCTTCAACCTCGAATTCAGCAGACAGCATCGCAATAGACATAAAGATGTCTTGCAATCCTAAGACAGCCTTGATACTACAAACAAAGGCTACCGAGTGTGTAATATTGAGGAAAGCGCTTCAGTCTGGTTCGAGGGGTTTGTCTGACAGTGACCATACTGAACAATGGGAGATCTGGCGAAAGTATTTAACGGCATATGTTCGGCGTACCCGAGATCAACGGAGTAAACATGATCGGTATAATTTCATCAGAGAGTCGGTAGATACCATCCAGCAGCTACTACATGATAATGATTCGTCAAAATCATTACCGTTAGAGGTCATGAGAACCCTTGCTACAGCATCCTTCGAAGCCGGACTATTGAGGGAAGCTGTGAGTTGCACCGAGGAATGGCTCATGGAACTCGAGACTACAAACAACGAGTCGGACGTAGCGTTGAAAGTTATCGGCAACGTTAGATTAGCGACTATCGAGTTGAAATTATCGACAGTTGGGAAGGATGGGAAAATAGTTTTAGATAGCGAAGTGGTGGAAGGAATAAAAGAGAGGGTTGAGATTGCTGTGGAGAGGCTTGCGGCAATAAGAACAGGGAGGAAGGGAGACTTGGAACTCCTGTTAGGCGAGGTCGCGTCTCTTAGACGGGGTGGAGTTAGCTTATTGGCAATCCTTTTGAAAGATGAGAATGAGAATGAGCTGGAGGAAGAAACGGAAGAGGAAAAATGTGCAAGGTGGACATTGAGGAAGCTGTGCGAATCGATTGCTAGGGGCGTTATTCGATTTTGCGGGAAATATCTGGCTATGGTAATCCCTGCTGAAGAACGGGCGAAAGCGACGAAAATCGTCACCTCTACAATCGATACGGCTGTCTCGACTGCCTGGAGAGGTTTTAATACCAGCGCTTTAGAGGCATGGGATAGTGTGGAAGATTTGATTAGGGAATCTTTAAGCATTATTAAATTATTACCGGAAGACATGGACCATGCAATTCTCTACGAAAAAATTTCGACTACCTATTGGCAGATACATCTCCTCTATCGGAAATCCGGTCTAGAGAAGGCGAGCATTCTGTCCCTAAGGAAAAGCGTCATGTCTCTTGATGGGCGGCCTGTAGCGGAACTACTTCGAGCCAACGTGGCGCTGAAGTGGGAGCGATTAGGAAATTTCTTTCTTACTGTCGGTGATTGGAGGAAAGCCGAGGATGCACTCCTGAGTTCAATGAATGTGTTTTTCGAGACTGGAATTTTGGAAGAGCTGGGGCAGAGTGCAACTCGGGGCGAGTTGTTTGGAGATGCGTTTGAAATGCCCACTAGGGAAGCGATAGTGGGTAGAGTTTTGGTTGGCCTAGTCAAGTGTGCTATCAAGAAGAGGGACGGCGTGGCTTCTTCATTACGGTTTGATTATGAAGGTATATCAGCAGCAGCACGAGGAGTACTACTTGAATGGGCAATGAAACTAGCGATCGGTACTATGGAAAATGACGGTGCGGTTGCCCGGATATTGGCGGAGAGATTGCTAGATGTATACTCTTTTAAAAAAATGCCTCTCCGGAGAGCGAGGGTTATTTCAAAGCTTGTTAGTCTGGCGGTCGACCATCCCGAGTTGTTCAACAAGAACGAAGTTAAGAAACTTGGTGATGAGACCTTTCAGTGGGCCGAGGGAGCTAATGATGGATTGTTTATGGAAGATGAGAAGCTAAGGAAGTATAAGGAGGACATTATGGCGGGATGCTTGGTAAGCTTAACGTTCTTGCGTTGGCAGGATAATGAAGCCGAACCAGAATCAATGAAAGCTGCATTAGCTTGCTGGAGTAGGCTTGTCAATGGATGTTTGACCTGGGATGCAGTCGTTGAGAAAGTCGAGGACATCAACGTGGTTATGAAGAGGCTAGAGATGGTTATTGAATTCTTCGAAATGAATGGAGAGATCGAGTTAAAAGTTTGCGCTTTGAAGGTCTTGGTCGCCTTTAGAGGGATTGAAGATAACGTGAACTATGATGGTAAGTGACCCCTACTATGGAAATATTAGGAAGATGTTTATAATTGTTTATTATAGCTCTCATCCATCTGCAAACCCACCTGGCGATGCAATACCTCCGACTCGGGTACTCCGGTAGGGCAGGAATGGCGTTAGCGAAGGCACGTGCTCTAATCAACAAAGCCCCAGCCGGGCTATCCTCCGCTACTGTATTGCAGTGCCATTTAGCGTATTCGGAGTACTTTATAAATATCAACAATCTTGAAAAGGCGGAGGAGCATTTTGCCACAGCCAGTGCACTTGTGGATGAAGACGAAGAGCTATCTAGCGCAAAGGTTTCAGGTGCTAGGATTATAAAAAGAGTTAAGATCAATAGGATTATTGCGGATGCATCATACATTATGAGTCTTTTGGCTTTCGAAAAGGCGAGTCATAATATATGACGATATTTTGATCTTTACGCTAATGTGTATTTCTGTATAGGGAAACCCTAATGACGGTTTGGCACATGCTAGGAGATGTGTAAGACTAAACCAACGTGCCTGGGCAGGTCTGGAGACTCTTAGCAAAGACAAAATGACATCGTCAGGGGCCAGCGATCTTGTCGAGGGTATGGCTGCACTTTCCACGGCTGATTCAAGAGGACCTAAAGTCCACTCAACCACTTTCACCTCACTGGCTTCTCCCCTCCTCTGGCCACTAGTTTCTGCTCTTTATGCGGGATATCTCCAGGCGTCTAATATCTACCGCCACCAAGGAATGATCCGAGAAGCTGAATTTTATCTTGAACAAGCGCTTAGGACTGTCGAGGCGGTAAATGCAATTCCAAGAGTAGCAAAAACGATGACCATGTACGGTGATTTGAAGGTTAGAGCAGGCTTAGTGGAAGAAGGGGAGGAGATGCTGGAGAAAGCTAGGAAGCTGATTACTAATGGAAGTGGTGTTGTTGATTTTGAGGTTGCGGCGGGAAATTTAGAGAGGATTAAGGGGGATTGGAAGGAAGAGAGTGAGGCTTATGAGCGCGCAGAGAAACATCTCGAGCAATTGATGGCAATTGACAGGATCGAGGGATTGGGGAGTTTCGAGCCAGACCCGGACAATTTAACAGAGACGTAAGTTGTACTTCATCGAATTTGGAGCCTGAGAGCTAATACCAATTAGGATCGCTAAAATGGCCTTGGAAGAGGTAGCTAGTAAGCCCGAACCAAAACCGAAAGCACCATTGAAGCGTAAAGGAAGGGCGGCCACAATAAAGCCAAAGGCTGCAAAAATCGAGGTCGAAAAGACTTCTCCTTCTATAAATGCTATTGTCGCAGGTGAATGTTCTGCACTTCTTAAGCAAAAGGGAAATGTCTTGCGGCTCAAAGCCCATAATCTTTCCATGCAACGAAAATGCGAGCAAGCTGAGGCTCTTCTCAAAGAGGCTGCAAAGCTTCCTGTCGGCCATCAAGAAGCGGTTGTTCACGGATTGACTGAAGCTAGGCATCTTTTTCTAGAAGCCTTGGTGTTAATTAGCTCCGATCCGGTATTTAGTGTTCTACAGGACTCAAGTGTGTATCTACACATCCATTATTTGGAGTTTTTGATACTAATATTTGATTTTTCTTAGCTATCTCTTTACCTAACATTGCCATGCCGAAACCTGGAAATTTAAGTCCAATTAGTTCTCCCGTTAAAAAGGCGATCCGCAAACCCACCAAAGAACGGAAAGCAGTTAGAGAATTCATGGAGCTTCTTGCAAGAGCCAGAGACGCGGTTTATAATGTCCACTCACGGGCTGCAAAATGCGGATCTTCAACAATGACTCATAGCGTAGCATCATTACTTAGTGAGATTATTGTTTTGATTCATGCAGTGAGTAATACGAAAGGAAAGGGACCCGAGCACCCCTTGTTTGCGAGTTACTCCCTTGGTAAGTTAGGATAAAAAAATTCCGTATAGCTACCGAGTTTAACATTTAGTAGAATTGCATAAAGGACTCTCACTCCAGAGGGAGAAAGCAGCCATCGAAGCAGAAAAGGTTGCCAACAACATACCAGAGGATTTAAGTTGGCCAACTAACGGGCCACACGGTGGGCCTATCCCAACAGAACTTAATCCATTCGATTTCTCTAGTTTCCAGAGAGATTACATTGATATCATCCCGATTAGATGGGCAGCTGTGTCGATCTCGTTGAATGAGAACCGCGATGAGCTTTATGTGTCCCGGTTCCAAGCTGGACAAAATCAGTTGATGATACGCTTACCTCTTACACGCCATAACTCTCGAGACGACTCTGAAGAACTTTTCGAATACGAGGACGGATTGCAGGAGTTAAACGAGATAATCGAGGGGGCGAATACTAGTGCTCACCAGGCCAAGGAAATGACTAGTAAGGGTTCGAGAAAGGAGTGGTGGGAAGAAAGGGAGGGGTTGGATACTCGTCTTAAGGACCTCCTAGAAAACCTCGAACATGTTTGGCTTGGTGGCTTTAAAGGTATATTTTGCCAGTACGCACGTCATTCTGGACTTCTGGCGAGATTTAAGGCGACTTTTGAAAAGGTTCTGGCAAGGCATCTCCCTTCAAGAAAGCGCAAGAAGGTTGGAAAAGTCAATATTGATCATAGGATCTTGGAGCTATTCATTGGACTTGGTCGGTCGCAGGATCAAGAGAATTTCAACGAAGAGCTCACTGATCTAATTTATTTCGTTGTGGATATTCTGCAATTTCACGGAGAAGGGAATGCATACGATGAGATCGATGTCGACGAGGCAAGTCAATAGGTTATTCAAGGCAGGAGGATCAGATGCTAACTAATTTGTAGATGATTTTGGAGCTCACTGATGCCTTGGATATGTATCATCAAGAAATTTCGTTTCATGCGGGCGAAGTCGAACACGAAATCGACCATACGATTCTTATTCTCGACAAATCTGCGCACATGTTCCCCTGGGAATCACTTCCATGTCTTCGTGGCCATTCGGTCTCTAGGCTTCCATCCCTGGCTGCACTTCGCGAGCGGATTCTAATGATGCAAGAAAAAACACCATTGCAGGCACTCCCAGGATTCTATGTCGATAAGGGAAAAGGTTCCTACATTCTTAACCCGAGTTCTGACCTAGTTAGTACACAAAAGATGTTTGAGGAAGACTTTAAGAAATTGCAGGGCTGGCAGGGCATCGTCAACAGAGTACCTTCTGAGGAGGAATTCCGCAAGACCTTGGAACAGCGTGATGTTCTCATATATTTCGGACATGGAAGTGGGGCACACTACATCCGTGCCCGGACCGTTAAAAAGCTTGAGAGGTGTGCAGTTTCGATGCTTCTCGGTTGTAGTAGTGGTGCATTGAAAGATGCCGGAGAATTTGAGCCTCACGGAATGTCGGTGAACTACTTGTTAGGGGGATGTCCTTCCTTGGTCGCGACGTTGTGGGATGTGACCGATAAAGATATTGATCGTTTCTCAAAGGATATTTTTGATAGGTGGGGGTTGTTTAGCGAAACGGAAAAGTCTTCGAAGAAAGGTAAAGGGAAAGCTGCTTCGTCTTCCGTGGCTGGAGTGTCGCTTGTGGAAGCCGTAGCAAAGGGTCGGGATTCCTGTGTGTTGAAGTATCTTAATGGTGCGGCACCGGTAGTTTATGGGATTCCGACATATCTGTCGTTTTGATTTTCTTTTTCTTTTTCTTTTTCTTTTTCTTTTTCTTTCCTTTGATATGATAGGGCAGGCATTGGGAGGGGGGCATTCTGGGGTGTTTGGAATTGCTTGAGTTTTTTTGTACTTTTCACTACCCGTTTTTTTAGATCATGTGTATGATTATGCCTTTACGACAATGGGGCCCCAATGTACAGTATGCTTTTATAGCTGTAATTAAGTATTGGCAACACTTTTACAAGGGCCGGGATAAATATCGGAATGTTGTACTTTATTCCCGAGTCACAGTCCATGACTGTGCTTAAAGAGAAAAGTATCGTTATAGTAACTAAGTACCTACATGAGCCCTCTCCATATTGAAATTACGCTCAGGTGAGGCTACTCGTATCTGGTTGATAAGAGCCAAAACGATTGGGAGGTCAGCTTAGACGAGCTAGCTAAGAAATGCAGGTACACAATTTAGCACAGCCTACAGTCGTTGGCCAGCTGCCAGTTAATCACGGGTTGAAACAGCTTTGACTTGCCGAGGCTGCCCCCCTCACGTCGCTGGTGCATGTGCTGTAATAACCACTCTCGTACCCCGGATTTCACGATCACCCTCCACCTCCAACTTTAACGTCAACCATTTACGTATATCGTTCAGCTCTATCGTCCCTTAATGGCCTCCTCATCCTCTTCGGGACCTGTGGCTCGTGCGCTGGACCCAGCATCCAAGCAGATGTCCAACCCGAAAGCCAGCGCCGCGATCCATCCCGCATCACATGCTCGTCGTCTTCTCATCCTCTCGCTACGATATGCAATTTCACCAAAGGAATACGCGCTTGTGCGACATCGTGTGCTCCTCAAGGGGCCGTCTACAATTGCCTCCCGAATGCCGTCGGAGAGCCGGTTTGAAGCCGTGTGCGATTCTGCCGAGGATTACGTGCCTGCTGCTACGCGCGCTGGGTTGCGGGTGTTTCTAGCTAGTAGTCTAGCGCTGTCTTTGTGGGATGCTGTGTCGACGAAGTTAGCGAAACGGAGAGGGGGGAAGGAACTGTAGGGATTTTTTCATCTCCAAGGGTCGCATCCTGCATACGATAGCTGATTTTTAGGAATAGGTCGGCAGCAATCCACTCCAAACTATTCAAGAATTCAAATATCTTATTTTCCCTTTCGCTCTCTACCCTTGTAGTTATTCATAGACTGCTTTATCGCTTTCTGTACCAATTGCGCTCGAATCTGCTTTTGCAGAATGCGCAGGCACGACGGTTTCGACAACGACATCCAAAGATCTCGAATATGTTCACTTCGCCGCTGTCGCCTTCAATAGGGTCGTCGTTAGCTGGGCTGGCGTTGTTACTCCACCCTGCGTCTGACCGGCGAGTTACGATATCCGTCTATACATTCGTTAAGGCCTTGGAGTATTCATATAATAAATTAGAGGACGATGGGTGGTTTCCGGATCGGCCATGGGTGTGTTACTTCAATACTTTACTAACATAAATATTACTGGGCTGGTTTGCTGACTTGCAATTGTAGTGGTTTGGCTCTTGGCTTCTTTTCCCAATCACCTCTGGGCAGCTGCTTTATGCTTTTGTATTTGACAGAGATTGTTTTCCGTCAGAGTACGGGGGGTTTATTCTTGGGTACTCTAAAGAATATGTCCCTCAAAAACCAGAGGATTATTCCGGCTTACTAAAATGGCCCGGTCCTTACGAAATCATGGACAGTATCGGCAGAATAGCTGGTTCAAACTATCCGTACGCCTCGCCACTCCCAACTCTTCAAAAACAAAAAACTGACCTCTAATCAACAGACCATTCAACTCTCCAATTCTCTATCCTGAAGCCTCCCTTCCTCTTCCCCTTTCCTCAATAACCCCTATTGTCTCCCCTGCCCATCCCACAATAACCTCTCTCCAATGCACCCTTCTTCACCCCCACGAACCTAGCTGTCTTAAAAATTACCTTAACTTCTGGGCCTCCGAATTCACAAGCGTAGCCAAGTTCATGGGGATTTGTTACAGTATTACCATGATTCCGCGATACAGATATTTTTTTAAGAACCCTATTAACGCACTCACGAAACTGGCTAAGAGTACATTGTTGACATCCACTTTCATCACGGGTTCGATTGGGACCGCTTGGGCGACATGTTGTCTCTTTCAGAAGATCCTTCCGAGAGGGATGTTGCCAAAGGGGCGGTTTTGGCTCAGCGGGGGGTTGGGCGGATTATGGGCGTTTGTGGATTCGAGGGGTGGGAGGGGCAACTTTTTGTATAGTTTTAGATTAGGTATTATTAGTGCGTGGAAAGTTTTGGTGAAGAAGGGGTTAGTTAAAGGTGTTAAGTATGCTCCCCTCCCCTCGGTTTTATTTAAAAATAAAAAAAAGGAGATATTAATATACTCGAATAGAAACGGGGATGTATATCTTTTCATACTCTCCTTGGCACTCATTAACTCCCTCTTTGACATGGACGCCCACTCTGTTTCCGGGAGTGCTGCACGAAGGGTACTTAACTCTATCAGGGGGGTTGGAATGAAAGATCCGGTTACAGATTCAAAGAAAGCACGGGAGCAAACAAAGATCATGGAAACGAAGACAGCAGAAGGTAAGGGTAAGGGAAGAGCTCTTTAATAACTATGGGGGTGCGAATTATATAGTTTAGTTTAGGAGCTTTGTTTTCATTGTTGGCTTTTGTTTTCTGGGCGTTAACGGTGGGGTTGAAGAGCTAGTGCTGAGAGAGGGTATGGATGTACGTCCGTATATTACGTAGTGTTACTGCATTGCAATTTCTTGGTATAGATATCTCGAAATGGAGACATGGGTGGAGCATAAGTTCAGTCCTTGATATTTAATTTGACTGGTGGGCGTGATGGCCAATCTAACAACACTAACGAGGTGTAATTCGAAAGGAAACTGTTCTATTTGCGCCTCGAATTCTAAAGAAAAACTTCGCTGCTATCCTTTGTACAGTATTCTTTACCATAGGGAAGCCTCTAGTATATCAATTAGATCCTTCTATATACGACCTAGAGGAAATACGATACGCTGAACCCCGTACTATTCTCATACACTCATGAATTTAAATGTAATATAGGAGACACATAAGTCTTTTTAGATTCCAGTGAATCGATGACTTAAGCTGCATGCTCCACCTACGTTGGTGGGGTCGATATATTAATCGCCTCTTTCTGCTGTGTCTTAGTTCCCACTCAAACAAATTCTATCTCGACCTCATGAAGATTACTTTCCCACAACTCTGAAACATCCGATACTTCTTGCAACGCTGGCCTATGGTCTGCATCTCTGTTGAACATTTTATGACGATATCTCATACAATTTGCGGAATTCCGTATCTTTCGACCTTTTCTGGACTCCACAGGCACCGGTTCGATAATGACCACTCCAACTGATATCGCATATCACTGATACCCCCCCCGTTGCCCCCTAAAATACACCATAAAAATCCCAGCGAATAAACCATCGCCGCCTTCAGCTTATAGTCTAACGTATATTTTCAAAAACCCTCCTTATAAACACACCTTCCAGGATCAATATAATCATATGCTGGGTTCTGTCTTCCCAAGATATTATATCTATATTGGCCGTGTTTCCAAGTGCTGAATTGGTAATAAATTTAGACTTTTGGGAACGAGTAATACGTCCAATTTGCACCCTTCTCAAAACCAATCAGTATCAAATTTGAGCCTTCTGACATGGTGAGGATGATGTTGCCCATTTTAAGACTCGTGTACATCCCACATCGAACTTTATTTATACAATTTTCATACATGTACTTTAAGACATGCAAGAGGGTGGAGGTAAGTTGACAGGCCCACTTTGCTTGGCCGTTTTTCTGAGTGTTCTAGCAACAACCTTTGCTGGAATAATATCCCCAAGTTTCCTATCCACATAGTAGAGCGTAAGAAAACCTATATTTAATTGTATAGGATCAGGGAAGTAGAGATATGCTAGATCGGATGGGTTATGACGTGAGTACACTGTCTCCTTAGTGACTAGGTAAGGTGAGTACTGGAGAACATTCAGATGAAGGGGCATATTAAGAAGGGAGTCAAGTTCCTGGTAGAAGCGGTAGGGTGGCTTTTTTTATTTGAAGGCATACAGGATTTTAGGGGCTTTTGGTTGAGGAATAGGCATCGAATGAACAGTGCTATGGAGCCATGTCTTGAGAAAGAGAGACGTGACGGAGTTGTGGGAGGCATTTTTCGGCCACAAGTATGCAAAGCTACTTTTACTAGTGAGTCCTCGGGTAGTTCTAGTTTAATACCCAAAAATTTCGTAGCGCGACAAACGTCGGGAGTTGGTTCTCGAAAGTCCAGTCCGGATTAATGGTAGCCTTGAACATCAACTTACTTACCACAGACCGCTTCGCGAGAACATGATGACCAGGAAGGTCACCAGCACTAGAAGGAACCAACGATATAGTTTTATCGCCAATAGCACAAGCAATACTGCCAAGTTCCTAATTTTCTCCGATCGTAATGGTAGAAGTGTCAAATGAAAGAATGTGTAAAATTCCTTGAAATCAGGGACACTTTGGCTCCATTTTGTCAGAATCTGATGAACCCGAACCCAAAATCTGTTGCTGTTTTCCCCCCTCCCTGTCCAGACCCGGTACATGTTCATCTTAATTACAACAAAAAGGGGGCAAGTGATGCATTTTGGCTGTGCATATATATATTGCGATGACTCATAGCTTCCATAGATAGTCTGCTCAGCGTTAAAAAGATGTGACAATGAAAGGGTGGCTGGAGAATCTCTGCGAAATAAAGGGGGTAGCCATGGCGATGACGGTGATTGCAGTATTGAAGTGATCTGCTGAGGCAAGGCCCAAATCTTAGAGTGTAGCTTAAGTGGTTTAGTTTTCAGTAGAGGTTTTCTGACGTAGTTTGCAGGAGGGTCTCGAAAGCCAAAAATCGGGAACCTTCTAGTTACCGAAGCAACCCTTAGCATGCTGATAAGTTCAAATTAGGCTCATCTCTATCTCTCTGCCATAAGTACATGTATGACTAGGCACGAGACTAGGGTTAGGTACGAAGTATATGCATATTAGGCCTCTTCCGTATGTCTTCTCGTGTTACATGGAAGCCCGTAGAATATTAGAATGTTAGAATGTTAGAATGCCCCGAATATCGGAGGCAGAGGGGTCGTCTTTAAAACGCTGCTTTCGTTACTCTTTATGGTTGGTATCGATTAGAAAGCATGCCATAACCCAAAGACTAAGTTGAGTAGAATATGTCATAATAAAATACATATGTATACATATAAGATTCACTGGTTGAGAACATAATATTTTTATTGGAAACTGAACAATACATGTACCTACGAGGCAAGGAAGGGCTAGATCCCGATACGGCAACTTATAGCTACTACCACCAGCAGAGCCAGACAAGAGCTCCTAAATTATTCATTTGTTGGAATAGCATGAACTTACAAAGTAGCTTTTTTTAATAAAAAAACTACCTCTTAGGTATTACGTAGAGAGGCTCGTTATTTAAGTCCCTACTAGTACCCTAACCCTAAAATTTTAAGATTTTTCTTATAATTACAATGTATCTAGTTCTTGAGATCTAAATAGGATTGAGTAATGTAAAATTATTTTATTTTATTTTTTGCAATGGTAGTAATTAATTTTTCTGGTTGACTAGCAGTTTGACATGTCATCGGTTCATTGTTGCCTCAAAAGTTCATTTCGGACTTTGGTAGCTATGAGCCGCCGTAGCCGCCGTACCATGATCTCCTCGCAACCACGGGCGGACGAACTAAATATTGGAAGGCGATTTGTTACTTAAATTCGCAACTACGAGTTGATAGTAAAACAAAGACGTTCGGAGTCCGGCAAGCCTACTGGCCCCTAGTATATACAGTACGAAAAAACTAGGTAAAATTATTACCAGATTCATGCAAAAAGAGCGTGGGAATAAGTTTGACGCACTACGACATCTCTTGAAGAATCACGTCACATAGCTAGAAAGATCTTTCACCAATCTAGCATTTACATATACCAAAATACCATACCACTACCATACCAACTTCATTACCCTTTTTCGTACTAGAGTATAGAATTTGCTGTGCTAGATTCGGGGCTTGGGTATGTATCTACAAGATCTTATCTTCCGAATAGATATCTTTCGCGAGTTTGAGGTTTCGGATACCCAAACCCCCAATTCTTACTAACAGTACTCTCCAAAAATAGCCAGCATACACTTAAAACGCGAAATTTCCTAAATCCCACACAGCTCTCTCCTGCCCTGACCTGACCAAAGAATTGGCTTTAACCGAAAGTAAGAGTGGCTCCAGCATTGGCAACGACGTATGCCGGCAAACTAGCAGTGCCACCAGGACTAATGGTATATGGCAAGCTTGGGGGGCTTCCAAGTGAAAGGGCCTCGTTAGTTCCACTGCCAAAGTCATTGCCTACGGCATAAGCATATCCAGCATCGGTGGAGTATAGGGGGCTATCAACACCAGAGAAGACATTGTATCGGACATAGAGTTTGGCTCCCTGGCGGGTATTAATGCCGTCGTTGCAATCTACAAAGTAGTTGTTGACGATATCGCCGGTGCCAAAGCGGAAAGACGGAGTACGGGAATTAAGGTTTTTCCAGTAGTTATGTTTATAGGTCACAGTCAGATGACCCGAGTCTTCAGCAGAATTTGAATCAGAGTGGCCAACGAGGGACGCCTTCCAGTGGTCGTGGAGGTAGGAGTAGGAAACAGTGATATAGTCGCAGCCGTGAGTAATGTCTAGGAGACCGTCATAGTAGTCCTGTGCATTTAAAGTGTTAAAGCTATATCTTTGAATGTTACCCGTAGATTCGAAGGATTTCAATCACCTTGTCATGGTCCATATCTGAAGAGAGATCAACGTGATCAACCCAAACATTGCTAGAGGCCTGAATCCCAATAGCATCACCAGTGTCGGCCAAGACTTTAGAAATCTTCAAATTCCTGATAATGACATTTTTCTGCCCATTGACGCGGAGTCCAATTCCGACCAAAGCTATTTCATCATTAAAAACCGATTACTCGATTACCTTACTTTGTACCTAAATTGGACTTACAAGCTGCGGAGGTTTTCCCAAGAATACTCTTGTTAGAACCAATGTTAACAACAGCGTTACCAGTAATGGTCCCAGTGATGTGGATGATTGCAGCTGTCGTCCCAGAGGCTGCAGCCTGGAGAGCAGATAGAGTGGAGACTGTAGTCACTGATGAAGCAGCAGCACCTCCCGTAGTTCCTATATATATCGCCAGATGTCAGATGTTATTCGTAAGGGTTTTGTTTACGCTATAACTTCG
Source organism: Gyromitra esculenta (assembly GCA_038503075.1). Taxonomy (NCBI): domain Eukaryota; kingdom Fungi; phylum Ascomycota; class Pezizomycetes; order Pezizales; family Discinaceae; genus Gyromitra; species Gyromitra esculenta. Next base: position 1,955,883 of record JBCAML010000001.1, read on the forward strand.
GTTGCATGTGGCATTCTTGTACCAAGTATTAAAACAATGAAACAATGATTTAACAAAAAAAAAAAAAAACAGATGTTATTCGTAGCCATATATTAAACAAAACGAAAAAACGAAAAACAAAACCTACCTCCGTTCGCGGTAGCATAACCAGCATTCGCTGCCTCGGTGGAAGAGGCTCGCTTGATGAGACTACGAGGGCCAGGAGCTGCCTATAATTCATAATCATCTTCAATTAGAAGATATATCTATAGTTTTAAAGATCTAGATATCGATTATTGTGTTCAACGAACCATTGACAGCTGCGCCAGGGCCGCAAGACCCAGTAAGATCGAGAATTTCATGACTATCGAGAGAAAACCGAAGGATATATCGTATGGTGAGATGAACTTGAGTTTATGGGATGAAGAACAGAATCGGGTGTTAAGTGGATTTTCTATTCCTTATATACTAATTTTTAACAATACTAGAATACAGCTACATATACCACATCAACCTCAAAGATGTATACTGACTCGACTCCCAATATTTTTGAGATTGTGTTTGCCAAGTATCGCATATGAAAATTTCGGTGGAGATAGATCATGGGATGAATACCAGTACGCTTCTAAGCCCTGTAGCTTAGACCAAGCACTGAATCATAATTTCTTACATGTAATCCCATAAACGAGACTTCGCATAAATTCGCGTACTCGCGAGGTATACACCGAGCATATCGAGCGGTATGGAAAAATCGGTCTCGTTTCCGGATTTACCCCGAGGCAGAGAATAAAGAAGCGCCAGTACTGTACTAATTAGCATGGGTTCACTCTGATCGCTTATTCTGGGGACAATACCGCGCATTCGAAATATGCTCCCAAGACGACATCATGAAGATAATCTAGAATTAAAGTGACGAATCAAATCTTTTGGTGTGTTGGCTCGTGTATATTATTTTTTTATCTAGAGGAATTAGTAAAGATGCGCAGCTGCAGCGGTAAGGAGTCTGGTAAGGATTCTGTGGGTACTCAAACCCTTGCCAATTTTTGTTGGGTGCCCCACGTAGCAATAAACTTAAATAATATATAAGAAATACATGTATTCCCATCCGGTTAAAGGGACGTCGACCAACGTTAACGCGCAATGTAGCTATAGCTGGAACATGTCAACAGTAATGCCATGCCATGCACAAATTAATAAAATCACCATTACACATACACATACCGATTAGGAAATCTCGGCGAAACGCTGCGGGGATACACCGAACTTGAAAGTATTTATTTAACCCCTTGTATACGTATACGTATAAGTACGCGTATCGACAGTAAACTACAACCGGCTTACCGGAGTGTAAAGAGGGTGTGAAGTACACGTAGTCAGTGAGTCCGCCTTTCCGAAGGTACGGAACTGGCGAAAATCACAAAGGCGGTGAAGCAAGTGCAGCAGTAAGAGAGAGTTAAAAGAGTGGTGGGGAATGTTGCGGCGGGAGCATGCAGATGTATTTTGGGTTTATTTTCCCATTTTGTTTTGTTTTACTTCTACGTTGTTTTGGTTCTGGCTCGCGATTTTTGGTTTAATATGTGCGCAGTGCGTTAAGAGTACATAACCTAAGGGTTGAATGTGATGAATGAAATAATAAATAAATATAGCTGGCTTGCAGCTAAATCTCGAGTGATTTCATGTGTTTCTACTACCGAAATACAAAGATCATAGTTTTATCTTCTAGGTGGTCAAGGAGGCTCTCCAAAGAAAAAGCCCCTCAGTTTAAATTTCATGCAACTACCCTTTCTCTAGGAATTGTCCTAATATTTCCTGCCCGGACAAATAGGCTAGACCTAAGGGTTATCAAGCGGGAACTAGCTGTCTTTCATCTGCCACCTGAAATTAATTTACATTCATATATGTTGCTCGTATAACTAGGCTGCTCATAAATTACTCTTAGTATCTTGAGCTTAGGCGTATGTTCCTCGAATTCGAGCTCGTGTGACTAAAAAAATACAAAAATACCTATTCCAAACTCTGGATGCATACTGGTACAAAGCAACATTGGTCGGCTTTATTTTCCCCGAGTGATTTAAAACTCCCTATAAAGATATCGATTGGTTAGTTAACGTTTATACCCTATCTCGGGGTTTGAAAGACACGTGCACCGAATTAATGCAGCGATCTTCCAAGCACACCAACCATTTCCCTCAGCATAAAACTTCAGGGATTGTCGATTATTTTATTCCGGGAGTTCTTGTAAGGTCTCTTCTAGCTAAAGTCTAAGGGATTCTTGTAATTGTAACTATAAGACTTTTGGGTAAGTGTTCTCGTCTCCTAACACCCGAAAGGCCGATGAGCAGGCTCAAAATAAGTACATCAGCCTATCATCCGTTGTACAGTTACTGTTACCGTAGCTTATGACCACCACGTTTTTGACTAGATGTTTGATCTAGTACAGACATCGAGGCTCTGCTAATATCGGAAGGGTATACCATAACTCTTAATTAATCAATGAAATATGTAAGTCTGTTTTTCTAAATACACTCTAAGTCTCACAACTTGATCTGGCACGCTCGTAAATTTAGGGTTTTGTCTATTGTTTGTATGATTGTAGTGACCTAATCTGCGTAAGATGACCACCCTAGTAATTCCATCTGCGCTTGTCCTTTCGTAGATTACGACTCCGCCAGTAGTTTCAAATCGTTGTCATACGACTGCTACAATATCTCGAGCGTAGTCCCGGATTCCTTTACGTATCATAGGACTAGTCTCGCAATCAGACATTCATTCGCTAAAATCAGGGTTTTTGATGGAGTTATAGAGACAATCTGTCAACATCCAATATAGGAAAGGATTGTCACGTGACAAGTGAGCTGCGAAACCGTCACGGAACATACATACATGCACACGAGTGAACTCTAATTAAGGGAGGTGGTCAAAGTTAAATAAGGGCCGCGAATTCAACATAAATTCCAACTAAAAATAGCTACGATACTTCCCTATATATTCTAGTATCTCTGAGCACAAACAATGTTCAAAATGTGCCCATCGGACTCCTTTCTTACGTTACGGCTAACCTATACCCTCGGAAAACAAATTGCCCGAAAACTAACTCCTCATGATCTCATCTATTGGAATCCATCGGACATCACTCCGTATAATTTCCGATGAGTGCTATATATTAGGGAGCCCACGAATGCCAGAGCTAAGATAGCAATAATATCTTGTAGAATACTACTTCTCTCATTCTTTGAGACTAACGAGATCCGCCTGGAATCAATATATGAGATGAAGGTACAAATATTATAACCCCATGGCCATTCAAAAGTGAGAGGAAAGTAGGCCTAGGCCTATGTAGGTATAGAATGTAGCTACCCATATAACGAAGAAGTCTCACTTAAGGCTCCAGAACTCAGAAAACCTAAAGTTAGCAGTGGAGATATGCACATACTTATCACCAATTACAATTTAGGATATATATTACAGCCTTGCGGCTATCCTGGCCAGCTAGATAGTAATTGCCTATACTACATGTATGTATCTATCCTAACTCATCAGAGCCCCAATGCTATATTAAGTGAATCGTGCATAGGCCTCATGCCGTGTTCGGACTAATTCGTGTGGGGAATTTCTTATATGTATGGCGTGATCATGTGTTTGTATATATGTACTTTCCAGATCTAGATAGCCTAGGCCAACTATGAGCTTGGGAACAAAAGGTTAAAAAGAACACCATCCCTTGAAATGTCACATTTAGAAAAATATTTATTCAAAGGGTCAGCGATGCTGTAGGAATGTAGGATGAGACGGGCCGTGCTCTTAAGTTGAAACCACGCCTTGAAATCGGTGTAGACTTTCCCTCCGAGATTTGAGAAGTATTTTTAAAAAAACACACGTTACCGAATCCTGTGAAATATTTACGACTTGTTTCTTATTTCAAAGGTGTTGGCGAGCTCGGTCGCTTAAGAACTAATACTCTTTGACACATCCTCTTGGCCGCGTATGCTGATTACATGTGTTCTGTAAAATAGCCTATCTTACTTTAATCATATCCGTTTCCATCTTACGCGTACGTAAGTATATATATGCTTTCTAGCCTTATTACGTGATAGAAATTTCCAAGAGATTGTTTTATTATCCAACATACACAACCTCTAATAGAGTTATTATAGAAAAACGAGGGTAAACGAACGTCCAAATAGTCAATAGCACTACTAAAGTCTTTCTGACGAACCCAGAAGACCACTAAAAGCTTTAGATCTTAAGTTGTCATAATTCTGCCAGAGGCTGTAAAATTCCTAGGTTCAACGGATACCAAGCAAGCGCTCCTCCAAATATATGTACGTAGGGTGCGCTGCAGGAAAATGATGCACATTTCATGGTTTTTAGGCTTGGTGGCGACATAATATATAGCTACATTTTGTCACAACGCAAAATCCATAATATCGGGAAATTTCGATTGGAAGATAAGTTCCCTGTGCCTTGTGATAAAACATCAGTTATTGTTTTCATAAAAAGTCACTCATTCACAGAGAAGATTGCAATAACCTTAGAGTTAGTATGAAATGGGCCAGAATTATACGTACACCAAGTGTACTTTATTTATTGAATCTCTTCCCAGGAATCAATTTAAGTTGTCTGATTAGCCTCTATTGAACTTGGTAGCTTTCAGAGACATGTTGTTGAGTGCTATTGCCTCTGGTCACAATGTGCATCACTTTGCTACACCCTACATGTACGTACATCCTAACAGAAATACCAGCCAATTTGAAGACCATAGATCAATGCACGACATATGGTGAGATCCACTGTGGTAGGCGATGAAGGGCCTCTACGTGCAGTGGCTCCCAGCCACACGACCAAAATGGCCAGATGATGAATTTGGAACAACTGTGTTGAGTTGAGTGAAAGATCCTAACGCAAAGGGCGTGTATCCCTTTTGGCGTAGGATTATAATCTTTCTAACTGAGATGTCGCTTCTTAGCTCCGATAACCCCTGTTCTTGGCTTGGCGGGGCAAATTTCCCAAAATAATACAATTGTTCGCAACTAGTCACACAACCAGCTTAGTCGTGCAGCCTGGGGCACTATACGAGTGCTTGCGTGTTCTAGTTATTCAATGCTGTGCTGCAGATACTCTTCACCCTTTCGCAGGTCAAATTTCGGTGTGATGATGCGGTCGGATTGCAAAGGCATACTACGCATCTTCAGAACAAGCTTTGGTTGTATGACTGCTTAAACGGATCGGATACGCGCTATCGTCCTAACATAGCTATAGACAGCATACGAAATGCCTATACAGAAACCGGTTATGTGTTAGAGGTTCAAATTCCAGACCTGCATCCCCGAGAAGGGTACTTGATAAATAGGGAGAATTAGCCCCAACAGAATTCTAATATCTGACGTCGTTCAAGAGAATTCGATAAGATAAGATAAAGCCAAGCGATAAGATAAGATTGAAGATGCCCCACACTGCCCCTCTTCTTCTGTTTTTCAAGCAGTGTCGTGTACGTAGCAATTCCCCTCCTTAGGTATCCCTTTTACCGTGGAAACCATGGATCTCGTCAATCAGTAAGTACAATCTCAATTCTTCAATATCTGCAGGTACCTTGTGTTGAACTTTTCGCAGCTTAAACGATCGTCTTCTCTTCGCGGTGCCCAAGAGTTTGTTGTTCTTCCTTGCACTCTGAGTCATTGACCCTGTTCTTTGCGCGCATCCCATTGCTAATAAGATACCTGCAATGAAAAATCAGAGGGCCGCCTTCACCAAAGCTGTTTAGATCTACTGCAAGGATCAGATATTCAATTTCATCGTCACTCACGACTGGACATTGCGCTATGCTTGAATCTTCCTATAGCTCTTATCTTTCTCCCAGCAGCTGATATCCCCCGCTTCGTCGGCGAAGGAAGGGTTGATCTTGGAATTACTGGTCGCGATCAAGTGGCAGAGTCTTGTGCAGATGTTGAGGAGCTTCTAGACCTCGGATTCGGGATGTGCAAGCTTCAGGTCCAAGTCCCTGAGTCAGGGGATTTCACCGACCCAAGACAATTGATCGGCAAGAATATTGTTACCAGTTTCACCGGCCTCTCCAGCGCTTATTTCTCCAAGCTCGAAATAGAGCAAAGGTCCGAGAGGACGGCCAACACGAACATGGGTTTGGCACCCGAGGGTATCTCACGGCCCACAAGTGCAATGGAGATCGTTGGATTGGAAACCAAAATCAAATACGTTGGTGGGAGTGTTGAAGCAGCTTGTGCCCTGGGTTTGGCAGACGGGATTGTGGATCTTGTTGGTGTGCTCTCACTTTCTCTGCAAACATATCTGCTTGGCTCTGGCTGATATTTTACGCCTAGAATCCGGAGAGACCATGAAAGCGGCAGGATTAAAACCAATTGCCACGGTCCTAGAGACCACTTCTGTTCTTATAAAATCCAAGCATCCATCAAATCCGCAACTTGTCAAGACCATTGAATCTAGGATACGTGGTGTCATTAGTGAGTTCCCGGAAGTTATATTTTTATTACAGCCAAACATTAATCAAATACTCCAAAACATATAGCGGCCAAAAAATATGTGCTTTGCACTTATAACGTTCCCCGGAATAAGCTTGAGATAGTCAAGAAGATCACTCCCGGAAAACGTGCGCCGAGTGTTACGTCGATTGAGGAGGAAGGTTGGGTTGCAATATCAGTTATGGTAGAAAAGCGTAAGGTCGCTAGTATTATGGATAGGTAAGTCCAATCACTCTCTTTTGTTAGCGACGACCAGCGCAAGTATTAAGCATTCAACTCTGTAGTCTCGAAGAGGTTGGCGCAACCGACATCCTGGTCACTATCATTGCAAACTCAAGATCGGCACCGGACCCATTGCCGTAGTCGCTTCGAGCTTTATCTAGGTTAGGTGCTATATAAAAAAGATTTTTTTGCAGTAATTTGTGTCTATTGCGACAGTTATTTCATACTTTGGAATATATATATATAAAATGGATAGATAGCGCGGGGTTGTGGATCTAGCATCCTCCCTTGGAAACAAGCATTTGAATCCTGGCTGGACCTTATGAGGTTGAGATAAGGATGGTTGATAAACAACACTCTCCCCCTCATTTCGTTATTTGAAAATTTTTTACGTACACCCATCCACTGCGTCCTTTCTCATGTAAGACGGCAGTTGGTGAGCGGGGCTTTTCACTACACAAAAGCAAGGTGAGACAGTTCACGAAATCTCACTCGAGGCAAGCCGCACATGCACGTCATCGTAGATTTTGTCAAGCACGCGGTTGCGACAACTTCCACTTATTCAACGCTTTCAACCGATCTCCGTGCCTTTTCACATTTTCCACCCCACACACTAAAACCACACTCCTCTGATTTGCCTGTTTCCGAGTCCCCGTTATGACTGGCTCAGGAAGCCTTGGCACAGGCTGAGAAAAGAACCCCGCCGACTCTCCGGTCCCCGCCCCCGCCTCAATTTGATTTACCATCAATCCATCTCATGGCCAACTCCAAAGACCAAATCCTCAGGCGTCTAGGAATCTCCGAAGGCGCATATTCCCAGATCCGAGTGAGTATTTCTCCTCTGTCGTGGCTATCAGCTCGTTTTCTCGGGTTTCGCTGACGACTTTAGTAGGAGTTTCTACGGAAAAACGTTGATTGGACTGCTTTCGCCGGTGGTTACGAGGGCTTCACTGCCCTTCCGGAGGAGAATCTGGCAAACCTCAAGCAGAAGTTGGTCAGGCGGTTCCCGGCGCTCGACGGCAAAGACGACGAGATTGTCTGGATCATCAAGCGGCGCTACAGGAACCACCAAACGATCAAGAAGCGGAAAGAGAAGCGAGCTAGCCGTCTGACATTCCTAAGTTTTTTATGTGCCTTTTGTCAACGGTAGCAGAATGCAAAAACTGACCTTTGTTTCTCTACTTCTCAGGACTCATCGGAGAACGCAAGAGCGACGAAATCCGCATCGTCGATGAGGCGCGAACTCGCGATAGTCACATTGATAAACGACGCGTAGCCAGTATCAACTACCTGCTAAATCCATCATGATACTCGCTTTCGGTTAGCCGAGGATCGTGGAGGGGGATTATAGAGATCTGAGGGACAAAAAAAAAAATTACGAATCAATAAGTCGGTACAATTTAGAGTCCCTATACCCATAAGCCGTTTCTGGCTAGTGAATACATGATATCAATTGCCTGTAACAAATTCAAGGCGTCTGGCTATACTTATGATATTCTGTCACCAAAAGAAAATTACGTCCCCCATGTGGCCACGCTGTTTTTTGTAACAAGATTTCCTGGCTCTTAGCATTGCGATGAGGGAGGCTAGAGTAATAATAGTTCCGTAGAATCAAAAAAGTCACTTCCCTGCGTTATTATGCGGGTATGATACAAATCCATTGCATTAGTTAAGTTGGTGCAATTTCCCGAATCAGGCTCAGCCCCTTAGACGGGCTCGATTGAAATATCCCTAACACGTATTGAGTCTGTGACTGCTTGGTCCTGCAACCAATGTACATGTGCACGTGAACTTTCGAAACCTATAAACGTTGAGATAATCTTGATAAAAGTTCGATGGAAAGCGACAGAATCGAGATGGAGGATTCGGGGTCGGATCGACCAACCGAAAATGTAATGCAGTGGTTTTTTTCCGCTTCCGCGTTTATAAAAACCCTGGTATTCAAAAACAATAATACGAGTGGAAGAGTGATACCGAGGTATTCTTTTTCAGCCTCAAGAACCGGAAACTAACAAGATCGAAACCGATTGACCAATTGGAAAACACTGCTTTGGCCCTTACTCTCTCATAGGTGCAGTACCAAAAAGGGTATGCAACTGTTACGGCATATGTGTGGCATTCTAAAAAAAAAACGCCAAAATAATACTTACCAGATTACTTGCGTAAATACAGTAGTTCTCCAGAATCAAACTAGCATTTCTCAGCAATACAGTAGCAAATTCAATCCATTTTCTTCTACTGTAGTAAACAGTACGAGAATGTCCACTTCGGTGCCAAAACAACTCCGACTTCAATTTTAGCAGGTACCTCGTTTTTTATACGATACGTGTACTAAAAAGTTGTAGGCCGAAGTTTTGTTCTGTCTGGGCGTCGCTGTTTGATGTTATTTATCTGCCGCTTTAGGTTGAATTGTATTGGTTCCAATATTCGAACCCAATACCACGGATCTCTTCGCACCTGAGTGACACTCGTAAATTACTGACGTTTGTGTACCGGGCTGGCTCTGCATGCCATACAAAATCGCAAAAGATGTACGGGGCAGGGGCCCAGCCCAGTACACAAACATTAGTCATTTACAGGTACTGGTATTTCTCTTCAGGCCACAAGACCCTATACGATGCTTATAATATACAGACCAAGCCCAAGTGATAACGCTTACCAAAAAACTATCCACCACTCCAATTTCTTAAGTATTGGTGATAAGTGCTCCTAAACCACTAGGAATAAGCGTAGATGTTAAAGCTCACAGCCAAAAATTACTATATTATCCCTCTAATGGTGTTTAAAACTCGATCGGGTTTATTCTGTATCAGTCAAGAAGCATACATTTAACATCACGCATAATTTAAAATCGTGGACAAAAGGGTTCAGGTTGGTTACGCACAACTATTTAGACCGACGAAGGCAACATTAGAGGCATCATACGTTTATAAGCCTTTGCCACCAGCTACCCTCCTAAACGCTCTCGAGAACATTAACAGTACTTACCATTAAACGATCCGAGATTGATAAAGTAGATAATCGATTAAACTGACCAAGAAACAAAACCGATCGTTAGCTAGAATTGACTATTTGATATACCAGTCTGTCTCATACAATATTTTATCACATAATACCTACCCAGACAAACTTATTTTGGGAAGCCCTAGGAGCAAAGAATTGAAGCTGTAAAACGGTTCTCCAAAAAGAAAATACCCTACGCACACGTAGTCTAGGTGCAGAATACCAAGATAATCTACTAATCCGATCATCGGTTTACCCCTAGCATTATCCCCTACGCATATCAAGGCCTCCCGTAGCACGCTGGGACACTCGGCCAGCTTGAACCAACAAACTTCAGATTAGTGCGAACAATTTTCAGAGGAAAGTCGGTTTTTTTTCTATTATACAGTCATGTTCCTTTGAAAAAAGAAAAAAAAACCCTGGTTCTTGACATTCTGCCGTCACATTACAACAAGGACAATCTCCAAGGAAAATAAACCTTCAAACTTGGCCTGTCCCAATGATCCGGCAAATCGCCTCAAGTCTTCTAGTCTTCATCTTCATCATCGCCATCGTTGACAACGTTGAAGAAGCGGAGTTCGTAGACACCTTTAGAGGTAGAAACGACCCGGAGCCAATCGCGGAGCTGGTTCTTCTTGAGGAACTTCTTCGTCCTATTTATTTCCGCAGCGCATAAGAATTTGGGAATAGAAGCATACCAAAGGTGGGGGAGGGGAGAAACTTACAAGTACTTCAAGTACCTTCCTGAAAACTGGGTGTGAGCGATCACGACAACTTTTCCATCGCCCTCCTGAGATATCTGGACGGTATCACCAAGGTTTCCAACACGGCCGTCAACCTTAATCTTGTCGTGGAGGAATTTTTCGAACGCGCTGACGTCGAAGATCTTGTCAGAGGCGGGCTGGGACGCATTGATGATGAACTGAAATCCAAAAATGTTAGCTAATCCTAATATTTCGTCAAGAGTAAATCATTCCTACCTTCTGCGTCACCTTCTCCGGCTTTCCTCCCTTCTTGCCCTTGGCTGCAGACTTCTATATCCCAAAATAAACACTCAGCCTACTGATCATAAAGTATCAACCAGCCCACAAAACACGGGCGTGGCTGTGACCAGCAAAGCGGTGCGGGATTGGTATACATACGGTATTTGGGGCCATTGGAATTGATTTCTCTTTAAAATGCGCAAAGAAGTTTGGATATCCTGCGCGTTGTAAAAGGGTTGACTGGCGAGGTTGTTGTGTAATGTCGCTGACAGATAATGGAGAAAGTTATCACGAACTTTTCCACCAAGATTGTGTGTCTAGCAGTCACAGAGGGCTTACCCTGCTTTAAGGCAGGGTAACCCTCCCGAATTTGTTTACTTTACTCATGTCGCCAGAACTAATGTGAGTCACAAGGCTGACTAATAGCGGGGATTCAGATTTGATTGGTCAAATCCGTCACGTGACTCACATTAATTCTGGCGACATGAGTATATCACTCGGACTGTTGTCGGAATTCGAAGAAATCCAAACTATGACTACATGTACATATGTAAATGTACTCAGACATTATCCCCATCAACAGCTCAGACGCAGGCTCCTCTATCAAATTTTCAATTTAAAACCAGCAGAGAAATTCCTGTTTCCTCGTTTATTATAGACATTAGATAATTGTTGGTGTGGTGCAACGGCTTCACCAAATTCTGAAAAAAAAAAACCGAACCTTTCTGACTGGCGGTATGTAAATGAGGTAAAATTTAAACGGAACGAAAAATGAATGTCAAATTTGAAATGATCGCACCAGGGGTCGAACCTGGAATCTCTTGATTTCGGTACTAAAGAGTTTCGTAGTCAAGCGCCTTGCCATTGGGCCATGCGACCATTTCTAAACTATTTAGAATTGGCTTACACAAGAAATTTTTTGTACACGATAATATTGACGTTAATATTCCTAAGTTATCAAGTGCCTTTTATTTGTCTTAAAGGGTAACTCATATACCACTAGCAGCAAAGTCCTAAAATAAGAAATTACATCTGTGAATTCAGATAAATGTTCTATAATATAGTACATTTACTCTAGGGGTTTGAGATGTGTAAGGGCTATACATGTAGTTGTATTGCCTAAAATCACGAGATATCGATGCCGTGAACTTTAAGGGTAATATACATGTAACCTCTGTGTTTGATTATGTTGTACACATTAGTGTTCTACTACAGTACCCTGAAAAGGGATGCAACTGGTACAGCGTATGTACAGTATCCTGAAAAAAATGCTGAAGCAATACTGGATCCCTAGCGGAAATACGGTAGTTCTCCAGAATCAAGCAGCAGATTCACCACATTTTGCCGTACTGTATATCTAGTGCATAAACACGTAATTACACAATAAATTTTCTCGGAGCCTCTTAGAGATATTCACTACAGTCGCTCCTGGGGTCGCGACGAAACTGGTGCTTTGACGAACAAGGGTTGCAACCATAGAAATTTCTAGTTCCAAGTCCCATTCTTCGTTACCCTACATCAAACATGCAGCTTCGCAGGTTAATTTCGTCGGAGCCCCAGTTTCATCGCGACTCCAGGAACGACTGTACCGAAAGATTCGAGTCGTACTATCAAAAAAGCTTAGCAGAGCTAAAAGCGGAAACACCCGGAAACACGGCAGATTTGTAGCCGCAAAAAAAAGGTTCCAACAAAAGTGGAAATTTATCAGTTGCTTGGCCGTTAGGCAGAAGTTTGTGGCAGCGTACATACTTTAACACAGTAGGCACGGTCGACCAAATGTTAATAGTACATGTAGGCAACCGAGCTGAAGGACCAGGGTTGTTTTGGTTGCCGTTAGAAGCAGACAGAATGTCGTAGAGGTCTCAGTGCCCGATAAGATAAGATTGCGGGGCTAGACATCATGGTCGAACGCGGTCGAACGCGGTCGAACGTGGACGAATAGCCTTGATGAGTCGTGAACAAGCATTTCTAGCAGCCTTGTGCTAACGGAGAAGGATTGCCTGTGCCTTTTGCGGCTCCAGGCTGGTGTTCATGGTTCTCTTGGTTTCTCTTTCAATTCTTTCTGTGGGCACATGGTGGGGCAGCTGGTCCCTGTGCGGCCTTGTTGGGTGTGGAAGCAACTAGAATCTACTTCGTAGATTCGATCTTGGCGCTGGGGTCTCTCCTCTAAATTCTTCTTCGCCTCCCCAACTTCTCCTCTTCTCCTCTCCCACTCAACAGCGACGTCTTTTCTCAAGCATTCCCAAATCTCTCCTTCGCCTGCTTCTCTGCATCTATATCTGCCTTCATCTCTACTGCGAGCTCCTTAGAGGTTCATAGAGTCGAGAAAGTAGGTTACCCTTTTGCCCCGCATTTTTTGTATAATCTTACCATATGCTGTTCTCCAACGGACATAACACTGTATATCACCTCTGAAGCCCTTAACCAAGCAGGGATGGTTTTAGGACCCTCCATTTACTTGTCGTATGCAATTAGCGTAGTACTTATTAATTAATCTTTTCTGGTGCAGACAACAAACAATCATCAAAATGGCTGAGACCGCTGAGACCTTCGAATTTCAGGCCGAAATCTCCCAGTTGCTTTCACTTATCATTAACACCGTCTACTCTAATAAGGGTAAGAAACTCTTTCAATATTTAAAATTCATCCTAGTAGTCTGATTTTGACATAATTTCAGAGATTTTCCTCCGAGAGTTGATTTCCAACGCCTCTGATGCTTTGGATAAAATCCGCTACATTTCTCTTTCTGATCCTTCCGCACTTGAACATGAAAAGGATTTGCGGATAGATATCATTCCGGACAAGGAGGCCAAAACCCTTACAATGTATGTTTCACCCGCTACCCCACCACTCATAATTTTAGATTAACTAACACGTGCCAATGCAACAGCCGCGATACTGGAATTGGTTTCACCAAGTCTGATCTCGTCAACAATCTTGGCACAATCGCCAGGTCCGGTACCAAGCAGTTCATGGAGGCTCTCACTGCAGGTGCCGATATTTCTATGATTGGCCAATTCGGTGTTGGTTTCTACTCCGCCTATCTTGTTGCCGACAAAGTCGAGGTTATTACAAAGTCCAACGATGATGGTAAGTTCGTTTCCAATTCGTGACCTTTTTCCGTCAAGCTAACTCGGTTGTCAGAGCAATACATTTGGGAGTCAGCTGCCGGCGGTTCTTTCACGATTAAGGATGATAAGGATGGCCCACGCATTGGTCGTGGTACTCAGATCGTACTTCACATCAAGGATGGCCTGCAAGAATATCTTGAGGAGGCCAAGATCAAGGAGATCGTCAAGAAACACTCTGAATTCATCTCCTATCCTATCTATCTTCATATCACAAAGGAGGTTGAGAGAGAGGTCCCTGACGATGACGATGAAGAGTCCAAAGTTGAAGCTGGCGACGATAAGAAGCCGAAGATCGAAGAGGTTTGTTATCTTCAAATTTTCAGTTTATACCAAGCCAACTAACATTTTACAGGTTGATGAAGATGAAGAGAAGAAGGAGAAGAAAACCAAGAAGGTTAAGGAACTTAAGGAAGAAGAAGAAGAGCTAAACAAGACAAAACCCATCTGGACTCGCAATCCCTCGGATATTAACAGCGAGGAATATGCCGCCTTTTACAAGTCGCTCTCCAACGATTGGGAGGATCACCTCGCTGTCAAGCACTTCTCTGTCGAGGGTCAGCTCGAATTCCGTGCAATTCTTTTCGTTCCTAAGCGTGCTCCTTTTGATCTCTTCGAGACTAAGAGGACTAAGAACAACATTAAACTCTATGTCCGCCGTGTTTTCATCACTGACGACTGCACCGATCTAATCCCTGAGTGGCTTGGATTCGTTAAGGGTGTTGTCGACTCCGAGGATCTTCCGCTTAACTTGTCCCGTGAGACTCTTCAGCAGAACAAGATCATGAAAGTTATCAAGAAGAACCTTGTCAAAAAGACTCTTGAGATGTTCAATGAGATTGCCGAAGATCGTGAACAGTTTGATAAGTTCTACACTGCTTTCAGCAAGAATATCAAGCTTGGTATCCACGAAGACTCTCAAAACCGCCCCCAGCTTGCGAAGCTTCTGCGCTTTAACTCCACTAAGTCTGGTGATGAGATTACCTCTTTAGCCGATTACGTTACCCGTATGCCGGAACACCAGAAGCAGATGTACTATATCACCGGCGAATCCCTCAAGGCTGTTCAGAACTCGCCATTCTTAGATGCCCTCAAAGCCAAGGACTTCGAGGTCCTTTTCTTGGTCGATCCCATTGATGAGTACGCTATGACTCAACTCAAGGAATTCGACGGAAAGAAGTTGGTAGATATCACTAAGGATTTTGAGTTGGAGGAGACCGAAGAGGAGAAGAAGCAACGTGAGGAAGAGGTTAAGGCCTTCGAAGGATTGGCTAAGACCCTTAAGGAAGTTCTTGGCGAAAAGGTTGAGAAGGTCGTTGTCTCCCACAAATTGGTTGATGCACCTGCTGCTATCCGTACTGGCCAGTTCGGTTGGTCAGCCAACATGGAGCGTATCATGAAGTCACAAGCTCTGCGTGGTAAGTCATAAATTATTGATAATTATTTCTGAGATATATATTAACTTATAAATTTTTGTACAGATACCTCAATGAGCTCTTATATGGCTTCTAAGAAGACATTCGAGATCTCACCCAAGTCATCAATCGTCAAGGCTCTTAAGCACAAGGCTGAGGAGGAAGGTGCCTCTAAAGCTGTTGCCAGCATCGCTACCCTCTTGTTCGAGACTGCGCTTTTGACTTCCGGGTTCACTCTTGATGGTGAGTAGCTAAATGGACATCTTGCATCAACGATTGCATGCTAACGTTATTACTAGAACCCAACGCATTTGCCCAACGCGTCAATCGCCTAATTGCTCTTGGTCTACAAATTGAGGAGACGGATGAAGACGAAACTGAGGCTCCTACTGCCCCAGCCACCGAGACCCCTACTGCTGTTGAGAGCTCGATGGAGGAGGTTGACTAAGTTTTCTGACGATTCTATTTCTTCTTGTTTTTTAAAAGAAAAAAGCTTCTCTTGTTCCTTCAGCTTTTTGTAATTTTTTCTCTCTTTTCTCAATCCAGTGGGTGGCGAAAGTTGGGTCGGTATGATGAATTTACGGTAACGGATGATTTTCTTTTTTCCATACTCCAGCTCCTTGCCTCAGAACATGTATCCTAAATTTTCTGAAGCTAGGAAAGCACAAGTGTGTATGATCAATGTTCAAAAGGGTAAAAAACGGGTATTCCATCTTTCTTAAAATATCGCACTCGAGTATGTGGAGGAAAGTCTAGCGATTGTGGCGGCGCAGTTCACTCCTCGAGATTCCGAATTGTTTGAAATCCTTAGTTTTACCGAACTTAGGTTCACATTATCCACTTATGTCACCAGTTTTATTGTGAGTCACGTGACGGATTTGAACAATCAAATCCGAATCCACCACCCATTAGTCAGCCTGTGACCGACATTAATTCTGGCGACATGAGTATAATATTGCATTTTAAATTGATTAGGTATCCCCACTAGGCTTTACAAACGTTGCTTGGGTTGGGGCAGGAAACTATTATCTATTGTTGCACAACCACGATCTCCAAACTTTCCCCTGCACCCATGCACACTTCTGCTACCACCCATTGCGTCTAGTTTCTTGCAGATTTCGCTGATACTAGGCTAAACCAACTATAAGTGGGAAGATGGTCGCTTTTCAGTAGACTGGTTGGCCACCGTATACTTGCCTAATATTATCACAATATTTCGAATGATCCCCCAAACTATGCGTAACTACATGTACTTGTAAATTACCAATTAGATATCACATAAGGTCAAATCAAAGAAAGGTATGGAACTTACGCTTCTGGCACCCCTCAGAGCAGAAGAAACACTGAAGGCATCCACCACATCTCAACAACCGTCTGTATCTTCTCTTTCCAGTTTCTTTGTTTGGCTCATCTAGTTGTTCCCAGCTGCCACAGCCACAGCAAGCCCGGGAACACTTGTCGGTGCTAAGCAGCAGATGAGCCTCCAGGGCTGGAGGATCATCTATACTCCAACCAGTACATTCGAGAATCCCTTGATCCACAAGCTGTGTGAGAAGCTCGTTGTGATAGGGAGTCGTCACTGAGAACCAAAAGATAATTTTTCCAACCTCATACGAAGGCACAGGCTCATCTAAAATAATAAGAAATTAGTCATTAATGTATCTACAGGAAGTATAAAGTAACTGGAAATTGTATATAGACCGGTACACGCGGTAAGCGAGAAGAGAATTGCCTTGCGTTCAGGAACGAGTGGTTCAATGCGAGCGGCGTTGATGAGATGGACCCGTGGGTTACGAATATGTTTCGTCTTGATGTCTGGCGAGATCCCGAGAGCGACAGGAACGGGGTTAACCATTGGTTTCAACGCAGTTGGAGCAGTGCCTGCAGGTGGAAGCTCTGGATGTGTGATGCCGAACCAGTGAATATACGGGGTACGACGCTGGTTTTTAGCGGGCCTAACCACTTCTTTCCCAATCTCCTTCTTGGTCTGGTCGTCGCAGCAAGGGGTATTGGTGTACACCATTTTGAGTGACTTGGGGTTTGACTGTGATTGACGTCGAGTTTGTAAGGTCGCGGAAGAACTCACGTACGTATGTTAAGGAAAAGCATGACTAGTCACTCGACACTAAACCCGCTCAATGTCGCACATGGTAAATATATGTAGTATGCCGATACACGAGTCTCCGAACCTAACCTCAAAATACAAATATATACACTCACTCTCTAGAACTAATATATATAGGTATAAGCTTGGTCAGTCGATAGTGCCATCACCATACCTAGATTTCCGTTCTAAATATCTCATTCCATATCACAATGTGGAGTTATCGGTGGTGATTTCCTCATGTGTAATATATAGTGGAGATAGGAATATATTAAACCTCTTATTTTCTTGGAGTTCTCTTAGAACTTTAACTCGTTATCAAACAAGAAGATACAATCAATCAGAGTTTTATTTTACCCTATTTCCTGAAGGAGAGTCCTATTTCGATATCATGGTTACTGAGATCATACAAAACAAGTCCTCCACCACCATCTCAGTAGCCTGTGATACCTTGGCTTTGTACCCCTACACAACAGTTACACAAGGGGTGGATGGCCGCATCCCATTGGGTCTAAGGGTATTGTAACTAATAAAATCGAATATATCTTCTGAGCCTGAGAGGGCTTGAAGAGAGATTTGAAAGGATTTAGCAGTGGTGCCAACGAAAAGTGCGTCCGGGGGTGAGATGGCCCTGCCGCCGGGAAATATCGGTGAGGCAGAATCATCATAGATGGAGAAGTCCTCAGACCACTCAAGATGAGTTTGCCCTCTGTGTCGATGTCGTAGAACTAGAGAGTTTGGTTTTTTTAATGAACCAAAGTGTATTACTGGTAGAATTTAGAGGAAACGAGTAGGAGAATAGTTTATAATAGGATTGATTAAGTTAAGGGTGACAGCAAAGTCATCTTCATGGGCTGGCTCAGGGAAACCTTTCACGGCAATAGTTGGTGGTTTCTCATTGATATGGAGGTGGATATTGATATCCCTAGGACTTGGAGTCGCCCGAATAATAGACAAAGCTACAACAAAAGAACAAAGGCCCTTAATTGCGAGCCCAAACATGATAATAGTATTCCAAGATTAAGTGGGGGGAAATGAGTCGATATCTAGTGTTTGATTTCACTAAAACGAACTAGCAGGTTCATGTTTACGACCACCAGTGTGTCGATTTTCGCTCAACACTCAAGATCCCGACAGGATGTCCTGCCCAGGCCTATCGGCAGCCTCAGCAAAAGGAGAATCCCATGCAGGAATGCAGCGGAGGATACTCATATCTGGGAGAATTTTAAGTCCAATAACACAAATTGGCTTTCTCTCGGCAAAAACACTAATTAGATACATTTAAGTTGCTGAAATTGAAGATTCGATGCTGTACTCATGTCGAAAACAGATACAGTGCATATCTTCAATCAAGACACGGCAGAGAGTATTACGATGGCTGCAGATTTGCTGCTGCTAGGTATAATGAAGATGATCGACCCGGGTTATTACACATTTCCCGGGAAACCGAATGCTAGATCATGCAGTTCGGCATTTATCAAGGATGTTAGCCTCGCATTGGAGCCGCAGGGGCTAACGATCTTCTGCATGCAAGATTTTAGCGTGGACCCTAGCGGAACAAAGCGAGAAAAGAAAACAACTTGTAGAACTGCGAAAAGATGGTCCTGTGACGGCGGGTGGGGTAAGTTACGGTAAGGTTAAAATAATTATGTATATGCGCTTGCAGGTACCTATCATCTATTGCATGGGCAGGTCAGCTGTCGCGATATCTAACAGATTTTCAAGTTCGAGAAATAGCAGTGGTGGAGGTGGAGGTGGTAGAAAAAGAAACAGCTCTCTAATTGCCGAAAAGAATGTGATACTGCAACCAGCGGTGATAGGGAGAAGGAGCGCGGTGATTCCTAAAGGAACTCGAGAGCGGTGTTGATTTAGCCATGTAGGTGGTGCTCCACAGGCACGAAACGGGTTTCAGCCGCGCATTGACCAACCCCGTCGACTCATAGCGGGTCGACTCATAGCGGGGGCAGGCCGAAACGCCCCTCTCAGCTTGCTCGCCGCCCCGTTTTCCACAACATCCAAAATCCGTCTCGTTGTCTTTTCAGCCAACCACCATCAGCTGCTCACCCGTTCCTGCTCCTCCCCATCAGACTTCACATCACATCCTCCCTTGCTTGCCTGCTTCCACTTGCTACTTTCCTTTGCAACTACCGCGCGCGTTGTTCTCGTAATCACCACCCTAACAATCTCCTCCCACTGTCGCGACAACCTAAAATAGCCCCCGCTGGCGTCACATTCTCCCCGCAACCCGCCGACGTCGGACACTCCCTCCCAGACTAGGACAGCGTCACTTCAACAACCCCAACCCCAACCCCAACCTTCTCCCCATCCTTCTCCTCAGCATCGACACCCACATTCGCACGAATCCCACTCGCAGTCTCACGGGCAAACTTATTCCTCTCCGCTGTTTAACAGTTCAAACATCTGTACGGTTTCGTCCCTGCTCTGGGATCCCAGGTACACCACCGCGAGGAAGCCCACATTCGAACTCAAATCCATTGGCCCTTGTTCCCCAAATCTTAGAGAGGAGTTAGACGAGCAAGAAAGGCAAAACAAGAAAACCAGGGAGCCGGTAGGTCCGGAAGACGGAAAAGAAAGCCGAGCCCGGAAGAATAGGAAGATCACCCCGCCTGAGGACAGAGCAGAACAGATCCCCGAAATAGAAAAACACGAAACAATGGATCAATCAGGAAAGCGCCACCCTAGCTCGTTCCAGCAGTTAGAGAAGCTGGGAGAAGGTACATATGCTACGGTATGATTCTTCTCGTTTCTATACTTTCAAGATAGATTGATCATTCGCCGTGGAAATTTCGAGTTCCTGCTGAACGCGTTGCGTGAACCAGGTTTTCAAGGGCAGGAATCGCCAAACCGGCGAGCTTGTTGCGCTCAAGGAAATACATCTCGACAGCGAGGAAGGAACGCCATCAACCGCTATCCGCGAGATTAGCTTGATGAAAGAACTAAAACATGAAAATATCGTTTCCCTTCACGATGTGATTCACACCGAATCTAAACTTATGCTCGTTTTCGAATTTATGGACCGTGACCTCAAAAAGTACATGGACCACCGAGGCGACCGTGGTGCGCTGGACTATGTCACTATCAAATCATTCATGCACCAGCTCCTTCAGGGAATTGCCTTTTGCCACGAGAACCGCGTTCTACATCGCGATTTGAAACCGCAGAACCTTCTTATCAATAATAAGGGCATGCTAAAGCTCGCCGATTTTGGACTAGCACGTGCCTTTGGTATCCCCGTCAACACGTTCTCTAACGAGGTTGTAACACTATGGTACCGCGCACCAGATGTGCTTCTAGGCTCCCGAACCTACAATACCAGCATCGATATATGGTCTGCTGGCTGTATCATGGCTGAGATGTACACTGGCCGCCCTCTCTTTCCCGGAACTACCAATGAGGACCAACTGCAGAAAATATTCCGTCTAATGGGCACCCCTTCGGAGCGCTCGTGGCCTGGAATCTCGCAGTTTCCAGAGTACAGGAATAGTTTCCATGTCTACGCGACTCAAGACTTGCGGATGATCCTGCCGCAAGTCGATCCAATGGGTTTAGACCTGTTAAGCCGCATGCTCCAGCTTAGGCCCGAAATGCGTGTTAGTGCTAAGGATGCGCTGAGGCATCCATGGTTCAACGACCTAAAGCAATTAAGAGCAGGACTAGCACAGCAACAGGGACAGCAGCAAGCGAACGCGGAAAGGGCGAGGATGGATGCGGCTGTCAGAGCGCAACATCAAAACCAAATGGGAGCACCGCCGATGGATGCGGGTGTTAGATCACATCAGAACCAGATGGGAGCACCACCGATGGGAGGACATGTGGGTGGGCAAGTATACTGAACAAGAGTGGACGACGAAATTTGTTACGTTACGAGTGATGATGGTTTAGGTTTGGGATAATAGAACAAGGTGGATGGGTGGTCGGGTTTGTTGGGGTGATGGGGTGTAGTGGTGGGGGTCTTTTTTTCCTCTCATGCGTAGGTTTGCAATTGCCGGAAATCTCATATCCTTTTCTCTTCTTATCACTGTTTTCTCTACGTAGCTTGCGAATTGTGGGTGTTATCAATAATTCTCCCTTCGTTATCTTTTCCGTATTTCTCTCCTAAAAAATTAAAGAGGAAAGAGAAAAGGGAAAAATAGGTATCTGGCCAGGCCCAGAGTTTAGCTTTATTTTCGTTTGTGGAAATTCAAATGCCACTGGAAGGGGAAGGATGAGCAACTTTATTTGTAAAGATACTCTACTGATTTCTGATCCACTTATTTCTTTTTATCTCGTCTATTTTTAGGCCTCCACCTCTCCTTTTCCACCAGTCCTAAGTTTACTTTTCGCGGACTGGATTAGTCTATTGATGAATAACGAAACGAAATAGGTAGCTTTCCCTCTCCACATGAACGTGTATGTAACTAGAAAGCCGCAAAAGTAATAATCGGCCTGCCTGCGAGTGATCCTATATAATGCCATGTCAGAAAACAATAATTACATGCAGCTGCAGAGGGTATAGCTTTTAAACAAGCAAAAAGATGTAAATTCATCGATTCAATTGCATAGGCCGAATGGATACAACAAATATCAGATATTGAAACTGGTGCGCCAACTTGAGCACAGCGAGTGAGAAAAGTGCTAACGTCAAAGAGCGAGCTCCTGACAGGGTTTTCTTAATCTATCTAAGGCCTTGCAACTAAGGTGAAACTGTGGTGCTAATCTTTCCCGCACAGAAACAAATACACGCATATGCATTCTGTATAACGTTATGAGAATAGGGAGGGTGCGTGTTACTCTGCACCGAGTGACAACTCATGTATTTGTGTAACACTGTTGCTGTTAACAGCTTCAAGACCACAGGATTATTCCAAGCCTCTCCACATTTACACCAACCCCAACCACCATGTCGAAAAGCAAAGATCCCACCATTACAGAGGCCCTCCGTGCCTACGAGTCTATGTCGCCAGAAGAACAATTGCGTCGCTATAGAGGACTGCTCAAATCGCATAGACAGCTCGAGGCACGGGTACGCGAAGATGATCGCGCGACACAGTGGTGGAAGGGCCGTTCCGAGGTGCTCGATACTCGCGCTCGCGAACTCGGTGCGAAATTAGGCGCGGCGCTGAACGAAACTAGAGCGCTCATGAAGACGGTGGGGCTCTTGGAAGCCGAGGTGGGCTGCCTATCGAGGGGTGATTTGCACAAGTATGCGAGCGCTGATTAGAAAAACGCGTTTTTGCAGGTGGCGGCGGCAAAGGCGATGACAGTCACGGAAACGAGTTGGTCGCCAGAAGATATGAAGAAGAAAGTGGAAGAGGAGGGAAAGAAGGCAAAAGACAGAGAAGATAACAGGTGCTCGCAAGGAGTGAATGCGGCAACACAGACGGATTTCCTGGATGAAAGTGATAAAGATATCGCGGCAAAAGCGTTGGTACAGGCACTGTGGAAGGCGCAATCCAAATCTGCGATGATCTCTGCTAAGGGCGTGACATGTGAATGCGAGTCGGCGAAGGCTCTAAGAGCCCTCTTCCCTCAAGATAGCAGCCTCAGGGGGGCAATCAAAGAAGAGGATCCGCTAGGCGCGATGCTTGCTCAACGGAAAACGAGGGGGAGGAGAGGTAGGAGCAGGAGCAGGTCGCTAGACGAATGGGTGTGTACACCCATTGGCACTGGCCAGGCATCCCTTGCCTCGAGCACCAAAGCCATGAATACTAAGACTGGCTCAACCACCAAATCGGTCTCAAATACAAATGACACAGCTGCGAATTTGAGGAGTGCATCTCAGGCATCCAAGATCTCAGCCGACACAACATTCACAATAGAAGGGCATCCGGAGATGTTTTCAAAGGAGAGGAAGGAGCGCAAGCAAGCACTGAAGATGAAACTTAAAGCGACAAGAGAAATGGTGGACGGACTTCGAAAAGAAAACGGGGTTCTAGAAGGGCTTCTTGGGGAAGGAGGAGGTGAGATGAGTAGGGTAGAGTTAAGAAGCTAGGAAGAGGTCGGCAAAACGCGTGGAACAGCGATTCCTACGAGCTTTACAGTGAGTGGCAAACTGCAATATTATGCGGCGGTAGCGAGATTTGCTACATGGCCATTCTACCTCTAACTGTCTGCTCTAGGGTCTGATATCGGGTGCAACTTCACACCAGATCTCCGTGTAACACAGCTCAGAGATGCAGCAAAAGATAAGATAGCCGAACCAAACGCCACCGCTTCCATGACGCGAACTTCAACTCTACTCCATACATCTTGTCTCCCCCCCCTCCTTGCCCTCTAGTTTCCTGTGCTCCCCACGCGAGTACCTTTTCTTCTATGGTAGTCCCAAGAATCCCTTACACCCTTCCTTTCCCTCCTCCGAAAATCCGTCCGTCCAATGCCACCTCGCTACCCGCTGCGATCGCCGCTGTAACAGATTTCTTGCAGTCGCGAAATACTGTACTACTTACTGGTGCAGGCATATCGGTCGAGAGTGGCCTGGCGGA
This sequence comes from Gyromitra esculenta, assembly GCA_038503075.1. NCBI lineage: Eukaryota > Fungi > Ascomycota > Pezizomycetes > Pezizales > Discinaceae > Gyromitra > Gyromitra esculenta. Next base: position 1,979,693 of record JBCAML010000001.1, read on the forward strand.
CTACAGGGGCGAGAAAGGGACTTATCGGATCAATCAAAAATACAGACCTATATTTTTTGCCGAGTTCACGGGAAACCATGAGTCACGGAAAAGGTGTGTATTGCTTCCTGGGAATTGAATATATCCAAGGCCTATCAGCTCACTGCGGATAGGTACTGGGCGAGAAGTTTCCTCGGGTGGCCAATGATGGAAAACGTACGGCCGAACAGGACTCACGCAGCTATATCACGGCTTGGTGAACTTGGTCTTGTGTCGCACGTCATAACCCAGAGTATGCATATTTCGCCCTTCCATACCGGCAGGTGGAGTTAATCTATTGATATCGCAGATGTCGATTCTCTCCATCATATATGCCACCCGAAGCTGTCGACAATCGAACTCCATGGCACTCTGCGAACCTTAACTTGCCTCACCTGCCATTCCCCTTATCCGCGAACTAAGTTTCAGCAGACCTTGGCCCGTTTAAACCCCAAATGGGCCGAGTTTCTGAAAACTGCAATGGAGGCTGGAATCTTCGAAGATGACGCGCGCCGCGAAAGCATTAAGAACCCAGACGGGGACGTTGAAGTACCCGGCACACCATATAGCCAGTTCCGATACCCTCCGTGTCCGAAATGCCTCGAGGAGAGCCCTCGTGGTTCGGTATTAGTCGATAGCGAAGGAGCTCATATGCCAAACCCTGGTGGCCTAACGCAAGCCATACTAAAGCCAAGCATCATCTTCTTCGGAGAGTCCGTATCAGAAATAGCAAAGAAAGAGGCAGAGATAGCAATCGAGAACGCCACCAATGTTCTAGTGCTTGGAAGTAGTTTGGCAACATACTCGGCATGGAGGCTAGCTAAGGCTGCGCATGAGAAGGGGATTGGTGTTGGTATTGTGAATTTGGGTGGTGTTAGGGGCGAAGACATTTTTTTTGCTGACGGGGCAAAAGGTGCAAGAGTTCGGATTGAGTTTTCTGTTAGTGATGTTTTGGGTGGAGTTGTGAGGGAAGTTTCTGGGGCACACCTGGCGACAGAGGCCGAGAGTGTAAGAGGGCTTGGTGTAGTCGGCCTTGGTGGATAGGCATATTGGGATCGTTAGTGTAAAATAGAGACATCTTAGATCAGCAACTTTCGGGAGGTAGGAGTGGGGAAGTTCTGATTTCGGATTATGAGTGAGAGACCGAAACGGTATATATGTTGATCTGGAATGAATACTCTGTGAATACATGATACTCTAGAAAGGCCTTCATCTCAAAACTTATATTGGCACTTCGATTATGTTACATAGAGGAGTATGTGGTGAATATATGTATTATAGGTGAACACCATAAAGAAACCCACTTCAGTGGATTACACTTGTTCATACACAAATAGAAACGAGAATAGACACCCAAAACCTACTGCGAAGGGCACGATTCGTGTCCAAACAACCGCTAAACAAAATTCATTTGCCATCTAAAAAAATACTGAAAAAAATACTGTCCTTGGCTGTCGGATAGGTATATGATCCTTTGATGTGATAGCAAATTCTAACTTAGAGTAGAGCTTGATGAAGCCACCCATCGTATTCTGCTGCTCACCTGTCATTCTTATTACTAGTCTCTACTCTAATTCAGGCCTCTAAGAGTTACTCATAGAGTTACTATAGTTGTCATTCAAGTTGTTTTTCTACCAAATATTAGTTGAGAGATCAAGCAAAAAGAGTTATGGAGACAGCGATGGAGAGTAAGGAACAGGGTTTATTTGATTTTAACGCTGCTGCTGCCCTGAGGCTAACATAGGGTCGAAAGATGATTGGGTGGATAGAAGAAGCTACATGTAGCTCACGGGGGTTAGGATAACTTTGCTAGTAGGCACCTGATGTAAGTGTAAAGCCCCAATCGCTTCATTCGTCAATTCCTCTATCTATCGATAGGTTAATCTCTATCTTTGGTAAAAAAGAAAAAGGATAGAAGGTACTAGCTGAGGTGGTGAAATTGACGAGAAGTGAACGGGAGGAGTCGAGGCTGGAGAAGGGATTGGAGCTTTTTTTTTATTTTTAGGTATAATTATATATATAAAAGTAAGAAAGACTAGAAGACTGATATTTAAGCACACTAAGAGTTTTTCGATCTTGTGAGGCATTGGTTGGTTAAGAGATGAAAAGGATAAGAGGACTGGAGCTCAAAAGCAGGGGGGGGTTTATACTTAGACTGTATTCACGGGCCACGCGTATAGTGGATCCTCAGAGAAATGGGCATGGGATATTACATGTGGTTCAATAGCGCTATTACATATAATACATGTCTGCACGGGATTGTTCGAAAGATCGAGCATCGACTGAACCTTTGTTATAAATTAACTGATAGGCTTTGTAATTTAGTATAGATGACTTTGGAGGAAAAATCGTTGTGGTAGACGAGTTACATCTCTCTATAACGGCGTAACGGCCCTACGATGGTTTTTTTATAATGCTTGGTGAGAATGACCGGAGCCTTGATCATGAAACATCACGTCGGCCCCGTGTTCTTGGCATAAGATAGATTAGATTAGATATCGGCTTGAAGCGGATGACCGGATGACGATACCGAGACAAAACTGCCCCACGCCAGGTGGGGTAAATTCTGCATAAGTAGAAGTCTGCACTGTCCAAGGGCAGTGTAAGTAATCGTACGATACTTACACTATGCTCAGGGCCTGCTCTGCATGACTGAGGGTTCTCATATATTACCGGAATATCATCCTGAGGGATACGCTTGCGTCATGTCGGCAAGGAGCACGTGCAGTACCCGGGCTTCTTCGCGGATTCCGGAGGCCAACAGCAACGAAAAATTGAATTTCATAAGCTTACTATTTCTCCGAGACCGGTCAACCTGCGTGTGGTGGCCGGAAGCGATAGAAGTAAGATCGGAGGTGTGGGAATGATGTAATTAAGCATGGGCCGGATTGCTATCGTGATATCTAAAGTACGACCGCGGCGATAGCACAGAAATAAAATGAGGGGCGATCATAACGTAGAAGTCTTAAAAAAGTTGCCTGGACAGATATTATAGCACCACGTTTTCTTACTGGTCTTCAATCGCCATCAGGTCTCTGACCGGCGGAGACTGACCGGGATTCTTCTAGACTGACATTTCTACGATATATCCAACGTTGAGTGAGAGTGAAGAGTGATGCCCCGCTCCTAGTCTCAAAACACAGTTTCCGCATATGGAAGTTCAAGCCATGATGCCAAAGATCGAAATATGTGGCCGTCTCTAACAGCCTGTATTTGCATAGTTTTTACTGATGAAATTTGTCAGTCTTTAAGCTCCAATTGCTGTATGAAAAGCAATACCCGCCTAGGGCCCCAGGTAGAGAAGAAAATTATTGTGACGTTGTGGTGCGTGATCTGCAAAAAGGAATGGGTTATTCAGCAGCGGCTTTGTGACTTCCCACAAACCCATGCCAAAAATCGCTGTGCCACCAAAGAAAAAACATAAAAAAGGAAGACACCGTGTATCGGGCTTTATATAATTGTCCTTCTTTTAAACACCCCTCCGCCTTTCCAAGTCTTCTGTCCTGTCCTAATCGCAAACACACACGCGACCGTTCTCACCCCACCCCAGTACAACTCACCCCACCAAACATTATCAATCAATCCATCGTTCAATCGCTATTTCAACCAATCAGCCGTACTAGTAAATCACACGGCGCCGAAGAAAATAAGTTAACCTTACAAAATACACGACCGCATAGTCGCAATGATCTCTGGACATCCTAAACTCTACGCTTTCCCCTCCAAGGAGGCCCTTCAGTCAGACCTCTACACTTACGTCCTTCAAGCCCAAGCAGACGCATTCGCGCGCCACAACAAGTTCAAAGTCGCAGTATCTGGCGGCTCCCTCCCTGCGTACCTCACTTCACAGGAACTCATCAATTCTACCGAGATCGCCTGGGATAAATGGGAAATCTTCTTTGCTGATGAGCGCGCCGTCCCTCTCGAGCACCCAGACAGCAACTACGCCCTTCTGAAGTCGGAGCTCCTCGATAAGCTTCCTGCATCAGGCCCAAAACCTACTGTCGTCCCTATTGACACCGAGAAGCTCAACGACACCCAGGAGCTCGCCGATGCGTACGAGCAGGCGCTCGTTAGGTCGTTCGCTGCAAAGGATTCTGTCAAACTCCCTATGTTCGACTTGCTACTTCTCGGCTGTGGGCCCGATGGCCACACTTGTTCGTTATTCCCAGGACACCCGTTACTACGTGAGGATGTTGCGTGGGTTGCACCTATCGAAGACTCACCGAAGCCGCCAGCGCGCCGCATCACATTGTCGTTGATGGTCGTGCAGCATGCGCTTAAGATTGCGTTCGTCGCAACGGGAGCTGGGAAGCAAGATGTACTGAAGAAGATCTTTGATGAGCACCCAGATGTGCATGGTGGTCAAGTATTGCCGTGTGCTCTGGTGAATAAGAGAGCTGGAGATAAAGTTAGTTGGTTTTGTGACGAGGATGCGGTAAAGGGTGTTGCGTTCCCGAAAAAGAGCTCTTTATAATTTGGAGAGATGATACGGGTCTGTTAGGCTAGAGCAGAAGGCAGGCAGGCTAGGAGAGCAAATTTAGGGCAAATAATTTTTTTCTATATCTTTTCTTTCTTTCATCTTCTCATTGGAAACTGAACGACGAGAGTATACCTTCGTCTCTGAAGCGTTGGTATTTACTATGTATTTCTTAAATTCTGGTTTCATGATCCTTTTCCCTTACTCTTATTGTTATCATTAGGTCCTGTTCCTGGATTCACGATGTCATGACGGTTCTAGCTAGATCATAGATGGATGGATGGATTTTTCTTTCAGAAAATTAGGATTAGTTGGAACTTGGGTATTGGCGAGTGAGTAAAGGAACTCTTATCATCTCTTCTATTTTCTCTAGGAGTAGGCTTCTTTTCCACGCTGCTATGTATGTTATTATTCTAAAATGATTATTTTCTAGTATATATATTGTACGCGTTGGAGTTAAAAACTTTCGTGATAACCATCACTTCTAAGCTTTTTTTTTTTAACGAGAAATGGTCGCTATTTCTTACTCTGATCTACAGCATATCACTACATATCCCGCGGAAAAATCTTGCACAGAAACACTCCCGCTACAGGCAGGTTCCAGGGGGCCATTGAAACAAAGCTTTAGTATCTTCATTATTTCACGGGTTCCCGATCACTGTCGTTTTTCTTTACGAATCCGGGATAGAAACTTGTTCACGGCTTCACCCACAACCTAGTTAGTCAAATCAATACCAAGGGTTCCATAAACCAATAACCAGGGCTCTTCTCGCCTACGTAATAATCTATATAAAGTATGTGCGACGAGATAAACGTTGACCTAACGTCCGCTAACCTCCCGCTGTAGAAATTTTCCTGGGAAGCACAAAAAAGCCTTGTCAACCAAACCAGCGGGTTTACCGGTGATCTACTTCTTCGTATCCACGTGGACATCTTCCCCTTGTTGATGGACCACAGTGACGTCACGGAATTCTAGCTGACATAGCTGAGAGCTCGGTTCGAAATATACATAAGAAGCCAGATATCAGTTGCCACTATCATTGCCACTGGATATTGTTCTAACGAGCATTTAGGTTAATGAACACTATAGACGATAGCGGAACTGGTCAGTTAGCGGGCAAGGGGCTGGCTAGCCCAATCCACAGACAGAGGTTTAGGGCTTCATGCTTGTTGCTGCCAAGTTTCCCAACTGACCAGTTCCGCCATCAGGCTGGGGATGTCTGTAATTACAACGATGAAGAACAGAGCATGAAAATGGGATTGGAGTTACCTCATGGTTTGTGTAGTATATATCTCAAGAATTCTGGGGTTTCTTATCTCCGGTCTTCCTTCTGAAATTGAGAAACACGGTTGTTGCCAACTACCGAATATCTATGCCAGTACTTTACAGCCCCGTTTCGTGGACCGGCCGCGCGGGGGTATCCTATTTGGATCATTAATATTCTAGAACTTCTTTTGAGTAATTTTATTTTCGCAAGTCCCTTATGTCATAACAAGTGACATAACCTTATTCTTTTCAAAGAAAAAAAGTGCCTCCAGTAAGGCGTGGGGTATAGCTACATCGTACTTTTCTCTATTCTTGAAACTAAATATTGATATTTCTGCGCTGCCAGGTCTTAGGGAAAAGGTTTTAGAACATTCTACAAGGGTAAGGAAATGAATCAATTGATGCATTAATAGAGGACGTCTGTTGTAAATGTATCATGATACACATTATCCTACACTTTTCCAAAAGTAAATGTGTAAGTAAATGGATCATGTAAGGTATAGTAGGTGAAAAGCATCAGTAACAGTGTAGGTAAATGTGTCAGGGAATGTGTAGGTAAATGTGTCCGGGAATGTGTAGACAAATGTGTCGGGGAATGTGCATGTGGAAAAGTCGTTTGTAAATGCATCAGGAAATGTGCAAATTACAACTCTTTGCTCAAGATATAGGCCTAATTTTAATAAGTAATAAAAAAAATGGTAACCTAGTAGTATAAGAAGTATGGGACTGATATAATGGCAAGAGTTCAATCCCTGGTCCCAGCTTTTTGGTAATATATTTTTTCCCCAAAAAAATTTAGTATAATTTATTAAAAATGCGGTAATGCATCATTTGATTCATTTACAGGGTAATGTGTATGAAAATGAACCATTTTGCACTTTTGATTCATTTTGTGATTCGTTTTAGGATTCATTTCCCTATGTCTTTTACTGTCCCATTTCCACATATATTAATTTGATGCATTTCCCGATGCCTTTCCCCTTACAAAGCTATGATGCATTTCCCGATGCATTTCCCCGTCTTGTAGAGACATGCATGTAGGTAGAACTGTGTTCTATATATTCGTTACAACCATAAGTAGAGTACCAGAGCCCAGGAGGGTTTATTAGCTAAACTAGAACTCACTCGTAAATGCGCCAACCCGATCAATCTCCTAATAATACCCTTCTCCCTAAGAATTTTCTATTTGATCCCTATGATCTAGATTAACGGGTACACGAAACATGCCTTGCGAGAACATACAACCGTAATTTAGGCGAAAAAACTACTCGAAATCCAAAAATGTATTTTAGTAGACTGCTTTCGGATGCGAGGCGTTTCTCTGGCTCATACGAATCCGTTACTACATAAAAAAAACACAGGCCATCATTCACCGCAATAGCAACGTACTACGGGTATAGGGGAAAGTGATTCCAAGTGGTAGTGAGCTAAGGCGTTGGTTTGCGTGTAAATAAAAGTTTTGGCACACCGCCACTTGGAATTACTTTCCCCTGCGGGGATGGAACGCCAGGGTTTTCCGGTTTGTGGGGTCACCATAGAAATAATACGAGACCTGTACTATCTTCATATCCTTACATGTAATAGCTTGTCCAGCAAGCGATCGATGATTAATTGGTCCCGATGGAGCCCAACAGGTTCTTCTCTCAAACAAAATTAGATAGCAGAGTTCAGAGTCACCAGAAACTAGCTATCGAAAATTGAGATGCTTGACCAGATCACAGTATCTTTGTCTTGCCGATCATGCCAAGCTACCCACAAAAATTTGCAAAAAACCCTTCAGTTTATATATCTCTGTCGCTGTTGCTCCTAATGCAGTCTTTTTGAATGTATGTATGTACTCTCTCTATATCGATCCTCAAATCCACCACCAAAGTAGAAAAACCACAATGACGGGTGATGCGTATATTGGGTCACATTCTCGGTATTTCCCAGAACGTTCCACTTTGCACTTTTTATAGCCAAAATCCAAGTTTTATTCCGCCACAACCACACTTTGCAGAACCCTATAAAAAGATACAGAGCTTTATTAGTATAATTTTAGATCTCGTATCTTTTCCTAAGCAGTTTGGCTAGCTGTGGGTGTAGCTATAACGGGTCAAAAGTGATGGTCTACATTAAGCATTGCGCACACCATATATTATCCAAACTACTCTTATTAACGGTTTTTTATTTTCTGTATTTTTTGTCACAAGATAAACCATACTTTCAGCACACGTTAATCTCTCCGAAGGCGTTCTCCGCCATACACATTTGGGCCCCTGTTGAAGAGTCCCTTCCGTTCCACCAGGAATGTGCATCAAACCTTCATCAAACCACGCAGGACGGTGGTCAAAACCCGAGTCCGATCCAAGGAGACAAGAAAGAAGGAATAGGGATTATTAAAACAAAAAAAACTGATCAATATATGACATGTTACGTACCAAATACAAACCACTAAAAAGAAAAGGGAAATAGAATCAACCTCATTCACGAGGATTACGAAGCGAAAGAATTGGCCTGGTATAAGGCAAAGAGAATGAAGATGAGAAAAAAACACTAAACCGACACCAATATCGATGCTAATAATGAAGATAGAAAAGGTAACTACCAAACCCAGAAAACCCCATACATGAATAACGAAAGAAAACTCGATAAACGTTACAGAGACCTTCTTGTTAAATCTAACAGGCCTAGATAAGAGAAAAAATTACAAGCAAAACCAAGTGAGAGAAAAAAGGAACACGTAATAAAAGAGTATAAAACGAAGCCACGCCCCCCAAACAGCTAACTACACCTCCATTCAAACCTGACTTGGTTTAAAGTAATACCCTTCCCTTCCCAGAAACAAATACAAGTCCACAACGAAATAAAACCGCCGAATGAAGGATTTTAAGTACGTGTAATAATTTATCCAATACCATGTCATTTCCACACCCATATGCCAGCCCGGCCCATACCACAAAAAAAAAGGTAAAAGATAATTAAAAAATAAAGGCAAATAAATAACAAACCCTATTTTATCAGTTCCCGGTATACTCCAAAACCTCACAATCGTCCTCAAAAAACCCTTCATCCATTCCCATTTCCAACCCAAATGCGCCCCCTTTCCCACGTTTCCCCTTCTTCATCGTACCCTTTTTCTTACCCACGCCGTTCACTGATCCTTCAAACTGCAACTTGCTAGCCATTGCTTCTGCCAACCCTTCCTCATCAGCAAACTCAACTTCTCCACGCGCAGAACCAATATTCAACTTCTCCGCAGGTAGTGGCAACCCAAACACCCACATATCTGCGCCAGCCTTCTCAGTTGGCCTCTTCTTCTCTAGTATTGGCGTCTCCGGACGAGAGGCAGGAGGGGAAATGGAAGCTGGTGTAAACCCGCCACGTTTGCCGCGACGTTTGTGTTGGGTATCCTGTCTTGTCTCGTCATGGTGCCAGTCGTTCCCACGCTGCGGATGCTGCTGTAGGAGCTGGTTGCTGGAGCCGGAGTCGGCATAAACAAAGAGGCGTACATGACGGTCTGTATGGAACGGGGGGAACACAGCATTCGTCTCAATCTCTGCGAATGAAAGGGGGTGTTGATCGTATTTATTCTGCTCCTCGCTACGAGAGTGATGGTGGTGAATACGTCCGCTCCAAAACCCACCAGCCTGTTTCTCTTCGCCCTCGATCGAGAGTTGTGTCTGCTGGGAGGATCCGTCAGGGAGGAGGGGGAGTTCGTATTCAAGGTAGTTATTCATAGTCACTCCTCCTCCACTCCTCCGCTTCTTACTTCCACCACCACCAGGTCTAACTTCGTAAGTGCGAAGAATGCCACCACCACTAACAGCAACGTATCCTCGTTCTTTCCCAACTAGAAAGCGAACACAACCAGTAGTGACAGCACCGAGACCTTGTGGAAGTGAAATTCTGGTGCCGCTATTGTCGCTGGGAGAGCCATTGCCACTGCCGCTTTGACCCCGTTTTGCGGAATTGTTACCACCAGCATTAACAAATATACCGCCATTCGGAGACCCTGCACTGCCGCTTCTACTCCGTCTTCTCCTCGCAGCGGAAAGTAGAGGTTGCGTCGAGCTGTTCAGCAAATTAACGGCTCCTGAAACCGCAGCCCCTGCAGCCCCGCCGCCGTTGACGCCATTCGCAATAGCACTGGAAGATGGTGGTGGTCTTCTTAGAGGTGGCCATTGATAAGCTCCGCTGGGAAGGTCATAGAAATGTACCGTTCCCCGTTCCGTGACAACAGTCAGTTTTTCGCCTCGTGGACTGGACCATCCCACTTCAACGATCGTCGCAACAGTCATACGGTTAAACCTAGCAATCTGCCGGACATGTTTCCCCAAAGTTGTATCTGAAGCACCCGGTGTAGATCCAGCCAGCTTCGAAGCCTCCAGCCCACTCCCAAGAGATGCACTTGCTTTATGTCCCAGCGACGGATTTCCGGGTGGGTGGTGTATCGCTTTCATGAGGTCCCATACAAACAGCGAATCTCCCTTCGAGCTTGCTGTCAGTAATGCTAAACCTCCAGGTGCAAAACTCATGTAGCTAACTCCTGCTCCTGGCAGAAAAGTTGCCATAGGGACAAGTCCTTGTTGAGCACCAGTTGCTACTTCCCCGTGCAAGATTTTATTCAGGTCTAAAATGCTAACAAGTCTCGGTTCATTCGCAGATTGGTGGTACGCAGGACCGGGAAAGAGCTGAGACTGCTGGGAAGGTGGCGCTCCACCCATTTGCTGCATCTGCCGTAATTGCTGGCCCAACCCACTTGGTTGCGGATTGGCCTGAAGGCTCGTCATACTTCCGGTTGGCATGCCATATATACTTCCCATACCACCAGTCACAGAATTCGGTAGTAACGGTGCTGAAGGCGGTGAGTTACCGTTCTGATTACCGTTCCAGTAGGTTTGTAGTGCCTTAATACCAGTTTCAGTCGCCCATTTGGCACCGCGTAAGAGCTCCTGAGCAACCTCTCGAGTGATCCGATTTAAGAAGGCTTCGTCCTCAACGGAAACAGCTACAGTGATGGAAGGCTGTGTTGGAGGAGTAGGCGACTTTACAGACGGCGAAGTGTAAGGTGCATTAACCTCACCACCAGCATGAACAGACGAACCAGCAGAAGCAGGGCAATACGCTAGCCATCCATTAGATAATGAAAATACTGGTGTCCCTGGTTGCCCGTCACCAAGCCCACTTCCAACAATACTGCTATCACCAGAGAAACTTCCATGGAAATTAGTCTGAACGCACGTCCACACTTTCCCAAGGCATTTCCACTCCGCCTGTTCTCTATTTCCTTTTCTACGCCCACCATCCTCAAGGCCGAAAATGTATACCTCGCCGCTAATTCCAACACCTATAACCACCTTGATTCCGGCCACTTCGACTCGTAGCCCACCCCATGGTGGTGGTGGACCCCCGATTCCGAATCCAAAATCAGCGCTAGGGACTACTGGGCTGGTAAACAGACTCGCAACCTTTGTCCGTGCTGATAAACTCCAGATTTCGACTCTGGTCTGCCAATCCGTTGCACTCGCCGGAGAACGTTGGCCACTTCTATTTGAAGCAGACGTGGAAGGGCGAGAAGGAGGAGAAGTTGAGTACGGAGTCTCCGTCTCCTGCATTATAGGTGGGTCTACCTCATGATCTACGGCGGGAGAATGAATCGTGAGGCAGATCAGTGGCCTAAGAGCTGCTTGAGGATCATCTCGAGGCGGAGTTGGTAAAATCTAAACAGCAATTCTGTTAGCGTTCCAAAATAAAAACAAAAACAAAAACCGGTGGTTATAGAACAGGGTAGAGATTTATCTTTCCCCAAGCAGGAAGCTACATCGATATATATGAAAATGCAGTGAAAAACATTAGGAGCTAAAAAACGAGTAATAGCTCAGTTCCCGAAAGAATGCGGAGACTATACCTTAGCACTCTTCACCCCACCTCCAAGTCCCTCCAGCCTCCCAACCTGCTCCAGAACCCCTCTGCCAACTTTCCACACATCGACACCGCCTTCCCATCCAAGACATATCACATTATCACCCCCGCCGTTCCCAGCTCCGCCACTTGCAGCAGCTCCAGCATATCCTCCAAATGGTTCATCCAACGTATCGAAAGTACAAGCATAGTTCCCTTCCCCAGGCTGTATCTGAGACTGTGATTGCGACCGCGATCCAAACTGCAAACTTAAGGGAATTGGTGAACCCTGCGCGTAACGCTGGGTCGGATTATAGTAGCCCCCATTGTTCCCTGATGCGCTGTGGCTATTTGCGAACTGCTCCTCGAAACCAGGATATCCGCGGATCTGCCGTGGGTGGCCGTTACTACCACTATAGTTCCCACCAGACGAATACGAAGCCGGTGCGCTAGGGGGAGGGGAAATACCTACACCCAATCCAACGCCGCCCGAAGCGGATCCAAGACTGTTAGGGCCGTTGGTGGAGGGATTTGAAGTCGAAAGGAACGCTGGAAAAGGGATAGACCGCGGGAAGAGATCTGTTGCGTTTGGGAGGGCTGAAAGAAGTGGGGAAGCTGTATTGGAAAGATGGGGGGATCTTGGCGCAGCGTGACGACTATTGCTATTCACAGTGAGATCCATATTAGCTATTGATTCTTCCCTAACTTCTTTGTTGTTTTGCATCATGGCACCCAGTGCCTCTCAAGTTGCAGAGCGGAATAGGGGTGGGTATATGGGCAGCCTTGTGGGTTTTGAATATGACTCAGAGTAACAAAGTGACGAAGCCCATAGGAGGAATCACTGACAACTCTCTAGGATATATTCTAGCTCTCGACGAATTAAACGCGTTCCCTCCTCCAAGTGCTAGGACTCCGGGTACGGGCGCAGTGATGGGGACAGGTATAGAAGGAAGCGACGAAGAGGTGTTGCGGTGTTGGCGAGAATTCTTGTAGTGGTCGGTGAACGCGGGCATATAGTCTTTTTGTTTGTGAGAGATGCGATTAAGCTAAGCTGTTCTCTTTCTGACTCTTCCTTTTGCAGACTGAGAATGTCGAAAGGGAAGAGAGAAAGAGAACAACAGGAAGCGGGTAGGGTTTGGTGGGAGTTTTGTAGTTGGATGAAACCGGAAATACCCCGAAAGAAGGGGATAGATGGCAATGGATAGCTACCTAAGCTAGGCACAGGAATGGACGATGTAGCGTATGTAAGGATGGGAACTTCGGGATAAGGGGTGATGGACGGATAGATGCAGGAATGGGAGGGGTGAAAGCTCTGGGATAGGTAGGATAGGCAGCAGGTTTCAGAAGCTAGGAAGTAGCGAATAAGAGAGTATCCAGAGAGATGTGGAGAGCAGATTTTCTCTCTTGCTCGCTCGCTCGCTCGCGCGCTCTCTCTTTTTGTTTCTCAGATGGAAGGGTACAGTTGGAAGCGGGGTTTGATGACAGTGGGATGTAGCTATCAGCAGTTGACGATGGGTAAGTACCTAGTGTTCGCAGTCGGAAGCAGATAGCTTCAGGTATCTAATGGGTATAAAGCAGCTGGATAAGTAGGTACGCCTTTTGTATGGGGGCGGGAGGTGTTTTCTGTTGTTAGATTAGGGCAGATGTACTGGTACAGGTTATGCTGGAGTCATGCACAAGAGCTCTGAACTCCTGGAGGTGGGGTTGTTCGCCCGCGCTGTTGGGTTCATTCGGCTGCCACTGCACCCAATCCGATTACCCAGTAGCTGCATGGAGCAGAGCAAGCAGCAGCAGCACAGCACAAGGCCACACCCGATGCCCTGTTGAGAGAGATTCCCTCATCACACGAAGCACTGTCCGCCTACGAAGATGCTTCTGCCCCTTCTATCTGCTTCGAACGGCCCGGTCCTCTTTTCGTTGCTCCTGTGCCTGCGTTGGCGGCCTGACTATCTACTCGCGCATATCCAGACACCACCATACATTCGAACACGGCAAAGGCACAGCACATCAGATAGGCTTTTCTTTCGCCATATTTAGAGTACATTGGATCTAGACTGCTAAGGTTATCTAATCTGCACATTTCGAAAATGGCAGTCGTCGGCTAGGACCATTAGCATTTGGGAGTAGAGATGGAGATGCGGTCGATAACAAGATTCCGATATCAGGAGTCGTTCTCTATCTGCCTCATATACATGTATTTATCCTGTCTTATAAGGAGGTTTCCCGCAATCATGACAGTACATGTATGTATGTGGTAGATACTCCAGGATAAGGAGTAAGGGCCGAGGCCAGCGCTGGAATCTGAGCAAAGAAACTACTTACATGTACCTGCTGGCCAGTGTAGGTACATGTACATACTTCACTGACACATACATACATGTATGCTAGACCTGTGGATTCTTTGAGGATATGCGATACACACTCTATGATGATCCTCAGCGACATGACATATACCACACCCAATCGATAAGCAATAGCGCTTGTCACAGGGAGAACATATCTCTGTGGCTGTCTGAATAGTCTGGTCAGGTGGCAGGTGGGTCTGGCTGTGGCATATTCCATCACGTTACCAGTGATGTAACAGTTGCCTTAGTAGTTTCTTATTTTGCTTCATTCGTTCTTGTCCAGTCACCATTGATGGGGAGGCCTGAATTGCATATTTCTCTTGGCGTTGGTGGCCTAGCCTAAACACAGCATTCTTTGGTGTCTGTAACTACACGCATGGAGAGTATATAGAGTCTGCCACTCGTGAATATGTTTCGGAAACTGGGCATGTTTGACATAGAGTTCTAGCGATTCGACAGACACACATGTCTATCTCTACATCTCTAGCTGTCCATGCAGGTCTTCTCTTCCGCCCACCCATTCGCCCTGAGTTTTAGTCCGGAGGAAGACACCGAATGCTCATTCAGGCTGCCCTTTGTCATCTCCTGCACCATTCCGCGTGAGGTAACCCAGGGTCCGGATCATTACTACGGCCAAAGAAAAGCCAGCAGTGATTTGTATACATAGATGAGAGTTGAGAAGAAACGAATTGTTCCTAATTGCTAAACGAGAGGTCGTCACCATCTCCATCCCACCATCCTCCAATCCAGTTGCCAAGGGAAACAGAAGGAAGCTTGTCCGCTGTCTCACGTCTGCTGTCTTCCTCAGCTACCACAACTTCACCACTCCAAACCCCAACCGTCAATAAGCTCTTTATTTCTCCCGCCATTTGACAATTCCTCAACATTAAGTTGTTTTCGTCCTTAATTTCCTCGGAGAGCCTCAAGCCATAAGCGGTAGCAGGTTTTTTTTGCCTGAAGACGTCGGCATTCAACTTAAAAATCAACCCCTCCCCCGCTCCCCAGCCTGTTCACTCCTCCATCCGTCACCACGGCTGCCTCAAAGCTCGCAACCCGCCTGGAAGCTCTTGCTCTCCAAGACACTGCGGGAATGCAGGTTTTACCCCCGCCACCCGCGTCGAGGGGCCCCGACATCCTCACCAACCCAGTTATTCTCGAGTCTATTCTTCCGGAGCTGCCACATCTTTCGGATATCCTTTCGCTGCAGCTCGTCTCGCGCCAGCTCTATCTGCTCGTTCAGCCTCTTCATCCGCTTTATGCTCGTGAGATTTCTCTAGCTCATCTACCACATGTCAAAAATAAGGACCTTATCACAGTCCTTCATCGATCACTTCGTCCCGGCCCATCCATCCAACGTCGTTTATTGGCCGATGGACGAACCGTTACCGTCGGCGAAGGGATAGGAAAGGCTTACGTCGGGCCTTGGAGGTTCCTTCGAGTCATCACGTTAACTGGTACAAGTATTACGAGTAGATCTATTAAGCTCCTAATTGCTGCTTCATCCGGGGGTAAAATCCCCGGGCTCCCAGAATTGCTCCGTGAGAGGCAACCGGGTATGCCCGGTAATCTCGACCCGGACATCGACGCTCTCGGTATTGCCAATGGATTTTTCGCCAAGGAGTTTGGAGTCGTGTCGCCGGGTGCTTATCGGTTGCTCGCTGATCAATCGCTGCGGTTGGATAAGCTCTGCGTCACGGATTGCCCTGCAGTGGATATCACCGATATCAACAATTTTTTAAAAAAGATTCTAATAGTTGTAACTGCACCTAAACGTAGAGAGTTAAGACTAAGAGCTTCACAACTTGCTGCGGCCCAGCAGCAGCAGAATGCCCCGGCGGCCAATCCAGGCGTTCCTGCTGGATTTGTTGCTGCCCAGCAGATGCAGCAACATGCCCAACCTGTACAGGAAGACCTTACTAGTATCCCTTACCCACTACCTGCAACTGTTGATGAGTTGGCGGACTTTGGGCTACCTTGCCTATCTTTGAGGCGCCTTGAAGTTGCGAACGTCAATGGACTATGGGTTGATCCTCCAGAGAGATTTAGAGGTAAAAAAGAATGGGGGTATTCAAAAGATTGCCCGTTCGGTCGGAACATTGGAAGCCTCAACTCCATCGCAGGCTGTCTTGGCCTCGACGTTGATGTCCTCTTCTGCCAGGGTGCCGGTTGTGCAACTAGTTCCGACAACGGTAGATGGAGGCAAAGCAACCCTCACGGATTCGATGCTGATGACTTTGATGCCTTCGATGGTATCATTCCAGATTTGGCGAACGCCCGGGAACATAACCCCCAAGCCCATGCTGGCGAAAACCCGGGCTTCATGAATAGCGATAAGAACAACCATCGCAGGACTTACCACTATCCACTCCCAAGACTGCCAGGTGAGAGGATACTCATGACAGAAGACGGACGTGTTTTTAGAATTCCGAGACACGCCATCCCGAACCAGCAGAATCAAGCCGTACAGGCACAGCAGCAGCAACAAGCTCTACATCTCTTCCAGGCCGCGATGAATGCCCAGCCACCAGGTCAACCGCTGGGCGCACCAGGAGCTGTAGGAGCTGCACAGATGCCTGTGCCCCCTCCAGCGCCAGCGCCGGCACCGGTAGCAGGAATTGCACCAGCAGCAGGAAATATAGCAGCGAATGCGCTAGGTACAAACCAAAATACATGGAACGCGTGGGCCGCAGGGCTCGGCGGGAATGGAGGAAATGATGGGAATGGAGGAAATGGTGCTGGTGCTGCAAATGGATGGGCGAGTAATCTCTTCCTCCAGGACCCAGCACAGTACGGTCTTGGGGTATGGCACCAACCACAGCAGGATAATCAGACCCAAACAACTACTACTACGAATGGGCAGACACTGATTCAGACAATTTTGCAGGATTTTCCTGGAGTTCCTGGGGCTGCTACTACTATTCAGCCCAACTCTACACCAGTAACAGTAGTTCCCCAACAACCGCAACAAAGTTCAGCCGGACCAATGCCTCACGCAAGTCCAGTAGGATTAGCGAATGCTGTTCCAGGCGCTGCTGTAGCCATTAACTCAGCTACAGCTGACTTTTCTCAGGGAAGCAACGCTACAGACCAAGGAAACGCCACCACCGTTATCAGTGATGATATAATTCCCACATACGTGGAACCTCCAACAAGCATGTCTGGGAATGGAGAAGGGTCTTCAACAGCACCCAACAACGCTACATGGCAAACCCTCTTATCCACTACAGATGCCGATGGCGCCCAAACTCCACCCTACAATCAGCAGTTCCCATCTCCAGTTTTGTCATGGAACCCTACTGCTGGACACCCTCCATTCGCAAGTGTACTTTCATCCGCTGTTGGTCCACCCTCAGCCACGCCGCCTCCGCCTCCAACCCCAACTCCTGCTGTTGATCCCGCATGGGCGTCATTTCTCACAACGGCCACAAATCAACCGACCACCCCATCACCACTTGGGGTGGTGGTAGCAGGCCCTTTTCCACATCCAGCTTCTTTGCCATTCGGCGGGGCTCCTCAATCAAATTTTGGCAATATTCAAACGCCATTCGCCATTGGTCAGCCCCCGCCTGCTCCAGCTGTGACCCCAGCTCAAGACCCAGCCCTAGCCACTATGACAACAATAGGGAACGTAGCGGCGAATGCAAACACGAACTTTACACCATTCGCACATCTAATTCAAACCCACGCACAGAACATTTCATTACCTCGAAGACGTAACAATTCACCTAGCGGAAGCCGCGGTGGGGCTGGGCAGACGGGTGCAAGGCCTGGAAGAAGGATCGCAATGTTAGATGGGCCGAGAGGGTTGTGCGAGGGATGTGGAAGAGAGGTATGGTTATGTGATAGCTGTAATCGATATTGGGTCGTTACTTGTGGGGGGTGTGCTGCAAAGCAATAGGGGGTGTAGGGTCTTAACGAAGGGGAAAAGTTCCTCGGTTCCTACTGACTGTAGCAACCGATTTACACATCATCTTTTCAAATGGGAAATTGTTTGAGTACGATTTGAATTCATAGTTTTCGGATGGTAATTACTCGTCTTTTTCCTAATTCTTGGGTTGTATTTCTTTTCTTTTCTTTTCGCTTTCGATCGGGTTCATAGTTCTGGGATTTTTTTCTTCATTTTCTCTATTCTCACGCTTGGTTCCCTTGCCTTTTTGTATTGACTAGGCCCCGGATGAACTAATCCTTTTTCTGTCATCTCTTTGGCTGCACATATTTCCATATTTAGTACGTAATTTCTTTCTTTTTCTTCATTGGCTTTGATATCTGTGTTGAGGTTACACAACTATAAAATGTGGGTCGTATAAAAAACGGTGCCGGTTGATTTGATTTGTCAAAAGGGATGGGGTATGGTACGAAAAATGGAGATGTGATGATGATTAAGGGGGGCAGAACAGGCGATGACAAGAATCGATTGTCTCGCTACTTGCTCCTCTTTGGGATATTTTTTTAGTACTGTCCCGCTCCACTGTGTTCATGGGATAGCAGGGAGAAAAACTAGACTTTGTTGGAGTTTTGGACCACGATCAAGTAGTATTTAAGCTTAGGATACCGAACGAGATACAGGCGAGAGCAGGTACTGTATTACAGTAGATTGACCAATAGAAAACCCCCAGACACCGGACTCCCAAAGCCCGCTGGCCATTAAAGATCTATAGGGGCGGAGTTCTCAGTACTATTAGGACGCAATACCTATACCGTGCTCTGCGCCGTGTCGAGACTGTGCAATGGCGAGAACTAACCAAATAAAGATGGATTGTAGGTGGTGGGCTAGGGAAATCTCGTCTTTACTTCATACTAAACATTGTTCGTGATCGGTGGTGGTGATTGAAGGCTAACTGGCTAGAACCCCAGCCCACCACACACACACCCAACCCTATCTAGTTAGTTCTTACCATTGAAGAATCTCGCCATGGCACAAAGCACGGTAGTTTCAGCAGACTTCCTAGTTCATTGTCGAGTGCAGGCTCATGATTCAGAGTTAATTGAGTGATAGAAGTAACCTAGCACGAACAATACAAGCAAATCGTACCTCTTCTCAAGAATTCAAAATCTCGAATAATATCTTTACTTACAAAGTTGACGGACACTTTTTTCTCCCTTTCTGATTCGTTAACTGCATGTACCTGTACCCCCATTGGTAGAGGGATTTATCGTTGGTGCAGGAAAGCCTGTACATGTAAAACAATTCTTATTATAGTGAAGAGTCATCTAGCCCTCATTAATCTTATTAATGCCCTGTCTGAATGCAGTCCTATTTCTCTTGGTTGAGCCTAATTATCCAGCAGGAAATTGGTCACATTCACCTGCTTACCATGGCTGATCAACATAAGATATCACTCGTTGGATGGTCAAAAAATTTGTTGAATATTAAGAGTTATTATTTACTATTATTTATTTACTTATTCATTAGGTACATTCAACCCGGAGTGAATATTAAGGGTAAATTATGATGATATTCTAAGATTATTATCAAGAAAAGTAAACGAAAGGACGAGCATATGCATAGAGCCCCTATTATATACTCCCAATGGAACTACTCGTATTCTCATGACGGTTTTAAAACGGGCTACCTCTGCATCCCATATAAAATAGGTAGGTTCAGGGCAGTTTTTATGATATGCGGGCCTGGCCCATTTTAAAAACGTCATAAGAATACGAGTATACAGAACACAGAACCCTCTAGACTTTCTAGAAAACTCCCTACTCGGGAACGTGAATACTAGGAACCTATGGATATATGGAATATATCCAACAAAACTATTTTTTAAGTGGGGTCACAGGTAACGAGAATAAATGTATATCTCATCAATTTTTCCAGGTTCTTCGCCTTACTGGGAAAAGAACAGAAACTCCTAATAAGTAAATTCGAAAAACCCTAACCCTGTTTTTGTTTAACTCTTGATGGTACTCTAGGTAAGCAATGGAAAAAATAATTCCCGTTGCATAAGGCATTTCTCCAAAAGATCTTTGAAAATTGAATCCAAAATTGTCAATACTTAAGCTTCTCCACCAAGAACCACATGTGTCTTATCCCGTTTCATCAGAGGGAGGGAGGGAGGGTCTAGCCCTCGCTGTCGGCAAATTTTCGCTTGGCAGAGTTACACTATATAATGCCGGACAACCCCACACCCCTCTTCACGTTTTTAGACAGACTGCCAGCAAACAAATTCACATTACAGAATCGGCTTCCTTCCGTGGTGAAAGCCAAATGGGAGGGGTGTTTTCGCGCTGAGCGGAGAAGGACTACGTGGACCCATGGCTGGGCGCCTGGCTTTGATGAACGAATGCTCATATGAGAAGTTGGGAATCAGCGAGGGTTATATTCCTCATTAAGACACCAGAGGAGGGGATCTGGGAAATTCCGGCGTGGATAGAGACTACATAATATACTAGAGGAAAGAGCGGGGGGGTGTATAATATTATGCTTAATTCAATTGCTTTCAATCTATGCTCCTAGTCTTCCCATGCTGTCTTCGGAGTGCTGTGCGACTCGTGTGAATTTTTGATGAAACCGTGTTCTTTTCGACTTTTGCAATAGTAGCAATACCGAGTACCAAAGGGCTTACGCGGCATCTCGATCCTTGGTCGGCGCAGACGGTAAACTCTTCTCCTTGCCTCGGGTGACAGTCCTCCGAGATGGATGACATCTACCACTCAAGAATGTTTGTGTTTTTTTGGCTTCGAGGTTGCGTGGCGTGGCGGAAGGTGCCCAGCGAGAAGTTTGGGTCGAGAATCTGAAATAGGGACTTCCCTATAGGCTACGATAAATGGGATTCAGGATTCAGACTCTAGAGGATTCATGAACAAGATGGTGACTGGCGTGAAGAACTTGCGTCGCTGCCCCTTCTCCCGGGAAAGCAAGGAATCAATGTGGGTCGTTCCTGCATGGACGGAGTCTAAAGTACGTAGCCCTCAACAACGAAAAGAATTGAAGCCGGACAACCCCAGATACGATAGTAACGATACGCGTACCTGCACACGCGATCCCCTTACAGACGCCTGAAACTTTGCGCGGCAGTCCTTCCCCGCCCCGCCTAAATCAAGAAAGAAAAGAGTACGTTTTCAGATGCGTCTCCTTACGCTGCGCGGTGGTGGTGGTAATTTCATTGGAGCTGGTATCGGCATACGAGGGGGAGGAGGTGGTGGTCCAGGCGTTGGTAGTGGTGGACGATATATCTTGCCCTGGTCCCGTCGTTCCTGTCCAAGTCCTCCTACCAGCTGCCTGTTGCTATTCCGTTCGTTGCGAACACGTTCCCTCAAGGTATCTGGTGAATCAACTGCCGTACTACAGCGCCTCACCCAGGGCCGATCCTTCTACTCCACCTTCTATAACCCCCTCCAGGTCGCCAAAACCACTCTCGTCCGATCATCAGCCAAAAGGCCGTTGTTCTACATTCCCGCAAAACTGGCGTCTGCTCAACAACAGCGTGACCATCGTGGTCATTCCCACGGGCACCATCACCACCATGACAATACCTACCTCACGTCGAAGAACAAGGCTGATGCCGGTGTGAGAATTACCCGATTAGGACTATATACCAACGTTGGCATGGCTATCTCGAAAGGAATTGGGGGCTGGTACTTCAATTCCCAAGCACTGGTTCGTGTGCCTCCTCCCCCGTGAGAGCAGAGGAGAGAAGGAAAGACTGAGGCTGACTTCCTGCAACAACAGATAGCAGATGCATTTCATTCCCTTACTGATCTCATCTCGGATATCATGACGCTAGCCACCGTCTCGTTCGCTCTGAAGAAACCAACAGACAGATTCCCGAACGGCTACGGCAAGATCGAGAGCATGGGAAGCTTGGGGGTTAGCAGTTTGCTACTGGTTGGCGGGTTGCTTATGGGTTAGTTGCACAAGTCTCACGCTTCCTAGTAGCTTTCGCCTGACTTTCAGAAACCTATCAGGTTACCATGCTCTAGACGCCTTATACGTACAGTTTTTCTTAGACCATGCAGAGGCCTTAGCGCATGTTGGCCATGGGCATGGGCATGGTCACGGTCACTCACACTCACATACCGATTTAGGACCAAACGTGAACGCGGCATGGCTAGCAGCAGGCTCAATCGTCATCAAAGAATGGCTATACCGAGCTAGTAAGCATTTTCCCAACCTTTCCCAAAAGTACACACAGAAGCTGATAATCCCCCCTCCCCAACAGCCATGAAAGTCGCTAAAGAGCGTAAATCTTCTGTTCTTGCCTCTAACGCCGTCCACCATCGCATCGACTCCCTTACCGCTATAGTCGCCCTTTGCGCAATCGGTGGTGCTCATTTCCTTAACAACGCAAGCTGGCTGGACCCCGTTGGAGGGCTTCTCGTCTCCATGATGGTCATCACTGCTGGTTGGGGAAACACCCGTGCGGCCCTATTAGAACTTGTCGATGTAGGCCTCGATGACGAAATTAAAGATAGCATCCGAAAGGCCGCCGATAAAGCGCTCGCATTACGTCCAGAGAGGTTGGGTGTCAGGGAAGTGGGTGGTCTCAAGTCGGGACAGAACTACCTCGCGGAGCTGACAATCGAGGTTCCTGTGGGTACGACGGTGGCAGAGACTAGCATGGTGGAAGAAGGACTACGGGAGGTTGTCGGCGCGGAAATCAGGGGAGTTAGAAGGATTAAGGTTAGATTTGTCGAAGAGGGTGTTATTGAGCAGAATGAGTTTATAGAAAAGGAGCAGGCGCTGGAGTTGGAAGATAAGCATGAACACCACGATCACGACCATGAACCAAAGAAAGCGTTGTAAATTTATCGAAAATTTAGGTGTATTATTTTTGGGAAACAAATGTCGCTTGGTGGTATAGATTGCATTCATATGTTTCCTTCAGGGTTTATTCGTAGCTTTTTTATTTTTTATCAGCAAGAGTTTGTTTATCGGAGGATGTGTAAGCTTTCTTTCATGATCAATCTATTCCTGTGTAACATTTTATTTAAGCCAAGGAGGCTACAAGTTAAAAGGAAAAAAAATACAAAGCATTGGCCCGGAAACTCTCAACAGGTATAAGACCTCCAAACCTCTCCAAATTAACGTTTCTCTAATCATCCAAACCAGAAACGTATCTTTGTAAAAACATCAGATGAATCGCTCAAACATAAGAATATTTGAGACCAGGTGCCTATTCACCACCATCCATAGTTTAAGGGTATGTACAGCATTCCGTCTATTAGTAGCTCGGATTTGAGGAGGCAGTGATCACAATGTGTCACTCGTCTTACATATGCACTACCCCAGACTTTTTTCTTTTCTTTTCTTGATAGGAGATGACGCACATATCATCGGGTTGTTTCATATCTACATGTACATGTAGTATGTAGAGTAATCACACTCTGCCGTCACCCGCATGGTGATCCCCATAGATTCAACCAGGGGTGAATTAATTGGCTCGGGGGCTCGGGAGCATATCTATTACGATAACATAAATATATATCTCGAGAATGGTTCTTTAAGATCTAGTCGTTAAGTGTAAGTTAGGTTTTATATGCGATCCGAGCCTCCCATCTTATGAGCACACGTGAAAAGGCGAAACAATTTTCTTAGGTGGGCTTAGCCGTTGAAATGCGCGTTTCAAGGCAGTCGCCTAGGTACATGTAGGAATAGAAGTACAAAAGCCTTTAACATACCAAGCGGAAAACCACATATCTGCAAGTATTACACGTGTTTTTAATCAAGCCCTTTTTCGGTCTGTATTAGGAGATCAACGTTTTCTCTCAGAACAGAACCAGGCCATAGCGCTTGACCAAACATCCTGATCTCGTGAAACATCGAGAATAGCCTCAACCACATGGCAGTTTCTATGTATATCTAGCGAATGCCCACGAGATTTAAGGTGTACTCCATCCACCTCATCCCCTATATTATTTCATCTGTGGCGTTGGACGCCATATTTAAATAACATGCTTTTTGAGCGCTATGAAGCTGTATCGCCAACGGCCCGTATCGTGATAAACATGCTATTGCTCATAGCATTACATATTGTAAATGGAGCTCGGTGGTGGGCGTTGAGAGGACTCCATTATCCGATAATATCGCCGCGATGGCTGCACGGGATGTTCATTCATGGAACCGTCGCTTTTGCATCGCTGTATGCAGTTGTTTCAATAGCGAGGCACAGTATAAGAATTTCGGTAGACAGGGCAATTAATGCGGTGATGGATTATGACAGGATGGCATGGACATGGAGACAAGAAGAGGTAAATACGTGCATGGAGATTCCAGAGATTCCTCCCCGATTCCAACGATTTATGGGAAGTTACTTCTCGCGACATCAATCTTTCGGGTCCGCAGTCTGTGGTCAGTTAAGGCTGCATTGATTTCGATTCATGCAGAGTTTATCCAGAAATTATCGGCGCCATCACAACGATTGCTGTGGGCAACGGGGGTTCTGACGATATTGTCGTTCTTTGCAATATTGGGCTTACACAGTTATTGGTGTCCGCTCGTGGAGTTGGAGAAAATGCCGTAAGTTGATTCTTCCACTAATTTTGACGAAAAGAAAATTTGAAAATTGAATCATATTTTTACTGGATAAACCGGCTCTGGAGTCACCACTGCGTGGCGAAAGGTCTTACTCCCCACATTACCACCAGCATATTCAATATCTGTCTCGTGCCCAGCCTATTTTTCCATAATTCTTTGTTTATTGTACGATTATGTATTGCTGCAACGAGAGCGTGAGGAACGAACATTGACGCCAAGCATTCACGTCTGGACACGAGACAGATTCAATGTCTCAACCGATCTTATGTGTACTCGTGATACCATCGGGCATTCAATGATACAGGGATTTGAACCAATCAAGATATGGGGCGAATATGGTGAGAAGCGGCATAGATGGTTCGAAAACTTCCATAAATGGCTTGATCAACGAAGTGGCGGTGCTATACATCACCACCTTGAGTCTTGCTTGCCCAATAGGGCGTCCCCTTCATCAGAATCCCTGTATCATTGAATACCCGATGGTATTACGAGTAAGGACTCCTAAACTTAACCATAGTTTTATCTGTGCTGATCAGTCACTAGTATTACTCACTGGATTCTTCATTGTTCATGCTCTTCGACTCACCGCCCAGCAAATTCGTGCATTCTCCCTAATTTTCTTTATCGCGTTTTTAACGATATCAGCGGCCTGTATTCGCATGGGGTCGCAGATATTCTCATATAAAGACGGTCATGGTGGATTTGAACCATACCCGCCAGAAAAAAAATTAAACCCAGAGACTTTTTCAAGTATCGCGACAGATTTAGAGGTCTATATTGCAGGCATCGCGGCGTGTCTTCCTGAAACCAGGTTATTTGTAAGGAGGAAGATTGGTCAGATGGGTAAAGGAAAATTGCCGGAACAGACAAACACTCTGGAGAGCGGGAGTGGTGGAAGTAGTTGGAGTAGAATTGAGAAAGGTTAGTGTCATACAACGCATACTATAATACGACTACAGATAACATAGAGATATAGCTGGTAAAGAGCTAAAGTCGAATTTCTTTAGGTTACTGTAAATAATATACTCGGGGATGAGGCCTTCTGGTACTAAAAAGTAATTGTCTCTTATTCCATAAGGAATCATATGGGGGATTAGCGTGTTTCCATTATTTATTGATAAACCTTGTAATCATTAGGGCCCGGGCCGCATGTGTGGTAGTTTCATCTATCGCTGTCCTCTCAAGAACTATAAATACACCTTTCAGATACCACATAGAGAATGGTAATTCATGATCGATTTTATGTCTGACTGGAGTTGGTGAACCACATATACCCAAGGCCCGTATCTCTTAGTGGGGATTAATTTGACATCAAGTGTGGAAGATAAAGGACACCAGGTCAGGTAGGTGAGAGGCGTATTCAACTGCTGCTGCTTCCTGATACAAAATACATTTCATAACTTAAACACATACAATCCCCTCTAAACACATGAGATATTCTCGTTTTGAGGAACTAAACCAAGGGTTTAGCGGAAATTAATGATAGAGTGAAGGGGCAGGAATAAATGCGAAAACTATCGTTCGAAGAGGCAAGTAGAAATTTAAAGGGTAACTGAAAAAAAGTTAGATCAAAACCGAACGGAAAATAAAAGAGTAGTCACTCCGCATCACTCCCTTCTGCGCTGTCTACCCTCTTCATGCCAAGCCACGCTCCACCTCTCCTTTTTCAAGAGCTTCCGACTGTTTGGATAGTCTGATTGCTGCCAGTTCCATACCATCACGAGCACGAATTGCATCTTCCCTCGAGCCAAGCACATGAGGGATCTTCTCGGCCAAAACATCCCACGAAGCTTCTAGGTAGTCCGTTACTTCCCTCTCCCTAGCGCGACCTTCAAACTCCCTAAAGCGGACAGCGATCAAGAGCACGGCGAGAACATTATAGTCGCTGAGGATTCGGCGGAGACAGCAGCCTGCACAGTGAGTCTCTTGATAGAGTGGATGGTTTTGTAGGGGCTGATATAGATTCTTAACTCCAGAGGGCTCAGGGTCGCAATACCCTTCGTCCCAAATACGGTTTATATCCTTAAAGGTAGCCAGGTATTTGTTCCCCAATTTCTGTGAGCAAAATGAGGCTGATGGCATCCGAACTTCGTCAAGGATGAGGTCGTGGAGATTGAAAAGGATGGGAAGGAAAAGCCCATTATGAATAGAGCATATCCTGCGCCCTGGGTACGCACTCGGGGCTTCGAGAAACTCCATTATTTTTGGGAATGTCTTACGCGCCCAAATCCTGAAACTACTCACTCTTAGAGACCAACCCAACCCCCGGATAGCAGTGAGGTCTTCTTCGCCAGGAGTGGGAGAGACATCAAGGTTATAGATGAAAGTGGATACGAAGTTGACTATCGCAGCGGAGTTTGAGCTCTGAGGGAATTCGTCGATTTCGGGGTTCTTGTTAATAGTTTCGTCGATTGCAGGGGATGGCGGTTGGGGTTCTTTAGAGTGAACTGCTTCTGGTGTGATGAGTCTAGTCAAGCGGAGTGACTGTGGTGAGAGAGCCATGATGGTAGGGCAGCTGTATGTAGTGATGGTGATGGTGGAGGGGCGAAGCCAGGCAACAAAACGAGCCTTCTTATTTGCGACTGCCCTCTTTCACAGAAAAATTACATGGCTGTAGCATCACATGTATCCGGCGGGGTGTTTCGGTTGGTGCGTCCGTTTCATTCACCTATAACAACCTAACCCTTATATACATGTATATCGACCTAAAGAAAAAGAAAAAGAATCTTTTGTGAACTATATTTCAATTTCTAAATACATGTAACTACTAGAATTACTCTTTAAATACCATACAGGATATAGACTCTATGAAGCATATATACATGTGTCCCTTGGCGGGTGTGTGAATAAACCACTCAATAGGTCTGTGTAATCATACTTTATCACTCGTCTTGAAAGTTCAGGCATAAAACATAGGTTTTCAAGTAGGGAGATTAGCCTCATTCCAGCCCCATCCTCATAGGTTACTTCGCATCTATAGCAATCAAAGCTAGCAGGTATAGAGACTGGCTCGGGCAAAGACCGCAGTGGCACTAGCTCAACCTACAACCCGGCCAGACACGCCCAGCTAAAATAGCAAGACACATTTTGCTAGAGCAAAAAAATAGATTATTATGCACAAACATTAATCCTCAGGATCACCCCTCTGTGGTGTAGTTGGTATCACACCCGGCTGTAATTGTTGCATCTACCGGTTGGTCACCAGTTCGACTCTGGTCGGAGGGACTTATTTTTCCATCACGTACTTAGAAGTATTACAGGGGTGGAGGAAAGTCTGTCACCAAGCAGCGGTGCTGGTGGCGGTCCTTCTCTTTATGCTCAATATTCCGGTGCTCTTCTTTCACTAAATAGCTTTTCATTCACTCTATCACAGAAAAGCGTCTCTACTTTCTATAAGCTTGCCGTAAATTTTTGAGGGTTTCCCCAATCTTGAGTTAGTCGACGGTTGAGTTTGGCACTACCAGCACCGAAACCTGGTGACAGACCTACCCTACACTCTAATTACATGTAGTAGCTGTCAGGGGCATTATTCGTTCGTCCCCATAGAGCTCAACTACAAAGATACAGTTCCTAGTGTATATCGTATTGACTAGGAAAATACGATCCGGCCTACCATGCGCCTTGCGTGCAGAAAATACTTGAGCCGGCTAGATAAGGTAAGGCTTTCATCCCTTTCGCCATATTTACCACTATGTCTGGCATAATTTTGGGTAGTATCGGGTCGCATTTTCCCAGTCAATATGATATATAGAGGCCTAGGATGGCTGCATGTAGTAACGCCCTAAATCTGTTAGTGACGTCGAGATATAGCGGGTGATAGTAATAAAATTTAGGGCCCGCGAAATTTTCTCCCTCATTTTTTTTAACTATAATTCCATGCCTAGGCCTAACTTTCTTATAAATTTCACTCCAATCTGATAGCTTACGGCTATGGGACGAGACTTCTCTGTTTTAGCTTCATCATTTCTCGAAGTTCGAACCAGAGCTTAATTTTTTGGAGTTATGAACGTTCACAGCTACAGACGCCAACTCAGGGAGAGGATAAATCTAGGCGACCAGCTACAGGAGGATTTCCTGGTTTAAAAATACATAATGGGCTAATCGCGACATCGTTTAAAGGTCAGATATATTAACTAGCCGTATCTTTTGCGATGGACTGTGGTATCCGGTTGTTTCCACGATCTTGCGATAAGGGGGGTTTGGAAGTTGCGCCTCTAATTTGCGGAGGGCGAGGGACGGATCCTTGTGAGAGTTTGATTTCTAGCTGTAGACTTTATATTCTTGTGAAGAACTTTACATGGTACTAAAGGCGGTTCGAGGTAAGCAGAAAGGTATGACTCGATCCTCGAGGTATTATAGTACTTGTGATATAAGACGAATCTAATGCTAGGGTGGAGGAGGCGCCAAGTATATACACTACTTAAGCTCCAATATATCACCATTATATAAATTGCAGTAATTCGATGTAAATGCTAAAAAAATACTGTTCGGAACCCTTAGTCGGTATCTTTCTATCTATTAAACGTAAATCGTGAGACATCTAGATCCAAGCAATAAAAATACTCCTGATCCCTTGTGGCCGCAGGCCCTGTACACCTTGCCGCCTTGAACTTAAGGACCACGTTGGAAGTGTTCTCGTTGTAAAATCGAGTGACTTTTAATGATTGCAGTGCAGCATTTTAGTCACTTGTTGGAAGTGATGCAGGGATACAGGTGGAGGGTGGCGTTTATGGATGGGTATAGCTTCTCTCTTGGCATTAAAAGCTATGTGGTGTGGTGCAGGATAAATGGCGTTGGGCATAGCACGTTGGTAAGATGAATCTACGATGGATGAATAACTTTTGGTCTACTGCTACTCCCTTTTTTTGTGTGGTGGCTGGGCGTCGGAGCATTTTCAGTGGAATATATATCTACATACTTACATGTTTACATGCTACACGACATGGTGAGCTGTTCCGGTTATGCGAGAAATCGAAGACTCACAACCTGTCATAATCTGCAGAATTTGATTGCAGGCTAACAGACTCGATACGTGAAGAATTTAAAGCCCGCAACCTCAGTTTCGGGCTTTTTTTGTACATGCGTCGCGCGCCTTTACGCGCTGGGTGAGGAGGTTTCTGGCGAGAAACATCTTGAGGGCGGACTTATTTTGAGGACTCCAGTCTTACAAAGTGACTTCTGTGACCAGAAAATTTTCGAATAGGGATTTCTCGAATAGGGATTTCTATGAGATCAGAGCTTTAATTTTAGTTCGAAAATTTGGTGTTACAGAACTCTGTCGATCGATTTGGAAAAGCACAGGTAGGATATCAACCGGTGCGGCGGCGTAAGCGGGTAATTACCCAGACTATCAAGGTTTGTCTACGTCTTGCAACTTAAACAAACAGACTATTCCGTGTTAGCGTTAACACCAGCGGACCCAAATATTGGTTTTTAGAATATGTACTTTTTCTCGTAGGACTTAGAAATTAGCATTCGAATTACATAAGTTTGAGTCCAAACCTAGCGCAGGACAAAAATAGTACCCTTGCGACCCCCTAGGAAACTAGCGCAGGCGCTGGCTAGTTCCTCGTCAAGGGGAAGCGTCATGTACCAGTAAGAGGACCTGCTCCTCGCTACCCCTAATAGCGATTCTAAAAACAAATATGGTTGGTAGCAGCGGAACTGTGAACGAAGCATTGGTGTTGGGCATCCGCGGTAGAATAGGGGATCGATTTACGAAATTTATCGAAGCAAGAGCGCTGCGAGTCACAGTTGGCCGACGGCTGGACCAAAGTCGACGATCATATAATCAAAAAAGGATCGCATTGTCTCCATACCTAACTTGTTACCTATGTTAGGTCTGGTGACCGGACTAAGAAAAGGAGACGAGAAGACATCTTCGTGGACGGACAAAAAAGAGGCGTTCGTGTTCTTGTACGAGACATGTATCGCTAGGCGTTCTCTTGGGTCTCGGGATCTCGGCTACCACAGTTTGTATTTTCAAATCGGTTGGCCTGTAAACAGATTGGGGAATTTTCGGCTCATTAGGTTTGACTTAAGCTTATTTTGACGCAGGTAGATCGTTAGACTGTTCGATAACCTTGTCGAACGCTCGTATCGAACGAAAGTTGGGACAGACCCCTAATGTCATTAAGCAGTCTTGTCAAAATGAGTGACGGGAAATACTCAGTATTTGTAAGGAAAGCACTATCCTTAATAAACACGGAATCTCTCTTGGTACATGTATTTCCTAGTATTTCTTGGCGTACGTTACAAATCCATACATACATGTAGTTTTTTAGGGGGGGAATCACTCCTTTCCACAGCTAAGCCTTTTTTGTGCCTTTTTTTTTTTGGCTGAGTTGAACTAATTTTCAGCAGCATATCTCGCTTGGGCTTGAAGATTGATGGCAAGAATATCGATGATAGTTTTCGAAGAGAAGTATAGCTACTGTACGATGTGCTCAGGTGTTCGTTGTGTTAAGTTGGCTGTAACAAACTAAGTAATAGAGACAACCCTACAGTTGATGACGACTACTCTAAAAATAGTTGTGCAGAGACCCAGCATCAGGTAGATATAATCTTTCCCTCTCGGAGTAAACCATTCCGAGGGCCTAATAACCAAGAGAAAAAAAAACCGTTTGGGTATGTTTGCTAACCGAATTTAGTGCTAGAATGCACCCGTGGCAGGAATACATATTGTGACGGCGAACAGACGTCTTGGGACATACAGCCCCGTCAAGTCCTGATATTTTAGCCATGGTAGAACTTTCGATATATTTGCTGACTCCGACCAGCGTGATTGTTGTTTTGTACAGGGTCTATCTACTGCCATGATGACACCCCTTTTGCCTACAACAGCTATACTGAGACCGTTGGGTTGGGTTTCTGGTCTCCATTTAGTAACTATGTCTAAAGTACCTGCATTGAGCAACGTTAGATGCCAAGCCTGAATCGCATGGCTAATTCGTCCCACGCGCGTACTTAAACGAGATTAGGAAACCCTAAAAGAGAATTCAAAAAGCCTGACTCAGTACGCAGCCCTTTTCAGCCACTAAGAACTAAAGGAGGCAAGATAAATTGTGCACTTCAAGATGCGGATTTCTGGGAGCTGGACCCGCAGTGGGTTCTTGTGTATTCTGGCTGCAAAAACGCAATTGGTAATCGTCGCAATACTTGAAGAGAGACATACGTGTATTGCATGCAGTTTAGCGATTCCTGTCGTATCTGTACTCTAGCTAGACAACAGCAAGTATGGACTTCGCCCAGCTCGTAATTGGCAGGCTTGGAGTGACACAAAGAGAAACATGTCTTGGGCTCTGATGCCGGAGGTTTGGACTGGGTTGGCTGGACGAGACGGTTACCCCTTTTAATATGTGGAAGTTGGGAATTGCACTCCCTCGTTAATCGCTCTTGTGTGTTTTTTATTTTTTCTGGGGCTGAAGAAAGGTATGGTCAGGTTTCTCAAAGAGGACCTAGCCCTAGGGATCCTCCACTACGTGCGGTTCCACCCGCCTAGCTTACGATCCTGATCTGTGATTTGACGTTCTTATCCGAGGCGGTAGCCAAGCCAACTGAAACTTAAACTCGCGTGTGAAGATTCCTATTACTGTTACCTCTTCGTGTTCCCGTGCCCCTGCAAAACAACATCCCCCATGTCCAGAGCCCAGGTTGCGAGCCGTGTCCACTCGCTGTCGATGGAGCACCTATTGTTATAACTACCTTAAGAATCCCCCCCAGAGCACTTTCCTTTCCTTACCCAGCTCTGCGTTCAGAAGCAGCCATACTCTCGTTTTTCGGCTCCTATTCACTCGTTATTTAAAAATAATTAATTGTCTGCCCTTAACCCTCTTCTACAACCCAATCTTACTGGGATATCTTTATACTAAACTTGTGAGTCGATTCCATTCACCAAACAATTCTATACCGAGTGCGGGGGTAACTGACTTGGATATTTTAGAATTCCGTGGATCCTGCCCGCCATGCTCGTCAAGAATCTTAATGGCGTAGTTGCTCTTTTGCAACTGCTCGCCGTCACTGGAACGCTTGCTCACCCTGGTGGATTGCCACGGCTCATGGGTCGCAATGGATTCGTCGAACTTCGAGACCTCCCAGATGTATCTAATAAGCTTATCAAGAGAGTTGTATCGCCTGATGAGAGCTGTGGAGGGACAAACGGATATACCTGTGGCACCGGCAAATGTTGTTCGCAATATGGTATGTATTGAAATCTCGCAAGGCATTCTGTTCTTCTAACAAGGAAATTAGGATGGTGTGGTACCACAACCGACTATTGTCTACCTGCCAGCGGCTGCCAGGCGGCCTTTGGGACATGCACTGGAGCTGCAACCAGCGCAGCAGGTGGTACTACACCTACTACAACTGCGACGACTGCCCCTACAGGGGTCACTTCCCCTGATGAAACCTGTGGAGGGACAAACAAATATATTTGCGGTACAGGCAAATGTTGTTCGGTGAACGGTATGTATTCGAGTCTCGTAAGGCATTGTATTTTTTCTGACTAAGGAAATCAGGATGGTGTGGCACTACCACTGACTATTGTGGCACCGGTTGCCAGGCTGCTTTCGGGGTATGTACTGGGACTGGGACTGGGACTACAACAAGTGCAGGTACCACCCCTACGGGTGGTACCTCTGCTGTAGACGGTCCGTGCGGAACCAACGGTGGTGCTTCTTGCCCAACGGGCTATTGTTGTTCCTTAGCAGGATGGTGTGGCACTGGCGTCGACTATTGTGCCGCGCCAGACGCTCAGTTCCGTTATGGATCTGGTGCTGACGCAAAGTATGGATTGCGATTTTTCCCAGTACATGAAATAGTTTCATACTGATCTCTGGGCAACTTATAGTCTAGTACCTAGTGGAGCAGATACATCTACTGTTGCTCGTCCCAAGAACGGCGGTGTTCTATATGGTGGCAGTTAGTACTACTCTTGAACGGTTATCTATCTGGGCGTGTTTTCTAAATATATTTGTGATAGATGGTATCTACGATTGTGCTACGCCTGGTGATATCGCCCTGACATACGACGATGGCCCATATATCTACACGGATGGGATGCTCGATGTCTTGGCCTCATATTCGGCCAAAGCAACGTTCTTTATTACAGGTAACAACAACGGAAAGGGCCCCATCGATACCACACCAGCATGGAACGCAGTCATCAAGAAGATGTACGCGGCCGGCCATCAGCTTGCCAGCCACACTTGGTCCCATCAGGATTTGTCGACTTTGACTGAGACCGAAAGGATTTCCCAGATGGTAATACTCTCCCTTTCTGTCTCTTGTTTAGTTGCCCTGGTTCCCTAACCATTTCCCCTTTTAAATAGGTCAAACTCGAGATGGCAATGCGCAACATCGTTGGTTTCTTTCCAACATACATGCGCCCACCGTATTCCTCTTGCACTGCTGCCTGCCAGGCCACAATGGCTACCCTTGGATACCATGTTACCTACTTTGATGTTGATACCGACGACTATGACAATGACTCGCCGTTGTTGATCCAAAATGCCAAGAACAATTTTAACACCCCAATTGCTGCTAGCAATAAAGCAACCGATAGTTTCTTGGTCATTGGGCACGACATTCACCAACAGACTGCTCAGAATTTGACCGCGTATATGCTCGATACCCTGCTTGCTAAGGGTTACAAGCCTGTCACCGTTGGGCAATGCCTTGGTGACCCTGTAGCCAACTGGTATAGGACAGCTGCTTAAGTTCAATATTGGTGAATATTTAAGGTTGTCTGGATTCTGAATACACCGTAAGGGGCGTTATCAGCTATTGGGTCTATGCTTGTCGGATTTGAGGGTTATCTTTAAATGTCATTATGTTAATTAATTCCAAACATTTCATCTGAACTTGCTGCACGCTGACCTTAATTTTGCCCTTGTCCAAAAAATACTGATGGAATCTGAACCTAAACATGTCTTGGGACTACATGGCTATCGCAATTAAAACACGTAATAGATGGCTCTGCTAGCTAGTTTTTACGAAGGGTGAGAAAAATATATCGACTGGTCGTTTGTGTTATAGTTTTGAATCCCCCCCCCCCCCCTAAAATGCCTTTTAGTTACAAGTTATCTCGAAGGAGGGAAAAAGCGAAGCGCCGTGTGCCTAACTAACAAAAGGATGAACCAAATAGCAAATAATAGTCCCCCATGTAAATTGCCACTAACCTAGATCGGGGTTTCAAGCTCAAGACGCGTGGTGAATCCCTAAGCCAGGATAGGCCAGAAAAGCAACTTCCAGTGGCAATTTCCACACCTTACATGTAGTTCACCAACCTAGTTCTCGAAGTATAGACTAGAATAACAAAAGCAAAGAGAATGAAAGTTCACATAATCTAGACCCCATGATTTTATCTCGTCAGTAGAGAAATACTAAAAAGTAAAGATGGTTTGTGGGATCAAGGACCAACTCACATTACATTCTTGTTCAGCATTGATATGTATTTCTCCAGTATCTTCACCGGCAGCGGCTCGCCTCTCTCTCAGCCGACCAGCAAGTAACGACAGCATCGCCCTCTATAAATCGCCGCCGTTATTGGTATCAGGCCAGATCAATAAAGAGAAAAAGTAAGAAATTTTTGAAGAGTAAACGAAAGACAAAAAAAGACAAGGATGGTTACAGGCAGCAAAAGCATTAAACGGAAGAATACAATTCCAACCACTCTTCGAAGCTCAATGTAAGCATCCTTACCGTATGAACCGCCTCCTGTAGCCCGCTTTCCGTCATAGCCTCGTTCTGGCTAGTGATAGTATAGCTATCCTGCATCCTTTTCCTACTTCCACTTGCTCTCTTTCCATCTTCTTCGGTGTCGCTGTCAATTGGAATGCCTTGGAATTGTTTCTGGGCTACTACGTCTGTGGAAAATATTTTGACAGTATAGTCGATCCCCGAGACAGCAAGTTTTGGCTCGTAAGGGTGACCTGTTACCACGTTGACGATTTCGTCGTCGCCGTGAAGGATGTTTACTAGTTGTGTTGTCTTTTTGTCCCAGATGAAGAGGTTGCCGCAGTCACTTCCGCTAACAACGTATTCATCGTCCATGCCATAGAAATTGATGTCTTTAACCGTTTTGACGTTACCTTGTGCGGTTATGGTTAGTTTTTAAGATGGATGTTGGAATTTTAAGTGCGAAACTCACAATGACCGCTGTAAACCTTGGTATGTTCCCAGACAGGTGCTTGAGGCTCCTTCGTTCTCCCGAAACCGTACTCTTCGTTCTCCCCTTCTTCTTCCTCACTCTCGTCATCATCCTCGTCATCGTCCTCGTCCGTATCCCCAAAAGCAGATTCAACGAAACCAAAGTCAATTTCCTCTCCTTCCTTCATCAAGAGGGCCCGCCCGATTCTCTCTCCCCAAAAATGTTTTGCTGATCGGCTACCAATGGTTCCATGTTCCGCATTCAGGATATCAGCCATAATATGGCCCCGTCCAAGTTCAACTGCGCCCTTAAAGGCTCTGACCATCCGCTTTTCACTCTCAAAGATCGCTTCATTCGTATCAACGTCTCTCACAGCATCGTTGCTAGCGTCGCTTTCGAGAGCATCTAGGAACCTACTCACGTCACCGGCCTCCGAAACATCTTCATCCTCGTCTTGCGTATCCTCTTGCTCTTCTCTAACAAGTTCTTCGACTGCCTCTGGTCCACCATCGAGGAACGCGATGACGACGTGCAAAAACCTGGACCGAAAAGTAGAATCCATTTCCACGTTTAGAAAAGTCCCCACCCCTAGTCCAATACCCTCCACGAACCCGCCAAGAGCACGTGCCACACATCCAATAGCTTTGACAAACTTCCTTGTTCGACGTCTATTGTGTGCAAGTGTTCTTCTCACTGACCTCTCTCTTCTAAATTCAACACTGGTGGCACCTTCATTTTCGTCAAAGAACTCCAAGTCTTTTTCCTCAAGTTTTTGGATATCGTGATTAATTCTTCTCAGCAGCACATGGGATGTGGCTAACGCTGCATCCCAGGAATTCTTTTTCTCTTTCTCCAATTCTTCTGGTCCTAGTGCAGTATTGGGCCTGGTAGGAATTTCCGACGACCTCATTCCAAACATTTCTTCCCTGAGATCTACTACTAGCCCTGAAATCTTCTTGATCATCTCATTTCGGGGCAGTATAGTCTCACTCCCCGAACCACTGGAAGACTCTGCTCTTCTCCTCTTACTTCGTGGTTCTCCGCCTGCATGTCTTCGCCCACGATCTCTCCTTATACGGGCATTTCGTTCGGCCGGGTCCCATGGTTCTCGACCAAGCCCCTTTTCATTCGGTTCCGGAGAATGATTGATATCGAATAAGTATATCCCACCACCGCTCCAAGACACAACTACCTCATTCGGGTTTGCGTCGGAAATCTTACACGCTGTTATGTGAGGGTTGCCTCGATAGTCTCCGTCTTTTACCGGGCGGGGCGCAAATCGGCGGACACAACGCGTAGCAGCCGAGAGTTCGCTATCAGAGCTTGACGCACCGCCTCCAGACTCTCGTCCTAAGTCACGACCAAGCATACGGCGGTCATGGAGGAAGCAGTGGGGGTGAGCGCCACCAAGAGCAATGTAGTGTGGCTGCGACGTCGAGCACGAGACTGTGTTTAGATCAATTTGGTGGCGTCTGTAAGAGATCAGGGGTGGATTCCTATTGTCCTCCTCTTCCAGTAAATCAGGTGAAGTCAGTGTCACGCCAAAATACGCCCTCTGTGACGGACGGGTAGAAGCACGGGCGTAGAAGGATGAAGGTTGCCGCAGATCGAACTGGCGGACCGTACCGTCCTCTGAACAGGTAAGGAATACGTGGGGGGATGATTCTGTCACTATGCGTTTTACCCTGTCGGTGTGGGATTTGTAGAATTTGTGTGGGTTTGAGTGGTGAGAATAGAGTTTTTGGGGATCCACCTCAGATGTACCCATTCCTCGCCGATGAGTGCTTAAGAAGGGGCGAGGCCCTATAGACGAACGTGGTGGTCCTGCAGCGGATGTGGATGATGACGGTGTGGAGGACGAAGTTGGAGCATATTCAATGTCGAAAATTCGAACTTCGGAGTCACCAGCGGCAGATATGAGTGTACGATCGCCCGAGTGGGGCATAAATTTGACGGAAAATATATTTTCAGTATGTCCAGTATCGATACGTGTGTTCAAAGCAAATTCAGGAATGGTTGTGTGAATATTAATCTGGGTGTCGTCACTTCCACTAGCCAATAGAGATCCATTGCGTGACCAGCTAGCAGTTTCTTGACCTCAGCATAACTCTCCCCTTTGTTGCAAAATCTCATGAGCAGCACTATACTTGCCTGACCGCATTGACACATCCTGTATGGCCACGAAGCTCATTCACAATGTCGAGGTTATCGACCCATGCCCGAGAACCGTAAAGGCTATTCACGGAACTGTAGCCTGTGCTGCCATTGAGTTCTCTGTAGAAGAGTTTGCGGTTCACAGAATCGTGCATATTCGCGAGATCTAATTTCTCAAGGAACAGGGCGAGAGGTTTACATGCAGGAGGTACTCGTAGAAACTGATAAGACCAAGATTTGAAGTCGAGGGGAGTTGTGGAGACGGTGGGGCGACGTCGTATGACGCCAGGCATCCGATTTCAGGAATCAGATAAGCAATCAACCCTAACCCTAAAAACAACCTTATTTACTCAGATAACTGAACAAACATGTGGAAGGTTTTTTTTTTTGGATACGGCGTCTTAGGGTTATCTCAATTCTTAGTACCTTCGGGATTCTGAATAAGAAAGATAAATTGTAACGTATGCACGTGTTTTAGTTCCGTAGCATTGATAGTGAGCTCTACTTCCCTGAGCTAACCTATTAAAGCTTGAGAATATTGGGATAATATACCATTGCATAGCTACTGGCGCTGCCGAGAAGTTATTCAGTCACGTGCAGGAAAGGTAGTAAAGCAGCAGGGTGACAACGGGAAATGGCAAAGATTAGGGTGATAAAACCCCACAAAACACTCATAGAGCACCCACAAAAAACTCACAACATCATCAGCATGAGCAATAGCACAGATATCGATAGGAAAAAACTACCGAATTAATCCTGAGAACCATCCAGACGCGAATATATATAAAAAATAATTAAAAGTGCCTTAGTTTCACCCTGTTGCCACCCTGCTGCTTTACCACCTCTCCTGCACGTGACTGAATAACTTCTCGGCAGCACCAGTACATGTAGTTTCTCTCAACCCCTTAGCATGCAACATAGCATTTAGGAATTCTCCGAGAACTCAATATTAGGTGGTAGGTGGACTAGGTTTCCCACCTTTCTAACTTTGTTTTTTTCCTTCCATGGCACAGCCATAGCAGCCAATTTCGACACTTCTCCTGATGAAATTATTTAATATTTTATGACAGCAGCCTTATCCAGAGTGTTCAATGCCAGTATCGCTTGTTCCGTCTACTACCCGCTGTTTGTCATGGCAACTGCCTCGATCGACGATGAAGACTCGGCTACCGCAAAAGCTTGATTTGCGAGGGCTTAAAATGATGAAGTGGAAGGATTGGAACTTCAATTTCGCGTTTGGGGAGGGGGTTGACATTCACCAGCCTCGGCTCCAGTCCCACATTTACAACACAAACAATGGTTTTTTTTAAGGTATCCAGGCAGAGATGGAAACGCGATGACAACATCTGTGATTTGGTTATCTTATGACGTTCTATTGACACCCAAGGCTATTTTGTAATGCGAATCCCGATTGCTAAGAGCCAGAGGATGTGCTATCTGCCTTCCCTGGAGCTATAATATCCTCAAAAGCAACCTTTTTACCAGAAGGCTGGTAACGAAGAGCACGGCGAATGACGTTTACATAAGATGAAATTATTTTACGGGGAAGAGAAAGGGGAACAAGGCGAGATAAAATTCTAAAGAGCTAGTAGATTTTAGACTTTGCGGGCAATACATGGTGAGGGAGAGCGGTCACGCTGTAGATGACTTTACGGTGATTTTTTAAGCCTGAAGCTAAAACGCAAGAAGTGAGAAAATAAAACTTATTGTAGAAATCGATGCCTTTGAACTAGATACTCATTTATTTTTTTTGAATAATTTTCTTCATTCCCTTGCACATAGCTGCAGCTCCACATAAAGAGATGATAGGGAAAAAATTATGTAGAATAAGAAGATCCTCAAATCAAGTAGGTATATTCTAAAATGATAAAATCTTATTTATAATATTTATGAGCTGCGCATGCGTGATCAAAGTAAAATCACCGAGGAACTTTAGTTCTCTTGACCACAAGCTTCTAAGCTTACAGCCTCTGATGGGCTTAACCATAAGATATTGGTTTCTAGGAGGATCGTAAGCTAGATCTATGGATTCGACCAGGAGCGTAGAACTTCTGTACCATAGCGAGGCCCAAGCCGCTGAATAGGCGACCTAAACTCGGAGTTTACAGATGCTACCAAGAAGGAGAAGCCCAAAAATAGAAAGAAAAAAGCCCGGAAACCACAGCTAAAAGGAATCCTTTATGTCGGAGCCTATACGTATGACAATAGCTGGAGGAAAGAAAGCAGCAAGAGACAAATAACACAGAGACCCGCGACAACCGCAACTGCCAACACCCAGCAGGCCAAAAATGGGTAACTCTTGATAGAAAGTACAAACTGTATCTATAGCCTGTTCTATAAGTTTCTATAACGAGAAATAAAGATTTGAATTTTAGGAACTATCACGGATGAGTGATCATGGAAACTTGAATTTCGATCATTGACCTTATCGATTTATAGTGTCACAGGGATTAATAGTTGTTAAATACCAGAGATAATATCTATAGGAGCAAGTTTAGACAGGCCCGTATATAGGTGAGCAGCAGTTTGATACAGCATTATATGAACATCCGCTAACACCAACCACCATAGAGGGATTACTAACAAAGCTAGACCAGTCGCACAAGATGCTTTGTGACGCTCCAAAAGGACCTCAGTTTTGTATATTGTTATGTATTTATTCCATATGATTTACAAACACCCTTTACGCAAATCAAGCTAGATAGCTACCTGTAAAGTCAATAGTTATTTCATAACTCATTTATCAAGTTGCTCGTGCATACGACGTGATCATCATCGTCGTCAACAGCAGAAAGTAGTCACTGGCAAAATTACAAAAGCATCAAGTTCATAAGTCAACAAAAGAAAGAACCCAAGGAAAAGGAAAAAAGAGACCCATATCGCTTCACACTACCCCTCCCCCTTTCCCCCTAACCTAGTATATTTGCCCTAGCACCCAGCCCAGATACCTTGTCCTGAATACGCATCCACAGCTCCAGCCTCCAAAATCGCTTCCACTCTTCTCCTCAACTCCCCTCTTTCTCGCTCTACGACCTCAATCTCCATCCGTCTCATCATCTCTACCTCTTCCAACATCCCTTCAGCGAGGTCTTTATAACCCTCTGCGACCCTATTTACCGTCGACACTACCGCTTCTTCCTCTCCATGCTCGGCCAGTACCCCTGCAACCCCATCAACTCCAACAATTGATACCTCAAGTCTTCTACACACGCCAACGCATTCCCTCCTCCACGCTTCGCCAATGCCGTCAACCCATTTCTCCCTTCCACTACTACCACCACTACCACCACGTGGATTGTAACCAGCTATCCACTCCCCAAAGACCCCACAAAGCTTCCGGAACTCGCCGGAGCGCATGGCATCGATGCGTTTGATCGCTTCTGAGAATGCCTGCACACGCTCCTCGGGAGACTTCATTGTATCCCGTCGATTTTTGCCAGGGGCAACATTATTCACGACAGCTGCAAGGGAATCGAGATTGTGGCGTTTCTGTTTCTTGATGCTAGTTTCTCGCACATCGTAGTGACGAGCAGAAAGCTTTTCGAAGCGAGACTTCAGCGTTGCGGTAGCGGATGTGATAAGTTGTTGGTAGACGGCAGCTGATGACGAGTGAAGTGTAAGGAGCTGGAGAAGTTGGGTTTGAGCATGAATAGTGGGTGTATCGAGGGGAGGTGGAGGGATGATACGGGAGCGGGGTGAAGGCGGGTTAGGGTTAGCAGGGGTTGCACAATCTTGGTTATGAGCCGAGAATGCTGGACGTTTGGATTTGGTATTGCCTGCTGTGGTTGGTCGAGAGTTGGCGTTAATGCCTGTTGGGGCTGGAGTAACTATAGCTGGAGTAGTAGTTGCGTTGGTCACGTTTGATGCACTTCTTCGATGCCCTTTCGCCGCTGATGCTGACGGTGGTGGCATCGATGTGGTGGCAGTCGAACTAGTGGATGGTCGTCTAAGCCCTGACGTAGCCGTGGCTGTGCTTGGTATATCTTGCTTTGATATATTGGTCGTGGCACCATACATGCTTGTTGGTCTCTGTTTCGCAGTGCTCCCAGCTCCTACCCTCGTCCTTGCCATTGTAGTGGTAGCTTCCACCTTCCCAGCACTTGCAGTTGCCTTTGACCTCAACGACATTGCCTTTCCAAGCACCCCACTGCCTTCTCCACTCTTCTCTGAAGCTTTATCCACAGTGGCAGCTCTGGTCCTTGCCGTCATCCTCCCCAACTTTGCAGGATCACTTGTCGAACTCTTTAGAGATGGTATAGACGGCCGCATGGACAGTAGATTTCCCAGACTCTTGCTAGCTGCCGTAGCAGGTGCGAGTCTCTCCTCTTCAGTCTTTGTTCTATTTGCAATAGAGACTGATGGGGTCCTCCCCGTCCTCCTTCTCTCAGCAGGATTACTCCCATTTCCGCTCCCACTCCCACTTCCACCACTCCGTAAACTTGTTGTGCGACCAACAGCACCAAGCGGTGGAGGTGGCATCTTGATTGCATCCTCATTCTCATCATTCTTGACACCAGGCCTACCCAAAGGCGAGTTCCGAGCACTCCCTTTACTACTCGGCCGGCTCGTTCCAGACGGTGATGAATTCGAGGGCGTCCTGCTTATAGCTTGAGGGGGTGAGTATCTAGAGCTGCTTGTAGGACGAGACGTTGGCGGGGAGCTCGTATTTCTCCTGCTCGTCGAACAAACACTAGATGAAGAGCTACTCGGTCTTCTCGTTGGGGCAGAGTTCGTGGGTGGAGACTGCCTTGGTATTTTGCTCGGCGAGGGGACGGGGAGGGGCATCGTGGTGAATGAACCTTCCTTCCTTCCTTTGCCAACCGTAGAAGCAGATCAGCGTAGAGAAGAGAAGGAAGAAGGTTGAGGGGGGTAGAAAGAGGAGGTTGTTGTCGTCAGGGCCGTCGGTTGTTGTTGTTGACAGATGTGGATCTCTTACCGATGGCACGGGATGAGGCTGCGGCTCCCGGACCACGCCTTGTTTTTGGAAGCGGCGCTTGGTCTGGAGCCTACAGCCGTTGTTTGAGTTTGTTGTTTTTCTTTTTGCTGCCGGGGAAACCGGGATGGAGGGATGGGGGGGGAT
This sequence comes from Gyromitra esculenta, assembly GCA_038503075.1. NCBI lineage: Eukaryota > Fungi > Ascomycota > Pezizomycetes > Pezizales > Discinaceae > Gyromitra > Gyromitra esculenta. Next base: position 2,022,549 of record JBCAML010000001.1, read on the forward strand.
GGGCGATCACCGATCATATCCAATGAAACGGATTTCGTTCCTGACAGCGGCAGTTGCCTTTCGTTGTAGGGCTGCAATCCATAATCCATTTCATTCGCCTTCTGGAATGGAGGGAAGCCCAATTTTAAAACACTGACGGAACTGGCGAATTGTTTAGGTACATAGCTTACCTGGTCCGAAATTCGATGCAGTGGGACACGAAGCAGGGTTAGGGTTATGCGCCCTTCAAAACCCAGCTTTGCCCCAACTCGGTTCAGGAGGCTTGCTGCCGAGAAGGCACGGACCGGGCAGACGCAGTACTCCAACTCCCAAAGGCTTTAGTGGGTGGACTTTCTGTAATTGTCAATTTCGGGGAGACATTCCAGAAGGGGTGGAGAAGCTTTCGCGCTCGCTTCACGATCATGACTTGGTGAGTGCTGATCCGTGATTATAATTATGAAACGAAACGAAATAACCAACAACACGAACGAGTACATGTAGCCTTGACAAAACACCAGATTTGTAATTCATACTAATCTACACAAAATTCATCCGCCGTCGCCGTTTACGAACATACTAACCTTCAAGAGATTAAACAAAACACTAATTCATATTTCAGAGATAGCGTAATTTAAGCACAAGCATACTCTCTCTAAGCCCAGTTGTAGGGGCACAACGGAGAGAGCGGAACTATTACATGTATTCTTTTCCTGTCCTTCCCAAAGATCCCCCCCCCTTTCCCATACGTATCCGATCTATAGCAAGAGAAACAATACAGCAGAACGAAAAATCATTGATACGAAACAGATACTAAATTCAAATACAAACCCCGTACGAACCAACGACAAAACCACCCAAGACACGTATCAAATGTGACATTTCGGCTGTATTGAAGTCTCAAAATCACCCCATTTCACGCCATTTTGACCTTCTCCTTACTCAATTCCCACATCCCCCACAACAACCCCGCCCCCTTCGCCGCAGCCACCAACCCCACAGCCACCACCTCCCCCGCACACCGCTCGCCGACTCTGTACACAACCTTCGCCGCTCCCTTGACGCGTCCATTTCCCTCCTCCCGCTCCCTCTGCGTCTCTTCATCCGCTACCCTCCACATATAAAATGCCCCATCCCTCATCCTCCCAGGCACATTCCTAACTTCACTCTTGATAGTCTCCCCACCGTCCTTAACATCCTCACATGTATTCTTTGCCATATTCTTCATAGGAACCCAATACCTCACCCTCCCCCTCGCTAGCGCATTCCTAGCCAACCTCGTGCTTCGATAAAGCTCGATCTCTTCACCATGATTCCGCGCGGCGCTCTCTCCTTGAGCATTCTTCTCAACTATCGCTTCGCGGTACGACTTTGGCATACCGTTCTCGACAGCGCCCTCGAAGCGATTGTTGATATGCCGGATATGTTCATTCGTGTATTCGCCGATTAGAGGCTCCACGTGCGTTTTGTAGGTGCCTAAGAGGTTCTCTTTAGCAATGCCAATGCGCTCTTTACCGGCGTTTTTGTAGATGTTGGTCACTGTGGAGAGGAAGGTAAGTGGCTGGGTGATGAGTTTCTCGTACAGTGCCTTTGGGTAGAATGTGAAGTTCTTGGTTGGTGTTTTCATTATTGGGAGTGAGTGTTCGAGTTGTGTAAGGAATGCGTCACCGAGTCTGTCAGCACGGTTGAGGATGTAAGTGGGTGTGAGGTTTTTTGTAAGATTTTGGGCAGTAGTGAGTGTGGTAGTGAGGAAACGGGGAGAATGAGTGGAGACGAAGTCGGAAGTGTCTGCGAAAATAGGGATTGATTTCAAGTGGGAGAAAAAGCGAGAGGTGGTTCCAGAGGGCTTGGAAGTAGTTCCTCTGTGCTCTGAGCGGGGTGAGGGAGGAGGGGAGGGTTCGGCGTGGGGTGCTATCGTCTTCATAGTGCTGGGAAGTGCGGATTGGGGATTAGAAGAGCTAGGATTGTAAGTTGCTGTGGCCATTTTTGGAGCTAACTGGTGAATAGAGGTGATGCAGAAGGCAGAGAGGAGAGGAAAAGAGGAGCAAGAGGAAGAGGAGGCCGCTGAGAGTGGGGTGGTGTTGATAAGGGGTTGCCTGAGTGCTTCCACGATGACAGCGGTGACGTAGCTGATGTCGTCGCTGTGATAGGGGGACGCGCCCGGAAGGTTTCACATGCGTTGAAGCAAGGCATGCGGGCATGTGAAGGCGCCAAGACCCGTGCCTGGACGGTTGTCGGTCCCCTCAGCCACTAGTATCGTGATCCCGAGGATGCGTTTTCCGTGGAATTTACAATTCTACTTTACTCTTCTCACCAGCCACCGGTTCGTGCGATCTTGTCTAATACACTAGCAGCTCCTTGATTGGTCTTCATAAAGATTTGGGAGTGGAACGCCGCTGTCGATCGAGATCTTGGTTGCTGGCCATGGATCTCTTTTTAAAACGCAATAAATTGAATGTGATCCCAGAACAACAAGATCTCACTCGTCAATAATGATTGGTTCTAGGATAGGGTTGATACTCTATCCAATTAAGGTCACAAGGGGCTTAAAGCGTATAAGTAATCGTGATAAATATGATACCAAATCAGGTACCATATAATTAGGGCATGGTCAATAACGAAATTGAGCAAACTATTTTGATTCCACACGTAGTAAAAGAATGAGAGTCACTCACCCTCAACCTAGAAACGCCTACCCTACATGTAGCTTGAAGGCTCTCCATTATACCACAGCCGTATATAATTAACAATCTAGGCAAGACTGATGCTCTCAGTTATCTACATAGGCTCCTTGATATATCTCAGCGCAAGCTTCAAATCACTCCACGTGTTCTTGAGCACCTGCATTGAACAGAATTACTCTTTCCTCCGGTCAGTATGAGGTATAGTTGTCATAAAAAGAATGCTCGAGTATTAATACACAATTAAGCCATCCGAAACTACCACAGTAGTTATATGGTACTTCCTTTTCTAATCGAAGTTGAAGTCATGAATTATCACTCGATATTTGAATTCTGGAAGTGTTGGAGTTTTGGACCACGATCGAGTATTATTTGAGCTTTGGATACCGAACGAGATACAAGGAAAGCAGGCAGTATATATACAAGAGATTGACCAATAGAAAGCTCCCAAAACCCGGGGCTTCCAGAGCCCGTCTGACTATCAAAGATCTACAGGGACCGAGACCCTGAGACTTATTAGGGCGCAATATCAATAGTTTCAACAGGAAGTGTTGGAAATGGCTTCCTGATAGGCACAGACCACGGTTCTCGAGCTGTCTCTCGGCGAGGCCTCTTGAAGCCGGGCTCGGCGCGCGCAGACTTGAGCAAAAATTTCGGGGCGAGCCTCGGAATCAATGTGGTCCACGAGGCACAGCCGCTCGAGGCATGTATGGCTGCTCGCCTCGAGCCGCTCGAGCATGCAAATTAAATCATAAGTTGATTGCTATTTGGACGAGCCTGCCAGTATATTCTAGGACCGTTACTAGGCTTGATTTGTGGAAAGCAAATAGCAATAGATTTCCTGAGTTAGCTAGAATGGCCCTAGATTATATGTCAGTCCTGGTTACTAGTGTTCCTTCAGAGCAGCTATCTTCTCAAGCTGGTGATATCATAATAGAAAAGAAGAACTGGCTATTGGATTCTCCTAGTAGTGCACTGCTACTAGTAAAAAATTGGTTGGGTTGACCGGAGGTAGAAGAATGGGAGGTTGAAGCTGAGAGAAGCAAAGAACTTGAAGAATTTGAACCTCGGGTTTTAAGAGTTAGTTAGTGACCCTTTTCTCTATATTTTTATACGAACTTTTTTTTCCAGTATATCTCAAGTTTATCGAGCCACCTCGAGCCGACTCGAGGCAGCCCCCCCATGTGCTCGAGCTGCTCGAGGCATACCCATCCGCTCGCCTCGAGGCGCCTCGTGGACCATACTACTCGGAATAGGAAAGAGTAAGGCAGCCTTTTCGGGCAGAGAAGCAAGTATATAGACGAGGTGCGCAGACAGGAGAGCGAGAAATCAATGAAGCAATAAAGTAGTTCACTGCATTTTGCCCCTGTTTATTTCTATAGGAGATGTTGCTTCTCTTGTTAGCCTGCCTGTTTGACTTAAAGATGCTGCTTCTCGCAACTAGCATATCTTGTTGTGATGTAATTCGGATGTTTGTGTTGGTGAGAGACACCCCTCTGATTGTACACGGTAAATGTAGTGAGCTACGTTGTTCGATTAGGAGTTTCGGAAAGATAGAGGATGTATAGGTACCAGTACCTCTATAAGAAATATAGGAACGCGAACGCTGAGGCATAAGCAATAGTAATTATTTCACCTCTCTTCGTATTCAAATCTCTCCACGCATCTTTTTATAAGATCTCTTTCGCTGAAGTTAACTTAGACCTTGATGCAGACCGTACCGGGCACAAACAGCCCCATTAGAAGATCTAGAACCGACGAGAGGATTAACAAAGGGATTGAAAGCTTACAGTGTAGTTTGACTTGCGAAGAAACCTTCTCCTATCTTCTCTCCTATCTTCGTTTCTAGCTTCTAGATCTTCTAGATCCCCCCACTATATCATGGCCGGAAGACGTTCACTTACTTCTTACAGATAATTATCCAACATAGAAATATAAAATAAAATACCTCACTAGGAGTAAGTAAACATCTACCCAGACCAATAACCCAAATTTACTTCTAAGACATAGAACCACTGACAGTCGAGAGATCGAACCCGGAGGAAAGATTGTATTTTTATTCATACGCAAAGGTATAACCTTTAAGGCCACAAGGCTGGCGAGTTTACGACGAATATGTGTATCACAGGCTCTAGTAATCACTCATTTGATCCCTATCGGAAACAAAAGCGAGGGATATGGCCTGATCCGGCTCACGGAGCAGCAGTGGATCGAACGCCAGCTTCGGCAATGAAACTCATCCTTACATGCATGAAGTAAGTTAGCGAGGCGATAGACGGAAAGAGATCACAAGAATTAGAAGTGGGGCTAGAGTGTGCCAAGAACTGAAATAACTTGTGGTACGTAGTTCTAACAGCTTAACAGTACAGTATTGTACTGTGGAGATGATTTTGACTGCGGTGTACAGCGAGAATAGGGGCAAGCCTGATGGTACCTGGCGGTACGCCTGCTGAAGTAAATCATACCATATAACTTTTCTTAGGCACAATTCTGGTTTGTGGCTTATCTGGGGTTCTTCTGATTGGACTCGAGCGCTTCTAGGTGGAGTGGTGGGTCTAGAAGCTTTAGTAGTAGTTCGGAGCCATGCCCGACTTAGAAATGAGGCGGCTGCGGTCCAGTGTATATGTATGAATTGGTCGATACTAATATTACTCATATTTACTTAATAGCAAATATTAGATGTTTGTTATCCTAGAAAAACCTGAAGATCGATACTGAGAGGTCACACTACTAAAAAATCACAAAAAGTCACTCGAATTATGTAATGGGTCCTAACTTGTCTCCCTTTTCCGGGAAGGGACAAAGAGGAAGGACCAGCAGGAATTTTGACCAGAACCGTTCGCTGTAAGATTGTCTAGAGAGTTTTTTCGCATTTTATTAGGAAATATCTCTCCCGAATTAGTGGATAAATTTAGGATATTACATATGTTTGGAACACCTATTAGGTTTAACCGCATTATTAAATTTAACATCAAGAGATTTATTTCTTTGTAGAATTTATTCTCCTAGTTAATGTATACGATTATTAGCGTTGTTGTTATACAGCTCTATCATTTACAGCCGTGGCGCTTTCGGTACTTTTCTACCCGTTACCCCCACTTCCGCATTTGGTGTTAGGTTGGTTATTGTTTCAAGTGTTCATGCATGCAGAACATTCCAAGATTGGTAAAATTTACCCAAACACTTCTTAATTCGACTTTATGGCTTGCCCCCTGCAGCTCTCTGGAGTTGGTACCGTGCCAACTTGCACAGAAGTGATAAATTCTTCGAGAGCACGTTTCTCGCGATTTAGTTAGGTTCTGGGCTGGGTTATGCCGGGCATTTTGTATTGCCGAATGTTACTAAAATCAATATTCTTCTTTGCTCAGCCCAGTCCGGCATTACACCAAGCTCCACTTATGGAGGCTGCTAGGATGATTCTCCGAATAAACAATTTTGGGATATCGCGATGCTGTGGAATACATGCACACTTGTGGTGCTTCCTGTCCTTCCTGTTCCTGGATGCTCTGCAATATAATGCCAACGCCATGTCTCAGAAATCGCGTATGCCGATGTCTCAACCTTATTTCAACCGGGTTAAACGGGACGGCATCCCACATCAAGAGAACGCTAATCGGTACGCGTAATTTTACAGGGACCTATCTCATCTGACCTGGTGTCGTCAAACATCAACCAAGAGCTGAAAGTCCAATTCTCGATAGACATCTTGGAAATTTTGTGATATTCGCTTATATCCTTGCCCAGGGGCGGAAAATTTCCCAACGCCACTCAGCTGCGGAAGTGCTCAGAAATAGTATTCTAAAATGGAGAGATATAACAGCGGGTTACGCGCATCTCTTAGTCTGGTGCCCTGAACGAGGTGAAGGGTTATGGGGTAAGGAAAGAATTAATCTCGATGCTGATTGGTCAGTCGATCGAACCAGTAAATCCTGATTGCCCCCCTCCAAGAACAAGGATGAGCGAACCCTAACCCAATATTAGGACTTCAGAAGCATTGTGTAGGGTGCCACCACGAAACGGTGGTCATAGGAGCGAGCTAGGAGCGAGCTTTTCACAGGTTTATTAAAGCTCAAGGTCCCCAGTGTTCTGAGTACATTGGATATGGTTCTTCGTTCAGGGCATACGACCCCCTACAGGGTGACGGGGCTAGGTCCAGTGAGGCATATACTAGATAATGGATTGTTGGGGGTCGTCTCCAGTAAAGCTGACCCCCCTGCTAAAGAAGCCTATCTTTTGATTCTTACTGGTGAGGTTTTAGTTAGCACTGCGTTGAGCCACAGCAGACAGGTGGGGTCAGCACTTTTTTACCAGCAAAGGGATCTGTAGCTCTCAGGAGTATCGAGTTAGTACGAAAAGCCACAAAGAGTGGTAAGTGATTAGGCGGCTATTTTTATTAGAGGTAGGTTTGTTCTCATCCCTGCTCCCGCTGGCTGCTGCCCTACGGCTCGCAGCAAGCTGCACGGGAGGGGCTAGATGCAAGGCTGATCCCTAGGTGTGGTATCTTTAGGTATCTTTGCCTAGCAGTGGTCTTGCTTTGGCACTCGTGGGATACTTGATACAACGGCTGTTTACTATTAAAATACGAGTGAGAATTCATGAATTGATAATCAACAGTGCTTCTCTGCACGGATTCCTGTGGGGCATTCTTCGTGGAAGGAACCCTCAACTGGGCTTTTCATAAGGCTACGGATAGTCAGTAGCCTAGCTATCTCGCTTACAATTGGATCGTATCAGTCTTCCTACAGGCATCAGAACCTCGATGGCGTTATACAGGTATCGGTTCAGAGTCCAAATTTCTGATTTTCAACATTTCAATTGGCGGTTCCTTAGTTGCTGGTTTCTGTGAGCCCTGGTACAATATATTCCGAATGGTGAGACAGCACAACATAATGTGATCGAGATATAGAAGTAGATCCTGAGTGAGGGAATAAAAGAATGCGGGATATCTCTTGACTTGAGAAGCCTCTGTTTCACACAATGTCAGCTTGTATTATAATTATTCCTAGCTATGTGTTGAGTTGCTCATCTTTGAGAGAGCTGAGAGTGGATCCACGAGACCGGATTAGTTAATAGGATAAAGGACTTGAGTGCCGTAACATACCCGGTTAAATCCCACGCTACCTGAGAAGTTATCTAGTAATGGGTTCATTAAACGCAAAAATGAGGCTAAACACTACCTATGTCGCTTAAGTACCGGCCAAAAAAAGGTCTAGTAAGGTATAGAGTTACAGAAGTGCCCTATCATAGGGTGAGACAGTATATGTTGTAAAAAAGCCACAAACGGGAAGTACGTACCTCCAGCAGGCGCGTAACGCATCCTTGTCTTAGACGTGCCGTCTCCGATAGGCTTAGTCGAGGGCTCTAGAAGCAGTGGCAAAATATTTTGTCATAATTGCATGTAGGTACACATAATGCGTATACTTGAGAGTTAAGCTATTTTCGCGAAGAAAAGCAATTAGAGTTAATTAAGAAACACCCAACTAACGGCCGAAGAGCTCAACAGCTACAGACCTGTATAAGCCAAAACATTTTTAGATACCCAAGAGTATGTATTCTGTGGACACTTTGAACTAAATTAAGCTGGTGACCTTTAATGAACGAGATAAAATACTCAGGTGGCATGCTAGTAATGGCGATATGTTTCTTGAGTGCTACTAGAGGATAGCATTGTATTTGCCAGTGTCACATCAGCTGGCGTGCCAAATGGTGGAGTGGAGTCCAACATGTCAGTTCTCCCTGTTCAGCCCTCAATTTACTGTTTACCGAGTCACACACACACCATTTCTGATATTCAGCTCGCGATGGACTGGATTTGGAGGAATTGGCTAAGGGAATACCGAATTCCCAAAGGTCCTATGCTAGCTGAAGATACTTACTCCTATATAAAGGCCTGATTACCACTCGCTTTAGTGAAGCAACAGAACAGTTCCCCAGCATCTACAAATACCTCGGAACTCCATCTTCTTCTGCTATAGTTATTGGTTCTTTGATACTACCTTAGCACTAAGCTAGTCTATCTTCTTAATACGCATTTAATAGCAGAAATACACAAAGAAACCATGTCTGGTATCAATTCCACTTACAAATCCCTAAGGTCCAACAGTCACTAATGATGGATGATGGATATAGCTCAGAGAATTCAAACAGCTCTTATGGAAAAGGATTTCACTTTACGTGTCGTCCAAATGATATCCAACCCAGGCACCGAGAACGACCTTGTTCCTATTAAGAACGAGACTGTGGGAGGACTGGCTGGAACCTCGAAGGAGTCTGTCCAGGACGAAAAGGTTGACGTTTCTGATATGAAATTATCAACTTTGGCCAATTTGTAGGAATTTGACAGACACCCAGACCTCTAAATGTTTGCTAACGACTGACGACTTACTCTAGAGGACAAAACGAACGTTTCATCAAGATTATGGGTGCTCTTGGTATTGGCAGAGGCCCTACCCAGGACTTGGAGCACATCATTCTGGTCCTTCACTACATGGCCAATAAGACAAGCACAGAAACTCCTAGCGAAGTTGTTACAAAGGAAGAGATCGAGGTAATCGAAAGTCAAATCGTTATCCCTCAGGTATTTTCCCACGTAGCCCAGAGAATGACGAATTTTTAAGACATACTTACTGGTTCTGTATTATTATTTTAGGAAGAGAAGTCTGAATGTGCGTTGCCTGCATTCGAAGAGCAAGCTCCAGTAGTACAGAAATTCGAGTCGGAGGTTATTTCCGAAGTTGTCGATAATGATGCTGCCGCCGCTGTCGTTAGCCCTGAACCGATGTAGGCAGTCCCATACGTACAGTGATTTTTTTTTTGAGTTTTACTATGGGAAGGCTGACAAATTTTTAGAACTCCCAGGGAAATGAACCTAGTTCACTGGAGAACTGTCTTTGAATCGCTTAAGCTGTTGAATGGCGATATTATTGACGATAAGGATCAGGCACCTTTCAAAGCTTCCAAGCCAGGTAAACAGACTCAAAGATCTAGATTTATATATCGAAATTTTCTGGGAAATGGTAGAAGTTAACAAAGTTGTTTTTTTTTAGCTTTCCGTATCCAACGGCAGCTTACTGCTACAGATTACCTTTATGATGAGGACTCTATGGTAAGTGTCTAATGTAGTAATTTTCTCGTTGTGGTACCTTTACTGAAGAATCTGCTAGGGCCCAAATGCGGATCAAATACCATCATTCAGAGAGATGCATGAGAAAACCATTACTATTAAGGAAATCGCAAGCGAGCTTCAGAAAAATTTGGCGCTCAGTGGATTCTCCGAGAATTGCCTCTCTGTGGCAATGTAAGTATTTCCTTCATGCTCGCCATAAGCCCACCTTCAAATCGTACCGCTACAGACACTAACACTACACCATTTAAGGGGAGCAACTATTGCGGCGTTCTCGGGATCTGAGGGGGTGGCCGAGGTAACCCAGGGCAGCTGCAATGGGGAAGGATTGGGGGGCCAATCTATGAAAGAGATTATAGGGTATTGGAAGGTAAATTAAGTCTTTCCAGCAATGATTCCTTTTGGAGATTTCTGACAGGAATAAAGGCTCCACAAGTTGAGGTGATTCTTAATAGAAACACCTTGGATCTTTCTTCGGACTGTAGGGCTGCTTTAGACAATATCATTAAAAACGAAAAGTATGAAGATGTGATGAACTTCTTGACAGATTATGGTAGGTTTATCTCGGACCGTTATCGTGGGATAGTTTCTCATGAATTGATTCTAGGAACGATGTTTGCGCAGCGGGTGGTGCTCGGAGGTCGTCTAATAAGCAACCAGACCTTGAGTGTAGCTACAGGCGCAGATCCGAAAGACTCCAAGAGTGAGCTAAAAGCGTCGATTGAGGCTAAACTCAGCGCTTCGCTACCTGAAACTTGCGGGGAAACGACTTCCGATAGCAATTCTTTTATATGGGAAGCTCAAGGGGGGAACACTGATTTAGCTCAGAGGTATAAAGCTACTGGAACAGATAACCTCAAATTAAGGGCACCAGAACTGATATTATTTATAGTCCTGACGCATGGCTACCTACCCTAAAAGATTTCAATACATGGTTTCCAATCACGGTAATACTTCATCTAGATTCATGTGTTCAACTAGGACTAATATTTCTATAGAGAGACAATGTGATCTATATAGATGAGATGATTTCTGGGTTCGAGGGCTACGAGAACATATCCACCATCTTCGCTGAAATTCTCGGCCAAGGCCGTACTGAGGAGTCTCTGGCCACTTCTCCATGGTCACCGCTATTAGCGGGGGATCTTAAAGGCCCAAAGAATCTTGTCGGACTCGCAATCGATTCTTTCACCGGCCGTTTGAAGAAATTTCCATTTGAAGCTTTGGATTGGTCCCGCTTGAGTTTACCAAAAGAGGCACCCGAGCCTCCTGTTTCTTGGATGGTCTATAAAAATATGGAGGACATTAGACAGGAAGTCGTTTCTGAGCTAAGGGCGGGGTTTGGGATTGAAGGTCAAGTCAATGCTGCCGTTGTCCCAGCGTACCTTTACTCTCTTCAAGTATCAGATCGTTCCCTTTCGGTCATGATGAAATGGGTTTCCTCACCTAGAGAGCGAACAATGCCTAGCCGTATGCTCAAATTGACAAATGACGCGGCAACGACTATCAGCAAGGGCGATTTAACCTTCTTTCAAAGATATGGTGATCGGTTTGTGTCTGGTTGGACCGAACAATCTACCGTGATCGCTGTCTGGACAATCGAGGCTAATAAGAGAGGGCCTGAATTCGACGAATGGGGCACTAAAATTACGGAATACTTTAAGACCCCGCAAAGTCTTCTCGAAGGGTGCAACTTCCTTCGTGGCCTTGGTATCAACTGCTTTGTCGATATCTTCAAGAGCAACTCCGATTGCGACGCTATAGTCCTTGCCAAAGGCCATGTTCGCCCCACTGAGGTTTTCGCCAATATCGACGAATTGAGAGATACAGATTATATTCCTACCAGTGTTCAGCTTAAATCGTACCGCGCGGTATACCCTAACTACCAATCTTCTGCTCCAGAGTTTCCGGCTAGCAAGCTCAGGAAAATTAGGGACTTATTCCAGCGCAACATCCTTCTCCACATAAGAAGCAAAGCGAGCCCTTTCCGCAAAGATTCACCGCAAGAAATTGAGACTCGCTCGAATGTCTGGGACTTGCGGAACAAGCTTGAACAGGGGTGGAATCTCCACGTTATCGATCCGCAAGGACAAGAGGACATAAATAACCTCGAGCTTAAGCATACAGAAAACGAGAACCAATTGGCAGTACGATTCTGCGCCCGGGATTGGCTTAGAAGATCGATGGAAACTGAAGAGAGTGATGAAGTAATGTCTGGGTAAGTTTGCGAGTCAATTGCCATAATTCCGGGCATGTACTAATGATCAGCAGCCGACGATTTAACTGTACCAAAAACATCGGTTTAATCCAGCCTTTCTTTAACGATTATGAACCACACATTGTTGATCAAGTTCGGAGCTGCCTTTCAACCTTTGAGCATAGGCAATCGTGGGATTTCGATATGTGGTCTCGTCAAGACGATCGCCGCATTTTCGAGATAGCTAAGCAACAAAGTCACTACCTTGTTGCCTACCAGATGCACAACATATGGGGCAGTGATACCAATGGAGAATGGTGGATCGAAGATAATGATAAGAGAGCAGTCGCTAAACACAATCCCCGTGTTGTTCACGAAAAGTTTAATCTCCGTGGATACAGTTGGGTATTGCACAGTTGGTGGTTGTCAAGGGACCAGTTCCCCTTCGCCGGTGAGGAGCTTTATGCCTAGAATTCGAAGTGTGACGAGGTTTATGCACACGAATTGATCATTTAATAATTTATTTTATCTTTGTTTGAGGGGGCATCCAAGAAACGGGGGATTGGATTGGGGTTGGAGATTGGATTTACTAATGCTGCGGGCAGGCATTCTTTCTTTATTTATTTCTTACCTACTTAAAACACAGATTGGATTTTTAAAACATATTTTTTTTGGCACATTCTATAAGTACACAGTTATTTTAGCCTCATCAATACGATCAATAGTTACAAGGACTATATAATGTTGTATACGTGGTTCCAAGAACACTTTACCTAGCTGTGCCGTTTTCCTCCAGTCTCTTCCGAGTGCTAGTTACATCAAGTCATCACAATGGTCCGGTATGGAATGTATGAAGCACATGCAATAGGCCTCCTGTTAGCTAGCTTTGTCTTTGTAGGTTAAGAGAAACTGGATGCTTAGTATTGCGTATACGTATATATGGATATAAAATTTGGATCTTTCGTTTTTTAGGTGGAAGAATTTACTCCACGGACAAGAAGGGGATCCGAGGTGAGGCAATCCTTTATTTTATCTCCGTATCTCCCCTAGCCAATCATTTATTACACTCAACCGCGATAAAGTGATTCAACTGAGTTTGAAAATTTCGGATATGCTCCGATATATTTTTTATGTACTCTGATCGTAAGAAATTACATATACAGTATGGTGCAAGAATTGATTAAGGTGTACCTATATGTGACCTATAATGCAACTGCGGCTTGGCGAGTTTGGGGGTCTGTTCAGCACCTCTTGAATGAAAAGTAGTCAAAACAATCTTGATCCTTTATTTAAGATGGATAAAACGGTTCCTATAGCCTTAGGGTCATACACACATATTTTTTAATTTTATTTTAAAGGTTCTAATGGGAATTTTAGAGAAATTTCAACATTCAGAAAAACAGTTTATTGGTAAACTGAATAAATTGTTGCATATTTTCTCCTTTGATGGGAAACCACTGCCGATCACCACCTTAAATCCGAAATTTTAGAATTCAATTCCATTATGAAAATCGGCTTAATTGACCAAAGCTCTCTGGCAGGACAAAACAAATCACTTAGTGGATGCTTCAGTAGAGCACTTTTATTGAAAATCAAGCCTTGCTTGTTGCAATAGGCGAGCAAAAAGGAGGTACACCTTATTCGATTCTTGCACTATACTAAAAAAAAACCAGTTCTCGGTTAACTTAAACTAAAATTTTCATCATTTCGGAGTTTGCAGTCTCAGTCTCAGTCCCGTTCGAATTCGGGAAGAAAGAAAGAAAGAGCATGCGCAATGATCATGAAGGTTATATAAAGAAGACTTATGGTTTTTTTCCCCCGCAAAGTATGTCAAACAAGTAAGTGGCACTCCCATTACTTTTTTGAACCCAAGCTAATATTTAAATTTTTATGCCATTCCATAGAATGGCTCTCCACTCCCCCCACCAAACACATCCATTTCATACAACATCTCACATCCACCATCCACCCACTCTCATCCATCTTCCACCTAAAATTCGCTATAGCTATAATCATCTTATCCACCCCCCAACATCACCCTTTTTTTGTAGCTCTATCATGTCGAATAAAAATTACGAGGTTCGTCCGATCAGAACTCCTTTCACCACTTATGCTCCCGGGCTGCTTGCTTTTATGAACACTTTTGTCCACGACCTCGATATATCACCCATCGCCAACGAGGAAGACTCCGCTGCAATCGAACAGTTAGTCTGGTCTCTGAAGGCCAGTAATATTAGGGTTTGGGCACGCAAAAAATTCCCGAAACTCACAGAGAAGCTTAAAGCCCCAGGCTTGTACCCAGGACGCAGATTATGTCCCATCCATAAGAACATGGCTACTACGTGTCTCTTCAACCTCCACGACCTGATCATGGACGAGATCAAAGCTCCAGCACAATTTTTCTGTCATCCAAAATTAGGAAACCACTACTTAAGCACCTTCGAGGATCTTAATCACATCTGGGATAAGGAATATCAGAACCTCTTGAACCCGGTTACCGTTACGCAGCTCCTCCCTCCTATAGCAAATCACCAACTCTTCCAGGAAACCAACTGTGCCGGCTGCTGCCTTCGCCGGATATTCAGTGATCCCAACATCGTTGCAGTACTTATCATTGCAGTTCGCTTCAAAGAGTTTGAGCGCTACACCCTTGAGAGAGAAGTAGTGGATTACCTCGAAGTTGCGTGGAAGCTGCTGTCTGAAAAGATTCCTCACGTTATCGGGGCAAGCGGACAGGCGATTAGTGCTCGTGTGGAATTCGAAGCAGAAGCAAAGAGACTATCGGATTGGTCAAAATCCCCAGCCTTCAAAAAGGAATTGATGGAATCGATCGGACCGTCTTAATATAAGGTAGATAAAATCTCGTTGCTGCCAAATAAATTTTCGTTTGTTAACTTTCAGTTCCTAAGTTTGGCCAAAGCGAAGCACGCGTACGCATGTATAGATTTGTTGGGATAAGCTCGGAGAAGAGTTCAAGATAATAAAATTATTAGCAGTGTAGGTAGAAAAAATGGCTTTGCTGTTCTTAGCCGAAGCAAACTCAAACCCCTTACAATTGCCAATAGGCTTACAGCAGATAGATCAAGTAATCAGTTACTCGTAATTATAATACAATTCGTTGATAATACATTTAGTTACATTCACCTCCTGCTCTAGCAGTAGTCTAAACTGTCATTATTACCCGATTAATAGATTCAGTCGATGGAGCAACAGCCTTAAACAATGGTGAAGATAGACGACGGACAAGATGGCGTCGAAGTGAGCTGCTAGAAGAGAATTGCTGGCAAGGGTGTATGAAAATAATGTTTCGGCTTAGACTTTAATGAAACAGGCCAGGATAAATCGGTTACTTCTAACCAATACGTTTATTCGCGTTACACCAGTCCTCAGTTCTAACATTAGATACTAGAGTAAAGACCAGAGTCGGCTGATATATGTAGTTACATTGCCAGTGTGTCCAATAGGGCAAGGATACTGGGGCAGTTATGAGGGCAAACTGCAAGGAAAATTAGCTTAATACGAGTCTCAGATTGCAGATTATGTGGGGAAATGTGCGCAGTACAAGGGTAGGTGAATACTATATGATATGCAAATTAGGGTTCGTGCACAAGACAGCCGGTGCTGGAGCCGGGCATGGGACGGATTGGACGAGAAGGAGGTAATTCTCCCGTTCAAAAGTTAGGGGTTAAAGAGGAGATACTTAATCTTTGAGAGAAGATACAAAAGCCAAAATAAAAAAGACCAAATTAGCCCCACGCGGGGGTCGAACCCGCAACCTTGAGATTAAGAGTCTCACGCTCTACCGATTGAGCTAGCGAGGCATGGTATTTTGACACATAATTAGTATTATAAACAATTTTTTTAGCAGTGGACATTCACTACTAACAGTCCCAATAATAGCGCCCTTCAGAACTTTGATTACGATTTCTGAGTGGTAGTTAAAGAAAGACCACCCGAATACCCTAAACATCAAAGATAATAGCAAATCTAACTTCATGGTGGAAGCTCAACATAAGACTCTATGTGACAGGAGTCTAACATTAAAATCACGAGTTATCACTCGCAAGCTCGGTGCACCAAGTTCCAGGTGGACTCCATATCCACGCCGGTGGTCCTCAAAATTCGCTGGATCGTGTGACTAGAGTTGGAGTATGTGCTTCATTGAGTGGCTTGGGTTGGTCCCATCAGGAACCACTTCGCTCACTAAGCTAGAATCTAACTTCCCCCCATCTAAAGGAACACAGCCCATGGTTTCCTCACGATCAGATGTTTAACCTTTAGTCCGGTCAGTTTTCCAACGCCAGCATGGGGACAGCTTAGCCATCTCCCAATGATTAAATTTAGCATACATCACATTCTTTAGAGGTTGCTGCTGGACTGCTTAAGGCTAGGTCCTGGGCTGACTCACTGATTAGAAAGTGGGGAACAAAAACTACTCCGCAGAAATAGGGAAAAAGTAGGTGCGTTTCCAGTTGTGGGATATAAAAAACACATTCTCAATTACTGATATGTACTTGCTGGCTCTCGAGCAGATTATTCCTCGACTTAGTATAAGATACCTGGTACACGCCATTTCCCACCATGTATAAACCCTAACGCCTCCCAAAATGCAGAACCCCAAAACCACAAAACCATATCAGCGCATGCATGCAAAATTAAGAATCTAAGCAAACGTACAAATACATGTATTGCCCCATTCCCATCATCGACATTCTGCTATGCCCTTCCCCATCTTAGAAATTCTCTCTGCCAGTTCCCATATCCCCTTCCCCTCGCCTCTAAGTTCCTCAAGATGGTTCTCCAGTTCTCTTACTCGACGCCTAAGTTCGGTCCTTTCCTGTTCCCCAGCCTCTCCAACTGCAACACAGCAACCTCCACCGCCACCATCCGCCACCGCTGCTCGTAGCCTTTGGATATCACTCTTCAACCCTGCAGCTTCCTCTCTCAAAGCTTTCTCAACTTTGCCTGCGCTTTGTTCCAGCTTGCCCGCGTTTTGAACTATAACACCCCATTGAGTACCGCTCTTACGCATCTCGAGCTGCATATCGTCACGTTCCGTTCGCACTTCCAGCAACGACTCCTCAAGGCCCTCAACTACTCCCAGAAGCCTCTCACGCTCATTCGACAATGTCTCATTCTCCTCTGTACACACAAGAAGCTTGCGATCCAGGGTCGAGGCACGGGTCTGGGAACGCGAAATGGCTGACAGCAAATTTGTGTGTTCATTCCTTAGTGTCGAGTGCGCTAACTCTAACGTCGACAAAGAATGCCTGAGACTAGAAAGATGTGAAGTGTAAGCTGCTTGTTGCTCAGCTGTTGTCAGACTATTCTCCTGAAAATACTGCGGTGACTGAGTTGGGAGTGTGGGCTTTAACCGGAGCAACAATGCATAAATTGTTTCAAGGCATGTCGTCAATGTTTCTATCGATGGAATCTGGTTTGGTGTTATTTGGGACGGATATTTTGAAGATGAATTAGACGCAGACGGTGGAGCGCTGCTAGCCAAGTCGAGGACAAGATTATGGATTGACGAGACTAGGACAGTAAGGTTGTGAGGCGGAGAAGGGAACTGCTGTTGCTGTCGAGGAGGCGTTGCAGGACGAGGAGATGGAAGCGATGGAGGTTGTGGTAGGTGAAGTGGTGGTTGTGGAGTGAAGTGGTTAGAGTGATGATTCGATGGCTTGGAGTAAGCGTTGCCTGTTATGTCACCCCCAGCATGCGAATCTGGCCCCCGCCGATACATACTTCCCCCACCACCATTACTTCCTCCTCCTCCTCCTCCATCGCCGCCTCTAACGTCGACAGAAAGTATGCTAGGCGGCGAATTAGTTACTGGAGGGAGCTGTAGCCGTTCAGATCGATCGTTTGAGAGCCGTCGTCGTTTACGAGAATTATGCGGAGATGGCGCTGAAGATAGCGCGGATGGTCGCCGGTCGGCCATAGCCGAAAGCGCTGGTAGCGAAGGGCGTCCATTTAAGAAGGATGGTGGTGTAGCAGGCGACGTGTCTTCCCAGGGACGATAAGATGGAGGAGGCGGTGGAGCGGGAGGCGAGGCCATTGTAAAGGTAGGCGAACAAGGTAGTACCAATGGAAGCAAAGCACCGCCTCGAGGGGGAGAGTGGATGGGAAGAAATTGTTTAGACGGTGGATTCACGGCCGTGAGCAGTGGTGGTGAGACCTATGAATTGTACATGCGAGACCCAGCCTACAGTAAATCGGTGATACCGGTTTACCGACAGACGTGAATATGA
The DNA here is from genome assembly GCA_038503075.1 of Gyromitra esculenta. Classification (NCBI taxonomy): domain Eukaryota; kingdom Fungi; phylum Ascomycota; class Pezizomycetes; order Pezizales; family Discinaceae; genus Gyromitra; species Gyromitra esculenta. The sequence goes on from JBCAML010000001.1 coordinate 2,040,777, forward strand.
TGATAATCTACCAGAAAGTATGATGGGGAGAGGAGGGGGAAAGAGCCGAAGAAGAGACCTGCTCTCTCTCTGAATACTTTTGCTGACAGGATATCCGAGGTGCGAGCTGAGGGAAAAGGGGGTGGTAATGGAGAAATATAATCCAGAAAGGCCGTCAACACCACAAACTAAAGGATTCATGTGGACTTATGTCATGTACGGAACAACAACCCAATGGCGTACAAACGGAGCCGTGCAGGCTGCTTACAAGAAAATTCTCCTGCTGCCATTTCCTTGCTCTTGGGCGCCTCCCAGTTACCTAATCAATAACCCTTTGATAATCAATGGCAGGCAGTTCCAATCACTGATCCGCCCTCTGTTTTCTAGATCAATTTTATCTTATAGCTCTCCAGGATCACCAGCCGAGGAGTAGCGGAGTCTGTACCCAGGAAGCATACCCTGTGCTTCTAGATTCCGGTTCTGTAGATTAAGGTAATCTATAATGTAGAGCTCACCCATAGTGATGAGGGTTCGAAGATTGTTCACACGGGTTTAGTGTTACATGGATACCGGTAGTCGAACAGCGTCTCTGCCAGCATTAACGTTATATAACCGGTCGATCAGTTCACGCGGCTGGTATGCTGTGTTTTGCGATAACTAATATCGCCTTTTTTTCTTCTTCTCCTCTTTCTCCTCTTTCAGGTAGGTATCACTGCTTTCTCCTCCCCACGGCATTTCTCTTCTCCAAGTCTACGGTTTCTCCGATCAATTGCAGCGTTTTTGTTCGCCCATGGGTTTCTGTACTCGTTTTGGGGTTTCGGGATCCCCGGCTATCACAGCCCGCATATCTAACGTTGCGCGGACTAGACGCGCATGGATGGAAACCAGATAGGGCTGCCTTGACCAGTGTTATGTAAGTTTTGCAAATGGTGTTTTACCGCTGACAAAGTCCAGAATTGCGTGAGCAGGGATCAGGACCCACGCGGTGGGATGGCTTCCCCAAGAAGGAAGTGTGGCACTGAGCTTTGCAAGCGAGGTGCCCAGGGATCGGATCGGATTTTTTTCTTCCTTTTTCTCTTTTCGTGTTCCGTTCTCTAGAAGCCATGGGCCATGAATACCAGTACGCGTGTTGGGGAGCAGACATTACTTTGTGACTGACCGGCTGGTAAATCTGACTGAATTACGTCCTCTGATTACAGCTCCCCAGTAAATCGCTTGAAATGAAGGAACGAACCGTTTATTCTCCAAGTAGCTGCACATACGGTGTAGAGTAGTCCGGCACATGAGACTGGCGGGATGCCATTGCCCACTAAGCTAGACCGCGCTCATGCTCACCAAGTCGCTCCACCCCGAGCTTCACGATACACAGCATGTGTGCCTGTCCTACATGCAACTGAATTACGTATGTACACCGTTTGGAGAAATGAACATCCCGAGCGAAAGCGATTCACTGAAAACGCTGCGGTCAAACGAACTGTCTGTGCGCGATCCGGATTGTTTACACAAGTCCCATGGTACTTGCATCCCAGGTATATGTAAGCCGTACCTAACCAGGTCCTAGGTTTTTCACCGCATTTATCGTGTTAATTTACTCTCCGTGGTAGGAATTCGAGATGCCCCAATAAACTCCGGCTATTTAATCCTCACATTTATCGAGTGCTTTCGTTTGCTACGCCGGCAACTAGAAACTCGGCTACAGTGAATTCTATAGATTTGTAAGCTGGAAACCACCATTGCTTATCATAATACATGACTGGCTGCTTACCGTGCTGGGTTCCAATTTCTAGCACAAAGGTGAGGTACGTTGATAGCAGCCAGTCATCTAAACGATTGCTGAGATAATAGTATATCGATTGCTGAGCCAGTTCGACTGGGGTATGGTGGTACTACTAATTACATGTATGCACTCAGAATATGCGACCTGTAAATTCAATGTCAATGATATCGTTTATTTCCAACGTAATCTGCCGGCTAATTAAAGCCTCAAGATAAATAAGCAGGTTTGGGATAGCACAACAACTACTGAATCATAGCTACCGATGATTCTATAGTGTTTCTTATGCAACCCATGGTTTCTTAGGATGCGCAACATAGATGAGATTCTTTCGTTCGAAATCGGTTGTCACGCGGTCACGTGTTGTTTAGAAAACACTCGCAAACTTCTGCTTAGCTACCACACTCTAATTTTGATCACCCTTTGTCACTCTTGAGCCTGGCAATAAGATATGTTTCCTTGTAAACAAGAATCAAGGGATAACCGCAAGCAGCTAGAAGCGGAATCAAAGTGAATCAAGTTTTGGGCTATCAACGTACCCCGCAAAAAGCTAGTATCGGTTTGAGTAACTTAGCCCGTCATTGATGTAACCCCTACTAAATTCCAAAAAGCAACCCAAAACCAAAGTCATGTCTACGACAAAGGTTGTGTAGAATACTGGATCTAAGGTTATCTAGCAGGGTTGTTGGAGATCGTGTCGATCCGCGCACAAGGAGTAATCACCCGACTCAATGGTTACTCTTCTATTAGCAAAGACACGTAATTTCATTTGCGGCCTTAGCTAAACGGACTGATCCTGGAGCAGCTTTGTACCTACAGTTAGACTGACCAGCTGGAAAAAACCGCCAAAATAGGAAATTAGTATGCCAGAAAACCATAACTGACATAATCCCCGATCCTAAGCTAAAGCTACGTACGCGTGTATAATGCTAGTACACCTAGGCAAGCAGTAATTATTGATTACCTTGCAATGATAATTAGAGAATTCTCAAAAAGATGAGCTGAAACGTGGGCGAATCACATCACACTAACTTGCATTCAATCGTGCCAAAAAAAATAAAAAATTCATATAAACTAATTCTAAAAATCTCTCACACACCGATGACGCCTTGATTATTCATAGTCCACGATGAGATTAGAGGACTACATGTATTTAACAAATTTATTTTCAAATCTTAGGCCTACGGCGGTGATAGCGGGTATAATCATAAAAGCTAGTCTGCGAAAGCGCGGCTAAGCTATGACTGATATAAGGATACATGTAGCAGCCTCTTTTTTTGCCTTCCCGCTAATGCTGTCAGAGTAAACGCGATTCCACGGCATGTAAGACAAGCATTCTCGAACAGCGTGATGTGCGTACATAGTTCAAACCCGAGCCTTAATTTTGTCATACTTGCTGCCCCCTCATTACCTCTGCAAGGCACGTACTAAGGTGGATCGGACAAGATTACATATCAAACCGAGTGCTAGCTACCATCATTAACCCATTAGTTCTTAGAATCTTGAGCTCCATAAGAGGTGGGGAAATACCTTCGCTTGACAGCTTGTGAAGGATAGATATGAGAGCTCACACCTAAGTACAGGCAGCTACGCCAAACTAGTGCCTTCAGTCCCATTTTACTGATTCTGCAAGAGTCTTGCTTATGGAAAACTCTGCCAGCAAATTAGCTACCTTAGAAAATACCAAGAGTTAATCTGACGACACTCCAGCACCCTTGGGCTCAGGTTGCTTCAGCTCAATTCACCTTTTTCGTTCTCCTTTCCTTTCAGTATATCCTACGCCGGGCCTACTAGCGAGATCATCAATCCACTTTTTTTGCTTCTTGCATACTCCCGAGCGAGCCCCGCTTATCCATGCTATTGTAGTGTACCCACTTGCATTGATGTCAGCCTGTAGTGGCTTTTTTTCCTTTTTGCCACGGGTATGGTTCCGAGGATTGCCGGACCAGGATGCATGATCATGACCAAAGCGTGCAAGGGTTAGATAGATCCCCCATTTACCTGTTTAAGGAAAACCCAATCTAGTATAGTCGGCTGCATCTGGTTGGCATGCTGAGGTGGGCCTGGGGAAAACATCTTGAAGAGCGAAGGGATAAGAGTCTAATCATAGCGGGTCACTCGTTTCGGAATTTCCCATATATATATATATACATGTATGTATGTGGGGCTGATGCACAACATCGGTCATAAAAAAAAAAGGCGTTCTGGGGGTGGGTGATTTTTGGTGCATATGTACTCGGGGTCGGCAAAGGTACTTGAAATCCGGTATTTGGGTCAGCCACTGTCTCATCCATGTGCCAACCCGCGGAAGTACTTGTTACGCCTAGGGCGGATATTCGAACAATTTGATCCACTACTGTTAGAATGTCTAGGTTTTTGGTGCACCCTAGGCCTTAGTCCTCTGAAAAAAATAAAATAAAGCATCCAGCGCCAAGACCATTATCCGGTGCTGTCGATCATGGTTTAGTTGAGAGAAACCTATGACTAAAAACAAGATGGTTGGAAATAATTTTCGTGAGTAAGGGTTCGGTCTGGATCTTATTCAAATTGATAAGATCGTGTGGGGGCGCTCAAATTTAATCAGTTACCGGTATCCCGGAGACGACCCATCCCCAGGTTTAAACGCAATCACATTAGCTTTGTTATGACGATCTTTACCAGTCTGTAAGCTTAGTAATTAGGGTCTCAAGATTACCGCAAGGTCTTCGGGTTCGTGCTGAACCTATTTGCGAAAGTCGTGTCCATGTGTATCCTACAGATTCACAAGCGAAGATCCTCTTTTTGGAGATCCCTTCTGTTGCTTTCCTTTGGGTTCTATGCGTAGAGCCCGTTATTCAAGTTACTTCAAAGCGACAGCTCAAGTTATTTCAAAAGCATAACAATAAGCAACTGTACAACCAATCCAACTCTGCATTGCGTCAGGGAAATCCAAACATTGTAAAGATATTCAGAGCATCGACAGTTATAGTATCCGGTCCCTTTTCTTCCCCATTTAAACGATTTGATTGGGTCTGCTGTACAAGAGTACCTCAGTAGATCTAAGCGCCTATAGCTTAAGGGTAGCAGTTAAGGACGTGAGGTTTATGTTGTTCAGAGCATCACGTGAGTGTGTAGTTCTCAGATCAACACTCAAGCGTACATACAATCCTGGTACCAGAGAACACCAATAAGGAAATAGACAGCTAAATACCACTAATTTAACCCCCTCTCGCAAGCGCAGATCTAAAAAATTATATTATTCATAGCGATACTCTATTCAAACTTATTTCACAATGCTCGAACTCACCACGTCATATCATTATAGTCATGAAAGATCACTCGATATATGCTACCATTGGTTTTATTTGAGATTATGTAAGGCGGAGAAACACTCCCGATCCATTGAAAGGTATATGTATGTCTCTAACTAAGAATGATCGGCTCTTGGGGCCTATGCAGTGCCAATTGGTAGATGGCCGTAGAAACGGGTGGTTAAAGGGGTGAGAGGCCTTCTCAGCCACGCTGCAATCGAAGCTCCTGTTTTGGATGACGCAAAGATTTCCATCGTCCACTTATCTTCTAGATAATGAACTATAGGTATGGAATAGTAGCGTGTCAACGGTCTTTCGGCTTTAGGTAAAGCATAATCCTATTAGCCCACTGACACGGGAAAAATACTCCTATTTTCGCTACAACCACGTTATATATTGGCGCGGAGGAAGGTTATTAGTGTTCACATCCTATTTATAAATCCCTCAGGCTGGGCATTAATCATTATAGGCGAAAAGATTCGCTAGAATCATCTTCTCTCAGAATCATGTGATAAGTTGTGGGATCGGAGCAGCAGTGCCGACAGACGAAAAGGTGACACCCATGGGCGGGATGAGAAATACATTTTGATAGGTGGCGTAAAATACAATCAGAGAGAGCCATGTGGAGCTTGCAATATTGTAGAAAACCAGAAAAAAAAGTATGGGATTTCTAGAGGAAATGAAACGAGAAGTACATGTAACTACATGCGGTTGCCGACTGAGGTAACAGTGCTAGATTATGTACGGGGTGTATGTGTGCGTCATACCATCGCAAGTCGCAAACACTGTTATCTTGTTTGTGCTCAGCTGAGCAAGTCTGTAACCCTGTAAGTGCTCAACTCCGAGTTTGCACTTTGTTTCTGCCCTTGAGATTACAAGGACTGTGTAACTACGGGGAATGATGTTCTAGAAGACCAGTCGTATCCCAAGAATTGCTGTGCATAGCCGATTCTTAGTGCATATGTGTAATAGAGCTTTTTTAATGCAGTTGATAGTCACTGTCTTTTCAAAACCAACACACCTCCAAATAGTGTATCCTAAATACATAGCTAGGACCATGCTCCCTTAAAGTGAGTCACCCGAGTTAACGGGGTTCCTCGCCCCATCCCCACTTGCACTAATTTAATCTTTCAAGTTAAGAAATACAGTCACTCACGGGGTGACGGCGAATCCTGTCTGATGGCGAACAGGGGTCCGGTTACATCTCTAAACCACAGGATTCACAACTTTTTCACAAAACATTGGAAATTTTAGATTCCTAATTAGTTTCTTCAGTCTATTAATCATAGGTGCTATTTCAGGGCTATTTTATTCTTGAATTTGCTGTTGGGTGCTTTTCGCGTTTTCTTGGGGAATTACCATTATTGGTTTAGTGCTTGGCCCGAGCAACCCTTGTTCGCCATCAGACAGTATTCGCCGTCACCCCGTGAGTGACTGTACACCTAGAAGTTCTTATTATGAGATAAATTATAGCTGTAGGCTACAGCGTCTTTTGCACTTTCATCGAATGAACCCTCCTTTTTTAGCCTCGTAATACGTTTACGAGAAAACTATATCATTTGACCAAGCGCTGCGGCTGATCAAGACGGACTCCGCCACGCGCTAAAACTCTTTACTCCTAACAAGTTAGGTCCGGCGACGAGGCTATCGTTACTCTTGTTGCTCCGTGCCCGAACTTAAACACAACCCTCACAGCTACATGTAAGTCACGATATTTGACCACGACTCATTACAGCTCATATACTTAAATCTTAACCACATCCAAGTTCAATATGTAGCCTTAGGCATGGCTTCCTCTGTAAAAATAAAAAAAAGCTGGAACATAAAACCAAAACCAAAGCGAAATGAAACTGGGCGAATGCACTCTACCTTGGTTAAAATTTATTCTCCACATACTCGATTCTTTCCAGTTAACTTTATCTAAGTCACCCACACTAAATTCCTCCCCTTTCATTTATCCCAATTTCCTGCTCACACATGTGTACTACCATCTCTGTCCCATATCCCCATCGCTCCTATAGCTATTGTGCTAGCGCTTGCATTACTGGTATACCGTAACCCTACCATCGAAACCCTTCCCTCTCCTCGTCGGCTACCAACATATGCACTTGAAGAATCGATGAGCTTCTCCTGGGTATAAATACGTTCAAGCGCTCTGTTCGATTATGAAGCTTCGTGAGAATTTGTTGGTGAGGGCCGGGGTCATTTAAACTTGGGTCTTGCATCACGAGATACCAACTGTCCGACCGTAGAAGGTATATTAGATAAATATATGTAGCCCGAGCTTGCAAATATCACCAGTTATCCGAAATGCTTATTTGTGATTTCATTTCATTTTTATCTAACGGCGATGCTGAAACATTAAATTCTCCGCGCCAAGCTCAAGCCTATACATTTCGTTTTCCCCTTTTGCCGTAGCAACGGCACTCTTCAACCGGGTCCGCGGGTTAAGTAGATCAGAGCACTAAAATGATGTATAAGGCCATCAGCCCGTATGCATGAATAGAAAGGGAGTGGTGGGGTCAACATGCTTCGGTAAAGTTTATCAGGAACACCTAAGGACTAGCAGCGAAAGCTAACCTGTTAAGGCCTTTCTAGTATAAGGTACGTATGCGCGTACATGCAAGTAGCGATCTACATGTATAAATTAGATGTCAATTGCAACTGTAATTGTCCTAAATCTACATATGTATACGCAAATTTTCAAAATCCCCGTATCAACTATCTAGCCAATCGCGTAAATACATGTATTTACCGCGGGGTTTCCAGGGGTTCAGGCGCTTATAATCAACCCAATACGAAAAGGTTGCCTTTTCGGAATTCCGTGCGTTATGGGGAGGAACATCGAAACGAGTGATAGATTATGATGATTGTGCTTTATCTGTTTAAAGGTGCCATCCTCTGAAATGCACGGCCAATTCTCTTGGGGTCAGAAATGAAGATACGCGACATGTATGTATATATACCCAAGATAAGTATGTCCTTGATCGAAGGATTTATTCGCGTGACAAATAAAAGTCCTGGTTTGAACCGTAGCCAGAAGAAAAAAAACCCGCAACCGATCTTACATTAATATTCGCCTAATATACCTAATCCAGAACCCAACCAGAGGCCAGAAATCACGCAATGAAGTTCAATGAATCGATCTGTTGCTGGTATCTGAGACAATCAGAACAAGTCTTGGCACATGCACATGATGGGGATTCTGGCAAGGGATATTCCGAAGATTTTCCGCTGGGTATTTGAAATTGTATGCCCACGGTGCCCACTCATACACGGTTCTGACTCTCTTCTGTATGTTTTGTTTTTTCATCTGTAAGATGGCTTGGATGAGTTTCAAATGCTAAAGTGTGGATGGCAGACGTGGGCTGAATGGTTGCTATGCAGAGTTACCGTTCGGGACAAGCCCCGAATAATTCAGGATTTCCCACATTCGAGGTCTGAATGCCTTGAAGCAGATGTTCAGGGCTGTGTTGATGGTAACTAAAACATATATTTTATTTCCGCTCGACTTGAAATTCGGTTCATGTTACTCCATTGTAGCACACGAGTGTCAAGACAGTTGCACAAAGTCAGGACGAGGAACACACAGGAGGATCATTCGTCTCCCTGGCTATGTTTCAGGTGCAGTCATGCATGGCTACGCGGCCAATCCGTGGCATCCAATGCCCTTCAATTCCTATCATGTACCCGGCATTGGATGGAAAAAAAAAGAGGCTGCTGGCGATGGGGGATACATGTATGTACTCTTCGAAATTCGGGACCAGAGGAATTTCCCGCGTGGCCCGAACAGGTTCTGGGCTTCAGCCCTGCTGCCTACTACGGCTTAGTGACTCTCCTTCCATTGTTGTTGTCTCTGCTGCCAGCAGCTGGAACGGAGGAAGTCCATGCAACTCCGCAATTAACGGCACGACTGGACAAAAGCCCACGTAGACTACCGATCAACCTTTGTTTTGCAACTATTCGATCCACAGCATAGCTTTTGGAAGAGCAGCTTTCTCTCTCTTCCCATACTGACAATGCTACTACAGAGTTACTATCGTGCCCTCCTAGCATTTTGCGTTTTTGCTGCGGTACCACTATGCGAGGCGTCGCAGAATATCAGATTTGGCTTGCGAAAACTTAAAGAGAGAGCTGCTCCAGCTGCAGAGGGAACATTCTCACACAAACAGCGTGGAGCTGAGCTAAAAAGACGGCAGCTTACTTCCGATATACTAGGGCCAGTGACAGATGTATGTGATGGGATCAAATATTTGGTTAGGGGGCTGTTATACTAAACATCGATATCTAAAGATTACTACAGAATATGATACTGTAGTAATAGCTCCCAGTTCACTGGTAAGTCTGCGTGTAGTTTGGCCCTGGAGCGACACAGATGCTAAGGACAGTACAGGCTCCTGTCACCGTGACATTCGTATCAACATCTTCATTAACAACCACTGCGCCCATCAATACCCCCATATCAAGTGAGTTTCCTCATCTTGGTTAGTTATGAGCGCATCGCATATAACGTCTGCAAATAGCCCCACTAGGACAAACCCCTTCGACAACATCTCAGCCCCCTGTCACTTCAGCATCTTCAATTCCTCTGTGTAACACTGGTTACTATCTCTGTCCCGCTGAGTATGGTGGTATGTGTAAACTCTCTTGGGCGGGTCTTTTGAAGAAAACTAATCAGTAATCACAGGGGGATGCTGCATGAGTGGGTTGTCATGTGCAATAAGCAGCTGTTTACCACCTGCAACAGCGACGAGAATACAGCAAACCTGTGGTCCACAATCTTTGCTATGCCCCGCAGAGCAGAACTATGGTTGCTGTCCTAAAGGTTTCGTGTGTGGTGCGACTGAATGCTTGTCTCAGGTCACTGCTACGAGCACCGTTGCTGGGTTAATAACTACTGCACAAATCTATACCACAGTCGAGAAGGCCACCGCCTCAGATCTTTATGCCAAGCAATCAACTATAGCAAGTGCTAACCTAAGCCCGACTTCCTCTGTGACCGAGAGCCCTTTAGGTTCTGGTGTGCCCCTTTCCGGAATTGCCATGGGAGGAATCATTGCGGGTTGTGTCATTGGTGTCTTGGTGTTCGTCCTAGCAGGCTGGTGTACATACCGTCGGCTTAAGAATCGCAGCAATTTCGAACCCCCAGGCGGCGTGTCAACTACAAACTACTATGATCCCAATGCTACATCTTCCACGCGCACGCCAGCTAGTGGCCTTTCAACCCGTTACCCAGGCGTTATACAAGAGCAAAGCTACTTCCCAAAGCAGCCAGATGCACCAGTTGCGAGTTATCCGCTCAACACGCCACCAGTCCCTCCACCTGTAGAAGTGATGGCGGAGATGCCTGCAAACACAGTATTCTATCCACAACATAACGACGTCGCATATGAAGTTGAGGGGACAACACCACACGGAAGATCAAAGAGGTGGAGTAAGCCATTTTCTGGGTGGTGATGGCTCGCACCATTCTATCAGTAAAGCAATTTTTTTTTAATATCTCCTTTTTAAAGATTTGGCGCTCAATTGAACTTTCGTTTATTGTACTTACCATTCGTTTTGGCCTGGAGCATTTTATTTTATATTTCCCTTGAAGCAAAAGGTGTTGTAACTTGAGTTTTTTTTCTTCCCAAGTATTCGCCGTGAAACCTTTTTATTTTTTTGGTGTTCTCCACCCTCGCTGTTATATATAAATTTTTACTTTTTCTCCTTTTATTATTATTATTATTTTCGTTACGTCTATTTGCATTTTTTGCAGGGGGCATTTAAACTCGGGTCGGTCGTTCTTTGGGTTCGGGCATGGCGTTCCTTCGTTTATAGTGGCTTTTTTTTTTCTTCTTCTTTTTCCGTTTCTTTAGGTCATTACGGAGCGCAAAGCAAGATGGATTTGGAGACGCCTCTTGTTTATCACAAGAGGATGCCAAAGTTGGCGTAGGGTAGATCCATGGATGAGACGAGGGGGGATTAAAAGCCGATGGCATCGTGATCAGACCAGGGGTAAAAAGGAGCATCTATCAGATGGGACGTATGTATGCATGAGGATATCACTGGGACATTGCTCCTCGGTGAACTCGTTTTAAAACGACCACCAGTGTAGGTATCTGCATTTAGATGCGTTAGGTTCACCATGTGGTTAAAATCATCAAATATCACTCGTTATGCCAGGTACTGGGGAAGTTTCCTAATACAGCCCTTCGGGCGCGGTCTCGGAGAAGACTCGGGGACAGAAATCAGTAAGGACACAGGGCTCGAATACACAGGCACTCGAGAAGTTCTAGAAGGTTACTATACAAGGATATAGCCGGGCGCGCGCCGTTAGAATAAAAGGATCGACAAATTTCGTCTTACCATCCCCAAGCTAGGCTAAATTGCGCCCACACGGAAACATATAAGCAACTACATTGATAATGATATCACATACCACATGCATCTAGCCGTTGATAAAGATATATGGGGATTGGATTTCGGGAGTTAGTAGGAATTAAAAATTTAGCTACTTTAAACACCAGAGCTACATGTAGCAATTGAAGTGCTACATGCATATATAGCAATTAGTAAATTTGATACAGACCCTCTCAGCAACAACATATTCCTAGATACAAGGATACCTAGGATGGCGACCTCTCGATACAGGTGCGCCCAGAACTTAGGTTTGCCAGGCCCTGCGGAGGGCTGGGTAGTTGGGTTGGTATCTGAGATTGGTGGTTTAGTGATATGTATTATCATGGGGCAAAAAAATAAAAACTTATTTTGCATAGCGTGAACCACATCTGGTTGTGAATAGTTAGGCCATTTTGCAGAGAACTTCTGAGTACTTGAGTAGGAAAACACTTACATCCGGAGGATTTACTTATCATGTACGATAGTTTCTAGAATAGGGAACTTCAAGGTCATATGAGTTCGTGTAGCCGTTAATACCTATAGCCAGCGTTCATAGAGACAGAATGAAAGCCATATGTCGGAAATAGAGTTAGATGATATATTGCAATCGCACAAATCTCCTCCTAAAACTTACGAATTAAAATTACACTATTCATAGTACCTTTGCAGACGGGTTCCCTGCACAGATAGTGACGTATAAATGGCACATTTACACTATCTGCAGGTGTAGAGATAGCGAGAGATAGATCGGATACGATGGTATATGTGATTAACGATCATCAACACTGCCGGTTGGATACACAATCTATTTCAGATTTCGCATGGCTATCTCAAGTCTTCTATCTTGCAGAAATCTCCTCTATCCTTGCGATTACGATTTGATTTAGTGTTGTTTTTCTTTTCTAGAGAGTCTCTCTTAATACCATGTGGTTGACCGAATAGCATCAACCAATGACAGCAGAGAACCTCTATCTAAACCCTACTTTCAAGGTCCTAGAACCTTATCCCCGTACCCCACTACACCTTCACCTCGCCACCCAACCTCCCCCTCCCCCCAGATCTAAAACCGTAAACCAACCAACCAAGACATACATGTCGCGCATACAGGACGGGACGGGACCGGGATACACGCCGGTAACGGTAACGTACGCGCGGGCGGGCGGGTGGATAAATCTCAGCGGAGTGCGGAGCTATTGTGGGGCCGTGGAGAAATAGATGCACCCACTAGTAGAAAAGCAAAGAAAAGCAAAGAAAGATAGAGAGAAGAAAGGAAAAACAAAGGGAAAAACTAAATACTAAAAACTAAAAACTTGATTATGTAGGTCTCTATCTATCTACACCAGAGAACTTCTCTACCTAGCAGACAGTCCCACCTTAGACAAAAAAACAGCCTAGCCGGATTCAAGCCTCTCCTGCTTCAAACCGATAACAGGGCTAACGAAACGCTTCCCGTTCACCGTCCACCGTCCACCGCCCCCCCCTCTTCAAACCCCTTAAATGTATCTATCAAAACGCGAAAGGAAAAAAAAGAAAGAAAAAAAGAGAAAAAAAAGCATATATGGATGCAATCAACCTCCACATATCAACATGCTGTACTTTGCCGCATACTTTGCCGCGTACTCGCATCGTCCTGAAACATAGCCTCCGCGGCTGTAAAGCGCATGTTTCATGCAGCACAACGCTATTATCGCTATGAGAAACCACACACACAAAGCGCTTGTTAATGGCCACCCCATAGTGAGGATATCGCGCCTCGCTAGCTCAATCGGTAGAGCGTGAGACTCTTAATCTCAAGGTTGCGGGTTCGACCCCCGCGTGGGGCTCTTGGAAGCATTCACTTTTGAATTTCTTTTTGCTGTTTGCTGCTTGTTGTACTTGGGGAGGATCTACTTTGTGGTTGTGGGTTACTGCTTTTGTCTAGGGTTCGCTGTTTTTTCATCATAGGATCTCACTCGTCGCTGGTGAACTCAAAACGATGACTTTGAGCGAAACTCTAAGGGGTATCAAACTGTATAGCATAAACCACACGATCGCAAGCAACAAGCATCAACATCTACATTAGTCCCCTACAAAAAAAAAAAAGCCACCACCAACCCAACAGTACGTAATAGCTATAGTCCCTTCTCCACAAACCTCCTAACCCGCTCCCTAACCCTCCTCATTTCCATCCCCTTCTTCAAGACCCTCCTGGTCCCCGCTTTCTCAACCCACACGGCGTCGCCGGTAACCGGATCGATCTCCAGTCGCACACCGTCGAGAAACAACATACTCCACCACCCGTCGTCACTACGACGGCACCATCCGACGGCGGGCACGAACGTGGTGGCAGAGTCCACGTGGAACGGCTTATCGAGCTCCGAAACGCGGCGCGACGCGGAAGATGCAGATGAAGACGGAACGGGCACGTTCTCGGTGCGTTTTTTACGCGATGGGAGAACGTCCGTGTTGTTGTCGTCGTCGGGGGGTTCTGTGTCTTCTTCCTCTTCCTCTTCTTCCTCTTCGTCATCAAGCGCCTTTTCGCACGCCGCGTGCATGCGTTTGGCGCGGTCGAGGATGCGGGCGTGGCGCCCCCCACTCCCGCTCCCGCTCCCGCTCTCGTCGATTGGGATTTCGCGGTCGCCGCGGAGGAGCCGGACGCGGCCGTGGAAGATCTCGATGCGGAGGCCGACGTCCTCCTTGAGGGCTTCGAAGCGGCCGTCGCCCCAGCGCCGGCCAACCCATATGCCGCCGCCGCGGTATTTCTCGCGGACCTCGACGCGGCCGACGATGGTGCTGCGTTTGGCGACGTCGACGAAGCGCCGGGCGTACCGGACTGCGGTGAGGTGTTTGAGGGGGAGGTCCTCGATTGCGTAGGTTGTCTCGGTGTTGGTGGCGTGCTCGGTTATTGTTATGGGGAGGCCGTGGGTGGGGATGTGGTAGGTGTGGGTTCCGCCGCCTTTCAGTTCGGCGAGGTTGCGGAGTTGGAGGGTTATCGAGCCGGGGCTGTGGCGCGTTGCGGGGGTAAGGGTTACGATGGCGGTGCGGGAGTGGTGGGTGAGCGGAGGGAGGTGTGGGAGGGTGAATGCGTATTTGGTGGAGAGGGACGAGGACGAGGGTCTGGGGCTGCTGGGAGGCCGGTGGGGCGAGTGGGGCGGGGATCCGCGGCGCGGTTCAGGGGGTGAGGGCGGCGGCGGATGGCGGCGGGGCTGAGAGCTGCGTTGCGGGGGTGATGGCGGGGGCTGGGGGTGGGGCTGGGGGCGAGGGGAGGGGAGGAGAGATTCGAAGTGGGCGCGGAAAGCGCGCATTTGCTGCAGCGGCGAAGGATCTGTTGCGGGTGGATGCGGGGGCAGGGCTGGCGGTGGAGCAACCAAGGGCGGCGAGCTGGGGGAGGAGAACTTTCGGTGGAGCAGCGACAGCGGTGGAGCTGGGAAGGGCGCGAGCTCGGGGTTAGGGCGAGAGCGTGCGGGGAGGCGTGATGCTGAGTGTTTGCGGGCGTGCGGGACTGGAATATGTGTTGGCGCGGAGCTCCGGGCTGCCGTGATTTCGTCTGTTTCCGCCGAGACTGGGCTCGCCACCTTCCTCCGTCCTCCACTCAGATACTCCTCGACCAGCGCCTCGATGTCCTCCGCCCTCTCGCCCCCGTCACGGCTTCGATGGTCCTTCAAGCTTGCCGGAGACGTATCGACTGCCGCTGTCGCAGTTTCGAAGGAGCTCTCTGCTTTCCTGCGCACAGCCTCGTCCTTCCAGACATCGAAGTCAGATTGTCGCCGCTGCCTCCTGACAGGCCGTCCCTCCACCTCGCCCTCGCTGGCCATGTTCTCGATTGCAGCCAAGATCCCCCTCTGTCTGCGCCCTCCGGGAAGTCTGCTCTGTGGCACTCGCGGCGGCATGCCCGTCATGGTCTCGTCGGCGGTCACGATGTCCTGCAGGGGGTGGATGGAGCGGTGGTTGCTGGGCGATTGCTGGGGCGGCATTGGCCCGGTCGCCTCGGCCATCCCGGGTGTTGGGCAGCGGTCGCAACTGCCAGGCCCCGGGACGACGAGCGGTAAACAAAGGAACGCGCTGTGACGTGAGCCCCACGTGACCGCGGCCGGGTAACAGGCGATGCACGACACGTGCTGTGTTGTTCACGGCTTCAGGCGTTCCATGCAGCCCCTGCGTGTCTGCGGCATCGCCCTCGCTCTGCTGTGCCCACCGCGCCGTCCACCGCCCACCGCCCACCGCCCACCGTCCGCCCGTCGCCGTCCACTCCAGCATCGCTTAGCCTGGGAACAGCGAGCGTGGTGTCGGTTGCTGTCCTGTTGCGTTGCCGAGCGTTGCTGGCCTGTTGCTGTTGCTGTTGCTGTTGCCGCCTGCTGGCTGTTGCGTCTGTTGCCTCGACACGTCCTTCTCTTCCCTTCTTCCCTCCTTCCCTTCCCTTCCCTTCCCTCCTCTCTTCCATCCTCCTTCTCCATCCTTCTCCCCCATCCCCATCCCCCCATCACAGTCCCGCTGCCTCCCCACCCCTCCATCCCGTTAAATACCCCCTCTCCCACACTCGTTCGCCCATCGCCCACCATGTCTGCCTCAACCGACTACTCCAAGCTCAAGGTCCCTGAGCTCCGTGATATCCTCACCAAACGCAATCTCCCCACCACCGGCATCAAAGCCGAGCTCATCGCGCGCCTAACCACCGCCGACAGCACCACAGACGCCCCTTCTCCCGCAACCAATCAAGCACATCTCCCCACAGCCGACGACTACGAAGTCGATTGGGATGACAATGATGAGCCTGCCGTGCCTGCGACGGTAGCCGTTACCACTGCTCCCTTGGCGGCGCCTGCAGTGCCTTCCCCAGCCCCAGCAACCGAAACCGCTGCCCCCGCGAGCGCCTCTCCCCCAAAGCCAAAGAAAAAGTTCGCCTCCATTGCCGCGCTCTTTGACAGCGCCCCCACCACCACTGCCACCACCACCCCCGCCGCTGCCGCGACAGCCACTGCCAAAACCCCCTCCAAGCCTCCCAAAGACCACAACTCCCAATCCCCTTCATCCCCCTCCACCGTAACCGATGATCCCAGCGCCCCAACCGCGTCCACCTCCGCCCCCAAGTCTGACCCCACCTTCGCCGCCGGTCTCGAAGCCTCCTCCCTCGACATAGAGCTCGAGCGGCGCAAAGCCCGCGCGAAACGCTTTGGCATGGAGCCCGACGCCCCGGCTGCCGAGGCGACCAAAAAGCTCGAGCGCGAGAAGCGCTTCGGCGCCGGCGCGGCCGAGGAGGCCGCCCCCAAAAAGGAAGTTGTCAAAGGACTCGACTCGGCGCTGCCAGAGCGACGCGAGAGGAAGCGCGGTCCCCCAACACACGCCGAGAGCACGAGGGGCAAGCGGAGTCGCGCAGGCACCCAGCAACAGCAGGTCAACCATAATGGCAGCGGTGCTGCGCGTGGTGGCGATAGAAGACCGAACCAGGGACCTAGACGGAACACTGGCGGTGTGCAGAAATCAGGGTATAAAGGAATCCTCGACGATCCCACCGAGAAGGCGAAGGCCGAAGCTAGGGCGAGAAAGTTTGGGTTGGCTCAGTAGATTGGGATTGTATGTTGTACTAGTAATTTGAACGGATGTCCTTTTTTCTTTTTTCTTTTTACAAAAAACGATAGTTTTAACGCGTGTGATGGATGGAATGGTATTGATATAATTGGCTTTTCTTTACTTGTTTTTGGCTTTTATTTTTTTCGTGCTGATTGGAGGAGGGGGGTGGTGAGGGAAGGAGGGGAAGGGGGAAAAAAAAAAGGTTGGTGAATAGCTTGATACGAAATGAATAAAATAAAATGAGCTTTTTTTTTTGCGTCCCCCGAAACGCTGTACTAGCTGCGCGTGTTCTGTAGTTGTGGTGTGGGTAATAGACGCGCTGATACGACCGTAGTGATAACATGATAACAACCATAACTGCGACTGCGACTGTGGCTGAGGCTAGTGTTGTGGGGCTGGTGGAGGGGGAGGGGGGCGAGGGGGGAGAACACAGAGATCATGTAGCATCACTCGGCTTGCGGATAAGTGTGTTTGCTGAATACAATGAATACATGTAGATATGTGATATCCAGTCTCGAGAAAAAGCACAGAAGAGAGGAGAGAAGAGAGGAGAGAATAGAAGAACGGGCATAGAGCCCCTCATATATACATACTCCCTATGGAGTCACATATAAGCAGGTTTATTGGAGGAAGGGGCGCTCTTTGGGCGCCGAATAGATCGGCCTGAGAAACCCATCGTTAGTAGGTGCGACTATTGATCGAACCCATATCGGTATCCTGGGGAATGACGTGCTGGTGAAATACTGGGAAGCTTGTGGGTGTGTACCGTATATATATCCAACAGATGCCTCACACTGGTTTTCGAGTGATTCTTTGTGCTGTAATTGTATCTCTATGAGACTGTTCATTCGATTAGTAGCATTTCTGCGATAGGGCCCCGAACGGCCGAATCTGCAGGGTTTATGACAGTGTGTGAAGGTTGTTGAATAACCCACAGAAGTTCTCTTTACTGGGCGCTTCAGACTGACCGCCGGTAAGAAGGATTGTGCTGCACCCTTTCAGATACCGATTTCTGTTGGCAAAACGCATATGGTTGATATTGCCTTCCTCTCCTATAGCTAGACGTGCAGACGTGGATGTTGGATGGAAGTCGAAATGAGATATCTTAGAACTGAAATTGACGGGCGTTTAAAAAAACTACTCGCTGTATGTAGCTAGCAAGCAAAGGATTTAGGCAACTCTCAGTGACCTACGTTATTGGGGAATATTCAAGGCGACATGCTTATCACTTTAGGAATTGCTATCGCGAAATTCCTCGATCAAAACGCTTTGTAACTTTAAGCAAACCGTGCAAACGGGTACAGAAAGGGCATAACTGAGTGCGGACCAGATAAACCTACATGTAGTACATGTAACTGTATTATTTATCCTGCGCATATACTAGCCCCCCAATGCGAATGGTACACGCATTTTCTGTAATTACCAAGATAATCCGTGATGGTAAATACACCATGCCTAGACATTTTAATATTGATAATAAACCCCACAAATTCCCCGCTGACCTCTTTCTCCTAACTGCGACTGTATAAAGTTTATTTTCGAAAAGACGTGATCGGGTGGGGCTTTTTTTTTTTTTAGATCTAAGGCGCCTTTCAATACCCTAGAATTCAGAGACATGCTGATGGGGATGGTCTTGAGCGGCACGAGATGAAGGTAAAAAAATTGGGGGGGTTTTTTTTTTTTTGGAAATAGAAATTCATCAAATGTCACAAACATGAATCTTCATGTAAATCTCTGCCTCTGTTGTTTTTTATAGATTCATATAGTGAAGATAAACATATTCTATCTGACATCTTTCAAGCGCGTCAACCGACCCAATTTGGGGGGCCAGAAACTATCACGTGTTTGTAGAAATCAGGTCCCGTCTCTAGGGCTACGCTAGGTCTTGCTGAAACTGAGATTCCAGCAACTTTTTCCTCACATCATCAATAATTTTTGCCAGGAACAACTACACAAAACTTCCCTAAGTCCCCATCCCCATCCCATCATGGATACTTACGTTCTTGACCCAAACTACCTCCTGGATGTGACTATTCAGTCCACTGAGAATCCGGTCGTCATGCGCAGGCTTTCAGTTCCTGCCACCATCAATTTCCACGACTTACACCTCATCATCCAGACCGCTTTTGGTTGGGGACAGTGTCATCCGTATAAATTCAGCATCGAAGAGCAAGCAGATGATGATGGACTTTGCGAGGACCCGCTCATCATTGAGTTTAATCTAACGGGCATTTTTACTCTCGAACTCCATTCGCCCAAATCAAGCAAAGACACGCTTTTTTCGGACGTTCTGAAGGATGTGCAGCAAAATAACAAGATCATCATGTACAAGTATGGCACAAACGATGGCTGGAATCACTGCATAGAGTTTGTCGGCTGTGCAGAGGAGAGCACAGAGGCTGCAGTATGTATCACCGGGGAAGGCCACCCGTGTGCTGAGGATGTCGGCGGGCCTTCTGGCTGGAGAGAGCTTAAGCTTGCTTACAAAAATATTCTTGATGAATCTGACTTCAGGGCCATCAAGAGGAGAATTTGGTACAGGCAGGACTGCATGAACGGAGATCCTGAAGGGCTAGCGGGAAACGGTCCGTATAGATGGGACCGCAAGGCAGTCAACAAGGAACTGGCTTGGCTCAAGCTTGGCCCAGATGTGGAAGATTATGAAGAGGACGGCGATGAAGAAGATGTGTTTCTACACGTCTCCAAGGATACGTGTGGTGATCTGAGCTTGGAATTGTAACATGAAATGGTTACTTTAGGCACGTCCGCGTCCACTCTAGAACATCCCCTATCTGTAGTTATCTGTACTAATTGGCTCCACAGCGTATGATCCTCAAACCAACCTCAAACCTGTATCTTCATAACTCTGTTCAAGCTTGCATCTCAAAGTCTAGGAAAATAAGTCAAAATTTTTCAGTTATGGTATTTTGTGCAACCCCCGTGATTTCCAGAACTTTCTAATCAAATCTCTCTCTATGCGCGAATTCATCGCCTGTCACTCGTTGTTCACTCCGGGTCTGAAAACTTAAAGTGCAAATCCTCGATATCTGTGGTAGGTTGTACCAAAGCAAAGTTAAATATGGGCCATGAAAGTCGTGTGGTGTCTCAAAGTGCACACGATGATGATTGGGGGATAAGGAAAGTTTATCGAACTAATGATCTACTGAAATCCACCTTCATACCCAATATATGATGGGCATACTTCAAGCCTTTGCAACTATTGTCATTTCTAACATCGCTTACGTTGTTAAATCTCCCTCAGTTCTGAAAGTATATCCTATATAAGCTTACATAGCTTCAGCTAATATCATAGAGATCTGGATATTTTATATGAACCCACGCTTCAGCTTTCAGAGAGCGAAACGAAGAGAAGCTTAAACTTCGTTTAATACTAGCTACAGGTGCTCTGAGATTTCTAGAAATAGGAGCCTTCAATAGCGAACCCGACAGTCAACTGAGGAATTTGTGTCAGTCTATTGTGCCCTTCTCAGTTCTTACTATAAGTAAATTAGGAACCCTACCTTGACATGCTCCAAGATATGGTTGAAATCAAGGGTGCTAACGGTGTCATCAGCGGAATGAATATATGGTGAAGAGTCGTCAAATGTATCCTCAGTAACGAACGAGGCAGCTTGAATATAGTAGCGTTAAGATAGATCACATATTAGGGTATTTGAGATAAAGGTAGGCTCACGGAATCCAGCAGAGTTCGCGGATGAACTATACGAAATTAATCGTTAGCTGGTCTAGAGCACGAGAAAGTTTATATGTCTACACTTACTGATCACTACACCCGTATCCACAGACGTCGGTAACAAGGGGTAACTTGGTGTAGGCTGGAACAAGAGTCTTGACAAAGTTGGTTAAAGCAACATTGACATAATCGGTGTAAACCGCAATGACGTTGTTCGGAGAATAGCCTGTCATATCCTGGACGAGGACAGCTTTGATATTACGCCCAGCAGAGCGGTAGCTGTTAAAGATAGCCCGAGAACCTAGGAGACCACCTTCCTCTCCTGCGTACCAATGAAACTCTATTGTATTTTTGGGAGTAAAACCCGAGTTGGCGAGAACGCGGAATGCTTCTAATATCGTTACCTATAAACGGTGATATGTCAGAAGAGTTGGAGGTTCAAGTTCGATGATCAAATGGTGAAACAAACCGTGCCAGAGCAGTTGTCATCAGCACCAGGAGCTCGACCACTTGTGGTTGTTCCAACACTGTCGAGATGAGCACCGATCACAACTATTGGGTGGTCAGTAACGCCCCTGCAAAACTTTAATACAACATGAAGAGTCTTACTCGTAGCAGTACTTGTTCCAGGAATCTTTGCAATAACGCTTGGTTGGTTGAAACCAGACGCGGTATGGGAAAATTGGCTCACAAAAATAGCAGAGTTTGCAGCCCCAGTTGCTTTAATGGTGTTGAACAACCAAGTCGCTGATGTTTGGCCTGTCGTGGATTTATAATAGCGATTGTAGTAGCTATGGAAATTTTCGAGGTTCATAAGTAAAAATTGAGGTTACGTAAGAGCAACGAAATAAAAGCGTACCCTGTGAAAGTGTTGGTCCAACTCTTAAGGTTGGTGATGCTCAATGAAGGGATCAAAGCATTGACTTGAGATTGATGAGTTGGTCCAGAGGGAAAGGCTACCTGGTGGGCCTCGATTGTAGAAGCTGCGGCCGCAAGATCTTCCAGTTCCTTTACTGATATCAGACTAAAGTTTCGCATATAGTAAGTAGCACAAAGAACCCACCCAAGTGTCCGTAACATCTACAAAGTTAATCTTCTTGGAAATAAACAGGTCGAACTTTTCATCTTCTGTCACCCAGGTTCCCACATCATCTTCAGAGACCTTAACAAGTCGAAGGCCTTCTGAAGGTGGAGTAGGGGCGGCCGGAAGCGAAACTGCGAGTTCCACAAGCGCGAGGAGAGGGAGTAGTCTTTTCGCAAGCATATTGACAGAATAGATATACCAAAAATGCTAATAGAGAACTACGAAGGCGACTGCTGGCTTGAGAAAGGGAGAGGGAAAGAGAGCCCAGATAATACGTATTTATATCACTTTCCTAAAATCTCGAATCCATCATTATTCCCATATATCCCCTGATAATAATATTAAACAGCTAATCCATTACGCTAATAAATAATGTTCAGCTAGTTCGTGGGGTGAATTTCGATAAGCCTAAAGTCTTAGCATTTTCCAAATTAAGAAGGCCGTTTTGTGCAGGAACAAAGTTTAAGCATAATTCGGCGTTCTTCCGAGTCTTGGCTTTGCTGCAGATCTCATGGCTTCCTGTTGAGGAAACTAAAGCGAATATGGTTATCGTGAAACTTTAAAACCCTACCCATAATTGCTAGGGCAATAACCGGAGAACGGCGAGAGCCAGAACTCCAGGCCAATGTGGTCCACGAGGCGCCTCGAGGCGAGCGGATGGGTATGCCTCGAGGCCGCTCATACATTTGAGGGCCTGCCTCGAGCAGCTCAAGCGCATGGGGGGGCTGCTTCGAGTCGGCTCGAGGTGGCACGATAAACTTGAGATATATACTAAAAAGGTTTGTATTAAAAAATAAAGAAAAGAGCCACTAGCTAGGATATTATAAAGTCACGCTGTTTCGCTAGAAACATCCCCCAAACTATAGCTATTTTCTTTCCACCAATCATGCCTAGTAACGATCCTGAAACATACAGGCTCGTCTAAACAACAATCAACTTATGATTTAACTTGAATGCTCGAGCGGCTCGAGGCGAGCAGCCACACATGCCTCGAGGCACCTCGTGCTCGTGAGCTCCCAACCTCGTACTGGCTCGAGTCGAGACCTCGAGCGGCCATGCCTCGTGGACCACACTGCTCCAGGCGTATTCATCTCTTGATGGCTCGACAACCCTCAAAGGCCTTTGAAATAGCCTAGCTAGGAAACAGACAAACCTCTATTTCAAAGAACCAACAGTCAGTATTAAAGGCCTAGCGTTTATATGCCTCTTAAGGAGGGCAGCTATTTGGCAATTGGTATAATTATTTAAAGTTACAAATAAAAATAATGTCGGTATTTCAACTGCCCCAGTCCAGATAAACTTAATATAAGCTCGATTTATCGCTGACGTCAAAAATCATTAGTAAGGAGGGTTTTTGGTGGATCAGATAAGATGGGGTGTTCGGCAACAGGTAAAACAAAAGCCAAGAGCCCCTAATTTCCCGCCACCAACGACTACCAACTTCCAAGCTTTAAATGAAACCGACGATAGCTCCACAGGCATCCGATATTCCACGACACTCTTACCGGCTAAACACTATTACAACGAAATTAGCTCAAGGCCAGTCAAAGGATCACATAAAGTGTTTTTGTTTTTCCCATGTTCTCTTCACCATAACCCCCCTTTTGGTGTGGCGCGACAGAAGCAGCTGAAGCTTATGGTTTACGGGGATTCCCGTAGAACCACCACAACTCAACGACAAAGCTCATAATCAAACCGATGACAAGGGGAAGTTTAGCAAACATTAGAAATCGAAAGCGTTACACTCAATAATACTATAGGTTAAGCTAGAATATCATAAATTCAGATACCAAAGGGCGGCATTTCAATTTTAGGCCACAGCGCATCGTAATTGATGATGATCAAGTGCTGACGATCGAGCACAGAAATCAGGCTACTTTTATCAAAAACCCGTTGCACGAAGGATTTCGTAATGCGTGACTAGAAAGTTGCCAAAACGGAAATCCGATAGTGGATCACGCTCGCTTTGTAGCCAGTAAATTGGTGGGCAAAAGAAGAAAATAAGGTAAGCGTCTATTTACATTTTCCTATTCGGCCTTCGTTCGGTCAATATTGTATTCTAAAATAATCCGAAGACCCCTTAGCTACATCGGGGACCAGGTTACCCCGCTTGTAGAGCTGGGCTCCATGTTTGAAAAGAGAAAGAGAAAAAAAAGGAAGTTCGAAAGGCTGAGCTTCAGGATATCTATTGATCACACGAAGGTACGAGAAGGAACCATAGAATACGGCTACATCGGTTCACCATCGCAAAAATAACTGGGCGCACGAGAGTGCGTAAATATGACAATATCTTTTGATATCACGTTATTTTTAACAAGCTTGGGTTTGAAACGGATACCGGTATCCAACCCTCCGACAGAAACCCCTCTTCTCATGCCGTTATTCCCAGGGCTATGCACTGACGCAAAGGCAATATAGCAACTCTCCTCGCCACGCAAACTCTATTGGATGGCCTTGCCTAGGAAAGGACGAACAGGATTCTGTGGCTATTATTTCCGGTTTTCAGTCACGGATCCACAACACTTTCTAGCACGTGTGTGCTTGTGCCTTTCCGGATTTCAGAAACCCCCAACACAATTCTCGAACCCTTTTGCAGGTGAAAGGATCAGACAGTTCGAACGAATCATTTGAAGTACAAAGCTGCAGGGGCATTCAGCACATTTTGAATCGATCCGAGAATGCAAGCAGGAACATCTCTGCCATGCATCAGTCGATCGAGTTCAAGCCCTCACTCTGGTCAAGATGATAGGGAGGACTTTACTCTAGTCAGATGGCCCCCATCGTGACGGGAAGCCTTTCTGCCTTAATTATCTGCGGGGAGAAACCCCCCCGGTTTGCACCGAGAGTACTGGTCTACCGAACCAATCAAAGACTGCAAAGTATGCAGGACACTCACCAGTCGTGAGCTAGCGCACTAACTCAACAGAAACTCGTGGACAAATGATAAGTCCTGCTAAGCCACGTGTACGCACCACGGTCGTGGCTGGTAGTGCGAAATTAAAGGGAAGCGAAGTTTGCTCCAATAGCCAATCTTCTTCATGGATTAGCACTCGAATTTCCACCTGTCTTCGATTTTTCGATTTTTAGGAAACACCGTGCACTAAAAGAAATTACTCATTCAATATAGTCTTAAAGCATAGTTTAATCTTACAGGGAAGGGTTCTTAGTTTTTTCCTGGAGTTATTGAGAGCTGTTCTTCTTGGCTAAACCACGAGACAGTCTTTTCACATCATTGTCTCACGAACGTTGACCCAGCTTTCATCAGAGCAAAAACAAAAAGGATGACCTTATTCGCTCTATTACGCTTTGCTCCAGACTTGTATGTTTTGGCATCTGTATATTCTACTCGCCGTGGCTAATGTGAAGTAGAGCAACACGTCAGAAATCCATGGTTATCTCAGCTGACTTATAAAAAATATGCAATTAGCACAAAATATACACTACAGCGGTTGGAAGTTGCTAAAAACACTGAACAATCCTGCCGGAAATATAATATACAAACTAAAGTATAATTAGGGGTTGTATCCCTAGGCGGGCTTCTTCCCTGTACATGTATGTAGCCTTCCAATCGTACATACATATCGTCCCCCCCCCGAATGAAAGAAGCAAATTGGTGATATTAAAAAACAAGTAGGCTCCCGCCGCCCCAGAACTCGATAAATCTCCCCGCGGATAGGTTACTGAAACGGTTTATAGTAAAAGTTTACCGATAGCGCACACGGCCCAGCCACAAGAACAGACGTTGTTGCACACGCACATTATAGCGTACGATATTCCAAATATCGACTTTGCTTCGGATAGTTGCATAGTTAATGTCTGGCACGGTAGGCGAAAGGAACGCCGCCTAGAGTAAGTTATGTCGAGATATTATGTTTAGAAACATTAAGAGAGAGTTTTCTACAGCGCTATCGTCGTCGTCGTCGTCGTCGTATTGCCCTAGGCTGATTCGCGAGGCACCAAAAGTGAGTACATATATTCATGCCAAGAAAACCTCGAGCAAAGCCACGAAGAATGACTGGGATTGCAGTCTTAGTTAAAAGGTAAGGCGACAAATCCCCGTTAAACGTTTCTAGCAGGAAATGCTACAACTGATTCGCAGGAAACTTTTGTGACGAAAACTGAAGTCAATCACGAATTTGTGTTTCCACTTGGGGTAATAATACATCTATGCGCATAAGATGAATCCAAGATGAGCGGATCCCCCGATGTAGGTATGATGAAGTGCATGCAGCATTTGATCAACCCACTCAACATCTAGGGCTGTAAACTGCAATCTGAAATGCTTCCATCCGTATTTTAACATGGAGGCCAGACCCAAGGCAATACCGCCTGGTCACACAGCAGCATTTTGCGGATTGCACATGGAGAAATAACATCTATCTCGGAGGTCGTAAATAGCCATCATATCGGCCCGGAAATTTGAGAGAAAGTGCTGGACGAAAGTGTACAACGTGAATACTATCTTCATTCTCAGGGAAGAGTACGAGAGAATGCTGGGGGGGGAGGGTTTATCATCTCGCCACGGCAGTTGAATTTCGCTAGATAGCCTCGGGTACGCCAAGAGATCTCGTGGCGCACACATGCCGAGATCATGCCCCAGCCGCAAACCAGACCCGGAGGGTTTACTTCCAAGTTCTGTTCCTCGAGTTGTTCGGTGCAGCTCACTCACAGCTGACATGCACGGGAAAGCGAACGGGAATGACAGCTTAGCAGTTAGCCGCGCCACAGCAACCCACTCCGATACAGGCGAACCGCCGCGCTCATTGCGGTCAGCTCATGTACCTCCATGCAGGAAACCCTGGTTGCTATAGGACGTGCCTGGTCGCTATATGTCACGCTTTCCTTGTTTTTTTCTCCGTTGACTTCGCAAGCTCGTGTGCGTGCGTGCGTGCGTGCTTCGTTCTCCACGGCCACTCGCGGGTGCAGATCTGGGACGCAGGGGAAGGGTGGTCTATCGACCTCCTTTATCGATGAGGATGAGGTGCTTGTGATGTACTTTATGTAGAGTACCATCGATCTTCGAGATACCTTACCTAGCTGAACCCGAAGAAACAGGTACTTGTAGACCAAGTGAGTGTGCTCTATGGTCCCCCGCTTCACAGCAAACGTTTCGACCGGAGTGGGTACCTACGGTGAGTGTATACCCCCATCCTATTGGGATGTACCTTATAGTTGGGCCGGCTACTGTTTGCCGCTACCTCTTGTCTTCATACGTACCAGGTAAGCGAATCGTAGGCGAGGAAGTAATGCTTGGCAGATCGTCGAGATGCTACTCGCGGGGGGTGAGATGTTTATTTGGCACGGGTGGGGGTTGATGCCTTTTAACTGGCAAACAGGCACAAACGAGAATAGCCGATGGCGGTGAAAGCTTATTGGCAATTGAATCTCCGTGGGATGTCAAATCGAAGAGCCCTTTCCTTAGGTTTACGAGTCTTTCTTGTACACTGGGGAGATATTCTGGGAGAGATATTCTGCTGTCTCGGAGCAAAAGAGAGGGTATGGACCGTCAATATCCGGAGTTATACTCAGTGGACTCTGATTTCTATCCTAACATCGGACGAGACGAGACGAAACGAGACAAATTTAAGACAAAAGCGTTTCCTCCGTCCTTCCGTCTCGCCGTCCTCCCTCTCTACTTTCCCCACCACGCTCGTCGGTCAGCAAAGGTTGAAGAAGAAGAACGCATGGACCATCCACATCGCGATTAATTGTGGTTTGGTGGGGGAACGGGGAAACTGGAAACATGAACCCATGATCCTGGCACCGCATTAACCTGACTGCTGCACAAAAAAACGGCGCTTACCCACATACATCTACACTGTCGCTCATCGTCCTCCATGAGTGGAAGTGGCGGCGGCCCTTTTTCGCTGCTCGGCACCATGCTCACGACAGAGTCCCATTATGTACCTACTTCCTCCATACAGGTAGCAGAATGCGTATCCAGTCCCTCCACTGACCAATGCTGGTTGGTCCGTTCCCAAGGCTCCCTTTCTGGCTCTCAGGGCTTGCATGCGCTGCATTATCTCCCTCTCCAACCAGATCGATGGGTAGCCGTCTTTCACAGCTGATCCTGGCTCGTATGGGTGGAGGGCCAATTGGTGGTTTCTGTGGACGGCGTTTTTTTCTATTCCTATCCGTATTTTTTTGTTCTTGTAGGTAGAGAGCCGTTTTGGTAGATAATAACCATTTCCCCCCCTCTCTCGTCCCTCTCCGAAAATACCCTTTTTGATTCTTTCCTTTTGGTTTCGGCGAACCTTTTTCCCCAAAGTGATATTCTAACCCCTTCATTCCTTTATATATATATATATATATTCTCTTTTGTTCAATTTTAGGTTTCTATTTGCGTAGCAACTCTGCAATTTCGTATCTACTCTAAGTTGACAGTTTCCATTCCGGTGTGTCGGATACCAGTCAACAGCATCTCACGATTTTTGGGATCAGGATCCGCAGCGACACTCTTCCCGTATAACAACCATAAATACGCCGGCTTGGACCCAAGGCGGAAGCGGATTTAGAAGCAAAAATCGGAATTCCAATTGCGTGCTGTGCTGCGCTGCTACCGTTACCGCGGTTGTTGGGGTGTTGCTGCTGTTGAGAGGGACAATTACAGGCGCTACAGTGCAGGTAGCTCCGCCTCAGCTTGATCTAAGCCGCCACAGCACAACGAACGAACGACAACGAGCGAACCAGCTCATCGTTGAGCTCATCGTGCATAATAGGGGAAAAACGAAAAGGAAATACTCGTGACAGCCTAGTATATTATCGCTTGATTCCCAGGACTTGTGGGTTTTTCATTTTTCGCTTATTCCGGGAATTTGGAAATTTGTTGTTTTAGTCGCCACCAGCACCTGGTCTAGCACTCGGTACCAACTCTAAGAAACATCATTAAGGTATGGCATCTCCTTATTTTTTCCCACACCCTGGGCGGCCCTTTTTTTCTTTCGCAGATCATTTTGTGTGTGTGTCTTGAAAATAAGTAACAGCGTAATAATTGCTGATTTATTGTGTAATAACATAGCTTCGGCAGTTATACAACTCATTCGGTGATACTCACTTGAGATGGCCGCGCAGTAATATATCGATCTTACCATCCCAGCAAATTCGATCATGGCAAATCTTGACAGGCAGCAACTACTGCAGCCGCAAAAAGTACCCCACACAGCAAGTCATCAGTTATCTCTACCCAAGCTGCGCCTCAGGCCCTCCTCTACCAAGCTTTCAACCTCATCACCACCCCGACAACCTATATCTTCAACCTCGAGGAGAGAGGTAGTACCACCACAACCTAGAAAGAGTAGTTTACCAAAACATATGACCGCAATAAATTCACCAATGTTGACGCCGGTCACAACGTTGAAGCCGCGAACGAGCCCGCCAACAAAATCACATCCGGTTTTTGGTGGGTCATTATCGCCAGAAAAGCGACCTCGAAATGTCATCCGCCGAAAACAATCCTCAACTTCCTCGTCTTTTTCATTAGGTAGCCTCCGAACAGGTTCTACAACTTCTTTTAACGCCTCGACGGCATCTTTAGCTACTAGCCAGTCTTCATTAGCTGGTAATTCACGAAACACTTCACAGTCATCAATATTAGGTATTGCTATGCCACCTACATCTTCATCATACCGCCCTTTAGCACACAAGAAAAGGACGGCTAGTTCGAGTTCAAATGAGATTCGATCAAACGACATTCCCCGAATACAAACCCGAGATTTGCCACTTTCACCTCCACCGAGTATCGGCGAGAGTGCACCAAGTAGTAGCCCGTCAACAAGATATACAGATTCACCTGGGCCATTCAGCTATGCATCCACTCCCAGTTCTGTATCTTCTCATTCACCGGGATTTGGGCCTGTGGGCTACAGGTTACGATCGAATCCGACACCTCCAGGACGGAATAATCTAGATTCAGTACGGGAATCAACGACCTCAACGTCATCTGGTTCTACCATTCGCGCACCGAAAGGAGACGAAGAAGATCAAGATGTAGAAGCTATCAGTCCGTGGGGCGACTCACCGATCCCCATGAGCCCTCCACTTCCACATGGGGAGGCAAGTTATTTCGGCCACCAACACCCTTCAGCGATTGCATCAGCGCCTACTACACCTTTCTACCACTACAATCAGTCACCTAAGCTAGCACCAATTCCTACTCCATCACCACTCTTACTTTCGGCCCCGTCTCCGGTTCCCGGTGCGAGTAGAAGGAAGATTAGCATTTCCTCGGCCGCAGCCTTTTCGCGACTCGGTAGACATACCCCAGATCTTAGTACTAGCAGTGCACCAAGGGGGCTAGGTGTATCAATGCCCACTGCCGCAAGTCTTGCTAAGGGGAGGAGTAAATCACTTAGTGGTAGCGCGGCATTTTCACTACCACAACGAGGAACAAGAAGGGATGTTGTCACCCCACCTATACCTTCGCCGGGACTTCCACCTCGTAAGAATAGTGCTCCGATCACCCGGGGAGCTACACCTGCACCTAGAGATCCCATGACTATTCAGTCTGGACTGGGATCTCGGGTTATGACATCAAGGGGTGACAGCAAGGAGCGAATTATTCCTGTTAGTAGTGTTCGAGAACGCTCACCTACACGCACAAGTCCAGGCAAGTCGTCGAAAACAAGCTTCTTTGGAATGGGGATGAGGGGGAGGACGAGGACAAATGAGTCACTTGAGGAGAAGGAGAGGGAGAAAGAGAAAGAGAAAGAGAAGAGGAAAGGTCCGACAGCCGGTACGGGACACGAGGGATATGCTGCATTCACTAATAGAGGCAGAAGTGGGTCGACTACGAGTGGTAGCGTTGACAGGAGTGGAAGTGCAAGTTCTACTACAACTGGATCGTGGGGAAGAGCAGCAGGAAGCCGAAGAGGAAGCGATTCTAAGGAGCCAGCGGATGAGTACCTTCGCGGAAGGTTAAAGCCGGTAGTTATTGCCGGGGGTGGGGAGGTGATTGAGAACTACAACCTTGCTGGAGCTAGCGAGCCGATGATGCGGACAGGAAGTGAAGAGAGTACCAAAGGGAAGGGAAGTTTTGAGTTTGGAAAGAGAGCTCCTACACCTGTTGTTATGTCGAGGGAGGGAAGTTCTGAGGGTTCAAGGTTCGGACGGAGAAATGTTGCTACACCAAATCCACCACCATCTCCTGGGCCTGCGGATGTCCCTTCTCAGGCGAAGAGGAAGGGATGGAATTTCCTCAAGAGAACAGAAACATCTCTTCAACGGCAAGCAGCTCCTGCACCACCTGTCACTCCTGCTCCTATCATGATAGGGACTCCCGGTATAAAGCTCAAAGTGCAGACAGTCAGGCGACCAGCACACTATCTGGCGGCCTTGGGCCCTGAGCAGCAAAGGGAAGCTGCGCAATTAGCAGAGCAAATGCAACGACAAAGGCAGGCCAACAATTACTCGAGCACACTTAGACAACAACACCATATCCACTCCTCCAAACCTTCAAATGCGTCTTCAATTTTACTACCGGCATCGCCTCCTCCGCCTGCACCTGCTAAGACAATTCCGATACCAATAACAGCACCAGCACCAGTATCAGGACCGATACCCGCATCTACTGGAGAACAAGCCAAGAAAGAAGTCCGACAAGCGAAGGCGAATGAACGCAAAAGACTCCAAACTGTTGGTCGCATCCCCACTCCAGGCTATGCAAGAAACCTCTCCCAAGGAAAGAACGAAATACCTCAAGCTCAGGTTCCTGCTCCTGCTCCTGCTCCTGCTCCTGCTCCTGCTCCTGTATCTGCTCCTGTATCTGTCCCTACACCTACACCTACACCTACGCCTAATCCTGCCCGGATAAAAATGCAGATGCTCGCACCTATCAACACCCAGGTCATCCGAGGCGACATCAACAACACCGATATGCTCACGGCGCCACCTAGGATTGGACAACCATTTGAAGATAGTTTCCGAAGAGCTAATAAAGAGTTTCAAGTTAACTGGGATGGCTATGGACTCGTGTCAACACCTACCACCGCTAAGCCGATACTTGGAGAAAGGAAGCCATTTGACTTTGATCCGTTGGATGTATTAGGAGTACAGCAAACAGACAGCCGAATGCTTACGCCTATCGCTGATACTCCAGTGACATCAACAACCATCACGCCATGGCCTATTCGGAAAGATTCTGTCGCAACCCCGACTCTGGGCCCTGATGTAATGGTGGAGGGAGAAGAGGATATCTGGAATGAGTATGACGACCTGCTATATAACGACGACTTATTCGGAGAACCTGAAAGAGAACCTGAAAGCCAAGAGATTGAAGTTCAAGGAAGAACAAGGTCTACCACCTCTTCACTTGGGTCACCCTTTCAATACGCGGATCTTTGCTCTGCGTTTCCGGACTTGAAGATCGATGAAGTCGAGGAAACACTAGCCGCGCCAGATCTAGAGGATACTGTTGAAAAGGGTTTATATCTCGACGACTCCCCAACGCTCTCGCCAGCCCTACCAACAGTGATCCTTGCGGCCCCAAGCCCAATCTTGAACATCGGAGAATCCTTCGTGCCAGAAAATCCTTTGCTTTCTCCTTCCACGCCTTTTTCTGTGTCGTCTTTCATCGGGTCTTATGGTGATCGGGATTCACATGCTTCGCTAGCTACAATGCCAAACTTGAACCTTCCACCGACATCTTCACCACCCGCACTACCTGGTCCACCTATGACTTTGGGATCCCCGCCAAGGCAAAGAGAAAAGAGAGTTAGAACACATAAAGCAAAAGGTTCCAATGGATCTTCAGGATCCAACCTTTCATCATCTTCTCGTGGATCAGATAACTTTGTTGATGCTTCTGAAGATGAGATGAAAGTTCGACTTTGGGCACTCATGACTAGCAAGTGGCTGTCTTTCAACAAGGTTCTTGTTAGTCCAGCACACGAAAAGATGGAGAATATTAGCGCCAATGTGGGTCCTAGGGCCAGCGGTGGGGGTCGAATCTTGGTAGTGGATGGACTTGGAACAGGTATTTCACACATCAATCGGTAGAAGGTAAACCAGACTGACATCAGCTATTTTTTTTTACAGACGACTGGTCTTTCTATTGCGCCCTCTCATACCCCAGAGCTAAAGTCTATAACCTCTCTCCTACACTTTCTGCCAACCCTACTGGTATGCCTCCATCACCATCAACACCTCGGCCACCAAATCACCAGAATATCCATCATTCCGATTTTGGGGTGATGTTTCCATTCCCTGGTGGATTTTTTAATGTCATCAGCTTTCGCTTCCTTCCATCCTCTTCAGACTCTTCGCTACCTTTCATCCTATCTGAATGCAAGCGCGTCTTGGAGCCAGGTGGTTACTTGGAAGTGACAATGCTTGATGCCGAGCTAGTCAGCATGGGCGCGAAAACAAAGAAAGCAGTTAACCTAGTCAAAGCAATCATGGAGCGTGAATCTTCTTCTCAATTCTCAGATCGAAGGTCGTCATCAGAAAAGGTTCTGAAGATACTACAGAGGCGTGGCTTTGAAGATATCAACAAATGTTTCGTCGGCCTACCTGCGGTTGCCCCTTCCGAAAATATCGTAACTACCACCAACACTACCGCCGCCGCTACTACCGCTACTTCTCAACCGCAACAGCAACAACCAGATGCCGAACAGGAGGCGGAAACAATGAACGCGGCGGTCATGTCAAGCGTTGGTCGATGGTGGTATACGCGCTGCTACGAACGCATCATCACGGCCGAGGGTGAGGTCATGCGTAGGAGCATGTGGAACGATAGAGCACTGCTGAGGGAATGTGAGATGCGAAAGACAGCATTCAAGATGTTTGTGGCGTATGCAAGGAAACCTTTGAAAGCCCCGGCTGCGATCGTTGGAGGTGGACTCATTTGATTTGGTGGGGTCGTTTCGCCATTTGTTGGCTGCTAACCTTATTTATTTATTTTTGCTTCTAACTTGTTTTATTTTTTGGGGGGATCGTATGGGATTGGTGTCCTTTTTCTTCTTCTCTATAAATTCGGTTTTATATTTTGGTTTAATTTTCTTTTTAGTGCTTACGATGCGATACGATGCGATACGATTATTTATAGGCTTTTTTTCTTTTCTTTCAAGTTGTCAAAGGGGTTCCTCATATTTTTACAAGTAGGACGTTTTTCACCATTATTTTATAGCTGGCTAGTTCATGGTTTTGTGTGTACTGGCTACGACAGACGACTTGATGACGAATTATTTTGCTTTTTTTATGTTGGCTTTTTGGCTTTTTGGCTTTATTGTACCTTTAGCGTTTTGTTTTTTTTTTGATCTTTTTGTTTTAGCGTGCTTTTATTGTGTTAGTTTTTTTTATGGTTACCTTTCGTTAGCGTTATATTGGGGTGTTATTTTTTTTTAGGTCGGCGAGGTAGGGGTAGCTCGCAGTGTATGATGATGATGAACAAGACTGATCTAAGACGGCTCGGATTCGAGTGGTTGGAAAGGGGAGAGAATTTTATTAAAATTGGGAGAAAAAAATGAGATCAGAAATATTTTGGCTTCAAATTTGAGTGTTTTTTTTTTTTGCATGTGAATTGTGATTGATATTGAAAGATAGAAAACGGAGGAGGTTCCCGGGCTCCTCTTGATCCGAAATAAAATCTTAGATCTCATTTGAAAAAACTTCCTGCCCAAGTAACTCCATTGGTAGGAACGAACCCCGTACTTTTCAAATACGGAATGTCCATTCCAGATGCCTATTTTTCCTGTTCGTAGTGAACGATTGGTGGCTAACCATTTGTGCAACCGCATTACCGGTCATGTGACTTAATGTTCATGCGAGGATCGACGCGGGCGGGTTAATTGGAGGGGTGATATTGACTGATAGGCGCCCTAGAATAGGTTCCTCTCAACCCCTTGCAAAGAGATACGGTGGGGGCGGTTGGAGGGTGGTTTTTTTGAGTGAGAAAATAGAGAGTTGGATGGTTGGTTGAGCTTGCGCAATGCGGTAGGACGAGGATCTAGATGCATGGGGGTGAAAAGTGAAAACGATATGGTGTTTATAAGAGGGGGGTGATTGTTTGGACGAGGAATCCCATCGTCGATTTTCTTCGCTAAAGCCAAGTGCGGAAGGTCTAGACTACTGGTAGCCGAAGGCATATAACGCGCAAAGCCGCGGACCGCACACCGCCCTGCGATGTCTCGCTTACTGAAGCCTTAAACGCTTGTGCGATCAAGGCCAGAACGTTTTGGCCCGAGCTGGATGGGATACGGCAATTATGACAGTTGACGTTGAAATTACATGCAGTCGATTGTGATCTATAGCGGAGTAAGACTGTTTTAGTTAAGTGGGGTTGGTATTTCCATATTCCTGTTTTTGGAGAGAGAATATTAAGTACCGTAACCCTTGGGGTTGCATGTACCGTATTATCTCGACTATAAAGAACTGGCCTGGACTAGGCTCAACTAAAATACTTTAATTGAAATTGCTTCATCAGCTGAGTAAGTGTTTGATTAGGATAGCAATTCTGATGCTTAGCAATCGTTTCTAACAACTTTTCGAGCTTTTCTGAAGGCCAATTTAGAACTGCTTAGTCCAGGCCAGCTCTTTATAGCCGCGGTGTATAATACGGTACCTATTGAAATAGTAAATAAGTGAATAAATAAAGAGAGAGGAGTAAGGGTTGAGTGATAGCTTATGACTTGACATGAGGCTGATCACAAGTAGCCCAAGCTGGACATGATGTTCTTCAATACGTAGTCGCGTGCTGAGTATTGTGAAGTTATAGCTCGTAATCGGACGTTTATTCATTAAACCCAAAGTTTTTAGTAGAGTTCTTTCAGACAATCCGCCAACACCCAATGTACGGTGCCAGAAGCGAATATCGTGTACCCTTTTTTTACTGGTCTACTCCTCCTAGAGTAGATCGAATTTTGATAAGGTGACTCTAGCCGGACAATCTCTATTAGATGAATTTGATATGATTAGAGAGTTTTTATGAATTAGACAAACTTCCGTAGAGGAGTAGGGAATTAAAAAGTATGGCGACAATGATCTGGTAAGTATAGCTAGGAAAAAAACGTACTGGGTATGAAACATGGTTTCAAATCACGCGGTTGCCAAATTTCTGGCTTGCTCTTAGACCTCGGTTCACTGTAGGGTTGTATATAGGTATATTTTAATTAGTTCTCGCACTATAGGAGAGGATTTTCGCGTTACAAGTCGGCTACGAGGCTACAGCGGAGTGCGAAATCGCAACTTACAGGTGGGAGTACCTTCTAAATCTTCGTGTCAGCTTGGATGAGGTCGAATTTGCTGGACTGAGAACAAGAAGATGGAATTACCAATCATTTAATGCTGTGATTGAGCGTGGAGGATTACACTGAAGCACATTCGTATTCTCCAATAGAAAGATTCTTCTGTATTCTGTGCCATCCAAATGATAGAATGAATTAGACCATGGGAGCTTGAGAGCGTAAGTATGAGATTTTTACAGGACTCAAGGAGGAGGAGGAGGAGGGTTATATTTGTGGTGTGGCTATTAACCGACAACTCTCAAAGATTAGTGAGAGGAGTGAAAGGTCTTACGCCTTGAGGGCAAACCCTTTGAGTGTGGGAGCTTATCTTTTTGTGGTTCTGTGGGGAACGACAAGATGATGAGGTGACGTGATAATGTATTATGGTCACGAGATATCACTCGGATAAAACTTAATTCTATATCTGGACTTTCTAGCCCCTTAGTGCTGTTATGGCAGCACCTAGGCTGTTGAGGCTTTAAGGTGCGTTTTACGATGGCGTCACAGTTCTAGAGACTGGATGTAGATCGATTGCATGAGTGATGGGACGAAAATATGAAACGGTCGCTTCCCTTTATTACGATTAGACTACTTGGTTAGAACACCACACTGTCTAGTTGAAACCACGGTTTCTCTTGTAGTCTTGCTGCCAAACCTAACTCGTCAGCTCCTCTTGCAGAGCGGACTTCGTTAGGTTTACCGAAATTCATGGACAATACATGTAATTCTAGGCACAGTCGACTCTCACAGTTGGGGCTTGGCCTATAATAGTATTTACTCCATAAGTATAAAATCTTGGCCTTAGTATCTATTATATGTGTATACTATTACTTGGCTCTTAATGCAGCAAAATCTACACTATAGGAACACGAAATTACCTTAGCTTCAAATGCTTACAGGTTTTTACTATAGCAATTAATGAACCGCCAGTGTTGGTACTAAGGTGAAGGCTGTGACATGTAGAGAAAATCTTAATTGTTCGAAGATGGCAAAAACTAGTTCGAAGTTTATCCGTCATCGTGAAGTCGGTCTACGTTAATTGAGAAATTAGAGCGTCGACGTACGGAAAAAACGACCTGATAACTAGGAATCCCGCAAATCTATAATGCTCGGCGGAGATTTCTGTCCACATATATACTGCCAGCCCTCTTCTTCTTTGCTTCTCATCTTCACCCTCTAATACCCACTATCTACACTTTTCCTTCTTTGTCCCGCTCAATGAGCATAGCAAAGTCATAGAATGTCCTCTCCAACCAGAAATCCCTCTAGAGAGTATGGGGGCGTTGGAAGCTTGCTCTGGATGCCGGGAGCCAAATTCCCATCCACTCGCCGTCAATCCAGTAGAAGCCCCTCGCCATCACCCCCGACACTGCTACAGGAGCCAGAGCGAGAATCGACTGAGATGGCGCAGAGGTCAGCAGTCGCTCGCAAGAGGCTAGATATGGAGGCTGGTTTATCTGGTTCCGCCCAGTCTAGCCATGGCCTAAAAGCTACTCTTAGTAGTCTTTTTCACGGCCCTAGGCCAACCACTGCTTCCGCAAACAAACAGTTTGCATATCTGCACCCTGCCAAAACGTCGTCAGCAGCGTCTGTTCCTCCCCCTCCACAGCCCCCACAAGTTAACAACCCCTGCATCCAACAACACTCTCCACTACCTGCCGCTCGGGAAAGTTCAGACGAAACTATGATGGATCCAAGATCTATGAGCAAAGTACTATGTGCTCTCCGCGAAGAGCTCGCTACCGTCATCGCACAAAACGTTGAACTTCGTGCTTTGCTGCTCGCTGAGCGAGAGTACTCAGCAAAATTGTGCCAGTACCTGCAGCAGCACCATGAGTCTCATGGCCGCATCAATCCTGATGAAGGTAACTTAAATAGCAGTTACTATGCTGATCTCGTCGATGAGGATGGAAATCCTCTCATCCCGGCTGAATGGGCTGAAATTGATGCTCAATCTCTGTTCGAGTAAGTATAAATCATTGATAGATTGATATACGTGCTTATGCTAATATGTTGTTAGAGACAAGGATGAGTTGAAGAGCAATGAGGATGAGGATGACGATGACGCTGAGACTGGAGAGATCACAATTGGCGCCGATATAGCGGGATTGAATCTCGGTCATGGTTCGGACGATGGAGAGGACGGTGGCCAAGATGCCGAGGAGAATTGGAAAGTTATGCCCATCGACTTTGGTTCTCGCAAAGATTAGTTCTACAAACGTGGTAAGTGGAATCAGATATTATTATAGTAGCTTGCAGAAAACTGATTTGTGTGTGTGATAGATATAGAAAACTGTGTACGTTGATCAGGTCAACATTACACGTACTATCGAGCAACGCTCGATAAATCTCTCTTCTTTCCTGAAAATAAGCCTGTAGAAAATACCCCCTTGCCTACTACATTTCCCCGATCTATTTCAATGCTACGAAGCGTGCTTGCATATAAATTTGTCGAACAAGTATCAGAATAAAATGTGGGGATAACCTAAAATTTGTTAAGCTACCCTGTTCTTAGACTGCAGTTCATACAACTTCGAAGTGAGCATTGTGTCATCCATGCTCGAAACTGCTTGTAAATATCCGAGATATTTACTACGGTAATTAAGTGTTTAGAAAATTTTTCAATCATAAACAGAAAAAAAAAGAAATGGGAATAATACGAAACCAAGAATGGGAAAAAAGATCTATGCAAAGCTAGCACTTATTCACGACAACTCTCATAAGATAAGTCCATCATATCTGGATCTGAGAACCACTCCATCCGCCAATCTTCGCCACCCCAAGGCTTTGTATTTTCACAACTGAAACCTACTTGCTCGAGTGTTTTTTGTAGTGGATGGTCTTCACCATAGAAGATATGCGAGCAAGTATGCTCCCAATCCATCACCTCTAAACAATCCATCAAGAACCCCAAGTTTTCGTCCGCCGCAGCCGTGACGCTGCAGCCGATGAACACCCCATTTTTATAACGCAGGTCAACTTGCGAGGTAACTACTTGCGTTGTTGTTTTTTCAGATGAGCCCTTCACACCAAGGGTGAACTCTATCTCTTCTCCATCGGCCACTTCTGATACTACCGCCGGGACTTTTGACCCATTATGCTTTGCTGTATGGTAATACTCTAACCCTCTCTCTGGCGGCGAACCCCTCCTTTTCAAGAACTTGAGGAGCTGGAGGAAACCGTCAGCGTTGCAATAACACCGTTTCCGAAGCGTCGCTAATCGTGGAATTTTCTGGCCATGAACACTCTTCTTCTTCGCGGGAGGAGGATGAGTACTGCGTTTTCGGTGGCGGTTGCGACGATGTGACATATTGAGGAACAGCAGAAGAGGTTATTATTATGTGGGGAGGGGGAGCTAGGAGTACTGTATGAAGATTTTTAGGGGGACTAGGTGGGGAAAAAAATAAATCATAAATGGGACATTTAAAAAAAAAATTAGCAAATGATGTTTTTTATTTTTATTTTCAGTAAGGAAGAAGATACTAATATAGCGAAAGGGGTAGAACGCGCTTTTTAAATATTACGGTGTACCATAGATATAGATATATGGGTTCTTCTGGGGCGAGGAGGAATGATGGCGAAAATGGGTCTTCTTTATGTATGATTACGAGACTTATGGGGATAAGGTATATACAAAAAGTAAGGGTTGATAAAGGGTACTGCGAAATAAGATGGTTTTGACAGCGGAATAAAGAAATATGCCAAGATATAATCTGACGAGCATGGTCTGGAGACCGTCACTTTCTTGCTGGTGGCTTTCTAAATCCTAGACAAGGGAGCTTTGGATAATTGCGCAGCTTTCAAGGCATTAGCTACATACATTTATAATTTAGGACCTGTGCGTAGTTGGCGCGAAGGCACGAAATTATCAGCATACCAGCAAGCGAGGTAACTGCATATATTATCTGCCAGGGAACCAGGCGGAATTTAGGCCACACATTAGAATATGATGGTATTTCTAGAGGCTACAATACCTAGTGCCTCCTGGAAGTATGCGGGTATAAAGAATTATTATTATGGCCATTAATGCTTCATAGTTAACAAAATATTTCAGATACAACAAGCCTCGCTAGCTCAATCGGTAGAGCGTGAGACTCTTAATCTCAAGGTTGCGGGTTCGACCCCCGCGTGGGGCTTTATCTTTTGATAATCTTTGCATTAAAGTTGGGGCTATTCCCCTTTGGCCTTCTCAAGTGTTAAAGGTCCCCGTTTGCGTTACTTAGGCTTCTTGGGAAAGTGTTTTCCCTAGACTACATACCTAATCAATTCTGTCTGGCAGTTCTGTTTGATGTTACGGTGGCTGATGCGTGGCCGATTTTGGCAGCGGGATCACCAGACGTCACGCGGTTTTCAAGCTTTGCATTTTGTTTGACAGCCGAGTATGATAAGCAGATCTACTCTGGGGTATTCTGTTTGGGTTGTCGCTTTGCAGGACAGCCACGACAAAATGATCTTTGCGCCGCCGTGGAGGAGTAGCTAGGTGTCTAAATTCGAATCGCGGAGGGCAATCCCCTAACGCTTGTAACATCCATATGGGGGCTTGACGCGTCTAGGAGCATAACATAATTAGTATACGCGTTCGCCTCCGTGCCCTGTTGCCGAGTGGGTTTCTGCTTGGTCGTGCTATCGTCTCGAAATTTAGTTGCTGGCAGCTAAGCGCCTCAGGAACCAAAACACGAGGTTCTGTGGACCGCTTCTGTCATCCATCTTATGGCCTAAATACATTCCGTGGCTGTGGTTAGTTTATTCATTCGTATTTAAATTGGCGATCAGCTACTTTGTGCAAATCTCGGACTTCCAATGGCCTAAGGCTTGGGACGTGTGTTGCAGGCTATTGGTTGCTCGGAATCTCGGGTATGTACTATAATTAGCATGGATCTTCTCGAAACCTACTAGCAGGAGAGGAGGTACTTTGAAACGCCCAGAACAATGGACGGTTCAGAAGTTCTCCTTGGATGAGGGCGATGGGGCGAAACTCGACACGAGTATACCCAAGAATATACACCTCCGATCTCAATTGACTTGCTTCACTATTGTATTTTTTTTTTGTATGTAAATAGAATTCAAGAGCGCCAAAGGCGGCGAATTTCGTTCTTTATAACTCCATCTCCGCCGATAGTTTTTTTTCGAACCATACAAGCCATCATCAGCCATCAGCCATCAGCCATCAAGGTTACATGTACTTTGAATTTCAACTTATACAAACCGTTCGAATATTTTTTAAAATCAATAATACAATCATGTCGTCTGATTGGGTCGTCGGACATCCCTCGGATAACAAAGCGTTCGTTGCCACAATCGTTATCGCATCGCTACTGGTCGCTTCGTTTTTTATCGGGACTGGTTTTATGTTATACTACTGGATTAGGTCGTGGAGAGGAGATGATGTGTTTGGGAAACATATCAGCGAGGGTGGAGATGAAAAAGGCAATATTGATCTAGAGGCTGGACGAGTTATGCCTACTACTACCCAAGACGAAAATGACGAGTTGCCAATTGTCGAAGGTAATTATATAAATTCGAGGATAGCTGGGGTTTCAAGACGCTTGTGCTGACTTTTTTTTTCAATAGCTTCGAAATGGCGGCAGGAAACAATAACGGTCGATACGACCCCACCGGGATCACAATCAGAATTATCGTCTGCGAGGAGTTCTTCGGAAATCTCAAGTAGCGACGAATACTCTCCAACGAGACCTATATCACGGGATTTTCACGAATTGTATCCTGCTCCTCGATGAAGGGGGCTTGGCCTAAACATACTATATCTACTCAAATAAAGCACAATGCATTCTGGTAATTGCAGCGGAAACCAAAAAAGGTGTATGATCAACTTCTGAAGGTATGATTATCCCATAATTCGCTGTTTGAAACATTCACTCATATTAATACAATAAAGCAGTAACACCCCAGCCATCATACAACACTCAAAGCGACCTTACACTAGAATCTTGCAAATCGCTTACTGCTCCGACAACTTCTGGTCTGCAGCCTGCTGCTTCTCCGACCCTCTCTCTTGCATCCCTCCGCACCCTGTCAGGCCACCAGCTATACCTTGTGCCTTACCCTCGGCGTTCAGCGTTGTTGGGTTTCTCGAGTCATAGTCCGTTGTCTGATCAGCTTGCTGCTTTGCTGCCCTCATCTCGTTCAGGGCGGCTTGTTTATCCTCGCGGCCGGAGTCTTGCCATGAAGGCATGCTGGTCATGCTCCCGATCATTTCCTGTTGATATCAGTTGAGAGATCGGAAAAGGGGGAGAGGGGAGGGTCATAGAATAAAAAAACTTACTGATGCAGCACCTTTGGCATACTGGAGATGTCCGCTGATTTGGGATGGGTTTTCTTTGTTCGAATTGCTCATGTTGGGTGATTCTCTAAAAGGTTTATGGAAATGTGTATGATTATTTGATGAGGGAAGGATGTTATTTTTATTGGTAAAAGTCTTTTTTTGCTGTTTGTTAAGGCGGATCTGTTCGTGGTTTAAATAGTCATGTGGAGTTACGGAATTGGAGTTACGGAGCTGTGGAATGTGTACCGAGATAAATAGATGATGTATTCACGACGTCAATATCTAATCAAGACCTGGGGTAGCTAGCTATCTACTCTATGATCTTTGCGAATCTTTTCCTAGTTCGATCGTGCTGTCGAATCACAAATTGCGATCGAGATGCTGGTACGGGAAGATGATCTGGGGAATGGATATTTTATGTTGCCCTCAAGGGGTAAGGCTGAGCAGTTGGAAACGTTGGTCCCCAGTTTTTACGTCAGATTGCCACACGACCTCGCTAGATGAAGGGTCAAGGAGTAGGTATAGGTAATGATCCTTTCTTGCCTATTAATTTATCGTCGCGCAAGAAATACAAGTAGGAAGGTTATCTGAACTCTTTCTTCATAAGTATATTCCTATAATTCATAACTACATACAGTTTCGTACATCACTATTTTGAAATATGCAAAAACAGGTCCCATAGTTCCCCTTATCACTTCAATTCCAAAACGGTAATCGACAATGACGGAACATTCCACTTCAAAGTCGATCCAGACTTATCTTTGGTGATAGTAGCATCCTTCCCATTCTTAAGATCGAACTTCACAGGCGAGATAGCCGTCGCGTTACCAATGAAATTGAAACCGTATTCATCGTCGTGTCTGAGTATCGTACCGTTGATAGAATTGATCTGGAAATCGATGGAAAGGGTTAAGGGAACTGCTGTCTCTGCAGCGTTCACAAGCTGAAATCGGAATGTTAATTTTATGGACTGGATTGCAGGGTGGAGGGTGATGGAATACCTTGATGTAGACAGAGTTGCCCTCAATTGAAGCGTGCCACCAGAGTGGGTTGAAGTCACCCTTGGTATTGATAATAGGCAACGTCTCTGAGCCTTTGTGATGGGAGAACATTTGTTGTTGGTAGTAAG
The DNA here is from genome assembly GCA_038503075.1 of Gyromitra esculenta. Lineage (NCBI taxonomy): Eukaryota > Fungi > Ascomycota > Pezizomycetes > Pezizales > Discinaceae > Gyromitra > Gyromitra esculenta. Next base: position 2,084,154 of record JBCAML010000001.1, read on the forward strand.
AGGTGCTTAAGACGGTTTGATTAGGATCTGCAGAGAATCCAATGAAGTCGGGCTACGATTACGTTAGGTTTATTTCCTAAGTGCTGGGGATTAGATAGGTAACTCACAGTCCACTGGTACGAGTTGAAGTTCTGGAACAACGGTGCATAAGAGCTTAAAGTGACAACGTGCGGATTACGCTCCATTGCCAGTGCAAAGATGGCTTCCCCAATAGCTGCAACCATCGTGGGGTATACAAACCGGCCTTCACCGTTGGCCCAATCCACACCGCCAGGACGGTCCCGAGAGAGGACGGAGTATTCTCCCACAACTATGGAGGTGCGTTAGATGAGTTCGGTTTAAATCGCGGAGGGGTTTCTCACAGATAGTAACCCCTGGGTATCCAGCAATCGTTTGCCAGTTATCGAAGAAGTTGAACCTGTCTTTGAAGAACTGAGGGGTTTCATAGTGATGGAGATCCCACATGGCGCCGGGAGGAACTAAAAAATCGATCAACACCACGAATATCTTGGTAGACTTGCAGTCCGTAAAGGCTTACTGGTAGTATTGCGGTTGGAAATAGAGGCTTCGGTTGCCTGTGATGCGATATATCTGAATCACTGTCAACGGAATTCGCCCTCGAAATTCGCCCTCGTAGTTTACTCACGTAATATTAGGATAAGCAGTTTGCAATGCCTCCAAGTATAGGGGGAAACGCCAATAGTAGGAATCACTAAACCAATCCTCATTCCCAATCTCGACGAATCTGAAACGGGGTTAGCACAGCATTTGGAGACATATATCGAAGCAGGCTTACTTAATTGTGAAAGGCTTAGGGTGACCGTGCTTTGCACGTAAAGCACCCCATGGCGTATCGATACTCCCAGTTGCATACTGAATCTGATCGATTGCCTCTTGGATATAGATATGAAGATCTTCCTCAGGAACCGTGTTGGCAGGATGGATATCAGCAATATCTAAAGAATAGCCAGCGTACACCGTCAAAAGTGGCTCAATCTCAAGATCTTCGCACCACTCGAGAAACTCTAGAAAACCGAGGCCATCGCTGTTGTAATAACGCTATTTTTTGTCATCAGCAAAATGAACTTTTAGAGGTCTCCCTGAAGCTGCTGCTTACCCAGTCAGCTGGTCTCCCTGGTCTGTCGATAAGTGGCCCAATATTTTTCTTCCATTGCCATCTAGTATCGATGCTCATTCCCTCCATATTGTTGCCGCCGGGGAATCTGAGGAACTTAGGAGCTAGGTTATGCAAATGTTCCGCCAAATCTTTTCTCAAGCCATTTGGTCTGTCTTTGTAAGTCGGCGGGAAGAGGGAAATTAGATCAAAGTAGAAAGCCTGGCCGGCTGCCTCTTTCGCATCAAAAGTAATAGCAAAAGTGTTATTGCTATTTGGTGCGAAAACAGAAGGCCTGATAACAGTGTCAAATCTTGTGTAATTGTGAACGCTGAGATCGCCGTCGAATTTTATGTTGGTTTCAGCCCAGACATCGTCCGTGAGATCTGAACGTAGTGAGACTTTCAGCCCAGTGACATTTTTGGCATATAGTGCGCCATTTGGCTTGATGTAGAAAGATGCATTGTAGTTTTGTCTATTTCACAATTTTGGGTTAGTATATCTTTATGCCTGGAGTTCAAATATGACGACTTACGGCCTAACATCCATACCCCACCATCCCTCGTTATAGAAGCCAACCTCGCCGACCGCATTTTGCGGGATATCAACACGCAAAACGGTAGGAAGGGCCTTCGACAATGGGTTCAGAAGGTCGAGGGAGAGAATCGCGCCTCCAATTGGCTTCCACGCGGTAAGGGTTGGTGCCCATGGAATTTCGGCCTCCGAACTGACAATCCTAGCTCCTCGCTGGTTGGCAACTCTACCAAAGTCGACATCGGATCCTAGAGAAAAAGGTAAGCTTCGCAACAAAGGTGCCGAGCGTATTTCATACCTTGGAAAGCTCGGTTTCGAATCAATTCGCCGTATAGCCCACCATCTCCAGAGTGCTGACTCAATTATCAATTTGGTTTTCCTGGGAGCTGCGAGAATAGGTAAGAAACCCACATTGATATCTTCAAAGAACAAGCCGTGTAGAAATGGCGCAGTCTTATTTCTGGTCCCCGATTTCGTGGTCACTTTTAAACTGACAGCTGCATTCGTCGTATTTGTCACAGCTACTGACTGTGCGGCCGCAGTTAGTGAAAAGCCTAGAAGCGCTCCAAGTCCAAGAAGAGCCTTCATTTTGAACCACTGTGAATTCAGCAGTGCCTAATTGAAATCCTAGAGGCAATTGACGAAGCCCTAGCGAAGAGAAAGTCGCTTATTTATATAAGTGCGCTGTCAAATCAATCTGAAGTATTCTACGCATATTCCCACAATCAGCCGTACTTCACCCAGGATGGCGGTTTTTTTTGGTGGATCTAGCTACAGCCATTTAGCTCTCTGATTTTACCCGTTTACTCTCGGCTTTCTTCGGGGGGATAGACAGAGTATGATTGAAAAGATTCTGGAGAATGCCTCGGAGTATCATTGAAGCGAGTTCCAACAAGGGAATGCTTGCGCTTCATCAATTCAATGTCCACATCTACTCAACTACATCTGCATAATTTTAAACCGGGACAAGAGAAAACAATGGTCAATCGATATGAACGTTTCTGACCTGGTTTCTCACCGCATCTCCAGAGTTTCTGGGTATTACCAATGCAGTAGTTAAGCCGAATAATGGGTGGAGCCAATGGCGGGGGGATACCAGGAAGAATAGGATATGCGGGGAGATCTGGGGAAGTATATCCAGTTAGGAAACGATTTGCTATGTCGTTTAGTTCTACCGAAGAAACCCAAGAGAAGTTTATGCTAAATTCCCCCTCGCGATTCTAGGTCTGCCATCGACTTGTTTGGTAGACTGAGGGGACGCTTAGATGACTACCCGAGAACCGCTCTTAGAAAACCTGATCATATATCGTGAGAATATAGCTAGTTAGCTGGTTTGAGATTCTGCATATCTTCCAGATCTTATTAGGGATCTGGATTGAAAAGTAAACTCATACCTTTGATTTATAGCACTACTAGCCAGTGGAGAGTGCACGGAGTCGTTTTATTGACATCAACAGATTAACAGCCAAAGGTACCATAAAGTGAACTCAGAACCAACTCTCAGGTATAGTTTTGGTTGCGCAATCGCTCCCAAAACTGGAGAGTGGCAATGGTACCGGTCATCTCGTGTTGCATTCGGAGCATTCCGGATAAACGACGCATTACAATTTCTGGTTACTTTGCGGGGTCAACTCTTTTTGGTTTGCATCTACAGATAGGTTACATGTATTTTGGGATTTTTATACATTTGAGGTGTGATGGTTTACTGGTGTTGAATTGGCACAGAAACCGAACCTGGTGCATGGCATTCAGATTTAACCGACAGGTACGCGTTCAATATCCTGGGCCTGGTCGAAAATAAGGGCTAGGGTTCGCGACCCTGATTTACTTTCGTACGGTCTGTTTGTTTATTTATTTGGCACGAGTGGGAAAAAATGACATCCAGCCTGAATATAGCTTTGGGTGATGTGGACGTTTCATGAAACCACGAGCCATCACTCGCCCACATCAACTTGATATTTGGCGTGGTAACAACACTCGTTGGAACGGCGGCCTCTAACAAAGCAGCTCCCTCTGGAAAATCAATACTATCTATCACGGTTCTCCTTAGCATGACAGCTTCTAGAACGGTAATAGCGTTCTCACAACTGGGATGGGGATCTTTAGAGAGGGCTGAGGATCAACGGCCCAGGCTAGAGCAGAATAAGCCAGTGTTCGATACAAGGGATGCTCCACATATCTCAGGGCTAAACCTAGCAGTGATTCCCGTCTATTCAACATCTAATTTAGAGAAATATAGTATTTGTTTTTTACTAGAACCAATCAACAACAATGTAATGTATTTCACCGTGTAACTGCCCATCGCTAGGATTCCGCTCACTGAGATATTTTTTGCCCTTGGAGGTTGATATACAATAGCAAATGTATAAAATACGTATAGGGAAGGGCTAGAAGGCTTTATTGAGCCCTCTAGGTTCGTTTTTAGCGACTCTGGGACCAATTGAAAGTGGTGAGTGTTGACTTATAATGTCCTAAAAAATGTCAATTTTCGCGATTTTGTGACCCCTCTTTTTTCTATTAAGAAAAAATATCCCAGAGCTTAAGAGACAATACAACAACCCAGTAGGGGGTCAAAATCCGGAGGTATACAGCTAACGTACTTGGTATTAGCTTTGCAGGGCGTAGGTGGCTCTCCTGGTTGTGGTGCAGTTCCTAAATACCGAAAATAATCACTTTTCGGCCATTTTTAAGCAAAATAGCCAAGTAAAAATTAAGCAATACCGAAACAGAATAGTCTGCGCTAATGAGAAATATCTTTAATAATCAAGAGTAGTCTATGTGATTTTGTGACCGCTGGGGTTTATGAGATACTCAAAGTAGCCTAAGTACATTGTCCCCATACAAAAAAAAAAACCTATCCCCGGTGAACATGCTGTACTGGAGGAATAACAGCTGCTAGAGGTTACTGTTACGAACTATAGACTCACTAAATATAACGGAGAAAAGTTTAATGGTATATTAGGCGTTAACTAAACATGTTTCTTATTTTTACTTGGCCGTTTTACTCAAAAGTTCCCGAAAAGTGGTTATTTTCGGTATTTGGGGGACTGCACTGCACCACAACTAGGAGAGCTAACTACACCCTACAAAGCTAATACCAAGTACGTTAGCTGTATACCTCCGGATTCTGACTCCCTACTGGATTGTTGTATTGTCTTTTAAGCTCTGGGAAGATTTTTCTTAAAAAAAGGGGGGTTTCAAAATCGCGAAAATTATCACTTTTTAGGGCCTTATAAGTCAACACCAAGCACTGTCCATTTACCATAGGGGCTTTTAATTAGTCATAAAAAGCTTATTGAAGCTCTTTGATATTTATTGATATTAATCCTATGCATCTACTGCTTGTTCGGGCTCTAAGAGCGAAAAACGTCTCAGGTGAGCGTAATTCCGGTGATGGGCAGTTACACGGTGAAATACATTAAAACAGTACATGTCTACACCCAACTACACGTCTAAAATATCAGCAAGACATTAAATAAAACTGATATCTCTACCAACATCTTTCTCATCATTCCTCCTTCGTTATCTCCTTCTCCTTAACCGGCCTGATACAGTGCCGGCCCAGCCACAATATGCTCATTGATCAAACTAACATTATGTGGAGTCAAATAGATATCATCATCCACCAACGCCACAAACATCGTCCCATTGACAATCGGATTCAAATCCGAAAAGAGGTGTCCATCTGGTTGCTTTGCCTTAGCAGTACGATCCCCATCATAACCAATATCATATAGCGGTGTGTATGTCGTGTTCAGTTGCGACAGCCAGGCTACGTATTTCGCCGGTCCCTTTGCTGTAGTATTGGTGACATATTTTCCATCATAGCCAGTAACCTGACCAGGGGGATCGTAGCGGAAGGTAACCTCGCGGCCGGCGTACGAGAGCGCGGTGCGATTATGGGTTATTGCGGGGCCGAAGTGCTTGTCGGAGCCGTTGGGGTTATTCATGATGTATAAGCTGGGGAAATTCTGCCAGCGGATGAGAGGGTTTGATGCTGGGCAGGATTTTATATAGGGCGAGAGAAGTGTCCATGCCATAGATTGAGTTACTCCTACTTCAAACCATACGGGCATCGGGAAAAGACCTTGAAACTAACGAAGTGTTAGTATTGAAAGAGTTCAATAGGTGGATAAGGATGTAGGCACTTGCTTGTCGGAAAATCATCTGCTGTCTCGCTTCCGTAGTGATAGACTGCAACAACAGCTGTGCCGCTGCTCGGGAATCTAAATGCTCAAGAAAACCATACACTCCACTCTCTCCGAATCTCGTCAACTTCTGGCAAAAATCGACAAACTCATGGACGTTGGTAAACGGGTATTGGTATGTGCATTGCTTCGCAGCATTAGGGCCAAGGATATTTCTCAATAGCGTAGCATGCCCAATCTCCTGCTCCGCCATAAACTCGATCAAAAACCGATCGTTTGCTTTCAGTCCTGCCTTCTCAAAGTCATGCACAGAGTATCGACGTAATCCTTCTTGGAAGAGATCTAGTTCAATCCATTCCTGATTTAATGCGAGGTTGATTGATTGCCAATCAAAGTCAGACATTGCCTGGTAGACAGGCGGTGTGCTATTGGTGTTGATACCTCCAGCAGGCATGTATGGTTTGGGCTCGGGCTTTGTTAGGTTGCCTGTATTGGGATAGGGATTGTGCGGCTCAGGAGGAGTCCCAGAGGGAATGTAACCTGGAGTACCAGTGGCTTTTTGGGGGTCTGATGTGGTTGCCGTTGATATGGTACTCGTAGATACTGCGGGGCCTTGAGGGAAAGCAGCAACAAGAGTGCTAACGAGCCCGCAGCCCGCGAGGCAGATTTTGCAGAAATGCATTGGGAGGTAGGCGGGGATGTTGAATGATGAGCGTGAATTCCTGAAGGGCGAAGAACCGTCATAGCTTTATAATATGAGGAGGAGGCTTTTTGACCATAACGCCCTCGAAGAATATAGGAATTCGTCAGGATGACATCGAAAGAGGGGAGATATCACGATGACGCCCACACTGAAGTGAAATGGAAAGTCCTCCGGCCGTCGTTGAGTCCTAACTAGAGTTTTGAGGGAGTTTTCGAAAATTCCACACCTCACTCGCAACGCTGATCGCTAGTATGTCTGCAAGATGTCCTGCAAGATCCACTGGTCGGAGGTTCATATCTGTACCCCACTATCATGCTTGTCGAACTATTTTGTAAAAATATATTCGTCGCTAGGGCTGGAAGCAGTCCTACTTTCCCGATTTCGAGGGAGGTATATGTACAATTAGACATCGTAGATACATAATATTATCTATTTGGCATGGATGTGAATATCAACGTGAAAGGTATGCGTCATTTTACTGGAGAACTAGAAGGAGCTTGTTTAATAAAGTAGAGTAGGTACACGTACGCAATATATGAAATAGCGAAAATACTCGGGTGTTCTTGAAATCTCGAAATCGAGTTCAGCTGTGGGGCCGTGGAGGGATTGGTGTTTATGGGTGGCGTTCTGATCATGCCTTCAGTCTGATGCTTGGGTTCGGATCGTCAAGCCGGTTCTTACATATTTATGACGTCTTGAGGGTTAAGCGAGCAGCCTTATCCAGAGCCTCAGCAAAGAGCCTCAGCATCTCCCACGATGTTTATCATCATAGCATCCATGTACCTGCAGCACTCAAGGCTTTCCCGTGCTACATGCAAAATTAGACAAGTTATCAAAGAGGATGGCTACAGTAAGTTTTAATGAGAGCCAGTAAGATTATCCAAATTTCATTAGTTGTTCAGACCCATCTCATGCTCAACTTGAGAAAGGACTACATGTGCAGCACGAAATACGAATCCTTAAACGATGGCGCGAAGTCTAGATACGAAAGAAAAAATATACATAAAGGAAAGAAAAATGAAAAGCCCCACGCGGGGGTCGAACCCGCAACCTTGAGATTAAGAGTCTCACGCTCTACCGATTGAGCTAGCGAGGCTTGTGATTGGTTGTCCTATAGCAATATATAAAACTTTGCATATGCTTGAACGTTACGCTAAAATCCCATAAGAGGAGCACCATATCACTATAGTACTAAGAAGGTATGATATTCAGTATGGGAGAAGACTACAGTCGCACCTTGTTATAAGGGACGTGCATAATTCGTGGGAATTTGTTCGTTAAAGCAAATTTTTCCTTATAGCAAATTTTGGGTGGTGCTAGGAGCTCAAAGTTGCACCCAACTTTCGTCCGTTACTGCAAATTTCCATTATATCGAGGTTCCTTATATCAAGGTCCGACTGTAAGTTCGTTTGCATTCCTGCCGTCTTGGCTACTGTGTGTCTTGGGGGGCGGAGCCATGTACATAGGAGATGGGATATTGAGTTACGAGGAATTTATCATCAGCAGGGAATTCGTGTAGCTGCTTGGGGCTGAAGGAGATAGATGGTCTCCACACGAACGGTCACCTATGTACGGAGGCCCAAACAATTACTTTCAGCCAAAACAGAGCCCGACCGTTTAACGTATTATGATTTTGAGTCTTTAAATACGAGAGGTATATGTAGTTTTCGTTAAAAACATGTATATACGTTAGATTCTGGAGGTGTTGTAACAAACTCCATAGAAGCCCTCGTGACATATCGCAAGTGTTACATACCGCTAGTGATTGATTTATCATCCGAACTTGAACACAAAGAAATATCATAAAATATATCTCACAAAGAGGAACCTTTTGCGGTGAACAAGATGGGTTGCTTCTGGGAGAAAATTTGGTAAAATTTGGGCCTGTTAGGCATTGATACATGTATGTTGTCAGTCAGTCACAGTTATCACTCGATAATATTCCTTTAGCTGTATGAGTACTAGCCGTTCCGGGGCCACACACAACCTTCGGAATACGTGCCAGGAAGGGGGAATCCGTAACTCCACAACAACCTTTGGACATTTAAATTCGCTACCGCTATCATAGTCACCGCACGTGGATTAATCGGTTGGCTTCATATCAGGAGACTAGTGGTATCTATATTTTGGGGATACGAGACCATCAGCATAAGTTCCAGTTACAAAGGTAATTATTTTCCTCTCGGATTTTGTATTTAGTATCCCATAATATGAGGGAAAAGTAGCCTTTAACTGAAATATACTTCCTTGGTTGCAGTCGAGATCTTACAATAAATAGTATCCATGACTTTCCCTGATATCCCAAAAGAAAACGTGGACCTCCATCACGCCATCTCGGCCATAGGGCCTGCACCAGTCGCAATAATGGGTGGTTCTCCCTTGAAGAACCCTGCTAGGACACTAGGGGAGATGAACAAAAGTGCGAGCAACTTGAGATTGATTGCTGCTAGAAACAGCTTCCTCTCCAAGACTAACGCTGAGGAGAAGATTGAGGTAGTCAAGCTAAGTAAGTCTCCATGAATATTTGTTGGTTCTTAAACCCCAGCACAGAGTCACTAATGTACTTACCACAGGAAAATCCATGATCGTCACGCTAAAAGTTCCATCGTACAAAGAAGTGTTAAGAAAGTTGGAGGGGACACCGCACAGAGTTTCAGATATGCCTCGCGCTCGTGTTCCTGCTCGTGTTCCTGTTCTCTCTCCCGCTGCTCCCGCTGCTGATTCTGCTCCCGCTGATTCTGCTGATTCTGCTGATTCTGCTCCTGTTGAGGCTGGTTCCTCCACAACAGGTTTGGCAGTTCAAATCTTCGAATTTTTTTTTTTACTAACTAGACAATGTCTAGATGCTAAGGATTCACAGGGTTCTTCTAACGTTATGACGAAGGAGCAATACATTGCTTGGCTTCTCGAGGATCCAAATCCAGGTCCACCTAAAATTTACAAGACTGGTATGTAGAAATATTTGTGAATCGGAATCAATGGTTAATTGGAAGTTAACGAAGACAGTAGCGCCCTTGCCTTCGGAGCAGATAAAATTCGAGCATTCTGGTCTTTGTGGCGCTCGTGGATGCATGCGGGGTTGCTCTGGTCCGCCGCCTGGGACTGGGTGCCCAGTCTGTAAACCGGTTGACTTTTATGCCTCGTCGAAGCCCTACCATCCACAGTGGAAGGGGACTTGATATTTTCGCTCTACCAGTCAACTCTTAGTGGTTCGCCACAATATAACTTCCTTTCATCTACCAACTTTTTAGATTTCGAATAAGTTTTCTCGAGAGGTAGGGTGGAGGATAGTTATAGATAAAATAAATCTTTAACTTTCTTGCAGGTTCGAGGACTCTCGATTACCTTATTTATTTCCGATTAATCCGGCATGTGAATTGCGGCAGTAACAGAAGGAGATAAAAGACGAATAACCTTGCTGCTTCTAGAGAAATTGAATACAAGGACTAGTGCCAACGAGATGAGATTCCTCGGGACCAAGTCCCGATGTATCTTTAAATCATGGTACACGCTCTTTGAGGGCCTATTACCCCCCCCAGGAATATCACCTAATACTTGTCGCCACTCTTTATTCCGCGTTTATTTTATGTGCCTGACTGCCAAAAACCAACCCTGGCATCTTAAAATATGTTCCTTGCGGATGGGAGTTCATAGACTACCACGTAACATCATAGCGCGATCGTTTCGCTCTTTCATGGGGCCATCTTAAAATACCGAGGCTTATGAGGCCAATATATCTGCGGGGTGGGATGAGGCCTCCCTGATCTTAGCTCCGTCTTGTCAAAACCACTTGCTGATAACGAATATAAACGAATTTGAGATAGCGAAGAATAATATTATACATCATAGAGAACTTGCAAGAGCATGTGTATAAAAAAGATTTACAAGCTAAACCTCCATTGTAAACTGCATCAGTGCTGTATTGTCATAGTTCGACTATTCGCATCTATTCGTCCTCAAGAGGTCTTTGGCCGTATACCACATACCTATGGAAAGAAATAGCTGGTTAGTAGACCTTCCTTACAGGATAAAGATTTGGGTGTCAAGAGAGCAGACGGGTGGGGGTGCAACATTTTGTAATAGAAGTTATTTTTCCTATCCTGCAACTCTGCACGAACGTTTGCGAGCATAACTTGAACTTCCTCTGGCTCCCACTAATACGTGAATATCGATTAGCTTTGTTTATAGGCATCAGTTTTAGGCTTAAGTTTTAGGCTTGAGCTTACATTAAGGACGCGTGTAAAGAGTGCCATGGTGAAGCCCTCTTTCCGTGTGGATTTACGTTAGTAGAGGAAAATGTGAAGATAAGCGAGGCAGGCCAAAATCACAAAGTCAATGGGTAGCTTTTTACCAATCGCTTCTAGTAGATTTAATAGATTGTATCTTCCGATATTCTTCATTTTAGGGTCCTTTGCCCACGGGCCGCATGGAACTTTGTACACTCTCTCGGTCACGTTGACAAACCCAACCTCCTTCTGCCATTTTACGAGGCTATCGGTGATAGCAAAGGGCCTCCCAATTTTTTCAGCAGCCACATTCCCCAGTCTGCACCATTCGTGCATCGCAGTGTCTTCTCCGATAGGAGTAGGGTAGCCGTCAACGCCATCCATGAAGTATGCAACAGTCGTTTCAACAGACTCAAACCATCCGCCAGGCTTGAGAACCTCAAATGCCTCTTTATACATCTTACCCCAATCGGCGATAGAACCGTGGAGAGCCCGACTATGGACGAAATCAAATGAGGCTTTGGGATATGTCCATGGTTTGGTAACGTCGTCAACCTCAAAAACACAATTCGGTGGCACCCAAGCAGGCTGTATAGGTGAGAGATCATTCCCCATGACTCGTGCGCTGGGAAACTTATCCGCAATATCGATTGCCCAGATACCAGTACCCGTTCCGATATCAAGGATCTTTTGTGGATTTGAGCTTATAGGGGCTAGGTAAAGTTCTCCGTCGAGAACTAGAGAGTACACATGATGGCTGCAACCCCGATTCAGTCAGTTTTCTGAGAACTGGAATTGCAGCTAGTAATGGGATGGATCACAATATATCGAGTTGTTCGTTCTGTTTCTCGTCGTTGGGGCCCCAATATTGACCCTCGCTGTAGGCATGATATCTTCGGCCATTCTCATACTTGTAATGTCTGACTTCGGATTGAAGAGAAGTAGTGTCACTCGCCCTATTGAGGAAATTCAATAAGTTAGCATCACCAACTCTTATCTCTCTGAGCTATTGGGGGTGGGGGTTGAGCGGCTAACTTACGTGCCAGAACCGTATGAAGATTCCGCGTCAGTAAATTCGTCAGAATCGACTTCTACTAATTGGTGTATATCAGCCGTATTTGGTGTGGCCATTTTTTCTTTTCTAAGTGCTTATCAACCTTTCTCCTCGGTATTTCAGGGTCTCGTTTTCGAAATCGTTGAATAAGGAGCAACGTAAATTGAGCTTTTTGGTGGGGATGACAGGTATTTTATTCTTGGAGCCAATTTTTTTTTAGCACTATAGCCATGGATTGTGTGTACACACATTGTGAACTTTCGAAACGAGGTGGGGTACTTCGATGCACTGCAGAACGGCCCCTGGATTGTGCTCCCAAGTGATATACTAAATTCTGTACTCTGATTTCGGTTATGCTAAAGTACAGCAAGAACAGGCTGGGCAAAGACCCGTTTAGCAAAGTGTCCTACCCATGGAATCTTGCCGGCGATGCGAGCTAGGATCTTAAAACACGAGGCTAAGTAAGATTTCAGACGAGGATCTGGTGATGAATGCGAATATGGCGAGCTCACGCATGCCAGTCATTACCTAGATACGGCAGGTTAAAATGCTGCTACGTGTATGAATTTTTGGAGATTGCATCTACAACTAATAGCCCTAGACTTGATTCGCTTACATGCTCGATAGCAAGAATTCACGCATCTACCCGGTATGTGCTACACCATTTAGCATCTCACCACATCGACATCGCTATCTGCATACATACCCGTAAGATAAAACTGTGTCTGGCTACGAGGGAGTAAATTTTTACAGGACTCCGTTGCTTGCTTCTGACGAATCAGTGTGAGTCTCATACGTATGGTGTGAGGCAGGAGCGCAACGTCTCACTAATCCGAAATCAGACTTGTTAATGCAGGGGCGAGATTGTTTCCTGCAAGTTACGATCGTTTGCAGCAGTAAAAACAGTTATAATCCATACACATATATGTGTACAAACAATATCTTAACAGACTAAATTCGACTAACCGGTTCGTCCACCGGGAGCTGTGGCCAACCATGGCCGATTGATCGCAGCACATATTCCAAATCAATTGCGGCGAAGGAAAACGCGGCTAAAGCTGCGGGATAACCCGCCTCCAACCAGATAGCAAGCGCATAAGCGCTCGATATATACATGCATTCACCATTTTCCCTATCTAGGTACAGTAGACTCTCGATATAAGCATACGCTCGGGACCAAAAAATGTATGCCTATATCGAGGTTATGCTTAGATCGAGGTAGACTTTATATGTGCGAGTGAAAACGGGACTGCCGAGCTAGATGCCTATAGCACGAATATGCTTATATAGAGTATGCTTATATCGAGAGTCTACTGTAATAGGAAATGCTAGTACTTATCCGTTGCCGGGAGTGAGCTGCCTCCGGTGGACCTTGCTGAAATATACCGGTAGCCGCCGCTTAGCCGGCTGAAATACCTGAAAAGCGAGGTCACCATAAAATTTGAAACCTGACTAATGCACTAATACGAGCTAAGGAGAAGTGTGGATCGCTCTTTTGGATTTGCAGAAAAACATATTTTGGTATTGTTTATCGCTGATATTGATCCTACGATTACTGACGCCCGGCGATAATAGTTTAGTAAGGTAGTGGGTCATGCTACACTACTAGTAGTAATCCATAATTTGTCTGCTCGACACCTAAATCTCCCAAAACGATATCCGTATAAGAAACGGCACGAACGGTCAGTTTTCATAAAGATAGTGGTTTCCAGACGACCTGTACAGCACGATTGCGGATGCATTCTATTAAGTCGAATGAAAACTTACACCTCATCATACCCTTGCATATGCCCAAACCTGCTGTTTTTCCCCTCAAGCCCTTTTTTCATATATGTACGTATAATTCCTTTTGACGCTTTCAATTTTCGGGACCACCTTCTAGTTCATCCTTCCTAAGTTACGGCGTGCGATACGCCCAGAAAACATTAGTCCTCTAAAGAAGCATGTACTTACGCTAGCTACCCTGTAAATATTTAGAGAAAACATCTCATTCTCACAGACATCTCCGGTATGAGGCCTAACGCCTCAAGATATCAACACCAACAATTGAACTTGGAAATTTATTATAAACTTCTTACAGCGTGGGGTATTTTCTAGGGCTCACTAGTATTCCATTCCTAGAACGTAGCTATGAGCTGATAATATCGACAAGAAGCTGATTAGGCTTCTTGTGGCAAAAATCAGTTGTTTTTTTTCGATAATGGAAGGTCAGGCGATCCGGATTTGAGAATTGATAACTTCCAGAATATGATTCGTAATAGTCCTAGCATTGTGGTTATCGGCGAAGGCCGCTGTCGTGTTGGGTTGTTAATCTTAGGAGGTTGCGGTTGGATTGCCACAATTATAAAACTTGGAATGAATCGACAAGATCATGCGGCGATATCAGATTACGAGCCTACCGTGCAAGATACAGTGGAGTGGGTACCAGCAAAAACTCTGTAGTCACAACATTGAATAACTACAACCATCAGATCCTATGGCTTATCACCCCAAACGCCTTCAGAACTGTCAGTAGCAACTCTTCCAAATATTCTTAGTCTTGTGTTTATTTTAGACTAGTCCTAATTAGGCTTAGTATATTTCGACGGTTTACTTCACCAAGCTTAACTTCTATTTCTGTTTTTTCCCAGTTATCTTGACTAGAAATCTGCGATGGAAGTGATGGAAGAGTATTCCCTTCCTTAAGCTTGCGTTGCAAAATTGGAGTGTGACTTCAGTGATCTGGTATGTGAGGGAAATCTGTGAAGAAATGAATATTTGACGGTTCGCTGGCGACGAGAATAGCAACCTCTACAGATTTATTTTAAATCTCAACAGAGTAGAGCGTCCGCTCAGCTTAGATTACCCACTGTGCTCGTTGTCATTTGCTCGCAGTGCAATAAATTTTGGAATAGGTTACTCTGTTACAAACCATAACCATAAGCCTCGCTAGCTCAATCGGTAGAGCGTGAGACTCTTAATCTCAAGGTTGCGGGTTCGACCCCCGCGTGGGGCTTTATTTTTCTGCTTTTTGCTTTCTTGAATCCCATTGAGAGTGGCCTTAAGTGTACTATAGTAGAGATGGTAAGACATCGTAGCTAAGCCAGTTAGGCTTAAATAACTTTTTAAGCTTAGTGATATTAAACCTCATAACAACTCGAAAAACTTAACTTCACTTATAGTCGATATTAGATAATTTAGATATTTATGATTGTAAATTGGCAAATGTATTCGGAGATAAAGTAATGGAATATTTACTGCAGCTGATCATGAGATCCCTTGAAGAAAAAAAGAAACAGGAACCATATGGATGGAAAATAGCCAAACAGGGAAGCGTGAAGGAAACCAAAGACTCTGAGTAAATAGACTTCCAGGCCGGCCTACATCTATGTCGACTTCACGAAAATTAAAAGAATTATTCAGAGTCAGAGTAATCTCCATCATCGCCGGGTGCGTCTTCCACGTCGCTTTCGTCGGTGACCTTTTCTTCGAGTATGCTCTTTTGTTCGTGGTCGAGCTCTTCGTCTGCGCTGTCCCACTATAAAAGCGTCAGAAACAGAATGTATCATGCATCTTGAGTATGTGAGCCAACTTACGTAGTCTGAGATTGCTCCAAGCAACAATTTTGACATCTAGGTACCATGGCGTTAGAAAGAACTGTATCTTTAACATAATTAATCTAGCGAGGAAACATAGTTAAGTTACCAGGATCCACTTCTTATCGGGCTTCTCTTTGATGTCCTCAAGACGATTTGTTACTATTCACGGCTATTAGTATCTTGGCACTCAAAGTGGAGTATGATCTCTGGAAAACCTACCCGGCAAACAATCGACATACATTCCCACCTCCCTGTCGTCGTCAAGCCTCTGAAGGAGGTCTAGTGCACCTTGATCATCACCAACACGGGAGAACTGGAACGCAACGGCTTGAAGGGTTCCAAAATAAAGTCAGTTACAAGACTTTGGCAGATTAGAAAGGGGGCAATTAAAGGGAAAAGTAAATACGCACAATTGGGTCCTTTAGCAACGGTTCCCACCTTACTTAACTCGGCAATGCAATTCTTGATTACTGTTTCCAAGAGGCTGGTACTCTCTCCCTCAGCCTACGAGAAAGCAAAGACTAATCAGTTCATGCCGGGTAAAAAGAGAAAAGGACAATAATAGTTTGGGGTCTTACTGCACCGTCTGTAATTACTATGACAAGGAGAGGCTTTTTCATGTCTACTCCTAAAACAAATTTGTCCAAGATCTTTTTCTTCAACTCCGTACCAATTCTGGTAACACCCCCGTAATCGTGCCCTCTGATAACCGATTTCACGGTTTGTGTCGTGACATTCTTTTTACCCTTGGAGGCGTTCAGGAATCGGACTGTTACTATTCCTTGATCTCTGGCAAGGTTGTAGATGTCGGCGATAGCGTTGAGAATTTTCTGAAGTGTTTTTATACGTGCACCCTTTTGATCGTAGACCATGGAGTCGGAGTCATCTATTTCCATGTTAGAACCACAGAGCCTAATAATAAAAGCAAACAAGGAGAAAGAACTATACCAATCAAGATTGCAAGGTCATAAAGTACTAGAGTACAAAATTGGGCGGACATTTCCCAGCTGCATTTCTTGTTCTCGCGTAAATCATTGACCAGTCTCGCAGCCCTATCGCTAAGTTCTTGGGTTACTTCCGGATAAAACTTTTCCAGTCCCTTCTTTTTGATAGCAGCTTCAAGTCTTAACTTGCACTCCTCGCTAGTAGTTGCAGCGCGAGGCTTCTCTTCAGAGTACGAATTAATCTTGAGGTCGCTGGCCTTCCCCGCAAGAGCATCTACCCCACCATCGCGATATTCGGCTGAGGTCTCGTTATCGGACATTATTTCTTTCTTTATCTAAGCTAGTAAGCGTAAGTATTAGTTATAAGACTTCCGCTGTTTGAGGGTAGGCTTGATCGAATTTTGGGTGCCGATGTGACGGGAACTGCTACCCACTTAAGTAGTCCTCGAGTATCTAGAGAACTGAACAAAAAGAACCTCAAAAATGCGCATGCATACGATTGCTACACGGGTTCCTGACCTATCGCTGAGTTGGCATGCGCAACGATCGATAAAAAACACTGTAATTGTTGGCTGTGCCAACGCTGCGAGTAGTAGGGTGATACGATCGAATAAAATTTTGATTTCCCACAATCAGCTCTATCCGTAAACTGAATCGTAGACAAGTGCTAATGCGTGGTGCAATTCCATTCGACTAAATTGTTTTAAGCTTCGTGAAAAAAATGGCGATTTCGACGATGTGATGCAGAAACTTGAATGTTTCGTCATACATCCTCTATCATAATTAAATTCACCCCATACCGGGCACTCTATTCGGCCCGAAGGTAGTTGATAGCAGGGTGACATACACCCAAAAGAAGATATGTACTTCCAGCGCCAGAAAGTTTTAGTAAAAACAGATGCCTGCCCAGTAACGTTGGTTGGTTGGAAGCAACACGACCCCGCTATCAACCCCACCGTCGGTTTTAATCAGCTTGGCCAGTCAGCGAGCACGAAATCAAGCGGGTGACGATAGAGGTCCCCTGTACAGCTGAAATACAGAGAAATATTTATTTTATTCGCTGAATACTTTGCCTGGGAAGACCCGCAAGTAATATATACTCGGGGCAATCATGAAGAACTAGAAGATGTAAGTGCGAGTTGACTAATCGATCCATCAATGTGCTAGATGAGGGCGAATCAAAAATCGCTACTAGCAAAGTTATGTTCAGGTTCTCCATGCCCCGAGTATACCGAAGATCTAGATACGCCACCAATTGAGAACGTGAGGAGGAGAGTATAGCTTTATAAGATCAGAGGTACTTATTTTAGCATAATTTCCTAGGAAAATTCACCCCAGAAGACTCCTTAACTTATAGTTCTTTAAGTTCCTTGGGATAGTGAGGTAAGAGAATCGTGCCGCTTCAGCAAGTACATGTGCCTTTGCTTGATCATTTCTGGCATGCGCATTTGTGAGTGTTTCAAAACCGAAGGTCTAGGCAACAACCGGAGATCAGACACCCAGTGCTACTAAAGATCACCCGTGATACTCTATATGCACATAGATTGAGTACTCTACTTGTGGAAATATTTTTCAGGCACTTGTAAATACTGGTACGAGCATTTGGGCAGACCCCATATATTTGCCTGCATCATGCATGCACATGGTTTAATGGTGTAAACTAAGCGAATTTAACGCTCAGAAATTCTCCAAGTTATTTTCAACTGCAGCTGAGCATGAGCGAACGGCAGCCCAAAAAATCCGCTGGAACGATATGGCACTCCCTGTCGGCAGACTTCGGTAGCAATTGAGGACCAGGAATCGAATAATATAGATAGGTAGTAGTAGCGAGAAAGAAACCGATCCCCACACAGAGGCTCTTTCTAGATATATATCAAGCTATACTCATGCTGCCGATTTCCAATTTGATCATGTGATAAGGTAATAGACAGCTTAAATGTCACATGATCAAGTTAGAAATCGGCGACATGAGTATATGCAACTCTGTCTAGAGAACTTTAGATCGAAACTGCTAATAAACTTCCGATCATATTGCGCTTAGAGGTACCAGTAGTGATTATCAGGTAAATCGTTTGGAATCTCTAAGCCAAGACTGCGAGGTAAAAAGCATTGATCATTGCCTCCCCTCGAAGACTACATATACTCTATGAGAAGCTCGTTTTGTTAGTTCTCAATCAAAACTGCAGGCTTATGAGGCTTTTATGCTCCGATATGAACATTACTAGTAAAGATGTCAAAAACTCTCGATTTTTGCTTTCACGCCCAAATAAAATGGTAATATCTATGCTCACACGCGCACTATAAACCATCCGTTAGAATAGAATGCCGTTACGTCTGTAGTACCAGAATTTTTACCCCTCCTCGAAATATTTTCCCTATGCGTTACATTATGCATGTCGGAAGGGACGCAGTTCGGTTCCAAACCGACACGTCACTTATGCCCCGCAGATAATCGTCTGGGATTTATCATGCCCCGCAACTTGACGCATTACCTATAGCTACCTCACCAAGCCACCTCTTATTTCAACGTCTTACAGTATGCTTATCGGTCCTAAAACCATAACTTTACCCACCCTAGAATCACACCGAATAACGATATATAGCCGTGTGGGATGGTGGGATATCGTTCTGTACAGCCGTGTAAGAAAAGTCTTGACACCCCAGTGGCTGTCTCGCCAGTTAGGTGGGGTGTCAAGACTTTTCTTACACGACTGTACGTGATCCTAGGAGGCCTAAAGGTTCTGAAAATTAATGTATAGACTGGCATGTCAAAAAACACAATTCTAGCTCTATTAAAGCGTGGATATACTGGTGGTTTCATCGGAATCCCGTGCATTTCAGCATGTGCTGTTGGTATGCGCTGATACATAGAGGTGCGAGCGAGATAATAAAGACCTAGGTATACAACCGCATGCCTCCCTCCGCGCTCAGCTCTTCAATTCGACGAACTAAGGATAAGCTTTACACTTTTTCTTTGCATGTACACATGTATCTTGCTTATGTATAATGAACATACTCTAGATACGTGTAAAACCCTATTTCTAATTCATAGAGATGTCACACATAATATGCACCTCGAGTATAAGATCCCCTATCCAAGAGTTCTCGGGGTCAGCTTCCCTAGAGATCTAATTGACATAGGAGCCATCCAACCATACCAAACAAGTAGACAACTACCAGCGAAGGAAGAAACTCTCTACTCTCCTAATATCCCACCCCAGGACATTCCAAGTGTTCACCATAACCCATTAAATTGCATGTGCCATAAATGAATAAATAAATAAAACTTTCCAAGTACTAGGAGGGCCAGGGTTGATTGTATTTTTCACTAGGCAAGAATTTGCTATCCTACTAGGAGAATACGGCCGATTGGAGGTGTCGATACTAGCGCTAGCTTAAACCCCGAACCAGCCTAGATATAATCTCACCCCTCATCACTCGCAACTGACTAATTTCGTCCAATACTTCATAATAATTCCTAAAATCATTCAAGAGTAGATTAAGCTCTTATTCGGCAACACCAAACGCTACTATCGCAAAACCAACCAAAGATATTCAGAGTCGTTGGCCAGACCGATGATCTCACGCCTCCACAAAAGCGCCCCAAACCTCTGACCCTCCACCAACAGCCTTCACCTTAAAACCCGTATTTGGCTTAATAAATATCACCTGCCCAGTCTTCAGACATTCCTCCACGTGGCCTTCATCAGTGCCCTTCAACAAAATCTCTCCATCAGTAACAATGAAAATAGATGGCCCAGAAATCCCCTTACGGATGATCTCCTCTTCGCCGTCCTTCTCAAATTTTATGTTCAAGAGGTCGAATTCAGGCATGGGGGCTTGGTAAAATTCAGTTTTGCCAGTGGTTGATTTTTCCCATTTATGGTGTTTAAGCTCAAGGTTTTTAGAGGGGCCGATATTGTAGAGGAGCATGTCAGCGAAAATACTAGGGTCGTCATTTTCACCGAAACCACAGGCAATCTATTCACGTCAGAAATTTTGATCTAAAGCAAAGTTTATTGAAATGTTCAGATTTTTTTTTTTACCATATTATCAGACCATGCCATGCATTCGATAACATCACCCTCCAGGTATGCATGGATACAATCCGCTGGAATCGCAATCCCTTGCCCTCTCTTTAGCCTCACAAAATTCGCAAAGAATACCGCTGCGAACATCCCCACATCTTCTGGGTACGCGAACAAGATCTTCTTCACGATAGGTCCTAGATTTTGTTGTTTTCCTAAGGTTCCCAATGCTTCCTCTCCTCGCAGATGAAGCCTCGCCAACAACGCCTCGCAAAGCCTCGCAATATCGTCATGGGAACGTTTAAACAAGCTCCAGAACAACGTCTTCAACAGCTCTTGCATTTTCTTTTCTTGCTCTTTAACAATTTTGGGAGGCTTACCCACCAGATCTGGATCTAACCCCTTCACTTTATCTTCTTGGTCTTCTTCGATATTCAGGAACTGCTCTACTAAATCCTCATTACCTATTGCTTCCCGGAACTCTGGGACCTCCTCGAGGAACAATTTGATTTCGCTGAGCGGCCTGAACCCAATGAAACCCTCGAAAAGATCTGAAACAGTGACAGAGACCTCTGGCTTATAATTCGGATCGACGAACTTTTCGTTTTTGCCCTTTTCACGTTTCTCTTGTTCCATGAGTTGTTTTGCAAGGCTTTTGTCGGGATGAGCTTGGAGTGGGAGCGCCTTGCGGAAGGAAAGAATCTTAAAGAGGAATGGGAGATGTGGATCTTTATTAAACTTCTCATAGATTGCCGAGGTGAGATATTCCTTTGGATTGGAGGCAATCAAGTCGGCGAGGGCTTTATTGTCTTTAACGGTGCGGGACGGGCCATTTGGGTGGTCACCCATCCAGATCTACGAGAAAGTCAGATTCTAATCGCTGAGGTCTCTTAATCTCCTCCCAGGTGTTATAGGTGGATGCTTACTTCGCCATATGGTTGATTTTCATCAATCTTAAAGTTGTTTTCTGGAGTTGCTGCTGCAAACCTGGCGGCGAGAGAGTCAGAGCCCTTTTTCCCGTAGGCGTATGGTAAAACGGCTACCGTCAGGCGAATGAAATTAGAGGTCATGTTTCTCTTTCGTTTTCGGCGTTGTTCTGTCACATAATCCGAGAACTTCGCAATTTAAACATGAAATAATCTGACATAAATAAGTTAGATATCTTTGACGTCACTAAACCATTCGTTCCCTATTCCGAGGTGAAGTGTTAATGCTGTCGCCATGACGAGTGCCCAGCCATGATTGGGGATCACTATTTTTCTGAGATAGGTAGGTGAAGGCTCGAAACGTTCCAAAATGCCAAGACAACGTCTATTTGCGGTTTAGCGTTGGATAGCAAATTCCAATATACCAATATTCTACCGCGCAGACGTCCAGCATTACAGAAAATTCTAGATCTCACTATAAGAATTCAGTCGTGGCTGAATGATCATACTCTTATAGGCTATTTATTTCTTGTAATAGAGAGGTATTGGAGACCATTATAATACATGATCCCCCGACTCAGTTTATTATTCTCCTATCCTTCGGGCTCCAATATTGATAGTACTACGTTAATGTTGTGGACTTACAATCAAGGGCTACATAGCTGTAGATTAACCAGAGTTGGAGGTATTCGAAAGCCCGCTTATACGACATTATTGTTTAAAGCGAAAACCGAGCGGTAGTTTATGATTCGAAACGAGAAAGCCCTAGCTATAGGCCTGCTCTTCCCATTTACCAGAAATATAGGAAACTATATGTTCCCAGAACTCTGTCTCTGTTAGTATTTGCATTGACAAGAAAATCTACCATGTATTGCCTATGGCCTAGGGAAAGCGGCGTATATTAGGTGGGCATTATCATTTTAGTCTCTAAATTACAATGCATGAATCAAATTCCACATTTCACCCACGCACTGTCTCGTGCCCAGCCTATTTTTCCATAATTCTTTGTTTATTGTACAATTATGGGTACCGGTATTGCCGCCGCGCGCGTGAGCGTGAGGAACGAACCTTGGCGCCAAGCATTCACGTCTGGGCACGAGACAAACCCACGCTCACTGAAAGACGCCTTGCGGGTTTTTGGGGAATGGAGTAATAACCCACGGAATATTATAATTATTTACCAGCTTAATCACATACTAGCAATAGTCTTAAACAGCACAATGCACCAGCGATAATTAATAAACAACAACAATCAAGTGCTCATGTAATACCCGTTATGTTAAAGGTACTTAGGTACATAAGAAATGATGACATAAGAAATCCTAAAGGATACTATTTAGAAGCGAAAAGGAAATAATAAGAATAAATGAGGAAATGAGTATACAATGTAATCATTACCGAAACATATAATCGTTTCACACTAATCATCTTCATGCTCGGGTGTACGCGGTAGCCAAGGTTGTTGGCTCATGAGCAAAACGCTTGCCTTTGGTACTCGAAGCACTGGTTTTAGTCGTCGAAGTTTTTGTAGACGTGGAGCTAGTGGACGTTTTTGTCGTCTTGTCATCTGATTTTGTAATAGATGTAGATGCAGACGACGTAGATGTTTTCGTTGTCTTATCATCTGATTTTGTAGTAGAGGTAGAGGTAGAAGATGTAGACGCCTTAGTAGAACTAGTAGACGATGTGCTAGTCGTAGAAGTGGAGGTTTTGCTAGTTGATGTCTTTAAAGCAAAATCTTTAGTTAGGTTCAAGTGGTAGAAATAAAGGGATTGGGAGCTTACAGGAGCTATTGTGCCTGCGGTTGCAAAGTAGTCATCCAATGCGTTTTCAATCTGGGCTACGTGGGCATATGCGTCTGAAGATGAAAAAAAGGGTAGGGTCTCAGATTGTATTTTCTGAATATCAAGGCCTGTATAAGGCTTATCTCTCCATCGCTCTTCCATGGGATCGATGAACTTAGTCGTTTCAGGGTAGCCAAAATTTGCCAGTTGTGTGACATTGAAGGCCCCCATCATATCATGATCCTCGTGTACTAAGTTATGGCCTAAAAGCTATTAGCAGGGGAAGTTTGTATATGTATGATGAGAGCAACTTACAGTGAAACATATATACACCATCCCAAGGCACATATTTGGCTATGACTCTAACCGTTTCACTTGTTCCAAGCAAGACAACATCTTTAAGGGCCACAGCTTCATATGGTTGAACCGAGCCTCGTCCTCCGCTACGCGATATGATTTGGAAATCGATCAAATGGATGTGAACCGCTAGATGAAATATCAGCATCTAACAAAGACAACGTGTTCAGAATAGGAATCAGATAACTCACGATGGGACCATCCACCGCCACCATTCTGAAGTTCCCAAACCTCGGTCAATCCTCTGGTCGGCTTTGCCAATATGCGGTTTTTCACGTCAGCAAAAGCAACGCCGTTGATTTGCCATTCGCCATTCCTACCCAAAGTAAGCAAAACCAAATAGGCGCCACTTATCGCGAATCAGCACATATACTCACGTTCTCTCGAATCTGAAGGTTCTATCGGCCCCATTTTTAGGCGCTGGTGCACCGAGATCCCTCAATACCGAGGGAAGGGCGCCATTACCGCTCGTGTCAGAAACAGTGTTTCCTACTCGGAATTGCATGACACGATCGGTCCCGAAGTAGTCTTCGTCTGCCATTACTCTACGATCATTCTTCAAGGTCAGGTTTTTCCCAGCATATTGCGAAAAATCGACGACTACTTCATATCTCTCGGCCATGGAAATGTAAAGATCGTTCGTTTGAACAGGGCGAGATAGGTAGCCAGCATCAGATGCAATAACGCTGAAGGGAACGTTATTTGTACCATCTACAAGGGATAAGTGATACGTCCTACTAATAGATGCATCCAAAAGTCTGAAGCGGTATTTGCGCGGCTCGACATCGAGATATGGCCAAGGTTGCCCATTCTATCCTCAATTAGATTTTTCCACTTACCTATAATTGTATATTCCAGATGCTTCTGGAGTGATTCTGTGAAACTTACCACATGGATCACATCTCCGTAAAGGCTTACTCGCTCATTTTCTGGAGAGACCAATTCACCGTTTGAAGCATATTGTTTTGCCTGTATGACCAAAGGAATGTCGTATTTGCCCGCTGGCAGCCCAAGCCTAGCCTCCTCCGCTGGGTCTGAGAGAATGTAGAAACCGACTTGACCATAGTAGGCATTAACAGCGGTAATATGAACAGCATGGTCATGGTACCAAAGTGTTCTGGCGGGCTGGTTGTTAGGGTAGTAGTAGTCCTGTAAATTTATAACATTAGCACTTTTCTAAATTCTGCACCAATCTTTCAACTGTGTCAAAATGGGATGTATACGAACCTTATAATTTCCAGGCGCTATCGTATCCTCAGCCCAACCGTCAAAGGGCGCCCTAGAAAAGGAACCATGAAGATGGATTGCAGAGGGTCTGTCATAGGCATTGACAAACCGGACAAGAGTTTCTCTGCCCTTGGTAATCTTGAAAGTTGGTCCTGGAACGATTCCATCATATCCTACTAGACTTGTTTTGCCGAGATTTGGGTATATCTGGGCCTGAAGTGGCTTGATGGTGATTTCGTAGAAATCGATTGGAATTCCCGTTGTTTGATTCACATAGGTACTTTTATCAAACTAGTCAGTATTTTCTTCCCCAACTCTATGATATGTTTGTAGGAGCAAAAAACTTACGCCTTAGGGGCAGCTACTGGCGCTTGCGGCAATGGGAACTGAAAAAAGTAGTTATACTTCAAAATTTTGTCAGTTTTCGCTTGTATATCCTTGTGGGAATGGAGTGAAGTACCTGGGGGCTCAGCCAGTCATTCTCCCCAGCCAGGACAAAAATTGGCAAAAGAAGAGCTAGAACACCGGCTGCGGATAGCCACGAAGAGAACATTCTGACGTATCTTGAAAGACTCAAGCTCTTGGTTACTCCAAAAAGGAGAGAGGTAATTACAATCTAATCTGAAGTTCATCAAAGGGTAGCTGATGGGGTTTTATATCATTGTTTGAACGTTAGCACTCCTTCCCATTATTTACAAGGCGCCTGAGGCATATGGCAAAATATCTTTGGCGTTTTCCTGGTTTGTTGTGCCACGTGAAATGTCTTTGATCTGAACCTTTTGTGACCCACTTTGTCATTGACATGCATGGAGAGCTCCAGGCGTCAAAATGCCTGTGCAACTTACACTCCGAACCAGAGCATTAAATAGCCCACGCCGAACATACCCGCCCCACAGCCAATATGCATGTCTAATGGTCATGGCTGAGGTACAAACTACTAATTTTCATCCTATAGTAGTCGAAAATAACTAAATGGCTGGTAAAACACGAAGAAAATATGCACAGAAGAGCTCCAACACTTTTCGTGCTCGCTAGTTACTACGGTATTAGTAACGAGGCGCTGAAACGAGAACTGATATTTGCTGATCCCCCCTACTGTCGGAGCTTCAGGCTATGAAGCTACCCGTATTCTCATGGCGTTTTTAAAACGGATCACCTCTTCACCCTATATAAAATACCTAGCTAGGTTCAGAGAAGTTTGTATGATATGCGGACCTGGCCCATTTTAAAAACGTCGTGAGAATATGAGTACATATTCTAGATTGACAGCCTACTGGGCTGAGCGTGGGATTGTCCACACTGTAATTAGTTAGCCAGGTCCTAGGCTCCTCTATATAAATCCCCATATGTCTCTTTCTATTTGATCGCTAATCCACGCCATGTGCAAGGGCCAGTCAAGCCCCGAGGAACATTTTCCTGTGGCGTCATTGCCCCTTGGGCGATTGCCCTACCAATCAACATCTTCAACCATACATCACTCATGTCCCAGACGAATCGCCAAGGAATTTTCGAGCAATACCATGTTGATCTAGACCAGATATGTCTCAATCCTCCCTCGCATATTAAGGTAAAAATAGGAAATGCTTAACCCATCCTCTCAGTGAAATACCCCCAGCACCTTTTTTTTCTCTTCTACTCGGGGCAGGCAAAAAGTACCCGGAAATGCAAGCTGTATGAACACTATTCTGACCAGCCAAACCACAAGATTTTACTTAATCATCGAATCAACTAAACCCTCCAGCAGCTTGCATTTCCGGGTACTTATTGCCTGCCCCGAGTACTGCGGTATCGATATCATGCAAACACAACTGGATGAAATAACGGAAGGGCTCTTTGAGCTCGAGAAAAGATTGCCACTCGCAACAATTCCCCCGTTAACAAAATTTTGTCAATTTTGCTACGTGTCAAACATCTGAGCCGAATATTACCTACTTCCGCTTAAGGCTTCTTGACACGAACGAAAGGCGTAAACCTGTAGGATCACCTAGCTACAGTTTTCTTGGCAAGGCAAAGTTGTCCCATCACGCTAGGCTTTGGGAACACTAATCCACTTGGTACAGGTCACTGCATCGTGTAATTATACCTATCAGCACCTATACGTGATGTTTTAGGTGCTTCTTTTCAGCTTACAGCTGGAAAATCCGCATACCAAGAAACTTAAAATAATACTGCTGAAGCCTTCTTGCCAGGCCGTGAATGGACAGCAGCCAAATTTGGTTCTTAGAAAGGAAAATGTGGGTCTTGGTATCTTGGTATGCCAAGAGATGGGCTGTGATGTCACACTAATCTTGAACATAACATATGTTTGCCCTTTCCGTAGCCTTATTACATATAAAGACTAGATAAATTCGCTGTTCATCTTCTCTAATCTTTTGCAAAGCAAAGGGAGCAACTCCCGAGTCACAGAGTTCGTATCACAGAGGAACGAGGTTCCGGACTCAAGCTTTGTGGAACGGCAACTCGATCACTAGTCAAGTGGTGACACCTGACTAGATACGCCAAGATCTGGTGGCGCTATTCCTCACGCGTACGGCTCTGGCCTATCTGTCTGCCTGCCTAATATGCTTGTGACTCCCAAGAAAAGTTCGACGGCCTCCGCTCGGCCTAAAATAGGCCCCACTTATCAGCTGGTAATCAAGCAACTATTTCTCCCTCGTCTTACCGCAAGTCAGTCTGTTTCATAAGCTTTGTTGTTATTCTAGTGCTGTATTTCGATCGTGAGCCTTTTGAGAATTAATTCAAATCGAAACGAAGTTCAACTTACCTAAGCTAATACAAATTAACAAGAAATCATTCGAGTTCTTATAAGCTTAACCATTTCGCATAGTGCCTCTTCAGAACTGAAGTACCCCAGCTCTAAATCTAACATTCGAGCGCTTAGACTCCGTATAACGGTCTCTACGCTCTGTTTAACGCCATGTGTTAATTCACCAGAGAGGCTTGGGTTATAAACTCAGCACCATTAGCAACTAGAAAGGCGAAGCCCAGCTGTGGGGACAACACCAACTACACTCAATATCACGAGAATGTTGGGCTAATTTCAGATTTTACTTTTGACAATTGCAATGCTAGGCGCTTGCGATCTGTATCTATATATGTAATTACAACTAAAGCTTAAGTGCCGGCTCGCTATATACGTGTAACATCTGTACATGTGTATACAAAAACAGAATCATGTATAAGGCCTTGATGTTTAGTTTAACTCTTTGACTCAATCCCTCGCTTAACTAGGATCGGATGTGTAGAATATGAATTAAATGGTCCTAGGATAAGGCTTATATCTGGCATATGTAACAGTTGCTCATAACAGTTAGCACTACCAATTAAATCCCTGAATACCACAGAGACCCGAGGATAGAGAGAATTTATCAATCAGGTGCATGATTTGCAGCTCACCCCCTTTTATCACCGGTTTCCGACTCTGCTACATGACATGCAAGGTCTCGTTGGCTATAAAATACAAATCACGCGTGGTACCACGCTGATCTCAATCAACAAATGGGTATCAAACAGGTAAACCATGACCAAAAACACAGATAAGCCCATCCTAAGCCACAACTTGAGGCTTTAGGGATCAAGCCTCTGGGAACAAGCTAAACCTAAATCGGTACGACCAAAAATACGAGTAGATAGTCTGAGATGTCGATCCGAGTACATCATTTCGCCCCTAGAAATAAAATAAGGCTTATATGGCTCAAGTAGATACTCTAATTGTAGGTCGATTACATATCGATCATTTGGATCGGAATATCGCAAGTTGTAAACCATTTCGACGATGGCTATATACGATGGTCAACCATAAAGCCAGTAGTTTTACAGGCGCTCAGGAAGTTTTTATCTATTCGGGATACTAACTCTAGGTTGCCTCCACGTCTCTGAATTTACCATATTTTTATTTTGAGGATTTTCCTTGGAGTTTCTCGACTACGATTCGCACTAGTCATCTCATCCAGCCCAGCTTTACACGTGGGTTTCAGTCGCCTGTGCCTACGAAAGGGGAGATCTGAGACCCGAAAAATACTGGTGTCCTATGGAGACAGGTAACTAATACAGTGGTTCACGGGGTGACGGCGAATCCTGTCTGATGGCGAGCAGGTATTTTCACAGCATACCCGAGCACGGAGCACTATTACAGAGTTATCATCTCACTAGCCTGGCCATCTATTGGCCCAAAATCCTTGTTTGCCATTAGACGGGATTCGCCATCACCCCGTGAACGACTGTAGCTACTGTGAGTATCCTGTGGAACGCAGAATTTAAAAATGAAATTTAAAAACAAAGAAGCTTCGTCTGGGCGTAGTTATTCTGCCCATCTGTTCTGCTTCGGTAGTTGCAACTTACAGCTGCAGGGGACGGAGTGGAACGGATAATTTCAGCGGGTGGTCGAGATCTACAGGCTCGGGAGTAAGCGCAATGGGGTTTTGCAAGGGGTTATGTATGGACGTAGTACAAATATTCCGACGGCACGGCTCAATGGAAGCCCAAATCTTCAAACCCCACACAAGGTCACAAAGGTCACAAATATCCATCAAACCAAAACACCCCTACAGCTAAGAGACGTATATATTTAACCTTAACACCACTCGAGTGACCATTGGTGGATTAACCGTAAGTGCTTTTTAGACAATTGCAATCGATCGCGGTAGGGTAAGCGGAGTAGCTACAACTTAATGGGTGGGGGCTAACTCTTCATTTTTTCCATCAGAAAAACAGTAATTAGAAATCAACAGTAACATACCCTCCCCGTATGATCCATGAGACACCATTTCTTGGGGCCCCGCCTTGGGGTTTTTTTACCGCCCGCCTCGAGCCATTCGAGGGTACATAACAGTAGAATGTGGAATACGCTGGAGTCGATACCTCTCCTCAAAATTCAACTCCTATTACACTAACCTCAAATCTAGTACCGAAATTGATCTATTCAGAAGTCTGTGTTTATAATTAGCGGCAAATTGGTCTGTCACTTTCTATACAGAAGGTTCAACACATATACTAGTAACATTTGTTGTCATTATGGAAAGTGTTGTCCAAATACCTCGAGCCACAGGTACCTCAGCCCACCTCCAGCCATATCTTTATTTTCTCAACTCAAGCTTATAGCGAACCACTAACACTCACGAGGCGCCTCGAAGTCTACCTCACACACTCCTTGAGGCGCTTCGTGGGTCACATACACACTATACTCTCCCGCAGCTGTAGGTTCAGCCCCTAGCTACAGTCGGTGGATAACAGCTCGTAAAAGTCTCACCCAATTCCCGGCAAGTTTTACGCCCACCGCTTTGAGCCTTGGATTATGTTTGAGCCACTATATTATATTTGCCATGTGCGTACAGATTGTGAACCATACTATTAGGAACGCAAGAATCTAGCAAATCAAGAAATTGTAAACAAAAAGTTAATCTCTCTAGGCCTATAACATGGCAAGTGCTATGTCGGCGACTAAAGTATTCGTAAATGGATTGAAAACTGTCCTTGGGATCATGCCTGTTAATTAGCCCATCATCAATGTTTTTCACGATATCTATATATAGGTACTAGATTCTCGACTCTGTTCCTCTAACACTAATTACAAACTACTGCATATATGGGCGTGCTAGGCTAATAGTTTGGCGATGAATAGATAACCTCTCACTGATATATAGCGTTCAAACTTAGTGCACTAATCCACACCTGTACTAAAGGTACTACAATGCTTTGACCCAATCGATTAAGCTACCTCGAGACACGCATGTATCCTTCCAATCGTCTCAAGCCCGTAGTCAACGTCCACAGTAGTCAAGAACGGGACAAAGCAGGTGGCGTTTACGTGGTGAGATACACCCCTAGTACTAATCATTAACAATCGCTTACGTCCAATGTCTCGCGAAACAAAAGTTCTTGCAAAACCTAACACGCTATTTCTCGGTAGGAATGATATGCAAAGATAAGCGCTTTCAAGCCCCCTATCTTATATAGCTTATCGAAATTGCCCTTCCCTTTCTCGGATCAAGGCCTAGCTGGCAGAAATGACCCTGAGATAGCTTGTTAGATACATTGCAAAGCTAGGATTATCTACATCTAAAGGGATAGTGTATAGAAGCGTAAAGATGCCGAAAGTTAACTCTTATCTAATCGATAGTAAGTTTATGGAATTAGAGGTACACGATACTCTCCGTGGCTTCCGGTAGCCAACCGGATTGTATGAAGCATAGTGGCCGTGTTTCTGTAGAAAACATGGTGTGGTTTGGATCGTAGATCGGCGGGCGTAAAAAATCGATTTCAGGTTTCACAAATGCCCCTTGCGCAATGGGGCCAGCCCTCGTTTTGGCAAACAAGAGGATCATCGCTGCCAATCAAATCACTAGATACTGGAGCTGAATCCGTTTACTGGAGGAACCTTAATATTGCAAGTTGGCTTTTGAACCTAACTAGATAGAATCGCAGCTAGGGGTTCAACTATCCCCGATTAGAGGCTAGACACTTAGGCAAAAAGTTAAGAAGTGCTAAGATATTAACGTTAACGTCCACAGGTTTTTTGAGTCTAGAGTATATATGTTGCAATTGGCCAAAGGGGGCAATAATTAACCACCAGCCCTATAGAGAGAAACGGCAAACTGGGAGTGTTCGAGATAAATTCAACATTCGTTGCCAATATTACTAACTCTACAGGACGAGTGAATGAGCACTTCCCCTCTTTTAGACCAGACAGAGTTCAGACAAGCCAAGGCTTAACCGAACCCCTTTTATCGCCTATGCTAGAGCAAGTACTCAGAAACGAGGCAAAAGGCTTAGATTTCGCTCTCCTATTATCATGCAAACTTGTGTGGCAAAGGCCTTGCGTGTTTTTTGAATTTTGCGTGTACTCATCAGTAAGAACTCATTTACCTACATGTAGTCTCAAAGTTGCCCCACCCCTGAATTTAATCCACCTCATATATAGTGTATCTACAAAGCATGTTAGCGAGTATGGTAGACATCAAGGTCTTCCGAGAAAGTACTGCGCATTATTCAGCTCGAAAAGGCTTGGAGCGTTAGTGATCTATGTACATACCGACCATAGAAACAGTGTACATGTAACTATATGTACTTAACTAAGTGGTTTATAACGAGTGAGAGGACAGCAAACAGAAACAAAAAGCATATCATAGATATTTGCATTCTAGGTATACCAGTTTGTAGGGTCTCGTCAGCTAGCTGTCATTTTTGAAGATAGATTCGAAGTTAACGATTGACACACCGCTTCATGATCATGGCGAGTAGAATCGAGAGTACCGTTACTGCCCGTGGACTTTTCTACGAGTATCACCGAAAGTATCATCAAGTCTATAAAGCCTCCGTACCCTGTAGGCTAAAATTAGATTACAGTTTGCATAATTAGAGGTCTCTATTCCCCAAAAAAGTAAGCTAATGAAATAGCATAGAAACATCATCTGTTGCAAATGGTTTCCTAGTAGATACGGGCTCCGGCGATCAAGCAATCAGTGCTTAAGCTGTCTATCGGCGAGGTCCCTCGGTGCTAGCCTCAGCATGCATGATTGAGCAAAGACATCAGGGTACGGTTTAGAATAGGAAATAGTACGGGAACCTTTGTGGGTAGAGAAACAAGTATATAGACTCAGCGCGTAGGCAGGCAGGAGAGCGAGCAAGCAATCAAGCTATTTTACTACCCTTGGTACCCGTCTGTTTCAACATCATCTGTTGGATATATGGTATATATCCATAGGCTTCCTAGTGTCTCATTTGGTACGTCACTACTCGGGATACCGAAGACGTTCGGTATAGTCTATACTGCTAAAGGGGGTTGCTCGGGCCGATCTATTCGGCGCCCAAAGAGCCCCCATAAACCTGTTTATATATGACTCCATAGGGAGTATATATATGGAGCTCTTCTCCCGTTCGTCTATTCTAGGCATGCTCCGTCTCCTCTACACAATTTTTTCTGAAAAACACCTTCCTATTCGGGAAAGCCAACCTTCTCGCAAAACTCAAAATATCACCTTATCTCTCTAAAACCCAGCTTCACCGTAGCATTAGTGATGACTGATTCCTCGACCTTCTCGCCCTTTATCGGTGGCAGAAATCTCTCTACCACCTCCTTTCTTCCACCCGTTTCCTCTGCGCCTTCCAGAGTCAGCTCCCCTGTTAGGCCTTCAACACCCACGATCATCCCAACCGGCGTTTTGACCGGAATTCAAGAACTTCTAAACAAGCTCATCTCGCAATCACCACTCGGACAAACGGGTATCGCTCCCATCTTTGAAGATGTAGCACTAGCCGATCCTTCGCGCACCGAAGCCATCCTCATTTCTTTGGCCATCAACACAACTCACCTCCTTTCATCTATAGACGCAAGACTTTCTAAAATGGAAGAGACTCTCTCCTCACCTCCATCAATTGGGGCCTCAACCCAATCACAGAACCCCATCCAACTGAACCAAATCCAAGCAGCTATCTCGAATCTGACGGATAAAGTCTCCTCCCAAGCCAAACGTTCCTCGGAACAATCCGGCCCAGCTCCACCCCCTCCCGCCAAGAAAGGAAAAAAAACCTTTGCCGAGGCGGCTAAATCTGCACCCGCAAAGACCAACACAGCAACTGCCAGCGCACCAAAGCAAGATGCAAACAACCCAAAAAAAGACACCAAGGAAAAAGCCGCGCGGCCCCTTCCAACGGCTGAAAGACGTTTCTTCGCTTCACGCTTTAATGCCTGTCCATTTACTGAATCGGCTGTTCTTGCCGCATCACTCCCTGTCGCGGTTGGTCGAGCTCTACGAGCCGCCCAATTCCCCAATTCACACTCAGTTGCCCTATCCGTTACTGTTAACGATCGGGGAACCGTTACATTTACCGCAAACCCCTTTACTCCCGCCTCTGCATTTGTTCCCTACTTTGCCGCTATTCTCAAAACACTCAACGAAACATGTCCCATTGGAGACAACCCATTCAACCCCGTCCGAACTGCGCCAACTGATGTCAACGTAGTCATCCACAACATCCCCACCTTCGCACTACCAGAGGAACCAAAAGAACTGAGTTCTTCGCTATCCGAAGCTATCCTATACGCTGCTGATGTACAAATCACCGGCGCACGTTACCTCAAAACCGACCCTGCCATCCGAGCAACCAAAAAAACTACCTCCATAGTAATCTCATGCTCTGTTGACGACGCAAAAAAAATCGGCTCCTCCATTAAACTCTTTTCACGACCACACAAAACCAATCTTATGTGGTCAGCCTCCCCTTCAACCCAATGCAAGAAATGCTGGGGCTTCGGCCATGCCACTGCCGGATGCAAATCACCAGACACTATTTGCCCTATCTGTTCAAACCACCACCCTTGCCACGAACACCGTTGCTCCATCCCAACCTGCCCCGGCGGTGGAGCGGAAAAAGCCATCATCAACTGCTGCGCAGTATCTCCATCAATCTGCATCAACTGCAACGGAAACCACACTGCCACAGACCTCCAATGCCCCACGCGCAAAGCGATCCAGGAGAAATCTAGTATTTCATCAGCTGTACCACCTCCAGCTGATACCTCCATGTCGAACGAATAAATATGTCCCCCAGAAGAAATAAACCCTCTACCCCTCCCCCACCTCCTTTCACTATCGTGCAACACAACTGTGCTGGTAGCTCAAAGATATTTCACACCCTTTTTTCCCAATGCAAACCAACACCCTCAATCGTTGCCATCCAAGATCCCTATCTATGGAACAACAAACCCCTACAAGCACCCGGCTTTTATCTCTTAATTCCATCAATACTCCCAACACAAAAAATTCGAGTTTGCTTTTACATATCGATCCATTTTATCAACAGCCACCAAACGGAATTTTTAATCGAAAACCATTTTAGAGACGATATAATCTCTCTACGTCTTACTTTTAAAAATCCAATTTTCAACTCCTCCTTTTACTCACTCAAAATCACAAACATCTATAATCGTACAAGGAGCAATTCCAGCAATCACCACATTCAACCTTCGCAAATATTTTCCTCCTCATCCATTCCTACCATTATCGTTGGTGACTTTAACATTCACCATCCTTCCACAGACCCTCTCCGAACTATTTCCTCACAAGAATTCAACGAAGGGGAAAAATACCACCTAACCGCTCAAAACCTACTATATACATGCCTAAACACTCCTGGGATTTATACCCGCTTTCCCTATGACTCTCACACTAGACCGAGTGTCCTCGACTTAACATTTTGCAACCACCTTGCATCACCTTTTATCAAAAAATGGGACGCTTTCACGGATTGATTTAGAAAAGGAATCAGGGTTTGGTTATTGGTTTTGCTATTTGTTCGGATGGTTTCATAAGTTTTTGTGGTTCGGGTATTCTTCGGTTATCGGGATAATGTCTTTGTGTTTCGGTTGTTGTCAGGTTGTTGTTGGTGTTACTGTAAAAGCGGGGTATTTAAAGTGAAGGATTTCGGTCGTTTATGTTTTCCTTTCTCTTCTTTCCTTAAGCAACGTTCTCGTCACTTCTACCTGTATTATCTTAATACAAATCTCGGTTCTATCTCAGAACCTTCGCTGTCGCTGTGAAACATCGCCGATACTTCGCCTTGAAGTATACACCCCGTAGAACTTGTAGAAATACCGCACTCTTCGAACGAGTTAGGATCTCGCTTAAGTAGCACTGCTCACCTTCAGGGATACTGAAGGGCTTAACGAGAGCCTGAACCGTGAGAGACGCCTCCTCCAATTCTACTGGATCAGACCACATACCCATTATCACACACCTCCATACTCCTCATCATGCAATTGCCATGCCATCACCCGACTGGTCAAAAACCAATTGGAAAAACCTCACGCCGATAATTCAAAAAATCAAAATCGCTCCCCCTCCTCCGTCACCAGACCTTGATCAATGGTTCAAAAAATCACTCAACTTAGTGACCACACCGATCATTCTAGAAACCCCAACCAAAAGACCTTCTAAATGGTCCAAAAAATGGTGGAGCCCTCTGCTATCCGACCTTAGGAAAATCTTTCATTCAATCAATCGATCCCACCGTAACCAATTTAAAGGCTCGAAAGCCCCCCCCTCCGCAGAAGTACGCAAAGCAAAATATGCCTACTTTCATGAAATCGCCAAATGCAAAAAGAACCACTGGAATTCCTTTTTAGCGAACGCGTCACCCTCCGACATTTGGGCTGCCAAAAGAATGAAAACCTCATCCTCTAATGATGTTTTTCCGAACCTTCCCAATATTAGCACTCCTACACAACTCGCCTCCTCACCTATCCAACACTTTTTCCCCCCGCGTATCACAAAACCTCCGCCCCTCTATCATCTCCACACAGACTTTGAAGAAATTGACTTCGACGAAATCTCTTCAGCGTTACGCGCCTCCTCCAACACATCTGCTCCCGGCCCAGACACTATCCCTTACAGCATCTGGAAAAAAATTAACAACATTAACCCAAATATTATCCATTCACTCCTTAATCCCCTAGCAGAATACGGATATCATCCGCTCCAACTCAAAAAAGCTTTCGGAATCGTTCTCCCAAAACCAAACAAAGAATCTTATTCTTCAGCAACCTCTTTCAGAGTCATTGTACTGTTGGAAACTCTTTCCAAAATACTAGAACGTATTATTGCAACCCGACTCGCCTACCTCTCTCGCTCAAACGGCCTCATTCATCCCAATCAATGCGGCTCGCTATCACTTATATCAACCGGAGATGCAGTCTCCGCTCTCCTTCATGATGTCCAGCTCCTCCAAGCAGCCGACAAGAAAGTCTCCACTCTCTTCTTAGATATTAAAGGTGGGTTTGACAACGTCAACCCCCATATCCTAGAAAAAAGACTTCTTGATCACAACATCCCACTGTATATGACCTCTTGGATCATATCCTTTCTTCATTCCCGCGAATGTGCCCTCTTATTTAAAGGGTCACCACGAAAATTTCTTCCCGTATCTGTAGGAGTCCCCCAAGGCTCACCTATATCTCCCCTCTTATTTTGTATCTATGTCGCCCCCCTTCATCTCAGCAACGCCTCTAAATTCACATTTTCATATGTGGACGATTTTGCCATCACAGTCTTTTCGCACTCCAGTAGGAAAAACGCTGGACTCTTAGAACAAGCAGCCCGCGACATTAACATCGTGGGTGATGCCATTCAAGTTTCCTTCTCAATTCCCAAAACAGAACTCATACACTGGACAACAATCCACAACCGACTCCCCCCTACTCCAGGCGCCTCCATCAAACTTGATGGAAATACCTTTCTCCCACAACTATGTATTCGTTGGTTAGGTTTTTGGCTCTCCCACAACTTCAACACGAATACACACTTTCTCAAAAGGTTGTCATCTGCCCAAAAAGCATTCTTTGCAATCAAACCTTTATCAACATCCGGTTCAGGACTTACAGGCTCCAATGCTCGTAAACTTGCCATGGGCCTTATTCGACCAATACTCACTTATGGAATGAATATACTCATTCCATCGATAACTATCTTTAGGAAACTCGATCCGTTCTGGAACTCTGTTCTCAGATGGATCACGAACTGCTTTTCATCCACAAACATTGGCGCTCTCACCCGAGAAGCAGCACTCCCTCCCACAATGCCATACGCTAAATACCTCAGAAGACGCCATGCAGTACGCATAGCCATTCTACCTGTGTTATTTAACCCCGCATCTGCACGTCTCCCACCAAACTTCCAAGCAAATGGTACCCCTCTCCCACTTCTCAGGAGCCATCTCAAAGGCCTCGGCCCTCGCAGACCTCGACCCTGGAACTCTAATGCCAAATCACGCGTCAGACCTCTAATCATTGACGCCCTCGCACACGAAGCATGGAAATTCCTTCCATGCAACTACTACCCCGGTGCGTCAGGCCCTGCCATCGACATGCCAAATCCTGATCAATCAATGATCCTCGAATCATGCAACAACGCTATTTTATCCCAATTAAAAACAGACTGGAACGAATACACTCCCCGCCCTCCTTACTATGAATACTTTACTACCACTATCCCTCACCCATTTATGAAATTCTCGAAATTCATAGCTGGGAGGCTCCACCAAATGCGAGCACACAAAAGCTACCTCAAAGCACACACATCCTGGTCTCATCCTGGACCTACTACATGTCCCCTTTGTGGCGACAGCTCCCAAGACTTTTCGCACGCAATACTATACTGTTTTGCTCATGAGGTTGAACGAAATTTATTTATTCCCTTTATAAATTCATTAAACTCTGAGTCGCCCGTATGGTCAAACCCGATTATGTTAATTGCCCTTGCTGAATTTATTTCAAAGACAAGGACAAATTTTCCTATTAAATCTCAAATTGATATTTCATATCTATCTTCATCTGGCTCGTCTGATGTTCTTTCATCTATTTCTTCTCATTCTATAACATCTATTACTTCTCTTTTAAATTTTTTTGAATCAATGGAAGAGTAAACTATTTGCACGCTGGATATATTTTAGGCTTATGTTAGCCATGGAGGGAATCTCTGGATTGAAATTTTCAGTTATAATTGTTTTATTTTTAATTTTTGTCAGGAGGGTTGGGGTGATAAGGGTTTTGTTCACGCTATAACTTCGGTTGCATGTGATATTCTTGTACCATTTTAAAAAAACAATGAAACAATGATTTAACAAAAAAAAAAAAAAATCCCGTTCGTCTATTCGTTTTCTCTTCTCTAGTTTACTGGACAGTCAATATATCAAATCTATTCATTATTTCAACGTCATCCTATGCCCACTGTCCGAGTGATATTTCATGATAATTGAAATACGCTTTACTTGATTTATTTATTACTTCACTCAATACACGTGCATTTAACTTCATTACATAATGCAACCAAATAATATACGGTGATTAATATCATTAGACTACTCCTTGACTACATGTACCTGCATGATCTGATCAGCCTAGTATGGTAGGCTCATGATTAGCTTTATCTTAAAGGCTGACACGGATACGAACACGGATGATGTTAAATAGGCCTACTGGGGCTATGATACTGTAATTCATATTTATTGCCGACTATCGGCAATTGCAAGGCAGGAGACGACAGCGATCTTATTCCAGAACAGAAAACTATAGCTCGTACCCCAGACATTAAAGAAACCAACCTTTTTTCTTCTTCCATATACATGTACCAGTACATGCTCTACTAAAAAAGCACGCAAAAAGCCACTCCGTCCAAATATTGGGTATATAAAAACAAAAAATAAACAAAAGGCGTCCATCGTTAACTATACATTATACACTTAAAGTCATCGCGTTAAAGCAAATGTCCGCCCACCAATACACTCCAAACGTTTTTTTGTTTCGCTAGCTATTATACATACAATAAACGAGCAACCGAAGTAACAACCAGACACCTTTCCGTGAGTCAAAAGAGCCAGTCAGTTTCCTCAGTACCCATAGGTGCAAACCCTGGCACCATTCCCTGCTGTTGTCCATTAGCATCTAGTACTGGTGTTCCCGTAGGGTGCGTTCCGGGAGCTACCCGTGGGAAATTGAACCAGTTGAAGACATCCAAATAGTCCAATGCTGCGCTGCCATTGTTTCCAGACGTATCGCCGTTGGATGTAGGGACGCCTAGGTGTGCTGTGGATCTTCGAGAATCTGGCTGGCGTGAAATCATCACGTCGACTGCGTACGCTGTCATTCTCATATCGGACAGTATTGCTACGCAGTTCCTTGAATTACTTCCGGATGCATCGACGTCCTGGTGATCTCCAGTTGTTACTCCGGTCACCTGGATCTGTGTTTGTGATAATTCTTCCACAACACGCTGGATTATGGTTGCATAACGCTCGGCGGTTTGATAGCATTTCCCCATTTCACGAAGTGCATCTAGGAAGAGTCGTACATCAGGGATCGTCGAGTACTCCGTCGTCGATGCGTGCACGAGCAGCAGACGCGCTGCGACCCAAACCGTGAAGGCGAACGTCGAGCCTAACAGATGTAGCATGTTGTTGGAGATCACAAGACGGGTCAAAGCAGCAATGTTCTCAACAGCCGACAGACACCGTTGGCCTGCGGAATACGAAGGACCGAATATAGTAGAGCGTGTAGTTGGATATGCCGCGGAGGAATGAAGTCGGATCACCGAACTAGAAAAATCAATCAATAACCCGAACCCGAACC
Source organism: Gyromitra esculenta (assembly GCA_038503075.1). Lineage (NCBI taxonomy): Eukaryota > Fungi > Ascomycota > Pezizomycetes > Pezizales > Discinaceae > Gyromitra > Gyromitra esculenta. Next base: position 2,123,895 of record JBCAML010000001.1, read on the forward strand.
CTAGCCCTAGAATCAACTACATACGTGTTATATGTAGCATGAAGCATTATCCAGGAAGGGTCAACGACTGTACCACCCAGATTGAGAGCACGCGTCAAATTTCCATACGACATTGGAAGAGAAAACTTCCATGAAGTAAGTGCCTTATCAAGGGTTCTGTATTTTAGTTGCCATGCTTCCACATCTGAGAGCACATTGATGTCGACAGTTTCCCGGAGAAACCGGTGAATCCTCCCCAATATCCCAAGAACCTCTATCAAATAAGAAAACGCTGACAGGGACTCGACGTTGTTAACGGACTGATCGGATCTCCGAGGTGTTCGAAACCACCGCGTGGTAACGTGCTGGTTTCGGTCCCACAGGTGATCTCGGCATGGGAGCAGTCTATCAATTTCTGACTCGTCCAAAGTCAAGTCTAAAGAGGTCCCTAAAGTCGTGTAGACATCCAATAGATAAACCATCCAAAACAACCGCCGCCGCCCTTCTTCCTCAACCCAATCTTTCGAGTCTGGTAATATCCCAGCACCCATCGTCGATATCTGGGGGAGAACTTCTCTGGACGGTTCTACTGCCAATCCCAAGTGTAGCGCCATTCGCGTTGTTAGAGCCAAAAGTCCCCAGCCCGAAGGTCCATTTGTCGACCCCACAACATCCAAAACCAATATAACCAAGGCCTTTAATGATTGGACAGATGGGTTTTCTAAGGCATAGAACACGACCTTGCGTTTTGCTACCGACCGAAAATGTGCTTTCCAGCCATCATCCAACCGCCTATCCGAACAGAACCTGAGGGTGGCCGATACAATTGCATGCATTAAGATGACATCGCATTCTTCAACCTGTGAGAGGTGGCGCCCAAAGAAAGAATCTACGATGGTTTGTCGATGGAGTATTGGACATGTTGGATATATATTTTGAAAGAATAAATCGACCATAGTGCAGAGAAGGTCATCAGTTGGAAGGTCATTGTCGAAAGACCTTGTGTTTGAGAGATCGCCTATTTGATTTTGTTCTCGAAATGCAACATCTGCAGGCATAACTCCCGCAGCGCTGACGAAGGGGCCTGGTGGCTGCGAAACTGCAGTGAACTGTGTTGGGGGAGGATGACTAACGGCCATCATCGGCTCCGTTGAGCCAGGATGGGATATCGAGGGAGAAAGGTGATCATGGGAAGCAGTTGAGGGCGAGGGGAATTGTGGATGAGAACTGATGTTTTGGAGATGGTTATCTAGAATCTGCGAGTGGTTGGCCAAAACTGCTTCTACACGGTCTGTAGCAAGGAGGTTAGCACTCGTCTCGAGGTCATCCATATCAGAATCAACTCACCAAGTCGCTCCTCCAGCTCCCGACCGATTCCAGCCCGAAGACCTGGCTTTTTCTTTTGTCTGTAAATGCATTCCTGTCCTGTTTTTATTTATTTACACAATATTAGACTAGTCCTGTAGCTGTAATATTGGTGGTGGTGGTGGTGGGGCCTAACCGTTTCGACTGCACCATCCACAACTCGGCTGTGCACGGTCGCACTTTACCTTCCTCTGTTTACAAGTCTCGCATCTTCATTTCACCATGAGCAACTGAACCAGTGGGGGAGGCTTTGGAGATTCGGGAGAGGCTCACGAGGAAATCCCGTCAATGCGTCTCCGTTTTCTCGCACCTTCACTTCCACCATCTCCTCTATCTTGTCTGCCGTCATCTTCAGAAGAATTATCATGATCGCTACTCCCCCTACCGTTCGTTGCAGAGCCGTTGCTATTGATGAGACTGTTCACAGCCGAGGGACGACGGAGGGCTGCAGGAGCAGTAGACGTAGGAGCAGGCGCAGCAGCAGTGGACGCGGATTGGGAATCTGGGGAGCCCATGATGGCGTGTTGAAATTTACGAGATGGAACACAATGCTGGCTGACTGGCTTGACTGGCTTGACTGGCTTGACTGGCTCAATCACTCACACACTCGAGACTACCGCCAGACTGGCGACAAAACCGATAGCGATGGAGGTGATGATAGAAAAGAAGAAGAGCAGGCAGCAGTCAAGCTTACAAGTTAGGTTGATGGTGACTAGGGGTCTCGATCCAACCAATCCCCGGATATTGGCGCAGGCCAGGCATAATTTTTTCGTCAGTCCTGGGATTGCAGGATTGTCATGATGGCTTCCCCGCCTTCTAGGTAAGCTCCTCCTCCTCAGTCTCCACACGGCAGGCGCCCCCAAGATGTTACCCCAGCTGTCCGAACTCAACGCCCAATCGGGTTGCTTGTGCCAGCTGGGGAATCCCCGCTCATCGTAACGAGGAACCTGGCGGGGATTTAGCCAAAGCTCATCTGTCCCACAGAAACCCTCCCAGTAAGGAGTCAATTTCCCCCCCTGCTCGCCCCAGGAACGACAAAATCTTTCATGTTGTTAACTGGACTGGTTCCTGAGAATAACCGCCTCGACAGAATGCATCGGGCTTGTCGGCAAACGATAATTATCGGACAAAAGAATGCATATCGGAAAAGAAAGAAAGGAAAAAAAAGCACGCAAGAAGAGCCTCTTTCTCTGCATTCTCTGTCTATTACATCTCCAAAAGAAGCAATTCCCAACTGTTGGTGCAACCTTGCAATAATGACAAAAAAAACCATACTTGCTGAGCCCACAACGACATGACATTTTCTCTCGCTCTCGGTTGTCAGTATCCCAACTTGGTCAAGCAGACATGCGCCCCAATATATCCTCAATCTATCCTCAGTTTATCAATTGCACGTTTGGTGCAAATGTCCGACGATTCGTTCGCTGGGTTCATGTGTCCCACATGTTCCTCCGCAATTCAACTGTCACTGTTTCATGAGCGCTTTCTTGATTGCTCAAACTCGTTATTTCTGACAGAAATTTTCTGTGGGCGCGTGTTACGGGAGATCCGTGTGGCGGTTGGAGAGCCGGTGGTCTGGAATGATTATCAGGCATTCCAATTTCTAATCCCGAGAATAAGTCGCGCTCCAGCCTAAAGCTACCTTGCTTCCCCGATGTAACGGCGACGCTTGCAGCTTGGGTCGGCTTCATAAAGTCTCACTCGACCATGCACTCTCGCGGGCATATCGTACGTAGTCCCCACCCTCCTACGGCTAGCTGGGAATTCAAACCAGTACCCGGCCATCCGGTGTACGCGTTATGTCCCTGTGCTCTGAAAGTCCTTGATGCTATTCTTCGTCAAGATTTCGCTTATCTTCGTACACTAAAAATATTTGGTGAGTTAATTCAGCGACAAGCGATTAAGGTAATTTTTTTTAGCGCCAGAAGGGTCGTGACCTACATGTGGTCGTGTATTAAGTTAAAGTACGTGCTATAACTCTCATACTTATAGGTGTCTATAGATATGATACATGTACCTCTTAGTGCCTTCTCGCTTTTATGGCTATTGGAACTCTGGCCTTATTTATTAACTTCGTTAAATGTTTCCCTACACCCGGAGCTATTTTGATCGGTGCCGACGAAATGAAGGATTAACCAGCGTGCCCACAAATCCGGCTGCCCACAAGCATTTGACCTGCCTACATCTTCCGGCTAAAGGGGAATCCTCAATATTTTTCTCCACGATCGCTTGCCATAGCGGCCGATAGATCCCTTCATCCCGAAAATCCCCAGGAACAAAACCGTTCAAAGGCCGTTCACCGCTACATGTATACAATCCGTACAATTGCTGGTATGTATCATGTTTTTCCTCCTCTTCTCTGGTTTCAAGTGTATAGGTTTAGAGAAAGAATAAAAAGGACTGCAAGATTTTTATAAGATTAACTTTCCGGGCCGGGCCGCATCGCGATAATTACAATTTTTTTTCTTTCCAGATCAAAATCAATAATTAAACCACTTGATCATATAGCGCTCGCCATACGTTAACGTTGCAGCTGGCATGCAAGGGGACCAAAACTTAATTCAGTTTATAAGCTAACTCGGATTTTATTTAATCTCGATCTAATCTGCAACCTACATTTATCGGCCATAACCTATCAGAAACTTGTCTAGCTGCAGCCTGCTCTCCGATAGTTTTAATGCTCAGGTATGCGTACGTACCTATTAAACGGGTAGTTTGCAGCCACTCCTATTGTGGAGTACAATGTCATGTACTCTACTTCTATTAGCCAGCTCCGCGCCAGCTCATGCCCGTTATAGTCACTCATCCGGGCCACTGGCCACACCTAGAATTGCCACTTCTGCAGGGTCGCTTACTGACAGGACCCTTTCTTGGAAGATACTGTAGCGGGTGCTTGGTATGGGACGCTAGATATCAGTGGTACTTATGCTGTATGTTAATACGGCAGTGTCAACTACCTGCTTTTCTGAAATATACGGCTGGGGAATATCGGTACACATCCCTCATCAGTGTCAACTGAGACCCTCGATTGTCGAAAGGTAGAAATGATGGTCCCATTTCAAGTGATCCCATTATTAAAGGGTAGGTGACTGAAGAGTGGGGGATGATTTTGGAGGGACTTCTTGCGTTCTTTTCACATACTACGAAAACATCCAAGTTTACATAATCAAACGGCTAGTGTACTACATGTACTAATAGTCAAAAGCTGTGCCAGACCCCCACCTGGAGGAGAGAGAAAATACTTGGTTGGTGTTAGAACCAACTTGTCTCCGAGAAAAGAAACATCCACGAGAGGACTTGTTCCATCCTAAGTGTTTGCGGTACTATGATCTTCTGTGGGAAGCCGTACTTCCTACTATAATTATACCTCAGTACTTACGTATAATCCACCTATACTATATCTAAGCATTTAGGACGGACGAGGGTATATTCTTCCTATAAGCCTATCCTGCCGTCATAGCCGTTCGTTTTTGTCTTCGTTTCAAGCTCGCCTATTATATTATAAATTGAAATAGGCTCTACAACTTCCCGTCAATCTAGATCGCTTACCTTTTACCTCGTTTTCCCCCTGTTCCACAACATGCTTGACGGTGCAAACGCTAATTCCGCGTTTTAACAGTCAAGCCTATCCACATGTGAAGGATGAACTTCTAAAACCCCTCAGCTTGGAATATCCTGATCAACATTTACCCCACAGATTGAGGATTTTTATATTGAGATTATCGAGTGGGGTTTACTGGTAAATCATAACTGCAACTAATTAAGGTACGTATACTTGCTTGCTTCTTTCTGATGGTGGGTTTTGTCTTGAAATATGTATATCTTAGTAATAAAAATAAGTTGACTATAGTCTATAGAAGAAAGTAAGCCATACTCCCTTTCTATGTCTCCTCTGGGCGCTCCGTCCATCCACCCTAACCCATATATATCTTACTTCTCTATATATCAATATCGATATTGATATATTCGCGCAATCAATCGAAAACCCGACTCTCTCACTCGATTTGCCTTATGTTCATTACACAAATGTTTTCTCTTAGAGGATCTCACCCAACCCAACACCAACCCTCTCAGTTTTTCGTCAACTGCAATTCGTTGTAGAAAAAGTTGTTTGAAGTATGGGGGGGGGTTTTTCGAACTCATGATCGGTATCCTAACAACGCTAACTTCAGATTGAGTAGATATCTACCGTTCACACAAAGTGCCATACGATCGACGGTGGTGGCGCTGGAATCGATACTTAATTTTTAGCGTTTTTCTCGGTGAAAGCTGCCGATACCGTGGCGTTTGGTAGGACAGGGCCTAAACCCGTTATATGCCGCTTGTTAAGACACCAGTTGAATAATCGAAGCTCAGCTTGACATTGAGGACTCGCCAGAACATCCTAGGAATTCTTCTTGATAAGGTTACCTGGTATTCTCACAGTTGCTAATATGATCGAGACCTATTAAAAGACAGGTTAACTGCCAAACGATAGTCCTGCGACACCAACATCGCCAGTACTGACTATATTCTGTGTTTTACTCTATATGTTTTGCTACATCTAAGGTACTTGTCGGTTACATGAGACGTAGGGGTTTACAATTAATATTCCGCGTCCTGTGCTACCTGACCTAAGTATCACCAACAGTTGCTCGCTTGAGGTTAAATCTCTATCTATATGAGCCAGGAACGATTACGTTGTGCATGTGGTGGTTTAATCTCGACAGAAAGTTACCTTCTCCCTTTCCCCCTTCCTTCCCCCTTCCCCCACACCCTGACAACAATATGTGTAGCATTTATCCCTCGACACTCCTTCGGGTATCCACGTGTCCAACAAATCACTTGTGCCTGTCCCGGTACTTGCGCGCGGACTATCGGTAACAGATGAAAGACTTTACGGAACTTGCCGCGTTTTTTGCGGATCTGAGGGCTCCGGTACATACAGGGTTCGCTTGACCTGAGAATTAGAATGCACGAATGCACACCAAAAATACGGATTTTAAAGAAATTAGGCAACCGGTGTCAGCAGTCAAACCTCCACATAATGGTTTGGAATTAACGGATGCCCCTATATACCTACTGGTGCCAAATCTGGACGGCCAAAGCGTATAACAGGCTTAGACTACTAGAGACCCACGCGCCGTGTATCACGACTCGATATAAACACTACAAAAGAACAAATAGCGCAGCAGGGCCTCCTGTACGCGTAATTGAATCGAGGCGGCTCGACCCCTCCATCCGGTCACTAGACTATCAGGTATCTTACCACCCTGATACTAATAGCTAGCTGGTCATGGTCAAAGATGGCAATGACCCTTTTCTTTCCCTCATTTCTTGGATAGGTACGTACACATAGTTTGCGTTATATGTATATCATGGCCGTCCATATAATACGAACGAACACATACACATTTTTAACTGCTGGAAAATCTGACCATGTCTTTCCAGTTTTATTAAGAGTTGTTTCAAAATATATTAGTTCACCCTCTCAAAAAGGAGCAGAGGTTGGTGACGAAAAACGAAAACCATAATCTTCTCTAGCGAACAGTCCGTCTGGACCCCCTTTTCCTAGATATTTTTATACTCCTGCACAGACACAATTCCGTGCAAGTTATGAGCCCACACTTCGCATGCGCGTTGCGGGGTCGAGGTTATCCGGTTCCCCGTCCATGCCCTTACAAATCTCCGCGATAAGGGCCGTGCACAATCCCAGATTCTGCTGTCGACGCTACAGACAAGGGCTAGGGCTAGGGCTAGGGACCTGGGTTCCTGCTGTATTTGTTTGTAAACCAGGTTACGGGAACTGCATGCTATTTATTTGGCAGTTAGCGCGCAAGATAGTTATTCCGATCGATTTGGTATATACCAGGTAACCACTACCTATAATGAAAAGCCCCTAAGTATATGTAGCACGTTTTTCTCTCTCATAAATGTGTCCAGTATACTTGCATCCGGAAGCAATCACCATTTACAAATCACTGAGTAATATCAAGGCTCCACTATGGATCAGATAACGGTAGTATTCGCGGAAGGGAATCTTTGGACTATTGCAGAATTTTAGACATGTTTACCTCTTTTCCCCGCTAGCCGATTGGGTAGCTATGTACATACATGTATACGTAGTACCTGCATGTGTGAACCCTATTATTTAATTACTTGGCCATTTAAGCTTTTTCTAGATACTCAATCATACTTGCAGTTACGTGATCTACGACATAAGGCTTCTGGAAGGAAATAGAGCTCTTAATTTACTGTGCACGTGTGCGCAGTAATTAGACGCAACTAGCTTTAATGTATGGTCTTGCTACCCACGCTATTGGCACTCCGCCAACCAATAAAGCGCACGTTACCACCTACATACAAATTAAAGAATCTCTATCTATACACACATTTACTACACAGGCGGTTTCCCGGTTCCCTGATGGCAGACGGCTAAATCTTGACATTGACATAGGTATTGATATTGTGGACGGGGAAAAAATCGTGAGTTATGGATTTTTTTTGTTGGCGAGAAATCGAGTAAGTACATAGTGTTGTGGCTATATATGATCAAAATAATGATCATATACAAGCATTGCGCATATGTGGTGCTTATTTGCGGAAATACCAGGTCATTTAGTTTCGTGAACAGTTTAATCATATATTATCACTCGATTTCAAACTGTTGTAGAAAATAAGGTATCGTGATATTGTGAATTTCATTTCATCATGAGAAAATCGTTAATCCTCTACTAGAGCATCTTCTGAAAACCAAAATTTCTTAGCCTTAGTGTGCGCCCCTAACCAAAATCCCCCTGAACTTTGGCATATATATGCAACCAATCTCGTTATGGTAGCCATTAACCATTGCCCACTCCCAATCCCGCACACTAAGTTAATCCCGGCGTCTGTTCTAGATGCACACCACTTGTCTTCCCCTTCCCCTCCCTCTCTTCCACCCCCGTTTCCACACCGACCATCCTCCGCTCCACCGTCTTCCCCCTGGTACTCCACACCCCTCCCGTGATCCCGCCTCTGTCAAACAGCCTATCCACATCCTCCAACTCCAACCCCTTCGTCTCCGGAAAGAAGCAAAACACAATCGGCACCATCAACGCATTGAACAGGGCAAAAATGATAAACGTCTTCCACCCAATATTCCCAATCGCAATCGGCGTGATTTCCACCACCGCAAACACAGCCATCCAGTTAAACGCACTTCCAATCGCCTGCGCTCTACTTCGTAACCTCGTTGTCGATACCTCACTCCCGTAATACCATGGCACGGGCAGCCACCCGATCCCCAAGAATATCTGGAATAAGAAAACCATAGCGCAAGCGCCGTAGGCGGCAGAAACCGTGTTGAGCGAGAGGAGGATGGACGCCATAGAAAAGCAGAAACAAAGGCCCATAGAAGAGAACATTAGTAGAGGTCGACGACCGAGTTTGTCGACTATCCAGAGGGGTATGAAGGAGCCGATAAGGTAAGTTAGCGAGGTACAGCCACCGAGGATGAGAGACATATTGCGGGACAGGCCCATGGTAGATTGATATACGACGGGGGCGTAGTAGTTGATCATGTTTGCACCTAAAGTCCGAGTGATTAGCTATGATGATATTTTATTTTATTTTCTGTTATCGAGTATGTATTTATGCGGGCTGAGTAAAAAAAAAGGGGGGGGTTACCAGTGGCTTGTTGCATAACCATGACGGCTATCGCAAGGCAGATCCTTCGGAAATTCTGGATCTTCCCCATTGCGAATAGCTCTTTGAATTTGAATGGGCCGCCCTCACTCTCCATTTTGACAGACGCTTCGATATCCCTATGGAGCTCAATAATGTGGGGGTGCTCCGGAGAGAATTCTTTCCCCTCGAGGTCAGCTAAGACCTGGGAAGCCTCTTCATTGCGACCTTGGGCTACGAGCCATCTGTTTGTTTTGTGGCAACGAATTCAGAACACGCCATTGAAAGGGAGAGATAACCAAAACGCTCAATAGGGAAAATCAAGTATTTGTGCTCCCTACCTAGGTGTCTCCGGAAGAAAGCAGATCTGTATGATAAGGAGGACAGCGAATATACCCTGAAAACCGAGCGGAAGTCGCCATTGCATTGGGCCGTCGGTGAAGGAGGTCCCATAATCCAACCAGTAAGCTGATCTTTCGGTCAGTAATCACGGATTATTATCTTTTTTTTTCCCGCAGTTGCACCCCACGGCAGCTGCAGGTGCCGAATCAAGATGCCGAATCGACATACCGATGCAAAGACCGAAAATCGTAACAACAGCTTGCGTCGTAAGTAGCATCCCCCTTACCCGTGCAGGGGAGCACTCCGCTTGGTATACTGGGATAGTACTGGAGTTGAAGCCGTTACCCTATATCCCGATCGTGATGTTAATCATAGATTCGCACTCACGATCCAAGTCAATGATCGAACGTACAATACCGGTGACGATCCTTCCAACAATTAATTGAGCTCTTGTGAACGAACTCGTTAATATGGCGGTGCCGATTAACATCGCGATCCCACCGGCAAGTATCATCCGTTTCCGCCCCATCTTTTCGCCGATGTAGAAACATAGGATGGAGCCAACTACACAGCCAATCTATTCCGATATCCACTTTCGTGTTGAGCAACAACGATCATCTCCTCTTCTCCGGATATAAAATCATGGAAAATGCATGTGTGTGAGAAAGCTCACATCATAGATGGCGACAATGGTGCCTTGTGTGGTGGTATTCGGATACCCGAAATCCTTTGCAAAGCGGTTATCAGCACCGATGATACCGCTCATAACACCTTTTGTCCGGAGAAAAAATGATTAGTGAGCGGATCCACATCCGGTAGCGGCGGGGGAGAGGGGGGGGTAAAAATGGCCGGTAAAATAAGAAATTGACTTGATTGTTATATTTACCTTGGTCGTAGCCCAGCAACAGGAAGCCTTGACAGCAGCATGCGGTGATAGTGTAGACGAGGGTGTTCCCATAGAGTTTGGGTTTCCACATGGTTTAGTAATAGGTTATTGCAATTGGCTATTGGTATATCCTTCTTCGAGCACCCTTTCCTTTTCGATGTGATTCGATTCTGTACCCTCTCACAAAAACTTCGATCCACAATAACAACGAAGTAGAATGGTGTAATCTCGTAGAGAAAGCTGGGAAGGAAATAAGGAGAAAAAGATAGATAGTTACTCGTCCCCGGTTTATAAAGAAAGAAGAGATCTAGGGTAAGAAGTCCATGTAGCGAACACTAATATACAACTACATGCAATATATCTCTTTTCCTAAGCGAACACTCCCAGTACCTGGGAAATCCGTCGTGGAATTCGGTTCAACGTTTTCCGATATACGATGACCTGGCTTCACTGCGGGAAGGGTCGATCACTGCAACTTCTGTGAGAGGAGTGAATGCCCGGAGTCTTTCCGTTAATACTGGGTTTCTATGCTTCTACTTCTCGATGGCTGCATGCACACCATTGCGGCACCGGCACATCGACTTAAGATTAAGGTGGTGGAGCTGCAATTAATTATGTACTGAATCACGGTTACACACCTACATATGTTGTACATGTAGTATGATCATGGTCATCACTCGGCGCGGCGGAGCCAAGGAACGGAACTATACTCATCTTAAGAATTACCAAGAAACGCATTTCTGGTTTAACCCCCACCACTTCCCCACAATACCTCCATTCGGAATAGGGTAAGGGTTTATGCGAGTGACAACACCTCGGAAAAAAGAGAGCTCGGCGGAACCTCGCTACAATGTTCGCCGAAACAACCGAGTGCGCGGGGAAGACAGCTAACCCCCAATTCCAATACCAATGGCGGTTAGTGGGGCGAGGGGGGCAATGGGAAAAATGTTTTGCGATTATCCCTTTTACCCCGCCTTTCCGTCTTCCCCGACGATGATTCGTAGAGAGCGCTGCCCTGCGGGTTGAGCTACGATACCTGGATGGGTTCTTGTTTTTCTTTTCTCTCCGTTTGTACGAAAAGAGCCGGTTGCTAGGAACTGGGAGTCGTGGAACCGCTGTACTGTCGTAACGGGCGCGGCGGTGGACATCTAGCTATGAGATGAAGCTGCAGCCAAGGAGGGAGGGAGGCAAATGCGGTTGCAGGTGTTTAAGCCGGGCTTCCTGGGGCGGCGGCCATGTGAGGACGTATCACAGAGCAAGGACTTACTCGAGTAGGTGGGGGAGGTCGGAGCAGTGTGAATGTAAGGTGCCGAGGGGGCGGTTGAAGCTGTATAGGGGATCATTTGTATTCCCTTATTAATCTAGTCTAGTGAGTGATAGATTGTGTCTCTCTCCTACTTACCTCCCCTAACTCCCCTACTACGGAGAATCGGCGCTCGCGTGTTCCTGTCTTCTTTTGGTTTTTTGATTTTGAAAATTTAAATCTAGGACCCTATAAAGCTTCGCTGCCACTCCCACACCCTTTCTCTGCGATTTTCTTCCTACTATCCCAGCTTCCTTCTTCCAATCTCTCCCAGTTTTCATAGAGCTTCCGCCATTCCCTCTCTAACCATGTCTGGACTTAAGACCTTTCCTACCATCAAGTCGATCAAGACCTTCGTCACTCAAGGCGTTGGTTCTGGCGGCGACTATCATAATGTTGCCGGTGGCCATTGGTAAAGCTCACATCCTTTAATTCCTAATATCTTACGGCCCATCCTAACAATGTATTTCCTAGGCTCGTCGACACGCCCATTGCCAATCCCATGTCACGGTTCGAGCAATACAAGCACTCCCGCACCTCCTGGGGCATCAACGTTCTCGGGTCCTTCTGCGTCGAGATCGAAGCCACAGACGGAACCAAAGGGTTCGCCACAGGTTTTGGCGGTCCTCCAGCTTGCTGGATCGTACACAACCATCTCGAGCGCTTCCTCATTGGAGTAGACCCCCGCAACCTGTCGCTGCTATGGGACCAAATGTTCCGTGCAACGACCTTCTACGGCCGCAAGGGCTTGCCCATCGCTACTATCTCTGTCGTTGATCTAGCGCTCTGGGATCTGCTAGGCAAGATTCGCAGGGAGCCAGTATACAAGATGATTGGCGGCGCAACGAGGGAGAAGCTGAGTTTCTACTGCACGGGACCAGACCCTGTGGCTTCGAAGGAGATGGGATTCTTTGGTGCAAAGGTTCCATTGCCGTATGGACCCGATGACGGCCATGAGGGATTGAGGAAGAATATAGAGTTCCTGAGGAAACATCGGGAGTCTGTGGGACCAGACTACCCAATCATGGTGGATTGCTATATGGCGTTGACGGTGCCATACACTATCCAGCTGGCTACCGCGTGCTTGGATCTCAATATCAATTGGTGGGAGGAGGTTCTTCACCCTGATGACTCTGATGGTTTCAAGCAGTTGAAACAAGCTCTACCACAGTTGAAGTTCACCACCGGAGAGGTAAAAGAACCCCCAAAAGCTCCCGCTATAACAATATAATGCTAACAGAATTCCACAGCACGAATACACCCGCTACGGCTTCCGCAAACTGATCGAAGGGCGCTACCTCGATATCCTCCAACCCGACGTCATGTGGGTTGGTGGTCTCACCGAGCTCCTCAAAGTCACCGCCATGGCTGCCGCCTATGACATTCCCGTAGTCCCACACGCATCCGGACCATACTCCTACCACTACGTCGTCTCGCAATCCAACTGTCCATTCCAGGAGTACCTTGCAAACTCACCGGACGGAAAGAGCGTGTACCCTGTGTTTGGCGATATGTTCACCAACGAGCCCATCCCGATTAATGGCTCGATGGACGTATCTGTACTCGACAAGCCTGGATTCGGATTGGACATTAACCCCGCAGCGAGGCTTATCGATGCGAAGTACCTCCTCAACCCTACCCCGCAGAAGGCTTTGACGCCAGTGCCGGTGACGAAGCAGGCTCCTAATGGCACTAACGGGACGACAAACGACGTCAATGCCTCGAACGGAGTCGTTAAAAATGGTGAGGCGAATGGTATACATTGACTATCAAAGAAATGGAGGAGGTGGTCCAAGTAGTGGTTGTGTACGTGTGTGTGTGAGCGTGCTTTCCGAATTCCGGAGAGATAGAATCTTGTGTAAAGTATCCGGTTTGACGACGACGTTTGGTCGTATAGCTAGAGAGATGAAGCTACGATACCTTTTTTTGTGTATTTTCATATGTATTTTCATGTCTGGTTTTTTTTTCGTTTTTACTTGTACCTATTTCTGGACCCTTTTTTTTTCGTTTTCTCATGTCATGAATATCATTGCAAATGAACGTATGTGTGTGTAACAGCTGCACAAACTCTCACCCGAGAAACCGAGACATCCGTGAAATTCTCCGAGAAAAAAGGCCGTCGCGCTATCACGTGACGAGTATCGTGTATCCTCCCCCGCAGTAGAAGTGTTTCATCCTTCCTTTCGTTTACGTTCGGGCCATTGGGTGTTAAACCCAGACATATAAGTCCAGTGCCCCCATTCGCTTTTCGCCCATTTCAAGTTCACAAGCACAAACCACTTGACCTACCGAATCCACCTCTCTCTATAAAAATGTCGGTCAAGCTCCTCACCGGTAAAGTAGTGGCCATAACTGGCGCAGCAACCGGAATAGGCCGTGCCATAGCCATTAGCATGGCTGAGCACGGCGCCGCCATATCAATAAACTATCTAGGCCCGTCTCAAACCACCGAGGTATCGACCCTCCGAAACGCTATCGAATCCGCACCCATATCCGGAAGCTTCCTCTCCATCCCCGGCGATATCTCGCTTCCGGAGACCTCGCAAGAGCTAGTGGCAGAGACAGTGAAGAAGTATGGTAAACTAGACGTCTTCGTATCGAATGCGGGAGTGTGTCAATTCGCCGATTTCCTTACTCTGCCGGCACCGCTCTTTAAACGCACGTTAGCGATTAACCTTGGGGGTGCGTTTTACGGGGTGCAGGCTGCGGCGCAGCAGATGGTTGCGCAGGGAACCGGGGGTTCTATCATTGGGGTTTCCTCGATATCGGCTCTTGTGGGGGGCGCTGGACAGACGCATTATACGCCGACGAAGGCGGGGGTGCTAAGTTTGATGCAGAGCTGTGCGGCGGCGCTGGGAAAGCATGGGATCCGATGTAATGCCATCCTGCCGGGGACCATCAAGACAGCGCTCAACGAGGAGGATCTAAACAATGATGCGAAGAGGGAGTATATGGAGGGACGGATACCGCTGGGAAGGACAGGGGTGCCGGAGGATATTGGTGGGCCTGCGGTGTTTTTGGCGAGCGATTTGTCGAAGTATATGGTAGGCGTTGCTCTCTAGATCTAAGTGAGATCACGTGGATTGATTGCTGATGGGTGTTTTTGGATAGACTGGATCGCAGTTACTCGTGGGTGAGTTTTTTGTATTCCAACTGTTATTCTGGCCGTGTACTCCAATTGCTATTATTGCCCTCCCTTCTCTCCCTTCCATAGCGATTGCTATTATCGCCATATCCTCCCTCCCCTATAGCTGCAATTGCTATTATTACCATATCTTCCCCTTCCCTTCTGAAACTCCAATTGCTATTCTTATCTTCTCCCTCATTGTGTACCCCGAGTTGTGGCTAACAAGGATGACGACACAGATGGAGGACTATTTGTCAACCTACAATAGCTCCCGTAATGCCGTACGGTTGAAAGGAGGTTTTCCTGTCCAAGATATATGCGGTGCAGAGTGTTTTTCCGAACAGAGACTTATTTCCTTCACATATATGTATCTATGGAGAACGGGAACGGGAACCATTCCCAGCAGAAGAACGTGGACATCTGCAATAGCAGATAGAGTAATATAGCAGACTTCATCCCATCATCGCATGCCGTAGAACCGCACCCCAGTGATGAGGATGGATGTAGATGGATGTAGATGTTTTATTCAGGCTGAATTGCACATCTCGAGAGGACACGTGAGGGAGTTGAGTGGATGTTGTCGGCTGATGGAGGTTAACTCGAGTTATCTCGAGTTGTCCATGGTGTTGCCTATCGGTACCGGACTCTGTTATCTGCACACAGACGGTAGTTACAGAGCCGCCGCGCCAACCGGAGGATTATGCAAGCACCTCTTCGCTTCCTCTGTACATGTAGGTACTCTATCTACTATCTACTGTCTCCAACTACTTCCTCCTCTCCCCCTGCAGAGGCTTACCCCCCCTCAATCCCACAGTTATCGGGTACGTTGCAGCGGAACTTAGGGCTAGTCGTCGGAGCCAGAAGAGCGCCTTACCGGAATTTCTACTGCAAAATGCTGGCCATTTCGGTGTAATGGCGACCGAGATGCGGTGACCGAGCAACCAGAGCCGCGTTACCCTGCTGTGCTGTACCCCACACTCAGTTCCTCCCATGCACGTCCTATCACTCGGCTACCCTGACTGCCGAACCCTAGCCCTGCATATCCCCTCCCTCTCCGTGGAGTTTCCGACGGCATCCCCGCTGTCTTGTGCCTTACTTTCCCTCTCCTTGTTGTCCATCATTCAGTTCTTTTCGAAATACTACCTGAAATCCAGTCTCTCAGCATATACCGTAGCACACAATGGCTCCCTCGCTTCCCCCCGCTGGCGGAATCTATGTCCCGGTACCTACGTTTTTTGTGAGCAAATCAGCATCAACCTACAATGCTAGCACACCTCCCCTCGATCTAGAAGCTCAGGCTGCACATTCAGTTCATCTTGCCCGCTCTGGCGTCCGTGGGCTCGTTCTACTGGGCTCAACCGGTGAAGCTGTGCATCTCACACGGTCAGAGCGAACGGTCCAAGTCAAGTATGTTAGAACTGCGCTCGAGAACGCTGGTTTTAAAGACTACCCGCTTATTGCAGGAACGGCGACGAATGGGATCGAGGAAACGATAGAATTATTGAAGGAAGCGAAGGAAGCGGGTGCGCAGTGGGGACTAGTCCTTGCACCCAGTTACTTTGGTGGTGCGGCGAGTCAGGATGGTATTATTGGATGGTTTACAGCAGTTGCCGATGCGAGCCCAATCCCAATCATGATGTAAGCTCGTTTCTCCCTCCCCCCTTTATATATTCCATTTTTCACTAATACGAGGTAGCTACAACTACCCTGGCGTATCAAACAATGTGGTCCTCCCACCCTCAACCTACCGACATCTCTCCGCACACCCCAACATTGTCGGCGCCAAACTCTCCCACGGCGACATCTCAGCACACACACAGATTGCACTCGACCCCCGCATCGACACCACATACTTCCACACCTTTACTGGTCTCGGCCAACAACTGTTCCCCATACTACAGGTCGGGTGTTATGGCGCTATCGACGGTCTCGCGGGCATCTTCCCGAAGACTGTGGTTTTGCTATATAATCTAGTAACGATGGAGGGACCGCTAGATAATGACCGGCTAGAGAAGATCAGGTCGCTGCAGTATAGGGTTAGTTGTGCGGAGATGCTTATTGAGAAATGGGGCACGGTGGGGATTAAGGAGGCTGTGAGTAGAGTGTTAGGGTTTGGGGATGTGGATGGTGGACGGCTGCCGCTGGCGAAGGGGATGGGGGATGGTGAGTGGGAGAAATGGAGTGAAGCTATAGGCGCCATAAAGGATATTGAGGCGAGCTTGTAGTTGCGTTGTAGGTAGTTTTGTTGAATATACCAACTGTAAGATCATGGAGTCTCACTCGTGTACTATTTGTAGTAGCCAGATTTGGCGCTATGCCTACGGAGGTTGGCGCACTTCCTCGGCTGGTGACAGTAGTTGGCAGAAGGCTAATTTAGGCTAGACCTTTCTGGGGCCTGTTGGTATGTGAATAAAGCGGCGTTGAGTATGTGTAGCGAAGCAAGTTATCTCTTGTGAGTGTTGATTTAGGCTTCTCTCCTTCTTTTCCATAGACGGCATATTTAAACTCGTCCATCCACTCTACAAGAAAATCAGCAACTTTCCCTATATACTCCACTACCTCCAACTACAGCTTCTACCCCTGGACTTGTGTGGGTTTCTTGTGGTGTGTGGGGATATGATGGCTTAGTGTTCTGCGTGGCACCGATAGTAATTTTAATCACTATATATCACTCGCGCAAAACTCAAGCCCAGCTAAACGACGAAGCACCAAAACGTCCACATGAGTCGTCCTACCTGATTTATAGCTAGGTTTAAAAAGAAATAGATCCATTTCTAGCGCTTCCTTAGCAGTGGTACACGATGATATATTCAGAGATACCCAGCTGGATCTCGGGTGTCAGTCTACGCCAATCCCTATCACCTGAAACAATCCTACAATCCTGCAACCGAAAATTGAAAAGCCTAGTGCGCCACAAGGTCACTCTCTTCCCCCAAGACCCAGGTGGGGGGGTTCGAATTTGAGCTCTTCTGGATAACCAACTAACTGTGATGGTCTAATCCAAGTCCTAATAAACCCCCACGGGACTGCGAGTATATACTTTCGGGAGGGGGGTCTAGTTCGAGAGTGACAGAAAACGTGTCCAATCTTCTCACCTCGGAGATAGATTGTCTCTTGCACGAAGAGGTGAGCCTGGACGATCTAGTACTGTTTCTCCCTAGGAACCATCACGTAGATGTGGTAAATACCCCTCATCAAGGGGCACTCGACTAGTGGTTATAGACTAGGCTTTAAACCCCCCTCTCTCACACACAATGCACAGCCACCGAAATCAACTCACGCTAGAATCTAGGGCATCTACAATAAGTTCGTTATGATTCGGTCATGATGGGGTGGGTGATGGTAGATGCACCCGGGTAGGGCTCTTTAAACTATCCGATCTAAACTTTTTCGGAATATCTGTATACCCTCGAGCTCTATCAAAACCAAGGCTGGAGTAAAAGACTATGTAGTGTGTATTCGCATGAAAATAGGAACCGGTAATCAGTCATCGATGATGAAATTGCCGGCCCAAACTCTCTCTTTCACCCAGTATCTACTAACATAATATTGACACACCTAAGCTAGAAATAAAAAGTCAAAACCAAAGCTGAAGTCATGCACGCACACACTCTCTCGGAAAAAGATGAAAATTATAACTGATGATTGATTGATGATGTTGATGAATTTGTCTCTCCCCTCCTTCATTTCTCATTTTCCTTTTTTAGTTTTGATACTCCCATCCCTTTCCCTGCCCCCTTCTCGAATATGCACTTCCACCCTCTTACCTTTTTACGATTCACCAACCAAGCACTCAACCTACCTTCTACGATAAAACAATACAAAATCTCGCGGTTATCTAAGTAGTCGATTCGCCTGCTGGCCTAAACCCCACCACCACCACGTCTTCCTCCTCCCGGTCCAATTGCAGCAAGTATGTTTCCCATAACTCAATAAGCTACACACCATCAGCCGTGTCCAAACCAATAATAGTAGAAATAAAAGCTCACCTCCTTCTGCGCCTCAACAGCACTCTCTAAGAACGTTTCAACGGCACTTTTAAAGTCCTCTACCTTCTCCCTTTCAAACCTATCCAACTCGGTCCTCATCAATCTACCCATATCATCAAACAGCAATCTCGCCTGATGCACCTTCCTCTCGCTATCGCCCACCTCGGCCGACAACTGGTTGAGTCTATCCTGCTGCGTTTTCCCTTGTCTCTGTAGCTTCTCAAATGTGCTTCTCCGCTTCCCTAGTTCGCTCTCTGCCGCGTGCCAGGAGTGGAATGCTTTCTGTCGCTGCTGGAACGCAAGCTTGATGGAGCCGATGAGGCGGATGTATTCGTCGACGGTGATGCCGAGCGTGAGGACGTCTTGTTGCGCTTGTCGCTCGTGAAGCTCCTTAATGCGGATTTGAAGATCTGAGAGAGTTTCGAGAGGAGAGGAGAGTGATTTGGAGAGTTCAACGGTGGAGAGAGCGTGCAGAGATGAGGAGAAGTCAGATGCAGCTTCGGCGAGGTCTTTACGTTGTTTGATTACTGTATCGACTGCTTTGAGGAGGGATTTAAGCTGCGTTTCGAGGGCGTCGAGATATTGTTTACGATCATGGAACCACTGCACTTCCAATTAGCACTTCCACAACGTATAGCTAAAATGGTAAAGTACTACTCACTTCATCTGTCTCCACAAATTTTCCAACCACCGTAAACCCGAGGGAACTGAACATGCCCTTACTCTCCCCTACTGGCGGCACCTGTTTCTCTTTATGCTTGATATCCACATTCAGTGCCTCGCTCTCTAAAAACAACTTCAAGTCCGGATCGTGCTGCAGGATCGGGTGAACCGCAGTCTTATTCAACATGCGCTCTAGCGCAGACCGTCTTGACTCCACAAAATTATCATCAAACCTGCCAACCGCCTGTTTCTCCGGCGGCGGCGGGACCACGACTCCCGGATTATTATTGTTCAGCGCACTGTAGAGCCACAGAAAATCTCGGTAACGACGGGACACAGTGAACTCGTTGTTCCTATATGCTTTCGACGTAGTCTACCACCCATCAGTCTTGCTCACCATCCAATCTCCCCCCTCAAAACGTCGTAAGAGAGCGACCCACCTTTGTCCGAACTTGATAAACCGTATGCGCACTCGTCAGATCCCCAACCTTATGCGGATCCCCAACACTAATATCAAACACCGGACCCACAGGTTGTTCCGGATGTCCCCTCTGTCTCTCTAGGCTCTCTCTATCTAGAGTTGGAACCCTCCTCTCATTCTCCGCCTCATCGTCATCCAACGACACACTCTCCATTGTCTCCGCGCCCCTCAAACTAATCCTATTCGCCAGTGCCCCGCCAGAAACAACTCGGGTCGCTCTCGGGCTATCTTCCTTCTGCGGCGGTTCGGGTGGGGTTTCATGAAGATGTTTATTCTGCTCCAACACCGCCTCGGACACGTCCGTGGTTGTAGCAAAGTTGTCACCTAGCGGGCCCAGCGGGCCTAGGTCATCATCGATGGCTTCGACACGGGCTACATGGCGGCCAGGGCGACGCGGGTTGCGGCGGGCGGCGGAAGTGCGTACAGTAGGAGTAGAAGGAGTAGTTGGTTCGATGTTCTGGTTCGTGGGTACGGGGTTTGGTAAATCGGATGCTGTTGCTGCAATAATAGTAATAAAATGGTTTTGTTTATTCGTCAGAACCTACCTATTGAAACCATACTTTATTTTGGTGATGGGTTTGGTGTGGCCTCATCTGAGAAATAATACGAACCTTGAGTGTGATCCACCTTGAGGGCATCAGCAGGTGTATCGCTGGGGAGGTGGGGAGGTGGGGAGCGAGTGTTTACAGATCTCTCATCGCCCCATGGGGAAGATCCGTCAGCTTCCAGGTCAAGATTGGCCAGCTGCGGAGATGTGCCGGAGCTCATGGTTGGCCGTGGGTGTGGGTATTCGGGATTGAAGGGGAGTATGGAGAGGCTGGAGAAGGGAAGCCCTGAGCAGATGGTGGATTGATGGATGATGGATGATGGATGATGGGGTTGAACAGCAGAAGAGAGAGGCGAGATGGGATGGTTGAGATGGGCACTTTTCGAGATGTGCAATACAGCACTTCAATCCATGATGGAGGTGGTGGTTGCGTATCCCAGACGGACACTGCAGCAGCCCGCATGTCTTGGCAGAGACATCTCCACGTCTCGCTCCTTATCCAGGTGTTACAATACGGTATCTATCTCGTATGTAGGAAAGCCTTCCCCACGACCATCGACCACCACATGTACATATATTCTCCAACCAACCCTCTCCAGCAAGTTACCCATACCATTTGGTATCCCCAGTAAACATCGGAAAACTAAACTTTTCATAGAAACGACACAAGCTTGATGCTTATTTTTTTTTTTTTTGGAGAAACCTACTATTCACCCAAAGGCCAAAAGACAAGAGCAAGAAGAAGAAAAAGCAGAAGCAAAGAAAAAAGAAAAAAAGGAAAGCGATAAAAAAAAAACATTTAATTTACAAGATTCATTCCCTTCGCCAATTCATTCATAACTAAATTTTTTTCATGCCTCTTCCTTCTTCTCTCTCTTCTCCTTCTTTTCCTTCTTCTTCTTCTTGCGCTCTGCCCTCTCCTCCTCCGTCTCCCCAGACTTCCGCTTTTTCTTTTTATCGCCAGAATCTTCCTTCTCGGCGTCAGAATCGGCTGTCTCTGTGGGGGCGGTCATCTCCACGTCGATTCTACTAATATCAGGCTTTTCGTCCTCGCCAGCTTCAACGACCCTAAGGTCGGAATCAACGGGGGTGTTGAAATCGGTGTATGTCTTCTTCCATTGAGCAGGGGTAGACTCGTTGGGGCGGCCAAATTTCTATATTTTCGGTTAGTATGGACGGATCTTTCATCGTGTAAACGGGATGAACCACTCACGTCAAGCTTTCCGTCAACCTTCATCTTCTTCTTCTCAACAGCAACAGGACCCAATCCCCAGCGACGAGGGTAAAGATCACGCTCCATGATACACCTCTTAACCTTCGCCACAACCCCGTGATCACAGGTAGAGAGCTCAACAGTAGACATCTGTGCAATCCCCAAAGCGATAGCCTCGCCCTTGGTAGTCATCAAAACAACCTCTTCCCCAACCTCGATCCCAGCCTCGTAACGAAGAAGTCCGGGAATCATGAGCTTAGCACCGTAGCAAACCGCGTTAACGGCGCTGTCCTTAACAACGATACGCTTGTAAGTAGTAAGGAGCGATTCTAACGGACGAATCACACGACGGAGATACGATTCATCTCGTGTATTATCCGCGAGCCATTGAGCTATGAAAAAAAAATGAAACATATCAGAATGAGCACGAAACAAATATTTGTGTGTGATCAAAATGTAGCATACCATCCAAAACGTCGTGCAGAGTGACGATGCTATCGTTTTCACTTAGAGCCCCAGATCTCACACGTCTCAGCTCCTGCATGTGTGCACCAACACCCAACAACAGACCCAAATGGACGCAGAGCGTTCGGATATAAGTACCAGCTTCGCAACTGACCCAGAACACGGCAAGGTGTCTATCATTATCGAATTCGAGGAGTTTCGACTCGTGGATGGTTCTGATACGGAGTTGTCGTTTGACGGCTGAGATCAATGGGGGGCGCTGAAACAAGGCACCGGTCAGGGTCTCGAGGGCACGGGCCAATTGCTGTTCTGACTGAATTTTATCGTGAAGACGAAGAACACAGACGTACTCCTTTCCTGCGCAATCATTAGCCCCGAATTGCTTCGCAAAAAAACGAGTGGGTGAGGAGTTATATACCGGCTCCTTGTTGGGACTTAACGAGGCGCGTAGCACGGTCAATGCAGACAATCAGGCACCCGGTAACCTTAGGATCCAAAGTACCGCTATGACCAGTCTTCTCGCATCTCAGAATCCTTTTAACCCATGCGACAACCTCGTGGGAGCTAGGGTTGCTCGGCTTGTCCAGATTAATGACACCACTGCTGATGTAGCTCTTGAGTTCACGCTTCAATGGCGCGCATCCATTGGGGATCGGAGTGAAGTGACCAGTTCGCACAAGAAGGCTATTGTAGTTTTTGAGTAATAGACTGTACAATAATGCCAAACAAAAATATCAGCAAGAGAGATTCGAGCCACCAAAAAAAAAAGACAGAGACAGGAAAACAACTTACGGCCATTGAGAAGTATCAACCGAGGGGGTATTGGCCTCGGGCTTGATGGAATAATCCCCGGATTCCTGCTTGGTAACGAGCTCCATTGCGAACTGCGGTTGGTGGTCGTTGACGGGCTCGTGCTGCCTTCTCGTAGGAGGTTGGGTAGGTCAAGCGTTCAATTCAGAGATCGAAAAAAATCTTTTGCGGTTGGTGGGCGAATGACTAAGCCACAGTGGGTGTCTGCCCCGCCACGGCCTTGGCGGGGAGAGGGAGCAAAGCCACAGAGAGACATGGATATCAGCCACCCATTCGCGTGGAATTAGCCACGTTTCATGTTTCAACTGCAGGCTTTTAGCTGGGACAACGTAGTTTCACGTGTGCCACAAGAAAGCCAGCGATGGGTTGGGTTTGGGGAGACGTTTTTTTCCTTTCTCCTAGGAGCAGAGGTAGCACATAAAAACCTACATTATGTACGTTATTTGCATGAAGCTGTCCGTTTTGTAATAAGCATATCTGGCTGTTTGACTGCTCGCTTCTGCTGATCTTTTGCTCATCTCCCAACGCTGTCTCAGGGGAAGAGGTTTTCTCTTCGCTTCCTTATCTTGGCTCTGGTTTGTTTGCTCGCTGTGTCCTGTCCTGTCCTGTCCTGCTCTGTTCTGTTTCGTCGTGTCTGGTGCTATTCCTTCCCTGCCCGTTACTGTTTCGCTCTGGCTTTCCTCTCAAAGCTCTCTACTTCTTCCCGCCAAGCCAGCCCTCTCCATCATCTACAAAGCTACATCACCACCAGCTACACTTCCATCAATAGATCAAGTATCTATTTACTCTGCTTGATAAACAACTACACACACACACCGCCCGTCGGGTGCTACCAGCTTCAACTATGGCTCCTCCTCCTTCATCTTCATCTTCATCCACCAGCCCTCAGCAAGATACCCACCATCACGATAACTCATCTGGTTCTGACTCCCCGCCAGCCTCTCCAGTACTCTCCCGCTCTACCTCCTACGCCGGTTCTGTGGCCAACAGTGATGACTGGGATTTTCCCCCACTTGATAAGCTCACCGTCTTCGACTTCCTCGACCAGTTCACGCTCCCGCAGCAGCTCGAAAAGATCAATAAACGGATCCAAATCCAAAGCGAAACCCTCAAGAAGCATAGAGATAAAGTGAAGCTGCAATATGTCAAGCATAAGGAAACTGTCATGAAGAAGACGGATGTGGAGTTTGAAAAATATAAGGACAAGTTCGGTCAGGGACTGGATAAGCTTGTTGATAAATGGAGTGATACCAAGGTCATCTCCACGAGGGAGAAGATCGCCTTCGTGGTTGGTGTCTGCAACATCTTTATTACCGGGTTCTTAATCGGCGGATATCCGTGAGTGCCCTTTCCCTTTGTATCACCAACATAAGATGTAGTTAAAAAAAAACTAATAGCGCTTTAGCGAATGGGTCCATATCTGGTACTCGCTGCAATTGTTGTACTTCATGCCAGTCCGCTACTATACCTACCATAAGCGTGGCTACCACTACTTCCTCGCCGATCTCTGCTACTTTGTCAACGTCCTTCTCTTACTCTCTATCTGGGTTTTCCCCAATTCCCGTCGTCTCATGATCTCGACTTATTGTCTCGCATATGGAAATAACGCCTGGGCTATAGCCATGTGGAGGAACTCTCTGGTCTTTCACTCGCTCGACAAGGTCACTTCGCTGTTCATCCATATCATGCCCCCGGTTGTGCTGCATTGTCTTGTACATCTGGCGGATCCGACTTCTGTCGACTCGAGATTCCCGGCGATTAGCAGAGTTAAGAATATCGAGCATTATGGACTAAGAGAAATGATTATTTGGGCGACTATTCCTTATGGGATCTGGCAGTTATCTTACCACACTTTTATCACTGTTAGTCCTATCTCCTTGTGGCTTTTATCAGCCCACATATTAATGTTCTCATAGGTTCGAAGGCGCGATAAAATTGCTGCTGGCCGACCAACGTCCTTCACTTGGCTCAGGAAAAGCTATGCCAAGACCTGGATCGGAAAGCTCGTTCTGATGCTCCCAGATAGTCTCCAGGAATCCGCATTTATGTTTATCCAGTATTCGTACGCAGTACTCACTATGCTTCCCTGCCCATTCTGGTTCTACCACCGTAGTTTCTCGGCCTTGTTTATCTCCGCTGTTGGGCTCTGGAGTGTGTATAATGGAGCTACATACTACAGTAATTATCCTCCTCCCTCTCTTATTCGCCTAGGCCATCCGTACTAACCTCTCCCTAGTCGACGTATTCGGCACCCGTTTTCAGAAGGAGCTCGAGCAGCTGAAGAAAGATGTCGCAAGATGGCAAGAAATGCCCCAGAGTCCTCGCGCCACCCCCAGCGACGAGAAAACTCAGGCAGGTGCTGAAGGCCATGGGAGGAATAATAGCCTCAATAACATTGAGCCGCTAAATATGAAGACCACCACTAGTGCTAGAGAATCAATGAAAGAAGATGGAAAAAAGGTTAGGGAGAGGAATGTTACTATTACTACGACAACTACTACTTCGTAGTGGGCAACTTGGGAAAGGTATTTTTATGGATGGGTTTGGCGGTGCGTTGCTTGGGTCTTTTATTATTCCTTAGGTTTCGTTTTGTAGCGAGGGTTTCTTAGGGTGAGCATATAATGCGTATCATAGATACGCGTTTCAAGATGAGCATAAATGTAAAACGAATGGGTATGCTGTACGTGGTACGGGGTCTATGGTAATGGCGTTATCTCATTTTATTTTTTACTACTTTAATCTTGTTCTTTTGTGTGTTCGTTATGAGATATGAATGTTATAGGTACACATAGTAGTCTGCAGCTAAAGGTATTTGAAGGATGGCTATATATACCTTTTTAATATCCAGAGAAGTTGATATCAGGGGATGGTTGATGGTTGATGATATATGATGGACGTGGTTATGTGTAATTAGCGATGGATATATGCCATGATTATGTAGGTTTCTGTTGCACGTTCAAGCTCTCGAATCTGGGTGTGAGGCCTAGGGTATATATGGTGGACATTAACAGCAATATCTTTTATTCTGTAAGAGGGCTTGGTGGGTCCATAAAATGGCGTATATTCAAAGCGATAAATATACGATTTCTGATCCCTGAGTTTGTTGCTGGGCTAGTTTGATGATCGATGATCGATGTGAGCGAATATCAAGGGGCTTTTAGATAAGATACCTATGTATTATACAACTCACTATACTATCGTTGTGGTTCTGGTAATCGACCTCATGATCTTCGTAGGCGCACAGTAGTGGCGACGTGCTAAGTGCGAGCTTGCCACTTGGTGATGGGAGGTTTGCCTCGGAAGGTTGTCCATTCTCTAAAACTCGAACGAAATTAATTTCCTCTCTTCATTCAGACCCGGCAGCCGGGTAAGTGATCTTAACAACACAGCATAACAGCGAAGAAGTCTCCCCGTCAGGGCAATCACAGCTCAGACGGATAGAACTTCGTATACTGTTTGCAGGTCAGTGATGGACTGCAGGTTTTTTTCCGATCTTATTCCGCCGAGTGATATCTAGTGATCTACGTTTCAATTTTTTGGGTCTTCAAATTTTGATGTGCTGTCGATAGACGCAACACCGCCACCGCCAAGTCTTCTAGAGTAAACGGCAGGTGAACGGGATATCTTTATTGGAGATTGTTGTCGTTAGATCACGATGAGTCCTTGGGAACGATCGGTTCTAGGTGCATGTAAGTGCATGTAGTTTTATTTTCTTTGACGGCTATGATGTTGGGTCGCTAAACGCCTTAAGCGTTTGCCGAGACTAGCCTACGAATGAGTTGATATTGGTAGTTCTGAGACCTCACTTGATATTTTAACCACGCCGGCAGAGAAGACTTTAAGCCTGATAACACGATGACATCTCCTTGGATATACTAGCCGGCGAAATCCCCGAGGGTATCCCCTAGAAATCCCGATCCCCAACTATATTACAGACCATTAACGCCGTAAGAGTACCCGTCCACTGGGATCACTGTGTATTATAGATGTAGATTTACAGCAACTCATGCGCGTGTGCATGTAAGCATCACGAATACATGTACTGGCTAAAAAAAAAAAAATCTGGTTCTTCAATGAACCTAAGTACATATCAACAAGTTCCAGCCCCTAAAGCCAAAATTGACAACGAAAAGTAAGAAATGAAATGAGCAAAAAAGTTGAGAAACCTCCTTACCTTTGCTCTCTTTAACCTTCATCCTGGAAATAAAAATCACATATTTATTGGTTTACATGGCAGCCGTGAGCTGGTTTGGTAGGTTGCACCCGTTACTACATGTTTATATAAGCCTCAATAACGGAAAGAGGGGTGTTTTCACTACCGAGTTGGACAAAAAGTTCTGTAACACAGCCGAATTAATTTAGCATTCTCCAGAATACCACATCGATGCCGTACCAAAAACACCCAGCTTTCCTGTACTATGTAGTTAGGCTTATTGAAGAACCAGACTCTACTTCTCAGCTTGCATTGGTGAGGCGAGAAACACCTATAGCTAGGTTAGCACGTATAGGCTTTATCTCCTCGAACTCGCTTTAACCTTTTCTAGCACCCAAACACTATCTTGCAGATAAACATTTATCAACTCGGGTAGAGATCACCTGAACAAATACCACAGCGCGTTATTCCTATTGGCGATGCTGAGACAAATCACATGTAACGCGTTAGTGCAGCGGTAGGAATGCATGCAACCACACTAAACGTAAGTATAGTTTTCCAATTTCGTAGCAGCTGGTTAGTTTCCCCGGAGTCTCGGTGCGCAAGGTTGTAGACTGCTATCTAAGCAAAGCTTTTTACATACAGTCGCTCCTGGGGGCTTTGATAGAAAGTAGCCTGCGAAGCTGCATATTGATGCGAATGGGGCTTGGAACCAGAAATTTCTATGGCTGCAACCCTTGTCCGTCAAAGCATTAGTTTCGCCGTGACCGTAGGAGCGACTGTAGTGGAATATCTCCCAGATCTAGGTTGGTGAGCATTCTGAGTAAGGATCCCTTGTTCATCTACTAGCAGATGGTGATCCAAAATAGCTGATTTAGAAGCTTAATTTTGCAAATAAGATTTTAGTACGGCTCTAAGTCAACTGACACATATCGAGTGACTACATATGATACATATTGGCGTACTTCCAGCCGGCTGAGGCTCAAGCAACTGACTATATGTGCCCGATTTGATAAATAATTTCTTTTTGCTAGTGCATACGTCAGCCTTACTTATCTTACCCGAGCATCATATTCGTCAGTACCTAACCAGCATCTCGATTATTATCAATACCGAGAGTAAGCTTCGGGACGGTTTACGTACATTTACGTACTTACGTTCCCGTTTGTCGTGCATAAGAAATACCTTTACTAAAAGCTGTTATAAATCCTCTGTTTAATCGGAATATATCTTAATTTAATAGGCTAGGTGTTCTAAGGCTGGGTATATGTACGTGTGTTTCTACACTGGACTAGATTACCGTTTTGGGGCCGCGTAAGAGATGGTTGTCACAACATCTCTATATCTATCTACACACGTATGCAATATATCCATCATGATAGTGCTGAACACTTCAGCACTAGTAAGTTTTCTGCAGACGAATTGTTGTCATCGGCTGTGTGGAGATTATTTGAAAGGGTAAATTGGTTTAAGCACACTATGCACTCGTATGCGCAGGCTGCCATTTTCAGTAGTCTAGCACTAGAACACGGCACAAGAGTCTTAAGCTGTGCAAGAGGTAAGTGGCTTAACGAGGACTAACACAGCTGGTGCCTGAACCTGACCTGAGCCTGAAATACTGATTACTATAAGAACTAAATAGAGATTAAATATCCGTCCAAGTTACAAGAATGCATAAGGTATTAATTAGTACTCCTGCGGGGAAGCATGCGTAATTATAACTAGAGCTACATGTAGATCTATAGAGCGATAGCCTAGAGTCCACTTCATTCGGAACTTTCCGCTAAAGAAACCCCATGCCTTCCCCCAAGAACTGAAACCCGAAGTCACAGGTTTCTTAGATTCTGCCGCTGTTGTAGCGATTTTGAATCACAATAATGTGGAAAAATCATTTCGTGTAACGTCCATTCCACGATCAGCTTCTGCACGGCAATGCAAACTACGCTAATGTACTGCATGGAACGGCGAACTCCTAACACCTAAGCGAAAGTTAAATCAAAGATCTAAATACCCCTTGCTTTAGCCAATTTGGTCCTCTTCAAGTTTAGGAGTACATGTAGTTTAACATCGCTAATTTTTTGTAATCCGATCCTCACTTTTGGCGTACTGTTGTGTACCCCACGTGCGCAGGCCAGGGCTATGTAAAAATTCCTGTCTTATTTCAACCTCTTGATGCCATCTCAATTCTTGAGATCTCGGGCGATGAAAACTACCGATGGCCAGCAAAGTAATGCAAAAAGATCTCACTTACATTGATGTTCTTACTGTTTGGATACTTCCCCGCTGATCTCTCTTATCTTTCGTTGGAGCAATTCGTTAATAGCTAATATTCTTCTCCGATTTCGTTCAATATATTAAACTATAAACCCAGCGAATACTTAATCTATTGGGCAGTTATAAATGTTATCAGGTTTAATAGTGAAGATACATGAAAACCAGTACAATTCCTCATTGTTTCCAATAGCAGAGTCTTTAACCTAGACCTATGGTCGCTACGACGGTAAAAAAAAAAGCCACCACTGTAGCTGATGTTGGTATATATGCGTATAGAAAATTAACTTTTTTTGTTTTTTGGTCAACGTTTGTTAAGCTCTCTCTGATGAAACCCCTGGGAAATCCGTGTCGGCTTAGAGAATCTAAGACTTCTCTTGTGAATAGTGATCGCAATCCACGTGGCTTCCTAGGTTGAGCGTAGCTGTGCTGCGTGCATAAAGTACCAACATATTGCAGATGCGGTTTTTGATAAACTTGTTACCAGAGTCTAGCTATAGCCGAACAAGAATGGCATTAACAATATCTCTCTACTTCTAGGTTCTAGTAAGTCGATCCCCGTATCATTGATGCGCATGTGAAACTGACTAGGACTCAATCACGGTCGGCCCAACTATAAATGTATTGAAAATATGTTGTTTGGGAAACTAGAGTTTAGTACACAAGACGTTGTTCCATTATTTCCTGCGAAAATCGCCGGAGCACATGCAAATCCGATATTGGAGGCAAAAGTAAATCGAAATAGAGCGGGGTACATTCCGCAACCTCATTCAGGTATTTTTTTCGCTGGTCCCGGTCAACTGTCCTTAGAGAACACTGTTTTAGGATCTAGACTCGCAATCGGCTTCAAACATCAGGGCAACATTACCCCATGTGCGAGGTCTGTAATTAACTCCGCCTCCGGAGTGCTCCCAAAAGTAATAATAAACTCCCAAAATATACACGCGCCTACGGGTTTATAGATCTGCCTCTTAAGCTTGAATCTACGAATAAGATAGCAAACCTTCAGCAAGTCTATTCTATGGGTAGATGGCAGGAGCCAATAGTATACGTACAAGCATACAAACAGTTTTTCGTAGCTTAATCGCCGTGGCTGAACATCCTAGCCGTTCTAACTTCACCTCCCATACGCTTGTATATCTGCATGTGCCTATATATGAAACGAGCTTTTCCCTATTGAGCGTAAGTACAGAACCAAACTACACTTGCATATTACACTCCCAAGTTGCAAAATGTAACATATCGAAGGAAGATCCTTGGGATTTCACGACGGTTGATCAGCTCCTGTCCTGCAGTTGGCTTTAGTTTAAATTTACAAGGCCCTCTCTCTTACTTATTATTTCATTCGACACATGCAAAACCTTTTCTTGGGTTAACAGCTTGATCGCTATTTTAATTTTATGATTCTTTTCCCATATGCATTAACCCAATATCACGCGATTCCGTTGATTTCTCAGGGTAATACCTAGCTTTGATGTTTTTGTGATGATCGCTGCTAGAGCCGCCACTAGGATCGAAGGAAGATTCGTCGAATCTAATATTTCGATAAGGTGTTTCTGTCACTAAGAGGCACAAATCCCCCGGGTATTTTGTCTTATATGCAGCCAATTTAAGAATGTTAATCGCTTATGCACTAACTAGGATAGCGCATGGAGTTGTTGCGGATCCGGATGTAACAGAAAATAATCGAGTGATAATCTGTGCCACGGGAAAGTGTCAGTATCCCTTGCGCGTAGCCAATTGGAATGTCTAGTATGCGAGTAGGCACATGCGCGTACTCGTACTGCAAGGCAAGCCAGACAGAATTGCTTTATTATATAGCGCTTCAAGCGCTTAAGCCAAACCTGCGTTTCCACTGTTGGAGGTACTCCTTCAACTAAATAAACAAATACATGTATCAGGTGTTCGTCCTGAGTTCGCATTTATCGTAGTGCATTTTTTGATTGGTCTTTGAATAATGCACTAAGATATATGTACAAAAGATAGGCGAGAAGTAAAAAAAGCCCTAAAGAAAAGTGCAATGTCTCCTTGCGGCAAAGCCTTGACCCTAGCTACCACCTTCGATACAGGTGTTCAGCCTTGCATATATAGGATGATAGAGCTTCCCTAATCCAGAAATTACAAATACTACGTGTATTTCTTTGACGCCTCTCCTTAGTCCTATAGCCTGCCATATGCATATATAGCTAGGATAGCTGCAACAGCCATCATTTATTCTCGTTACCATCGTTGCAATCCTACAGCACCCAGAGTAACTTGCAATGGCGATAGCTTCGATCCTCTTTCAATATCTTTCACTTTTAAGTCTCAATATCGTTGCCATCTTCGGGTTTACGGTAACATGTTTCTACGCAATTTTCCAACGCTACAATTCCAAGCTCCGATCAATTCCTGGCCCGTTCGTGGCTTCAATGACAAATGTGTACAAATTGCTTGATGCCTTAACTTGGAAATGCCATGAAAATCAACTGGCACTCCATCAGAAGTATGGGAAATTTGTGCGATATGGTCCAAATACGGTTTCCATATCGGATCCAGATGCGATCCAAACCATCTACGCGATTAACAATGGATTCGTTAAGGTATGGACATAGTATTACAGGTAGAGATTTTTAAAGCATAATATCCAAAAAAAAAAAACTGATATTCAAATTGCGCTGTTATAAATTTCTAGTCTCCACTTTACAAGGTCTTTTTCGTCCTTTCGAACGGTAAATCAATACAGTCGATGTTCGATACTCAAGATGAGGCCTATCATCAGGTGCCACCGCCCAACACTCTCCATTCGCCACAACCTCATTCACTCTAAGTGGTCTAATGGTTTATTTGCGTACTGATGGTAATCACTTATAGTCCATGAGAAAGCCAATCAGTCATGCTTTTGCCATGTCCACATTGATTGACTATGAACCATACGTTGACTTAACTTCAAAGTTCTTTATCTCCCGTCTTACGTCTCTTTACGCTACGACGGGGGAAACCTGCGATTTAGGGGAATGGCTGCAATACTACGCATTTGATGTTATAGGAGAACTTACATATTCGAAACGATTGGGGTTTCTTGAACAAGCAAAGGATGTAGATGGGATTATGAGGTCTATCGACAAAGCATTCGATTATGCTGGCACTGTCCGTTGTCCTCTTGATATCTCCCTCTTCCTGCTATTCCAAGATTTATATAACTTAATTGACAACGGGAATTACAGGTTGGGCAAATGCCGTGGCTTGACTCTCTCCTAGAAAAAAATCCCATCTGGAACTATTTCAACCCCCCCACATCTGCTGTCGCAGCATTCACTCTCACATGCATGTCTGAACGCATGGCTGGACTTGAAAACGAGAAAACACCAGACGCTATAGAAAAAGGCACCAACTCGCGTAAAAAGGATATGCTCTCAAAGATGATCCTCGCGCATCAAAACGATCCCGGAAAAGTTTCCCCGGCACACATTCTTGGTTGGGCCACTAGTAACACCTATGCTGGCTCTGACACAACAGCAATATCCCTCCGTGCCTTGTTCTATCACCTCCTCAAAAACTCAGACTCAATGGCTAAGCTACTTCACGAGATAGACACGTTTGAAGGGTTATCCAGCCCCGTCAGCTGGGCGGAGGCGAAGAAAATGCCTTACCTTGAGGCGTGTGTGAAGGAAGCATTGAGGGTCAATCCAGCTCCATCCATGATTCTCGAACGTGTTGTCCCTGGAGGCGGTAGAGTTATCTGCGGCCGTTTTTTCGAGGAAGGAACAGTTGTGGGGATCAATCCTTGGGTTGTCCACAGAGACAAAGTTGTTTTTGGCGACGACGCAGAAAAGTGGAGGCCTGAAAGGTGGTTAGAAGCAAGCGATGAAGCAAAAAAGAGGATGGATAGGGCTTCTTTTGCGGTTTGTTCTCCCAGTTGACCCCATATATTACTTAAATGCAAGACAGTTAATATATTAATATATATCGCCAGTTCGGTGGCGGAAACCGGGCTTGTATCGGGAAAAACATTGCTTATTTAGAGATGTATAAAGTCATACCACAGATTCTGAGAACTTTTGAAGTATATATCTCTATCTTCCTGGTGTTTTATACTATAGCTATGCTCGCGATTGGTGAACGTAGGCCGTACTGATGAGATCTAGATCGAACTGGCATATCCGGAAAAGGAATGGGAATTACACAACAATTGGATCATGAAACAAACAGGCTTATTAGTCAAGCTTAAACCAAGGGCTTTCTAAGGTAGTGACTATGATAAGGGTGGATAAGGGTTGCAGTTGAAGGGTGGTTCTAGAATTCTTATATATATCTCGGCGGCCCACGATCGATCATGTACATACCCCGTACCCGTGAATGGTTTAACAAGCCTTCTTCAATTCTAGATCGATCCCCAAAAGAAATTTTTCGAATTTTTACCAAACCAGTGCTCCCAACTATATGTATACGGCTCGGAAAATATTACGAATGCAAATTATTAATATAATATACTTATGTTCCCAATTCGTTAAACTACTATCGCATTATCAAGCTAGTATACAAATAGGGACATCAATTAGAGTTAACTGGTACCCAGCGATGCCCCTTCTTACCGAACTTACCAAACTTTTAGGAGACCCCTGCGCTGTTATGTCTATGAAAATATATATTTGGCGGCGAGGGCTAGACAACGATCCCTGTAGATCCTGCAGTCCGATGTAGAGGTGAAGGATCTGTGATCTCGCGTATGAACGGGTGATGGGGAGAAATGAGATTTTTAGAGTGCTGAAAATTTCGATTACCTCCCTAGGACTATAATTCCGGTTCCTGGGAAAGGGGTACATGTACATGTACATTGGGTAGGTTGTTGTGAGTTGATACCAACAGGTGTGCTATTGTAGCATATTGGAACCAGCTTCCGGGTTTGGGAGGTTTTCGAGTTTCGATACAAGGGACGGATTTGCAGACCTCGTTTTGGCCGTGTTATCCGAGTTGTTACAGTGGACGCGATTTTGCTTGTGGACAATAGCGAGTCTCCATTTGGGGAAGGTTGAGGCAATAGAGCACATAAAGCCTTGCAACGAGCGAGCCAACTAGCGACTTCTTTGTTTTGTTTTCCTGCAGTCTGCGGAATGTTTCGTTCCTTCTTCTCTAATCCTTGCCAGCGTGGTAAGAATTCCTAAGAACCTGTGATTGGGAACCCAAAAGCTTGGTCCGCCTCTCCCGACGAAGGGAATTTGGACCCAATTGACCTTTCTAGATACAGATGATATTACGTTTTTATCCCTGGAAACTTATGTTGTTTTATGACGCCGATGAATTTTCTGGAATACTGGTGCTTGAGACTGCGGTCCAGCCACTATCCAGAGCCACACGCCACCGCCCAGCAGCCGTCCTCCGAAACAATAACAGATTAAAACTCGTAACAGCGATAGGTCTTCATGATAGACGCTCTATTCCCTGATAATGACCAGGGTCAGGTATGTTGGAGAGAGACTCCGACGGAGACACGGCTCTCAGGGCCTGATCGTCGCCTCAAAGCTTTGTCCCCTACGCCAAGCTTAAGGCTTAGAGGATATGGTTGTTAACCTTATGAGCTGGCCTGCCTCTTCCGCCCATCGCCATTTAGACTGCATGTGCGTACGCCGATTCTCAAGTACCCACAGCTTCACAAAAAGCCGGCCAGCCTACGTTTCACAAGGGCAAATTCGGCGTTTGACATACTTGGTAGGCGTTCGCTATCAATGTTTTTGCTCACGAAAATCAAACAACGAGTTTGGAATTGCTCCGTTGGACAAAACGCCAATATTACACGCGTATGGGACGCGCAGCGACTGTCAGCCACTATTCCCACCCTGCTGCTGTCGCTGAGACGCAAATTCAGTAGTGGCCAAAACTAACCACCATACCTATAATCCACTGCTTAAAAAAAGAAATACCATCTAGCCCTACTTCCAGAATCCAAATAACATCATGAATCTGCAGGTACCCTGTCGCGGCGACGAGCACGCAACGGTCTAAATGTCGAATGAGATCAGAATACGTTTTCAGTAATAAGTAATCCAAATGGGGATTGAAAAAGAAAGAAGCAGAATGGAACGAGACGCCTCAATAAGCAAACACGTATTATTTAGACGACTTTGCAAGGAACCGTATGCTCAAAGAGGGGTAAAGAACACCAATAACGGTCTTCGAGAGCCAATACTAACGCACATATTCAGATATGCCGATGTTATTCATCAAGCACCTGACTTTTTTTTCCATCCCCGGACAGATTATCAAATATTATACCCCAGGATACATGAAGGAAAAGAAATATCCTGGGTTGACGTGATTTACAAAGTGACGACATGACTTTCTGAGAAACGGGTGGCTTTCCCGAGTGCTTCAGTCTACTAAAAAAAATAAAAAAATAAAGAAGCAATAATTTTGGTAACCGCAGCGAGTTACCCGTCAGAAAAAAAAATATTTGCACCAGGTGAAGCACTGCAAAAATTTCGGCGAGCCGAGGTGCTGGCAATACCTCATGCAATAGTATCAACCTGGTGTTGTCGTCGGTTAGCGGTGTTGTGTTTTGTTGGTGAAACGAAATGATTAACCGGTCACGTTTCATTACCCACCAGCTTCTGAAGTTCCCAACGTTGAAGTTGGGGCTGTGGGTTCTGTGATGGGTAGCTTCAACCGCTTCCAGGTGACTTCGATGATTCCTCTGCGTGAGATATCTTATCTACAATCTATTCAACATCATCATTCCACATGAATATACTGAATCTATAGATCGCTCTTAGAGGTATGTATCGGGGAATGGTGAAGGTCTTGCGGGCCCTGGCTGCCTGGAAGATCTATCTCACGAGTGTACCCAGAAGACTGAATTGTTTGGTCTTTCCGATTGATTACTTTTTTTCTGCACCCTTCATGCGACAGGTCTGTTTCGCTGCTGCGCAACTTGGGATAATACCAAGGGCGACTACAAACAAGGCGAAGGATGGCAAATATAGTTCTTTCTTGGTGCTTTTTCTCCGCCGAGGAGACGAGCCCTTCGCTTTAGCGAAGTGGATTCTCGTGGGGTGATCCCGGCCCCAGCCGTATGGTTTATATTGACCAGTTACATAGGCTCAGTTTCGAACCCAACGTTCCCCGCCATATATCTCAAGTATGTGCGAGTACTTGCGTGAGGGCAAGAAAAAAAGAAAACAAAAACAGAAAAAGAAAAAGAAAAATACGAGAGACTTGATATCCTACGGCACTTGAAACTACTCTACAAGTATAGCTCAATAACACAATCAAGGCGTTTGTGTGGGGTTTTATACCCGCCAGCATAATATATATGGTCACAACATGTAATTCATTGGACCAAATTGTTCAGGGTTCACTCATGACCACGAGGTCGAATACCACGATTAGATAAACTCCGTCTTTCGAGGTAGTTTGGGGTTTCTGAAGATGTGATACAGTGATATTCGTCTTACCAGAGATCTCTTCCTATTGTGAGTCGTAGAGGAACCGTATGATGGATTTGCGGTCGTTTTAGGCGGAGAAGCAAATACGTCATCTAGATGATGAAGAAAGCGAAGAAGAAAAGAGCCGTTCAATGTGGATCGCAAATCCGAAAATCTCCTGCAGGCTAAAACCCGAAGATCCTAAGCTGAACTGTTTGAACGTCGCGGGGTAGAAATTCGTCGGCGCGGGGGATAAGTTATCAAAAGCCATAATCACACATACGATGCGATAATAGGTTCAATAAAAAACCAATACATCACCAAACGGAAGCGGGCCTGCTCTGTCTGCCTGTGTGTGTTTCTTTTTGAGGCTTTTGCAAGAAAAAGATTATCGTTTTTTTTTCCATTTAGGAAAAGAACCCCAACCGCTGCACGCGGCGACGTCTTGGAGAATTAAGAGACGTTTTGAACCCTGACTGGTCCGGGCTAGAACGGTCGCAACCAGCGCCGCAAGGTCTCGGAAATAGGAAAACACAAACAAATAGAAACATGGGTGACCAAGACCTAGCCAACAACAAGGCAATAACACCAGAGAGAGAGAAAAAGCGTGGGATTTCCTCGCGCGTGCGGATGCGACGATATCACCGCCCCAGAGGTATATCGCTAATTCAGCACGCTAACACCGCCCCATGCCCGCCCGAAACTAACGCAAAAAAAAAAGGAATGAAAACACATAGCAGATCCAAAAAAGAAAAAAGAAAAAGGGTATCGCAATGAGATGCCCGGCGGTCTGGGCAGCATCCTCCCTTCTCGAACGGCTGTTATCATCTCGTTTCACGAACGGACGGGTGGAAAGAAGCAAGAACGCTTCACAAACAAAACAAACGAATGCGTCGGGGATGCCATCCGGATGCCCGAACTAGCCCTGCCGTACGATTTTTTTGTTTCTTGTGGGTTTAACTCTGGTTCCCCTGCAAGTCCTCTTGAGGGCATTGGGGAAAGATCTGATCGCCAGGGTCCTTCCTTTCTCGCTACTCGACATGATCGTGCAGCCAGCAGCAAAAATCCCGTCTGGAAGTCGGGAAAGGGGTTGGAAATTGGAAACGGGTCTGATGCAATTTGCCAATGTGCCGTGGGGCAGAACTTAACCAGCAAGAACCATGACTGCGTTTTTTTCCTTCTTCTTCTGCTTCTTCGTTTTTTTCGCCCGAACCCTAACCTGTGTGCTGGGGTGGAACATAAAAAATGTGCCACTTTATTAGCCCTATCGCTAGCTACAGATTACACATGGTTTAGAACCTGGGATTTGCTAAGATGGTGACCTGTCCAGTCGTTGGAGACGGGTCGGCAGTTCAAACTAAAATGGGCAAATGTTGCTATGTAGGGTTGCAAGGCGCACATCAAGAGAGGAAGTGCTCTGCTATTCTCCGTAGGTTGATATACCCAGGAACTTCGTGAAAGTGACAGAAGCTATGGACATGCTACTTACGATGAAAAAAGTTGAGTTGTGCTGGACTGAACCTGAGGGTTTGATTGACAGGCGGGGTGAGGGGTTGGTACATAGATAGGTGACAGAGATCTCTGGTTTTCCAAGGAACAAACCTTTTGACTACTGCGCCTCAGCTTTCCAATCTATCGAAATCGCTGCAAGGGAAAATCCCAGCCCCGCATTTCAATTTGTTTGGTGTTGAAACCGATGCGATAGGGTGTGGATTCATATCTATCGGGTGTTCTACTAATGGCTGATGGCCCTTCCCATAACTAGATGACCTCTCGTGATCGTGTTTTGGCCAACGGAGAGCGCAAAGAGTGGACCCGTTAGGTTACTATGTACCCCACAGTTTGATACCTTCCAAGCGGTTATTGGTAACCATGGAGAGTGCCTCTAAGGTGCAAGGATTTCGGTTAAGCATCCAGTACTCTTTTTACCATTATTTGTGAGACACTGTCAAGTACTGTACACTGTCTTTTGCCCAACGTGTGCTGCTGCTGCTGAGTAGTAAATGTAAGCTTGAGCCCCAAACGAATTTCCTACATGGCATTTGACGTTTGGGGGAATGCTTTCCATAGCTTCGTGTCCAGACGCCTTTTTTTTTTCCACGCTGACACCCTTTACGAGCAAATTTCACGCCGCTGCTACACAACACATACAGATACACACAAACCACAGGGTACATGTCACATTACTATGGCCGCGGAGTTTCTAGGCTTTAAAGATATCTTCACCTTAAATTCTACGTAGGTGGAATTTTTTTTTACACTTGGACAAGTAGACCCATGTTTTATGCGAGTGACGCTATGTACGGTACAGTATGAGCACTCCAGTAGGCGTAGTGCTTGCCAACCGCCACTGCAGTCTTCTAATCAGTTGCGATGTATCAATTAACAGGAGTCTCCGTGGTCTCCATGGGCGAAGGAAGGAAGGAAGGAGGTACACAACTCATCGGTTGCTTTCTGTCGACAAAGAGAAACTGAAAATGGAAAACGGAAAACACACAGTCTCGATAGAGTAATAGCTAATGTGGGAGGGGGCAAAAGGGAACGGGGAATGGAAACGGGGTCGGAATGAGCGACCAAATCAAGAATTCCGATGCTCTGTCCTGACGACCATCATCTCAACCGGAACTTCTGGAGGCTCACTCCATCCGAACTTTGGACCACCAGTCGTTGCAAGATGGGCGACTGGTGTTTGGTAAGAGGTGGGATCACACATCCACCGCATGACCGAGACTTGCAGCTGTGGAATATCCGGCGCAACGCCTGAAGCCATGGTATTCGGCTGGTTGGCCTTATGACGATGGATAACAGGGTTCAGCTGGTGGACTGCTGCTGCTAAAACCATACCTACTCTAGACTTGCTATTTCCTCTCTCTTCCCAGGCGTGGATTGGTAGAGGATGGATAGGACAAGCACGCGCAATGGGGGAGAGGGAGCGCTGCCCTTTTTGGTATTTTGTTTCTTTTGCCATGGTAGCAGCGGCCGAAAAAGCGTGGCGGCGAACCACAAGAAGCAATAAATTCTGGGAACAAACGAGAGCCAACAAGAAAATACGAACAACATGTCTATTCTCTCAGTTTGCTTTGCTTCTTGGCTCTGTACCTCCTTTGTCGACACGTTTGTGTCCACCTTTTGGTGTTTCTGCGCTTCACACTCTTACGCCTGAACTTTGCTTTTGACCCATACCATCCGCCAACCGAACTCTTGCCGGCCGCTGGATTGTCTAGTCGTTCGCCCTGTCTTTCCGCTGCCCGCTACTGGTGCTGCCTGCGCTTTTGATCCTGCTGCTACTGCTGGTCACCCTCGTCCCTGTCTTTCCCTCTGCTCCCCCCTTCCCCGTCCACCCCGATCCTGTCCCCCCACCACTCCCACCACACCAAATCATAATTAGACACTGCGTTGGGCTCGATCTTGACTTTTGTGTCTCTCCCCTTAAATTCGTCTCCTGCCCACGTTCCACTTGCTTCGAAGACATCCAAGAAAGCAACTCCCGGACATCAACCTTACAGTAATAATAACCCATTCTCTCCCCCTTGCGGCTCAGCCCAGCCCAGCCCAGCCAAGACAATTGAACTCTTTGTTGTTGTTCATTTGTATCCGCAGTCCTTAACATACTCTTCTCCCTCGACTTGGAAGACTCGACTGTTCAGCTGCCTTCGTCCGAAACTTCTTCTATTCGAGTTTCATTGATATCTCATCATGGCATATATAGAGCTGTAGCCAACGCCTCCTGTCGAGTCGACCCCATTGAGGCTTCTGCCTTGATATCTACTTCCCCCACGCATTCTCTTCACTATCCGTGGAAACCCTTCATCTCGATCGACAGTAACACGCAACTCAACACACCACACCCCAAGTGGCGTATTGTATAAATTTTTCCCAGTTCCCACGAACTGAGACTAGGGGTGTTTTTTTTTCTCTCGAATTTTTTTGCATTCTCAGCGGACTTTATTTCAACTTTCGGCATCTGCATCTTTTTGCTGAGTCGAATACATCTTCAGCATATTTCGTCATCCCATCTCATTCCAGTCAACATCTAGACTTGATACTTGCGACTCGGCGATTCATAGCCTGGTGCCATATTTAATTGCCTTCGGCGGCGGTGCTATTGAATCTGGAATTTGCCTCAGCACATATCACGTAATCAACAAACCTTTTCAGCATATAAATCAACCGTTCTCTCACGATGCCAGAACTTCATTACGACGTGTTCGTCCCACAACTCCTGCTTCAGATGCAAAACCTCCTTACCTCGAATGCGTCGAATCTTCCATCATCCTGTGATGAAGAGCTCGCAGACGAGGCCGATGAGCCCCCAGACATGCGTTCATCATCGTATTCGATTTGCTCTAATGGTGAATTCACTAAACACTCTGTTCGCCACCCAGCTCCTAGCGAGTCGCTTCTGACTCGTGCACTTCTCACCACCCCTGATTTGGTTCCTGTGGATAGACCTTATCGTGGTAACCCTAAAAGGGGAATGTCCACTGATTCCACTTGGAGTAACATCAGCAGTGCCTCGACAGCCGACCTAACGAGTGATGGCGGCATGACTAGCCCATCCCGTTGCAACACTCCGAGCCCACCTCCGCCACTATTCTTTGCAGGGTTTGCAGCCAGCTTGCTGCAAAGCAAGAAGGATCAAATGGAACCGAGGACAGTGGAAGTGGTTGAAGACAAGGATAATGTTCTAGAAGGGTTAGGGAGAAGAAGATGCATCACTTTTGCCTGCTCGGACAAACTTACTGCCCAGAAGCCAATGTTTGAGAAGCAACCTGTTGCACGGCCGGCACCGATCGAGGCATCTAGCACAAACAACTCAGATGCAGCTCCTAAGAGGAGCTGTGGGTTGAAGTTTGTTTGTGCACAGCGTGAAGATGCAGAGAAGAAGACCTCGCTTCGCTCACCGCCACCTCGTCCAGCGTATCCATCAAAACGCTACAGCACCGCCATCAACCAATTCACCCATGCCATCATCAACCCAACCACTACTGCCCAGGAGCTTATTTCGAATCGTTCTTGTTCAGACTTCCCTGACCAGAAGTTCTACGAATTTGCCAGCTCAGTCGATGATAGATCCGATTCTTGGACAAATCAGCCCATCGACAAGAGTCGTTTGTTGAGGGTCGATGACTTGTTGAAGAAAGAGTTGGACATCCGAAAACTGAGTCAAGAGGCAGAGGAAGAAGCTTTGGAGGAAGAGGAGGCAGAACAAGATTTGGAGGATGCTGCTTTGGATGAGGATGAGGAGGAGGGGGATGGGGATTCGGACGATCAAGAGCTAGATGGGGATGACTACGATGAAGAGGATGATCACGATGCTTTGAGTGGTAACGAAAGCGACAACGAAGAAGGGTTTGCTTCGGATTCAGATGATGATGACGATCGCTTTTTCAACTACGGATCTAGGCCCATTCAGATGTCTGCACAACTAGAACATCCTCTCTGCTGCCGTACTGCTTCCGAATCTTCAATCGAATCACTCATGAAGTCGCGTATCGTACCTCCTCTAGAGCTTCGCCCTCGTACACCCGAATTGCCTGATAGCACGGATTTCGTTTGTGGTACTTTTGATGAGGACAAGGCCTTGGAAGAAGCATATGTCTCATGCATGGAAGAGCGAAAGCGCTCAAAACACATTATTACTCCTCAAGACATTGATCCTAGTTTTCCGACATCGGATCCGGAAGCTTCAGACGATGAGGTCCGCCCGAAATCCAATGAAAGCGAAGCTGGATTCCACTTCAAGACCAACTGGAGCGGAAGCTCTGTTGAAGGCAACCGCAGAAAGGGTCGTGGAAATGACAAACATCTTACGAGGAGGAGGGTCACCTCCCCTACCCCCAAGGCTCGGGCTCATTCGCCTGCACCCATCCGACGGATCAATCTTGCACACTCTCCCGCCCCCGCCCGTCGGATTCAATCACCACCACCACCTAAACATCGTCCTACGATGAACTTCCAGTCGCAACCGGGTATCTACCGGACTAAGTCTCTCCCGCGCATCCCGGGGTTCTTGCATCGCAATGGTAAAAATGGCCGTGTGACATCTGCTGGAACCTCACCCGCCACCTCTACCGTTAGCCCTGTCATCCGCCGTAGGGGTGCTATCGATATCGTCAAGGGGTTGGAGAAGAAGCGGGAGAGAAGGCAACGTCTCTGTAAGGTGAGAGACGGTGATTGCCGCGCTGGACAAGGAGTTGAGAAGATGAGAGAGTTGGGATTAGAGATTTGTGGGAAAGGAAAAGGAAGGACACAGGCGCAATGGGTACTTTCTGCTTGATTTCGCCATTGATTTTTATTTTTAACTCTTATTTTCTCTCTTTTCTCTAAACTTGGGCCTTCGGATGTGGCAATCTGTACACCTATTCTTTCAACCCTTTTTAGTGCTTTTGGTGGAGCTCATTGTTTTTTTGCATGGAGTTTACGTTCTCAGGCGTTTTACCTTTTGTAACGAACATGTTCTTTTCCTGTAAATATTTGGTGTTATTAGATATTGATGAAAATCATTTTATTTCATTCTAGCTTTTTTTACATTTTAGTTTCCGTTGGTCACTTCTTTAACGACATTTTACGATGGAGTACAGT
Source organism: Gyromitra esculenta (assembly GCA_038503075.1). Lineage (NCBI taxonomy): Eukaryota > Fungi > Ascomycota > Pezizomycetes > Pezizales > Discinaceae > Gyromitra > Gyromitra esculenta. The sequence continues at coordinate 2,167,118 of JBCAML010000001.1, forward strand.
ACTTTTTTTTTTACTTTTTAGCGGGTGGGCGATTTGCAGCATGCCTTTTCTAAGAGTCATAGGTGGAGTGACCGTTTTCTAGGAGAGGGTTTTTTATTTTTCAAACTGGGGGTTTTTTCTCTCATGTTTTCTCTCACTTTGAGCGCATGACAGTTATTGGGCACCTTGCAGCTAGCAGGTGTACAGATTTTTCGATATACGGGAATCTACGGAGCGCTCGAGAAGAGATGGTCGGGGATAGGGAATCAAATCAAGAGCGTTTCTGGCAGTAAAGCATACTAGTGGCGCGTTTTATCATAAAAGGCGCATATGTGAAGACGAATAGAAGATGTCCATCTATTTGGAATCGGGAGAGGGGAGCGAGTCTCATTGCCTTGGTTGGGGGCGAGCCTGCGCCCCTCCCTGGATTTTCGCATGCCCATACAGTACGGTAGGCCGAGCGCGGGTGTTCGTGAGCTGGCGGGGAGTCGATAGCAAGCCTGCTGGATTTTCGGTGTTGTAGAGTAGGTTGTCAGCCTCCGGCGGTTGGCTTTTTTGGCCCGATTGTGAATCTCCGGAGTGTATTGTATGGTATGTGTATGTGGCTTGTGGCACCGCTCACACTCCGGACACCTTTGCTTGTTGCTCTCGTGGCTACAGCCTCCTTTTTTCGAAGCTCGCCTCTCTCTGTTCTCTCCCCCTTCAACCCACCACCAACATCGAAACACACGATCAATCGACATCGCGCCGCCCTACTCATTTACGCGCCGCCGCCGAACCCTTTTAGCATTATAGTAATTGTTTCTATCACCCGTCGCTATGTGGATGTTTAACTGGTGTATGTGAACCTCGCCCCCCTCCTTGTGGCAAGCTGTCCTGATCCTAATCTGGGCTTATGATATGGATAGTTTGGGATGTACTTGCATCTCTCGGGCTCATGAACAAGCACGCAAAGCTGCTTTTCCTTGGTCTGGATAATGCGGGAAAGACGACGCTGCTTCACATGTTGAAGGTTGGTAGTCCTTCTTGTTTTCCTCGAGTTTCCGGCGAAAGGAAAAGGAAGGACTGACGTTAGAGGATCGAAATCTAGAACGATCGTGTAGCTATCTTGCAGCCAACTCTGCATCCCAGTGAGTTTTTTAATTCTTTATCACACTGAGTTATTCCGGGTTATGACGCTGACGAAATGGTTGGGTAGCCTCGGAGGAGTTGGCTATTGGCAACGTCAAGTTCACCACCTTCGATCTGGGTGGGCATAGGCAAGGTAATTATTAGTCCACGTCCCAACTGTTTTTTTTTTTTTGCGCAATTGGTGTTTGGCTCCTTTTTCTTCTTGTTCCCTGTTTGCCCGAGAGGGAGCGAAAAAAAGGCGTTATCGCATTGTTTCGCCATAATCGGTTTTTCTTTTTCCTGTTTTATATGACGTCTCGGGTATTCCGTTTTTATCCCTGCGGCTCAACCTTGAATGATCCTGTTATCATCATCATCATCATCACCACCACCATAGCCCCCTCTTCTTTTCGTTCCTGCCAACCCTCGCTGCCCCTGATGCATCTCTACATTATTCCCGCTTCTTGACACTGACGATCTTCTCTTAGCTCGCCGTCTCTGGAAAGATTATTTCCCTGAAGTATCTGGGATCGTATTCCTTGTTGATGCCAAGGATCACGAGCGACTTGCAGAATCAAAGGCTGAACTCGATGCTCTCCTATCCATGGAGGACCTTTCTAAGGTTCCTTTCTTGATCCTTGGTAATAAGATTGATCATCCAGAGGCCATCTCTGAGGATGAGCTGAGACGACAATTGGGACTGTACCAAACCACTGGAAAGGGAAAGATTCCGTTGGAGGGAATAAGGCCAATTGAAGTTTTCATGTGTTCGGTTGTCATGAGGCAAGGTACGTGATATCGTCTACTATCAGATCGTGCTACTGTGGGTTTCCGCTGACACATCTGACATTAAATAGGATACGGAGAAGGATTCAGGTGGATGTCTCAATACGTCTAGATTTAAAGAGATGCTACATGCTGGAAAATGACAAGACCAAAGAATAGATGGGAGTGATGGGATATCATGAACTGATCTACTCTGCACAGTCGTCACGCGAGCATAAGAGGGGTAACGCGGAAACAGAAAAAAAAAACGGATTGAACGATATCTGGAGGGTTTCTGCTCCCATTTTTTTGTTTTAAATACTTTTAGTTTTTCAATTCTTTTATTAGGCCAGGAGTCAATGCGCCGTTTCTAGCTTACCCGTCTCTCTCCTATGGGGATTTTCTTTTTTGTATTTCTTTTTGCTTGTGCATGTCTAATATACGAAGTGTTTTATTCCAGACTATATTTGAAGCCTGAAAAAAGGAAATCTCTGGTCAATAGATTACTGTTATATCTGCGCCATACTAATTCTGGTCTAGTCGTTGACCCAGGATACCTGCTTGTGAGATTACCCCACGTTGTGCTATACTGCAGGTTATGGTAATCTGCTGTGAAACTCCTGGCGTATCGGTTGCTGGAGGGTTTGTTTTCCTTTACACCTCATGCAACAATCAATCCATACACACACTAAGCTCTCGGATCTAATTTGTATTTATCATAGCTACGATTCGATACCGATCTGCCTCTTGATCTTCTTTACTAGCGCTCGCAGCAGAAATTGCTCTCTCGCCAATGTTCGTGTGTGCTAGAAATCCCATAACTCGTCAATTTCTTGTGTTACAGGGCTCGACTGGAAATCAGCGAATAGCAAACCTTCAAAAACACATCTAATGAAATTCTTTCTCTATCCAAAGCTTTCCCCAGCACGTATATAGTGTCTTCAATTGCCATATCTTCCGTTACTAAGTCATAAAGCCTATGGTGGAAATGATTAGTATTTTCTTATCCGGGTTTGCCGGAGGCTTAGACGGGGAATCAAAAAAAAAAAAAAACACCCTCAACATACTGAGTATGTACTACTGTCGGCGCAACCACAACAGCATCAACTCCCGGTATCTCCCTCGACTCCGCATCTCTAATAACCTCCCCAGCCATTGCAATCCGCTCCCTTAATATCTCTGCATCCTTATCACACAACTCTACGATTCTCCCTAATTCCGTGCGCTCCCGTTCCATATTTGCCTCTGCCCTAAGGATAGCTTCGCATTGTGCTGCAGCTTGCTCTAGTGAAGCATGTGTCTTTGCATGTGTGGCTTCAGCGCGTGCGTGTAATTGACGTGAGATCTCTTGAAGGAGACGGTCTTTTTCGGGGTTAGGGGGTAGGGGTGGTGGGGTTGAAAAAGTGGGTGGAGGGATCTCGCTGGGAGGCAGGGACATGATATCAACTGATTCTGATCTCTTTTGGGGTGGTGGCGGTGGCTGGGGGTGTTGTGGGGCTGCGGGATGATTCTGAGGAGTAGAAGGGAAAGCATGAAAGGATGTTGGCCGCATTGGTGGAGCTGGGCCGCCGGGGAAGCGACCGCCTGGAGGTTGTTGGTGTGGGGGAGGTGAGCGTGGGCTTGGCGTAGGGGAGGCTGGTTGAGCGGGCATTTGCTGGTATCCTGACGAGTGAGGGTATGGGGTGTGGTTATATTGCGGCGATAGTTGTTGGGGTACTGCTGTAGACCCGCTTGATCGGTGCGAAGCCGGCGGCAACAGGGGTAAGGGCGGTCCATGGTCCTGGTAGCCTGGAAGAGAACTGCCTCTCGGAGGTCCGTTTTGAGACCATCCCTGCTGCTGCTGTAAGGAGTGAGAATGTGGCTGCTGGGGGTGCTGTTGGGAATGTGCGGGTATTGGTGGTGTAGAACGCTGTTGATGGCCCTGATATCTGATATTATTTCCTTGTTGTATTGGAGACTGATGGTTTCCTGTAAACTCTTTCGGTAATGGCGGTAACGGGGGAGGGGCAGCGGGCATGTGCGTCGACGGAGCGGCCGAGGAATTTGGTTTCCCAAATTCCGGAGGCAAAGGTGGTAACGGCGGAGGTGCCTCGTTCCTAGGTTGAGGAATGGGCGTATCTTGTTGCTTTGCATAGACTGGTGGTTCCCGGCCGAATACTTGCCGCAAGACATCCAGCAGATCCACAATATTTGATCTCTATCTCAGTCAGTTCTGGGATTGGCCACTTCTAAACATTAAGAGTAGCTATTAGACCTACATCAGAATAATTCACCCAGTTGGCTAAGTACGGATGGTAACATCGCCCACTTGGGTCAACATGATTCCCAGGGCGAATAAGCATGTCTTTTGCTGGTGTTACAAATACCATCGGTGGTTTTTTGGGGTATTCGTGTGGTAGCCATATTGTTAGTGGAATATTGTACGTAGCGCCTCGAAATACCACTGGGAGGGTTCCACTTAGGTGGAGGAGTAACTGGGGACGACCATCTTCATGAGCTACAGGGTTATTACCAGTCAGCTAGCCGTTAAAATCCCATCTTAGAGAAGCAGCTGTAACTTACTGTAGACCTCTGTACGAGGAGAGAGGGTGGGAAATTGGTATAGGGTTGCTGCAACGTTATAGTAGGTATTATGGGAGTCGGCATATTCCTGCGCACGTAGATATTCAGCCTAACGCTCGAGAAACATTAAACGGTCTGGCAAAGCTCACAGGTCGTATAACTCTTTGCAGCCACTGCTGGACTTGTGGTGTCAAGGCATTCCCGGCGAGGGGTGTAGCCATCTCGGTGAACGTGGGGCAGAGTGAGGGAACCTATGGACTAGCGGAAACTCTCCAGATTTTTAGGCGCAAACAGCATGTAATAATCCAAGAATATGAGAACTCCACCTACAAAAACAATGAGTGAAGAGTAGGAGTAAGTACTAGATTCTGGCAGTTGGCGGACTGCAGCTGGGAATACTTGTTGTGAGGTTGTAATCGTCGTGATCAGCCAAGTCAATGCATCACCAGCCTTATCTTATCACGATCATCTATTTAATCTCTGTGATATGAGGCTCTGCTTAAGCACGTGGTCAATCGGAAGACGTCATTAAATCAACCCCGGGCGATTAGATGGATTAGATTAAGGCTTCACTTGGGCTCATGTATTTGGTTTGGAGCAACCCTCACTTTGTTTGGACTCATCTCTTCATTGATCTTAATGCTAAATTAATGAATTTAACCCTGCATAAACTCTTTATAATAAACTACATACATGTAGGCAAGGTTGTGATGGAGGCGAACGATCCATCGGACGGAGCACATGCTATTCATCATAATATAGTTTTTCTCGATGTGATATTTTTTTCATGCGCATCACCGTTTGATGCCACGACTAATCAACCTCACGATATGAATCGATCTCTCGCAGGACATTTACCCGGTCAGAAGTCTTTACGTACTTTTGGGGAGACTCGTCACAGACTCACAGTATGACGAGAACACGGTACTGGATCAGCGAAAGAAAAGCAGCGAAAGATGACAGTGCTAAAATATGCCTAATTTGGCTTGTAATGCAGGGAAAACGAGTTACACTCCTCACACTCAATATCTCGGATATCAGGTGAATACGAACGCCCTAAGGGTGAGATCGGCCATTGTTAGGGATTTTTCTCCACCATCTTCGATCAGGCCCAGGAAAACAACCAAACCCACCCCACACTATATGTAGGCTGAACAATGGTTGCAACCACAATCCTCAGGCGGTAGTCCGGCAATGGAAATGTCCCACGTGCGTTGGGCGAAGATTCCGATGAAATTCGGGAACTGCCCACAACCCGATGTATTGCTTCGATGCCATGGCGTTCTGGTTATAAAGATTACACGAGAAGTGTTGTACATGTGTGTTAGGCGCGCTAGTCCAATTCCCACTCCTACTATTGTTTTGATAATGCACCGATGTCTTGGTTTTTAATGATGTGGAGAGATAAGCACATTCCAAGTTTTATGTTATTCAATGAGAAAATATGTAACTAAGACCGATTGACCTGTTTAGTTAGGCCAAATAGATAGGCGTTTCATCCTATACTCGAGGATCGGGACGTCTGGGCCGTTGGTCTGTGGATCATGATGCTGGGATCAGGTAACGGACACGACACTTGGTGTTTATGCATACTGAGAGCTGGTAGGTCTCGGCATCAGACGATGCGTACCCGCCTCGGTTGTAGAGCATACGGGTGTGATAATGGAGACAGCCTAGCCATACTACCCCCAGTTCCGGGGCTGAAAATTGGCCGCAAACGAACACCGTGCAGCTATTGTCCTCCCCCTCAGTAAATATTGGTTGCATGTATTTACCGGTATACATCTGTTTCCCAAAATTTATACGTTAGTATCTTTGTCCCCCATTTAAAAACGTATATATCAAAAATAAACGAAAGTTCCGTTTTCCGCGAAAAGTTTCAGTACCCCTGCGGCATCGTCATTGTATCCCCGACCAGAGAGTTTTCGAGGCTCCCCTTAGAGTGTCGAGACACTAAGACTCTTCCTATCATATAATTGCAAGATCTCATCATCGAAACGGGAGGGAAGGAAAGGAGAAAGGTAATACAAAAATCAGACACTCTAGATAGAAGAATTAGGGATTGCAACCTTACCTTTTTTTCTTTTTTGTTTGTTTTTGTAGTAATTCGTTCATTATTAATCCAATGAATGAATAACAGACTTGTTGCTATTATATCAGTTTCCGATGGAGTTCTTGGTGAAATTTTGAGATATGGTGTTTGTGGGAGATGAGACCGGGGAGAGAAAAAATAATTTCATTTGAGGTGTCCAAAGTCTTGGCACGATATGTAAGCCCTAAGCCCCCACCGACTTTTAACTTAGAACCGACCTCACGCGTATGCGCTACATGCCGTTATAGTAATTCACCGCTATTCGTAGGATGAATACGTACCCATAAAGGGTCCTATCCTGTTTCTTTGACCAAGAAATAAACTCATTATAAAAATAAAAAAAATCCACCGCTACTAGATGCGAGTGTACTTTTATGATGCATATTGCAACCTACCTTTCATGAATATGGGATTTACTAAGAGCTGTAATGATCTAGTTGGGTCAATTACATGTATAACCGCGTCTCAAAAATCTTTGCGCCTCCATTACATGTACTTAGCCTAACTGCCAACAGATTGAAGCTACGGTTTCGTTAGAAGGAGATCGTCCAAGTGGTAAAATACCAGTGTTCTCAGCATTCTAGTAATCATAACTATATTTCCTTCTCTAATTGCTATCTTCTAGCATGGTTTAGTGATTTGTTGTGCTCCAGGTTGCAAGGGGCGCAAAGACATCTGAGACGCGGGTGTACATGTAGTTATAAAAAAGATATGTATAAAAACCCTGGCAGGCTCACCATACTATAATACACCTAGAAAAAATATAAGCAATAGATTGGGGACGAACCCCAATCTACCAAGGAAGAGAAGGCAATAAAATAATACAATAAGATCCTAGAACCAAAAGTAATAAGAAACTAAGCAATTGCGTGTCCGTAAAAAGAGTTCAATAAAAAAAGCTCGCCAAGCTCCAGCTACCCTTTATGCGATGGGTTTCTAAGAAGAAAAACGGGGGGGAATAACAAAAAACAATAAGCCATCAACCTGATGCTCAAAACTACCCTCTTATATCTTTACCATGCCTCTTGATAATTGTCTCTCTACTCGCTATCCTAACCCAACTTGACGTAGTTCCCTGGAAATTGACCCTGTCGTCCATGTAGCTTCCCCGTCCACCACTCGTTTTCATTGCTTGTTCTTTGTACAATCTCAATGGTGTCCCTAGCACTAAAGCTCAAATCTCCCTCTGCCTGTGCCTCAAAATCATACAAAGCAACCGCTTTCTCTGGCTCCACGGATAGGTTCTTCGGTTTCGGTCGTGGTGGTGGAGCAGCCTTCTTCTTTGCCGCCGCTAGTGCATAATTTGTACCCGTGGAGTTGCTCCTTCCGACGCCGGCTACGCTAGGACTTAGAAGGCCTCCCTTCACTGCGGAACCCTCGGGTATTCCGGTAGAGGTGTAGGGCGGCGGAGGAGTGTCGGTCCCACCGTCGCCGGAGGCACGGGTCATGTCCAAAGAAGCAGTTCGTCGTCCACTTGTAACACTTGCGCTATCAGACTTATTTCCGAATTTATTAAACTTAGTGTTTAATTTAGATGCGCGTTGCCCGGTGGTCTTGAAATGGACAATTGTCAGAGCTTCTGCCTGTTCTTGAACGCTGCCACGTTTCCGGGTGAACGCTTCCTCCACATCAAGAGTAAGGTCAAAATAGCCAATGTTTATACCCTGCACTTTCTCGTGTAGGGTATAAAAGACATTCAGCTGCATATAGTAAAAGCTCTGGAATAGTGGTCGAATAAACTCCCGCTCCAATTGGAATAGCTTCGGAAGCTCTGCCTTGAGCAGATCGTTGTAATAGTTGAATTCCTGAGTCGCTAGTTCGACGTCGTTCTCTGCTTTGTACTGCGCCTTTTCGTCCTTAAGTGTTTTTTCCTTCTTTTCCTGGATTTTTTTCAATGTCGCTCGGTGCCTATCATAGTCCAGTTGCTTATGATCTCGCTTTAAGGCTACCTTTCGGATTAATTTGACAATCTCCATCAATTCATCGGTAGGGCGAATAATCCGAGTTTCGATCATCTCAAGCTCGGGAGCTAACGTGGCCTTGAGATCGAGTACAATAGCTTCGTATTCCTCGCAAGCACGAATACCTTCCGGGTTGCCCTCAATTTTCATGGAATCTGGGTCGGACATGCGGCCAGATATGGGTTTGTATATTTCGGCTATAGACTTTGAAAATTCGATTTGATGATCCAACATGCCTAGGGCGCCGTCAGCACATGATTTTTTCTCATTTTCTTTTTTTTAGGGGATTCGATTCTACGGAATAGCAGGAAGTAGTACCGTTTATTGCATCAAAATATCTAAAATATCAATTAGCAAGTATGAAACGAATAGAGGGACTAGATGATTTACTTCTTTGACTCGTCATGGAGCTTCTTTGATTCCTACAAACCCACAACCCATCTTAGTCTTAGCTCCCTCACATACCAATACTGAAGCTTACCTTTTCCAGATCCTCAAATCGCCTTTCTGCATCAACATATACTGGATCCTTGGTGATCTCGCCCTAAAATCCTCGAATCTCCAGTAAGTACTTCCTCCAAAATGGTTCTTGGTAGTTGCAATTTAGAAAAAAGCTTCAAAGTCGCTATACCATATTAAACTTCTGCTTAATCGATTGAGGTGCCTAGGAAACAACCATTCATTAGTACTTTTGTCTAGTGAACTTCAGAACCGCTCGCGGTGTCAACGCGAGTAAGCACAAGAACAAGCGAACCTACCCTCACGACACTTCGCTGAAATCCTTTCCAACTCATGGTGTAATCGTGGTGGTGTAACTATGGTATAACGAGCTTTCCGTTTCTCTTTGAGAGGCCGTGGTGATAAGTGGTATGATAAAAGAAGAGGAGGAGATGCGGAGGGACGGAGGGACGGAGTGAAAGAACACGGAGAACCGGCTTTCCGAGAACGTTTGCGAGGGCAGTGGTGAAGTTGCTGTTCTCGGACCCGGACTCCCCCGCCAATGACGAAAGCAACGAGCAGGGTCTTGTCCAGATCTGCTCACCACCAGGGTCTAAGCCGCAACACCGCAACGTAAGCTCTCCATCGTCATGTGTTACAGTATTTAGAATGTTGTCTGCCTTTCAAAAACTCGTCAAGCTGCGAGCTTTTCTCTTCCACGCTTCTCCAGTTACTTACGCGTACACGTAAACACCAACCTATTACAGTGCATGGTATGGAATGTTCACGAAAGACTTGGCGTTTCTCCTGCGCCGATTTTCTAGTTTAGAAGAAACATAAGGCTTGGGAGCTGAAAACCCTCACATGACTACATATACGCCTACAAAATCATCCTTTTCCCCGGATGAAGAAAATACACCAAGAAGGGAGCTTTTCCAGCGGTCTGGTATAACAGCTACTAAAATTGTTTCTTCTTGGCCATTTTCTACAAAAGCCGTATTCAGGTCATCCAGAAGCTAGGTCTAGTGCGACTAAGTTGCGCTGTGCACCAAATCAATACTTCCACTGAAACCAACATGGGATGGAGCTTGACACGCTGCTGGTGGCCATCATAATCAAGTTTCTATGGCCTCTGCTCCCTCTTAAACGAGAATAATCCCCTTAGAACCCCAATCTGTAGTTACTATTTAGAAAGTCTGTTTGCGAGTGACGTTGGATTAGGGTAGGGCCTAGGAAATACCTTGTGAACAGGATCAATTTACGAGTCATAGCCTGTTGCTTAGCTATCCTATACTTAGTCTAGTGAGCTCTACCAATAAAAATTGTGACATTAGCTCAAACCTAGCCCACTTACACCACCATAGTGTTTATGTGCCTGCATCATCAAGCGGAGAGATAGGCTGGTGGTAGGAGACCAAACATGCCGGCCCTAACCAGGCAGGCAAACAGACGATTCCATTGTATTGAGAAGGGTCCTAGCCAGATATAAGTTTTCGTGTGCTGAAATGAGCTCTCGCACTTTGTAGTTTATACTCTTATTATCTTCGATTGTTACGAACAAAAAAGCATCTATATAGATTTAGCAGCCTTCAAGAAAACGGGCTGAGCTCAGGAAAATCTATAACTAGTCCATAGCCATACATCGTTCAAGAAAAGCAAAGGCTAATTTGGTGTGACTTTCATGTGAGTACACTTTCTGTACTCAAAGCCTATAGCTAGACAAGTATCTTGAGCTACTTAAGATAAGCATACAAGGGATAGCTACTGGCTATGATCGCATACAACGAGTTTAGCCACTAAGTAGACCCGCTCGATTTGCTATTGATTGCTGCTATTGCCACCTATGGTGCGTGGTGCGTAACAGGGCTCAAGGGTTGATTTCTCGCAGACTCAGCCTCCAACGACAGACAAGGGCTACAGCGATATCGTGGGGGACCTAGCGTGTAGCCCACACGTAAGCTGAAGTCGAGCAGCAATTTTTTTTAAACCGAAGGTTCCTAGCCGCCCCGAAAATACGCACGCCTTATATCTGATATTGACTGGACCCGTAAAATCCAGTATCTAAGATGCGAGCTTGTTGTGACTTTGCCTTGCTGTCTAGCCTTTATCGCCTTATAGCACTTATGAATTGAGGGACTTACATGATGCTAGGGATACAAGGGCTATGGAGGCTAATCCACAAATAATAATTCCCCGTATACTTTGGTTAGCTTATCTTCAGCCTAAGTTTCCGAGGCCCAGTCGGTCCGCTAAATATAAATTGATTCTGTGACACGAGTACTGCGACCCGCGCCATGAGTGACCTCGCTATAAAAAAAAAGTACTAAGAATTATTAAAGGTAGCCTTCCCGAAGGGCTTTCGTCGCTATTTTTGCCGAATCCTTCCCCGAGTAACATCCGCCATCACAAATTGTGATCCTCCACTCCGCCGGGCTTGCAGCTACGGCCTAGGAGGATGTTGGCCCTACGAAACCTACGCATGCGTGATTGTTGGATCTTATCACTGCTTGGGTTTAGTCTGCCATTCGTGTTAATTGTGCAGATATACTGGGATTTCTACTCAGTTCTCGTACTCTTTACCTTCGGTTGGCCTTGGGAGCTTCGAGCAATTATAAAAAGCGAACAGCAGCTAGGATGAAGCTAAATCGTCTTCACACAATATATCTCCTCTAACACCTAATCCTCTAAGGAAAAATACTATTGCTGTGACAAGGCTAAAAACTTAAGATGTCGATTGGGTTGCGAAAGAGTTACCAGAGTATGTTATCACATGGAAATATCCATCCAGCTACTGTCATGCCAATTAATATAGCGATCATTAGGTGATCATCTGCCATTTATACATTTAATGATGCCAATGCCATATATACTGCAACCCCAAAAAAACAAGGGGAACGAAACTATGGTATATCTTACCTACATTATCGGCAATTACAATGTCCTTACCCCCATCAGTGTCTTTATTCATGCTCACAAAGAACGTTACCCCCAGTCCTGGCACAGTGGTATCACTTAAATTACTACGTCTCAGGATAGCTCTAGATAAAGGATACGTGAATTTAAGATGCGATTGGATGCCAGGTTGCTCGGACGGGTCTCACCCTTTGAGAACCACGGGGGTCGATCGGAATACGTCCACGGGACATGTATCCGTCGAAGCATGGAAGAGTATGCTTGGGAACTCTTCCTCTCCAGAAGCCCCGGAGGTTGTTTATGCTGCTTGTATATATGCCCAGCTCGCAGTTAGTAATACATGGATACTTAAACGTCAAAAAAGCGAATATGAAACATATCGAAACTAGCTTTTAGATACAGATCTAATAGATGCAGAAAGTGGAAGAATTCTAGAGTATCTCTAGCATCATATTTGGGGCACCATCTATATTGTAAGTTACTAGTTCACTTCGAGGGAAACAGCTAGTTATAAGAGGCTAGAGAGGTTTTAAATTTTAGCCGCCCTAGTACGAAACTTGCCAATACGATGTTTATGAGTTTTGTTGATTAATGGTCTATTCAGTGGGCCAGCAAGCCCGAGAAAGCTACGGGGAGCCAGGCGGGGAACCCCTCACAGAACTTGAATGCTCATTTATATTAATGCCTAGCTAAGTTGTAAGACGATGGTTTTCTGTCATGAATAATTTCTAGTTTACTAATATACTATTTCTGAATAAGTAATTGCTGCAGCACAGGTTATAATTACAGCGTAGGGCAAAAAAGATCGTGAGACGTGAGATTTAGGATTCGGGGCTGCTATTGACTCCCCAGAATTTTTGAGGAAGATTCTAGCAGTTGGATTGACCACAGAACCCTGTCAGTAGACCCTAGCTTCCCAATCTTTTCTGCCGTACGCTGTAGGGTTGTGAAGACAAGAGATCCTTTCAATGTCTGTCATTGGTAATGATCAGCATCGAGAAACATAGGCTAAGACGTGTTTACTCCCAACGCCGACGGCGTTCGAAGAAATCTCCGAATATTGTATTTTAATCACGAAAAATGGCTCGGTATCGCTTGTGATCATGGTAGTCAGAAAGAAAATAGTGATAAAATATAGGGCATCAACTCACAGAGGAAATTTATAAATACCAAAGGATATTAACTTAGATTCTGATACCTAGGTCTACATTCTACATTTGATCTGGACGCTAACGTTTAATTTCCCTACCTTCAGAGACTTATCTTTTCATCTGCAAATACATAATCTACAATGACTACACCACCAAGAGTCTGGCTCATCACTGGAACTTCCTCGGGTCTCGGTTTTGATCTGGCTTTAAGAATTCTCGAAAAGGGGGACAGAGTTATTGCTGCTAGCCGTAATCCTTCGCGCCTTATCGACCTCAAAGCAGCTGGCGCAGCAACCGTAAAGATTGATCAAAACGAGTCGCTGAATTCTGTCAAAACCTTAGTAGAAGAGGCGATTGCTATTTACGGGCACGTTGATATTATTGTTTTAAATGCAGCTTGGGTAGCATGTGGCACGATTGAGGAACGAACGTATATTATATCCTCCCCACCATTTTCATAGCTATTATATAAAACTAAGCCCCCCTAATCATATGACAGGCCAGAAGAAACCCTATCCCAATACCATACCAATATTTTTGGCGTGACTAATTTGTGGCGCGCCATTCTCCCACATATGCGAGCAAGACGGTCTGGCGTTATTGCCACCATTGGCAGTATGGGGGCATCTATGACAAATCCCCTCATAGGGATATACCATTCCTCAAAAGCAGCAATCAGAAGTATGTTATGATTAACTTTGTATTGTCGTTTACTAACTCTTATGGATCGCACTTTCCTAGGCTTAGCACTTACCCTTGATAACGAAATCTCCCCGTTTAACATCAAAACTTGCCTCATCGAACCTGGCTACTTTCGCACTTCTCTTTTGACAAGCACTGGATCTATTATCCTCCCAGACACTAGAATCGAAGACTATTGTGAAACCAATGATACCGTCAAAAAATTCCTGGTTGAGAGGGACCAGAAGCAGAATGGTGATCCGAAGAAGGGCGCCCAGGTTATATATGACGTCCTCACAAGTACAGGAGTCTCAAAAGGGAGAGGGATCCCGAAGAGTTTGGCACTAGGTAGTGATGCAGTCAAGTTGATGACTCAGGAGAACGACGATTTCAATGCAAGAATCAAAGCGTGGGCGGCAATCAGCGAGAGCACTGATTTTCCTCGCGATCAGAGGTTCTATTAAGGGTTTATACTATATATATGTATTGAGCTTTCAATTATGAGAATAGTGCTAGATACGTGAAATACCTATACGTAGTTTTTGAGATAAATATCTATCTATCATATAGAGATCTAAATCGAGTGATCTATGATGATCATCAACCCAATTTTTAGTAATGCTTACGTTTCGATTTAAATTTGAGATCTAGCTACATGCAGCTGCCAAGCTATATATACTTCCCTCTTTCATTATCACACATATACCAACATTCCATGCTGCCCAAGAGTACGTGTAGTGTTGATCAACAAGCCTCACACGCGGGTCCATCAATTGCAAGGTGCCCATTTTACCTGTAAGATCAATAGATCAATCCACCCACCTACATGGTTACATAATGCTCTCGGGGGAAAAGCGAAAAACCTGCAATTACGAGTAATGCCTATAAAATTTTCTCGTAGTTATCGAATTCGTCTGAAAAATACCCGACTTTATATATATCGTGTAGCTTCACCGTCAACACAAAAAGGCCAACATTCATCCAGAAGTAATAGAAACGATCACCTTTTTGGTTCTATCTAGCTAGTCGACTAGTTCAAAGCTCCTGCCACAGTACCCTCAAAGTTAAACCTTAATGAATACTCGAGGTAATCTATAGCTTTTTTTCTGCTACGCCCGGGTGACCTTCAAGTCCAATTTAAAGTTTCACCATTACTTAAGAGGTTCAGGTGGAGCCACGTTCTCCCTTAAAATACTTACATACGTATCCACAACCGTTTTGCGTCATCTACATAGCCTCTCACTCCCACAACAACCTCAACTCCAACACCTTCAGCCACTACTAGTACAATTATTAATGCTTGTAGGTGTTCGAATCTCTAAGCATTAAAGTATTGCACTGGTTTATGAACTGATTTATGAGCTGTAATGCGCTGAGACCTACTCGGGACAGGCAAGAAGAACCTGAATATGCAAGTGTGAGTTGACCAATTAATCCGCCGATGTGCTAGCTGGGGACGAATGGAAAATCGCTACCAGCAAAATTTATGTTCAGGTTCTTCATGTCTGCCCCGAGTATAAATCATAGTCACCATATTTCGCGATCGTCTATCGAAAGATCCCTAAAAGCAACAAAGGCTCGCTGCACAGGACACACAGTATTCATTAGATAATAGCTCTAGCTAAAACAGCCTATTTTTAAGAACTGGCGACTGCACACAATCATATACTAAGCAACGACACCGAGGATGCATTGTATAAGATATATTTCAAGGATATGGGCTACATTGGAGGTTATTGAATAGCTTGATAGGTTTCTCCATGGCGACAAGGCTAGTGTGTTACTTCATTGCGATGGCATCGATGGCTGCCACTAGGGCCGTTGGGCTGGTCATTGACGTGGTTCGAACCCAACTACGGAGCCTGTCATTTGCGATATCACAAACGTTCGCTGTTGGTCGCGAAGTCGCAAACTGCAAGACAAATACTTTTTCACTTCCGATCTCCATCAATTTTCTTATATCTTGACATGTGCAATGTCAGAAAGTGTCGTTGACCACTGTTCTCGTGACAAACATGCAAATTGCATTGCGTTCACTAAGATCAACCCAACATTCGCAACTCGCAACTCGCAACTCAGATTTTCTACACCACTTTACTTACGCTTTTTCTAATCTAGGCATGTTATGTACTGGAAAATTTTATCAAAATCTAACTTCAGCATCCAGTGTTCGAGATCCGTCTTCTACCTTATCTATTGCTACTACAGCACTCATTCGGGCCATAGGTATTTCGTATAACCGTCGTACTAACGTGAATATATTAAACACTGCTCTTGAAAACGATGAATCCATGCTTTGGTAGCTAATAGATATCGATATAGATAAAACAGAGAAGATGTACTTTGTAAATTAGATCAATTAGGTCCACATGTCCGGATGGGAAGCTACACGCATGTACAGCCGTGTAAGAGAAATCTTGACACCCCAGTGGCTGTCTCGCTAGTTAGGTGGGGTGTCAAGACTTTTCTTACATGACTGTACTCGGGTGCAAGGGAAAGTCTGACGACAGGTGGCGGTGCAGTTCTTCTCTTGATGGACTCAAGCTCATTTGAATCTCATATTTTTTCCAATTAGCTCAGTTTGACGTTTAATAAATTGCACTCTTGATCTATTAGGCATTTTTATCAGGCCTCTCGGGGAGCCGTGGAGGGGAAGAAAAATCGAAACCTCTCACTTGCACCACCGCCACCTGTCATCAAACTTCCCCTCACACCCGAGTACATGTAACCATAACCAGAGACGTAAAATCCACATAAATATTTTTCTTACACGACTGTACATGTAGTTCTCAACGCTACTACGCACACGTATATACGCATATATTCTTCGAGCCATTTCTCGTGGTTGAAAGTACGCTCCATTGCGCCGCGCTTATCTCTTAAAACACTCTCTTTTGATTTCGTGAAACTTTCCTTTTATATGCTCATAACTCTCTACAGTTATTTTGACTAGCTACAACGTTCTACAGGCACAACATACACATCAGGACCCGATATGAAAAGAATATGATCGTCCATGTTAAGAGGTAGCACATGTTTTAAGCAGCAAAAGGGTCCCCTAGAATAAGAGAATGCGGATTTCGGATCACCGCGATGAGATTCAGCGCATATATAGTTAATAAACCTCAAAGTACAAGCTTAAGCGTATGAACGGTGAAGTTGGAACGGCTAGGGTACCGAAAAATGGTTTTTCGTAACTTAATCGTTGTGACTGAACATCCTGGCCGTTCCAACTTCACCCCCCATACGCTTGTACACCAGTGCATGTATGTCTATTATCCACCTAATCCAAGTCTAGGCGAAACTCAAAAGGGCCACCACTCCAGCCTATTAATATTACAGGTACTCACAATTAGCCTCTTGCCTTCTGTGGATATACCGCTAATAAAAATAATTTATTCTGGATCAATTTTTTGCTACAATTGAGTACACATAGTATTCCCTAGGACGGAGGGAATCTTTTCGAGATTCACTCATTTTATTTCGAAGAAGTCAAGGGCAAATGCCCTCCGTGTCTACCCCACAACTTTGCGAGAATTACAGCCCACACCATACAATGACCAAACATACCCCTCAAAACTATTCTTCGGAATATTCTGGGACTAGAGAACTGCCGCCCGCCGCCGCATACGCTGAGAAAAACGAAATATCCTCGCCACAAGGGCTTCCACCCGTCGTCTTGACTGTTACGCTACCGTATCACAAAGAAAGTGCAGGTACATACAAATTGCAGGAACAGAAGGCTTAGGAAACGAAATGGCAGGCCGTTGTTTTGGGTTCTTAGCCACAAAACGCGGTCAGTGCACGCATCCTCGGTACGTACAGATACCTGCTAGAGAAAATCCAGGGTCCAGGTCTAAGTTCAGACCAACGTGGTGTTCGCATGAGGGTCTGGGGGGAATAATGACAAAAAATTCCGTTATCCACAATAACCTAACCATCGAGGCAGGATTTTTAGCCTGATCCTCAAACGTCAAAAAAAAAAAAGTACAATACCGTACCTGTGTGATCCAAGTATCTTGGCGCTCGGAACCGGTTTAGACGAAGAAGTAAAGCTTGGACCATCGCCTGGTGAGGGGTCACCCCCCACACCGTCCCTACCAGGGTTTTGAGGCGATAGAAAATCAATATTATGGAATTTGGGGGGTTTCGATGTGTCCGCCCCCAGCCTTTACGTCAGGACCCTAAAGATACCTAAAATAGGCCGAAATATGTATAGATGCTCGTCTCCTCAGTGCTTCCAGTTATCACCAATAGGTTCGGACTTTAAATCCTTTGTAAAAATCCGCGTGGTATTCAAACACACCGCACGCTATCTCTTGCTAGATCACTTTTAGTTGGTTGTGGCGATGCTATTTTGCGCATGTGAGCAAAAATCAGTCGATTATAAGAACCCCCTACCAATAGTCGCCTCGGAAGCCGTTTAAGAGCCTCTTCCAACTAAAAGTAGTTTATTTTCTTCCCTTCTTTCCCTCTTTCCTCCCGTCCTGGACCCGTACATGTTAGAAGGGCCTATTGCCTTTTTAAACAGCGTTCAAATCCTCAGTGTTGGCATAAAACTTCGAAGCATGCACTCTGCCACAACTACTTTGAACGCTTGCACGTCTATCAATCCCAAGCGTCACCAGTTCAATCACAAGAGATCACCCGCCAGTCCTCCCAAGCTGGATATGATAAGACTTGGTCTCGGATAACCTTGTCCGCCAACCACCACGTGGTGCTACCCAGTGCTGATTGGCCATCGGCCTAGCGATGGTGCAAGAAACGCCGAAGCCATCACCACTCTAGCAATGAACTCCGAGACTCACCGACGAACAAGTCCTCAAGGCTCAAGCACCGGGATCCGTGTCAAGAAAAACTTCAGTCTCGGAAGACCCACAGCGAACCAGGGCACGAGAGCCGTGTAATGTACCCGCAACTGGTAAATCAGCCCACTTAGAAAATCTATACCTATACCTCACCAAGAGCGTATACTTTGTAGACCAAAGCTGCCTCGAAGTTTTTGAAAGTTTTATTGCCACGAAGTATGTGCGGGGAAATACTTGGGAATTAGACGTCAACGACACCCCCCTTCCCGGAATAGCCATTATTTAATAATATCCCCAAGGTTCGGCTTTACTTGTAAATTATGTAGCGAAACCATCTTTCAGAAAAAGACTAAACATCAAGGAATCTGCATTGAAATACACAACAACAAAAACTATGCGAAAACTCAATTGATAACCAACCCAACCCCAGCCCCAACCCCCAACCTATGCATAACCAGAGATAATAAACCGAGACAAAAGTACAACCGACAGCATGCTTGTTACCATGCACGAATATTGGTTGCGTCAGTGAAAAGGAATATCATCCGAAAAAAATGACCACCTTTACCAGAACAAAATAACATGTTTTCCACCTTTTTTCTTACCTTCCCCACGGATACCGGAAACAAATTGAATAAAAAAAAAATGCATGCATGCTAGATGAAAAATAAACATAGATGCTGCTGGATGATGAAAGTGGAGAGGGGGGAGAACCTGACGCAGTATGCAAAAAAATATGCAATCAATAAAACGCGAAAAATTAAGCAATAGAAACGAACACCTACGGAAACCCCCCTCCCCGATGAATTTGCGAAGAAA
This sequence comes from Gyromitra esculenta, assembly GCA_038503075.1. Lineage (NCBI taxonomy): Eukaryota > Fungi > Ascomycota > Pezizomycetes > Pezizales > Discinaceae > Gyromitra > Gyromitra esculenta. The sequence goes on from JBCAML010000001.1 coordinate 2,186,397, forward strand.
AACAAAAGATAAAAATCCATCCGAACTCCCAAACTAACGAATAAGAAACCAAAAAGAAATTTAAATATGATACAACGGCAAAAAGAATAAAAATGGGGGGGAATAATAAACCCGCTTCATGCCAAAATTCAAGGAAAAAAGAAAATAGAAAAAGGTCATGCATTCATTATCCTCGTCAGTCACTCAACCGATGACAATATTATGCAATTTACTCATCATCAGAGACGACCGAAAGAAACAACCCTTCCCCAGTCGTAGTGAATAAACAACTAGCCAGGCTTCTTGCCCTGGGTAGGACCAGTATTCATCGCTCCTGGTGCAGATGGTGACGTCTTCCTTGATGTCGCCAATGACATCCCTTCCTCACTCAAAACACTCAACCAGCCACTCCCAACCTCACTTTTTAGTGCCTCGACTTTACGCCTGTATTCATCCCCTCTAAGCTCCCAATCCACATTCTCCCTCGGAGACGAAGATGCGTGTTGCGGAGGAGACGATTCGGCACCAGAAGACGATTCTTCCGGGTGGTGAGGAATATCTTGGGGTGCTGTTGGTGTCTTTGAGGAAACTATCGATATATTTCGTGAGAGAGGAGATTTGGTTGGTGTAAGCTTGTCGCTACTATCTTCGCGACCAAGCTCAACTATCCTCCTCCTCCCAGTCTTCTTCTTCGCCCTAGCCACCTCGCCAGTATTCACCATCTTGATCGATTTTTCGCTCTCTTGTTTCTCTTTCTTCTTGGGGTCGATCGGGGCAACGGTGTTCACCACAACGTTCTGTGACTGTGGCACCCTCACAACTGGGACATTAGGCAACTCTGCAACTCTCTCCACCAAACTCCGTTTCTCAACCATGCCCGGCCCCTGGGAATCTATTGAGATATCATCCGTATAACCTGGTGTACTCCTGAAGAGGTTGAAAATCATGACTCGGTAAGAGGAGTGAGTTTTCGTGAAAGGGTTCGCTGCAATCCAAATCTCTGCAATGTTTGGCGCACCCGTTAACCGAGCTAGCTCAGTGGGGTCAGCGAGCTTATTTTCCCGCAAATCCAGGCGTTCCAATGACAACAGCCGTTCTATGCCCGCAATCGACGCTAGACGGTTGCCACGAAGGTTTAGCGCCGTTATTGCGGGGAGGGGGTTTCGCGTTAACGAGTGAAGTGAGTCGATCATATTATTGGAAAGATTTAAAGCACGTAGGTTCGAAAGTGTAGATAAGGATTCCGGGATAGACGTGAAAAGATTAGAGGAAAGGTCAAGTGATGAGAGAGAGTTTGCCAACGGGATCAAGGCAGCTGAGGAGATGGATGTCAGGCTGTTGTCCGCCAATGATAAATGCCTCAAAAATCTCCACTTCGTTGCCAGGAAATTCGCCGTCAGGCTAGGACTGTTGGAAGACCCGGGAAGAACTGTAGATGTGGAGGAAGACTGGCTACCATCAGACGCCGATCTTCGCATCCGATGCGAGCGATGATGAGTATTCGCGGTTGGACTGTTCCTGGAACTTGCAGGCCTTGTTGGCGAGCTACTGCGTGGTCGAGTTTTCGAGCTCGATCGTGAGGAATCGGAGGGGTCCCTCGACATTGGGTGGTAGTGAGTTGTAGGAGCGCTTCCGCCAATTTGTTCTGGCTGAGATGTAGGTGAAGGTGGTGTTGATAGTCGTGTGTCCATCAATAATCCAGGAGTCGACGCGGGGTACGAGCTTATCGGTGAGGATTGCGACTTAGCGGACCTCCGTCTCCTACATTCCACGTCGTCCAGAACGATAGCAATGATCAGCTCAGCAGGATCTTCGATCCCGCCTCTTTTCACCGTCAAACTTCGTAATCTCTCGGCTAGTTGATCCCATCCAAAGAACTGCCGTATATCGATGTCGCAGATTTCTAGAACACTGACATTCTTGAATGCCAATAGTGGCACAGCTGTATCAAAAGGAAATTCTTCGAAACCTTCAATCAGTTGTGATTTCCTATCCGGGGCCAATCTAAGAGATGGGATCTTGGTAAACGATGAATAAAGGTATTTTAGATCTGCTTCGAGCGCTGCCCTTTGCCTCATGCTTTTGATCTCTGCCGAAGCTCCGAGCCCAAAAGAGGACCACAGAGAGGACATTCCAGTCATGACACTCTTGACACTGGAAACGGAATGGATGGACAAGCTATCAGAGGAGCGATTCCTCCGCTTAGACTGAGTTGAGGAATCTCTAAGGAATGAGACATAGCTCGGTAGACTTTCAGCGTGAATATTCTCTAGGCGAACGCCCATATTTCCAACTTGAATGCCGAGTTCATCGAAACAGGCCAAGAGATAATAGAGATGGTGAGGTGTAAGAGAAAGTTTTGCGGGCTTGACATGCTGCGAGGTGAAGGATAGGGATGGTAGAGAAAATGCTGCAGCTAAAGTACTGGACGTAGAGCTCGAGGACGTTGGGGGATGCTGTGGTGATGACGGAGTACTTCCCGCCCCAGACAGGGAGGGCGCAGTATCTCGGCGGCGAGGACGCCTTTGAAGTTGTAAAGCATTTGCCAAAGCCTTCTCGTGTGTCCGCACGAAGTGAGCAAGATGCTTAACGAACTGTTGGCCGTCTTCGGAGTTCATCAGTTCGGATACATGCGGGTTCATGGGGAAACTCCTTTGGTTGATATTATTTCCGAGGTAGGATAAGACAGAGCAATGATAGAGGCGGGACTAGGAGCCTTATCAAGTATTGTGCTCGTAGTCCAGCGGGATCGACTAGGTGGACTAGGCGGACTAGGTAAATGGAGGTGAGGATTGGTTCGGCAGACGGGGCGGCCTATTACGAGAGCAACTTTGAGATGGAGACGAAAATGTTAGTGAGACGATCGCCTCCATATGTATGGAGTGGAGGAAGGTCGAGACAAGGTGGTAGTGGCAGGTTTTGTGGGGTTGGGGGTGTCATGGAAGTAAAAAAAGAAGAGTCCAGTGTGAGGAGGCTGCGGATTTGCTACGTTTATGTACTTACACTTTCCAAGAGCCGATCCGATAACAACCAACAAGGGAAAAAATAGAAAAAATAACAGGAAGGAAATAGAAACTATTGACGAGCCCAGGCCGTCAGACCTCCGAAAGGAAAGTAAAAAACCGACGAGATGCAAATTAAAGGGTTCGGGTTCGGGAACGGGAGTTAGCCGTTGCTTGTTCGTGAAAGTCGTTACCAAGCGCGACTAGGTACCGTATCCTTTACTCTTTCCTCACGTCGTCGCCTCGTTCCAACTAGGAGCACTTCCCTCGTCTCGAGAAAAACGTCACACAAAGATCAAGGTCAAAATCCCGATCACCGCTGCAGTAGCCCTGGTGTTTATGCCAGAGGGGTTTAGATGAGATATTTCTATCTCGACAAGACGAAGAGGGAGCGGGGTAGGGATAGTGAGTGGTCCGTGGGAGTTGAGGAACAGAAAGGGAGAATGAAGAGGGTGAGGGAAGAAAAGGAGGCGGAAAGGAAAAAGGAACACCTTCTCTCCAAGGAGCCGGGGGGTGGTGACGGTGGGAGGAGGAGGAGGAGGGGGGGGGAAGTGCACGAGGGGAGCGAGAAGATGTTATGGGGAGTTGAGGCCCTCTAGTCTTGATAGCGTTGAAAGGGGGAGAGCCTGGCAGAGTGCGTGCGACATGTGCACATGAGTGGATGTTTTATGTGCGAGTCTGTATGCATGGTACGGAGGCTTCGTAAAAGTTCTCTGGACCACCAACGCGGCTCTTTAGTGGTCCAGAGCCTGGCCTCCACTTTCTGTGTTTTCAAGGCTTTCTACCATGTTAGTTTCTCTAGTCCTGCATAACAGAGCACTCCACTGCCGTATGGGATACCAAATGCCTTAAAATCCGAGTACCTATTTACCTACTCAAGAGAAAAAAAGGGTGCAGATAACTGGAAAAAGAGACCTGTTCAAAAGACTCGGAGGTCTTGTACAAATACACAGCATGCGTAGCCTCCAACCAATCCACGGCGAGCGCTAGGAAAATGAAGTAAGTGCTAGGAAAAAGCAAAGAAAGGGAGGCGGAAAAAAAAGAAACATGCCGCTATCGTCCTTTAGCTCTGCCCCTCTTTCACACCAAAGAACACTCGAGCTCAAACGCTGGACCGAGATTGGGAAACAGAAGAGCCCAGCAAGCGAGCAACCGGCATCAGAAGCGAAATAACGAAAAGTAGGAACGCAAGATACCCGTAGCTTCTGTCGATTTCCAGTACTCGTATAAAGCAGCCGAACCTTCCAATAACCCCCAGTCGAGTCTAACTCCCTAGTGTGCATACATTATTATATCGTGCGTCTCGCGTTTTCCAATGAAGATATCGAAATATTAGACTCTTGCCGTAAGCGACTAGCTCCTTGCCCCAAGCGGTAACAGCATTGCGCAGTGTGAGTTCACCCTTAGCAAAGGGTCCTGTTTCTCGTGATCCTGGTCCTTCGGCACGCTGCACGTCCTCATGCCAAGTCGGGACTGCACAAGACCCCCTGCCGCCCTTCTTCGTTGACCTATCGCTTTACTCGAGCCAAGCTTTCTATCCAACCCCTTCCAACACTGATAGATATCTCTATCTACACCTGGTGGGGTGGTTTATCTTCCGTTGACTGTCGAGTACCTATCCTTTACTAGGCTTTCGATATCGAATGTATGAGATGCCCTATGTGGCGTATACCTCGCGTGGACCAACCCAGCGAGAGAAAGAAAAAAAAAGCAAATAAGCAAGGTATCTGCACTTTCCAAGGATGGAGAACGATATCCTGTGCTCCAAACATCAGGCGGAGTGATTCTGGGAAAATCTATCACGCCGTGTTCCCGAGTGTTCTTATTCTCCCATCGCTTGACGTCTCACGTAACCAATCACATCGTTAAAGCCACCACCTATCACGAAAGAGGCCACCAGAGGGTGGAGCGCTAGTCACTCATGCGCTTTCAGCGGTAAGCGCGATGTGCATACGAAAGTCTGGGCTGACGCACGCGTGCATCAGCTCTTCACAGCATGTCGCTATGTAAGACACCAGAAGTCATCCGCGTACGCTAGTTAGCATGAAACACCATCAATTGGACATCCACCAGTCTTCTACCCAGTAACTCATGACGACTAAACACATTTGTTTATCAAACAGAAGAGAAGGGTGTGTGATACATGTATCGTGTCATCTCAAGAAGAAAAATGCCCCATTCCCTCCTACTGTCACCTACCACCATCTCGAAAAGCTTATACCAGCTCTGCTCAAGTAAATCAGGTGTGAGGATGCACCCCATACTTCCAATCTTCCTATCAAAAATAACATTCACAATCCTACTGTTTAACGATCTAGGATATCCATGCGCATTGGTTAATAACCGACGTCACCGATCCGTTGATCGAGCCACATCTGCAATGCCAACGCGGGTCACTGCGTCTCAACATCGTGACATGTACGTACAGCTCAGCGAAACAGAATCAGTCAGCACCTCAGTTATATGCCTCCACCCAAAAATAATTGGCATCATAACTGGCTGAGATTATAACTGTGAAAACCGATCTGAAACCCCTACCGGGCCAATGCGAAGACATCTACCCGGGTATAGGAGTTAGCGATCAGACTTCACAAGTTATCACTCGCAATCCCACACACCCGGAGATCCGAGATCGAACACCACTTGGAGGCGATTTATATTAAGGAGCTAATGTTTTTACCGGCTCGTCATTAAGCATTTATAACGGGACCTGTCTTCCGATATTTCTCAGTCTTTCTCGGCTGTGACTGGTGTTTCCTGCGAAAACTTAACATCGGAGTTTTATGCGGAATTTGAAAATAGGACACATAAGGTTGAGCCGATCGTAAAGTTAAGATATTCCCGAAACGTGGCACGAACCAATCGATAGGATTGCAAACACGTGCGTAGAACCTTATACTTACTGTAACTTTAGTTCGCTTCGCGGTATGCATTCGCGGTAGTTGAATTCGGTGTAGATGGCCTGAGGGACTTTAACATACTTTGCGAGGGCTCGCCGAATGTACCCTACAACACGCGCTATACTCGCCAGAGAAATAAAGGAAGGCTCAAGTACCCGCTGGTATCACTAATTGATTAATTATATCTACCATCGATCGATTTCGGAAAATTCACTGAGTTTCGATATTCGTGTCTAGACCCGAGAGCAGTACCCGTCTATGGAAATTTTTTGAAGTAGCTCACACTGAACCCCCCATCATAACTTACGTTTTCCGAGGACGTCGCTATTACAATCTCGTGTCAGTAAGGATACCATTTTGAATGATTCGCAATTATCCTTTCATTTTCCCGGATACGCCAAAAATATCTCTTAATCGATGGATAGATGTGCCAGAATTTAACAATTGAGCACATCTCTAAAGCGTTTTGCCACCCCTGAATTTTATGCAGAAAATGCATCGCCATACATTCATTCTCGTTTCGAATCGACTGTTGTTGATGCCACTGGTGATATTGTCTTCGTGAAATACCATGATAGTGTTTTAGCCACATATTGAATCTTGGGTGCCTTTGTTTTCTATATATCAATAACTAATCTTAGAATCAATAGAAGGTGAGGTTATAGTTGTGTTTTGCGAGTATTCCATGAGTGTTTTGCGCATGCTCTCTCGGATATTACAAGGCACTCCCGTGTTATAATTAGTACAATTGCGTCCAATAAGTCCCTGCGGTTTTCGAAGTACCACAACACAACAAATGGTGTCAGGCCACTCCCTCGAAAAAAGTAAAAAAATACACCTTGCTTTAAAAACACAGTAGAGAAGATATCCCCATCATACTATTGAGTTTTTGTTGCTGCACAAGAAGGGGATATTATAATAGCTTGTTTTAGTTGAATTCCATGTTGTTTCATCGCGTTGTAGTGCCTCAAAAACCGCAAGGTCTTGTTGGACGCAACTGTACATATAGTATAGTCTAGAACTACGAGGCGAGGTAATTCGTAGCCTAGAAGTAGTATGAGTCAGACTGACCACGAGATGGTGCACCTCGAGATTCATCCAAGTACACGTAGTTATAGACAGAAGTTCTAGATTTGGTCGCGATTGCCCCTCGTACCTGCTGCTTATACCCATAATCACTATTAGTCTTCATATTATATCCTTGTATTCTATTTATCCTCCTCCTGTGGTGAGAAGGCGAAGATATGAGAAATTAACTGGTAAAGTAGTTATGTTAATAATCGCTCCACTAGGCTTCTCGAAGCATCTAGGAGCACCCGAGTTAATTATTTTTCTCCGCCTTGGAGTTTCTGACGTACTAGGCTGTACTATGTATTATAAATGCTCTCCTCTATTTGTTTAAGAGTGATTCCTACTATTATCTTCTTCTTGGATCTTATACCGCAGGTTTTGGAGAGAACCGCCCGGGCTGATGTAAAGATCCTGGCAGGAGAGGCACAGTGAACCTAACCAATTTAAGGGGGGGTTGGGGGGTTTTGGATGGATGCTAGGGTTACAACAGTACTTAGAGAGCGGCAAACAGTTCCGAGCGTTGTTGGATACGCCGAGAATGTAGGGTAGAGTATGGTTCTCGAGGTGAATCAAATCATAAGATACTTACGCCACTTCTACTAGGGTCTTTACATCCACCCGGGCGGTTTTCTCCAAAACCTGCGGTACGTATATCTTAGTGCTGTAGAGCATGCTGTTAGGCAATCGACACTATGACATTGCTATTATCTACGATGATACTATGCGTGATAATAACTCATAATAACGAGCTATAACAAAGCCAAAAGTAACATGTACATGTGGTAACTTGATGTGCCTAGCGATTGTCTATAGCACATATACAGCACCGGGAAGGGGGGTGAAATTGGTACGATATTCGTACATCATTTTCATGAATGCGGGAGTAAATCGGTAGTGCTACAGAGTCCTCAGAGGTAATACGGTAGTCATCCTGACTTATTCCTACACTTTCTAATAATACGGTACCAAAAACACCCCACTTTCCAGTACTATACTATGCCCCCGGAAAAGTCAGCTGGCGATCTTATTGAAGCGTGGTCTGAAATCTCTCCGGAATTTTGGATTGACAATGTTAGTGCGACGCGGAACCTGAATCTGATCAATTTTCTAATAGCGAACTGAAACTACCATCATTGAAAAGTTTAACTCAAAAACAGAGCCAGATGCCCTCGCACTACTCGCACTTACATGTACGTCTTCGTGCTGGGTCCATAGTCTTACAGACTCGGGCCCATCCAAAACCACCAAAAAAAGAAGGTATATGTATGTACATGTAGTAGCACATACATAATGAAAAGTTCTAGCTATAGGGTTCAGTGTGTGAAACTACCAGTTAGCCGAGTAATATATCTCGTCGAAATCTCAATAAACACATGCATTAGCACAATAGTTGTGCTAGGCCACATTTCACTCCTCTTTTGTTTTTGCTTTTTTTGTGAATTGTGAATTGTGGGAGTGATAGGTTTGTGCAACCTATATCATACTTCATCTGGTATTAAGCTCTACCGCCGGAGCAAATGAATCATTTAGCACATTGCCCATACGAAGGAATCGAGTTAATATATTAATTAGTGGATTTAGGGTGTATGCCTGTTGGAAAATGACCACTGATCCCATTTGTACCTTCATTTACATGCCTTCTACCGTTTTTTGATGCTTTTACATCTTCTTTTCCAAACGCCTCATGATCATTACCACTTACACATTGGCAGATTCATTTACCAACCGATGCATCACCAGACACATTTCTCTGTACACATTACTTGATTCTTTTACTAAGCAATGCATTTCCTATGCCTTTTTTGATTCATTTACCTCCAATTTCAGTCAAAAAGCGATAATACCATGTACTTTTTGTATTTGATTCTATAGGAACTAGTAGTGTAGGTGGTAGATGTGGTTGTTAGGTGTGGAAGCCTCTGGGTTTAGCTCCTGTATGTGGTATATTTTTGCTAGTGGGTTTTTAGAGCTTTTAAAGTTTCGTTAATGCATCAAAAAGGAAAGGAAAGGGTGAGGGTGAGGGTGAGGGTGAAAGAAGTGAAAGGCATCGAATTTCTCTTATTACGGCTTTCCCTCCCTCCCCTACCCGCATTACCCCAGTAAATCTCACTACTGTTAAAGTACATTTCCCAAACCCCTTTAGTTTCCTGATTCATTACCCACACAAGATTTTTGCTGTAGAAAATACTGCATTACTTGTTGTATTACCCATAGAAGATATTTGCAGAAAGTTTTGATGCATTTCCCGATGCATTTCCCAGGGTGGTAGAGAAGTGCATTTAATACATATGACGTGTGCGAAACCTAAGCCTTAAGCCTATAAGCATCATACACAGGCGGCCCCGGCCAGTAGGTTTAGGTATCCACCATATATTATCTGTCAGACGCGAGGCCTACGTATACCTTTATAACTATGAGCTCGAGTTCACCTAATTGCTATTGATTTGAGCTCCTGTTAGCCATATAAAATACTGCTTTATACACCGAAAGCGAATTTAATCATTAAATATCACTCGAAATTACTGAACCCCCAAGTCAAGGCGGAGGCGGATTATCTTGTGCAGACTCATAGAAAATAAGGCTATCGAGTTGGATAACATATAGCGACAACCGCCGTGTACGTCAATTATAAATTCGGATCCAAATAACGATGATGTTCTTCGGTTCTAGGGAGCTTAGTTTGTGCATATACGCACACATGCACTCCCTAGGTGTAGGCCTCTATGATGGGCGAGCCGCACTATAATAGTACAAAAAAATCTTAGATTTTACTTACCCTTAGGTCTTTTAGGATTCGGAAACTAAGAAGATTTATAAATATTTGTAGCGAGCTATCTCATGCTTAGCCTATTTTTCCATAATTCCTTTTTTTATCGTACATCTATGGCTAGCTATAGGTACATGTATGTAACTAGTATAATAGTACCATAAAAAGGCGTAATTGCTACAGCGTGTATATATATATATATGCGGTATTCTGAAAAACAATGCCGGGTAATATTGAATTGGGATGGTAAATACGGTAGATCTAGAAGATCCACCCCATTTTTTCGTACTTTGGTGTGCAGGTTGACGAATTTTCTATGAAAATAAATAGCGAGATTTGGGCTATATCGATACAGATAGTGTTATCGTAAATTACTTCAGGATCAATTTATTCTTGCAGTAACCAATATCGTATGTATATAAGAAGTTTAGGAATGATATTAACGTGTAGGGGCGAAATCTAATTTATGAGTTACAATTACGCAGCACTGAAATTAATTGCCTGCCGAATGATATTTCATGACCGATACCGAAATCTTCTGATTTTTGGAGTATGTTATTGCCAAATCCTCATAGAGACTAAAGTCTAGTTCTAGATACATGTACTATAGCTATGCTCTTATATAACGCGCGTGATATAGGTGTGTATTGTATGTATATATAATGCATGTGGTTTCCCCTTCATAACTTCACTAAAACTCATTACATAATATCGTGGAGTCCATAAGGATGTTTGGACAGAGAGCGCTATCTCTTGATGTGGGAAATATATTTTATTGGACAATGCGCAAAACCATAACTTGCGGGGTTAATTGTACTAGCTATGGATTCTGCATCCGTGGCCATCTCTCCGGGCCAGCCGGCCCTAAGTACATATTGTTTTCTTTCGATGTGGGCAATCCAAGGTTTGACTTTATGCTCATTAGCATGGCGAATACTCATGTATCAATGATAAATCCTAGCGCTATCTATAGTCATGTGTCTAAGATATACAGCGCACGGATCTTTAGTATGTCGTGAAGAAGAAATGAAGGGATACTAAGCGAGGGCGAGTTGAAATACTTAACATACGCCGGTCCCTAGTTATAATGGACTTTTCGATTTATGTTTTACCAGCAGAAAATGGCACGAGAATCCCAAAACTCTATGATTAGTTAATGGATTATCGGTTCTTATACTATGGTTATTGCGGTTGATTTCTTCGGTAGTTTGCTCCCCGCCTGGGGTTGACCAGAGATAGTTGTGGGGATATCGTGTTTGTTTCATATCGATAATTCTGGTGTGATATTTATGTCCCAGGTCAGATCCGGATACGTATACACTATATGTACCCTTTCGATAGTTCTTCAGAGCTGGCCGTGTTATCACTCTGGGGTGTGGGGAAATCTATCACAATTAGTTATTTTTGTAGTTTCTACCTAGGGGCGTGACCGATATCGATCCACCTCATCGGGTTGAGACCGTATAGCTATGCACATACAGTTCGAGGGAGAAAGTGGCTTTACGTGGTCAGAATCAACTGGGATAGCAGATACACGTATGAATGTATGTTGGGGTACGAAATGACCTTTAATCATATTGTGTAGTTAGCAGATCATGTGATTAGAGAGAGTTGTGCACGACTGATTGTTGATTTGTCAGTTCGCTAGATCGGCAGTTTCCAATAGACTCTCTGGTGATGTTACGACCCACGCTGACAGGACCAACGGGACGATCAGTTGCGGAGTCGTGATTCTGACTGGCGGAATCTTGCTGGACGCTAGATGACAGTACATATATGCAGTTGTCGGGAGCTTGGCGTCGTCGCATAAATCAGCCGCAACATGACGCGCTACCAAAATCGCATTTCACCCAACCGAGCCTGCTTTGATACAAAGAAAACGCCGAATAACTACATGTAGCACTCCATCCACACATATAAACCAATATCTCTTGCCGTTGTGACTTTCTGAGATAGCAGATTACCGTAAATGACTTCTTATCGTGCCAACTTCATATCCTCATCAAAATCTATAAAATGTGTCTATTCGTTACTTGGCCAATCGCTCACTTTTCATATCATACTGGACCGCTTGACTCCATCCTTAGCATTGCAGACATTGAGAATTGTATGGAACAGATGAGAGAAGTGACATGCCGAACAAAAAAAGAAAAAACAGCTGACCCAAACCCGAACTTAAGGTTGTAGAATAAATAACCAGATTCAAAACCATTCTCGCAACCATGGCGTCCATCCTCTTATCCATCGCCTCGCCAATAAAATATTTGAAAAAGAAAATACATTGGTACTTCACACTTATATCCCGTCTTATTCCAGCGCAGGCCAGCCCCCAGACCAGATGAGATCACAGTTTCCCTGGATACCAGGAAAAGGGAAATGTTATAAGGTTAACATTAGAAAAAAAAGAAGAAAAATCACCAACTTAACGTACCCCTCGAAAAAAAACAAAAGTCAAATAAAAAAAACAAAAGCGCCAGATAGACACAGAGCGGATATAAAACGAACGACATACCCTGGATGATATTTTTTTTGAAAGCACGCATACAGCACGCCCTGGGAGGTACGAGAAAAGTGAAGAAAGGAAGCACCACCAAATATAGAGACAGAAGGGTAATATACTAAAAAAAATTAACGGGAATAATAATGAAACGAATAACGACCTTTTTACTCCTTATTCACCGGAAATTGATCAAAAAGCCCCCATTCCCTTTCCTTGCTGCTCTGTTGTTTGCTGACAGGATTACAACCCCTACGAAATAGAATGAGAAGCAGAAGGCATAGCTAGTTGTAGAAGCTAAGGACAAGGAAACGACGACGACGATAATACAGACGATTGGCCTCGCAAGGTATCTTGGTTAGGTGACATATCCCAAGCAATGCGTTGTGTTCTGTGTTGCTGCCTGGGTATGTTCAGGCAAGTAGCTGTTCTGATAGTCGGAAAACGAAATGCCTTCGGGGATATGGGCAGCCAAAAAGGAAAAAAGAAAAAAGGAGAGCAGAATAAAAATATTCGGTAAGACGGCGATGATGGTAAGGGGGATTTCGATGTAGGCATTACGAAATTCGTTTCGAATGGGTCGGGGGTGTTCCTGTCCCATGGACTAGCAGATGACACAACAGTTGGCTCCGTTCTGCTGAGGCGCGTATGGATCTTCACGTTTGTCGACCTATTGTTCAAGATAGAAATAGAGTAAGTAAGGTCACCGAGGCTCGATATACACGTGGGCCAACAGGAATCAAAAGTATAGATGTTTTATTTGAAGATAGTTCTTGGCTTAGGAAGTGATAGACGAGAGGCGGGCCGAGAACGATGAAAGAGAAGTTTAGCTTACCGAGCCCCAAGTCGATGGTACCATGAAGTCCTTTGTAGTGCGTGTGTAGTTGATCATCCTAAGGCTAGGCGTTAGTATCATCAGGAGTATCGTAGGTACGGGATCGCGATGATAAAGTCTGCGTGTGTACGCTGCTGGCTATAACAGTTTGAAGAAGAATCCAAAAACAGAATCAACGCGAAACAAAACTAAGACTTACGATTGGCAAGCTTCCGACACCTTCACTCGCGGCCTATCCAAATCTTCTCGCAGCCTCGCGTTTAACTCCGTTAACCGCCTTAACTTCAACTCAGCCATCGTCTGCTTTTTCTCCCTCACAGCTCCTGCATTGTGGAGTGCCATTTCGTCCCTAGAACTGCGTCGGCTGTTGGTGATGGAATACGTGGTGAAGCTGGTTCGTCAAAGAGTTGAGGGGAGTCAAGATAACGAAGCGTCGTCGGGCCAAGGGGTGATTCGTCAAGAAGCGCGCAGTTGACCAACAACAGGGGATACAAGGGATGGACGGGAGAGAGAGGGACGTGAAGTATTACGGAGTGAGAAGAGTACAGTTGATGGACGGACGGAACAAGGAGAGGCTGAGGGTCGGTGGTGGGTCGGAGTAAAGACTGAGGAAGGAAACGTTCGAGAAGAGATCTCCTGCCGTTGTTTGAAAGGGGGGTACAGGTGATGAATGGCAGCAACAGCAGCAGAGAGAGGCAGCTGGGGGGGACGATGGGTTGGGCTGGCTGGGAGAGAGCAGGCAGGCGTTAGCGGGAAAAAGGAGAGAACGATGTATAGGTACCGCGACAGGAGAGTGTGAGTGCGATGATGGTTAGTGCGATGGGGCGGGCAGAGTGCGTGAGAAGAGGCTGCGGTAACTCGGAACGATGGAAGAGGGGTTGAAGCCTCCTGGATACTTACATGTAAAGTACTTTGTTCGTCTGCGTTCTACAATCGATAGACACAATAAGCCTGTGATGGGCAGGAAGAGGTTTGGAAACACCAGCCAAGAAGAAGAGGATTATGAATTATCGATGCGCCCATTCGCTCAACGGCTTGCCTGTGTCTGTGTCTGTACGTAGCGTATGGAATCCTGATGTGATGTGTATGTAATTACCACTGCAGACGAGGGAGGAGGAGGGCGGGATGGGCACTAGAGAAGAAACCCGAACGGCTGGCTCAGGGGGGTGAGGGATGAAGGCGATTTGCTGACCAAGGCTTGCTGGGGACTACGATTATGGGCAGGCGCGACTTAGTGCTGTTGCTAGAGGCGATGATCAGGCAATACGGAAAGGGAACTTGAAATTTCGCTTTTGATGGCACCTAAGGAGACTTCGGAGAAGACTCGGGGAAGAGTGGTTTACTTCACGGAAAACTGTACTAATGCTGGAATAGGGTGCCTGGCCCCAACTGGGCATGGTGTGTGTGTGGTTGATTTTAGGCGCAACGAAGACACGCCGCAGGCTGAAGGAGGATTGCATTTCTGCGACTGCCGAGGAGCACAGCATCAGGAAATGGAAGGGTACAGTTCTCAACCGTGCGCTAGGATGGTGTGAACCGCGGAGAAATTTGAGAAGGAAGGCCCAAAAAAGAAGGAGCAAGGTGTGAACACCGAAACCAAGCTCCGAGACCTCAAACAAAATAAGTATATAAAATGCAATAGATTTAAGCATGAACAGGTGCTGCATTCGCAACCTACTTTGCCAGAGTACCCACCCTCTTACATGTACTCGACTAAGCAGGCATAAATAACAAATGAGTGGCAAATATGGCTTGAGACTTCAAACGCTAATTTGCGATCGAGTGACGAATGCTCGCTTTTTAGACAGCGCGCTGAAAGGAAATGACGCCAACAAGAATGAGATAAGTAATTGTTGAAGACGTTAGAAACAATTATGTGGGATTTGACTGCAATGTATGTCGATACTTGGCTGTGCAGCTGGGTATTTTGACATTAGTAGTACCTACCTCGGTTGTGGAGCAGTCACACTGCACTAAAAAAAATTGTGGTAAATTTCCTAGAGTTTCCAGCAAAGGGGAAAATATACCCCAAAATTACCCTTCTCAGAGTTTAAGAGAAAAAAAAAATCTTGGCCTCATCATCTTCAACCATAGCCATCAACCACAACCACAGCGATAGTAATTTTTATCACCATCTACCTCCTTCAACGATCTTAGCACTGGGAACGTTGCCAACCCACAATTTCTATTTCGTTGCGTCCAATACGCAATCATGGCTCCTCCTCCCCACGCAAAGCCTGAGAATGTTCTCAAGGTACGTTATCCCCCAGCCTGATACCCCACCTACCCCACCCCACTATATTAATATCACTAACCCTTCATCTCCACAGCGAGCGCAAGAACTTGTCGCTGTCAACAAAAACCTAGGCGCTCTTGAGCTCCTTCATGAGCATGTTACCTCAAAACGATCTCGGAACTCTCCAATCGCTTCATTGGAACCGGTTATGATCCTTTTCGTTGAGCTTTGCGTGAGCCTTCGAAAAGGAAAGACTGCAAAAGATGGACTGTACCAGTATAAGAACATCGCACAGAATACAAGCGTACAGACTATCGAGGTTTGTCATTATCCGCTAGCTTCTACATTTCTAAGGATTACGCTGACCTAATACTTCTCGTAGTTGGTCCTTCGCAAATTCATCGAGCTCGCTGAGGCAAAGGTCACTGAAGCCCAGGAGCGAGCCGAACAAATTACTCTGGATGCCATCGATGATCTCGAGGCTTCTGAAACTCCCGAATCAATTATGCTCTCTACAGTTTCTGGCGAACAGTCCCGTGACCGGACTGATCGAGCTGTTGTCACACCCTGGCTGAAGTTCTTGTGGGAGACATATCGTACAGTTCTCGACATTCTCCGTAACAATGCCCGCTTGGAGATCATGTATCAGAGCACGGCTTTGCAAGCGTTCCAGTTTTGCTTAAAGTATACTCGTAAAACCGAGTTCCGAAGGCTTTGCGAACTTTTGAGGAATCATGTCCAAAATGCTGCCAAGTACTCAACCCAGATGCATGCTATTAATTTGAACGATCCCGATACCCTCCAACGCCATCTCGATACCCGCTTTCAGCAACTTAATGTGGCCGTTGAGCTTGAACTTTGGCAAGAAGCTTTCCGGTCTGTGGAAGATATTCACACTCTACTCAACCTTAGCAAGAGACCTGCAAAGAATGTTATGATGGCCAACTACTACGAGAAGCTGACCCGTATCTTCCTGGTCTCCGATAATTATCTCTTCCATGCCGCGGCCTGGAGTAGGTATTACAGCCTTCTTCGTACCAGCGCGGCTCAGGTGGCAGCTGGGCAGTCAACCAAGAAGGATTCTCCTGCCACCACCGAAGCCGATCTCAGCCGGGCCGCTTCTCTGTACCTCTTGGCTGCCCTTTCTATTCCAGTCATCAGTCAGGCCCGTTCCAAGGGTGCTCTGGTCGATGTTGACGAGGCTAAAAGAAACAAAAATACTCGCCTAACTAACCTCCTTGGAATGGCTAGGGCTCCTACTCGTGCTGGATTGTTCAAGGATGCCATTGGCAAAGGGGCACTTAAGCGTGCTAGGTCAGAAATCCGCGATCTCTACAGCATTCTTGAAGTCGATTTTCATCCTCTTAGCATTTGCAAGAAGATCTCTCCAATCCTCACCCAAATTGCTGCGGAACCAGACATGAAACCCTACGTTTTACCTCTTCAACAGGTCATCCTCACCAGGCTGTTCCAGCAACTTTCTCAAGTTTATGACACCGTTCAGCTCAGCTTCGTTATTAACCTGGCGTCTTTCCCTGCGCCTTTTGAAGTTACTCCTTCAATCATCGAAAAGTTCATCATGAATGGCTGTAAGAAGGGTGATTTGTCAATTCGCATTGACCACGCCGCTGGTGTTTTGACTTTCGAGTCCGATATCTTTTCGTCCACGAAGCCCCTTCACACCGGTTCTCCGACAGGGTCTGCCGAGAAGGAAACAATGTCAGTTCAAAAACTTCAGAGCACTCCCTCGGAGATCGTTCGCACTCAACTTTCTCGACTCGCCAAGGCACTCTATCTTACTGTTTCTTATGTTGATCCTGAATTCCAGCAAACACGCGCTGAAGCCAAAGCGGCGGCATATGCTAGAGCCCAAGTTGGAGCCCAAAAGGAACACGAGGATGCTCTCGCGAGAAGAACGATCATCGAAAAGAAAAAGGAAGCAGCTGAAAGCGCTCTACTTAAGAAGGAGAAGGAGGAAGCCCAATTACGCATGATCCGCGCAGAGGAGGCTCGTGCTGCTGAGGCAGCCCGTGTTGCCGACCAGCAGAAGAGACGTGAGTTGGAGAGGCTCAAACAAGAACAGGATAAGATCCGAAAGGAAGAACTCAAGAAACAGTTGGATGAGTTGTCACTCGATACTAAGATCGATGTCGAGAACCTCGAGGACCTCGACAGCAATCAACTTAGGGCCATGAAGCTTGCCCAGCTTGAGAAAGAGAAGAGAGAAATGGCCGATAAGTTGAGGATTACTGGTAAGAGGATCGATCATCTCGAGCGTGCCTACCGCCGTGAGGAAGTCAAGGTTCTGCCGCAAGATTTTGAGAGGCAGAGAGCTGAGGATCTGGCGGCTTATGAAGAAAAGAAGAGAATCACACTCGAAAATTCGAAGAAGCAGCACGAAGATGCGGTTGCTTTAAAGAAACGTTTGAGCAGGCTTGTAGCTCCTTATGAACAGTTTAGGGCTGAGATCAAACAACAGAGGCACCAAGAGTTCGAACAGAGAAGAAAGGATGCGGAGAAGCAACTCAAGGCCGAAATGGAAAAGAGAAGGCAAGAGATTCGCGCCGAGAGGGAGAAGAAGAGGCGTGCGGAGGAGGCTGCAGAGCGAAGGAGGATTGAGGAGGAAGAGAGAGAGCGCCAAGAAGAAGAGGAGAGAGTTAAGAAGGAGGAAGAATTGAGGGCTAGGATGGCTGAGGAGAAGACGAGAAGTGAAGAAGAGAGAAAGTATTTATTTCCTTTTCCTTGCCATTACCCGATCATAAAAATACTAACCATCTTACAGGAAGCTCGATGAAATTGCTGCGAAACAACGTCAACGCGAACAAGAAGTCGAGGAGCGCAGGGCTCGCGAGAAGGCAGAACGTGATAACGCCAAACGGTCCGCCCCCGCCGAAAGCACAACCCCTACTGCCGGGGAGGCTAATCGCCGCTGGGTTCCACCGACGCGCGGCGGAGGCTGGCGTGACCGTGTTGCTGCAAAGGGGGCAGATTCAGAATCTACCCTACCCCCTGTCAATGGTTCTGATGCCACACCTTCGAGTGCTCCAATTGAACGTAAGAGGGTGATAGTTGCCCCGCGTACTGCGCCGATTGTAAGAGAGGACGCTCCCTCTCCATCTCAGGTTACTCCAGTCCAGGAATTAGAGAGACCTACTGCCGATGGGCCTTCTATCGATGCCCCAAGACCAGGGGTCTACAGACCCGGAGCTCTCAGCGGTCGTAAACTACAGGCGGAGAGACCAGAGTCCCCAGTCACTAGCACCGACGCTGAAAAGCAGCCGCCTAAGAAGTATGTTCCTCCCAGCCAGAGAGCCAAGGAGGGTGGCAGTAGTGGCAGTTGGGTAAGAAAAACTTAAACTACAATTTATGTTTTCTTTCTTCATGCATCCTTTTCTGTTTCTGTTGATCTCCTATGTGAGCTATAAAAAAGAAATGGGAAATAAAAATAAAGGGGCACAGCAGAATTGTCGTTGATTTAGGGGATGGGGTTTTGGATGCAAAAAATGAAACTTTTATTTTCTTTAGCTTGCGGTTTCACTCTTTATGATTACGATCATGTTTGGGTACGGGCAGAGGGTTGGGGGAACAGAAAATCTAGTTTGTCATGATAGATAAGGATCTGTATTTCTACCCTACCGTTTCACTGTTTTCGTTTCTGTCACTATCTGCGAATATGGGAAGATGGTATCATTTGGTTCATGTTCGTAGTGTAGTAGGTAAGGTTAATGAAAAAAAAACAGAAGTCGATTCTATTCGTTCGGATTCGAGGGGAGATGAATGTTTGATTTCTAGCATATCTAGAGGAGTGTCGCTTCCTATAACAACAAACTAATTACAATAGAAACTCACTATCGACGGCTTTGATAATCTGTATCACCACAATCTTGGGCATCTATCTCGTTATTCTTAATTGGGATAATCAATCTTCTGTCATTTTTCCCCCTCCTTCTTCCTCCCCCCACAAAACCCGCAAAGAGAAACCAGAGAGAGTCTGGTGAACAGAGCCCCCATAACACAAACACAATAATGAGGTAATGTTTAAAGTATGATTGAGAGATGGGGGGGAAGTGACTGATTCAACGTTTCGATTGTTTTGTGCTGTCATTATTCGGCGAGACTTTTCTTGCTTCCTCGATCATGGTATCGATTCCCTTATCCCTTAAGGCTCTCTGCGAATTTTCAGCACAAGGCTAGAGAGAACGCAAGGAAGAGAGACAAACATTTAAACAGACTCTGTATTCTTTAAATAGCCTTTCGCATTCGTCCGCTCGCGACTCTCCCCGTAGGTACTCTAGAGGATTCGCTCTTGGTTAGCTCTGATGCTATAGCAAGCCACAGGAGCGGGGGGACAGTACTCTCTGAATACCACTTTATGAAACAAATGTCGTACCGCTCTTTCTTCTCGGAACATTCCTGTACCGGGAGAACCCTGTTAGAGGCTTCGCGAAAAAAGTCGCTGAAGTGGTGGCGCATGGCTTCTTCTTCTTTGATTATTCAATCTTCGAGCTAGAACTTACGGGGGCCAGTGAAGCAGACATTGTCTTTGATTTTTTATTCTGGGAAGAAGTTTACGCTCATATGGAGGTGGCTAAGGAAGGGATGCTGGTGGTATGATTTGTGGTGACTTTCACTTTCATAGGTATGGGAAGTAGAATGGGGTGACGTTTGACCACGGAATTATTTTTTTCCGTCAACAGGTACGGAGTGGGGTCTATCGCTCCACTTCCATGTTTGGTCTCCTGTTCCCAATCAGCATGCTAGGATATATCTAGATCCCATCTGGGAGGTCAGGAGATATTAGCATCAAGTTGGAGGGTTTTCGAATATGATGGAGGAAGTTAGCGAGATGGCATGTACATTTGGTCTACTCTACATATCGCACAACAATCCTTGGGAGTGGTGCCGGGCTTGCTTGAAAAAAAAACCCCGTACGCGTAAGTACAGACGCTATGAAGATTCTACGAAGTTATCAAGCAAATTTTACTGCCAGGCCTGTCTATCAACCACAATCCCCGCAAACCCCAGTATTATCGCCCTTTGTCATACATGCAGAATTCACTTGCTGCAGCTCGCCCACTTGTTTTTCTGACCCCACTGACTCCACCAGCTCTGTGGTTGGCTTTTTCTTCCCATCGACATGGCCGAGATCTCGACCAGGATCTATCACATCGCGTACCCGCTTCTTGAGTTCCTGATGGAGTAGTGAGCAACTGCCAATACTTCAAATTATCGATAGGTGCAAACCTTAGTCTCTGGAAACCCGCCATCAGTTTTCCTGTCCCACAGAACTGTCTTATTCACTATCGCTGACCCTTCACCCGAGGCCGAACTTTGATGGTGTATCTCGACAACGAATACGCCACCCGTTGCCGGAAGTAAAGACACTTCGCCAAGAGATATTGAGAAAGTCGAGAGGAGTTCTTGGGCGTACTAGTAATTCTTGAGTATTCGTAGTTATATTATGAGTTCATTGGGGATAATAGACGTACATATGCAGCACCTAGTAGAACCGTCAGCCATAGAAAAACAAGAATGGAGTTGGTTATTTACGCAGAAGCCATTTGCACTGGGTGCAAAACTGGATCATTATTCGTGGGTATTTTATGTCTTCCATCTCGATATCTTCCCGGTGGCTTGCTGCTAGGTGCTTTGGAGAGGAAGCTCTGTTATTGTAAGCGGAGAATCTCGTTATGTGGTGGTGCCATCTAACGAGTAACGTCATAATCTAGGATTTACATGCAGCTTCACAATGAGGCTCTACTCATGTTGCCGATTTCAAACTTGATCATGTGATAAGTTAATAGACAGCTTAACATGTTACATAATCAAGTTAGAAATCCGCAACATGAGCACACTTAAATTTTTACTAATTTATCCCTTAATTCTAATAGGTGTCTTCCCGTAAAGTCTAGATTCGAAGGTAGAGTAGTTCAGGCAAGCGAAATCCAGAATTTAAACCTAAACTTCAGACTTAACGTATTTGACCGGGAAGTGGGTCAGACTGGGAAATGGGTCGGTCGGAAACCACACCAAATCTTCATAACTTCAAAATCTCAAAACCATTACAACCATTTAAAACTAAGTTATACTGTTTAGCTAAGGATATCTATAAGTAAGAAGATATCCTCTGTGAAAATCTTAAACAATTGTCCTGGATCTTGGTAGAGTTGAGGTTGCAAACTTGAATCCCAATACAAATTTTTGTATTGGGAGATAGACTGAACACATTTTTTTGTGAGTTCTGGAGCAAATCTTACAGTAAAAAAAACTCAAAGCCCCTAGCAAGGTAGCTGAAACTAAAAACCCAAACCCTGGGAGAGTTATGGCCTTTCTGAATTATTGTGAGGACAGTGATTTTCTAGTTTTTGGCGTTTTTTGCCCGTTGCCATGCGACCCATTTCCCCGTCTGACCCACTTCCCGGTCAAATACGTTACTAACAGCGATAGTACCTACATGTAGTTCGACGATTACTAATACTTTTTCACAGGAAAATCGTGAAAATTAGCAGATATCTTCCAATACGCAAGGTTATAGTAACCCGTAGAACTGGCATAGGTGACCTCTCTTCTGGTGTGATTTCTGGTTGCCCCTTCTAGGCTTCAGGTATCTACTTGTGCTCTAGCATAAGTACCTGAAAACAAGGGTAAGACTTTGGCCAACCATATTTTGAGGTACTGCTGCGGGACGAATTAAAAAACGCTGCCACCAAAAGGCATTTTCAGGTACTTATGCTACTTGTTAGCAAGCATACGAACCGGAAAACACGGGGTGTGTGGCTTTGTGTGCTGCGACATTAACCACGGGCTCCATAGCATAGAAAGCCATACACCCTATGTTTTCTGGTTCGTATGCTTGCTAACAAGTAGAGCACAAGTAGAAGAGGGGGTCGGGACCCCCTGCCATGATTCTACATCATGAAGTTGTCAGATCGGTTGTCTGGTGTGTCTCAGCCTACTTTACCACTCTGAAGTGCTTTAGGTTTTTATGGGAAAGCACCCGATAATCGTTTAAGTCCGAATTGATATTCCCTAGTAAAATTCCCACCAAGCTTGTACACAGCTCAGTGGGGTACAAATATCCAGCCTCCAGGCCCGTGTCCTACTCCTAACTCACAAATACATGTATGTTTAATTTGATCTAACATGTCTTGTGTTGGACCCGTATATCAGTCTATAAATTCATGCATCTAGCTGTAAAGTGCGTAAAGGTTAATACATGAGTCAAACGTTAGAAAAAAGTATATTTTTTTCTACCTGTACAGAGAGACAGTCCGAATTCCCTATCTTGGAAAAAGAAAAACTACCCCATGACTGTATTTAAAAAAAAACACACCCTCTTTCTCCCCTTCTTCGTCACTTCTCCCTTACTATCACCCAGTCACCACCGCCTCCATCTTGTCCGCCAATTCGTTTCATTTGCACCATCCCCTTGTTTGCTTTAATCTTCCTCATCATCAGCCCACAATTAAGCTTACGTCAAACAACCTTGCCCGTCGACTTATACCTGAGTTGCATCTTTATCCCATCTCCCCGACCCAACTTACCCCAATTTGAAAATATTTTCATCGCCTAAGAGTTCAACGGCTTACTATTTCGTACAACGAGTATTACAACATATTTCCTATACTTTGATTCTCCTACCTAAAACCTGTCTAACTTAGAGACAAGTCAGCAAGACAAACAGAAATGGACCAACTTTCCTCTAAGCACAACATGTTGTGTCTCGAAAAATTTGCTCCAGCTACTTCCAAGGATACCCCTAACGGAACTATTGTCCTTCAAAAAGACTACCTACTATTACCGAAGGATAGTAAATTCGGGATTCCTGGTTTCTTCCAGCTCCCTGTCGACGACAAGAACCTAGAGCGCCCGTCCTACAATTTGGTCGTTAAAGGGATATCATTTACGGGACATGAAATTGTCCGCTGCATTGTCACTCCAGCCTCAGATATCACCATCGTTCCCATAGATCTTCAGGACTGTGAAGGTAATATAACGGATAAAGCCCAGACGCAGAGTACCATTTATATCCTAAAATCATTCAAAGAAAACTCAACCCGCACGGTTTCTGGTTACCGTGCTAAAGTGAAACTTGGGCTTCTACTCCGGAGTGCAAACAATTTAACTCAGAGGTTTCAAATTGATTGTGCGGTCCTATTAGACCCAGGCCTTCAGTCCCAGCTTCTAAGGTCCACTAGGCCACTCTGTTTCCTTGGGATGGACTTTATCACAAAATACCCTTACCTCTTTTATGTGCCTAGGTTCGATCCATGTGGCATGGTGGACTTTATGATTGCTCGGGATCCGTTTGCTTCTAGATCTTACAGTATCAATGAAGAGTTTTATAAGACGGTCGTTGTCCATGTCGACGGACACCACAACGAAGATACTGGGAATATTGGTTGTGGGGTATTTTTCAAGTCTGGCTCCGTCTTTAATACATTCTCAGGGGCGAGTAAGTATGACGGAGCTGGGATAAAGCACATAGGAGCGCCGAGGGAACGCGGTGTATTGATGGTGATTATCAAGGCTCTACATGTGGTTCGTGCCTTTCCCGTTGGTCGCGATTTTAGAGGAGTAATAATCAGGAGCGCCGATCCTACTGTCGCTAGGCTGATGGCTGTAACTCAAGTCACCATGAGGAATGTTTTCACAGATTCAGAGAGGGATGATAGGGATGATCCCATGGAAGGAGACTATTACTACCCCACAGCTAACCGCGATTTGCTGCTATACTTCTGTCATACATTTCTTCGAACAGCGCTTGGATTTAAAATCACCTTCGAGGATTCTAAAAAATGTTGTGAGGCAATAGGAGCGAGTTTACTTGCTAATGCAGGGTCACAGATGAAAGAGTTTTGTGTGAACTCACAGGAGGAGGAGCTGGCTAGTCAAAAAATATCACGATTTTCCAAAACCCAGTCGAGAGAAATGAGTAAAGTAGGATGTCCTGGTATTTCTCCTTTAGAAGATTGTTTTGGATTTGAGGAAAGCCCCGTATACGTCAGTCTTGGTCTCGACGGGTACTTTCACATCCAGCAGGAGAGAGCTCACGCCATAATGGAAATGGCAGACAAGGCAGAGCTGAGTACCGAGAGTGGCGATGTAGTGTGCAAATCAGGAACTACAACTCCGGATAAAAAATCGCCCGCACTAACTAATATCAAAAACTCTGAAAATGATTTATCCAAGGTTATATGCACGGGGCAGAACTCACGGAAATATTTGAAAGTTGCAAACACGAGCAAACACGAGCAAACACAAATCCATACAGAACACGCAGGGAAGGATAGCACAACTCTCACAAGGCCTAGCCAAGGCCCAGACTCAGGAGGCAGGAGGCAGGAGCTGCTAGGACGCTACCACAAAATGCAGGGCCAAATGACCAACGCAAAGGCCAAGGGAACCAAAAACAGTCAACGGGGATTAGAAAAGCTGGAAGAGGAGATTCGTATGAATGCGAAAGCCAAGATTTCTCTAATTAAGGAAGAAGGATCACTTAAGTATAAGTCTCTTGAAAGGCAAATGATCGCCCAGATAGCCCAGCTTAAAGAAGAAGCTCAGAAGAGGATTAGAAAATTTATCGAGGAGACTGAAACGCTGATCGCTGTAACAACAGCAGAATATTCACAGAAATGCAACATAACTGTGGGCGAAACAAGGGCCCAGATCGAAAGGATTGGTATGATGATATCACAAGAGATTGGGATTTCCCAGTGTAAATTTGATATAGGTGTTGGAAGAAAGTAGACGACGGGTATACTCACAGCGGGCAACGATGACGACGATAGGTTCAAGACATCAATACCTCTAAAAGGCACTTGTTTTCCCGAAACATCTTCTAAGCTTTCTAGAGAATAGTTGAATAAATAGCTGAAGCTCACCCACCAGAGAATTGCTCGGGCTCTCTCGGGGGGAGAGCAGATGAAATAGTTGCCTTTCACAGTCAGATGTTGAGTAGCCATGCGGAAGATGTGAGAAAGGAGGAATGAACAGCCTTGCTTTATACACTAAGAAGTCCACCAAGTATATCAATTACGATGTTATGTCTTTCCATTACTTCGCAATCTAAATCTTCCTTCAAAGAAAAAGTTTCTGGTGGGTTTATTTTCTCCCTCTAAAACACTTATCACTAAAAAACTTCCGTTCTGTGTGCCCAGGAGTCTCTACTCTAGACCGACCGCATTTACCAAATACCTACATATGAGGAGGCTTGTGTAAATTAAAAAAAAGCGGAAATCTTGAACAAAACTTGGCCTCCAGCTTCATGGGTTGGGAAACACGTTGACCCCCTGCTTGTGGTAAGGCTTGCATCGACCTAGCGATGTCAGAGGCTGGCCTAAGAGGTATACAGTTAGGTCAAATCGCTTCCAGAACAAGCACGCAATGACCCGGGTGAACATCTCGGTAGCCGATGTCTAAATTTGGGTTTGGGATTTGCCTGTCAAATAAAAAGAAATAAATTCCCAAGCCCCGTATATTGGGAATTTAGGAATTAGTTGATTAATATGCGCACAAGAGCTACATGTAATCCCAACAGGCTGCAAAGCCAAAATTGCACCGATAGACAAGTAGCTTTACATAAACCTACACCATTCCCCAAGTTAGGACCTAATGGGTGACCCATTGTCACTTAAGCCCTGTCATCATTGTTCCTTGCCTTTCCAACACTCATTGAATCCCTAAAAGGGGGCCAAGGAAATAAACGAAGTCTTCCAATAAAGACTTAAGGGTCCAATCCTGGCGCACTCGAAGATAAAGGTTTTCCAACTACTAGCGCTCCTATATTTGTAACACCTCCCTTGAGTGACCATAATAACTAAACCTACCAGCAATATGCCCGGCCCACAATGCTTACAAGACTAGGGCCTCGGAAAGAGGTAAATTGTGTGTGCATGCCATTCTATGGCCACAAGAGTACGCGTTATGGACAAGAGCATCCGGAGAGATAAGAACCCCTTTGACTCACCCACGGAGCCAGTTCTTACTTTCTTTGATATTCTACTGATCCTGATATATACGTGTACACGACATGTAACTATACATTTTGCAGCGAGCTGAACACTAACAACCACGCACTATGCCCAACCAAGCAGATGTTGACTCTCTGTCCCCTTTCTTCCCTATCGTTACTACCGCTGATCGTTCTATATTCCTGGGACCGCGGGTGCGCTTGTTCCACTCCCACCGGTATATTTTTACACATACTATTTATTTTCTATCTTTTTTAGGCTATTGTCGCTGACAGGTGCTGTAGTAGATGGGATATGCATCTGCATTCTTGAACATTTAGCGAGTGACATTCAGTGACACACGTAGTGACACAGCCTAATGGATGTTCTAAATTACTGATAAACATGGTGAATGAACTAAAAAAAAATGAACCCAAAACAAAATAGCACGGATTTACTATAAAATAAATTGTTTTTTCTAGTTCTATACATGTACTCTTAGTAACTTGGCGGAATTAGTACTGTAATTTTCTTCAGCTAAATAAACCTCCCGCGACACATAAGGCTCCAGTGACTTCTATGACTTCTTGCGTCTAGATTAGTTGGCGTCCGGATAAAATGACCGCTCGATGCCTCTACGATCACACCCAGAAAAGCTTGCAGCTGATTGCGATTTCTTATAGAAATAAACACGAGAGGTTTATCAAGGCTTTGTTATAGCAATCTAACTCTTGATTTATTTATTTTCGCATTATCCTGGCGAGTAGATGCTAAAAACACGGCTTGGGTATATGTATCTAAAACACCTGCTTGAACCAGAATTTTTCGACTTGCTCTGAAATAGCAAAATCTTAAGTTGCGTAGCTATAGCTGCTAAAAAAAAGTGCGAAAGAATAAAATGAGAAATCATATTTAGCTACTAGAGAAAATAGCTTCACCTAAACCTAGCCGAATTTAGAGCCAAACCAAACCAATTAATTTAAGGTTTTGGCTATAGAAGTATGGGGAATATTGATGGGAATTACGACCCGGAGCTGGGGTCAAATATCCAACGTTAGCTCTATTTACGATACCAAATATCGCTGGTGTAGCCTCCCCTATCTCTCCTATATCGAAGAAGGGGCATCGCATTAGGTAGACGTTGTCGACGGTGGATTGATGATAGAACTACATGTAGCTAATAGTTGGCCTCCAGGCTAACAAAGGGAGAACGGGAGTAGAACTAAATATCCTCTAGCTGATATTAAGCATATCTCCGAGTCGAACCGCTACTAACGAAGCGTAGCCGACTGCTTAGCACAAGCAAGAATCCAGATCTCATGATAGCTTTAGCCCCCTTAAGTTTTCACTGGAGTTAATTTTCGGTTACTACGAATATATGTACTTCGGATCTAAGGGAACTACATGTGTGCTTTCCAATACCTGGTTCCATTCTTTCTGCCTGTATACAGGTTTAACCAGGTTGCCTCATATTCCTCTCTCGGAGGTATGGTCAATTGCTTGCTTCCCAGGAAAGCAGGAAAGCAATTAAGCACTAGTAGTGATCAAGCCAATTCGTCCGAGGTTTCGGGGCCAGCCTTTTTAATAAACTTGCACACAGTGTCGCGTGGTACACATGTCCCGTGAGGGCACTATATGGCAATAGGTAGGCATAGGGGAAACTGTGTTGGGAGTATTACATGTAACTGTGGGGAGGCTTCAACAGCTCATAAATATTCCTGTTGGTTAAGAACACTGTTTGCTGTTGAAACTTGAAAACCTCCGCGTATGCAGCGATCATGCAAGCTGATCGGCAAACTGGACCCTTTTCAATGTTGTGGGCTGCAGGCGCTGTGCACATTCTGCCACGTTTTCCGAGACAGTAAGCCCCTGACCCATGCCACATACACAAAAGACTAGCCTATGTGATCTGTAGCACCGAATCCAAGGTTGAATATAATTCCCCTCGCCTGCCCTGTCTTGCTCTGCCTGAACGTTCTCCTCGCGCGCAATTCTCCTGATATTAGCTGGTCTGCCCCTGCTTCCTCCTCTTCTTTTTCTCCTCTACTAAGCAATTGTGGTGCTGGTCTTCTCCCTCTCGTTCATCACCTCTGTTAAAGAATAAAGAAAGTCGAGGAACAGCTTCTGTCGTTTCAGCGTCTCGCCTACCCATCACCTCCTGTATCTCGGCAAACCTCGTTCCGTCACACCCCCCTATTAAACGTCGTTTCACGCTTGTTTTCTCCGATTCACTGTCAGCTTTCGTCCACCTCTACTCTGATCAGATTCACTATTAAATCAACTTCGACTACAACTTCCATTCTATTTATCCCGATGCCTCGCTCACTTGAGTCGTCCAGACCAATGATTGTTTGTTTCCCCGCTTTATAACTCGTCTAATTCCAAACTGCTCCGCTCTGCAACCCTCTCCCAATATAGGGGTACGCTTTCGCTAATAAGTTTTCCTTTACAGTCTAAAAAAGATAACCGTCGGTACTCAACTTATACTACCGTTTCCTCGGACCCGTCCATCTCCGGCTCCGAAAAGGCGGCTTTCTTCGAGATTGAAGATGGTCTACGTAGAATGGAAGATCGCCGGTTGATGAGCCAGCGATTTGTGCCTAGCGAGCAGAAGAGTGAGATGATCTCTAAATTGGCGCTTGGTGCCAAGCTAGAGAGAGCGTTGAGGTGGAGAATGGACAAGCAAGATGCTGTTGCCAGGCCACGGGCGAAGTCTGGTTAATCCACCAAAATGGGTGGAAAGGGTATCCAGTCATCTGAGGCTATTGGAGGGCTCGCGGGGTGGATTGGAGGGCGAGGAGGTATGGGAATTAATTTGACGGCCTGATCGACCAACACATCTACGCATCACTATATGACGACCTATCGAGTCGCCCTTAGAGTTTAACGGGCTATGTATGTGTATCGATAGGATTATGCCGTGCAAAATACGATTTCGTGCCAGAGGCTGGTTCGTTTGTCGAGGCACCATCGTGGTTTGTCGGGGAAATTTTGTAAGGCTTCCGTGTTTTTATTTCTTTTGCTCTGTAAACAGGCATGGCTTCTTGTTTTGGGAGTTTTATTTTCCGTTTTCTCTCTCTTTCATATTTAACAGTCGACTATTTTGGCAGATTCTTACGGGTTGTTAGCGAGGGGGTGCTTCTTTCATCTTAGTGGCGTACGATTGTGTCACTAGGATCTTCATTGGACTGGGGGCTGCGGATCATTTTTATTCTGGTTGTATGGAAGTAGACACTGCAGTATTTCGATCGCGTATTGGTTACAATTTTCTTTACTTGCATTTCTTAAATGCTTATGAAACATACCATTATTGTTGTTATGCAATGTTTTTGCTGGTTGACGTATCTTTCTCCGGATCTTTTCATGACATATTTCCTTTTTCGTTGCTTCAGGTTGGTGATAGGGTGCTTAGCGTTTCTCATAATGAAATCTTGAGGGAGATAGCCTTTGTTCCTACTTTAAGCGCAGAATGTGTTGAGGGTTACTGCACCAAGTACAAATCGCCAGCGGTCGGCTTCTCGCGGAGTTTCGGCCATCTGTGACTGACTATTGAGAAAAAAATTCCTAGCATACACAACTCGAATAAAAATACTTGAAATTTCATAACTTCTTAGAGGATAGCCTTGGATCGTGATATAGATTTTGCTGCGATGGTTCTCTCTTTTCTTTTTTCTTTTTCTTTTGGCTGTAATAACGTTAGTTGTGGGGGAAAGAATCGGCTGCGCTAAAAAGCCCCACTTAAGGAGGGACCTTTTTTTCCCAGTCCTCTTCACAACACCACTCCCACTACAGGTCTCGCCTCTCACTTTTTCTTTCTCCCCACATCTTCCCAGATTTCGTTCTCGTCAATCAAAACAATCCGCCTGTTCCTCCTTCCAATCTTTATCACCTCTATCATCGCCCCTCATCTAACTTGATCTTTTCAACTTTTCGCCTTTCACTTTTTCTCTTCCTTTTTTCTTGTGTCTTTCTTAAATACGCCCACTAGGCACTGATCTTGAATCTTCTCTGGGGTATCTAAATCATCTAGCCTACGTTAAAAATACTATACACCGCGACTTCTTGTCTGTTAACTCTCAGCCCGTTAGTGTCTGACGTCCGCGTTCTGTTCACATCCCTGCAGTAGGGCTTTCCTGTACAGATTTTTGCACGGTCCTTTATTTGCGTGTTGTCGTTACCCCCGCCACAGTAGCCTTCAATTCAGGCGGACAAGTTCTTTCCATCAAAAGTAGCAACATTAATCATGGCGTCTACCCAACCTTCTGCTACCAACACCAATGGCAGCTACCTCCAGCAAGCCGACCCTCAGTCTTTCCCAGCCAACCCTCCTGTTGCAGCATCAGTGCCCAACTATCAGACACAAGGTGGCGCTCCCCAGCAGCCATCTACGAACCCTGAGGCTGTCCCGAAAGACGAAGTCGGCTGGTACTTTGTGGAGCAGTACTACACTACCTTGAATAAGACTCCGGAACGCCTTCACGTAAGTCCACAATCTGCAGTTGCTGGCCTGAACGAACTATTCTGATAGCATATTTTAAACAGCTATTTTATAACAAAAAATCTTCATTTGTTTGGGGTACCGAAGGGGAGCTTTTACAGCTTGCAACCGGTCGTACAGTGCGTATCCTTTATTTATACCAAATTTGGATAGTGATATTTGAGACTAACACTCCCGTAGGCAATCCAAGAAAAGATACAGTCATACGAATTCAAGGATTGTAAAGTTCGTGTTTCCAATGTTGATTCCCAAGCCTCTGCCGACAATGGTATCATCATCCAAGTCCTCGGTGAGATGAGCAATAATGCGTTGCCAAATCGCAAGTTCTCTCAGACTTTCTTCCTTGCGGAACAGCACAATGGCTATTACGTTTTGAATGACATCTTCCGGTACCTGAAAGATGATGAAGATACGGAAGAGGGTGAAGACTACGATTTCGTAGAGGACCCTGCAACAGAGGCTCTTGTTGGTGAAGCTGTTGCTATCGCTGTTGAAGAAATTGTTGATGAGGTCGTCGAGCAGCTGGATGATCTAACTACAAAGGAGACCACTAAGACTGAGATTGAGATTGAAGGCGACAGAGTTAAGATTGAAGAAACAGTAATTGTTGAGCCCGCTCTTCCTGTCCCTGAATCTCAAGGGCTCCCTCCTCCAATCAACGGTAATACGCCAGTAAACGGAGACAGCCCTGTTGCTGAGCCTGAGCATCAGTCGGAGCCTGAGCCTGAGCCTGAGCCTGAACCTCAGGCCGAAGAGCCTGTTGTCCCCACTCCGCCACCCGTTCCTGTTTTCGAAGATGTGCCTCCACCACCAGCTGAAGAGGAGAAATCTGCCCCATCATCTGTGAAGGAGCCTGAACGAGCACCTACTCCAGTGGCAATTCCGAAACCACCACCAGCTCCTGTGCCAGCTAAGCCAAAGACTTGGGCCAACCTTGTTGCTGCGAATAACCCACCACCAACTCCTGCTGTTCAAGCTTCTCCCCCGACCACTCAGACTCAACCCGATCCAACCCGATCCACCGCTGTTGGCACTGGCACTGGCCCCAATATACCTGTGACGGCCGGAAGTGGTTCCCAGTGGCAAACAGCCGATAACAAGCGCCATTCTCGAGTGGCTTCTGTCGCAACCAATGCTACTTCCAGCTCGACCAGCGCCTATGTAAAGAATGTGTCTGCGTCTGTAACCGTTCAAGCACTAAAGGACACTCTCTCAAAGTTTGGGCTAGTGAAGAGTTGTGAAATCAATCGTCAAAAGGTATTCCAATTCGATGTTACTTAATCCTTTAAGACGTTAACCATTATGCCTTCAGAGTTGCGCTTTCGTCGAGTTCGAGACACCCGCTGCATTCACTGCCGCCCAGACTGCCAATCCGCACAAAGTTGGTGAATCTACCCTTACTATCGAAGAACGCCGCACTGGCACCAATACTGGGCCTGGAGGCCGTGGCCCCACTACAGGGAGAGATCCTCGGGGGGGCGGTCAAGGTGGACGTGGAGGATATCAACGTCAGGAGGGTGGGTTTAGAGGTGAAGGCCGTGGAACTACCGGGGGGAGAGGGCCACGAGGGGGATTTTATCCGGCGAGGGGAGGGGCACCTAGGACCAGCACCGCCCCTTCTGGCACCAACTAAAGCGAAATTTATTCGTATGACGTGGCGATGCACAAGGAGCGGTAAGTCATATCCTGATTGGTTAGTTGTTTGGAGTTTCCCGACCTGATACGGTACTCAGGAATTTGGAGCCATATTGGAGTCAGTAACCTCTTGTTGTGATGGTCTTATATTTTTGACCGTAGAATAGGAAGAAAGGTTACTTTAATATCCTTGATTCTCTTTTCAATTTACTTGGCCGTTACTTTTCGAGTGTCTGAAACGAATCTCGTTTGTCCTCATTGCGTGGTAATGTTTCCTGCTTTCGCTGTTCATTCTTATTTACTGGTTTTGGTTTCGAATTACCTTATTTCATATTTCATTTTACCTGCTATGCTCTATGTTTTTTCTGCGAAAACGAGATCAATATTGTTTGGGGATAGGACTGGGGAGTACGGCAGTGGAAAAAAATATGGTTTGTATTCTTGGGTCATTAATCGGTGATTTCATGTGGGTAAACCGCTGTTTGACGAACGGATTGTAGCTTTGCCTACTTTTAGTTTCCTTTTTTTTATGTTGCTATTTTTTGCTGCACTGCGCTTTTAATCTGGTTTGTTTCTTTCATATTCCTTTCCTCAGCTGCATCTCATCTTTTTTGCTCAGTGTTCTAGTGCGTATTTCTCTTTAAGGAAAAAGGCATTGATTGGTATTCCTATGGCGGTTTTTTTTTCTTTTCCTTTCCTCCTTTTATCATCTGTGAGGTTCTGGAAGGGTTAAGGGAGGGTAAGTTGAAAAGGAGGAACCAAAAGTTGGTGGTGGTAGAATAGGAAACGAAAGGTGGAAAACGGAAAACGGCGTATTTATTTCTGGGTGCATTTACATTACAATCTCTTGAAAAAAAAAAATGAAGATGGCTATTATTGGTTACGGTCTTTCTCCAGTTCAGAGATAACTTCCTACTTTTAGTGGCATTTTCCCGCGCTCACACGGACAAGTTTCCTACACTATATTACGGAGGATTGTTAATTTGGAGGGGGGACTGATGAGGGGTTTTTATAATACGTGTATCTTTGATCGGAGAGATTTACATAACAAGAAATGACAATGATTTGATTTTTAGTTTGATGATGAGCAAAATGCTTATTTTCGTTTATAGGGTACCTGAGTATTTAAAGGAGAGAGAGGGATACTTAACTGGTGTGCTTATTACTGAGTATATGCGCGGATAGGTATTGATGTGAGGCATGTTGTCTCTATTTGTTCTCGTAAGATGCGAGCTGCAGGTTGACACCCCCCCAGTCGTGTGTTCTGCAACCCCTCTTAGGCTACATGCCTGCCACACACCACACCAACTCTCAGTTAGAACATGCACATAGGTAACTACTGTTCCTCTTCACCTCCTCCTCGCCTCTTCTCCTACGCATCCATACACACTCACACGTTGCTGCTCATCTCCTCCCCTTTCTGCTCTATTCGTTTCCTTCACTACTACATTTGTTACTGCTTTAGTTTCCCCTGCAGCCGCAACTAGAATTTGTGAATCGTTAGGGTAGAATAGCTCATCGTTTTACCCGCCAACCTCTAGGCAGGGTTCTCGTGATTCGCATACATACATACACATACACATACACATACGTACATAGTTCCTGTACCCCAGAATATTGTGCTCGCCGGTTTCTAGTTTCGCGACCTGCGACTACTATACTAGCTCTCCATTAACTATCAGATAACTACCCCGCTATTACAACATTTCAAATCTCCAGAACCCAGCGCCTTAGTTTAATCCGTCCATCGGGAACAAATCCACAATCATCCCACTATTGTCGCATGAGACCCTCATCTTCGGAAGCCCTTAACCAGGGCGTTGTAGGAGTTGGCGGAAGATCCAGGAAGTCATCGAGTGCAGATCCGACCGTGACACCTGGTTTCGCTGGCCCTAGCTCCGCAGCCAGTGTAGAAGAGGTGCACCATCCAATATCGTACCCGAGTACTTCTTCTATGACCTATTTCCTCGCAGATGAAGCTACAGTCAACGCCTCAACGGCGAGTTCGCCTGGTAGCAGCGGAACGTTCGGGGTTAGGAGTTTGGGTACCTCTCTGGAGGATGCAGACTCTTCCCGTCGGCGGAAGGGATCATTTGTGTCGACAGTATCGACGGAATACTCTCGACGGTCTAGGGATGACAGTAACGGCGATGAGGAGGAAGATGATGACGATGACGATGACGATGACGATGACGATGGAGCTCTTGATGAACGCTCAGTGGCGTCTTTTCAATCTTCCATTCATACAAACTCGGATTCTATGGGGCGTTCACCACCAGGAATTTTGTCACAGCCTTTAACACCAATATTGGGACCTTCACCAGACCCGCAAGGCACACCTCTGCGAAGTCTATCTAGTAGATCCTATAGGTCCGAGTCGGAGGATGTGATGAGCGAGTCGGCAGAGGGTGGGGAAGCCCCCGAGAAGAGTCTCGCTGAGAACCCGATGTCACCGGATGTGTTGGTTGCCCCACAGCTTATAATGCCAGAGATTACTATCCCGAGCAGGAGGCCTTTTACCGCGAGAGGAAAAAGTATCGGAAGGCTAAAGGTATTGATTGCTGGGGATTCTGGTACGTTATTTCATTTTTCTTA
Source organism: Gyromitra esculenta (assembly GCA_038503075.1). Taxonomy (NCBI): domain Eukaryota; kingdom Fungi; phylum Ascomycota; class Pezizomycetes; order Pezizales; family Discinaceae; genus Gyromitra; species Gyromitra esculenta. Next base: position 2,221,364 of record JBCAML010000001.1, read on the forward strand.
TAAAATCATAATTTGCGATTTTACTGACGTCCTGTTTTAGGCATCGGCAAAACTTCCTTGATCAAATCCATCGTACAAGCCTCTGAGGACATTGTTCATGTTGATCCAATATCCACTAGTGGTTCGCTTTCAGGATCTCGAAGTGGCTCATCGTCTTACTTTGCCCTGAATAATCGCGCGAACGGTGATAGTACAAAAAAAATCACCGAGGTCTACGCTAGCACCAGGCCATATCCACATTGGTGGTCGGAATTAGACGATAGTAAACTCTTAAGGAGAAGAAAATCAAAGTATGGAGTGGAAGAGCAGGTAATAGAGCGTAATCTATGTTTTGTGGATACGCCTGGATACGGATCTGGCACTTCGGTAGGCTCCCTTTAAATAAATATTATTCTCAAAAATCCATGCTGTGGGAAATATTTGTCTCTGCCCTACCCTTGATTGGGAACTTAAGAAGTTACTTGAAAAGCTGATAAAGGGGGCTACTCGTAGTTCCTCGAGTGTATCGAGCCTGTTGTTCGGTATGTCGAGTCTCAGATGGAACACACGCGTGCTATTGTGAATGGTGGGGATGGAGAATTGCTTTCTTTACTCTCAGGTGATGGGACGCCACAAGTTGATGTTGTGTTTTATGTCATTCTTCATAGTAAGTACCTCTAGCATGCATATTCCTTGGGCTGGCATTTATATTTTGGTGGCCAGGACTTAAGCCAGTTGACATCGAATTCATCCGACGTCTCTCACCTTTCACCAATGTTCTACCTGTAATAGCAAAGGCGGATACATTAACTTTTCAACAAATTAATAACCTCAAACTCTCGATTCTCAATGATCTAGTCGCAGCAGGTGTTCGTCCGTTCCTTTTTGGCAAGTCGTATGGCGATGTTGCGCACAGTTTATCGGATACCACATCGTGCGCACCGTTTGCGATATCTTCAGCACTATCGAGTGATGCAGAGAATATGGATGCTAGTTTACTCATGTCTCCAGATTATGTGGCACCTTTAGTAGGATCTGAACTTAACGAACTTGTAAGCCATGTGCTTGATCCGGACAATATATCTTGGTTAAAACATGCATCAGCGAAGAAGTACATTCAATGGATGACAGCTCCTTCAATGTCTCCTTCTTCCTCTGCCTTAGCATATCCATCTCGTATGGGATCGCCAAGATCCCGAGGCGCATCGCTGTCTTCCTCTGCGTTGCTGTCCGCTTCCAACACGAGCTTAATACATATCTCAAGCAACCCTCAAGCGGCAAATAGCTTCGCCCTTGCTAGGGTCGCAGATCATACCCAACGCGAGGAACGATTAGCGCAAGTACGGCTCTCACGCTGGGCTCATGATCTCCAACGTAGCCTTAAAGCGGAGCGGGAGCGCTACGAGAGATTAGCTAAGGGAGAGAGAGCTATATGGCTTACTGAAAGATTGGGCGAATGCGTCGCGGACGGCCAATTAGTACCTGCTTCCGTGGCGGCCATGTCATTTGCGAAGTCGACAGGCTCCTTACATGACATAGGTGGACTTAACCCGAGGGACCCTCTAGGTATTTTATCATTAAATGAAATGATCAGGCGCAAGGCAGTGGTTTTATTGAGGATTGCGGGATATGGCGGGCTTGTGGGATTCGTTGGGGTATGGGTATTGAGAAACTGGGGAGGTTTGCCAGAGTGGCTTCATGTCCCAGTTCAGCAGAAGGGAGTATGCTAGTTACCTTCATCAAGAGGGTGATGTAGCACAGGACACAATATGATGGAATATATTACTTGGGACTTATTTACTTATTTCTCTCATTTCCTCATAACTTCGTTTGGTAGTTAAGATGGATCATGGAGTTTGTCACTTTTTCGAGTTTTTGGTCTCGATTGGTTTGGTTTTTTATTTTGTTTCTTCGTTACTTTTTTACTTCATCCGCAACACTCGCAATAGCACAAACCCTTTATATGTCGCTCAAAACTCCTCCGCATAGCCTCAAACACTTCTCTCCCTTATCACAACTACCACCTCTCCTACTCTCTCCCCTATCTAATTGAAAGGTCGAGGCTTGTGGGAAGTTTTTCTTGTATGCTACCCAAGGGCTAAGTTGGCGGGTTATATTCCACAGATAACTGAATGTGGACTGTTGACGAAAAGTGTGATTCTATGATAGTATGAATGGAGATTAATAAATGGAAGAGAGAAAAAGTGAAGAGGAATATGCAGTTCTCTGTTATCACTTCCTCCCCGCAATGTGTGTACTTTCTATCACCCGCCAGACCAGGGCTCAAGTTGCTTTCCTACACCAGCTAAGCCGAGGGACAGGAAAAAACTCAGCCATTGCATTCGTTTCTCTCTTTGTTCTACAGACAGGCTAATTAATCACGTTGTTGCACATTTCCCTCGCATCAGCCCAAACCTAACCCTTTTTAAAGCACCATAGATAGATCGCATATTGTATTTATTCAGCTGATCTTCGCGTTTACGTTACATATAACCGGCAACATCCGCTTGTTTAATGGGATTTGGAGACCATGAAAACTACAAGGGAGGCGAACTTGCTCGCAGATAAGCACGCGAAATACCCCTCGAAAAATAGTCCCGCAAAATATCTCTCGCCAGCGCCTTGTGGGTTTTTTGAGGATAAGCCTAAATTATAATAACTGTTTTGAAAAGGTTATTTGACACGTTGGTTAGATGCTTTCTTACAAGGCGGCAACTCTCTAGGGTTACTATTGTGAATAATGAAGATATTCGTATATCTGTGTAACACGGTGAAGAAGAGAATCCAAGCACGGGCACCAAGCCTCTGTGTATATTCTCTTATACAGTCATAGAAGCCGGGTTATAGGGGGTTCTTTGGGTGTCGAATAGATCGGCCCGAGGAACCCCCATGGTAGCTAAAGCTTCTAACAGAACCGATATATCGTTCAGAGAACGTGAACCCTAGGAAGCCTATAGATATTTTCCATATATCCAACAGTTACTGTTGTAATATTGGGGCACGTAGGGAGGAATAGAAGACTCGATTGCTTGCTTGCTAGAGGTGGGCCTACGAGCCTATCTAAATAGCTCTCTTGGGTGTCTGTCTCTCAATCATTTCCGACTCCGAAGGCCAAGCTCCGTATTAGGAAGCATCTCCAACAGTTACCACTCCGTGTACACGAGTGATAGATAGTGACTCTCCTTTCTCTCATCTTGCTTCACTATATTTTCTGAGGTATGAAACCATTGCATGACAAGCTCCTCACATTCTTTTTAAAATTAAGACTAATTTTCGGGGGTCGCTATAGAACTGTCAGACTAACTGTCAGAAGAACCCTCACTAGTATTGTAAAACATATTCGCAAACCCCTGGATCAACAGGACGGTATCTAGGGGCAAGTTTTCACTCCGTACCTTAAATGGCAAGAAAAAGTAATTAGGTGAAGTTTTGGTTCTATTGTTGAGAGGACAATGTTGTATATACATACGTACCTGGAGAAATAATCCTCTACATTCGAATCGGACTCTAGTGCCTAAATCTACATTTACATGCCTGCAGACACCTGGTTTACGCCGTTTAAATTTCCTCCCCACGCCAAGTCGCAGACCCAGTCCAAATAAGCCACCCGATAACACCCGCTAGTAAAATCGCTATACGGGATAGGGAGACTTTAGTATATTGTGCGTGGGAGGTTGAGTGGTCAACATGATCTCTGAGAATAAACTAGCCACTGATTTTTTTAGGGGACTATTTCTTTAGCTAAGACATGTTTAGATCTCGGGGCAGCTCAGCTTTTTAGCGGTGTCTCGGGTCATATGTATTTAAACCAAATATATGAACGAGTGCTTTTCATGGCGCTACATGTATATTTTTATCCCCGACAGAGCTGAAGAAAGTATGAGATGGATAGAAGCATGAAGCTTAGATTAGAGCTTGCATATTAGGTGGAAGGTGTTCGCGTATACTTTTCTTACGTGACTTGTAGAATCTGAGACTCTGTTTTACAAATCTTAATTAGTTTTAAATTAGATGCACATGTAGAGAACAGGTCTCAGAGTAACACTCAAAAATCAACCTAGAACCCCCGAAAATCAATAGATAGACGACAGTTAATAGGGATTTAGAAGTGAGTTAGCGGTGCTGCAGGTTGAGCAATATGAAATATGCCCACGAACCCTTTTTGGGATTGTATCGCAGGCTCCCGACTCTCATCGTTTAAGTAAACAATTGTGCAGTTCCGCTTTCTGAAATGGTCACACAGGTGGATAGACGCATGATGCAATTTTTTCTCTCCGATATTTCGGGATCCGATGAAATCGAGCAGTCCCCACGATTCCTCCCGTAGCCAGTCGCGCCCTGTCAACGACATAATTGGTAGCGGAGCTGCAGGGGCGCGCGGGAAACCCCAAGTCATTCCTTACTTTTTATTGGATGTCTCCCATCCCCGAATCACTTTCTCGTGGGCCAGACTTCTTTAAACCAAGGTTACGATTCTTGTGGAGGTGCCTCGAGCCCCCCCACTATGATGTAACTGAAACATGTGAAATATGTACCATTTAAGGAGTTGGGAATTTTGTCAGCAGCTTAGGAGAGCGTTTAAAGGTTACTACATGTAGCCTCCGAATGCATACCCGTGGGGTGTAGTGTTGAACTGTAGGAATAATTTAACCATTTATAGAGCCACTGGTAAAGACGTTGTGGTACGAGTGAAATGCTTAGTTTGATGTTGAGGCCAAATTATAACGTCTGAGGCAAACAGTAACCTTTTTTTATTTTTAAACTACATGTGGTCATCAACCACCCCAGAGATTCACACACTTTGAAATTACTTTTTCTTGTCTCCAAAACCCAAGCTCCAAGGGCTGAGCTTGGGTTGGACTTCACACCCGCGCGCTGATGGGGTTTTCGAACCAATTACCTATTTCGTGCCTTCGATCTCGCTTCCATGCAGGATCTTTATTGCGAAAAGAGCCTTCCTTGCAGATTTTATAATTTGTACAAGGGTTTGTTTCGTCCATTTGACCTCATGAAGCTGGATCATTTCATCACTGGTGAAATGATGTCTCCCGGCTAAAAAGCATTTTTTGTTATGTAGTTGTTTCTATGCAGGATAATTTCCTGCGTCTGGTGGCCGCTCGGGACGCACAGAAATGCGCGTATGAGACATAAGTGATGATATTCCTCCTGCCCTTTCATGCAAAAGGCACACGACTTGTCGGGTACTGATATGCTGTTTCCCCACGGCTGTGTCTGTGCTTTTTGTGATAAACGTTTTATCCACACGAGCCACAGGGCCGTAAGTGCCACATTCAGAGAATTGCGTTACTGGTATTGATGCCTGAAACCGTAACGTCTACATACCGCCAACGGAAACCTCCTATCTAGACTAGAAACAGCTTCAAACCGCCCCACATGGAAAAAGAGGGGTGCTTTGATCGTCGTCATTTTTAACCCCACACCACAACAGCCTAGTATAGCGTGCGGTTCGCAGTGCGAAATCTACTATACAATTGCACTTGGTTGAACCTTTCCCAAAAAATGAGGCGTCATTTGGAAAAGTTGCTCACGCGGTGAAATATGGCTGCGAAAACTACCGGTATGGTACTCAATTGACATTGAGGTTGTTTATCTTGGATAATCTGGTTGAAAAAGCGCGTGGTATGGCAGTTCTCGGAGTTATGTTCCTTGTCTAAGAGACCCCTCCGAAGATTCACCATCTCCAGCAAAAGCCGTGCGTTGTTGTACGAAGCGAGGTACAGTAGGTACCGGTACTGTTGCACTAAAGAAGTCTGTTGTTGAAAACCAAGCTGGAATGTGGTTTTCATCTCGAGTCATGGACCCGCATGCTCCACCTCTATTTGTGAAAGTTTTGCTCGTTTGGATACCGGGCACTCCACCTTAGCTAGACTACATATGTAAATATTCATACAGCATGGGTCGGATGAAGGTCGAAGCGACGAGCTGTGGGATGGATGGTCTGGAGGGAGACCGGGACGACAAACTAAGAGGGTGGGGGAATAAAATCGAATATCAGGGATTAGGCCAATCACAAGCTGCACGCAGGCGATCGGAAGGAAAGTCTTGGGCGTTTGTGTCTTCGCCTTTGCCGTGAACAACCCACCACCACCTCAGACCTCTTCCACCTCCCGCCCACAGTTGGTTGACAGGTAGAAGAACCACCCTCGTCCTCCCCATCTGATGCATCGACGCGATCGCAGCCTTCGCTTGTAGTTGCTGTCAATACTACCCTTTTTTTTTTTTTGCTTTGCGGTGAATACCGGATTCAGTATCGAATTAATTTTGAAAAACTTCATCGCATTCTCTGAAAGTGAGCAACGGCATTGCTTTTTCTATTTTTACGCCTGCGGCCCACACGCGGGCTTGACCTCCGAGAACTCGAATATACCTCGACCGGGTATCGTCTGGCTCGCTATCGCTATCGTTAATACCACAGTATTGTGCTACAACCCTCATCACCATCTTGTCAGTACTGTTCTGCGGTAGCATATCCGGAAACATATCGGACCTGTGAACCATACAGTATGAGTTCTGAAGCCCCCTCACCATGGTCCGTCCACGATCCTACAGCAGGCCCGGGAGAGGATTTTTCGAGTTTTTTCGACTTTAGTGGCATACAGCTGGGTCTATCGTCTGATTTTGACTCGGCAGGCCGCGACGATGATGCACGACGTCAAAGTACAGCCATGGATACGGATTTCCCAGAGGCGGATAACATAGCGGGAAAGGATCATCGACTTTTAGGTGGTGGAGATATGCTAGGGATGCAATTTCACGATTTGAATACCTTGGGGCAATCGCGACAACAGCATGGGCAACACCATATGAATATGCATCATCACAACATGATACCACCGACCCCGTCAAGTATCGACCTTCAAACAGGGCTTCCCCACTCATATGCACACAGCATGGATACCGATCTTATGATGGAACGATTCAACAGCATGAGGGATGAACAGGTAGTGTCTAATCAGTTTTTTTTGCTGTATATTTTCTGCACCAATGGTCACTGACCTACTTCCTGAAAGATACTATTTACACCGCTTGTATCTCCTGCGGTAACGCCTCTCGATACAAATTTCATCCAGCATATGCCTTCGTTTACGATGCCTGAATACTTTAGTCCCTTGACTTCACCCGCACTTGACGCCCATCAACACAGGACACATATGCCTAATCCCCACATGGTCCATACTCATCATTCTCAATCGACCTCTCCTATTGACCCCAAAGACTCGCCTGTTATCAACAGGAAAGTAAACCCCAGTCGCCGGAAATCAGCCACATCTCGAAATCCGGCGCGTGTGGTCCGAGAATCTCCGAGTATGAAACCACAAAGGAGGAAAGCGCCACCGCCTCTCACTCCTACTCTAGAGCTCACTGCCGCATTCATGCAACAGCCCCCAACACCTAGCTCGCGACAAACTCCTCAGAGACATGATTTCCCCCAGTTCCATTCAAGCCAAGATACATCCTCCAACGAATCAGTGTCTCCTGAGCCATTACCAGACGTGCTTATGCCTCCGCCTCCTCGTGCGCCCCGGTCCCCTACAATTACCGAGGGAAGCGAAATAATGCCAGGGGCTCCGGCAACACCAGCATCGCTAATGAAATTGCAGAAGACTAACCTACCAACAGAAGACATACCGCCCATAGCAATGGACACGTCTGAGTTTTTGAATGGAGATGTTGAACGGGTTATGAAGGATGTGGGGACAAAGGATAAAGCTCTGAAACCGAATGGTGACGAACAGTCGACTCCTACACTCAGTATCAAAACTGCTCCTTCGAGCTCAAGCTTGAAGGCAGGGGAACAATGGAGGAGTCCAATGATTGGTGCCCAGACACCTGGTAGCTCGTCAAGTGGGAAGGGGAGAATAGTCAAGTCCAGTAATCGAAGCGGGAAGCGTGGGAGCGTGTGTTCTAGCCCCGCCCTCCAGCCAAAGATTTCACCCAGCATAAAACCATTATTACCTCAAGGTATGGGCGGCTTTTCCTTCACTTTTGCAGGAAAATCAGATATAGAGGGCGGGGACGATGGGATGAGCGAGTGACTATGGTCATTTGTATGGATCCGTGTATCGATGTGAATATGCTGTACGGGCGCTCATAATCCCTTACCTTCGTTTATTCTGGCCACAGGATTCGATATCCTATATTTTTATCTGATTTTCCTACAAAAAAGGTATTCGATCGAAGTTCAATGGCATTTGTTTTTCTAACACTACCAATTTCAGGAATGAATCCCGACACATCCGCTCTATTATTAAAATCAAATTACCAAAACATCGTCGAGGGCACTCACAAACAACTCGGTCTTTCATACCCCGCAGAGCTATCAACGAACCTGACATCAAAAAGGACCAGTCACAAGATTGCTGAGCAAGGGAGACGAAACAGGATTAACAACGCTCTAGCTGAGATTGCAGCGTTGCTGCCACAGAGTAGTGGGAATGGATCGGATGGTAGTAATAATGCTGCTGCTAGTGCCGCTGCGGCGCAGGCGAGCAAGGCGAGCACGGTGGAGAGTGCGATAGAATATATCAAGGAGCTGCAGAAGGAGCTGTCTGAAACAAAGGAGAAACTTGCGGAGGCAGAGGAGCAGCTTTCTAAGACAAATTTAGCGAAATGAATGAGGAATAGGTCGGAGCAGAGACCGCGGAAAAAGTATAAGGTGTTGTAGGGACTTTGGGCTAATTTTGGTTGGCACAGCTTATTATTTTCTTTTTATATCTGGGTGGGGGGTGGGGGGCGGTCTGTTTCCAGGAGCATGTTGATTTTGCGGAAGTGTGCCTAACGTGATACGAGGTCGAAAGTATAGCTACTCGGGAGGGTTCTTTTTGTAATTCTCTTTTCTTATCCTTTGGATATTTTTTTTGGTTTCATTTCTCGAATATAATTTTGCGATTTCATGGTATTTCGGGACTGTAACAAAAATGAGGGCGGCGATTAGACGAGTAGAAGTTATGCATGGATATCATCTTCTTGTCTACTCTTATCCCACTTCTCCGTACATGAACACGCCCAAAATGGATACTGTAAATACGAGTGAGAGTTCATGTTTTCTCAATAATTACCTTTTGGAGACTCGGGGAGAGATGGTGGCGATAGTTCTATGCGTGGTTTTGGAGACGGACGATGAGGGGCAGAGATGGAATTTATAAGTTTCCGGGTGACAGTAAAGGATCCGAGTAAAGGGTATCCGGGTTTGTTGCCTCCACGTAGAGTGCCTAATTTAGGAGGATTGAACTCGGTTTTAGGAGAAGGATACATGTAGAGCTGGGCCATCAGATATTTTTCACAATGGCCGTTTCTCGGCTTCATGGATTTCCTTCCGCTAATCAAGTAGTCAGGTTTAGAGTAGATTAATAAGAGACAAGGACGAGGAGAAGAGATCTGGGGAAGAGGGGGGGGGGTTTATACAAAAAGGAAGCCGCTAGCTCAAACCTTATCCTGACGCTAGTTTGGGAGATATCGCTGTAAAGTTTAAAACTATGGGGGAAGTTCACTTACTATCAGCAAAAGCGTGTGGTGCCTGTTGCACATTAGCTTGCTTCCAGAAATTACAAGAGTGTATTTTTTTCTTTTTGTTTAGAAGCGGTAGTAGCCGAGAAACTGGACAGATGTTTCTACTCGTATTTGACTGACGTTTTTAAAACGGGCTGTCTATGCTTCCCATACAAAATCACAGATTCGGTACAATTTTGTAGGTATGCGGACCTAGCCCATTCTAAAAACGTCAGTTAAATACGAGTATTAAATTTTGATCAGTTCATGTCACGTGGCCGAAAACGATAAGAACGTGGGGAGCAAGTTATGTACCACCAAGAAACAAACTCACATGCAGATAACGGAATACGATGTCTTCTTGGCTTTGGTATTTTAGGTCTTGGTATTTTTATAAATCTCGAGTTGTATAGTAATCTCGTCAAGTGATGGATGGAACCTGTAAGTCGTAATGCCAAGAAACCACTTATACATTATCCAGAGCCTCACAACTGATCAGCCCCCACTCCAATCAAAACACCTATCAGCAACTGCAGGTCTTGACACGACATCTCCAACGTCAACCCTCCTCCTATCTATCTCGACCCCTCGCAATCCATTGAGCTCTTATCAACTACCAGTTGCTACTACATCCCCTACGGCTTAACCATCATCACCCCCCTGAATTTAAACAAAAAACAGCCACACATTCACACCATCCAACATGGCCAGCTTCTTCAACTCTCCTCCACCCCAGCAGCAGCCTCAATACGGCAACCCAAATAATCTCCAATTCTACCAAACCTCTTATGCTGACGCAGGGCGAGTATCTGGACACTCGACACCGCAGCAAGCAGGAGGGTATGGGTTCGGCGGCATGGGCTCCATGGGCGGTGCTATGGCGAGCGGGTATGGTGGCAGTGGAGGTGCTGGGACAAGCTCAAGGGAGGGGGGACTGACGCCGGGCTGGTTAGCAGCGTTCGGAACAGGGGGCTATGAAGATGAGCTGCCGCTGCTGGAAGAGCTAGGGATTAATTTTGGGCATATTAAGATGAAGGTTTGTTTTTGACGGAAGGGGCGAAAGAAAGTTGGGCTAATCAAAGATATAGACCCTGGCAGTACTGAACCCTCTCACGAATGTAGATCAAAATATGATGGACGACAGTGATGTTGCTGGTCCGATCCTATTCTGCTTACTCTTTGGCGCCTTTCTACTCCTGGTGCGTCATTTACTTTCCCTGCCCCAACTTACTTGGCTCTAACACCCCCTTTAGTCTGGCAAAGTACATTTCGGCTACATTTATGGCGTCGCCCTCCTCGGATCCATCTCGCTACATCTAATACTCAACCTCATGTCCCCACCTACACACACTTTAAATTACATACGCTCCGCCTCAGTTTTGGGTTACTGTCTTCTACCACTGGTATTCACCTCGTTCGTTGGTGTTTTGTATCCCATGAACGGGCCCATCGGATACTTTCACACCGCACTTACAATCTCATGGTGCACGTACTCTGCAAGTAATGTATTTGTAAGTGTATTGAGGGTGAAGGATATGAGGTTGCTTGTGGCGTATCCATTGGGGCTATTTTACAGTGTGTTTGGCATTATGGCAATCTTCGGCGGTAAGGCAGCGGGCGATGCGCTGTGAAGTCAAGCGAGGTTTATAAGAGAACAAGGGACCGAGAAGTTGTGCATCTTTGGAGGAAGGACGATATGCGTGCGGTATGGCGTTTGGTTCATGAATTTTATCATGTACGAAAAAAAATCATCAGTACATTTTGTAGACTTATTTCTTTTCTTTACAGTTAAGATTGGTTTTAGTATTAATTAAAATCGGCTTGAGGCGGATATAGAAGCTTCTTATTTCATGTATACCATGTTTTCGATAGATCCGAGTGAGCCCTCATGACGAGGTAGAGGAGAAAAAGTGAAGTTTGAGATGCATACATGCAGTGATGTTTGGTCTCGTATTTGACCCCACCTTGCATTAGAGGGTGTGGATGAAAAATGAATCTAGCACTGGTTGACTCCATGCGCTTTTAAGTCATCCTCTGCAAATGAGTCAAAACGACAGCTGAGTCTAGCTACAGCTGATTAATTTCTCGGTTCCAGTCAAACATTCCTCTGGCAGCAACAACCCATGAAATATGTTGAAGAATACAATTTGGTTGCAAACTTGCTTCTAAGGTAAATGAATGAGAGAGATTGAAACAAAACAAAACAAAAGCGAGTATTGGGTAGGCCAAGTATGTGGGGTTGTTCTCTGCCAAAAAAGTAGCTGTTCTATACACTAGAAAAAAAGGCAGTGTAATGAATAAAAAAAATAAAAAACAAAGGAGAGTGCTCTAAAAGAGCAACGTTAGTATATATGGTGCTTGTAATTACGATACTACCAATGGTATAAAAGACATAATCCTCATATCGCCGTTTCCTTCCATTCATCTCTGCAATCCCATACTCCTACCCTACCGTACCCATGACCTGGATGTAAGTACAATAAATATATATAAATAGAACAAAACAAAAATACAGGGCTTTTTTCTTGCAAACCAAACCAAATATCGAAAATCATATAATATCAAAACCAGAATAAAAATCGAGGACCTGCCCTCAAAAACCCCCTACAGCAGTCTGGAGTTAGAACCAGTCGCCGTAGAATCTAAAATCTTCTTCCCGGTGAATTCACTCCTAGCAACCTCTTCGTATACCGGTGGTAGAAGTGAAACTGCAGGCTCCATAACGTTTTTCTCTTCCAACACCATCTCCTTTTTCTCCCAGAGCAGCTTGTACCGTTTCCCATCCTTTATGATATAATCGCTCTGCCTCGGCGCATCTCCACAGAGAATAGCCATACATCGCCTTGCATAACGCATATTTGCTTCGGGCGTGAAGTTCTGCGCTGGCGCCCATTTCCCAGACTCGGTTAGGCAACTTTCTTCCTCTGGCTGCGGCTGGAGCCGACTATTTTGAGAGTGCTGTGGCCGAGCGCGTGGTAATGGCGGCGGAGAGTGTGTGATCTCCAATTGAAGGTCCCGGAGATCTCGCTCGTCAATTGATTCCTGGGCTAAACTTGCTCTACTGCTGGGGCTACCAGCAGCTCTTCGTAAAAGATTGGGGGAATTATTGTCGTTTCTGGCCACCTCCGCAGTAACAGCCGCTGCCAGTTGCCGTTGTGATGCCTCCCCAATATTTGGAAAATTCCTGCGGATTATTGCTTCTTGTTCCTGGACAACACGGCTAGTAGGCCTATGACGTCGGCGCCGGCGTGGGATAGTCTGATATCGCGGTAATGATCTTTCCTCTAGTGATGGAGATAGATCAACTGCTGCACTTAGTGCCTCTAGCCAGTCTAGAAACATTTCCAATGTTCGACAGCTCAGTAAGAATTGTTCTGTTTGGGCGCGCAGTCTTATTACAAAGTGTCGCCTATTGTGGTTTAAAATTAGTTTTTAACGTCCCTAGACAGGCTTAACGATTTCATCAGAATAATAATAATCTTACTTTCTATAATCTGCGGCTATTCCAACCTCGGCTAATTGTAGAGTATATGACTTTTGTAGTTCCCCTGGAGTATGGCCCAATGGCCTCCCTTCCTGCTCAGGTTTCTTAGTGCCCGAAAAGAATGATATTCGCTTCGGTCTATACAGCTGCAACAGTGTTCCATGAAGAATGGCATACACCTTCCCCCACTTCCTTTTCCCCGCCCGATCAAACGGTGAACTCAGTTCCATCTTATGGTGGAACACGGCTTCCCTATGTAAAGAACAAGTATATGCAGGTAGCTGTTCGTTCCCTTCCTCTTCTCGTGGCTCGATTTTGAAGCGAGATGGAGGGAGAGATTTGTTCTGAAGTGTATCATCGTATGTTGGTGGTGTACTTGCCACTGCTGTGGGTAATCTGGATGTTGAAGCGTTCGGGAAAGTGTTGAAGTAACCGGCATCTGAGGAATAGTAGTCTGATACTGATCGACGAAGGGTGCTAGCCTGGGGGAGGAAACCAGTAACCCGAATTCCAGATTCTCCATCTCCAGTTAGATTTCCGGCAGCATGTCCGATGCGGAAGCGTAATGAGGGTGTTGGCGACATCTTTCGGATGGATCGATAGGAGAAAATATTGAAAATAATCCTGACGTCGCTAGTGCTCTCCTCCTCTTTAAATCACTCGTCTTCTCTGTCGTAATGATCGAATTGGTGTCCAGCACTTGCTCAGATGGTGACTTAAGTTGATCCACCAATGTATTAGTAGCAACTCTGGCTATCACTTCCCGTCTTCCCTTCTCCCGTCCTCCTCAAGTACCCCCTAGGATTCGGCAGATCTTGACTAGTAAAAATGTCGTTTGCAGTGAAACAAGAAAAAAGGTGACGTGGGACCCTGATTCACCAAAAGAGAGACAGTTTTGATTGAAACAAAGAACTTGAAATCCACTAAAATTTGCGAAACGAGTGACTCCAGCTTGAGTTTATATTTGTCAGTTACGGACAACAAAGATAGGACGCTAAGCCTCATGGGAGAATTAAGCTAGACTTGCCAGTCCCCCATGGAAGGCGTCGAAAAAGCCGCTGAACCGCTTCATATTTTTTCCCGGGCGAGGCTTGCCGCATTTTGGCTGTGGGTTCAGGGATGTATGATCCGTGGAGAGGGGAACAGCGCCCTAAGACATTATTTTCATGCTGCCACGCATGGATCTTGTGATCCTATTCGCTATACGAGTACAATCCGTGCAACAACCCCGGTTGCGGAATCATAGATCCGACAGCGTGGATGAGGGTTTGTGATTGGGATGGTATGGTGACAGCTGTGGTTATGGTGTTGCCAGCAAACAACAGCAGGCAGACTTATCCTGTGTCTGGGACACCTGGGAAACTGTTGAGTATGCGCCCGATGCCCCTGAGGGGGGCAATGATTAACTATTATTTCTACTCTGTTTCTAGTCTATCTACGCGATTGAGCAAGAGCCTAACGAACGAAAGAAGTACCTCTAGCAATTAATCAAGCATTTAACCTTCTCTCACAGACAAGTTATTTCCTCGGTTGCTAGGGCAGATTTGAGACAAAAGAAACAGGCTGAGCCCCACGGCCGACCCCGGATCGTCTACAGAATGAGATGCAAATTGCGACTCATCTCCTTTTCCCCCTTCTGTTTACGTTCTCCATGTGGGGGGATAGATAAATGCTAGGTGTTTGCAACTGCCAAATAGTTTGGATGCCTAATGTAGAAAGTGGGTAGCATACTCGGGACAGGCATTTAGCACCCGAACATGCAAGTTGCTGGAGGATCTTGGTCTATTGGAGGGTAAGGTGAATTTCAGCTCTCTGGTTGGTTAGAAAACCTTCCATGCTACTTACATGTCCGGGTACTAAATGCCTGTCCCGAGTACAGTTACATGGGTCTATGAAGACTGGAGATCTCCGAAAGCAAGGTTGCTTGCAACCCAGCCTCGTATACCGTAGTATTTGGTGAAATTCGTTCCGACGCTAGCAGGCAAAACATGTATAGAACATGTTGGCTATATGTATCCGTGATTTTACACCAATAGCATTATAAACGTGGAATATTAACAGACTGTATGTATGTCTTACCTACTAGCGCCGGAACGAATTTCACCAAATACTACGGTATTAAAGATAGCCGTAGATTGTTGTTTTTTATACATTAGGTACATGCAACCCGGAGGTTATGGTACAAGATAGCCATAGATCATTGGGTTCTGATAACAAGAAAATACTTGGCAACCAGGATATTACATTTCAATGATAAATCATCATTATTAATCGGAAAAATCATCAAAAAATCATTGACTCATTCGTTGCTGGTAATGAGAAATTTTGTGGAATATATGAATACGCTCCCGAGAATAGCCTTTAGCATCAGCAAACAGTGTTCCAGTAGATTTCCGTCAATAGATGTCTCAAGCCAAAGCCCTCACACTCACTCGATCTAGCCATTCGATACCAAATATTCCCTCATCCACAGCTTCGGTGACAACATCCTTTACGGTCTCACTCAAGGCTATTCCTTTTAGCAACTCTCCGTTCCCCATTTCGAATGCCACCATCGCTTCCTTTACTGTCGCCTCTGTTTTTACCCTCTCATCATTCCCTTCAAGTCTCTTAGCACCCCGATAATAGACACCTGCATTCTTCAATAATAACTCTCTACTTCGGATCGCCACAGGAATATCAACCTTCGCTCTTAATATCTCCACATCTCCGCGTGCAATATTAATCTCGGCTTTTAATGGTTCTAGCTTTGCAGCGGACGATAAACTTTGCGCAGCGAAAGCATAATGTTTCCAAACCAACCCAAGAGTCTGCCCAGTCTCCTGTTCAGCAATTATAGCAGCGAGCTGTATGTGAGCGTCTGCTTTATCACAGAGTGCCTGGAAATTAGCTGATGCTCTCCACCCTGAGGATTCGTCGAAAGCTGTACGGATAGATTCTTCCCAAATTGTTGGGTCAGTGGCACCACCGGATTTGAAGGAAGCCTCTGCGAGGGTGACGATAAAGTTTGCGTTTGCGAGGGCGACATCATTTTGCCGATCCGTTCCCTGGGATAACGGGATAATTTTCAATTGGAGAAGTGAATTTGCGATATCCTGCGCCCAGGATAGTGGCCTCCCGAGGCCTTCTGCAGCAAGTGGGCAGAACGTCGCACATGCTTGTAGCCCTGCCAGTGCCGTGTCGAGAAGTTGATCTTTAGTGACAGGAGTTTGGACCGTTGCCCATTGCCCAGGCTCGCTTCCGGAATCTTCATCCATTCGCTCGTCTTCGCCTTCGTCACTGTTTTCGATGGGAATAGAACCTCTGGTTCCTGCTGTAGGTGCCTCTTCATCCTCTATAAGCAGGTCGCTTTGTGCTTCCTGGTTTGACGAGCTTATGCTGACCTCTAAGGCGGCATATCGTGCTTCTTGTATTCCGAGGCATTTCTGAAATATCTCTATAGCTTCGGCCAGCAGCTGCGCAGCTTCGGCCTTAGCTCCGGTTGGCGCAGTTCTATATTCTATAAGAGATTCAGCGGAACTGCAAAGAACTTGTCCAGTATTACTAAAGGGCATGTTAGCAGGTGAAGTTATGAATACCGAGTGGGCTACTTGCAATAGTGCATCTTCGTTTTCCGGGTTCAGTGCTAGGCAATGACGATGACCTTGCAACGCTTTTCCAAGAAGTTGCCTCGAATCAGCGTGAGAGGAGGAAAGCAATTCTGGGGATTGAGTTAATTGGTATTGGAGACGTGCACTAAGATCAACCAGTAATTAAAACTACTGCACCAGAATAACGTATAGAGGTATCAATAGAAAATAAAGTCGTTTTCATACCAGTTATAAGCTGCATCAAATGAATTGGGATTTCTCTGTAGAGTTGCTTCATAGCATTCAATGGCCTTCATGTAGAATCTCCCTGCCTATTTTTCCGTTACTTTCTCACTCCTAGAAGAAGGGCAGATATTTCCTCGAGGCCTACCTTGAGCTTATCGCCTGGCATCCAACGGTCTCCAGATTCTTCAAACTCAATTCCAACTATACCATCCTGTCAGTTATGAATCGGAACCTTGGCAGAGGGTATTCGATTTACCATTCAAGAATTCATCGGCTGTTTCCGGCACCTTCCATCAAGCATAATCTGTAAGTAATTGATATGAACTGTAGTCTGAGAGATGAAGTCATACCTTCTTTTTCTTTTTATTGCTTCGTGTGGGTGGTAATCTTCGCTTTGGCATGTTTCTGGTAGCAGTCTTCTGTGGGGGGGTCTCTGACGTTTTATCGCGGGGTTAGAGGAGGCGCGAAATGACTATAATTAAGCAGTTTAAATTCGAATACACGATAATGCGGACAAATTTCCTTATCTTTATATACATCTGCGTCCGAATAAGTAAATAAATTCCTATCTGCGGGCTGAATATCGGGCAATATTCGAAGTGGGGTGAGGCTCTACGATAAGTGCGGCTGAAAATTAGAGTTTTTGCCTCCAATGCCAAGAGCAGTCTGGGGGCGCGGGGGCCCAGGGCCTGCAGACCATTCTTCAAAATCACACTAATTAGCCTGTGATTCTGTATGAAGATCAAAGGTGAGTCTGGGGATAAATTCACAAAGCCCGAATGTAAACCAAATAACCCTAACCCTAACCCTGGCATGTCGCAATATTTATTTATTTATTTATTAGGCAACATGTTACAGTAAGCTATCACTATGATATTGGATAATACTCGAAGGTACCATAATAAAATTCGGTTTGGATTACTTGTAACGCCTTCATAAACTATTACATACAAAATGCAGTCTATGAACAAACTTGACATGTACTGGGACAAACAAACCTAAAAATAAAAAAAAGACTTCCGAACCCAGACAGAAAAGCTTACCCATACTTTAAACCCGTCATTATCACTAATCTCAGTGACCGATTTCCATTCGAGGTTCCGAAGATATCC
Organism: Gyromitra esculenta; assembly: GCA_038503075.1. NCBI lineage: Eukaryota > Fungi > Ascomycota > Pezizomycetes > Pezizales > Discinaceae > Gyromitra > Gyromitra esculenta. The sequence goes on from JBCAML010000001.1 coordinate 2,239,264, forward strand.
CTCACCTCCACACATACAAAAACGCCCTCGTAAACCATTATCATTTTCCTTTGTTTCAATCTTCTCCCATTAAATCTGTATCCTTCGATACCATACTTCTCCCTTCGTTAACAACTCTCACAGCGCCTTCTAGATGTCCTAGGTTACTTTCTAGAACCTTCAGTAGCTCCTCGATCTCTCGCCGCTGATCTTCGATTGCAGACATAAGTACTGTGTTCTCAGATTGAACTGTAGAAATGCGGGAAGAGACTTGCTGCTGTGCCGCCATCAACAAAGGGGTAAGCTGTGCAGTCAAAATAACATCCGGCGACAGCATAGACGGTCTAAGGTTCATCAGCAATTTAGCTTTTCATCACCAGGGACCCAGGAAGAGCGTACGATATTGGTTTCTCTCCCAGCGGGGCACCCGCTTTCCTTTCCTCAGCCTCCCGGATCAAGATGTCCAGCTGGTTTAGGCTTGCAACAACATTTCGCTCCTTCAAAATCATTTCGTATTCCCTCTGCACATTCACACAATCGTCAACCACAGCACGCTTACTTCAACTATATCGCAATGCGCCATACAAACCTTAGCGGTATTCTCCCAGAACCCACACATCTGTTCCCAAGCGTTCCGCAGCACCTCCGGCGCGCGTCTCGCCGGCGTCGGGAAACACTTCGAGAAGTTCTCGTATGAGCATGTTTTTATTGAGCGCTCGAGAGCGGTAGTGAAGATTCTCCTTAGCTGCGCTGCACGGATCCCTTCCGCCTCCACCACTTCCTCTATCTCCATTGGCGGGGGCGGCGCATCGTCTGGTGGGGAGTTTGGTGGGACATTTTCGGGTGTTGGGTTCGACGACATTTTTGGCGGGGTTCGTAGTTGATCGGATGTCGCGTTGGACGACGTGTTGTAACCACTAGCAATCTAAGAATTCTTAACAATCGATTAGGATAATCGACAACTCTTGTTATTAACTGGTCGCATGGCCCAATGGCAAGGCGCTTGACTACGAAACCTGCAATGGTGATGGTATCAAGAGATTCCAGGTTCGACCCCTGGTGCGATCAAATAGCGTACTCCTTTGCCTCCTTACAGGAGGCTGCTGTCAATTATTTTTTCCCGCCCCCAACACCCGAGTCAAACGAGAGCATGGAATTGGTGACCATGATAGAGCTACACTTCCTAGCTTGAGAAGCCAGTCGTAGGATAAGAGCAGGCAGGGAAATTAATGTTAATTGATAAGTGGATTTCCATAAACATGAAATTCATGCCCTGATTGAAATTATGCAAATAAATTTAGAGCCATTTCTAGCATACTCCACCTAACCAAATGCCAAACAAAAAATCACAAAAAGCATTATCTGCTTGCTACCTACAGGTAGCTAGGTAGCATTTTGTACTCCTATGATCGCACCAGAGGTCGAACCTGGAATCTCTTGATACCATCACCATTGCAGGTTTCGTAGTCAAGCGCCTTGCCATTGGGCCATGCGACCACGAGATTCGTGCTACAATTTGTATATAAGGAGAGTTTAACCTAAACTTTATACAAATCTGTTAAGCGCATAGAGGTTTGTTCTGTTCTACTCATGTCGCCAGATTCATAATGTCAGATAACTAAATTCTGACCAAGGTCGGAATTATCATGTCTGTGGTATGAGATACAGGAAAAAGTAGCATTTGAGAGCGGCAGCAACTTCAGCACACTCTAGATAATGTATCTTAATTATTATAATTTTCTATATCCTGTGGCTGTTGAAAAATCGAGCTCCCTGTGGGGGTCTGAAACCCATTTTCTTGTTCAGTATCTATAGTTAGACTTTAGTCATCAGGCATTATAAATCTATCTGGCGACACGAGTATGGGCTGTCGGGATCAGGGGCTGATTTATCATCATGACATCACAAATTATCACTCGTATTTTGTATCCCCCTTTCTTTTATGGAAAGTCCTACTGAGCAAGACTGGGATATGCGTAGCGTTATTTGGGATAAAACAGAATGTTAGATATACTATAATGCAAAGGGTCAATGAAGGTGTACTTATATATGACCCAATAGCGCAACCAAGGCCCAGAAATTTGGCAACCGCATGATTTGAGTCCATATTTCACATCCAGTATGTTATTTTCTTCGCTGTGCAGACCAAATAACCATTTCCATATTTCCCAAATTCCTATTATTCTATGGAAATACATCCTATAGAGATTGTTTAATTAGAGCCACCTTATCAGAATTCGACCAACTCTAGGAGGAGCAAACCACTGAAAAAAGGGTACACGATATTCGCTCCCAGCACCATAGTATTTTATTGTTCCGCTCGAGCGTGCGCAACCAAGGGCAGAACCATTGGCCCTAAGCCCACATACTCTAGGGGTCTTATTCTAATCGGATGGCCAGGATTATTCTATAAATTGGGTCATATAGGACATGTACTAGTAAGGTAATTATCACTACACTCTACTATTATACATAGAAATATAATGTTGGGTTGGTTATAAACAAAGAGGGGCAGCAATAGAAGATATCAAGATACTTTTCTGGTATTTCCCTATGGCAAGGTACTCCACGAGCAAGAAGGCCAATTACTTGAGCAAGAACTTGGCATGGTAAATGACATGAGCTTCTGCAAAACTCGATATGAAGAAGTAGCTGTGATCGTAATCCTATATTCCCCCGAATCAGTCCTAATGTTCTCTCTTCTATACTACTCGGAGAGCTTGTGCAAAAACATACCTTATGATACCTCGCCGTAGCCCTCTTCTCTACACCTATCTCTTTTGCAACTGCCTCAAAATTCTCGGGTAGCAGCTGCCCGTTTATATAGAAGTTGTCTCGCGTACCGACATCGATCAAAGTCTCAAACGGTCCCTTCCATTTCTTCAGCAATTCTGTGGCATCATATTCAGCCCATTTGGATTTGTTCCCGGCACCGAAGTAGCCCGTGAATGCCTTTTGGCCCCAAGGGCAGTTAATCGGGCTGGTAACAGGAGAAAAAGCGGTATTTCCCCGGATCTCTAAGGAACTATACAGTTTCTAAATTTAGTATACTTATCCAATCTTGCAATAAATTGAGCTAAAATATAAATTGGTATATTTAAGGATTTACCAGTGTCAGGGCTCCATGCCCCCCCATCGAATGGCCCGCAAGGCTAACTCTTTCACTGTCCAACACCTTAAAGCTTTCAAAGAGTGCTTTTGGTAACTCCTCGATGATGTATGTGTACATACTATAATTGTTCTTCAACTTCTGGGGTTTTGTTCACGCTATAACTTCGGTTGCATGTGATATTCTTGTACCAGATTAAAACAATGAAACAATGATTTAACAAAAAAAAAAAAACCGTTCTTCAACTTCTCCTCTGTCGCATCTACATAGAACCCTGCACCTGATCCAAAATCCCAATGCTCATACTCCTTTGGATGTTTGTATCCCTCGGGTATGTATCAGGGTGGACTACGGCAATATTATGTTTAGATGCATATGCCTAGAAGAGATCCTTTTCGGCACAATTATCACCGGTACAAATCAGGCCCGAGAGGTAAATTAAGACAGAGGCTTTGGAGGAGGAGAAGGAAGTTGCTGCGATGGGAGGTAAAGGTTTAAGGCTATTCTTCCCTCAGTTAAGGTACCTAGCTAATTTATTAATTTAAGGGTTTAGGTGAGATGGGTAACTGGAGGATAGGCTCTCATGTTCAAGCTTCAGGAATTTCCCCCGAAGTTAACGATTGCTACTTTTGTCTCAAACCCATTTTTGAGGAGGGTGAATGCAATCGATGTAAGTATTTTGCAGGATTTGGATTCCGTACTTGAGCCGCAAGTAAAGCGAGTTTGGAGAGGATAGGAATTTTGAAATATTTTTACCGAAGCTCAGTACTAATATATGAATATTGAAATAGGAATTTCGGTTGAGGTGGCAAGAAGGTATTTACAATCGTTGGAATTCGACTACGGGAAAGAAAATATGCCCATGCAATTGTGGGTCGTGCGATGTACACATGGACCCGTGGGGAATCGAGAGAATAAAATAATATACCTTTTTTTACAACGCGAGATTGTTATTCTTCATTGTTATTCTTGATTTATTTCTTTGGTTTGGTCTGGACTCACGTGCCGGGTGATATTCTGTGCGAAAATCGATCGTCTCGTATGTGATCGATCACAAGGCATGACATCCACTGGAACATCCAGTCTCTGAAGTTTTCGTAGACCTCAAAGTGGTTACTACTCTTTTCTCAGTTATTCTTATTATATGATACAACTATTTTTTTGTACAAGAATATAATTATGAGATCGGAGAAGTAAGCTTTTGATATCGGTAGATAGTCATACTACTATATCCCCTAACTAAGCCCCATAATCTCGAGCGCTTTTTGATTGCCGAGTTGGTCGAGCTATTTGTCGTTTGGTAACGTTTTTAGTGTCAAGGTACTCTTCCTTTGCGGTTTCACTATTCTCCGAAGTAGAACCTTCAGGTGACTTCCTCCGAGTTTTTTCCTGCCAGATTGCGTCTTCTTCTTCTATATCCCTCAGCACTAGAAAAGAACAAGAAACTATTAGTATATACGCATGAGGAATTCCGCTGATCCTATCGTGTTTTATTCTAATAGATAAGAACTCATACCGTCTTCCCAGCTTTTCTCTTCTCTTTCATCTCCAGTACCAAGCATCTCCTCCACATCCACGTCCTCTCCTCGCTGTAGCCTTTCTATAACCTCCTTTAACACTAAGATTTTAACATTTACTCGCCGCATGTAGTCATCATGTTCATGTTTCAGTGCAATCATTTGGATCGCCTGAGAGCCGATAAGGAGAAATATAGCCTATCCTGACCGATCAGTTGCCAGGTACATATATCTTGCACATGACAGGTGGAAGAATTGACGGACGATATAAAAAGTAGCTGGGTTCCATGGTCCCGGTTCTTGCTGTCCCTGCGGCACTTTGGCTTTCGACTTGGACTTTGAGCCCGTCCAATAAATGCTAGGGTCTAAGAATCGGGGAAGGAATCTACTAGACGTCGAAGCAGGAGTCGGGTGTTGTAACTGGTGGAGAGAGATTGTAGAAAATTTGGAGTAACCATGGCCGTAGCATATCCCAGGTTTTGAAATCACACTGCTATAAAGACGAATAAGCGGCGGCAATCGTTGGGCAGCCATAACTGTGGGGGTCATCGTTTGGTGGTGAGGAGGGGTCGAGTGGGTTGCTTCCAACATATTTTCCAGCAGAGCCTCCTCGTTGTCGTAGCAACCCACCGGAAAGTTGCGTCTCGTCCCTCAGGTTCGCTTCGCATGTTTACCTCTTCATATCCCTAGCTCTCCCACCTCCGCCTCCAGAACCTCTCACGACCTGTCCCATAGAGCCACCAATAACTAGCTACCAGACCCAAAATTTATTCTACTCAATCACCAGATGTTATTCGGAGGATCCGACCTGATGGTCTGTAACTCTGTCCACTTTTTGAGAATCGATGAGATTAATAGCTCTGTAGGCAAGCACTCGCACGTCGAAGCCGTCCCCCCTGGGATATGCTCTGTCTCCTCCTCCAAGCTTCAACAAACCGAGCCAGTTCTCAACTCGCTCTTCTCCCCGGAACGTAAAACGTTCAACTTCAGGGGCGTTCACGCAGCTATCAAGCACGCAGATTCAGGAACTGAAAGAGAGCTTCCAGATGCTAGATAAAGACGGAGATGGCGTCATCGGTAACGATGATCTCGCAGCTATGCTGAGCAGTCTCGGTACATCACGGCATCAACCCCTCCTTCTCTACACACCTCACTGATGATCCTCGCAACGATCATATAGGTCAAGAACCCACTGCTGCCATGCTGTCTGCACACCTCTCCTCCGTCTCGACCCCCTTCAACCTTGCATCCTACTTAACGCACCTTTCACAGCATCTCTCTCTTCTCACTCCTGGACCAGACCTATTAAGCGCATTCGAAGCCTTTGATGATAACGATGACGGAACCATCGATGTTGCGGAGCTTAGGGAGGCCCTGACAGGCATGGGCGAGAGGATGAGTGAACAAGATGTGGACCGAGCACTCAAGGGTTTTACAAAGCGGAGGGCGCTCGGAAGAGGAGCTAACAACAGCGGGAGTTTTGGAGGAGATGTTTTCAGGTACAGGGATTTTGTAGATGTCTTGTCCGGGAAAGAGGAAGAGAAGGAATAAATTTTAGCGAAGGTGCTTGTGGAGAATTTGGAGAATGATCTATCGCGGAATGAGCTCAGGTTCGGTGTTTTTATTATGGCTGGGTCGGCAGGTATGGATATGCGAAATATCCAGGAGTTTGCTCGCTTTCTTTGTTTGTTTCACGATTCCCTCCTTCCTTCTATTTTCTTTTTTATGCGTTCATACCTACCCGAGAGATAAATAGAGAACGTCTCTAGGATTCTTCGGGAGTCTGTCTTTTTTTTTGTTTACTATTCTTCGTTTGTATAGTAGAACTATTTCGAGTTATAACGTCATAATGCCTCATGTATTTCTTTTTGTTTTTATTTAATTGAAGAGGCGATCTATCAACTGGTCGCATGGCCCAATGGCAAGGCGCTTGACTACGAATCAAGAGATTCCAGGTTCGACCCCTGGTGCGATCATTATAATTATCTTTTACTCGTAGTAATATTTTTTCTCTACGAACAACATTTAAAAGCAAACTTATCTCGCATAAATCATTGGTGATCGTTAGCTCCAGTCTCTTGACGGCACCAATGCAACCGCGGTGGTTTCATGGGACAAAGGTCTGCCCTATCCGAAGAGAATGCCTTGTTATCGGCAAGAGTGCAGCTTTGATTTTATACACATCCTATTACTATTATTTTCCTCGGTATCAAATGATATCAAATTTTATCGTACTCTTGTTTCTTCGCAATAGGGTCGGAGGCGGTAGCTTAGGAGACTTAGATGGATATAAAAACCCCACATCTTGACCCCTAACGGACAAATAGATTATCACCAACGCAGAGTCATTAAATAGCTACATGTACTTAGGTGTTCATTAAATGCTGGGAAAGCTCGCAACAAGCTGCGCGCGTGCCCAACCCCTTAAAGTAACCAAATCGGCTACAGTGACGAAGAGATAATAGTAGCTAGGTATAACTATATATATTTAGCTATAGAGTGGAGATTGGCTCACGATTTAATCAATTCTGTTCATTTGGAGTTGCGGTTGGCAGGGTGTAGCTTGTTGACACATTTCCCAGTACCTAGTAAACGCCTAAGTGGCAAAGGAGCTGTATAGCGAAATTTTACACAGCCAAGGAACACGTTGTTTGACGGAGTATGTAAGTACATCTAATGGTGCTAATAAAAGGCAGATAGCATTTCAATTTTGTGAAGATAATCTACTTTGAAAGATATTAAAGATGATGAAGAGAGGGGGTAAAGAATATTTCTTAGGCGAAAGAAGTGCCGTTGTCAATGTTATTGAAGTAGCGAACAAAACCAATAAAGCTATACCTAGATATTAGAAGTACTATATTGAAAGGCCAGTTTAGGAGACTATCGATCGGGGAGGGATATACCATTATAGTATACCATTATAGCTATCACATATGATCTTTACGTCAAGATATCCATGGGCTACCGGACTTCAGATGCAAACCGGAGACACGGTTGGACTCCTTACGAATATATGCTTACCCCGTCTGCAACTACGAGTGAGCTTTAATACCAGAGCTCTTCGGGTGGCTACCCCAAACTAGAAAATTTAACATAAGATACATCGAAAAAAAGAAAACAAAAAGAGAATTCTTATCCGCTACACGTTTTGGAAGCGTTGTAATGTACCGCCGTTGCATGCATGCAGACATTCGTTCGAATGCTCATGGTACTCTCAGCACAGGGTTAGAACCATTACGAGCAGTTATCTCAATTATATTAATGAGGGGCATCGCCACCGAGGCTTAATTATGGGAATTGCTCAATGATGATGATATTGATGATGATGGCGGTGATGGCATGACGGCGATAAGTCTTCACGGTGTTGTGATCATGTCGTGGAAAGAAGGTCGAAAAGCACCCGTACTCCGAGGAAGTACATGTATTTATGCATGAAAATTCCCCCGGTGGCTAATAAATTTTACCTGATAAAGCTAGGTTTGGCCACTCAGAAATCTAAGAGATATAAACAAGCATAAGGCGCTCGCTGTAGAGTCTGAAACTAAGCTAGTGAGACTCTCTTATATTATGGCCATCAAACGGCCTAAACCTGAGCGCACACGATATGATATATAGATTCATTCAGTCATAAAAAGAACTTGGGTGTATGACCTAAAATAGGTATACTGCCTGCAGTCTAGCCCTGGATCTCGTAAACCTGGACCACCCTCTATTGAGAATAACGAATATGTAGATTCGTGTATCTACGCTACGTAGTAAAGAAGAAGCCGAATAGATCGGCCCGAGCAACCCTATAGTAGCTAATGCTCTAGCTAAACTAGTATCTCGTCAGAGAACGTGAACCCTAAGAAGTCTACAGATATATATTATACACCCTCGATGCAAGTGTGGTCAATCTATCTATCTATCTATCCCAGCACCCTCGAGTAAAAATCGCGCGAGTGACCATATATGATCTAGACTAAACCCTAAAGCACTCGGACAATATATATAAATATATAAGTTCGGTAAATTAGTAAATTAGCATATTTTCATAGAGTGCCTAGGATACATTTACACTAAGGCGAGCGGCTAGGGGGGTTTGCAGAGGCATTGACTAGAGACGCAAAGAAGTCATATTTATACCCCATGTTTTGGCTATAAAATTCTAGGATACTACGAGGTAAATGTATCCAAATAGTAAAAAGAACTTTAGATCAAGTTTGATCACTTCTTCTATCTCTCATATGCCCACAAACATAGCCTTACTCTTTGTAATACCCACGAGAAGTACTCTAAGGTGCTAAAATACTTGAAATTAAGGTGGCATTCTAGTGCTTTTTATGCAAAGCACCCAGCCCTAATATTTATATTCTTATAGATAATTGTGCCATACTAATTAAGCCGCGACAAAGGGCTGAGATAAGCTGCATTTACTATTTGCATACACTCTTTTAAACTTTCTAAACTGCATGGGAAGCAACAGCATCGCGTAGCTAGAAACTTATAATATTGCCACGCGCACTACTCTGTCAAAAATAGGTAGCCTGATCTCCCAGCCTAACAACATCAAGTTCATATGCATCACCCGTCAATTACCACCATTTTTCCGTCAGCACCCTATCTTTAGGGAGCTCAATCTCCTTCTCGATCACATCGACAAATTTATCGGTAAACTCCTGCGGGCCACAAATGTACACCAACGTCCTATCCTCGGGGAACTTCTTAATCACTGTCCTTATGTCAGCTGCTGTCATCCTGCGGCGATGATGTGGCTCCAGAATTGCCCCATCCGTGGTAATGAAGAGTTGAAGGTCCTCGGGAGGGAGCTCCAAGAGAACTTTCATGTATGGCTCCGGCACAGGAGATTTTGTACTATACAGAAACGATAAATTTACTGCTTCGTTTGGAGGGTACTGGCGGATGTGTTGCAACATCGACAACAGGGGGCTTTTTCTGCCATCAACTTCTTTCCTTTCATGTTATCGATCCAATTATAGAGTTTTCTTACTTGATACCCACTCCTGCTCCAATAAATATGATATGCTCTAGTTTATCCACGCTCAAGTCTCGATTACCTGGTGGAAATGTAAAACTTCCACATGCACGGACGCTTAGTTCCTTCCCCTCGATAGCAGACTCATCCTGAAACAACCATGCTGCCGGCGGGCTCTGTGGAGCGGATTGGATAGCGAGTTGCATTTTAGGTAGGATTGAAGGCGGTGAGAGAATCGTAAACCCTCCGGGCGATGGTGCAGTGGGGGAGGGGACGTAGACGTCAAGCCATTGCCCAGGCTCAAACTTGTGGCTAGTAAGCGATAAAACCGCAGAGAGGGTTGGCAATACAGGGAACGGACGTACAGTGAATTTCGAAAACGGAGGAAGCAATATCAACGTAAATAGGCGCAAGTTTGGCGCGATGCGGGATATGGCTGTGAGCTGTACTCTTTGGAGCACCTGTTTTAATGCGATCCCCATCTGATCAGCACGCCCTAGAACTATGCCATGGAACCCGAATAATATTACCACCAACCTCATCCCGCGGCTGCTCAGCCGTGCGCTCAATATGCGGACGATATACGGAGGACATGGTATACGTTAACGCTAACGATGTTGATGCTAGTACTAGTGCTGTCGGAGTCGTCGAAACGTGGACGGATTAACATGCGCGCGTGTAATACAGACGCACGTGGTTTTTAAAAACAGCAGCCTGAAACAGATCTCAATTCGGCGCTAGTAGCTTTACTTTTGCTTCTTTGCTCTCTTGCAGGACAGATGCAGATGCAGACTGACAGCATACGATCGATCATCGCTCAGAAGCAGCTATTGTCATAGTTGAATACTCTAGGTCTACGATCTAATCTGATGCTCTGAATCAGCCAAGCAACTTTACAAGCGCTATCTCCTAAAAGTCCCAAAATCAAAAACGTGAGCAGAATTCTTTGTGTGCACTATCTATAGTTAAGCTCAAACGGCCCAACGCTGTAGCTTGCGTGTGACGGGATTCCTATAGTAGATCCCGAAACTAAGGATCTCCCAAGCCGCAGCAGGGGCGTTAGTTCCAAATATATGAACTTTAGTGTGGATCCTTGCAGCCGTGGTTGCGGCGCGAAATTGTCAATAACTGTGCCCTACGAATGTGTATATGGCAATAAATCAAAAAAATTAAAGAACCACGCGTTCAAATTAAACGCGATGAGTAACTACCAAATGGGCGCCAATTATCTACTTCGTAGTGATGACTTTTAGTTGGCTTCTCGAGCCGATCAGCTATCCGGTACAACCCATTTTCAGTTTTCCTGTCACCCAATCTCCGACAGGAGCTCTAATCCCTCCAAAAAACCATATCCTCCCCCACCCTAATATCATACAACACACCAGAAAGAATAGGCTAGAGAGAAAAGGCTAGCAGATATGGTACTCAAACGCACAAACATAGTATTTCCAGATATGAACCACCCAAAAAAAACCCCCCAAACCCAAGTGACCCAAAAAACGCTCTCGTAAAAACCAAAAAAAGTCATACATCCAACCTACGGTTTAAAATAAATTGAATGAATAAAATCGAAAGAAAGAAGTGAGGCGCCAATCCCCGAGAAAGAAACCCCGAGCTGGGATTACCGCCTCGAACGGAAAAAAAATATTAGAAGGTATGTAAATTAGGATTAAACATCCAAAAGTCGCCAAGCTTCTCGTCCCCTTTCCTTACTGCACAAATGTTTCAAATGAAAGAATTGATGTGTAAATGCAAATCTTTTTTGATAATAAGAAGTGGTAGTTGAGAATCTGGAACTCTTCGACTACATGATGATGATCGCTACTAGCGCCGTGAACAAAAGTAACCATGTTTCTAAGAAGTTTTTGCCGGCGGCACCGGTAAAAAGTGTCTCGACAGTCGTATTGACGAAATCGGGACCGCAGCCTAGCCGGAGATGCGGTTAGCCATAACTCTACTATAGGACGTGAGACTATAATTGGTGGAATCTACCAATGTTAATCAGTTGAGCCGCTACAACATAGGTGTTAGACAGCGGTTGGGTGCTATTCCCAGCGAATGTAAAAAATATTCTCATCGTGTCTTGTAGGCAGGTAGAACAACTAAGACCACTGTTAGAGCGGTTCAAAATACAGCACGTCAACTACGCCAATACGGTAGAGAGATATCTTTCTGAGTAAATCAACGCTTACCTCGGCCGTGCACCCCCCGGTAAACTTCTACCTACTGGAAGGTAATATGCGTACGAATCGCTCGGGCTGGATGTGTTTGTCATCGCATCAACATAACCTAGGAATATGTGATGTCAGTGATATTTCAAGTACGATCATATGAAGATATCAGACTCGGGGATAACTGACAGTACGACCCAGAATCCGATCTCAAGCAACCCGCGGTGTAGACTGGCTTGTAGGCAATGAATGCGGCATACGCTTGTTGTACAATTGGATTTCCTAGACGGAAGTCTGCACCGCAGTTTTCATCCATTGTGATCTGTCGCCCCAATTTGTCCATAATACCCTGGCATTTATTGATATCGACATTACATGTCTTGTCAACAATCTGGGTCATTGAGAATGCCCCATCCTTGGTGATTTCAAAAAAGGATTGCGAGTTCTGGGTGGGCTAGAGTAAGCATATTATATCCGGCTTTCTCAGCATGCTAGATCTGGGACGTACAAGGAGCAACGCAGATAAAGGCAAGCAACTCAAGAAGTCACTATCTTGGAGAAATGTAGCGAAAAATGTAGGACATGTTGTAGTGGTAGTATTAGAGCTAATAGTAACGGTGTCGAATAAAGTCGGAGTATCAACAACTCCTCCAGATTCGAAAGTGATACCGGTTTGTGCAGGTGAGTTTGAAGAAGTAGTAGATGACGCACTAGTACTAGTGGAGGATGCATCATCAACAGGAACAGCAACAGCTGAACCTGACATGAAAAAAACCAATAAAACGAGCGATAAAATTGTAAATTTGGCGTTAAGTGAGTGACGAAATTTCCTAATGAGTGAGAAATTTTTGTTGCTTTTGGCTACCTTTGGGTTCTCCCGTTTTTTCGATCCTAGCTTCATCCATTTCCCCTCGCCCCCTTCACCGTGTTCCCCCGGCGAAGCAGCCTGTGACGTAGAACATTCCGATTCGCAGATTCGCATAAACGAACTAGAGGACTGACGAGATCCAGAGGCGCTCATGGTAATCGGTTGTCAATACACAGCATCAGCTGCATGTCACAAAGTACGGATAATAGCCGCAGGCGAACGGCGCAAGTCTACCGAGTTGAGGGTGGTAGTCGAACAAAGAGCCGATGATCTGCTGGATGAGACGAAACCTAAAACCACCCCTAAACAATTATAAATCTACAGCGTTGCCTCGGACTTGTCGGGATCCGGTGATCGATAGACCTGCTTCTCCAGGCTGGGAGAAGGATTGGCAGATGTGGATGAGTGAGCGTGGGGTTTAAAAGCTTGTTGATAAAACGGTAAAAGAGTCAACGAGCGGCCACAAGCTCCCTGCTGGTAAAAATAATAAAAATGAGTGAACGCCTATGGCTGTGGTTGCGCACAATCACAAGGCAGAGCAAGAAAAGACCGTCGGGGAGAGAACGGTGCGGGGGAGGGGAAGGGGAAGAGGAGGAAAAGAGCTCTCAAAAGAAATCTCTATCTCGATCTCGCGACTCTTGGGAACCTTGATATGTGAAGGAGGAGGTGGCCAGGTTAAAAAGGTGTCCTACCCCCCCTAAAAATCCCATAATCGGTAATAGCCTGCTTTACAAGGCTGGCTTGCGCAAGACGTGGTCAAGCGAGACACGATTTGTAGGCCCAAACCACGACTGACAGCTACGATGGCTCAACATGGGAAGTAACTATGTACTTTTTACTCGAGTCCATATCGGGCTTCGTCTTGTCTTCATCTCCACATGCCCTGCATCAGTGCATCTTTGCCCAGGTCGGAAGTCCTCAATAGGCTGCGGTTCCTGTCGATTGATTGGGAAACGAACTGTATCCAGGTGAGACCATATGTACCAATGTGCGTGACACTTTAACCGCTTATGCTCACTGACCAGTAGGAGCCACACGGCAGCTTTTAGTTCGCGCAGCAGCATCCTTTCCAACGCTCCTAGCCAAGTCTCTTGGCCGTCTGCTCTACTCGTAAATCACTGACGTCTGTTGACAGGACTGGACCTACATGCAAAACTGCCTCTGGTATATGATTTTGTGTGAGATGTAGGCCCAGTCCTGTTACAGCGTACGGCAAAAAAAATTCGAGAAACCGGGGCCTGCTGACAGGGCTCTGTTGCCAATCCAACTGCTAGAATCTCCCTCGAAAACTCTGGAGAGCCAATAACAGTCCCGAATCTTGAGTCTCATGTTCCTCGATCTTTTTTTACCGTACGTTGTAACAAACGTCAACGATTTCCGAGTAGTCCTGTGGTTAGCCCCTCACCCTCGCTCCGATCATTTCCAGTAGATCTAGGCGGGCATCAGCCGGGAGGGGGGTTTCCGTGGTCCATCCACATGGCAGCATCGTTTCAAAACGAGGACCATTCGTGGTGCACCACCATCCTACAAACATTCTCAATAGGACCATGTTGCCGAAAACCGATTTGGTAGAGATCAGCAACGAGAAACACCGTCAATTCACACGATCTTCATTTTTGCGACTTCGGAGATTGTTAAGAGAAATTCTTAGTGGGGCCGAACCATGCCATTGTGCATATTACAACGGTTATGCAGTGGCTTTCACATTCAAGGTACTTCAACCCAACAAAGAAGCTTAAAGTGCCTCATATGTGCTTGTCTAACCAAGACTTGGAACAAAAAAAAAGCGTTCTCTGCGCACTAATACTTTACAGAGTCCAACTCTAGTCGTGATTGACTAACCATCCTATTCCTAATGGAGAGGGTACTTGCACGTAGGTAGATGTCTCTTTTACATGTAGCTTTCAATCTACGGTATATGTAAGTACATAATCATGATAGTCTTGTTATGTTCCTAGATTACCTAACGTCTAGCTCCTAACATATCGGGATCTATTTTAGTTTATTTCTCCTATGCCTACATTTACTCTATAGAAAGGATTGCCTCGCTAACGAAAAGGGCTTTTCAAGAGCTTGGAAAAACAAGGGCACGGCGCTTTTACCGAGCACGTCTTAGCATTTTTAGCTGAAGTGACTTACAAACCCTGAAAGAGCTTCCCCCATTCTTTCGTACCATGCACAATGATCTCAGATAGATAAATCGGCTGTTCCCAGATCCTTCCTGTTTCAAGCCGCTTTACATTTTCTGTCTCATTTCTCGTTGGACGCTCCGGCCAATTATCCATCGTCACATTCAAACCGCCACAGGTCATGGGGGGAACCCAGGGAGGGGGATGGTCGCTAACATTCCCTTTGGCGGGACCACCCGATTTGTTTTGATATCGGGGCGACCGTATTACACTGCACGCTACCCACTCCAGGGGCAGAATTCTATGAACCCGTTCTTTTGGCACGAGATGCTTCGGATCCTCTTGTGAATCTTGAATGCTTCAAAGTTCAGGAATAGATCCCAGATTGCATGCACGAAGCCTTTCAAAGCGAGAGACATCTTCTAACAGGTCAGTCAGTCAGTACCCTTTTACCACCTCCAGAATCCCACTGTTTTTTCATGTACATCTTCACTAAGGACCGCTTAAAAGTTATATAATACTTGGATGCATCTATCCATCGCCAATTCCACTATATCCCAGCGTCGTCTGCATTTCCCGTGACCGTGACCCTTTCAAACAACACCCCCCTTTCCTCCCATCGGCCACACCACACAGACATGTCCCACCCGCAACAACAACAACGAAAACGTCGGGGCAAACCTCAGACCTTACCTCAGAAGGTTCTCTATAACATTCTATGCCATTTGCCAACAGCTTCCCTCTTTACTGCGTCGTTGGTGTCATCGGAGTGGCGTAAACTGATATTCGAATCGGGACGTCTCTCAAACTCGCTCCTCCGCCCACACCTCTCTGTACTGCGTGAGCGCTTCGGCTTCGATCAGGTCCCTCACCGACTTCCCATATCGGCTGTTCGACAACTCCTCCTCCGATACGCGAAGCAAGAGCTGCCAAGCACGCTCTGCGCTAAAGAAATCTACGATACTAAGGCATGCACCTCAGAGAGTACATGGCGCGACGAATGCTCCGTCCCGTTGCGTATGCGCCGCTTCGCTGTTTGTGGGTCACTCCTCGCAATTGCAACGAGGAGTAGACATATCTACGTGTTTGAGCTTACCAAGAAGCCCATGGAGCTCCTGACAAAAATCCCAGTCACGAAATATCCGATAGCGCTGGCGATATCGGAAGCATATTTAGCAATTCTCGACAACGACTCTGTGAGCATGTATTCATTGCTGGCTCGGAATACACCATCTTTCATGGTCATACACATATATTCCATCAAGATCCCGCAGATTCGGCACCCATCTGCGGTAGCCATCACACCGAGCCTTGAGACAACGCCATTGGTGGCTGTACTTGCGTCCTCGGTATATTTGGTCCACCCTTCGTATGCACTGACCCAAAAGCGGGGCGGCTTCTTCCGCAGCCACGATGAAGAAGAGGAAGAAGAAGAGGTGATCATCGACACTTCACGAAAGGGCAAGGAGAAAGAAAAACTACCGCTTTCTCACTCCCTTTCGTCACTCAGGAGAAATCCATGGCTCTTAGACACTATCGGCTCGGGCATAGGTGCCTCATTCCCATTAGCGTTCTCAATGCACGGCCGCCAAGTGTCTTTTTCGGCGTGGGGGGAACACAATAGCGAATTCCAGCGTTCTGGGTTTATCGGAGGGCTGTGGAGTAACGAAGATCCAGTACAACTTGAGCAACGTAATTTGCTTTCCCTTAAGGACGGCGAGAATGTTCACAATGTTACATACGCCACGGACCAAATTTGGCGCTTCTACACAGCAAGGCTATCATACAAAAAAAAGAATGTCGATGGTTCAACAACCCCCATAGGCACAGTTAGAAATCGCTGGCAGGCGCGCTTGGTCGACACAGGTGACCATATGCCAATTGAATCAGCTATGCATCTCTACGACTCCTTCTACCTCGTCACAGAAGTGACAACTAGATTGGTAAGAATTATATCAATGGCACCCTTTGCAAGCAAGATGATATTATATCGTCGCCTCGACCTCGACTTCGGATCATCTGGCTCCAGCCCCAAGCCCGGCTCCAGCACTGCTGCAGAGAAAGCAGCAAAACACTGTGGGTATGTAGTAATACCAGGAGGTAAAGACAGTGGCTATATCGCATTCAACCATCGCCCAGGCTTCATCAGGATTTTGCCGATAAGACGGATCCCAACGCATAATTCCGCGAACCTCTCAGAGGAACAACAAATGGAGTTAAGTCAAGAGATTACGAATGAACTTAGAGAGATTGCAATCGGTGAGGATGATGATATCGTCGGGATGTCTGGTGATTCAAAGCGCTTGGTAGTGGTTATGGAGAACAAAGTTGTTGTGGTGCGGTTGTGGTGCGACGATACACCAGGTCGAAGCGTGGAGAGTGATGTTAAGCCAGATTGGGTAGTGAACAAGTCTGGGGCGATGAGAAAGGTAGGGGAGCGGATGTCACTACTGATGTGGGGAATGAGCTGCGTACAGTGCGTGGTGCAGTAGAGATTGTGGGCCGAATTTTGCGTAGATGAGTGGTTATTATTACAGTGTGGATATTTGGTATTTTGTCTGAATTTATGTTAGTTGAGATGAATGGGAAGAAAGGGTCGGTAAGTACCTACTCTCACGAGTCTAAGCGTCCGGAGCTTTTGTTGTCTCGTCATGGGTCATGGTGTATCACTCACTGCACATGCACGATTTGCTGTTTTGGCTTAGACAGCCACCTAAATAGACAAGTGGGGTACAATTTCGTTTTGTTTTTTTTGTACAATTGTTTTCATGATATCCGGGTAATTATTGATGGGTTTTTATGTAATTTTCGCCCAAATGGTAATGTGACTAGCTTTTGTCAACTGGGGATGGCGGGTACACTATTTTAGCGACACACTTTAAACTTCTGATATCAATTGTTATGATTCTCTTATTTTTCAATATTTCTGGCCTGTAATAATTCAGTTGGCTATTAATGGCCACTAAGGACGTCATGTTAAATACTATGTACTCTATACAGTTGTTAAATAGGTGGACGAAACAAAACTCAACAAAGAAGACCTGCAGAAGCTAAGAGCCGCAAGGGACCAACTCCTAGATCTTGTAAATGATAATTGGTTACTTCACGCGTAGGCGGGAGATGTAGGTATCGACCGCAAACACGTACTATTGGCTGTAAGACTTGACACCTGTAATTGCGATCATCAGAGCGTATTTCGGTTCTATCACCATTATCATGGTATGACGGTGACTGGAATACTGGATGGCTGGCTGAAATAATTGCAATAGCAAATATCCCGCAGGTTCAACTTGCTGCGTTTTTTTGCATCACTCTGATGCTCATAATAAACAACTTTAAAACCCCTCAGATTTGCGATCGATCCCTGGTGATAATCATCTCTTAGCCAAGCTAATAATAATTCGCGAAAACGGGTTAACTCGTTTCGGCGAAGATTAGTTGGTACACATGGATACCGATTGGGCAAACGTTTCCCCTCCCGTCAACTTTCCAAACGGACGACTTCTGGGCGGCAGCCTACCTATGACACGAGCATGCGGGGAACGAGCCTGGCCGGCCAGCCCAGCTAATGGGGTGACCAGGACTAGGCTTCTATGACGAGAGGGCACCCTGGAATAGTATCCATCTTATCTTATCATCTTATCGCCCAGCGATAACTACCCCAGAACAAAACTCCACACTCGACACCTGATTCTCATATCACCCGCACAAACCCCCGGGAATAATTCTCCTTCCTTGCAAAATATCATAATGGCTACCGTTTCACCTCCTCTTTCCCCAAGTGCTTCCCAAAAATGGCCTCCTCACTCCTCACTCGCTTATAACTCCTATACGCGTGACCAGCTCGAACAACACTTCGGCAATCCTCATGATGGCACCCTGACCGGCAGCGTCGACGATCCCCAACGTATCTCCCGTATTCTTATTTTTGACAGCCAACATCCTTCATTTCCGCCAGAAATCTTCATCAAATCCAACCTCCACCTCGTCTTTGGCACCCCGATAAAGACTCTTCAATCTGTCCCTATCCCACTATTCCAGCAGTTGCCATGGGGCCCATCTCCAAGTAGTTCTGGGGAACCAGGCACGAAGGATAGATGGGGGTTTTCTGGGTGGTACGTCATCGACAACGTGCAACGCGTCGAGCATCGTAGCCCTGAGTTGTGCACTAGGCTAGAGGCAAAATGGGGCGCAAAGAAGGGACGTGCTGGACAGAGAACCCCTGAGGCGTGGAATAGGTGTTTAAGTGTAGATTGGGCGCTAGTTGCGCTGGGGAGGGTATCGGACAAAGACTGCCCCCTCGAGCACATGAGTCCTACTAGCAGGACACTGG
The DNA here is from genome assembly GCA_038503075.1 of Gyromitra esculenta. NCBI lineage: Eukaryota > Fungi > Ascomycota > Pezizomycetes > Pezizales > Discinaceae > Gyromitra > Gyromitra esculenta. Next base: position 2,258,345 of record JBCAML010000001.1, read on the forward strand.
ATACTTTTAGCGACGAGGGTGGAGTTGGCCTTGGCCCCGGAGGTGGAGCTGGCTTCAAAGGATCTTACTTTGATGATGGTACTCCTGGTGATTACTTCCCTAGCCCACCGCCGCCAACCCGTCGAGTCACCGGTGTTGGTGTTATAGCCCCGCAAGTGGAAGAATACTTCATCCCCCCGCCTCCGCCGCCTCCATCCCGCGTACCAACTATGGGTGTGAGTTCGAATAGCTTCTCAGATGCAGGGTTTGATTGTAAACTCATGGATGAAAGTATCATCAGCATATCTAAGCAATCGGAGGAGAGTATGAGTGAGAGTGAGTATGGGAATGTAACAAGGTCGGAGATTGAGGATTGTGATCGCTGGAGTGAGTTGAGTACTGGCCCAGTGGATAGGCAATGGACGGTCGTGTATGAGGAAAAGGATGAGCTTGTCTGAGTATGTAATTTCTTTTCAGTTTAGGAGGGTCTTAATGGATTTATATCACTGGGGAAAGTTATATATTGGTTCTTGTGATGAGATTCGTGGTTGTGTTTTTTATTTAGTTTCTATTTGCTAAGTTGTTGGTCTTTGGATCGCTGAAGCATGGATTGGGATTGACTGAAATTGCTATTTCTTGTGAGCTGGCGTGATGGGGAGGCGCCGTAGCATTTTCGGTTTTTTATATCAAGTCTTACCATTTAGTACATGTAGGTATCGTGTTTCTTACGAAAGCGCGACGGCTGTTTCATCATTCACTCAATAACACAAATTTTTCAAATGTGGTGTGGTGATTTTTCATGGTCGATCCTAGATCCTTGACGAGACAATGCTTGGTTAGTTACCATCAAACGTACCCTGCATCTGAAAAATCAAAACCCTAAAGCAGAGGTGTCGAAAGAAAATAAACCTCCAGAGCATTGGGGGGTCGGCGAGGCAGTGGGTATAACGAGGCTTGGCGATCTTGGCTAACAAACTGATCTCCATTTTGTGGCAAAATTATTTCATCTGCTACCCAAACCTCGTTATATGGTGCGAGAAGGCGTAGGGGGGGACCTGGGCAACCTAGTCCACACCCTCTTCAAAAAGAGATTTGTGAGCAAAGCCACAATCAAAAAAACACAATCTGGGGGAATGCCACTAAATCTGTGGCTTTTTGACCACACATTTTCGTCTCTTGGTAAGCCGCCAAAAGCCTCTTTTGCTGTTTTCAGTATCTGATTGGTCAAAATCATCTAAGGTGTGGACAAGCTTGCCCAGGTCCCCCCCTACGCCTTCTCGCACCATACCCTCTGCCTCGCCGACCCCTCCACCGCTCTGCCGAAAAAAAAAGAAATAGAAGTACATGTATCAAAGGTAGCTAAGGAAAACTGTTTAGGTTCTTATAAATTTATAAATACTTAAGGTTACATGGCCCAATGGCAAGGCGCTTGACTACGAATCAAGAGATTCCAGGTTCGACCCCTGGTGTGATCATTTCGGTTGTATATCGATTTTTTTTTTGTACTGTCCTAGATAGGACGTTCATAGGAATAAAGAGTTAGTTTTGTTACGCAGAGGTGCGTCCCCTTTCCTTGGGTGTGCTTGGGTAGGAGGTATTTTGAAGGAAACTTGGACGGGCACACAACTGGTGAGTGTGCAGTTGATTAGCCTATTTTCACCAGCTTTTGCGGACAGAGTACTAACTACATGTATCTGTTGGCCAACGTTGCAAATATTGAAAATATATGTGCCAAGGTATTAAGGAGCAGTTTCTGGTAAACTAGGCGTACTTGGGAGGCAATTACTAAAACAACCATGAACATAGCTGTGAACATCCGGTTTGGCTTCACACGTTGTTCTGATCGCACCAGGAGTCGAATCTGGAATCTCTTGATGCCATCACCCTTGGAGATTTCGTAGTCAAGCGCCTTGCCATTGGGCCATGCGATCATGAAGTCTATGTAACCGGTTACATGCATGTACATACATAGAAGTTCCTATCAACTCGGATATGGGTGTAAAAATCGGAAAACTTTAATCCCTACTCCCAAAGAAATTTGTATGAACAGAGATTAAAGATTTCCGATTTTTATGATCATGTCCGAGTAGATAGGATCTTAAATTTATCTTGTATAGTGCGAGAAGTCTTAGGGAACAAGCGTATCAAGGTTTAACTATTTTAACCAATCACCAACCTGAAATTAGCAGTTTAGTGCTGTTAATCCTACTCGCTCGCATGCGTACTAACCAGAAAACAGGGGGACGGTGTGACTTTGTATGCTACGGAATTCGTGCCTGGTGCCTTTGCATAGAAAGCCACACCCTGTTTTCCGGTTCATATTCTTGATAACAAGTAGAATGATGGTAATTCACTGCCACTTAGGCAACCTTTTCCCTCGATATTCTATGTGGCAGCCTGTGGCTTAGGAGTGAATCTCTTTTCCGAAGACAGTGTCTGGACCTTGAGACACTTGCGCGCCCCCTAAGACTTCTCGTACCATATTTGAAATTAGACCCAGTACTGTTCAATAAATGCTTAGGGTTTGAAACTGTCGCCCGGGAAATGAAGGTGGTTTTCACGAAACCGAGATGCAGTTGTACATACTCATGCGATTATGGCTTGCAGTAATGGTGTAGTATTATATCAAAACATATGTGTAGTTGAAGCCGAGCTGTTCACAGGCACCATGTTTAACTCGATAATTAAGTTCAGTTCTAGTCAAGGAGATGGTACGCTGAGGTTCTAGTGGTGTCTAGTGGCGTGGCAGACTTACTTAATATCATAGAGTATCACTCGACACTAGGCACCCTAATAGTATTTGTTTTTTGTTTCATTGGACGCACTCAACCCGTAGGCTATGATGCTAGGCTGCCTTCATAATTGCATGTGTGCTGTGACAAGAATATATGCTTGCAGAATTTCGATGCAGGAAGAGTAAACTGTTATCTCAATGATTCTGAAAATTTAACGCAGTTAACCCCCGCCACAATACCACAGATTTTCCCCGACCTGCTCTTTCCCAGAGCATGATTATAATAGCACTGCTAGCTTCTTTTGTTGGAAATTGTCTCCTAGAGAATCCCGGCATCAAAGTTCCCTCGTGATAAAAACATGGTAAATATCCTTAAGAGGTCGGGGTTCGACCTGGACCTTGCGCAGGCCTGCGTTCGAGGTCCGTACCTCGAAGCCAGAGAATGATAAATGAGGTATGATCGCTGTCGATTGTTCTCTGGTTCCATCTTTCACTAGCTTATATGCAAATTAGTTCGTATTTTGATTCCCTTAATTGCTGAAAGGATGTTGATGAATTTTTTATGTCTTCTTTAACCGCACTTAAAACATGCATACGTAACAATAGAAATCTTCTCACCTTTGATAATTTTGTCTTATATTTCTAAATTAGAACTAATTAGATATTAGGGCTGCTTTGAGGGGCAGAAAGAAACTTCCCTTATGAATGGCAACAGGCCTAGGCGTCGTAGCAATGGTGGCCTAATACTGTGCGATCAAACTTTCATACAGCTGCACTCAAGAAGTTACCTGTATGTGCTCACACCAATTTCCTCCCACTCGGACCCTCAGTCCTAATCACGCCAAGCAATATGATTCGATTTAAAGTGACAAAGCCCTTCCTGAAAGCCAATCGATTGCATATTAACGGTTATGCCAAAATAACATGGAAGACACAAGAAAACGCCGTCCCCATGAGCACTGAAGAAAATAAAAACCCAACCATTTTTTAAAAAAGATAGACGCCTGTAACATAATAGTAAATCAAATAGAACCATGACGAATGCGCCTTTTTCTCCATCTCTCCAATGACCTTGTTACCGAAATAATAGAACAGGCTATAAACCCTACAAAATTTTACTTATTCCTGTTGTATTTGCGGAACCACCATGCCCCCCTCCACAATAACCTGTTCATCAATTCTTTTATCTGTCTCCCCATGCTCCACCCTCTTCCATGTCGTAATTCTATCAGCTGGACTATCAATTTCGAAGAGCCTGACTCTCCTATGGTAACCCCCGTAGCCCCCATAGCCTCCAAAACCGCTTCCTCCCGCATAACACATCCACATTTTTAGCTTCTCGCCTTCCTGGTCTAGCATGCAGTACTCATTTGCATGGTCATGCCCAGCACTAACAACACCAACATTAGCGTCGACAAGCACATCTTTAAACCCACTATTGAACTTTGGTGCTGTAGGAGGCTCGCGGAATTTTCCGACGGTAGGGGCGCCAGGAGTGCGATATTCTGGAAGTGGGATGTGAATGAAAGCCATATTGAGATGAACGAAGGAATAGCCAGAGGCGTGGCTCTTAAGGGATGCGTGGGTTTTTTTGAACCAATCAATTTGGGAAGGTTTAACCCAGTCGTAGCCACGGTACTTCTTTTCATCAGAGCTGTAGGAGTGCGTATCGAGGAAGTAGATTGTGATGGCAGAATGGTCGCCCCTGAAAGAACAAAGTTTTTAGTATCATCTCATACTCTAGCAAAATTAATGGTCGTACTTTTGCGTCTTAACTTCGATATAGTAGTTCCCAACGCCGCCCTCTTTCCCTTCCCGTCCCTTCTTATCCTTAATAATCGCACCTAGTTCTGGCCCTGCCTCACTGAGTGAATAAGGGAGCGTCGCGGTAAGCTTCATAATTTCCTCCCTGCTAAGATTTCCCTCATCGTCATGGTTGCCCAAAATAGTAGCGTACGGGATCTTTCTTTTGATAAACGGCTCCGCAAATTTGAATATCGCAGACTGGGCATCAGGAGCCGTATCACCGTTAACTTGGTCGCCAGACAGTACGGCAAAATCAGGTTTCTCCTCGTCTAGAATTTTAGCAACGAACTCAAGAGTCCTGGGGTCCGCCTCGCATCCAGCTACACTCTCAGGGGGCTCTGCTTCGCGGCAGTGACCGGTACCAGTAGAAAGATGGAGATCTATTCCCAAATATTAGGCACCAACCCAACTAGAGTCTTCCGATTCGAAAAAGGGTAATTACCTGAAACCTGAATGATCTTAAATTTATGATCCTTTAATTTTAGTACAGGCTTCTTGATCTCTACTGGTGGTCCCTTCCTCAATGTAATTCTCGCATTTTCTCCCGATGTCAAGCTCCCCTCTCTCATCACCCACCCGGGCCTGACCTCCACTGCATCAACTCCAAATAATAAATCTACAGCCGTAACTGCATCATCAATAATCTTCGTTTGGCGTTTAACCCAGATACCTCCTGGCCTTGTCTCCCATTTAATTCCATCTTCCACGGGCGGTTCCAACCGACCAACCCTAATATCGACCACAATCTTTTCCCCGGCAGTTTTATCGAGCTCCTCCTCCTTTTTTCGCTTGATGTGAATGTAACCCTGCTTGACCCACGCTTGACCTAGGTGTACATCCTTATTAATTCTGATCCATCCCTCTCGCGTATCTAGTGTGCAATCTGAAAGTATCGCCACGCGAGAACAAGAGTGATACGTGATGTCCGTGATGACAGAGCCGGCGTGGTGCTCAGGAAGAAGGTTGTGGAGCTGAGGGGGTAAGAGGCGATAACGAATGTCGAGGAAGAAGATGGCTGTTACGAGAAGGATGGAAAGACATATTATCTGAACAATCGTCCGGACGATTCGGCGAGCCATGGTGGATTGTCGTGTAATTGACGTGATGAGGAAGAGGGTAGTCTTGAAGAAGAGATAATCCAACGTTACATGAAAGGGATCACTATGACCCTTGCTTGATGCTGTTTGCCGAGCCGCCGACCTTGAATGTACCCCAAGATTATCAAATGAACCCGATGCGGATTTTATGTTTGTATGAGATTCTGCTTGGGGAGCTTTTTGCATCAATAAATCTGGGTCCCATGCATACATAAGGTTCTGACGGATATATTATATACTCGGAGCAGGCAAAAAGTACCCGGAAATGTAAGCTGTATGCACGCTATTTTGACCAGTCAAACAGTGAGCTTTTACTGAATCACCCAATCGATTGAGCCCTCCAACAGCTTGCATTTCCGGGTACTTATCATCTGCCCCGAGGAGAGCACATGTAGACAAAATGCCCCTATGTTTCGTATTCCGTTATCTTTAAATCGCGCGTTAGTATTTTTTTTTTGAAAGTGTGCACGTGCCCCTACCTAGAACACCAATACGACAGATTACAGTGACATCTTGTGAACGAGCCTTCGCCAACATATTTATTTCTCAGACTGGCATAAATTATGATATATGCACCACCTATTTAAGCTTATGTGCTTCTAAACTCAGATATCCGCGGATTATATGGTATAAACATGATATTCGATCTTCGCCCTGTTCTCAAGCCTAGACCCGGCTCTAGAATTCCTCTTACACGTATTCTGTAACCTAAAGAGGGTATAACGCTCTCTAGGTCATTTCTTTTCTTCCTAAAATCCTCCTCTCTAAATCATCAACCTTTTTGGTAATATCTCTAATTCCATCCAAAGAATCTTCCTTTGCCTCCTTCTGCAATCTATTGATCTCACCAAACTGGGTCTTTATAAAAGTCGGTATTGGAGCTTTCCCTGGTCCTTGGGTTTTGTCTATAGGTTGGTAATTATATACGACGATATCCTCTAGACACCTAGCAGCGGGACGTTGATATTTCTCCGATAAGACTAAAGGAGATTCGTGTTAGTTGTCTACAAAGAAGCTATCTGGAAGCAATAACGAAATAATTACTAATGACATCTAATGTGAACGAATCCGTTGAGGTGGTGCCTAATTTATGGTACACTGAGACTTTGTCCGGCCACTCAATTGGCTTCAGTATCGTATGTTAGCTTGCTTGCTCTTTCTTTTGTGTCCTAGTGCTGGCTTGTCATACGAGCTTGTAGTCTACTTTAATGCTCCTCAGAATTAACCCCAAACCCTTAGGCGTCCACAGTTCCGACCAAGCTTTTAGGTTGGCAGGGTCGTGATGCTTCGCGATGTTCCAGGCCCAGTTAATGCGCGAGGATTCGGCCCAGCGGGTGTATACAACGTTATTCACATGTGCTGGGGAGATATGAGGGATAACTTAGTTAGTATATGGGTAGCCGGAGATGATTTTTGATGTAATTGATGAGGTGAGGTGAAAGGTACCCTGTACAAGATTTTGTGAGAAAGGCTTCTAGCTCAGAGGTAGCGAGAGTATATAGGTACCATTGAGTCCTGAATACAGAAGAGAGAAAGAGAGAAAGAGAGAAATCAGTTTACTATTGTGTTTTTCCTAGACTGGGAGTTTCTGTTACCATATCGCCCCAGACGACATTGTGCCTATATAACCCTCTCCACTTCTCCCCTGTCAGAAATCCTTCGCTGGCGGCAACATATTCCCTCCAGTTCTTTGCCAAGTCCTTCAGAATATCACTCGCTTCCTTCGCTTCTTCGGTCGTTGTTCCATGGAAGAATAGTCGGCCAAGTCTCGATTTGGTCTCAGAGAGCCAACGAGAATTATTCGGCGGAGGTGCTTGCGAAGCTGTGGCGAGGGTCCGAACACCAATTTTCCTTTTTATTGCCTGAGGGAGGCGACAGGGGAGGAGCCGCGGAAGCATTTCTAACATGGCGAGAGTTGAGTTTTGATAATTGCCCTGGCACCTGGAGGAGGACTTTGTCTAAAATTGCGGGGAAAGCAAGTCTATACCTACGAGTGCAGTTCCGTGAGGCCTCGGTAGAGTTTCCGGGATATCGGTATTTCCCCGATACATGTAATTTCTGCAATGCGTCAAAGCACGTCATGGCATTTACCGCTCATGTGAGCCCCCACAGTTTGATACTCCAACATCAAGTCTGCAGCTACGATAACACACAAATTAAATTATGGTCGCTGCAAATCCCCTGCGTTACGAGGTAAAGCGGATATATAAAGATCTCGTACGCCGGCTCCATAGATTTAAAGGAAGCTAAACATCTAAGCTGACCTAGTATTAAGCTCTACATGGGACGGGAATATCCGCTAGGCTATGATTACTTCAGGCCGAGATGCCATAATGCGTTTATGAGTAAGGCAACACTGACGGACCCGGAGGAAATTAGAAAGGGGATTGAAAAGGCCGAGTATCTTAAGAAAGGTCCGTATTTTTTCTATTATAGTCGTTCAAACAAGGGTTTGGAGCTGATACTGAAGCTGATAAACAGAGATCGCTGCACTGTATGCTTTCACGTTCTATGATACTTCGTTTAGGTAACCAAGATATTGACTGGTAATTGTAGGTACCATGTGAAGAAGTATAGAGCAATGAATAAGGCATATGGCGCAGCTGCTGTTTGATGAGATGAATGCACTAGTACTATGGGATATCACGCTCGGCTCAGTGGAGCTGTTTGTTGTCGTGAACTATTCTCTGTAGCGCAGTACCATAAAAAGTAATTCCGAACTTTAGGATGTTCGGCTTTTTTTTATCGAATCGGACTGGAATTGGTAGTGTAGTTCTTTTTGGAAGATTTTGAAGCCTTCCACTATGTAAACTCCGCAAGCCTTAAAATTCTTAAATATAAAAAATACTGGCGTGAAAGCAAGAGTCACTCGATTTCCCTACTACATGTTTCTCTCATCGTGGGCACTTCTTTTCTTCTTAAGTGTTCATCCGATCTTTCCTCACGCTTTTCCATCACACCCGCTCCGTTCTGGCTGGGTAACCACATAGGTACATAGGCATTTGGCTCTTATCGAGGGGTTAAAATAAGCTTTATGGAGGTAAGCTTATGGTCCCAACGATGTCATCGAGCAAAGCACTTAGTGGGTTGTTAAGGGAGCATTTCTTCTGGTAGCTGAAGATTCCATAATCCCGACACACTGGGGTCGACTAATTTTCTAGAATTGTTACATAAATACGGGCTTATGGGGGTAGACCTGTGGGTGATTTTTTTTCTTTGTAGATCTTGCGAGCCTTAGGGTTTAGTGAGGGTGACAAACCTACCAAAGCTTCCCTCGCTCCTCAGAAATACACCCGGCGTGGGAAATGGGGACTTAGCGGAGACAGAATATTGAACTCGGCTAACCCAAGGATTGGTTTTATTTTTATTTCTTTATTCGAGGATTGGCAGTGGTTTGGTGTTCTTTTGTGCTTAATACAAAATTTCTAGAAGCCCAATCACTCGTAAAGAACCAGGATGACAAGGAGATGGGCGATCCAAGGGCCTCAACGGACTTATTATGGAGGGTCTTGTTCTGGTCGGAGGAGTTTTGCGACTGAAACGTTTCAGACAACCCCCAAAACAACAACAACAAACCCATTGTGAGTCTGTCTTTTCACCTCCAGGAATCCCATACCTCAACGCCCCACTGTCTGCTGCAACACCCCTCCACATCTCCGGCATCCTGAGCTTCCCCCTTCTGCAGAGCACCACCACAACCCCGTGACGCTTTGCCATCGCTGGCCGGTCGTTCGCCATCTCTACCCCATCGAATATCCATCATCCCCCCCACAAACCCCCCTGTGGCACACACACTATCTCTACCACCGCCGTCGTTGCCGTTATTGATCTTTTGTTAGCTGAGGTTATTCCATTTCCCCTGCCGGTGTCTGGACTAACCTTAACTTAATCAAGGCAGCTGGACAGAGATATTCTTCTTATTTTGTTCACAGAAACCGATCCTACGACCCTTCTTACGAAACTTGGGTCTTGCGAAAGAACCACCTTCCACCTCTCCAGCAACCCTATCTTTGGGGCCAAACGTCGAAATCCACCGGCGCGGCCGCACGTTGCCGAAATTGGCCTAGAAGTAGGAGTGGATCGCCATCTTGCATTGTTGCGATAGTTTAGCTTGAGGCTCTCTCCGACACCAATCGTCTTGTGGTTATAAACAAAACCGGAGGTGCAGGTGGTACCTCTCTAAATGTTTCGACGAAGGTTACGGTTACAAGAAACAATTATACAGAGCTGAACGGGAGATCCTCTAGGATCGCACCTACATCCCAAGAAAAAGAAAAGAAAAAATAGAACCCCGAGCCAACTGGTCCGACCGCTGTCGCTGTCGAATACTACCCGAATGGCAGATGGTTATGCCTATCAACAGCAGGGGCCCTTCAATTATCCGCAACAAAGACTCCGAAGAGGAACCCCCCCTCAAACCCCCTCCCCTACCCGATCCCCCGCTCCACAGTCCCCCGGAGGCTATCTCTATCACCAAAGTCAGCAGACCCATCCCCACGCAATGATGAATGCACAGACCCAGCGGAGTTACATGCCACAACAAAACATGGCCAAATTTTTCCCAATGGGGCAGCCGCATAATCAGCAGGTTGATCATTCAGTAAATCATGTGCAGAACAATGCTGGTAACAATTCTATGGTGGGGGGGCATTCGCATTCGTACTCTGGCGGGGGGATGGGGAACCAAGCGTACAATTCACCTCAACACGTCCCCAACGGGACACCAACCAACCTCCAAGCTACGTCCCAGCACTGGCAAGAGCAGCAGAGCCTTGTTGCAACATCTCGTGCGTCTAGTACACCTCACCACCACGCTCGTCAGGTAGCTTTATTAAACAAGAACTCGAGCGCCCAAGTTACTGGTGGTGTGAACCCGAGCTCATACCAGCCCGTGAACGGTCAACATCGGAAAGACGGACCCCCTGCGGATGTATCTGAAGCTAAGAAGGGCGAAAACGGTGAGATTGAGCGTCAAGACTGGAAGGCTCTGGATTTAGGTGGACAAGGCCTGCGCGCACTCTCCAACGCTCTTTTTCAATATACCTTTCTGGACAAGCTCTACATAAATCACAATAAACTCACAGAACTTCCATCTGCTATTGGGCGCTTGAAGTTGTTGCAACTTTTGGACGCGTCTGGTAACCAACTTACCGAGCTTCCACCTGAGTTGGGAATGTTGACAAACTTGAAAACCTTGTTCATTTTCGATAACCAACTTACTACATTGCCTTACGAACTAGGATCATTGTATCAATTAGAAGTGCTAGGTATCGAGGGAAATCCGATGCAAGAGGGGTTGAAACAAACCATGATTAAAGAAGGGACTAAAGCAGTTATTATGAGCCTTCGGGAGACAATGCCAAGTACGGACTCAGCGCCTCCCTTTAGTAGCGGCTCGGATTTGTATTTAGGGTATGGTCACTTACTAACACTCGGATAGGTTCTCTACCTCCCGCTGAGCGAGACTGGATCGTGTTGGATGATACTACCAAGAACGACGCAAAGGCTCAGGCAGACAAGTTTCAAGTCCTCTGTTACAATATTCTCGCCGAAAAATATGCGACGCCATCAATGTATGGATATGCACCATCGTGGGTTGTTCAGTGGGATTATCGTAAGGCTATGATTAAGGATCAGTTGCTAGATTCAAAGGCAGAAATCATCTGTTTGCAAGAGGTCGACTTGGAAAGTTTCTCCGAGTACTTTATGCCTGAGTTGGCCATAGCGGAATACAAAGGTGTCTATTACCAGAAAAGTCGAGCAAAGACCATGACCGAACAAGAGAAGAAGTCAGTGGATGGATGTGCCACTTTCTTCAAGAGTAACAAGTCAGTATTTCATTTCCGAGTGAACTAGAATTAGAAAAACACAAGGTACATGCTGACGGTAAACTATGTGGTAGGTTCATGCTCCTCGACAAACAGGTTATCGACTTTAGCTCCTCGGCAATCCAAAGAGAGGATATGAAGAAAACCGCCGACATCTACAACCGCGTTATGCCTAAAGACAATATTGCTGTGATTACCTTTATCGAGAATAAGCAAACCGGTAGCCGCATGATTGTCGCTAATGTTCACATCTTCTGGGACCCCCAATTTCGCGACGTTAAGCTCGTACAGGTCGCAATGCTTATGGAGGAGCTCACAAGATATGCCGATAAATGGGCTAAAATGCCGCGGACGAGTAACAAGACCGGAACCAACAAAAGCGAAGTGCCTGACGATGTGCTAGCACCCACCTATGCAACCGGCTCCGCAATCCCTTTGATCATTTGCGGCGACTTTAATTCGATAGCTGATTCGGGGGTGTACGAATTATTATCACGAGGCACTCTGGCAAGCGATCACGATGATTTAACGGGTAGAACATACGGTAACTTTACGAAAGACGGGATGAGTCACCCCTTTTCGTTGAAAAGTAGTTATTCGAATATCGGGGAGTTGAGATTTACGAACTATACACCGGGATTTACGGGAGTTATTGATTACGTTTGGTATACAACGAATAATCTAAATGTTTCGGGATTGATGGGCGATGTGGACATAGACTATTTGGCGAGGGTTCCTGGGTTCCCTAACGTTCATTTCCCCAGCGAGTAAGTTTTTATAATCTCCCCACAGATATGATACGTGGATACTAACATGGAATAGTCACATTTATCTGCAGGCCGAGTTTACAGTCAAGCCCCCGCGGAAGGAGATTGTCAAGCCGCCCCCACCAGATTTCGGTACCTCGTCATCACGAAAGTAATGAAGTAGATCAGGCTATTAGCGTAGGGATGGGATATATACTTATGGGGCAAAAGGCATTGAAAAGAAAAAAAAAGAGGAATGGGATTTCCGTGGAAGGGTGGGGGAAGGGGCGTAACTCTGAAGCTAGCATCACTTTGGGCGTCGTTTTTTGTACTCTTTTGTTCGTTGTTTTTCCTTTGTGAATGGATTTTCGATCGCGCGTCGTTTCTATTTCTATGCAGTGAACAACATACTGCTGTCTGTTCTTTTCTCGTTTATTCATCATTATCCCCACTCCGCTTTTACATTCTTATTCTGCACCCTTTAGTCTCTGTCCCCCTCCTTGCCTTGTCTCCCAATTATCTACCTCCAAACGTACTGCTACGATACCGATCACCGAGTTTCTGTTATGGGATGAGTAGAGGAACAGGGGAAGGGGCGAGGGGAATTACCCATTTTTTGCTCCGCGTCGTTGGGATTTCAGTTCTATTTAGTTGTCGCTGTTTGCATGTACTAGGGTTTCGGTGGGGGTTTTCATTAGTATCTGATTGTCTATGAAATGCGTTTCGATTTCGATCTTTTGTATCTGAGTGATCAGAGGCTTCATGTTTTATTTCTCCCCTATTCCCCACTTTTCTTCTATTTTTATTAAAAATCTTTGTTGATCTGGATCTATATACTCTGCTGATTTTTTCCCCTTCTTTCCTTCAATGTGTTACTATGAATTAGTTCCTTTGATCGTGATCTTATGGTGGAGGATGGTACAGTAGTGGTTTTTTTCTCTCAAAAGAATGAGGTTTCTAGGGCTTTTTTTTGTGCTATGAACTTTACTAAGGGAGGTTTTTCTTGGTGCATAAAATGGATGGCGCACTTATGGGGTGGTAGCCTAGTTGATTTATTACGAAGTTACGAGGTTGCGAGCGGGCGAGTGGTGATACGAAGGCGATATTCCAATGGGTGAATAGGCCGCAATCTATCTCCTGTTCTGGGTTATCGTATGTGGTTAGCAGCATTTCGCTCAGGTCTTGTTGGTGCCGGTTCTATGTTATTGCCATCATATTAGTGAATTGTTCTCACTTTCTACGTGTGGGTTGCCGTGAGAGTTGAGTTTCAGTCTACATGTAGTTTTAGGGAACCAGCCTTGTACCACAGTACCAGCAGAATTATAATGTAACGGCAATAGATTACGAGTATATATGTAGCTGATTGTAGGTCAATTATATATACACGCATCTATGAAAGATACCACTGTTTTTTTTTTACTGCATAGTCTAATCGTAACTGGGAAAATGTGGGTGCTCTTTTACTGTGATGAACCTTTATACCGTTATAGTAAGCAGGTACTCTACGTAGCGAATAAATCAACATTTAACATATGAAAAACCAAAGACGCATTACACAAGACATTTCAATCTCGAAGAATAGATTAGGCATAGCAGCAAGGATATTGAACTGAAGGAATTGCTCAAATCCCGGAATTTTCAAACCTCGCTGACCGAAACTAGAGATCACAAGCGTTATTTGAGTGATTGATCGGGCGTTTTGCGGCGAGGAAAGTGGCCACCCGAAGAGGCAGGCTAATAGGAATAACTATTCCATTTAATGTGGAAGATTCGATTCGTATTCTCGCTAATAGTACGTACGTACTACCCATGTCATCGTAGGTACATTGTCCATTGACATATGCATAGTATGAAGTAATGGCCGAAAATGCATAGTACGGTATCCGTATTATCTCAAGCTATTTGGCTATTAGGAGTTCTCTATTTCGAAAACTATCCCCCACTCAAGCTTACATAGTCGCAGCTACTTCCCCATATCTACCTTCCATGCTTGAATATTTATAATTACAAACCAACATCTACACCCGCAGATCCTGACTCTTCATCAGCAAACCACTAACAAAATACTACTAAGCCATCCCAATGATCCCAACCACCAAAACAAGCAACAGCTCTATGCACGAGAGCTTTAGCTCGTTTAATAAAGATTTACGGGGCCTTAGACGCCTTGTGAATCAGCACATGAAACTGATAGGGGATAGGTGGTTCAAGCCCGACCAGTCAGACTCGAAAAATCAACTCCATTTAGAAAAGAGGCTTGAATTGCTTAGGGAAGAGCTAGAGAGATTTGAAAAGAATTCACCCACATACTGGGGGGTTTCTAGAATGGCACAGAGAATGGATAGACATTTAAAGTATACGAGAGGCAGATTAAGACTTCAACATGATTTAGATTAGAGCTTGGCGTGGGGAGACTGCAAGTTTTTGGTAGGAACTAATCCAAGACGAATGTTAACGTATATACAAGTGTCTCTGAGCACTAAAAATGCTACATATAATAATAAATTAGCGTAAAATTCATAGAATCTCTTGGCTGTGGCTTGTGTTTAGCTAAATGTAGACTGTTTGACAAAGAGTCTGGGGGATCATTGTAAAATACAGGCAGGGTTTTTGAGAAAACTATACAGAAATGCGTACATAAGTATAGATAAATCGATCTTCACCTAGTTATTCACTTTGATCTTATCACCATAGCCCGCAATTGATCATGCATTATCTCTTACCTTGGGTAGGTCACTAGTCTGGCCCGCCCCTTGCCTTGCTCGTGGCACTAATAGACTGAAAAATCAAAAACCTGGATCGCTATTCATGAATGTGCATTAACCACCCCGAGAAGTTCCCCAAGCTATTCGTCCCAACCTAAAACATGATCAGAAACGCAAAAATCTAATGAAAGTAAAGAAAAATTTCTCAAGTTTTCAACCCCCGCCTAGCACATGCTCTTAACCAGAACATTAACGCTAAAGACCAGTTACCAAACTACATCTCAGCCCTTTCTATTCAAATCAACCTTACGTATACTTGTCTAACTAGAACAAACATACTTCCTTAGATGCTCCATGAATTCTTGTAAGGACACATCGTCTGTCAAGATAATCTGTAAATTAGGTTGAAACTGCTCACAATAGTATTGAGACCCTGAAATACTGAACTGTTCACTGCTCCAAAACATCAATGGATTTATCTTCGAGAGGAGAAAACGCGCTTGACTGTTGCCGGCGTTACAGACGATATATCTGGGGAGGGGGAATCAGTCTTGGATCAGTTCCTAGGAGTATAAGTGATTAATCTCCAATCATAAACTAAGGCTTCAAATAATTTGGTATAAGATTAATAAGGAGGCACAAACTCTAGCATCGCTCTTGGGCGTTTCCAACAGGTCCTTAAAATCCTCATATCCTTCCAGATCTTGATATCCTTCCTTCTCCCACAGTGCTACAGTTTCTCCATGAAAGATGAGAGCGTGAAAGAACATATCTAGCAGCAAAATATGATCCGACAATATGCTCGACGAATCCAGCAGCACTGCCATACTTGCCCTATCAAATGTGTAACTATCTAGTGTTGGTTGTACCATAACCAGGCTATCCCCAACATCGGCTTTGCTCAGTACATGCTGATAGAATGTTGTTTCATCTGGTGAATTATTAAAGACCTGTAGGAACTGCGATCGCCGTAGATGATACATGAACTGTGGGTACAATTCGAAGTTTGCAGCTAGGCTAAACGATTCAGGCGCGTTCTTCGTATAATTTGCGAAAGCTAAACAAAGGCGAATTAACGTTTTATCTAACCAACGTAGCACATCTACACTATCTTCGCCCTCCTCTACTTTATGGACAGCAATCTTGACCATCAACACGGCAGCAGTCTCTTGGTTGAATGAGTTAGTAACCAAATAATCATCCGGAACTGCGAATCTTCTACTAATAGTAGTGGCGCGGACATGAAATCGCCCAGAAGGATGCTGGTAATAGGTCAAAAATTGAATGAGTCCATGACGCTGGGGTCGATCTTGTTCCGGTGAAGCGATCTCGAAGAATGTAGCCACACTGGTTGATGGTGTTACTCCACAAATTTTCCAGATATTTGTTCGGCCTTGGCCAGCTTCGATTTGGCTAATATTTTTAGCACTGCTTTTCATCGATATAGCAGGTCCGAGCAGTCCGGTGACTTTAAGGCCTTTCGAGGTACGCACTTCGAGCGTTGCCTGGAAACCCATGCATAAATTATCGTCCCTATCTGTCTCAAATATTTTTACAAAGTTTTGTTTGAACGTGGATGTAGTAAACGTGTCGGTGAGAATAACATGACCACCCGTGAAGTTTGGAAGCGCTTTCATCTCCAATAATCTCACTTGGTCGAGACTACCTACGAGAAGATCGACTATATGACTATTCTGCGCCGTCATCATCGCAAGGGTTTGGTAATATCTAGTGGCTTTCTTATACATTCTGATATCATCCTTCTCAAGATCCTTGTGTGACCTGATAGGATATCTCAAGAAGTATCCCGCAATCATCCCAGGCCCATGCGTTGCAGGCCCAGCAGCAAAAACCATAATTCTCGCACCAGCGTGAGGGAAGAGCTTCTCTAATAGCCCAAAAGCAACGCTAATAGTGACTCCTGTGCATCATAACGGGCGTCTGTCACTCAAGACTGGCCAAGGATCGTTCTTCAATCCTTCGAGTAAATTTGTGAGTTGGAATTCTATCATGGAGACTTGCATTAAGAATCTCGATGCTACTGGCTTTCCGGAGACTCGGTTTCCTGGTTTCCCAGCTACACAAGAGCCCAATCCTAAAAGCTCTTCTATACCTGCCGGGGAATATTCTTTATCACCTCTGAAAACGTGGATCTTGTGGCACACCTCGAAGCTCAGCTCATGAACCTGTGTATACGTTCCAAAAGTAATGAGCCCAACTAACGCATGCGAGAGCAACAAACCCAAACTCATGACAAGATTTTCCTTGAGTGCTGCGAATTCCACTTCATCCTGACACGTATTAACAACGAATAAAAATATAGGCGGAGCAGGGGCTGGCCGGGGAAGCTTGTATTCGATCGTGGAATAATTTGGTGACAGTTCTAGCGGCCAGGAGCTCGGACTTATATTCCTATAGTGTGGTGGCAGCTGGTTCTTGCTAGGGCAGAACGGGCACTGCCAGCTTTTTAATTGAGGGTCGGCTTGACTATTTATCAGCGAAATCTAGCTGTTAGCTAATTCCACCTACCCATACCGAGGAGAGAAAAATAGCTACTTACCAATACGGATTCAGAATCGCGCGACATCCCTTGCAGCTGACTGGATCGTAGTGGACGGGAGGCATTTCTTGCTGCTTCAGTGGGTTGTAGATAATACCAAGAGGCACAGCCATACTGGTTCCATCAATTTTATTAGCGGGAAACACGTTCCAGCTGTAGGTATCGACACTAGTATCCCTCACCATTTATACCAAATGCAATGCATAGCTCAAACGCACGCCATCTCTCTCCTCTGCGTCGGCTATCGGATCTATGTTTTCTAATGGTAACATTGCCATCTGCGGTCAAAATAAGGAACCTCGCTGGTTTTCAGTTCTCAGAATGATGGGAAGTAACGGATACGGTAGATAGTGCTTAACAGAGATGAGGCAGCATCAAATTTGCGGAGAGTAAAAGAGGACGTGATGGCGAAAGAGGACAGATGAGTAGTCAGAGAGAACGCTAGATGGTATCTTATCTGGAGTTTAAGACGATGACCCGTCCTAAAAATAATCCGTACCATTACCCCCTACATCACATGAATTCCCCAGCTCCGATTAAATCCGGTCAATGACAAAAGTCCCCCAAAAATAATCGATAATAGAAAAAATTCCAAAAGTTAAGCCAATGACCCGGATATCGGAACACCCAGAACTATCGTACACGGCACCTGTAAAATTGGAACAGTGACATGGGGAAATACAAGATAGAAATTACACGAAGTACCCCTTTCCTTTCCCACCAACCCATGATCATCACGCCCATAATTCTATACAATCATTACTCTTTACCGAATCAAGCATCCACGTACTTCCTTAAATCCAGCCTACCATAGAATAATATCAGTAAACCTGACGGGCAAACCAAATCTAAATAAGGACTAAAAGAGTAGACTTACGTAAGACTCTTAGAACTACACTCGACCTGGTCCCTAAAAATACCTACAAGTGCCTCGCTTTGTTGAAACAACCCTGTCTTCAAGCTGATGACGATGAACTGAAATCCAGGCCCGGCATGATTTCTGATGTAATTCGAAATCTTCTGGACATTAGCGTTATCCAACGCCGCGTCAACCTCATCAAGGACAAAGAATGGACTAGGTTGATATGAGTGGACGGCAAAGAGAAGTGCCAGTGCGGCCATGGTCTTTTCTCCTCCAGAAAGGTGCTCCATGTCACGGAAACGCTTCATAGGAGGCATAGCATGATATTTAATGCCGTCCAAATAAGGCTCGTCGCTGTCTTCCATATCAAGATATGCTGTCCCACCCAAAGGGAAATCGCTACTCTTGGTAAGGTCTTTGTACACCGGACCAATCTGCTCAGAAATATGTGTGAAAGCCTTATTAAACAGCTCGTACCTGCAGCCCACCACGAGCATTAATATACGACTTATCTAAAATCTTTCACAAAAAACATTAAACATACCGTTTATCTTTAACTGTCTGAAACTTATCCTTTGCCTTCTTCGCCTCTTTCCTGGAATTCTCAAAATCTTTCTCCGTGTCATGAAGCCTATTTTCGACACCTTCTAGTCTCTCAATAGCCTTCATATTTGGAGCCATGCGATCAAGTTCTGCACTAAGAATCTTAATCTTCTCTAGCAATTGCTCTTCGACCTGCTCTTCACCGTTCTATTGACGTGTTAGCACAGCCTTGAAACGAAAAGTCGAGTGAGAGCTCATGCAGCATACCTCCTTCAAATCATCGTCTAAATCCTCAAAATCAACCTCAATTCCATAGTCTTGGACCTCAACTTTCTGAACCGCACTAGCGCTTGGGTCTTCGTCTTCGTCTACATCCATAGCATCCGGGTCATTTTGCTGAAGGGCGTCATCGAGTGGTAAATTGTCTATAGCCACTGACTCGTCGGTCAAGGGAATTTCAATCTCTTCCAATTTACACCTTCTAAGGACAGCATATCGCCCCGCAGAATTCCGCTCAATCTCCCCTTCCTGCATAACTAATTAGTTTCATATTTGAACAAATAACAAGTCCGGGGTCCGTACCAATCCAGCAATATTCTTGGAAGTCTCATCTAAATCCTTACTTCTCTTCCCCACTTCCCGCCTTAGTTCGTTGACTCTCTCCGCCCGACTCTCTAACGCAACTTTCCTCCCTTCTAACTCCTCCTTCAACACCTCCAGCTCTGCTGAAAGCACATCCATCTGTTCTTCAATTTGATTTTTCTCGTCCTCCAACTCTGATACAAGGTCTTGATCCCGCTGCCAGTTCTTCTCCAGGTTCGCAATCCGCTCAGTCGTTTGCCGAAGTCGTTGTGTCTCGAAGGTAAGTTGATTCTCGAGCTTGGAGATCTGTGTTCTAAATTCGAGTCGCTTTTGCGCGGCCTCCTGCTGAAGCGAACCTTGGCGCTTTTCATAAGATCGAATGTCTTCATAGCTAAGACGTCTGCAGAAGTCTGCAAAGATCTCATCTTCGGCTTCTGAGACGACAGATTCAAGCGATTCGACCCCTGTCCGGAGTTCATCGAGAGATTTTGTGGCTTCATCTAATTTAGGTTGAAGCGCCTGAAGTTGCCGTTGAGTATGCGCAACCTCCCTCTTCTTACTATCCAGATTCCTCTCAATATGAGTCAATTCCTCACGGCTATATGCGAGTCGTTGCTCTAGTCCCGTCAATTCACCCTCCAAAGTCTCTTCCTGTGTGCCACGACGATTCTTCGGCAGCGCGTTAATTTGCGCAACCAAATTATCCTTCAATCTTCGCAGGTTCTCGACTTCCTGATCTTCCCAGCGGCGTCCGCCAGGTCCGCTGCTCCGCCCACCAGTCATCAACCCACCCTTGTGGATAACTGTGCCGTCTAATGTAACCGCTTTAACTTCTAAACCCTTCTCGTAACATATATACTTCGCAACCTCTAAATCCTCGCATACTACTGCATTACCACAAGCGTATTGCATGGCGCGCTCAACAGAAGACTCGAATTCGATAGTGTCGATAGCCATGCGCATACCACGGTGCATACCCTTCAAGTTCGAGTTCAGCGGCTTAACCTGGATTGTATCAAGCGGGACAAACGTTGCTTGACCTGCACGTTGATCACGGAGATACTCGATACAGTCCTTTGCGGTCTTTTCATTATCAACAATGACCGCATCGAAATGTCTTCCAAGTACGGTGCTGACAGCCTCCTGGTATTTTTTCATCTTCGGCTTACATAGCTCAGAGACTCTTCCCTTAACCCCAGGGAAGATGCGTTTCAGCGCAGAGATAGTCTCTTTCATCCTAACCTCTCTCTCAGATTGTCGGCGCCCATCATCAGCCTCTAAGAGCTTGGTGAGGCAGTCTTGCAGCTTTTCGTCGAGCTCGGTATGTTTTTGTGCGTTCCGGAGACGCTCGGAAGTCATAGCGTTGTATTCTTTCTTTTTTGCGTCGATATCTTGGACAACCTGGTCAACAATAGATTTACTCTGCTTTCGTCTTTCGTCTAAGTCTACTACCTCGCCTTCTAGTTTGCTGAGCTGCCATTGCGAAGATTCTACTTTGCTCTTCAGACTATTTACAGTCTCAACATCGGTTTTCTGCTGGCGGTTGAAGTTATCGATCTTAATCTGTTCACCAGCAATCTTGGTATTGACACGTTCGCGGAGCTTGTTGTACTCCGCCAGATCCGCTTCTGATAGGGCCATTCCTGTCTCCTCGGCGAGTTTCATCTGCTCGTCCTCAAATTTAGTTTGTGCCCTCTGCACGATTCCCAATTCCTTCTGTAAGCTTTCGACGGTCGCAGATTGGCTATCTTGGTCCCGCTTGATGTCCTTGATCCTCGCCTCATACTTTCTCAAATTTTTCCCTGCAATACTGATTTTTTCATCAATAGGCACGAGTGAAGACTGTTTTTCCTCGACTTCTTTCTCCTTCCGTTTAATCGCACGCTCCTGTTTACTAACAGTCCTAGATGCTTGGGCCTGTTGAGCTTTCGCTTCTTCAAGCCGCGTCGCATACTTCTCGTGTGTGCGTCGAAACTCCTTAAGCTCTTCCTGGTGCTTCTCAATCTCTTGCTTGTTCTCCTCCATAGTCTGCTGGAAATGGAAGAGTTTCCAAAGAATGTGGGTTACGACAGCTTCATGTTTCTCGTCCTGTTTGGCTTGGTAGTTCTCCGCCTCTTTTTTTTGCTCCTGGTATTGTTTGATCTCCGCATTAATGCCACGGCGACGATTAAGGTTAAAATTAGAGGTTTCGGCAGCTTTTTCTTGCTCGACTTTAAGGCGCTCATATTCGGCTTTGTACTCAAGAGACCCAGATATCTGCTCGATAAGGCGAGTAAGATCTCTGGGGGATTGTGAGGCAATGGCTTCGACATCACCCTGAAAGACTAGGAAGTTTCTAGCTTTGATTAGAATGTTCTCTTCCTCTAGCGCTGTGTTATACTGCGCAGCTGTGACCTGCTTCCCGTTGATCCTGTATTCGCTTGCGCCCTGCGAGGTGATGGACCGTTTCCACTGCTGCTCTTCCCCGTTATCGTCTTCGTAAACAGCCATTACCCAAGCAGTCTTCGGATCTGCTTGGGTCCCTTGTGTCTCACTTTCCTCTTCTGCCTGTTGCTGCTCCTCCTCTTCACCTGCCGTTGAAGGTCCGGCGCCATTCGCAGTTTTCACACCGATTGTTGAAGTACGTAATACGCGGCCACGGTAGACAAGGTCCTTCAGATGCGCGGAGCGGAGATGTGACGATTTGATTCCGAGAACGAACGAGATCGCGTCCATGCTATTCGCCCCCCAATTCAGATTAGTCTTTCCTGTCGCATGTGAGGGAGAGGGGCGAGCAACCAGTTCGATTTGCCGGAACCATTCGGACCAATAATAGACGTGAAATATGAGTCTCCGAAGTGAATACTCTGGTGACCTTTATACGACTTGAAGTCTATTCACCCCACCATAATATCAGCACTCGTATCCAATCGAAAATATATGTATATTAAACCAAGATAGAAGGGAACCAACTAAACAGCTCCAACCTCACGAGTTTCCTGCCATTTTTCCCTATCCGTCAGTCGTTCCCTTTTGTAACCCCGAACACTTTAAGAGCACCAAACGTACCCCATGATTCACCCTCTACCGCCGAGTCTCCGTAGATTGTTGTTTTGAGCTGCGCTTGAATTATGGGCGCGTTGGTAATGCGACAATTGCTGCGACTGGAGGGTTATTTGAGGCCTTTTTTTTTTTGTTTTCGCGGTAAGATAGAAGTCGACGCGTTCTGATTGATTTGGTTTCGACTGACGCGCCCGCATGGCATGGCGTTTCCATGGACAAGATGAGTTACCCGGTCGCCCGAGACGATCTGTGCGACGCGATGACCGCCTATCAATGATGGTTTAAACTCCCTAAAACTACCAGCGAAAAAATTTAATATGGCTTCGGGGTACGAGTGTCGCAACCACAGACATCGTCAAAATTAAAGAATAATAGATTCAACAACAAGAGTCTTAGGCGCATAGAAATGGAGTTGTTTAGATAGGCGAGTTAGTTTCTGTATTTTTTTGATAGTTTCGTAGTGTGCTCTCGGTTTGGGGTTCATCTTATAGTTTAAACTTTTAGGTGGTTCCGTGTTGTTGCTTTGTACCCCAAAGCCATATTTTATTTTTTAAGCAAGTAAGTAGCAATCAGACAAAATAGAGAACGCAAATAATTTTCACAACTTTCTAAGTTCGATTGGATTGGACATAGTTTACTTAGTCGCGAAATTTCAAGGTAGGTTAGCTTTACAGTAAACTAAACCTAACCCTACTTTACCTACACATCTTCACGAGCGCTCTAGTCAATTGTGGGTTCTCCAAAACCCCCACTTTTGCTCACACTCTACTAAACAATATATAAAGGGAGGTGGTTCACAACTATGTCATGATTTAATCGAGATCCGTTAACCATCAAAGTCCATGGCTACCTCGTTCAATGAGCATAATATAGGTCTTTTTCCGGATCCCAGACTTGGTTCGTTTTAACGATGTTCTTTGATTAAACCAGCACCATACAAACCCAACAGCCCCGATCAGTCAACTTACCTGGAATATTTCGAGTATATCACTGAAACACCCACGATGATTTTCGTTGAGTAGCTGTCACTATGTAAGGTGTCGTACCCCTCAATGAAAAATCTATCAGTCTAATCCAACTAGTTAAATGTAGTTATGAAGACCGCCAGCCCTCAATATGTATACTAAAAGTGGGTTCCCAGCGGGGCCGTGGGAAATTACTCGGCCGTAGTTTTGCACGAGAATGAAAAAGCGTGTGTCGGAACGAGGTCGGCATATAAAATTTCTAGAAGCGACTCAGTTTCTGAGATTTCAACGCCTAGTCCTCGGAGCTCCCAGCGCAAGTTTTAGTAAAGTGGCAATGTAGGAATGAGCATACCACCTTCATGATACCTCCACCAAATCTGCTAGGTAAAATGTTGAAACAAGAAAAGTCCACAAAAAAATTCCCGATTAGCCCCAAGCCACAGTGATTTTCGTAGTGGCGGCTTGCCCATGGTGGTTCCTGCATTTTCATGGTGGGGTCCACCGCAGAGCTAGACCCTTTCAGTCCAACGTGCATTGCGGCTCTGCTGCATCGTGGTTGTCACCCCAAACTCAATCATCCTCGATGGATCAAGCTTAGCCATACGATATCTTTAAACAAGCAACTAGAGCCAAAGCCTGCCAAAATGTCTTCTCCGGACTTAATCATTCTTGATGCCCCCCCGTCTACCGCCCCCACTACTGCAACAGTGGCGGAAAAAACAGCTTCTCCAGCTAGTACACACATCAAGGAACTCAACGCTATAGACCAAGTATTCCTCCCCACTCTATTCATCCGTAGCTCACATAGCTAACATACTGTAGGATATCTCCAATCTTCTCGAAAGTGCTTCCCTGTCAATTCGGACCCTCACCACCACGCCCCCCTCACTCGATACCTTCACCACGCACGCCTCCCGCTACCACTCGCTCCTTCAATCTATCACTGTACGACTACGGCGACAGATCCTGCTACTAGAGCAAGCCGATATCCCTGCTCCTAGTGACGGTACGGATGAGGCCGGAAAGCAAGGAGGTGGGATCGATGTAGGCGCCTTCAACAGTCGGAATGATGTAGTGGGGAGGGAGATGGAGGCAGAGCTGTGGAGGAGGGCAGGTGAGCTATTAAAGCGGGTTGAAGCAGCCACTAGTGCTAGTGAGGAAGATACAAATATGGGGCGGTAGGAAAAGGGGAAAAGCTGAGAAAGCGATAACGATACCTACTACGAGAATAAACTTCTGTACTCACATAGCCACGACGCCACATTAAGTGGCTTTAATTCCGTAGAGATTTTATTCTCGTACCAGTACTTTAATAATGTCAGTGTTATGGATTTTTTTTGGTTATGCGAGGAATCAGACGTTTCTCGCACCTGCGCCTTCCCGTACCTGCATTAATCCGATATTTCAATAAAAATGTTCAATAGGACCATTGCAGAATATTGTGGAATCACAAGATAAACACGATGGCATGAACCGTACCATAAATCACGGGTTGAATGTACATACCTATCGAATAAATAAATAATAAATAACGATGGCATAAACCAGCTCGCCCAACAAATTTAAAAAAACCACCCCACGGACCACGCAATCCAATAACTTTTTGATTTAACCAATTTCTATTTTATTCGTTTCCCACACATCAAATCCCTAATTATAGTTTACAAGAATATGGTATGGGTTTAAAAAGACTGCGACCCTCTCAAAGAACAGAAGGGCAAAAGATATAGTTGGACAAAGCTTGGGTATCAAATGCCTCTCCCCTCTTCGTTTTTTCTCTACACGAAGCCCCCCAACATTAAAAGCGTGATAGTCAGACATAAGCAAAACGCCGTGAATGACAAAAAGCATGACCGAAAAATTAAAAAATCAAATGGTACCCCCATCCTAGGTAACCCCCATCCCACCCTAACCACGGATGTGCACAAACAGCAAGAGCTGCTGCACATACGACATTGAAGCTTTTCCCTCCCCCCTCTTCCAGTACACCGCATACACCGAACAACCCCATTTAAAAACCCTGTACAATAGATTTGTCCGCCGCACCCAAAAACCGTCCTCTATCGTAGTGTCTATTTTTCCTTCTTTGGCTCTACGGCATACTCCCTGTATGTATCGTCGCCCTCGACAGCAGCAACGACTTTCTCCATCTCTGCCACTTGTTTCTCCCATTCCTTGGTTGCCATCTTGGTCTCCTTGTAGAAGAGTTCCATGTTTGGCTTGCGATACGAGCCGAGGAGACGATCCCAGAGGGTTGTGTACTGACCGTAGTTGTAGTTGAAGTAGAGGTGGTGCATGGTGTGGCAGGCGGCGCCATTGATGATAGGAGAGTTGGCAACGTATTCTCCATCATCTGTCGAGGTATGTCAGCGTGGAAGTTCTTGACATGAAATATAGGAGGGAAAAAAAACATACGAATCATGATAGTCCACACGTTGATGAACATAAACAACCCAATATAGGCAAGCTTCTGCAGTGGGAAAATGAAAGGGAAAACGTGGTATGGCACGCTCTGTAAAAATCCATCCATGGGGTGGAAAGCATGGCTGGCGTACGGAGTCGGCATGATCCATTTGTGGTGCGGCTTATGAAGAACCTTGTACACGCTCGGATGGTGTAGTCCACGGTGAATGAGGTAGATCCAGAAATCGGTGAACATGAGGAACATCGGGAATTGGAGCCACATGTAGGTCTTTCCGTAATCCTCGACATGTAGGTAGAGCTTCGAGTACCCACGGACCTCTGCCAGGAAGAAGGGCGCGGTGAAGATAGCCATTACTGGGAGAGATCGCATGGTTTGCGCAATTTCTTGCCGCATCTGGTTTTTGAGAAACTTGGGGTGTTTAAAGGTGTCCTTATCGAAGATAAACACGTAGGAGAGCGATGCGAAAACGAAGTATATAACGAGGCCGAAAATCCTATCATGGGGGTTGGGTTAGCAGACTGTGAGACCTCACGATGATGATAGGGGGCAAGTAAATACCAGGTTATCAAGAACAGAGACATCGTCTGTCTTTGCCAATCTCCTCGCTGCCATTGTGAGAGGTGCGCATATGGTGAAGGTTTGAAGCCCAAGAACTCTGATACGAAATCGTTCTCTACTGGGGCGTTGATACGAGCGGCGCTGGCAAGCGCAGTGGCATTGGCCTTTAAGGTTTGCAACGAAGGAGCCGCAAGAGGAAGTACAGTAGCGTATATCCTGTCGAAGAACAGGTTATCAGTGACTCCTAGCACGAAATCCATAGTGATGTCGTGAGACCACCAAGCAAAAGGGGGCTGTTTGCTGTTGGAAGAATTTTAATACGCCAACTCGCAGAAAGTCTAAGGGGAGACTAAACGAAAGGGACGACGGCGGTTGCTGTCGAGCAGATAGCGACTGTGGGTGTGTATGTAGGGAGTTCAAATCCAGCGCCCAAGCAGCGGCAGCAACAGATCTTTAAAGAGCAGAAGAATAAAGAAAGGAGCACTAATAATGGCAGGGGAAGAGTGAGAAAAATCATCTGGATTGATAAGATGGGTACGGATGGGGCTGCTCGGGGTCTGCTCCGCCAATACAAGCTGGCGCCACAACAGCATGGCCAAGGGGCTCATCCGGAAAGAGCTCGTCCGATACCCTCAATGTCGCATCCCATTATCTACTTTCAGCGCGCCGTACCTGATTTAGAAACCCCTCCGCTAAAATGGGCTCGAAACCAATCACTCAGAAAACCCTTCACTTTGATCCAGACTCCTGAAGAGTTTTTCCAACTTAAGTATCACACCATGTCCCCACCTTTCGGATGCTAGCAGTCCCGGGACAACTGCCCTGGCCCCATTTGTTGTCGCGTGTCTTTTACGAACACGGGCGTGACGTCGCGTGGAAAAAAAAGGTGTTGATGCTTTCTGGAAAGATTCTTTCCGGAAAACGGATCATTATTGTCTTTAAGTAGTTACAGGATCAGCAACCGACCCCATCACGCTAGTTCACACGGAAACTGCCGGGATTGATGCCTTAAGCTCTCAAGAGAGCACACATTTACATGCATACGTGTAGCTTTGAAATCATTTGAGGATCTCTCGGCCCTGTAATTGCAATGTTACTCGGGCCGTGATGGGGCGTCACGCCATGACGAAGGCCTCAGTCCAGCTTGCGAGATCATACAATATCACTCGATAATTATGTACACTCTGGAGTACATGTAGTGGTTGCGAGTTGATTGTTCTCTAAAAGTAACCATCCATGGGCTACAATGCAATACAGAATAAATCAAAAAGTTGCTAGAGCAGTTAACATTACAGGTTCTGCTAGGGAAAGCTTAGAATCGTCTCTAATGTTGATCGAGGGTGTGGCGTTTTATTGGTCTAGTCTCAGGTACCCCAGGACAAAGTCTCTACTCTCAGGCACATACCTTAGGATTGTACACGTGCATGTTATTCCTGTCTCTTTGATTTGGAAGATGCCTACATGTATGCTATATAGCTGCAAGGCACTCCCGAAAATGGTTATATGTAGCTTTTAGTGCACGCGGGTTAGGTTCCTAGACGCACGCACGGAAAACCAACTGTGCATGCGTATGTTAAAACGAGTGATATACTATGCACATCATTGTTTTCATGATAAAGCCGTAATTTTTAGCATGACCTCGGTATATTACATGTCCATTCTTTTTACTTTTTCTCCTGATTGTACTGGTAGAGATCTGATACTTGCTTACCTGTACGATAAGTGAAATTTATGTAACACCAAAACAAGACTGCGACAAAAGTTCCTTGCGCCTCAGCAAAAGTACCATACATGCTTCTTTTAGGGGGCTTTCCAATCGGTGACTTCCTTGCCCCCGCACCTTGGTCTTATTATCAAAGTATGTTATTTATTGTTATTATTACTATTTATTTGTTCATTAGGTACATTCAACCCGAAGGCTATGGTACTCTTAAAAGTCCAAAAAGAAAACTAAAAAACTCGCAAAAATAAAGAGAAATTCAAAAGTCTAAAACCCAACTTCCAACTAAACTATGCCGTTCAACTAAAATCCTCCCTTTTTACTCTTTTTCCCAAATGGATGCAGTCTCAAACAGCGCCGTACCTTCGGAAAGGCGGTCTCACTGCCCTGACTCATCCACCGATCTCCAAATCTTATCAACGTATGTGAAGCGCGACGTTCTCTCGCTCCTCTCGAGTCTTAAATCTTCAAAACCGCCAGCCAAACCCGTCGAACATGTTCAGATTTTGGAGATAGGTGGTACTTTATTTATAAAACCAATTTCGGGCCCAAAGCCACCATTTCCGCGAGAATGGAGCCTTCAAATATTAATGGTATCCCTCAAGACTGGGAGAAAGAAAAAAAATACAAAATCCGACCTATCGCAGCAAAAGAATGGGAAGAACAACGTAATAGCTTCAAATGACAAATCTTGCTGTAAACCTTGATCTCGTGGAAGTCAGAAAGAAAATGGCAAAAGAGTTCGGATTTTCTGCGAAATACATATGTGTGCGCTTCTAGCCCATCATATTAATCATTTCTAACCCTAAAGTGACGTATACTTAGCTTGAAGCAATGCATGACAGTAATCAAGAAATGCCGCCATAACCTCCGGGTTGGATGCGTGAATGACATATCTATCTATCTATCTAGTAATCAAGAAATAGAACTTGCAAAAAAATCTCAGAAAGACAAAGGCGGTAGTGATGATAAGAATTCAGGATAAACGAGTGTTAGAGGGCAAAGAAACGAATTCCGCGCCCAACAGTCAACTGACTAATGAGCAGAACCTGGAACACGCACGCACAGGGTTGGGAAACAGCCGGAGTGGGAGGAAATAAATTCACTCGTGGGTAAACCTCTCTCTTACGCCTACTCTTTCGCATATATTTAGCTTATTTCGGTAACTGTAGCGTCGCATGTGGACTATTGGACTTCGGATCCTGAATCTTCTATATGCAGCAGTCTAGTTGACGGACTTCATGTAAAAGGAGACGTATTATCACCAAGCAGTTTCTTCGCGCTCCCAATCACGCTCTTCCCGTAAGACTACTTTGACGCTTCGCATCGTCAATTTAATGATATACAGGAGATCTCGAGCTTACTCACCATTTCACCAATAACTAAATTTGCAACAAATATGGATGAACGCTTTATCATGGGGAGAAAGTTGATGGTCAGGAGAAAGGAGAGATGAAAAAGATTAGTGAGATATTGAACCATACACTAAGATTGCCGAAATATAAAGGAGTGATATTTGAATATTACTTGACGGATGATGTTCAAACTTTCCTAGGGTGGCCCCAGTCGCATAGCCCGCCCCATCGGGACTACTCTAAAAGAGATGGCACTTTTGAGAAGATTAAAGAAAAACCCGTCATAGATCCAACCATGCTAAATCGCGTCGTTTCCGTGCGTGACGGAGACAATCATATCTCGTCAAGGTCACCGAGAAATTCCGAGACCTAATTCACTGTCGACCCTTTGGCGACGATCACTCTGTTAGGGCGGGACGACCACGCTTAACCAAAGTCACTAGAATTGATGGGTAAAGGTTGCGCACCTCGACTCTTCGACGCCCCCCCAACGACTGCCACCGCACCTAGTCCTATGCCCCGGAGATGTGGCCACGCCAAATTTAAGCCGAACTGGACGTCGGGAGGCCATATGATCTTGCATTTTAATGATCCGATACATACATAGTTTTCAGTATCTCTTCTCGCTGGCGCTATTTGAACACTATTATTATTAATTTTACTCAGAGATTATACTTTGGATTTGAGAAAAGCACTCGGTAATTATCGATTACGTCAAGCTTTGTATAATTGTGGGAATCGGATTCGCGATAGGTGTATGTTCGAGAGATATGATCGGTAGGTACCTGCAATAATATATGGTACGTTTTGTGATCATTCTCCTTAAGGCTCACACACGCAGCTAGATTCTATGTAAACGAAGTCATCTTTTGATTCGAGGTTGCGTACTGTTGAAGATAGATATCGTGATAAAGCTTAAATTGTATTAGGAGACATAAATCTAACGTTTCTGATAAGTGTTGAGGACATGGAATGTATTCGGTATCTGCGCAAAGACTAAACGATGAAGAAAGGAAGTGAAAAGAGAAACCAGCGAAACGACAGAGAGCTCTATATACCGCAAAGAGAGCTTAATACACGGGATATAGGATATCCCAGACGCCGACTCCGATCGGCCCGAAGGACCCTCAAACAGTCAAGCTTTACTAGCAGACCCGTATACCGGCCAAATGATCAAAAACCAATAAAAAACATGAACCCTAGGGGGTCTATAGATATATATCGTGTATATTTAGCAATAAGGTGTTCTACATTCGAGTGACATTTCGTGACTAAACTGCACGGTTATGTATGAGTAATCACTAATAATCTCTTTCGCTGCGGCTTTAAGCAGCTGCAATTTCTGTAAATCTAGATCGCTATATATGAAATCACTAGTATTATAATTTTATCGCGACCCTCATGGCGTAAAAAGGGGAGTGGTAGCTAAGTTACACTACATGTGGTTTAGTGATTTTCCACTATAAATGGCGCTCCAGGGCCATGGGCGTCTTATATCTGATCCCACGCTTCCATGAACGTAGCGTAAGTGAGAATAGGGGCGAATTTGGGCATAGGCTTGGGTTCGAGTTACTTTATCGCGAATTTGGATCCAGATAGGCTGTCTGTCTGGCGAGGTTTGATTACTTATGGCTATATATTTAGTTTTGGCGAGGAAAACAGCGACACTTTACTACATGTAATTAGTGGATATCGTGTTCTCATTTTTTAGAATCCTTAAATATGAGGATGTTAGCTCAATTGATCAAGGGCTGATAGCTCTACAGATAGAAACGTATGGAGCCGGATAAATTGTTCGGCGAACTACAGCCTCCTCTGCTGAAACTGATACCGTATGTACCCATGAAATACGACCTAGCTCTGCGCAGCTGCCCCGTAGCTTACGCAGGGGACGAGCTTCTAAATGGTCAATACTAATTGTCCATGATCAAAAGTTTGCGTGTTTTCGAGTTAGCAACCAAATAAGAGTTCGAAATGAAAGTCCACCAATCCTGGGGGGAAGAAATCGGAAGAAGTCGGAGAAAATATCTTTCAACCTACTAATCTAATTTCATACACCATAAACTTAATTTGTATTTTCTGGGGTTATAGAAAGCCTAGAAAAAACTCTGGGAAGATCTGAGCACAGACTGCGACAACTGAAGTTCGGCTGCAACTACACACACCACAAAAAGGTGGCCCTCTGACGCATATTCCTCCCATTTATTCCATCAGAATGGTGCTTTTGGCAGCTCTAAAAATATGAATACAATCAACATAGCATACAGATATTTTTTCGATATTTTTTCGATTTTTTCCCTCCAGGATTGATGGACTTTCATTTTGGGCTTTTGTTCGGTTGCTAACTCGAAAACATGCAAACTTTTGATCATGGACAATACTATATCAGGTTTAACTCAGGGTAAAACTGGGTCGTATTTCACGAGTACATACGGTATTAGGAGCTACTAATTTTTGGCGTGTTTTGGTCACTATTTCCTATAGTCTTAGGACACGCGTTATAAGGCACTGGGCAGATTATCTGGGACCTAGAGGGTATGGTTTATGATTGGCTGGAATTCGATATGTTTCAGCTGCGGAGTACTGCGCGTGCGTCTGCAGCTGGCTACTATGCAACGAGCTTGGATGTATAAACTTACTGTACAGTCGCTCCCGGTCACTCGACGAAACTGGCCAGTTGACGAACAAGGGTCCGTAAAGGCGAAAGTTGGGTGCTTAGCCACTGGCAAACACACAAGGAAAGTTCGGTTCCTTGGTAACCAACATCCCTGGTCGTCAACTGGCCAGTTTCGTCGAGTGATCGGGAGCGACTGCAGTCAGCATTATACCCTGCTAGCCAATGCTTGAACTGAGCCGGTCTAACCGAAATCTGTCTGATCCTGTCCTTATAATTATCGTTGTAAAATATATATAGTGGACCAAGGCTAAAACCTGTACCGGAGGTGGAACCAGGGAGGAGGTGGCAACCGAATCCCGAGCGCCAAGACTCCGAGTGATCGCTGGTGATCATGTCTCACGGTTGAGTCCCTTGTTTAAGCCCTTCGGTATCCCCGGAGGTGAGCAGTGCTACTTAAGCGAGGTATCAACACGTTCAAAGAGTGCAGGGTTTTCTACAGGTCCTACGATGGATATACTTCAAGGCGAAGTATCGGCGGTGGTTCACAGCGACAGCGAGGATTCTGAAGTAGAATCGAAGTGAGATTATAACTTGATACAAGAGAAGTGAAACGAGAACGTTGCTTAAAGAAAGAAGAAGAAGAAGAAGAAGAAGAAGAAGGTACAATGACAACTAGAATCCGTCTCTTAAATACCCCACTTTTATTACTCCAAAACGCATACCCGAACGTAACCGAACAATAACAAAGACATTATTTACCCTAACCGAAACCATTACAACCAACACATTATCCCCAACCCGTTATCCGTTCCCATCTGTGAAAGTAGCTCCCCCTCTCAAGCGTGAGCTCCTGCGAACAGTAGGCACTTGAATTGTCATAGTAGCGAGGAAGGTGTCCAGGGCCGCAGTATCCTTAAGATCTTCAGCAGGTTCCCAGGTAGGATGAGCATAGCCTGTCCATTCCACAAGGTATTGGAGTTGTCCTCGATGAGTACGGGTATCCAATATTTTCTCAATGTAATACTCCTCCTGATCGTTAACAATAACAGGCATGGGAGGAGGTATAATTTGTCCTGGGAGAGCATCGTTTTCATGGATAAGAACCGGGTATTGGGTTAGGACGGTTAGGGAAGTTACGAAGGATTTTCTTTGAGTATAATGTCTTTGTTTTTCGGTTATGTTTCGGCTGTTGCTAGATGGCTGTTTGTGTTACGAGAAAGCGGGTATTTAAACGGAGGATTTTGGTCGTTTGTGTTTTCTTTCTCTTTCTTCCTTAAGCAACGTTCTCGTTACCTTCTGCTGTAAAATTATTGAAATACTATCTCGATTCTATCTCAGAGTCCCCGCTGTCGCCGTTTTCCTCGCCGCACTTATCTCGCCTTGAGATAAAGACATCCTCGTAGAACTTGTAGAACACGCTGCACTCTTCAAACGTGTTGTCACCTCGCTTAAGTAGCACTGCTCACCTTCAGGGATACTGAAGGACTTAACTCGAGGCACAACCGTGAGATTACGTTGCTTCCAACATCTACACCTTCTACCACCCGATCTATACAGAACCTCCCAACGTTATCATGGAAGGAGCCGCCGTCGCTGCGAAACGATTCCCCACCAGGGAAGCCTTCGCCCAAGCCTACAGAGAAGACCCCGCCGAGCTCTATAATGAGCTCAAGGACCTAAACCAAGCCCTGGAAGATCAAATTGATGTCCTCCAGGAAAGCGAACGAGAGAATGAGGTCAAACTCAACACAGCTCGTATTCAGACCGACAATGCCCTCTCAAGGGGCGAGGTTTATCTTCAAGCTCTCAGGTATCCCCCGAGATAAGCAGTGCTACTTGAAGGGAAAACTAAGCGACGAGAGTGTTTATGAGGTTCCACAGGCTCTACGGAGTGTTCAAGTATAGAGGACTTGAGGACGGCGACAGCGTAAGGTTATGTGATATAACCGAGGTTTGTATTGTGAAATACAAGAGTGTACGATAGAAGACGTTGCTTAAAGAGAGAAGAAGGAAAAGTACAACAAGAGGGGAAAACCCTTCGCTTATATACCCACAATCCACCTCTTTGATGACAAATCGTATGACTCATTGTAACGAAAACCAAGGAAACATATCGAACAAAATAACAAAGCAACACGATCAAATATCCATACCATCCATTAGGCGACCCAACAACCATCCATGAAATGCCCTCCGCCACGCCGCAGAACAAGACCAACGGGTCACAGAAACCGCTAATCTCATCGCCCGATTACGGCAGGAACGAAACGAGGCTCGAGCCACCATCCAAGCACCCCCCGCTCCTCCCAATTTGAGCGCCACCCCACCTCCAACAAACTCCCACCGCTCGGAAAGAATGCCAGATCCAGAAAAGTTTGATGGATCTAGAACCAAGCTCCCCGGCTTCATCCTACAACTACGGTCTAAGCTAACCGTCAACCGAGATCGTTTCGCAAACGAAACTACGATGATCCTCTACACCATTAACCGACTAGAAGGAGCAGCTCTGGAGCAGGTTCGTCACACGGTCCTCCCTTCCGGCCTCACCACTTGGACTAGTGCAGAACAACTCATCGCCGCCCTGGAAACCGCTTTCGGAGATCCAGATCCAACAGGTACTGCTCGACGAGAACTTCACCAACTCCGTCAGGGAAAACGCGACTTCTCAGTGTATCTAGCCGACTTCCAAAGAATTATGGGACAACTCAACTTCGATGAAAACTCGAAAATGGACGCCCTAGAACATGGCATGTCTGAAGAGCTAAAAGAAGCCATGGTGTTCGCACCCATCGCCCCTGCCACTCTTCCGGAAATGATCCTCACCCTCACCCGTCTAGATAACCGTATCCGAGCTCGCAAGGCAGAGAAACGGGGAAACGCCCATGATAATATGGGTCAATTCAACGCTCCCGCAGCCTTCACTCCCGCTTCCTCCTTTACCCCAGGAGGATTAGCTCCGATGGACCTATCTTTTGGCCGCACCAGCAATATCTCTCGCCCCCCGCAGGATCAACGGTACACAATGGTTAATGGAAGAAGGAAGCTCTCGGAGGAAGAGAAACAGTGGCGTCGCACCACTGGGAAATGCATGTTTTGCGCCGCCCCTGACCATTCGTATGCCAACTGCCCCTCCGCTCCCAAGAAACCTACTATGAGGGGAGCCCTAACCGCACCGCCCGCCATTCGTACGCCTCCCGCTTCCTCGCTCCCACCGCCCCCTCTTCCTCCTCAGTTTTTTGCGCTAGAATCAGCAGACTCTTCCAACGAGTCTTTAAACTAGTCCAACCAAGGCTGATCAGTGACCCTGCCTTGGTTCCCATTTCTTTACCTTTGTCGGTTTTTTCTATCTCGGGTTTTTCAGTGTCGGATACATGCGTGGAGGAACAATTGGATGGGGAACATTTTGTTGTATCTTGTAACATTTCCCATAACAATAAAATTATCAAAACTCACGCACTATTGGACACTGGAGCCTCGGGATTCGCCTTCATTGATAAAGACTTTGCGAGTCACCACTCCCTACCTCTTTTACCCCTAAAAACCCCTCGGCAACTTGAAGTAATAGATGGTCGCCCAGTTTCGTCAGGAGACATCACCCATATTACTAATATCAACCTCTCCATCCAACAACACCAAGAACAAGCCCCCTGCTTCGTCACCCGACTAGGACACTACCCCCTAGTTCTAGGAATTCCATGGATGAATTATCACGATGTCCAACTCCGCTTCGCTCAAAAACGCATTGAGTTTAATTCTAAACTCTGCACCACCCATTCGTTATCTGTTTCGCGCGCAGCCTATGCATCGATTGTAGCCCCCCCTAAGCTGAACCTATCCTTTATCAACGCCGCTAGTTTCAGAACTCTCACCCGAAAACACTCCTCCCAAGCCTATGCAATGTCACTGTACGAAATTAACAAAATCATCGATGACAAGACAACCAAGGAGGAATGGAGAGCGAGAATCCCTACGGAATATCATGACTTTCTGGATATGTTCGATAAAAAGAAAGCCCAAGGATTACCCCCACGCCGCTCGTATGACCACAAGATACAACTGATGGAAGGAAAAGATGCCCCTTTCGGACCCCTCTATGGAATGTCTCGAGAAGAGCTTATCGTCTTGAAGAAATACATTGAAGACAATCTTGAGAAGGGATTCATTCGGGCCAGTTCCTCTCCAGCCGGATCCCCCGTCCTATTTGTCAAAAAAGCTGACGGTTCCCTACGACTCTGTGTGGACTACCGAGGCCTTAATGTTATTACCGTTAAGGATCGCTATACCTCTCCCCTCATCCGCGAAACCCTAGACCGACTTGCAAAGGCACAATGGTATACCAAACTAGACCTCCGCGACGGTTACCACCAAGTACGCATCGCCGAGGGAGATGAGTGGAAGACAGCCTTTCGCACCCGCTACGGCTTATATGAATACCAAGTCATGCCGTTCGGCTTGACCAACGCCCCGGGAACCTTCCAACGATTCGTTAATGATTGCCTCACCGAGTACCTGGATATTTGTTGTACAGCCTACCTCGATGATATCCTAATCTATAGTGATACCTTCGCGGAGCATCAGGTCCATGTACGAAAGGTACTTCAGACACTCAAGAATAACGATATTTTGCTCAAACCGGAAAAATGCGAATTCGAGGTACAGACGACCAAGTACCTAGGCCTCATTCTTACCCCCAACGGCATTAAGATGGACGAAGAGAAACTAAAAGCAGTAAGGGAATGGGGTACACCTAAGAGCGTCAAAGACGTACAAGCTTTTCTAGGCTTTGCTAATTTTTACCGTCGTTTCATTCTCGGTTTTTCCAAGCTTGCCTCCCCTCTCACGGCCCTAACAAAAAAAGTTATTATTTTTGAATGGACAGTAGAAGCGGATATTGCCTTCGAGAACCTGAAACATGCCTTCACCACCGCTCCAATCCTCATCCACTTTGATCCTGACAAGAAAATCATTGTGGAAACCGACGCCTCCGACTTCGTATCTGGAGGAGTGCTATCCCAATACGATGACGCTGGAATTCTACACCCAGTCGCATTCTTCTCGAAAAAGCATTCACCTGCTGAATGCAATTATGAAATTTACGACAAGGAACTGCTGGCTATCATCCGAGTATTCGAAGAATGGCGCCCGGAGCTCGAAGGTTCCAAACACCCCATTGACGTAATCAGCGACCATAAAAATCTCGAATATTTTATGAGTACGAAACAGTTAAACCGACGTCAAGCACGATGGGCCGAATATCTTTCCCGCTTTGACTTTGTAATTACCTATCGCCCAGACAGTCAAGGAGGAAAACCAGACGCATTAACCAGAAGATCAGGAGATCTTCCCAAGGAAGGGGATGAACGGTTGGCACACCAAAGCCAAGTGGTATTGAAGAAGGAAAATGTGGACCCTAAGCTAAGTTTGTTGTCGGCTTCTTTGTCAAATGAAGCCGCTGAACTGGACGCCCCCCTACAAAAACTCTTCCAAAACGGATTGGTTACTGACAAATTTCCGGAGAGAATACTTTTAGCGTTAAGGAATAAAGATCAACAATCAAAGGAGATCACCTTAAGCGAGTGTACCAACGAAAACGGAAGACTATGCTACCGAGGACGTATTTATGTTCCAGACTCCGACCCTCTACGCTTAGAACTCATCAAAAGGCACCATGATGTACCAGCCGCAGGCCACCCAGGAAGAGATAAAACATTTGAACTCCTGGATAGAAACTTCTATTGGCCCAAGATGAGGGAATCAGTCGCTCGTTACGTACGGAACTGCCATACCTGCCAGAAAGCTAAACCAGTCACTCAACGTACTTCGGGAGTACTCCGCCCCTTACCTATCCCGCAACGACCCTGGCAGGAAATCTCGATGGACTTTGTCACAGGCCTTCCCGAGTCTAATGGCTACGATGCGATCATGGTAATTGTTGACAGATTATCGAAAATGCAACACCTTATTCCATGCAATACTACTGTTAATTCACGAGATGTCGCTGATCTTTACCTGCAACATGTCTGGAAATTGCATGGCCTACCTACGCATACTACCTCCGATCGTGGCACCCAATTCACGGCCCACTTCTGGAAAGAGCTTTGTCAACGTCTCGGGATACAAGCCCGAATGTCTACTGCTTTCCATCCAGAAACGGACGGACAAACAGAACGACTAAATGCGGTAATGGAGCAATATCTTCGATCCTATGTGACTTACCAACAAGAGGACTGGAGCAGATGGCTACCAATGGCAGAATTCTCCGCAAATAATCAAGAGTCGGCAAGCACGAAAGTATCTCCCTTCCTTGCTAATTACGGTTATCACCCTCGGTTTGACACCGCTCTTACTCCCCCGGCAAATACCCCTCAAAGTCAAGATGCCACCGCCTTCGCAAGCAGGATGCAGGAACTGTATGATTATCTTAGGACACAAATCAGAGCCGCGCAGGATATCCAAGAAACTGCTACGAATAAACATCGGACACCTGCCCCGGCATACCAAATCCAAGACCAAGTCTTCGTGTCGATGAAGAATATTAGGACAAATCGTAACGCTCGAAAACTGGACTGGAAATGGATGGGTCCTTATGCAGTGAAAAGGATTATTTCCCCCTTCACGTACGAAATAGATCTCCCCTCATCGGTCAAATACCATCCTGTCTTTCACGTTTCCCTTCTTAAGCCTGCTCCTAATGATGCCCTCCCGGGACAAATTATTCCTCCTCCAGCCCCTATTATTGTTAACGAGCAAGAGGAATACTATATTGAAAAAATCCTCGATCAACGCAACCATCGAGGACAACTCCAATACCTCGTAGAGTGGACTGGATATGCTCACCCAACATGGGAACCGGCTGAAGATCTGCAGGATACGTCTGCCCTTGATATATTCCTCGCCGAAACGACTATCGCTCCTTCTAAGGTTCGCAGGAGCTCACGCTTGAAGAGGGGAGCTACTTTCATGGATAAGAACCGGGTATTGGGTTAGGACGGTTAGGGAAGTTACGAAGGATTTCCTTTGAGTATAATGTCTTTGTTTTTCGGTTATGTTTCGGCTGTTGCTAGATGGCTGTTTGTGTTACGAGAAAGCGGGGTATTTAAACGGAGGATTTTGGTCGTTTGTGTTTTCTTTCTCTTTCTTCCTTAAGCAACGTTCTCATTACCTTCTGCTGTAAAATCATTGAAATACTATCTCGATTCTATCTCAGAGTCCCCGCTGTCGCCGTTTTCCTCGCCGCACTTATCTCGCCTTGAGATAAAGACATCCTCGTAGAACTTGTAGAACACGCTGCACTCTTCAAACGTGTTGTCACCTCGCTTAAGTAGCACTGCTCACCTTCAGGGATACTGAAGGGCTTAACTCGAGGCACAACCGTGAGAATCGTTGGCGGCAGGCTTTAATAGAGAGACATGGAAAACAGGATGGTACTTAACAGATGAAGGAAGGTCAATCTCGTACGCAAAGGGTGACACTATTTTTTTAACCGGGTAGGGTCCCATCCATTTCCAGTCCAATTTTCGGGCATTTCGTATTGTCCTAATATTCTTCATTGACACGAAGACTTGATTACCGACTTGATAGGCAGGGGCTGGCGTACGGTGTTTATTGGTTGAGGTTTCCTGGATATCCTGGGCCGTTCTTATCTGTGTTTTAAGATAGTCATAAAGTTCTTGCATATACTGACTGAACGAAGCTGCATCTAGGCTTTGCGGGGTTTTCTGGACTGGAAGGAGGGAGGTATCGAAGCGAGGATGATAGCCGTAATTAGCGAAGAAGGGGGATACTTTGGTACTAGCGGAATCCTGATTATTCGCTGAGAATTCTGCCATTGGTAACCACTTGCTCCAGTCTTCTTGCTGATAGGATACGTAGGAGCGTAAATACTGCTCCATAACCGCGTTTAATCGTTCCGTTTGTCCATCAGTTTCCGGATGGAAGGCGGTAGACATTCGGGCTTGAATTCCTAGGCGTTGGCAGAGTTCCTTCCAGAAATTGGCCGTGAATTGGGTGCCTCGATCTGATGTAATATGCGTTGGTAATCCGTGAAGTTTCCATACGTGTTGGAGATACAAATCAGCAACATCCCTAGAGTTGACCGTGGTATTACAGGGAATTAGGTGGCGCATTTTCGACAAGCGATCTACTACCACCATAATAGCATCATAACCATCAGATTCTGGAAGTCCCGTAACAAAATCCATCGAGACTTCCTGCCATGGGCGATTGGGGATTGGTAATGGGCGTAGGACACCTTGTGTACGTTGGGTGACCGGTTTGGCTTTTTGACAGATATGGCAGTTGCGTACATAGTGACTGATTGATTCTCTCATCTTTGGCCAGTAAAATCTTCGACTTATAAGCTCAAAGGTTTTGTCTCGTCCGGGGTGTCCTGCAGCGGGGGCATCATGATGTCTCTTGATGAGCTCTAGGCGAAGGGGGTCGAAGTCTGGGATATAAAAACATCCTCGATAGCATAGCTTATTGTTTTCCTTGGTACACTCGCTGAGGGTGATTTCCTTTGACTGTTGTTCCTTATTTTCCAGTGCTAGGAGTATTTTTTCAGGGAACTTATCAGCAATATATCCTTCTTGAAAGAGGTTTTCCAGGGGGGCGTCCAATTCAGCGGCTTCATTTGACAAAGAAGCCGACAACAAACCTAGCTTAGGGTTTATATTTTCTTTCTTTAGCACCACCTGACTTTGGTGTGCTAACCGTTCATCCCCTTCCTTGGGGAGATCTCCTGATCTTCTGGTCAAAGCATCCGGTTTACCTCCTTGGCTCCCTGGTCGGTATGTGATCACGAAATCGAAGCATGATAGGTATTCGGCCCATCTAGCTTGTCGACGGTTAAGTTGCTTGGTACTCATGAAGTATTCAAGGTTTTTATGGTCGCTGATCACATCGATGGGGTGTTTTGATCCTTCCAGTTCAGGGCGCCATTCCTCGAATACTTGGATGATGGCCAATAGTTCCTTGTCATAGATCTCGTAGTTGCACTTAGCAGGGGAGTGTTTCTTCGAGAAATAAGCTACCGGGTGTAGGACGCCGTTATCATCATACTGGGAGAGTACGCCTCCGGATACGAAGTCGGAGGCGTCAGTTTCGACGATGATTTTTTTATCAGGGTCGAAGTGTATTAAGATGGGGGCGGTAGTGAAGGCGTGTTTCAAGTTCTCGAAAGCTATGTCTGCTTCAATTGTCCATTCGAATGTGATGCCTTTCCGTGTAAGGGCAGTGAGAGGTGCTGCAAGTTTAGAAAAACCTAGGATAAAGCTTCGGTAGAAGTTTGCGAATCCTAGGAAGGCTTGTACATCCTTCACACTTTTCGGGGTATTCCATTCTCGGACTGCTTTGAGTTTCTCCTCGTCCATCTTGATGCCATCGGGGGTGAGGATGAGGCCTAAGTACTTGGTCGTTTGTACCTCAAATTCACATTTCTCTGGCTTGAGTAGGATGTCGTTGTTCTTAAGCGTCTGAAGTACCTTTCGTACATGAATCTGATGCTCCGCGAAGTTATCGCTATAGATTAGGATATCATCAAGGTAGGCTGTGCAGAAAATGTCTAGGTATTCAGTTAGGCAGTCATTAACAAAGCGTTGGAATGTTCCTGGGGCGTTGGTTA
Organism: Gyromitra esculenta; assembly: GCA_038503075.1. Lineage (NCBI taxonomy): Eukaryota > Fungi > Ascomycota > Pezizomycetes > Pezizales > Discinaceae > Gyromitra > Gyromitra esculenta. Next base: position 2,300,091 of record JBCAML010000001.1, read on the forward strand.
ATCCGAAGGGCATGACTTGGTACTCATAGAGGCCATAGCGGGTGCGGAAAGCGGTTTTCCATTCATCCCCTTCCGCAATGCGTACTTGATGATAGCCGTCCCGGAGGTCTAGCTTGGTATACCATTGGGCCTTTGCTAATCGATCTAGAGTTTCTCAAATAAGGGGAGAGGTATAGCGATCCTTAACCGTAATTGCGTTCAGGCCTCGGTAGTCAACACATAGCCGAAGGGATCCATCAGCTTTCTTAACAAAAAGTACAGGGGATCCGGCAGGGGAAGAGCTGGCGCGAATGAAGCCTTTGTCAAGGTTGTCCTCAATATACTTTTTTAGAACAATCAGTTCCTCTCGGGACATTCCGTATAATGGGCCGAATGGGGCATCTTTTCCTTCCATAAGTTGTATCTTATGGTCATATGTGCGGCGAGGAGGTAGTCCTTGAGCTTTCTTTTTGTCGAACATGTCCAGGAAGTCATGGTATTCTACAGGAATACGCGACTTCCATTCTTCCTTCGTTGTTTTGTCGTCTATGATTTTGTTAATTTCGTAGAGTGACATGGCATAGGCCTGTGAGGTTCGTTTTCTGGTGAGAGTCCTAAAACTGGCGGCACCGATAAACGACAGATTGAGCCTGGGGGGAGCGGGGATCGAGGAAGTGGACACGATAGGGGAGTGAGGGGCGCAGTGGGTGGTGCAGAGTTTAGAATTAAACTCAATGCGTTTGTTGGCAAAATGGAGGCGAACGTCATGGTGGTTCATCCATGGTATGCCTAAAACAAGGGGGTAGTGTCTCAAGGGGCAAGGTTTATCTTCAAGCTCTCAGGTATCCCCCAAGATGAGCAGTGCGACTTGAAGGGAAAACTAAGCGACGAGAGTATTCACGAGGTTCCACAGGCTCTACGAAGTGTGTCAAGTATAGAGGACTTGAGGGCGGCGACAGCGAAGGTTATGAAGTATAACCGAGGGTTGTATTGTAAAATACAAGAGTGTACTATAGAAGACGTTGCTTAAAGAAAGAAGAAGAAAAAGTACAACAGGAGGGGAAATCCCTTCGCTTATATACCACAATCCAACTCGTTCGATGACAAAGACTTGACTCATTGTAACGGAAACCCAAAGAAACACAAGGAACAACAACGTAACACAACAACCTCGTAACTCTATATCTGACGAACCAACGAAAACAGCTATCCATGAAAGTACCCCCTCCCTTATAATCGTGAGCTCCTGCGAACACTAACCAGACCTTCCTTGGGCTTGCTCGGATATCGTTGGTGAAAGACGTCCACTGCTTCAGTCTCCTTATGATAATCAGCTGGTTCCCACGTAGGTAAGGCATAACCTGTCCATTCAACCAGGTATTGCAGTTTTCCATGGCGAACACGAGAATCTAAAATACTCTCAATAAGGTATTCTTCATGGTCATTAACTTGGACCGGGGGTGGTGGTGGAATAATCTGACCCGGGAGTGGGTCAACAGGAGCCGCTTTGATTAGTGAAACATGAAATACCGGATGGTACTTCATTGACGTCGGTAGCTCTATCTCATATGCGTGCGCTGAAATCACTCGTTTAATCGGGAATGGGCCACTCCATTTCCAGTATAATTTTCTCAAGTTCCTTGTTGTCCTTATGTTCTTCATAGAGATGAAGACTTCATCCTTAACCTTGAACGAGGGAGCGGGAGTGCGATGCCGATTTGTACTAGATTCGAAGACATCTTGAGCAGTCTTCATCTGTACTCGCAGGAAGTCTCTGAGTTCTTCCATTTTAGAAGCGAAATCGTTGGCGTCAAGGGTCTGGGGGGAGCGATCATTAGGGATAACAGAGGTATTGAACCGGGGATGATAGCCGTAATTCGCGAAGAAGGGTGTAGCCTTAATACTAGCAGACTCTTGATTATTGGCAGCGAACTCGGCAATGGGTAGCCACTTCGACCAATCATCTTGCTGGTAAGACACATAGCAACGGAGGTATTGTTCCATTACGGCATTGAGGCGTTCAGTTTGTCCGTCAGTCTCTGGATGAAAAGAGGTGGACATACGGGCAGCAATATTCAGATGCTGGCAGAGATATTTCCAAAACTTCGCTGTAAACTGCGTTCCCCTATCAGAGGTTAAATGGGATGGGAGTCCGTGAAGTTTCCAGACATTTTGGAGGTACAATTCGGCGGTTTGTTCAGCGTTAACGGTAGTATTGCACGGGATAAGATGTCGCATCTTCGAGAGTCGGTCTACAACAACCATGATGGCGTCAAAGCCGTTAGACTCTGGGAGGCCCGTGACAAAGTCCATTGACAACTCTTCCCAGGGGCGGTTAGGGATTGGGAGTGGTTTTAGAACGCCATGGGTGCCGAGGGTGCTTGGTTTAGCTCGTCGGCAAATAAGGCAATTCCGGGTATATCGTCCAATATATTCCCTCATTTTTGGCCAATAGAAGTGTCTTGAGACGAGTTCGAAGGTCTTTTCTCGTCCCGGGTGGCCAGCGGAGGGAGCGTTATGATGTCGTTGTAGGATAAGGAGACGGAGGGGATCATGATCGGGGATATAGAGCTTTTGTCGATAGAAAAGATAGCCATTGACTTCAGCACAATCGCCTAATGTAATTTCCTTAGATTGTCGCTCGCCATTTCTAAGTGCTAGAAGAATTTTTTGTGGGAGCGGGTCAGCGTTATATCCCTGGTTCATTAATATTTTAAGGGAGGCATCCAATTCAGCGGGTTCATTTGATAAAGAACCCGAAAACAAACTCAGCTTAGGGTCTAAGTTCTTCTCCTTCAGGACTACTTGGTGCTGGTGTTGTAGTCTTTCATCCCCTTCTTCAGGGAGATCTCCTGATCTCTGAGTCAATGCGTCCGGCTTTCCTCCCTGTATTCCTGGTCTGTACGTAATAACAAAGTTGAAGCGTGAAAGGTATTCTGCCCATCTGACCTGTCTCCGATTCAATTGTTTGGTGGTCATAAAGTATTCCAAATTTTTATGATCCGTAATAACAGAGATAGGAAATTCAGATCCTTCGAGTTCCGGGCGCCATTCTTCAAAACAGCGGATAATGGCTAGTAACTCCTTATCGTAGATTTCATAGTTACATTCCGCAGGTGAGTGTTTCTTAGAGAAGAAAGCCACAGGGTGTAGTATGCCGTTATCATCGAGCTGAGAGAGAACGCCACCGGAGACGAAGTCAGAAGCATCGGATTCTACAAAGATCTTTTTTTGTGGATCAAAGTGAATAAGTACCGGTGCTTTAGTAAAGGCCTCCTTGAGATCTTCAAATGCGAGTTCGGCTTCGACTGTCCATTCAAAAATAATGCCTTTCTTAGTGAAGGCAGTAAGAGGTGCGGCGAGGCGGGAAAATCCTAAGATAAACCTTCGGTAGAAGTTTGCAAAACTTAGGAAAGCCTGAACGTCCTTGATGCATTTGGGTCGGTTCCATTCTCGTACAGCTTTGAGTTTGTCCTCGTCCATTTTAATTCCTTCAGGAGTGAGGATCAAGCCGAGGTACTTTATTGACTGAACGTGGAATTCACATTTCTCTGGTTTGAGAAGGATATTATTGGCTCTGAGAGCGTCCAGGACTTGTCTGACGTGGGTTTTATGTTCAACAAGGGTATCGCTGTAGATGAGGATATCATCAAGATAAGCGGTACAGAAGAGGTCTAGATATTCTCGGAGGGAATCATTGACGAAGCGTTGGAAGGTACCTGGTGCATTAGTGAGGCCGAATGGCATTACCATGTATTCGTAGAGGCCATATCGAGTTCTAAAGGCAGTTTTCCATTCTTCTCCTTCTGCAATACGGATTTGATGAAAGCCGTCTCTTAGGTCCAGCTTAGAGTACCATTGTGCTTTAGCGAGGCGGTCGAGGGTTTCCTTGATGAGCGGGGAGGTGTAGCGGTCTTTGACAGTGAGGGTGTTGAGACCTCGGTAGTCTACACAGAGACGCAGTGAACCATCAGGTTTCGCAGCAAAGAGAACGGGGGAGCCGGCGGATGATGAGCTTGCACGGATAAAACCTTTTTCTAGGTTGTCCTCGATATACTTCTTTAGGACCAGCAGTTCATCTCGTGACATACCATAGAGGGGGCCGAATGGTGGTTCTTTTCCTTCGTGGAGTGTGATCTTATGATCGTAGGGTCGGCGAGGGGGGAGCCTTTGAGCCTTGGTTTTGTCGAACATGTCTAGGTACTCATGGTATTCCGCAGGTATTCGTTGTCTCCATTCTTCCTTAGTAGTCTTGCTATCAAGAACTCTATTGATTTCGTAGAGAGACATGGAATAAACCTGGATACCTTTTTTCCTGGCAAGTGAGCGGAAGCTGGCGGCGCCAATAAAGGCAGCATTGAGCTTGGCAGGAGGAGGAATGGCGATTGCCGAGACGATGGGTTGCTGGGGGGCACAGTGGGTGGTGCAGAATTTAGAGTTAAATTCAATGCTTTTGTTTGCGAATTGTAGATGAACGTCATGGAGGTTCATCCAGGGAATACCGAGTACTAGGGGGTAATGACCTAGTTTGGTGACGAAGAAGGGAGCTTTTTCAGCATGTTATTGGATAGAGAGCTCTAGGTGACAAAGATGGGTGATGTCTCCTGAGGCAATTGTCCGTCCGTCGATGACTTCTAATTGGCGAGGGGTTTTGAGGGGAGATAGGGGCAGGGAATGGTGATGCACGAAATTTTCATCAATGAAAGCGAATCCTGAGGCTCCAGTGTCAAGAAGTGCGTGTGTTTTTATAATTTTATTTTGGTGGGTGAGACTACAAGAAACTACAAAGTGTTCCCCATCCAAATTATCCTCCACACACATATCCGACACTGAAAATCCTGAAATAGAAAACGCTGACAAAGGAGAAAAATGAACCAGAGCAGGGTCACTAGGCGACTCTGGTTGAACTAGTTTAAAGACTCAACTGAGTCTGCTGCGTCAAAGGCAGGGAAGCGAGGTGGCAAAGGTGGTGGAAAAACAGAAGGAGCAGGAGGAGCAGCGGCAGCGTTGATAACAGCTCCTCTCATGGCGGGACGTTTGGAGGCGGAGGGGCAGTTGGAAAAGATATGTCCCTCTCCGGCGCAAAATAGACAGCGGTTATTGGTTTGTCTCCATGCCTTTTCTTCGGGCGATAGCTTTCTCCTTCCGTTAACTTGAACGTAACGCTGTTCAGGAGCTGGGCGGGAAGTGGAGGTACGGCCAAAAGAGAGATCCATAGGGACAAGTCCTCCAGGAGCGAAGGAGGAGGAGGCGGGAGTAAAGGCGGCGGGGGCAGCGGCAGGGGCGGTGAATTGTCCCATGGTGTTGCGAGCAGCATTTTTCTTTTCTTCTCTTCTTGCTCGGATACGGTTATCTAGACGAAGGAGGAAGGCACAAAGGGAAGTGAAGGTGGTGGGAAAGTCGGCAACGGTCACTACTGCTTCTTTCAGCTCATCTGACATGCCGAACTCCAGAGCGTCGTTTTTTGCAGACTCATCATAGTTGAGACGTCCCATGATACGTTGGAAGTCGGCAAGGTAGGCAGAGAAGTCCCTCTTTCCTTGTCGGAGTTGATGTAGTTCGCGACGGGCGGTGCCGAGGGGGTCGGGGTCGCCAAAAGCTGTTTCCAGGGCGGTGATCAAGTCGGCGGCGGAGTTCCAGGTAGTGGTCCCATCAGGGAGTACTGAGTGACGGATTTGTTCGAGGGCGGCTCCCTCGAGGCGGCTGATAGCATACAATATCATGTTATTGTTGCTAGAGAATCGGTCGGCATTGACCGAGAGGTTGGAGCGCAGCTGTAAGACGAAACCGGGGAGCTTATCGCGAGACCCATTGAATTTATCTGGGTCAGGCATTTTGTCCGAGCGGCCTCCTTGGTTGGGGGCTGGTGGTGGTGGAGGGGACGGCGCAGGAGGTGGGGGGGCGATGTTGCGGAGGCGGGTGACTTCTGCCTCTGCGGCTTGCAGTTGAGATTGGCAAGTATTGAATCTTGCCGTCATATTGTTTCGTTCCTGTACAGCTTCTTCTAGCTGTAGGTCTGCGTACGTGAGGTTATCGACCCGTTGTTGATAATGGGATCGAATTTCCTCATAGGCAGAGGCGAGATCGGCATTGGCGGCAGCTTGGAAGTTCTCGAAAGTTGGGAAAGTCCAGGGGGCGGGGGCGGGATTACTCGTGGCGGCGTTGATGTTTTTGTAGCAGCGCGGGAAAGTGGGGTAGAGGGTGTGGATGAGGAAGCAACGTAATCTCAAGGGGCAAGGTTTATCTTCAAGCTCTCAGGTATCTCCCAAGATGAGCAGTTTTCATGGATGGTTGTTGTGTTGATCGATCGGATATATGGGTATATGGTTGTTACGTTTTGTTGTTGTTCTTTATGTTTCTATGGGTTTCCTGTTACAATGAGTCATGTCTTTGTCATCGAAAGAGTTGGAATATGGTATATAAGCGAAGGGATTTCCCCTCTTGTTGTACTTTTCCTTCTTCTCTCTTTATGCAACGTCTTCTATTGTACACTCACATATAAACCTTCGATTACACCTCGTAATCTTTCGCCGTCGCCGTCTTCAAGTCATCATAACTTGAACCATTCGTAGAGCCTGTAGAATCCTTGCACTCTCTCCTGTCGTTAGTTTCTCGTTCAAGTAGCACTGCTTATCTCGGGGGATACCTGAGAGCTTGACGAGAATCTCGCTCCTTGAGATTACGTTGCTTCCCTATCTACACCCTCTACCAACACCCATCTACTTTTGACGACACCATGAGCAATCCTGCCCCCGCCCCCTGGACCTTCCCAACGTTTGAGAACTTCCAGGCCGCCGCCAACGCCGACCTCGCCTCCGCTTATGAAGAAATTCGTTCCCACTACCAACAGCGGGTCGACAACCTCACGTACGCAGACCTTCAGCTTGAGGAAGCTACTCAAGAAAGGAACAATATGACGGCAAGATTCAACACTTGCCAATCCCAACTACAAGCAGCCGAAGCAGAAGTCGCCCGCCTCCTTAATGCCGCTCCCCCACCACCTGCGCCCTCTCCACCACCGCCTCCTGCCCATACACAAGGAGGCCGTTCAGACAAAATGCCCGACCCAGATAAATTTAATGGGTCCCGCGACAAACTTCCCGGGTTCGTCCTACAACTCCGATCAAAACTCTCGGTTAACGCCGACCGCTTCTCCAGTAGCAACAATATGATATTGTATGCTATTAGCCGTCTTGAGGGAGCCGCCCTCGAGCAAATCCGACACTCTGTCCTCCCTGACGGGACTACCACCTGGAACAACGCCGCCGAATTGATTACTGCCCTCGAGACTGCCTTCGGCGACCCCGACCCACTAGGAACCGCTCGCCGCGAACTGCACCAGCTCCGACAAGGGAGACGAGATTTCTCTGCTTATCTTGCCGACTTCCAGCGGATCATGGGAAAGCTAAATTACGACGAGTCAGCCAAAAACGACGCCCTGGAATTCGGAATGTCAGATGAATTAAAAGAGGCTGTAGTGACCGTCGCCGATTTCCCCACCACTTTTACTTCCCTCTGTGCCTTCCTCCTCCGCTTAGATAACCGCATCCGAGCAAGAAGAGAAGAGAAGAAGAACAATGCCCGTAACACCATGGGACAATTCACCGCACCCGCTGCCGCCCCCGCCGCCTTCACCCCTGCCTCCTCCTCATTCGCCCCAGGAGGACTTGCCCCCATGGACCTATCCTTCGGTCGAACCTCTACCTCCCGCCCTGCTCCTGAACAACGCTATGTTCAGATCAACGGGAGAAGGAAGCTATCGCCCGAAGAGAAAACATGGAGGCAGACCAATAACCGTTGTCTGTTCTGCGCTGGAGAAGGACACATCTTCTCCAACTGCCCCTCCGCCTCCAAACGCCCTGCCATGAGAGGAGCCGTCACTAACGCCGCCACCGCTCCTCCTGCTCCTTCTGTTTTTCCACCACCTTTGCCACCTCGCTTCCCTGCCTTCGACGCAGCAGACTCAGTAGAGTCTTTAAACTAGTTCAACCAGAGTCGCCTAGTGACCCTGCTCTGGTTCCGTCTTTTCCTTTGTCAGCGTTCTCTATTTCTGGGTTCTCAGTGTCGGATGTGTGTGGAGGAAGATTTGGATGGGGAACATTTTGTAGTTTCATGTAACCTTTCCCACCAAAATAAAGTTATAAAAACACACGCACTTCTTGACACTGGAGCCTCAGGGTTCGCTTTCATTGATGAAAACTTTGTGCGTCACCATTCCCTACCATTGTCTCCCCTTAAAACCCCTCGCCAATTGGAAGTCATTGACGGCCGAACAATTGCTTCGGGAGACATTACCAATCTCTGCCATGTGGAGCTTTCCATTCAACAACATAATGAAAAAGCTCCTTTTTTCGTCACCAAGCTAGGACACTACCCCCTAGTGCTCGGTATCCCGTGGATGAACCTCCATGACGTTCACCTACAATTCGCCAATAAAAGCATTGAATTCAACTCTGAATTCTGCACCACCCACTGTGCCCCTAAACAACCTATTGTTTCCGTCGCCGCCATCTCGCCTCCAGTTAAGCTTAACGCCGCTTTTATCGGAGCCGCCAGTTTCCGCATGCTCGCTAGAAAAAAGGGTATTCAGGTCTATTCAATGTCTCTATATGAGATAAACAAAGTCCTTGATAGCAAAACTACTAAAGAGGAATGGAGACAAAGAATACCCGTTGAGTACCACGAATACCTGGACATGTTCGATAAAGCAAAAGCCCAAGGACTTCCCCCCCGTCGCCCCTACGATCACCGTATTACTCTCCACGAAGGCAAGGAACCACCATTCGGCCCCCTCTACGGTATGTCACGGGATGAACTTCTAGTTCTTAAGAAGTACATCGAAGACAACCTAGAAAAAGGCTTTATTCGCGCCAGCTCTTCCTCCGCCGGCTCCCCAGTCCTTTTCGCTGCAAAACCTGATGGATCACTCCGCCTTTGTGTCGACTATCGTGGCCTTAATGCTCTTACTATCAAAGACCGATACACCTCCCCCCTAGTCAAGGAAACCCTGGATCGTCTTGCAAAAGCACAATGGTACTCAAAGCTTGATTTTCGTGACGGTTTCCATCAAATTCGTATCGCCGAAGGAGAAGAGTGGAAGACAGCCTTCCGAACACGGTATGGCTTATATGAATACATGGTGATGCCATTCGGCCTGACCAACGCCCCCGGTACCTTCCAACGCTTCGTCAATGACTCCCTCCGAGAATATTTGGACCTCTTTTGTACGGCTTACCTCGACGATATTCTTATCTACAGCGATACCCTCGCCGAACACAAGATACACGTCCGACAGGTCCTTGATGCCTTAAAAGCTAATAATATCCTTCTCAAACCCGAAAAGTGCGAATTTCATGTACAATCCATCAAATACCTCGGCCTGATCCTAACACCCGAAGGCATTAAAATGGACGATGATAAACTCAAAGCCGTCCGGGATTGGAATCGTCCAAAGTCGGTCAAGGATGTACAAGCCTTCCTTGGTTTTGCAAATTTTTACCGACGATTCATCCTAGGGTTCTCCCGATTGGCTGCCCCCCTTACTGCTTTTACAAGAAAGGGTGTTGTCTTTGAATGGACAGTCGAAGCAGAACTCGCGTTTGAAGCCCTGAAGGATGCCTTTACTAAAGCCCCCGTCCTCATCCACTTCGACCCTCGAAAGAAAATCTTTGTGGAATCCGATGCGTCCGACTTCGTCTCCGGTGGTGTACTCTCCCAACTCGACGATAACGGTGTACTCCATCCTGTAGCCTTCTTCTCCAAAAAGCATTCACCAGCTGAATGTAACTACGAGATTTATGATAAGGAACTTCTCGCGATTATATGCTGTTTTGAAGAATGGAGACCAGAGCTTGAAGGATCCGAACTACCCATCTCAGTTATTACTGATCATAAGAATTTGGAATATTTTATGACCACTAAACAACTTAATCGACGACAAGTCAGATGGGCCGAATACCTCTCACGTTTTGACTTCGTCATTACCTATAGACCGGGAGTACAAGGAGGAAAACCAGATGCACTGACTCGGAGATCGGGAGATCTCCCTGAAGAAGGAGATGAAAGACTACAACACCAACATCAGGTAGTCTTGAAGGAAAAGAATCTCGACCCTAAGCTGAGTTTGTTTTCGGGTTCTTTATCAAATGAACCCGCTGAATTGGACGCCCCCCTCAAAACTTTGATGAACCACGGATATATTGCTGACCCGTTCCCACAAAAAATCTTATTAGCACTTAAGAATGGCGAACGACAATCCAAGGAAATTACCTTAGGCGATTGTACCGAGATAAATGGTCACCTCTTTTATCGACAAAAGCTCTATATCCCTGACCACGACCCTCTTCGCCTTTTCATCCTGCAAAGATATCATGATGCCCCCTCTGCTGGCCACCCAGGACGTGAAAAATCCTTCGAACTCATCTCTAGGCAATTTTATTGGCCTAAAATGAGAGAGTACATTGGACGATATACTCGAAACTGTCATATCTGCCGACGAGCAAAGCCCAATACACTTGGTACTCATGGTGTTCTCAAACCCCTTCCAATTCCTAACCGCCCCTGGGAAGAGTTATCAATGGATTTCGTTACTGGCCTCCCTGAATCCAATGGCTTCAATGCAATAATGGTTGTGGTAGACAGACTATCGAAAATGAGACACTTAATCCCCTGTGATACAACAGTCAATGCCGAGCAAACAGCAGAACTTTACCTTCAAAACGTTTGGAAACTCCACGGACTACCTTCCCATATTACTTCGGATAGGGGAACGCAGTTTACCGCTAAGTTTTGGAAACATCTCTGCCAACGTCTGAATATCTCCGCTCGGATGTCAACGTCTTTCCACCCAGAAACAGATGGTCAAACCGAACGTCTTAATGCCGTTATGGAACAATATCTTCGTTGCTATGTTTCGTACCAACAAGACGACTGGGCAAAATGGCTACCGATTGCGGAGTTCGCCGCTAATAACCAAGAGTCGGCCAGTACGAAGGTTACACCCTTTTTCGCTAACTACGGTTACCATCCTCGCTTCGATACCTCCGTTGTCTCCAATGACCGATCCCCTCAGACCCTCGATGCCAATGACTTCGCCGCTAAGATGGAAGAACTTAGAGACTTCCTTCGAGTTCAAATGAGATCAGCACAAGATATTTTCGAGACCAGCGCTAACCGGCACCGTACTCCCGCCCCCTCGTTCAAAGTCAATGATCTTGTCTTCATATCTATGAAGAACATGAGGACGACTAGGAATTCAAGGAAATTGGACTGGAAATGGAGTGACCCCTTCCCCGTGAAACGAATAATCTCTGCGCATGCCTATGAAATAGACCTGCCATTGTCCATGAAATACCATCCAGTATTTCACGTTTCACTAATCAAAGCAGCTCCTACCGATCCACTCCCTGGTCAAATCGTTCCACCGCCTCCACCCGTCCAGGTAAATGATCATGAAGAATACCTTGTCGAAGGTATACTGGACTCTCGCCTCTATCGAGGAAAGCTCCAATTTTTAGTCGAATGGACAGGATATGCATTGCCCACTTGGGAACCGGCGGAGTATCATGAAGAGACGGAAGCGGTAGATTCTTTTTACCAACGGTATCCGGATAAACCCAGGAAAGAAGAGGTTAGTGTTCGCAGGAGCTCACGGTTGTGAAGGGGGGGCTACTTTCATGGATGGTTGTTGTGTTGATCGATCGGATATATGGGTATATGGTTGTTATGTTTTGTTGTTGTTCTTTATGTTTCTATGGGTTTCCTGTTACAATGAGTCATGTCTTTGTCATCGAAAGAGTCGGAATTTGGTATATAAGCGAAGGGATTTCCCCTCTTGTTGTACTTTTCCTTCTTCTCTCTTTAAGCAACGTCTTCTATTGTACACTCACATATAAACCTTCGATTACACCTCGTAATCTTTCGCCGTCGCCGTCTTCAAGTCATCATAACTTGAACCATTCGTAGAGCCTGTAGAATCCTTGCACTCTCTCCTGTCGTTAGTTTCTCGTTCAAGTAGCACTGCTTATCTCGGGGGATACCTGAGAGCTTGACGAGAATCTCGCTCCTTGAGAGCAGTGCGACTTGAAGGGAAAACTAAGCGACGAGAGTATTCACGAGGTTCCACAGGCTCTACGAAGTGTGTCAAGTATAGAGGACTTGAGGGCGGCGACAGCGAAGGTTATGAAGTATAACCGAGGGTTGTATTGTAAAATACAAGAGTGTACTATAGAAGACGTTGCTTAAAGAAAGAAGAAGAAAAAGTACAACAGGAGGGGAAATCCCTTCGCTTATATACCACAATCCAACTCGTTCGATGACAAAGACTTGACTCATTGTAACGGAAACCCAAAGAAACACAAGGAACAACAACATAACACAACAACCTCATACCTCTATATCTGACGAACCAACGAAAACAGTTATCCATGAAATAGTGCCCCAGTTGAGTGACGAAGCAAGGGGCTTGCTCACAGTGGTCCTGTATAGAAAGGTTGAGTTTAACGATGTGGGTGATGTCTCCTGAGCTAACAGGACGGCCATCGATAACTTCCAGTTGTCGGGGGTTTTTTAATAGAGAGAGTGGGAGAGAGTGGTGACTCGCAAATTCTTTATCAATGAAGGCGAATCCTGAGGCGCCAGTGTCCAATAGTGCATGTGTTTTAATGATTTTATTGCTATGGGAAATGTTACAAGAAATAACAAAATGTTCCCCATCCAATTGATCCTCCCCGCACATATCCGAAACTGAAAAACCCGAAATGGAAAACACAGACAAAGGTAAAGAAAAAGGAACCAAAGCAGGGTCACGAATCAACTTCGGTGAGACTAGTTTAAAGCCTCCTCAGAGGTGCCGGATGGTTCAAGAGCAAAAAACTGGGGAGGTAAAGGTGGTTTTCATGGATTAATTTCGGGTAATGAGTCGTAGTTGGGTTGTTAGTCGTATTGTGATTTGGAGGGTTGTACAATCTCTTTGTTGTTCGGTTATCTTTCGGTTATAAGTTTTGTTAAGGAAAAGTGGGGTATTTAAGCGGTGGATTTCGATCGTTTTTGGTTTTCTTCTTCTTCTTTCCTTAAGCAACGTTCTCGTTCACTTCTACCTGTATTACTCTAATACTACCACGGTTCTATCTCAGAACTTTCGCTGTCGCTGTGAAACATTGCTGATACTTCGCCTTGAAGTATACCCACTGTAGAACCTGTAGAAACACCGCACTCCTTGAACGTGTTAGTTTCTCGTTTAAGTAGCACTGCTCACCTTTAGGGATACTAAAGGGCTTAACGAGAGACTGAACCGTGAGATTACGTTGCTTCCACCATCTACACCTTCTACTGCGGAAAACAACCTTTTGCATGGAAATCATCTCCCGGATTCGCCAATCCATCCTAAGCATCTTCCCTTGCTTAACACTGCGAAAACCACAAACCTTGGTTGAAGTCGTTCCCGAGTGGCTAGACCAGGAATATCTACGCCAGAACTCCTTTCCCCGCCCGACACCCACATCATGAGCTCACCCGCTCCCGCTGGCCCTTCCACTGAAGGAGCCGCCATCGCCACCCCACGCTTCCCTACAAGAGAAGCCTTTGCCCAAGCCTTGAGAGAAGACACTGCTGAGCTATACAATCACCTCAGAGATCTCTACCAAGCCCTGGAAGACCAGATCGACGTCCTCCTGGAGAACGAAAGGGAAGCCGAGGTAAAACTTGGTACAGCCAAAATTCAAACCGACAACGCCCTCCGACACGCTACCGAGCAAGATCAACGAGTCATCGAGACCGCTGGTCTAATCGCCCGACTACGACAAGAACGGAACGAAGCTCGATCCGCCATCCAAGCCCCCCCCGCTCCACCTGATCTCACCGCTACGCCACCACCGCCAACCAATGCCCACCGCTCAGAAAGGATGCCAGATCCCGAGAAATTTGACGGATCTCGAGCTAAGCTCCCTGGGTTTATACTCCAACTGCGCTCTAAGCTCACGGTTAATCGAGACCGCTTTGCAAACGAAACCACGATGATCCTCTACACCATCAACCGACTAGAAGGAGCAGCGTTAGAACAGGTCCGTCACACGGTTCTCCCCTCCGGCTTAACAACATGGACTAGCGCGGAACAACTCATTACCGCCCTAGAGACTGCTTTTGGAGACCCAGATCCGACCGGCACAGCTCGACAAGAACTCCACCAGCTTCGCCAAGGAAAACGCGATTTCTCAGCTTATCTCGCTGACTTCCAAAGGATCATGGGACAACTCAACTTCGATGAAAATTCGAAGATGGACGCCTTAGAGCACGGAATGTCGGAAGAGTTGAAAGAAGCCATGGTATTCGCACCAATCGCCCCTAGTAACCTTCCGGAAATAATCCTCACCCTCACCCGGCTGGATAACCACATCCGAGCTCGCAAAGCAGAGAAACGAGGAAACACTCGTGACAATATGAGTCAATTCAGTGCTCCCACCGCCTTCACTCCCGTCTCCTCCTTCACCCCAGGAGGACTAGCCCCCATGGATCTGTCCTTTAGCCGAACCAGCAATCTTTCTCGCCCTCCTCAAGACCAACGGTATACGATAGTTAATGGACGGAGAAAGCTCTCTGAGGAAGAGAAACAATGGCGCCGCTCCACGGGCAAGTGTATGTTCTGTGCCGCCCCCGACCACTCCTATGCCAACTGTCCTTCCGCTCCCAAGAAACCAGCAATGAGAGGAGCCCTTACTGCACCTCCCGCCAACCGCACTCCTCCCGCCTCCTCCCTGCCACCGCCACCACTTCCTCCTCAGTTTTTCGCATTAGAATCAGCAGACTCAGCCAACGAGTCTTTAAACTAGTACAACCAAGGTCGATCAGTGACCCCACCTTGGTTCAAAATTTCTTACCTTTATCTGCATTTTCAATTTCTGGGTTTTCGGTCTCTGGTATAAGCGTGGAGGATCAATTGGATGGGGAACACTTTGTAATATCGTGCAATATTTCCCATAGCAATAAAATCATAAAAACACACGCCTTACTAGACACTGGAGCCTCTGGATTTGCATTTATTGATCAGAAATTCGCGAGTCACCACTCCCTACCTCTTACCCCCTTAAAAACTCCCCGCCAACTTGAAGTCATCGATGGTCGTCCTGTCAGCTCAGGAGACATCACACACATCGCCAATCTCAACCTCTCGGTACAAAACCATTGTGAACAAGCCCCCTGTTTCGTAACACAACTTGGCCATTACCCCCTCGTCTTAGGCATACCATGGATGAATCACCATGATGTTCGCCTCCATTTTGCCGATAAACGCATTGAGTTTAATTCCAAACTCTGCACCACCCACTGCGCTCCTCGTTCACCAGTTGTGTCCACCTCCTCGATTCCAGCTCCCCCTAGGCTAAACCTTTCGTTTATTGGCGCTGCCAGTTTTAGAACTCTCACCAGAAAACGAAACTCACAAGCCTATGCCATGTCACTCTATGAAATAAACAAGATCATAGATGACAAAACGACCAAAGAAGAGTGGAAGTCACGTATTCCTGCAGAATACCACGAGTTTCTAGACATGTTTGACAAGAAAAAAGCCCAAGGGTTACCCCCCCGCCGATCCTATGACCATAAGATACAGTTGATGGACGGACAAGATGCCCCCTTCGGACCACTGTACGGAATGTCCCGAGAAGAGCTGATTGTCTTGAAGAAGTATATCGAGGACAATCTTGAAAAAGGATTCATTTGTGCTAGTTCCTCTCCCGCCGGATCCCCTGTACTATTTGTCAAAAAAGCTGACGGTTCCCTACAACTTTGCGTGGACTACCGAGGCCTTAATGCTATTACCGTCAAGGATCGTTATACCTCTCCCCTCATCCGCGAAACCCTGGACCGACTTGCAAAGGCACAATGGTACACCAAATTAGACCTTCGTGATGGATACCACCAAGTGCGCATTGCAGAAGGAGACGAATGGAAAACCGCCTTCCGCACCCGGTATGGTCTGTACGAATACCAGGTTATGCCATTCGGTTTAACCAATGCCCCCAGAACATTCCAACGATTCGTAAATGACTGCCTTACGGAATACCTGGACATTTTCTGCACTGCCTATCTGGATGATATCCTCATTTACAGTGACACCTTCGAAGAGCATCAAATTCACGTCCGCAAGGTCCTGCAAACTCTCAAAAACAACGATATCCTACTAAAACCCGAAAAATGCGAGTTTGAGGTACAGACTACTAAGTACCTTGGTCTCATCCTCACCCCTGATGGTATTAAAATGGATGAAGAGAAACTCAAGGCTGTTCGAGAATGGGGAACCCCCAAGAGCGTAAAAGATATTCAGGCGTTTTTGGGTTTTGCCAATTTCTATCGCCGATTCATACTTGGATTCTCTAAACTAGCTGCCCCTCTTACTGCCCTCACTAAGAAAGGTATTGCTTTCGAATGGTCTGTCGAAGCCGACATAGCTTTCGAAAACCTTAAGCACGCCTTCACTACTGCCCCGATTCTTATCCACTTCGATCCTGATAAGAAAATCATCGTGGAAACAGATGCCTCAGACTTCGTGTCGGAGGGAGTCCTGTCCCAGTATGACGATAACGGTATCTTGCATCCAGTGGCTTTCTTCTCAAAGAAACACTCCCCCGCGGAATGTAACTACGAGATTTACGATAAGGAATTGCTGGCCATCATCCGAGTATTCGAGGAATGGCGCCCTGAGCTTGAAGGATCAAAGCACCCGATTGATGTGATTAGTGACCATAAGAACCTTGAGTACTTTATGAGCACAAAGCAACTCAACCGTCGACAGGCCAGATGGGCTGAGTACCTATCCCGGTTCGACTTTGTGATCACTTATCGACCTGGCAAGGAAGGAGGAAAACCGGACGCTTTGACTCGGAGATCGGGAGATCTCCCCAAGGAAGGGGATGAAAGATTAGCACACCAGAGTCAAGTGGTGCTAAAGAAGGAGAATATTGACCCCAAGATAAGTTTGTTGTCGGCTTCTTTATCAAATGAAGCCGCTGAATTGGATGCCCCCCTAGAAAAGCTTTTTCTAGAAGGATATAGTACTGACAAGTTTCCGGAAAAGATACTCGCAGCACTGAGGAACAAGGACCAGCGATCAAAGGAGATCACTTTGAGTGAATGTACCAATGAGAATAACTGATTGTGCTATCGTGGAAACCTCTATGTACCCAACTTCGATCCTCTTCGTGTGGAAATCATTAAAAGACATCATGACGCCCCTGCTGCTGGACACCCTGGCCGAGACAAAACCTTTGAACTAATCAGTAGAACCTTTTACTGGCCAAAGATGAGGGAATCGATCAGCCGCTATGTACGCAATTGCCATATTTGTCAAAAGGCAAAACCCGTTACCCAACGCACTTCAGGAGTCCTCCGCCCCCTGCCTATACCCAATCGTCCCTGGCAAGAAGTTTCGATGGACTTCGTGACCGGCCTTCCAGAATCAAACGGATATGATGCCATAATGGTAGTGGTTGACCGATTATCCAAGATGCGACATCTGATTCCCTGCAACACTACCGTCAATTCCAGAGACGTCGCTGATCTTTACCTACAATACGTCTGGAAGTTACATGGTTTACCCACACATATTACTTCTGACCGAGGCACTCAATTTACTGCCCATTTCTGGAAAGAATTATGCCAACGTCTAGGAATACAAGCCCGAATGTCCACTGCTTTCCACCCAGAAACAGACGGGCAAACAGAGAGACTAAATGCGGTAATGGAACAGTATCTCCGATCATACGTGTCCTATCAACAAGAAGACTGGAACAGATGGCTACCCATGGCGGAATTCTCGGCCAATAACCAAGAATCGGCGAGTACGAAAGTATCCCCCTTTTTAGCTAACTACGGCTACCATCCTCGATTCGACACCTCCCTCATCCCCCTGACCATTACCCCTCAGAGTCAAGACGCCGCTACCTTTGCCAATAAGATGCAGGAGCTGTACGATTACCTTAGGATACAGATCAGAACCGCTCAAGACATTCAAGAGACCGCTATTAATAAACACCGAATTCCAGCCCCGGCGTATCAAATCAACGACCAAGTCTTCGTATCCATGAAGAATATTAGAACTACTCGTAACGCCAGGAAATTAGATTGGAAATGTTTCATGGATTAATCTCGGATAATGAGTCGTGGTTGGGTTGTTGGTCGTATCGTAATTTGGATGGTTGTACAATCTCTTTGTTGTTCGGTTACCTCTCGGTTATAAGTTTTGTTAAGGAAAGCGGGGTATTTAAGCGATGGATTTTGATCGTTCTTGGTTCTTTTCTCTTTCTTTCCTTAAGCAACGTTCTCGTTACCTTCTGCTGTAAAATCTTCGAAATACTATCTCGATTCTCTCTCAGAATCCTCGCTGTCGCTGTCGTCCTCGCTGCACTTATCTCGCCTTGAGATAAACGTATCCTCGTAGAACTTGTAGAACACGCTGCACTCTTCAAACGTGTTGTCACCTCGCTTAAGTAGCACTGCTCACCTTCAGGGATACTGAAGGGCTTAACTCGAGGCACAACCGTGAGATTACGTTGCTTCCATCATCTACACCTTCTACCCCTTGACCCACGTAACGCACATTCCCTCCGTCCAAATCCACCATGGAAGGAGCCGCCGTCGCCACGAAACGCTTCCCTACTAGAGAAGCCTTCGCTCAGGCCTACCGAGACGACCCTGCAGAACTATATAATGAACTCAGGGAGTTGAACCAAGCCCTGGAAGACCAGATCGATGTCCTCCAGGAAAGCGAACGGGAAAATGAGGTAAAACTCAACACCGCCCAGATCCAAACCGACAATGCCCTCCGTCATGCTACGGAACAAGATCAACGAGTCACGGAAGCCGCTAGCCTCATTGCCCGACTTCGACAAGAACGGAACGAGGCTCGATCCGCCACCCAAGTGCCCCCCGCTCCACCCAATCTCACGGCTACTCCACCCCCACCGTCAAACACCCACCGATCAGAACGCATGCCGGACCCAGAGAAGTTCGACGGATCCCGAGCAAAGCTCCCTGGTTTTATACTCCAACTACGTTCCAAGTTAACCGTCAACCGAGACCGCTTCGCCAACGAGACCACAATGATACTTTATACTATCAATCGACTAGAAGGAGCAGCCCTGGAACAGGTTCGTCACACGGTTCTCCCCTCAGGCCTCACCACCTGGAACAGCGCGGAACAACTTATCTCGGCCTTGGAAACTGCCTTCGGAGACCCAGATCCAACTGGCACTGCTCGGCGAGAACTTCACCAACTCCGTCAAGGAAAGCGTGACTTCTCGGCCTATCTAGCCGACTTCCAAAGGATCATGGGCCAACTGAATTTCGATGAGAATTCAAAAATGGACGCACTGGAACACGGCATGTCGGAGGAACTAAAAGAAGCTATGGTGTTTGCACCAATTGCCCCCGCCAACCTCCCGGAAATGATTCTCACCCTCACTCGACTAGATAACCGTATCCGAGCCCGCAAGGCAGAGAAACGGGGAAACGCCCGAGACAACATGGGTCAATTCAGTGCTCCCGCCGCCTTCACCCCTGCTTCCTCCTTTACCCCAGGAGGGCTAGCCCCTATGGACCTATCTTTCGGTCGCACTAGCAATAACTCTCGCCCACCTCAGGACCAACGGTACACGATGGTTAACGGGAGAAGAAAGCTGTCGGAGGAAGAGAAACAGTGGCGCCGTTCCACTGGAAAATGCATGTTTTGCGCCGCCCCGGACCACTCTTACGCCAATTGCCCCTCCGCTCCCAAAAAGCCCACTATGAGGGGAGCCCTCACCGCACCCCCCGCCCCGCGTACACCCCCCGCTTCCTCTTTGCCGCCACCACCTCTTCCACCTCAGTTCTTTGCGTTAGAATCAGCAGACTCAGCCAACGGGTCTTTAAACTAGTACAACCAAGGTCGATCAGTGACCCTACCTTGGTTCAAAATTTCTTACCTTTATCTGCATTTTCAATTTCTGGGTTTTCGGTTTGTGGTATAAGCGTGGAGGATCAATTGGATGGGGAACATTTTGTAATATCGTGCAATATTTCCCATAGCAATAAAATTATAAAAACCCACGCTTTACTAGACACCGGAGCCTCCGGATTTGCATTTATTGATCAGAAATTCGCGAGTCACCATTCCTTACCCCTTACCCCCTTAAAAACTCCTCGCCAACTTGAAGTCATCGATGGTCGTCCTGTCAGCTCAGGAGACATCACACACATCGCCAATCTCAACCTCTCGGTACAAAACCATTGTGAACAAGCCCCCTGTTTTGTAACACAACTTGGCCATTACCCCCTCGTCTTAGGCATACCATGGATGAATCACCATGATGTTCGCCTCTATTTTGCCGATAAACGCATTGAGTTTAATTCCAAACTCTGCACCACCCACTGCGCTCCCCGTTCACCAGTTGTGTCCACCTCCTCGATTCCAGCTCCCCCTAGGCTAAACCTTTCGTTTATTGGCGCTGCCAGTTTTAGAACTCTCACCAGAAAACGAAACTCACAAGCCTATGCCATGTCACTATATGAAATAAATAGAATCATAGATGACAAAACGACCAAGGAAGAGTGGAAGTCACGTATCCCGGCAGAATACCACGAATTTCTGGACATGTTCGACAAGAAAAAAGCCCAAGGGTTACCCCCCCGCCGCTCCTATGACCATAAGATACAGTTGATGGACGGACAAGATGCCCCCTTCGGACCACTGTACGGAATGTCCCGAGAAGAGCTGATTGTCTTGAAAAAGTATATCGAGGACAATCTTGAGAAGGGATTTATTCGTGCTAGTTCCTCTCCCGCCGGATCCCCTGTACTATTTGTCAAAAAAGCTGACGGCTCCCTACGACTTTGCGTGGACTATCGAGGCCTTAATGCCATTACCGTCAAGGATCGTTATACCTCTCCCCTCATCCGCGAAACCTTGGACCGGCTTGCAAAGGCACAATGGTACACCAAACTAGACCTTCGTGACGGATATCACCAAGTGCGCATTGCGGAGGGAGATGAATGGAAAACCGCCTTCCGCACCAGGTACGGTCTTTATGAATACCAGGTTATGCCATTCGGTTTAACCAATGCCCCCGGAACATTTCAACGATTCGTAAATGACTGCCTCACGGAATACCTAGATATCTTCTGTACCGCCTATCTGGATGATATCCTCATCTACAGTGATACCTTCGAGGAGCATCAGATTCACGTCCGCAAGGTCCTGCAAACTCTCAAAAACAATGACATCCTGCTAAAACCCGAAAAATGCGAGTTTGAGGTACAGACTACTAAGTACCTTGGTCTCATCCTCACCCCTGATGGTATTAAAATGGATGAAGAGAAACTCAAGGCTGTTCGAGAATGGGGAACACCCAAGAGCGTAAAAGATATTCAAGCGTTTTTGGGTTTTGCCAATTTCTATCGTCGGTTCATACTAGGATTCTCTAAACTAGCTGCCCCTCTTACTGCCCTTACTAAGAAAGGTATTGCTTTCGAATGGTCTGTCGAAGCCGACATAGCTTTCGAAAACCTCAAACATGCCTTCACTACTGCCCCGATCCTTATCCATTTCGATCCTGATAAAAAAATCATCGTGGAAACGGACGCTTCAGATTTCGTATCCGGAGGAGTCCTATCGCAGTACGATGATAATGGCATTCTACACCCAGTGGCCTTCTTCTCGAAGAAACATTCCCCCGCGGAATGCAACTACGAGATTTACGACAAGGAACTACTAGCTATCATCAGGGTCTTCGAAGAATGGCGCCCGGAACTCGAAGGTTCGAAACACCCTATCGACGTGATCAGTGACCATAAGAATCTCGAATATTTTATGAGCACCAAGCAACTCAACCGTCGTCAAGCCAGATGGGCTGAATACCTATCCCGCTTCGATTTCGTAATCACATACCGACCAGGCAAAGAAGGAGGGAAACCGGACGCTTTAACTCGGAGATCGGGAGATCTCCCCAAGGAAGGGGATGAAAGATTAGCACACCAAAGCCAGGTGGTGCTAAAGAAGGAAAATATTGATCCTAAGCTAAGTTTGTTGTCGGCTTCTTTGTCAAATGAAGCCGCTGAACTGGACGCACCCCTAGAAAAACTCTTTCTAGAAGGATATATCGCTGACAAGTTCCCTGAAAAAATACTTCTAGCACTGGAGAATAAGGAACAACAATCGAAGGAAATCACCCTTAGCGAGTGCAATAAGAGAAATGATAAGCTCTACTACCGAGGAAACCTTTATGTCCCAGACTATGATCCCCTCCGATTGGAACTAATCAGAAGACATCACGATACCCCTGCGGCAGGACACCCAGGACGAGATAAGACTTTCGAACTCCTATCTAGAAGCTTTTACTGGCCCAAAATGAGAGAATCGATTGGTAAATACGTCAGGAACTGTCACATCTGCCAAAAAGCGAAGCCATTGACTCAGCGAACTTAAGGCGTCCTGCGCCCTCTTCCCATTCCAAACCGCCCCTGGCAGGAAATATCGATGGATTTCGTAACTGGTCTTCCCGAATCAGACGGGTACGATGCAATCATGGTAGTGGTTGATCGCCTATCTAAAATGCGACATCTTATTCCCTGTAATACAACGGTCAACTCCAGAGTTGTGGCTGATTTATATCTCCAACATATATGGAAACTCCACGGGTTACCTTCGCATGTTACCTCTGACCGAGGAACTCAATTTACCGCCCATTTTTGGAAAGAACTTTGCCAACGCCTCGGGATTCAACCTCGAATGTCCACAGCCTTTCATCCAGAAACAGATGGACAGACCGAAAGACTTAATGCTGTGATGGAACAGTATCTTCGTTCTTATGTATCCTACCAACAGGAAGATTGGAGTAAATGGCTACCGATGGCCGAGTTCTCTGCTAACAACCAAGAATCGGCCAGCACTAAAGTCTCCCCATTCTTTGCCAATTATGGCTATCACCCACGTTTCGATACCTCCGTCGTTCCGATCAAAACGGTTTCTCAGAGCTTAGACGCTGCATCTTTTGCTAGCAAGATGGAAGAACTAAACGACTACCTCCGTACCCAAATCAGAACGGCGCAGGATATTCAAGAGATAGCCACAAACAAACATCGAATACCAGCCCCGGCGTACCAGATCAATGATCAAGTCTTCGTGTCAATGAAGAATATCCGAACAACCCGTAATGCGAGGAAATTGGACTGGAAGTGGATGGGGCCTTATCCGATCAAGAAACTGATTTCCCCTTTTGCCTATGAAGTTGACCTCCCGTCCTCGGTTAAGTATCACCCTGTTTTCCATGTTTCTTTATTGAAACCTGCGGCCCATGACCCTCTCCCAGGACAAATCATTCCTCCACCAGCGCCCGTTATTGTCAATGACCAGGAGGAATATTACATCGAGAAAATCTTGGATCAACGCATGTATCGCAACAAACAACAATACCTCGTCGAATGGACCGGCTATGCCCATCCTACTTGGGAACCCGCTGAGGACCTTGTAGATACTTCGGCACTGGAAAAGTTTTTGGGTATTCCGACGTTGGTTACTCCTAGTGTTCGCAGGAGCTCACGCTTGAAGGGGGGAGCTACTTTCATGGATTAATCTCGGATAATGAGTCGTGGTTGGGTTGTTGGTCGTATCGTAATTTGGATGGTTGTACAATCTCTTTGTTGTTCGGTTACCTCTCGGTTATAAGTTTTGTTAAGGAAAGCGGGGTATTTAAGCGATGGATTTTGATCGTTCTTGGTTCTTTTCTCTTTCTTTCCTTAAGCAACGTTCTCGTTACCTTCTGCTGTAAAATCTTCGAAATACTATCTCGATTCTCTCTCAGAATCCTCGCTGTCGCTGTCGTCCTCGCTGCACTTATCTCGCCTTGAGATAAACGTATCCTCGTAGAACTTGTAGAACACGCTGCACTCTTCAAACGTGTTGTCACCTCGCTTAAGTAGCACTGCTCACCTTCAGGGATACTGAAGGGCTTAACTCGAGGCACAACCGTGAGAAAATGGATGGGTCCTTACGTGGTGAAGAGAATTGTTTCCCCCTTTGCCTATGAGATAGACCTCCCCTCGTCGGTAAAATACCATCCGGTATTCCATGTTTCTCTGTTAAAACCTGCGGCCCATGATGCTCTCCCAGGACAAATCATTCCTCCACCGGCGCCTGTTGTTGTCAATGACCAAGAAGAGTATTATATTGAGAAAATCTTGGATCAACGTACGTATCGTAATAAACAACAATACCTCGTCGAATGGACCGGCTATGCCCATCCTACCTGGGAACCCGCTGAGGACCTTGTAGATACTTCGGCACTGGGAAAGTTTTTGGCTATCTCGACGTTGGTTACTCCTAGTGTTCGCAGGAGCTCACGCTTGAAGGGGGGAGCTACTTTCATGGATTAATTTCGGGTAATGAGTCGTAGTTGGGTTGTTAGTCGTATTGTGATTTGGAGGGTTGTACAATCTCTTTGTTGTTCGGTTATCTTTCGGCTATAAGTTTTGTTAAGGAAAGTGGGGTATTTAAGTGGTGGATTTCGATCGTTCTTGGTTCTTCTTCTCTTCTTTTCTTAAGCAACGTTCTCGTTCACTTCTACCTGTATTACTTCAATACTACCTCGGTTCTATCTCAGAACCTTCGCTGTCGCTGTGAAACCCCGCCGATACTTCGCCTTGAAGTATACCCACTGTAGAACCTGTAGAAACACCGCACTCCTTGAACGTGTTAGTTTCTCGTTTAAGTAGCACTGCTCACCTTTAGGGATACTAAAGGGCTTAACGAGAGACTGAACCGTGAGAGTGGTGGTGGAAGAGACGAGGCGGGAGGAGTACAATTGGCAGGAGGTGCAGTAAGGGCTCCCCTCATTGTTGGTTTTTTGGGGGCGGAGGGGCAATTGGCGTAGGAATGGTCGGGGGCGGCGCAAAACATACACTTGCCGGTGGATCGGCGCCATTGTTTCTCTTCCTCTGAGAGCTTTCTTCTTCCGTTCACCATTGTATATCGTTGGTCCTGTGGAGGGCGGGCGCTGTTGCTGGTGCGGCCAAATGATAGGTCCATGGGAGCGAGGCCCCCTGGTACAAAGGACGAGGCAGGGACAAAGGGAGTCATAGCGTTGGTTGGAGCATTGAATTGCCCCATACTGTCGCGAGCGTTGCCTCGTTTTTCCGCTTTACGGGCTCTGATGCGGTTGTCCATCCGAGTGAGAACGAGGATCATGTGTAAGACCGGTACTTCTTACCGCACAGGAAATCTCCAAGAAGCTTTAGATAACAATCTAGACGCTATAACCTGCCCGGTTGCTATCCGCAACACAATACACAGGCGCAAGTCCTAACTGCTTCTTATGAACCGCTAAAAGATAACCGTAGGGTTCAAAGTAGGGATCGAGCAAAGTTCCGTGAAGAACTTCCAATAGTAAGGTTTTAATAACTAACGCTGAAGGGCCAAGGCCTTGCTAAGCGAGATAAAAGTAATTCACAAGTAATAGAGTAAATTGCACGGAAGTAATTTTGCTAGAAACAATATAATATTGATAAGGCTCGTTCTTCGTCGCTAATGATCCGACTCAGAGTTTACATCCACTGCGAGAGTATTTATAATGCCTCCTCTCTACTATGTTTGGGTATAGTGTGGTGTAGAGGCGCTAACTACTATGACAACATAAAACCACTTCGCCTTATCTCCATACCCGATACCCCATTGAGTTCCCTGGCCCCGATCCGCGATTCTCCGAGCAGTATGCATGTCGGTAACACGGGAGTTACGTATTCGTCTTCATGGCGTTCGTCTCTTCGAGACGATCATTTCGCCTGTCCGAATCGTCGCGTAGCATTGCGTTCCCTTATCTTTGTCAGTCTGTAACTCCGCCAGTTTTGGTCCGATTCGCAATCCGTTTGAACCACAGCGAAGCCAGACACTTCCCCTACATACCCTCCGGGTCCCATTCCGCCGGACGGTTTTGCTTGACGGCCTAGGGGTTACTTTTGCCCTCCGGGACAGGTCTTTTCTGGTGCTGTCCCCCCTTCTCCAAATACTATACCTACTGGAAGGATTGGAGGCAGGGTAACAGGCTCCAGTCCCGATCCGGAAGGTGCTAAAGTAGGGTAACTCCAAAGATAGGGTAACTTCTGGGCCAGGAACTCCTTCAAAAGGTACAGGTATAACAGTATCCCCCTCCTAGGTTAGTCGTCCTCGTCTAACTATAATACAAAATAATTAACTGATTACAAAGTGGTTCTATAGCATCTTGGGTACGTAAAAACCACCGCGTTTACTTGGCCACGATGGAAAATTTTCCCCTCAGCTAGTTTCTTTTTAGTAGTAAAACATTTTATACATATTCTAAACGCAAGGAAAGAATACAAATGTGAAACAGCTTATGGCTTAGGCTGTTGTGGGTAAAGACTGTGAAATTCGGCAATTGCTTCGGCTGCATTGGCTAATCCTCCTTCGTCGGCAGGTTCCCATGAGTTCTCATCTTCCGGGTATCCCACCCATTTGATGAAGTAGAACATCCGGCTAATCGTTCGTCGTCCCACTTTGGTTTCTCTCTTCTCGCTTTTGACGATGTATTCCACCTCGTACTCATTGTCACCTTCAATGTCGTCAGGCGGCGGTCGGTCTTGTTTTCTGGTTTCCCTGACGCTTGTCCGGTATGGCTCGAGCAAGGATACATGGAAGGTGGGGAATATCCTCCAGCGACCTCCTGTATCTAAAGTGCAAGCTCTAGTACCGACTCGTGTAATCGGGAAGGGTCCGTATGACTTAGGGGCTAACTTTTTCGTTGGACGCTTGGTTCTAATGTTTCTGGCGTCGAGCATTACTAAATCTCCGACCTTAAAGGATGGTTCCGCCTGTCGTTTCTTGTCAAAATATTTGGACATGTTTTCTCGGGTGGCTTTGAGCGAGGTAGTGGCAAAATCGTTTACTTTCTGAAGCCAATGTGCGTATAACTTTGACGCTGGATTCTTGACTTCGGTATCAATTGTCCAAGCTGTTCTGGGATGGAAACCATGATTGGCATAGAAGGGGCTGATTCCAGTGGCTGTGGCTTCGGCATTGTTGTAAGCGAACTCCGCTAACGGCAGTAGGTCGTACCAGTCATCTTGGTCGTAGTTGACGAAGTTTCTTAGGTAGGCTTCTAGGACTTGATTAACCCTTTCGGTTTGTCCGTCGGTCTCAGGATGGAATGCGGTAGATTTGCTGGACTTAATGTCTAGAAGTTTGCATAATGAGGTCCAGAATTCCCCTGTGAACTTAGCATCTCGGTCTGAAACAATTTCTTTCGGAAGCCCGTGAAGTTTCCAAACTTTGTCAACAAAAGCCTTTGCCACATCACTTGCTGTAGCTCTTTCTATTAGTGGGATGAAGTGCGCCATCTTGGTAAACCTGTCAACTACTACACATATTTGGGTGAATCCTCTCGACTCGGGTAACTGGACGATGAAGTCTGTTGATATCGACATCCATGGAGCGTATGGGGTCTCTAGCGGTTGCAGGAGTCCATATTTCTTATGACGCACGGATTTGTTATGTTGGCATGGATCGCATGAGCGGACGTAATCTGTAATCCACTCGGTCATATGAGGCCAGTAGAAGTTCCGCTGAACAAGTTCCGTGGTTTTGTCCATGCCAAAGTGCCCTGCTATCTTGGAGTCGTGTTCATTTTCTAAAATGGTAGTTTTGATTTCATCATCGTTAGGGATTGTTAGCCTGTTTTTCCAATAGAGGAGTTCCTCCATCACTGTGTAGTGTTGTAGCCTCTTGATTTCGCTGCCAGCTTTAACTAAGTCTCGAATTTCCTTATAGTCTTCGTCAGACTCGAAAGACTATTTAACCTGCACCAAAAAGTCCGAATTAAATTTAAGGACTTGAAGCGCTTTGAGGATGCTGATGAAATAAGTAGCTCCTCGTGTGTTGTATTAGGATTAAAATTATAATGGTGATGATTGCCGTTTGAGTCCAGCTCGGTAAAGTGTAACGGGTCATCGTTTTGGTTTTGTACAATTGTGTTATCGTCTTTTCTATGAATTAAGGATATAACGATTGACTTACTGGGACGGCCAGTCATATCATGCTCGGCTTTACTGCGACCGGAACTGTAGACACGTAGAATTTTGGCTGTGTTGTATCCCCCTTAGGACGATACTCCGGTCGTCTTGATAATGCATCTGGCTTTCCTCCCGCTGATCCAGGTCGATATATGATTTTAAAGTCGAATGACGATAAATATTCCGCCCATCTAGCCTGTCGTCGATTTAGGATCCTTGTCTCCTTCATGAAATATTCGAGATTTTTATGGTCCGTATAGACGATCGCTTGGTGCTTGCTTCCTTCTAGGTAATGTCGCCATTCCTTGAAGGCGGTTACTATCGCGAGTAGTTCTTTATCGTGCACCTCGTAGTTAAGTTCGGCTTTATTAAATTTTCTGGAATGGAATGCTACGGGATGTAGCTTGCTATCGATGATCTGCGAGAGGACGCAACCTAGCGCATAGTCTGAGGCGTCGGTTTCTACCACAGTCTGTCGTTCCGGCGCAAAGTGACAAAGGATAGGTGCTGTCGTGAAGGCAACTTTTAGGTACTCGAAGGCTATCGCTTGACGGTCACCCCATTGGAATTTCTTGGGGTCCCCTTTGGTTAACTCGGTTAAGGGACTTGCAACTTGGGAGAAATTTTCGATGAACCGTCGGTAAAAATTGGCGAATCCAATGAATACCTGAACATCGCGTATGCTCTTCGGGGTTTCCCATGAAAGGATTGACTCGACCTTCTTCATTGACATAGACACGCCTTTGTCAGAAATTATGTATCCTAAAAACTCAACTTCCCGCAAATGAAAGTAGCTTTTCTTAATGGATACTGCCAAACCCTCGTCCTCCAACCGCTGCAGGACTCTGGTCACCAAGGCCTCATGTTCCTCGAGGGTCTTTGAGTAGATGAGGATGTCGTCAATATAAACCACGACCCCTTGGTCCAGAAATTCGCGGAGCACCTGATGCATCATATCTTGAAAGGTTGCGGGGGCGTTTGCCAAGCCGAAAGGCATGACTGTGTACTCGAAATGACCATATCTTGTACGAAACGCTGTTTTCCACTCATCGCCTTCTTTGATACGGATCTGGTGAAAACCGTCTTTGAGGTCCAGTTTGGTAAAGATCGAAGCCCCATTGACTCTATCACGCAATTCGGACATTAGCGGCAGAGGGTATCGGTTCTTTACTGTCACCTTGTTCAAGCCACGGTAATCTACGCATAGTCGTAGCCCTCCGTCTGGTTTCGGCGCGAATAATATGGGCGACCCAGCAGGTGACTTGCTTGGCCGTATCTTCCCTTCGGCCACCATTTTGTCCAAGTACTTCCGGAGAATCTCAAGTTCTTTTTCCGAAAGTTTATAGATCGGACCCCACGGGGCGGTTGTCCCATGCTCGAGATCAATAGCGTGATCGAATGGCCTTCGTTCTGGCAAGGATTCCTGGATGGGAGTGCCGAATAGACTGACAAATCGGTGATATGCTCCCGGGAGAGTCTTCAGAAGTTCAGTTTCTTCGTCATCGATTGCATGCACCATGCCAATTATTCGGGCATTCTCGTCCAGGCCCAGCCATTCGTCATATTCGATATCGTTCTCGGTATTAAGAGGAGCAGTCGTCACAGAGCACTGGTTACAGCAACCAGGAGATTCGAACTTCCAGTTTGCGTGGTCGTAAGGGTTTTCCAACCGGTGACTCGTCAACCACCAACCCCCTGGCACTATCAAGTCTAACCCAGCCTCGACTGGCCCAATCTCGCAAGATACATTAGATGTATGATTATTCCCTATGATCATAGTAATAGGGTTAGTAAAGGCTTGTCCCGCTCCAACCACTTCTTCACCTGTGAAGTTTCTAATGGTTAACGGGACGTCTCTTTGCACCTTTGGGACCGACCATTTCTTAACAAACAAAGGGGACAAGAGAAAAACATTAGCTCCAGAATCTAGCAATACATTGACTACCACCTTCCTTCCATTGATTACCAGTAGCGCTTGCCCTCGGGGCCGCTCGTATACGGTGGGTTCTGTATGTTGTTTTTTGTTGGACGATTCCGAAGAGTCGTCCTCCTTTCTTTTTCGTTTGTTTTTGTATTTTTCGGTCTCAAGGATTGAGACAATTCTTTCTTCGATTGCCAGGGTTTCGAATGTTTGGTTAACGTCTGCTACCTCCTGGCCCGCCGGTAGTCGACCTAGTGAAAATTCTCTGACATTTCTTCGTCAGAATTTGTATTTGCATAAAGATTAACAGGGGTCCTGGAGATCCGCCCCTTTGGAGCGGTAACTCCGCTCACGGCCCCTTTTGCAGGTGGCACTGTCGCGGCCCTTGTTTTGGGCGCTAGCTTCAAACGCTTCTCTAATGCATCCCCAGCACCCTGCTCATTCTTTTCGGGCTTGACCCATTTTCGTTTACGACTGGCGCCGGCTTGCGCAGATGATACCGTTCGAGGTTCCTTCATGTCGCACGTCTTCCAGTGACAGTCGGGCCGACCACACCTAGTGCAGTGTTTTGCCCGTCTGCGTCGGTCAACTAGGTCCTGACTTACCCCTTCATGAGCAGCCTTCCAACCCGAGGCATCTCCGGTGCTGTTAGTGGGGGGAGGGGCATCCTTTTTAGGGGTATCCTCCTTGACATTACTTTTTGAGTCCTTCTTGACTCTGCTTTTGAACCCCTTTTCCCGACGTTCCTCCTGCTTTTTCTCCTCCTTTTTTCCACGGCCATCCGTGGCTGGGAGACCTCTATTCTCTAGTTTCTGGTGATACAAATACTCCTCCCACAACCTTCCTCTTGATCGTAAGGCCTCCAGCCATTGCACATCATCATCAAACGGACCACAACCTACCATCAACTCCCGTATCTTGAGAGGGATCTTTGCTTCGACCTTCATCCTCCACAGTGTCCCAGCCATCCCAACCTTTATGTTTAGGTTGCTCATTTTGAGGATATATTCCTCAACGGTTGTGTAAGGTACACGATCCATGGCATATATGGCATCGCGTTTTTCGTCCGGAGAGCAGAATACTTCCTTCATCTTTAGTGAGAAGGTTGCCCAATAGGCGTACTCCGGTTCCTGGATTTGTCCTTCGGCTCCGTCCATCTTGTTGGTATACATAACAACGTATGGTCGAGCCTTGTTTCCTTCACAACGGCTGGCGGCATAGTGGATTTTGTGTCGGTCGCTGGCCCAAAGCCACTCATTCATCTCAAAATATACTTCGCAGCTTCGGATCCATGCTCTGAGATCCTGGTTTGTGGCAGTGAATTTTTCTGGTTCACCGATCGGGATCTTGTGGTGTCGTGATGACGGTGACGCTTGGGGGTACCTGTGATCAATGGTGATTACCATCTCACCAGGGTTATTTTGGGGGGGTGGCGGTGGAGGAGCATTACTTGATGCCCTCCGCCGCCGGTTTTCTCTTTCTCTTCTTCTGCTGGCCAGCCATCGATTGGTATCTTCGATGTTCTTCCTGGCCCTTTCTTCCTCCGAATCATCCGATGACGATCCGTCACCTGATCCGGGGGCGCCAGCACCAACACGGTAATTGGGTCCATGTGGGGGCTGCCCACCATTACCCCCGTGTGTTCCGGAGGGTTCACCTCGTTCACTTTGGGCTGGTTCCTTTCCTTTCTCGCTTCTAGTGGGTGGCAGTTGAGGTGCATGAATAGAGCCGCTGAGGCCTGCTTCTGATCGGGCTGGTAGTTCTGACTGAGCACGAATATGTTGAGTGATCTGGCTGAGTAACACTCCCTGATCGTTAAGCTGACTTCGTTGTCTTTGCATTTCTCCTACTGTTTCCCCCACTATAGCTTCGACTACCGTTTCCACCCTTCCAATGCGCTGGTGTGCCTCATGTCCTTGCTGTTGCAGGGCCAGGCCAATGTTATTACCAAGACCGTGAACCAGTACCTCGATACGGGCGAGTTCTTCGGCCGAGAACTCCTGTTGGTCTGCCATGCGCTGCTGGATATGGGTTAGGTGTTATACCTGTACCTTTTGAAGGAGTTCCTGGCCCAGAAGTTACCCTATCTTTGGAGTTACCCTACTTTAGCACCTTCCGGATCGGGACTGGAGCCTGTTACCCTGCCTCCAATCCTTCCAGTAGGTATAGTATTTGGAGAAGGGGGGACAGCACCAGAAAAGACCTGTCCCGGAGGGCAAAAGTAACCCCTAGGCCGTCAAGCAAAACCGTCCGGCGGAATGGGACCCGGAGGGTATGTAGGGGAAGTGTCTGGCTTCGCTGTGGTTCAAACGGATTGCGAATCGGACCAGCGGCGGAGTTACGGGCTGACAAAGATAAGGGAACGCAATCTTCTGCGACGATTCGGACAGGCGAAATGATCGTCTCGAAGAGACGAACGCTATGAAGACGAATACGTAACTCCCGTGTTACCGACATGCATACTGCTCGGAGAATCGCGGATCGGGGCGAGACTCGATGGGGTATCGGGTATGGAGATAAGGCGAAGTGGTTTTATGTTGTCGTAGTAGTTAGCGCGCCTATACCCCACACTATACCCAAACATAGTAGAGAGGAGGCATTATAAATACTCTCGCAGTGGATGTAAACTCTGAGTCGGATCATTAGCGACGAAGAACGAGCCTTATCAATATTATATTGTTTCTAGCAAAATTACTTCCGTGCAATTTACTCTATTACTTGTGAATTACTTTTATCTCGCTTAGCAAGGCCTTGGCCCTTCAGCGTTAGTTATTAAAACCTTACTATTGGAAGTTCTTCACGGAACTTTGCTCGATCCCTACTTTGAACCCTACGGTTATCTTTTAGCGGTTCATAAGAAGCAGTTAGGACTTGCGCCTGTGTATTGTGTTGCGGATAGCAACCGGGCAGGTTATAGCGTCTAGATTGTTATCTAAAGCTTCTTGGAGATTTCCTGTGCGGTAAGAAGTACCGGTCTTACAGTCTGGATCTCCAAAGCTGCTTCTAGGGCGGCGATGAGGGCGGCGGCGTTGGTCCAGGTAGTGAGACCAGAGGGGAGGACGGTATGGCGAACTTGTTCTAGGGCTGCTCCTTCTAGGCGATTGATAGTGTAGAGAATAATAGTGTTCTCATCAGCGAATCTGTCTCGGTTAACTGCGAGCTTGGAGTGGAGTTGGAGGACGAAGCCGGGAAGTTTGGCTCGAGAACCGTCAAACTTTTCTGGATCCGGCATCCGTTCTGAGCGATGACTTGTGATTGATGGAGGTGGTGGAGTGGCGGTGAGGTTGGGTGGGGCTGGAGGAGCCTGATTAGCGGCTCTGGCTTCGTTGCGTTCCTGGCGTAATCTGGCGATGAGGTCGGCGGCTTCAGCGACTCTTTGGTCCTGTTGCATGGCGTGTCGGGTCGCATTGTCTGCTTGGATTTTCACCGTGTTGAGTTTTATTTCCAGCTCTTGCGTGCTCTCCTGAAGAACGTCAACTTGATCTTCTAAAGCCTGGTTGAGATCTCGGAGTTGATTGTACAACTCGACAGGGTCGTCTCGGTATGCCTGAGCAAAGGCATCTTTTGTGGGGAAACGGGGGGTAGTGATAGCGACTCCTTCAGAGGAGGAGGCAGCGGGGGCGGAAGCACTCATGATCTAGTTTGATCACACGGAAGGGAGTTGGTGCGTAAGTAATGTTGGTCAAGCCACTCAGGAGTGACTTCGGTGAGAGTTTGGGGTCTTCGCGGGGTTAAGCAGGGAAAGATTTGGAGGATGGATTGGCGAATCCAACTGAGAATTTCCATGTAGGGGCGTCGCGTAAGAGGTGTAGATGAGGAAGCAACGTAATCTCACGGTTGAGTCCCTTGTTTAAGCCCTTCGGTATCCCCGGAGGTGAGCAGTGCTACTTAAGCGAGGTATCAACACGTTCAAAGAGTGCAGGGTTTTCTACAGGTCCTACGATGGATATACTTCAAGGCGAAGTATCGGCGGTGGTTCACAGCGACAGCGAGGATTCTGAAGTAGATTCGAAGTGAGATTATAACTTGATACAAGAGAAGTGAAACGAGAACGTTGCTTAAAGAAAGAAGAAGAAGAAGAAGAAGGTACAATGACAACTAGAATCCGTCTCTTAAATACCCCACTTTTATTACTCCAAAACGCATACCCGAACGTAACCGAACAATAACAAAAACATTATTTACCCTAACCGAAACCATTACAACCAACACATTATCCCCAACCCATTATCCGTTCCCATCTGTGAAATCATGGGTGAGAGAGGAGCGAGCAAAGAAGAAAGCTTCAAGAAAAGAGCAGTATAAGCCCGAGTACCATGACCTAGTGCTATTAAGTCTCAAGGAGCGGGTTTCTTATCAAGCTCTCGAGTATCCCTCGAGATGAGCAGTGCTACTTGAGTGAGAAACCAACAGCGAGTGAGTGTGCAAAGATTCTACAGGCTCTATGAGGGGATCAAGTTATGATGACTTGATGACAGCAACGGCAAAAGGTTACGAGGTGTAACTGAGGTTTTGTATTGTGAAATATAAGAGTAAACAATAGAAGATGTTGCTTAAAGAAAGAAGAAGAAAAAGTACAACAAGAGGGGAAAACCCTTTGCTTATATACCACGTTCCAACTCCTTCGATGACAAAGACATGACTCATTGTAACAAGAAAACCTATAGAAACACGAAGAACAATAACAAAGTGCAACGACCATGTACCCATGTACCTAACCAATCAACGAAACATCCATCCATGAAATTAAGGGTAGATATATACATAGAGAAACTATATTATTTATCTTCTTAAAATTCCTGAGCAATTGACACTCTCCTGTGACTTCTATACACAGTCTTAGTGAATTGTTCAGTCCCATACTTAACCCCATCATGGTAGGCCTTCATGATGTGCTGGGTTTTACTAAAGTGCCTAAGTATTATTTTCTCTGTTACTGCATCTAGGGACTTAGGCACCGTCTCCAGCAGGGCTTTCCACTTATATCCACAGTTTTTTCTAGCCCACTATTTTTCATGGATGGTTGTTTCGTTGGCTAGTTCGGTATATGGATATATGATTGTTATGTTTTCGTTATTGTTCTTTATGTTTCTTTAGGTTTTGGTTGCAATGAGTCATATGTTGGTCAGCGAAAAGCAGGATTATAGGTATATAAGCGAAGGGTGTTCCCCTCTTGTTGTACTTTTTCTTCTTTCTTCTTTAAGCAACGTCTCCTATTGTCACTTTACTTGTATCCTACAATACAAGCCAGGATTCCCACATAATCCTTCATCGCCTCCGTGATATCTTTCTTCTTATCACGCCACTACATCAACGTAGTTTCGCGATCGGAGTCATCATTACTCCTCATTGTTGTAGAGCCTGTGGAATCACACTTGACCTCCTGTTGTTAGTTCTCGATCAAGTAGCACTGCTCACCTTTGGGGATACCAAAGGGCTTGACGAGATCTCGCTCCTTGAGACCGTTTTGATCTACCCCAGCGGTATTCCATCCAGTTCAGCTCACAATGATATTTAGGAAAAAAAAGACAGAGATGACCTCTAGATTCTATCTCTTCCTGTAGCCGGGACTTTTGAAATTTAAAGTCAGGCTGTGAAAAGAGGAGTTGTTTGGCGCAGCAAGTAGTACCTTGATGCATTCTGTCTGTTTTTTTTGTTCTTGTACTGCAATCAAGACGAAGCTTTCCACTTTCCGGCCACAGTCCTCTTTCTTTAAACACAATCTTAACCCCTTTTGGTTTCCCCTGCCAGTGTTCAGGAATGCCCATATCATCAAAAGTAAAGCTCATAGATTGACTAATCAACTGAACACCATTAGTCTTGTAGAACCAGCCATTGCGAAGATGTTATTGTTTGCCTCCAGGGTCTAAATTCATAGAGTTTACACGAAGAGCATCCTCAGCATAAGCTATATGACCAGTAGCATGATCAAATAAAAATAAGGCTTGACAGTTGGGAAAGGTGGTTTCGAAAATAGGAATAGCAATTTCGGTTGTATGCTGAACCATATGCTCTTGATTCCACCAAGTACCATTCCCACACTTCAGGTATTCAGTAGCTTGCCGTTTACATATCTTTAGTCCTTTTTCAGGTTCTTCGTTTCGTGATTGTACTGATTGTGGCAAAGAATGATCAGGAATTGTAGATGGTATTTCCAAACAAGAGCAAGGAAGAATAAAGTCTGAAACCATTAAACCTTGACCACGAGATTTCTTCCGAATCATGTGTTTAGTTTTGTGTACCCATCTTTGATGCACTCCATCGTTAGCTGAATAGGTAGCTTCATCATGTGTTACTGGCAAAAGCATGCAATTGTGAGATTGAAGCTGTGGTGGCTGAAATGTACCGTCTTCATTGAATTTTGGCATTCCCTGAGCTAATTCAAACCATTGAGGGAGAAACACCTGCTCTCGATACTCTACTGTTTCTGGCTTTTCATGACCATCAAAATATACTCCTTTTCTTACTTCTGACCATTCAAAACCCATCTTGTGAAGCCAATTAATTGCAGTTGCTGAGGTAAAAGAGCGTTTTCCCTGTCTTTGTCGTCGATTCAAATCTTCAACTACCCATGACATTCGCTAATTTGCATCTAAAATACTAGTTCTCGTTTGCCAGTACTCTGTTACTGCCTTTGCAAGGCCATGGGAGGTAATATCTTTATACAGTTCTCGTCAATATCGTTCCATTCCTTGTGACATGATTTAAAAAACCACTGACTTTCACCAGCTTCCGCTAGATATTGCCTGACCGCTAGAATTGTCCCCTCATCTTTCAACATACTGGCTACTTTGATATGCTTTCCTTGTGCCCCGCCAGCTATTATTCTCTTTTGAATCCATTCTCGTTCCTGTCTCAAAATCCTTTCCGCCACATGTCGGCCCTTTCCAAACCCTGTCACGACATTCAATGCAGCTTGAATACGTACAATTTCGGGCTTCTCCAGTTGCCAATTCATAAGTTGCAATACCTGTAAATGGCGAGTGAAGTTCTGTCCGGTGGGCCGTGTGGATTTCAGTCTGAGTGCACGGGTGAGGTCTTTAATTCCTTCTCAAAGTTAGCGATTAACTCTTCATACCAATAGTTCTTTCATACCGCTTATCAAAATCTTTTCCTTCACCTCCTAAGCTACTCGAGGCCATTTCTCCACCTCTGATGTGATAACATCCGTCCAATCTACCACCAATCCTTGATCTGCTGCTTTTTTTTCTGCTGCCAACCTATCAGCTACTTCCTTTTCCAACCGAAGCAGTTTATTTTTCCACCGCCAGATTGTTGATTTGGAAGGACCAGGCAGATTACCCGCTGCTTCCTGCAAAGGTTTGGGTATTGAATTATGTCCTAGCTTATGCTGCGGAACGCTGACAGTCGTGTTACAGCTCCCCTGAAGCTTATCCTCATGGATTTCCACCCCCGATCCTTCTACCTTTGATCGCTTCTTAGGACGGCCTCCAAAAGCTGCAGCTTCTTGTGCATGTCTCTTTTTGTTGCTCAGTGTTGGCATTCTGCTTGCTCAGGTCATGTGTGGTGCTCTCCCTCGCTACTCCAGCTGAAAATCAAGCTCCGATCGCCACTGTATTTTTCATCACAGCTGGGTGTACATCTGAGCGCTAATTTCACTCTCACCAAAAAAGTCCATTTTCTCGCTTAATCTCCTTCCTAGCAAGAGCACTTTCTACAGAAAAAAAACCCAGGTGCGATAGATCTAGTGCAGGCAAATAACTTCTGGGTTTTGTTTGACCTATTTTCATCTTTGCTAACTTTCCTATTGAATTCGGGTTTCCGTGGTATCCCGGTACAGGTTTTAGTCTTGGTCCACCATACACTCATACACTCACTAAACCCAGTTCTGTTAACCGGTTTCACGCTTAGTCAAATCCACGTCACTCAATTCAATCTTTGGCTTTACCCTGAAGTTATCACACTAGAAATGAAATCTTAAAAATTAAATGCGTAGCCCAAGACTGGGGAGGGGATGCAAAGACCGACCCATTACAATAGAGAATCTTGGGAACTATACCATGAGAATCACGTCTCACGGGAGTTAGAAGGATGACGCTAGAGAATTTGGATTTTTTCTGCAATGTGCGGCCTCTAGCAAGTATTGAAACAAGGGTTAGCAGGCAAGGCTTGCGGGTAATGGTCGCTTTCAAAAACTTTGCGACAAGCCGAAAAGACTAATAAGAACTTGAGATCTCGTACAGTAATATTGCTAGAAACTATGAGCCTTCTTCTGGTTTAATATGTCGAGTAATTCTAACTTCTACTTACTTGGTCTACTAAAAAAAAGTGCAAGATAGCGATCTCTACAAGGTGTGGAAATGCATCAGTAAATGCATCATTTTTTGTGTGGGAAAGTCGTCTGTAAAAGTATAAATTTTATAGGGGAAAGTCGTTTCTAAAATGTATGGGGAAATGCATCAGGAAATGGATACTTTGAGTCATTATACATCTTTCCCAGCGACTTTTCCAGCTCTAGAAAGTTTAAAAAATATATAAAAACCAAAAACCAAAAGTGTAGGCCATGAATTGAATCTATACTATTCAATTGACTTACTGACTTTCACCCTACTATACTATCTATTCCGATATATTCTTTATAGTAGCGCTAATTATCCTAGGAAATGACGCAAAAATTCATTTTTTGACGACTTTCCCTACAACTTTCCCTAAGACTTTACCCCTTTTACGACTTTTCCTACGACTCTTCCTACGGCTTTACCACCAACGATAGGTAAATGCATTATTTAGTGGTAAAGTCGTCCGTAAAGGCATCAAGTGATGCATTTCCACACCTTGTAGAGGATTATGGGGTGAATATTGCGCGATACATGGTGGTTTTACAAACCTAAGACATAAAACGGGTTTAGTCTGTCGTACCGTGCGTGAGATATTCTATCTCTAAATCCTCTAAGCCATTAGCTTAAGCCGCGTTGCTCTCGAAATGGAGAACATACATCGCGCTGGAGACCTGGGTGGTTCGGTCAAACAGGATAAACGACCATCGCTTCCCTTTAACCCCTCCAACCTACGAATATTTAACGATCTGAAGAATATCTTCATGTAGAAAGCATGATGCCGTTCCTTCCGGAAGCCCAAGAATAATCTTCACTGCTTCTCTCTACATAACTACCTGCTCACTACTTTGAGGGATAGTGGAATGAATCGCTAGGGTTAGATATTGATATTTGTTGGAAAATTTGTCAAGGAGGATGCCTACATCCATACAGATGTCGTTAGCTTTACCTAGGGCGTGCTTTGAAGATAGGTAATATACTAATGTGGGCAGGTTTTGGGGGTGGGGAAACAATTAAATAGGTATCTATGATAATCTTTAAAATATCTTCTATGGTTCATCCGGACAATACTGGCAAAGTGCCAAAACTGTAACACCAAATGGGTCCATCCCTGCATGCCACGCCTCGAACAAAGTTCCGTCATTAGACGGCCAGGCATCCTGCACCCGTGGTAACCTTTCACCTTTCAGTCCAGTTAGGTACGCTTCGTACTCAATCTCCCACTTCGTCCTCTCCGTGCTTTCCCATAAGCCCCTGATAGCCGGTAGCGGCAATTCCTTCAGTTCATTGCTTGTCAGTGTTTGTAGCCCTCGGCTTTCATGGAAGGATGCGTCGAACATAAAAAGCGTGAGTAGTGTTCTGTTGTGGGAAACGTTAAAAAATAGTTTTCTTTGGAGAGATATATATGTGAGCTGAACGTGAGGACGTACCGGCGTTTTGACTCTGCCAGAATCCATTCTTCCCAGACGGGCCGTGAGTTTTCAATCTCTCCTCGGGCCATCAAACCGCCACGGCCCACGTTAAATGCTATAGTCTAGAAGGGATTAGAATGAACGAATATGGTATAGGCAAGAATATTGTATACCTCTGTTTGCATTAAAGTTGGTCGATCGAAGGTAGGATCGGCTTCAAAATTCCGTATCAGCCCATATATGAGAGCAGCTTGTAACATAGAAAGCATCTCCGAGTCACTGCAAGAAGTATACTACAGAATCAAAATTAGTTTAGCCCGTCAGGATTTAAGTGAGATAGTACCTGCTGTAATATCCTTTCATGCTCTTGTGCGATGGTTTTCATAATGAAATGGTGGTTTTCCGGCGTCATTGTTTTGTACATCTCAACGATTCCCTTACAATTCGCAAGCGCCTCTGGTGTCTTCCCAGGAGCAAGTGACAACGGATGTACAAACGGCGGCAAGAGTTTTCCCGATACTATCATTTTTGGGTATGTTCGAAGTACACGGTTCATGAAGCCATATTTGTTGAAGTGATACCTCCCCGTTTCTGATGTTGGCTGCATCGTCAATCGGTGCCGCATATGCATAAACGACTCAACAGAGACGAGCCGCAACGGCTGGCTCGCTGGCCGAATCTGCTCTGTGCTGGTTACGGAATTACCATCGCCCGAACAAAGGGCCGCAATATTGAGTGACTTGAGGGTTCCAGTTGTCGGCGTGTTTAATGGCGTCTCAAGCTCTGTTGCGTGGTGATCGGCTGCTCCTACAAGGCCAAACATAGGCGCCCAATCAAGCAAACTGTTACTTATTTCTCCCCAGTCAACAACCGCGGCATCGCCAAGCGCGGTATCGAAGCTCGCTCCATTAGCATCATCGATATGTTCGGTGTCTGTCGAAGCTGGTGTAGGAAGTGAAGTTTCTTCGTTGGGAGTCTGGGCTGGAGCTGGAGCTGGAGCTCCATGTGCTGCTGGTGAGTAGTATCGACAGTCAAGACCTTTCACCTTGCATCTGGAGCACGCAGGAGTGCGGAGGTCACATCGTGTTTTCGCCTGAGTGCAGAGAACACAGCTTTTCTTCCGGGGAATGGTGCCAGTGAGCTGCTTCTGTCGGCATCTTCGCAGGTGTCGATCGCGAGAAGACCCTACGACATTGATGAGGTCAGCCTCGTCCGTAACGGCGATAGCGACAGCTGGGGTGAGCACACACTCTGTTCAAAAGACTTATCGCATATCGAGCATTTGAATACTGTCTGCGCCGCGCCAGATGGCGTATCCCAAATCCTGTCCTGAGGCATCGTTGTATGGATATGTACTCGTTAACAATATTTTCGATTGCGTTTGGCGTGGAACTCCGTATGGAATCCCGGAAGTATTTTAATGTCCGTATCTCGAAACGGGCTTACAAATGGTGGAATTTACTTTATTTCCGTGTGCCTGTAGATGTCGAAACCGAATCGAACATGCGAACCACGGATTAACCACAGCATGGAGGTGATAGGGTCATCCCGATGGCTGAGTAGTGGACACGGAACTCCGCGTCTCGGTGCTTACTAGAAAGAGATCTCAGTGTAACTGGCCCCGCGACTGTTCTCGTCCCGTTAGATCCATGTTTAATACGTAGTACGCATGCGGAATCTATTCAGATCCGTATTAACGGCGGAGCTCCGGCTTTAGCGCTATCGAGATAACTTTAATTCAATGTTGAATTACAAGCAAGCAGTAGAGCACACACCAATGACTGCTTTTATTTGCCTTATGCGGGATGAATGAAGTGACTCACGAATATGATTCACGACTGTACTCGGATATATCATGAAGAATCTGAAAACAAGGGTACGAGGTTAACTAATCAGCAAGTTGATATAGTTGGATCTAACCAACCAAAAACTCCGGCCCAAAACACGTATTTTCAGGTTCTGTATGTGGTATCCGAGTACTTGCCTTCCAAGAGAATATCTGGCATTAAAATCACCCCCCCCCGTTCCCGGATTCTCCGGCAGGCAAGTATAAAGAAGATCAGCCCCGCTGTACGAGAAGCATTAACTGAACTTCGAGCCATAACAGCATACAAGAGTCTCTTCAAACACTCTCTTTGGACTCTGCACGCAATTGAAGGATATAGCATGTCGTCTCCGGGTCGTCTTGACAGTCTGAGGGTTACCTTAAAGCCACTACTGTTTGCCGTTCTCGCAGGGTCACAAATACTTGATGTTTTCAATGTTACAGGCGTTACTTTCGCCTTACCCAGCATAGCACAAAAATACAACATCTCGGAAGCCGAAGCGAGTTGGGTCTTATCTGCGTATTCCCTTACGTTTGGGTCATTCTTGCTCATTGCGGGGCGTTTAGGTTAAATCTCCCTATATTTCTAAATCTGTGATTGAGTTTGTAATTAATTTCTAATACTCTTGTTCTTGAAGGTGATGTGATTGGGCATCATCGTGTTTATTCTATTGGACTTCTATTATTTGCCGTCTGCTCAGGTATATGCGCTGGCATTGATAATGTCATCGGTCTATACGTCGTCCGGGCACTTCAGGGAATATTTGCTGCCTGCACTATCCCGACATCGTACGCCCTCGTGGCTACCACTTATCAAGGCAAAAGCCAGAAGATGGCCGTTAGTGCATTGGGTGCATGCCAGGCAATTGGTGCCGTAGTGGGGACTATAGGTTTGTTCCTTACAATTATTTAAGGTGACACTATGGAACGTAGCTAATAATCCTTAGTTGGTGGTGCTTTTGCGACAACATCAATTGGCTACCGTGGTCTCTTCTGGCTATCATTTGGGTTAGCAATGACTTTTGCAGCATTAGCTTTCTTACTTGTCCCGCCTACACCTACGAATACCGCTACCCTTAAAAAGCTTGACTATCCTGGAGCAATCTTCATCACAGTTGGCGCCCTCCTCCTCGTTTTCGGGTTCACGGAAGCAGTTCAGGGTTGGTCAAAACCCAAAGTCATAGCTCCTATTGTTTTGGGAGTCGCCATTATCGGCTTCTTTATCTTGTGGGAGGAGGTTCTTTTAGAGAAGTATCTTGATCTGGAACCACTTATCCCACGGAAAGTCTGGTCATTCCCGAACTTTAGCCCTATCGTCCCAATCACCGGTCTCACATATGCGACGTTCTTCATTATCCTGTTGAACGGGAGTCAGTTCCTTATTAGGGTCCAAGGAGTAAGCTCTTCAAATTATATATGCCGAGCTCCATCAAGTATAAGGACTAACATCATATACAGAAATCGTATTTGATCGCCGCAATCGAATTCCTACCTACTAGTATTGTATCTATAATAGCGATGATGATTATGGGAGCTCTATACGGCAAGCTTCCCCCAAAATGGGTTATTGCTGGAGGCGAGGTTCTCGTGATCGCCGGGGAAATCTTGTTTTCACGGAACGGCATCCACACAAATTTCTG
Source organism: Gyromitra esculenta (assembly GCA_038503075.1). Taxonomy (NCBI): domain Eukaryota; kingdom Fungi; phylum Ascomycota; class Pezizomycetes; order Pezizales; family Discinaceae; genus Gyromitra; species Gyromitra esculenta. The sequence continues at coordinate 2,343,206 of JBCAML010000001.1, forward strand.
GCAGTACACCTTCTCAGGCCAGGTCGTCATGGTTCTTGGGCTCTCGGGATTCTTCGTCAATTACCTTAACATTGCTGTTTGTCCCTCTCTTCCTAAACAATGTCTCTATCTTTTAAATCAGACCTGTGTACTGATCTTCCACAGATTTCTAGTGCTCCAAATGAGATGCAAGGCCTAATTGCGGGGATTTTACAAACAATGGGACAGCTAGGCACAGCACTGGCTTTCGCCATCGCTAGCTCCTTGATTAGTGGAGAGACACCCGAGGAGCTTCTAGTGGGATATCGGAATTCGTTCTATACAGCTGTTGCTTTTGCCGGCGCCGCATTGATAATTACGGTTGTTTTTGTCAAGAACGATGCTGGCAAACCAGTTGAGGAGGAGGTTAAGGATATTGATGTGGAGAGTTCGAGCGCAAGCACGCTTGCAGTAAATGAGAAAGTTTGAGTAAATAGAGAAAATTCCCCTAGGAATGTGTAGATTGGACGTTTCGGTTTATACTTTTTTTTGGTTAGGTAAACCCACCTAGGAGTGGTTTCTTCGACGGACTCTTTTCCTTAACCACTTTCCTGCTTTCACAGTCTATTTTAATATCCTGTCGATATATTTAATTGTGTCACTTAATATTTTTACAGTTTCTTATACGTGTTGTCTCAAGCTTAAGTCTTTTAAGCTTTACTATGCTTTAGAATTAGAAACTCAAGATTATACCCCTCGTTAGTATTACTCGTTTCGTTCGGTGCTAAATGAAATAATGGATCTAATAAGTATATAGTGATACCTTGTGTATTAACTGTGTGATTAAGGCAATATCATTGGTCGAATTTCTCCTGGTTTAGTTTAGACCCAGGATATCCCAATCACTTTCATGCTAAGAGGAAGTATGTCAATCTTAGGCCGTGATCGACTGAGAAGAGTATATAGAGAGGCTCGCTGAACTCTTGAGTTGCTTTTTGGATAGGTCAATATTATCACTTCAGGAATAACTACGGTGCTAGATAACACTGATATCTTCAGTTTGGGGACGAGCAAGGGAGGGGGGTCGAAGGCCGTGCAGCAGCCTGAGAGCCCGATCCACTCGCTCTCAAAGCTGTAAGCTGCCAAGAAAAACGGTGAGATCTAGAGTATACGTATCTATATTCAGAAAAATCGAGTTTTTATCTAGCTCTTAATCCTGATCGTAATCCAGGCTAGTTCGCCTGGAAATCACTTGTAATAAATAAATAAACTGTTTCGATCGAAGCATCTCGCGCGCTGTATCTGGATTTCTGAAACATAACTATATGTAGAACCTATTAACAGCTGCTCAGCCTATGGTATTGACTGATTACGGTTATTGGTATAACTTGTTTGGATACTGTGTTAATGGATCCCTGATCGAATTAATTGTTGCTACACACAGCTCTTCCACCAGTAGGAACCCCCGAATCTTCGCTACCTATTTTGGTAGTCTCCAACATCTTTTACTGCGCCCGCGCATGCTAGTAAGCCTTGTTAAGCATCGAGGAACGAGAACAAACCAAAAGGGGTAATCAAAATAGCGCTGAATATTCATCATGCCACCAGAATTAATGTGTGCCACGTAATGTATTTGACTAATCAGAGACGAATTCTTCGCGGGAATCGGGCTATCAGATAATAGACGGGCGGCTTGAGTCATAGGAAGATTAAGGAGAAAAAAGCGGAGCTGGATCGAGACGGAATTTGAACTGATCCGCGGAAGTATTTCTTAAGACCTTGTTAGTCACTGTTTCGGCCTGGCAGCCTCTAAGAGAAATTTACTCAAACTCCTTTAGGTAACTCCTTTATTCTTTTGTAATGGCTAATATATTATGTAAAACCTGCATACTACAGCGACTCATAGTTTGGTGAGTACATGTATTCCGGTGTAGTCAATGCTTCGTGAGTCGCTTCGCACTGGATGGCACGAAATTAACTTTTCTGGATATCGATATGATAAGACTGGGTTACGATGGATAATAGAGGCGGGAAAATGGCGGCTTGGGTACCGATGGGCTTGGAGAACAGCTTAGGCGACTCGAGCGTGGTCTAGGCCACTGGGATATGGCTGTGGCCAGCTAAGCCACCTCCGACAATGATTATTCTCATTCTCCTAACGCAGAAGCGATTGAAAGTTACACTGTTGATTCTAAAAGCATTCTAGGGAGCAGTTACCACACATATCTCCAATACATGTCACATTGATGTAACCGAGTGATAATCTGTGAGTAGATTTAAGGGATTGACACGAGCTGCAAGAGCAACCGCTCCTTGGGGGCCACATATCTTTGACCCTGTTACTTAAAGCGCGGCCAAGGGGAGTCTCTGAAACGTTGTGGGGTGGCTCGTTCCCGTTCCCGTTATCTTTGCTCCGCCAATGCGAAGCGACCTGCGAGGATAGGGCTAGGTACATCATGGAGGTACTTGCAATTGTACATGCAGCTATGGGAGTAATCTTAAATTTCCGACGAAAATACGAGGAATTCAGAGCTACTATATCCGTATTTCATAGGCTGGGAACCTCTCTTGACGTGTCTAATTTGCTGAATTGGTATTTGATAAGTTCTAGACTAGTTATATGTGTAGATCCTTCAGTCCCTCTCCTGCGACGACCCTACATGTAAATTTAGATTAGTCTTCCCCTGAGCAGGAAGTATTTTTCATGTAAGATGGGATGTGTGGCTGGGGGTATATACACGTGGCTATCTGGAATCCTAAATGCGTCTTTTTTTAATCTCTACCACATACAACTCCTTTGATCTCACTGTAGATATTACTTGCCTCTTTTCGGATTTATCCCCTGATTTTTTGTAATGGTGAGCCTACTCTACTTAGTCTAGTTTTTAGTTGTCAAAACCCATACAAGGGTACGGGTGTGTGATCGATCTTCCGGACCTATCAACGTCTGAGCCTAAGCCCCATGCATTCTACCTGTATGCTCATCTGTTCATCTATTAATTCGTCCGTTTTGCTTATCTTACAGTAAATTTCCTGACCCTCTTGTGTTGTAAGTGTGATGTGTTAAGAGACATCGCTACATTCATAAAGTTCTAGCTATAGGATCCGGATCCAGTATCCAGCCGACGGGGTCGTTATCCCCCACTTCAGCCACTAGAGAGAATAAGAGCGGCTAAGATGCTACTTAATTATCTCCCCTGCCTTTTAGACACTGAAGTTATTGTATGCTATCTAAAGTCTTGTAAGCATCGTGGATTACGCTTCGAATTGAGATGATCATGATCATGAAACAGGTAGTTTGTTTTTCCCCGGTGAATTGTCGTTTCATCTTTCAATAAGTCTATCCCATCCCCTTGAGATGATTAACGAGCGCGGTAATGTGTAAATACAAGCGGAGATGCGAGACGCGCTAGTTCCTTGTGCGCATGCAAATCATAATCTCCATACATAGGCCACTCTACTATGCATAGCAGCCACAGGCAGCAAAGGGTGGGGGCCTATTATTTTTGCACCTTCGCTTAATGAGCCCCAGCCACTCCTTAGCTGAAACATCGACAAACTAAATGGGGATATCATTGTCATCACAACTTGGAGTTTAAACGAGAGTCTAGCTATCTCTCAGCCCCTAGTTTTCCTTAGAAGGGTTGGTTGTTGCTGTAGCATCTGTAAGCCATAGAACTCTTGTTGCAAGATTTTCTGTGACATGTACATACGTATACTACATGTAGTACTTATCTTAAAGTCTTCGTTATGGCGTCAATGGTAGAGCATAATTTTCGATTAGTATGGCCCAGGAATGATTCTCCACTCGCCGATGTTCGAAATAGGTGGTAACTAGAGACAGTACTGTAAACCTACACTTTAAAGCACTTGCGAAGATACATGTATGCAATTTGCTTAAGCTTGTGCAGCTGTGGCCATCACCTTTCAAGTACCTTTCTTCATTTTTAAGGTTGGCGGTCGCTCGATACACCCTAGTTCATCGATATCTACTTCCTCATCTTATAATCGCACTACCGGAGAATATTTCAGCTGATGTAGCTCTACATATTGTGTATCATCAGCGATTTAGATCTAATAAGGCGGTTAAGGACGAGGAACCAAACGTCCAAGAAAGTAGGTAGTCGTGGCTGTCTTGTAACCTTGTGTGGAATTTCTGTCTTATGCCCACAACCGTTAACATGCAATATCCAATGGTATGTGGATATGTGCTGTTGCCTTTAGGTCGTGAAGTTACCGCTTAGCCGCGCGGTTCTTGGCGCGAACTTAACGACGTTACACGAGTTATATAACACCAGTCCCACTAGTGAACATAATTGATGATGAACCTAATATAGCTCTATACGCGCCCGCTTCGAAGGAATCTGAATCTGAAACGCTGTCCGCGGGTCAGGCCGTACAGTGCAGCGTGGCTTGCGGGGTTTTCTGAAACTGAGCCCAGATGAGCTTAAGCTTTAGATGCTCGTTTGAAGTTTCCATGACTATTAATATATCGGTGCGATAGACCTTCTTTAAATACTAGGTCTTCCGCTGTCTTGTTACTATTCATTTCCTCATACAAAAATCCTACATCTGTTCAGCGTTCAGAAAAATTAAAGGATAAACATAGCTTTACGAATTATTTTCCGGTTGCAATTATCATTTCCGCTACTTTTACTTCCGCTACTTTTACTACCACTACCGTTAATTACGACCACTTCACGGCTCCCTATAACTGACAAAAATGGCAACATCAGATCCACTCTCACCAGATAGCAGCACCTGTAGGTTTTAATATTCTTACTTCCACTTATATTTGTCTCCAGATCCTCGTAGAGCTGACGCTCACAGTTTATTTCACAGCGCAAGCAAAACCTACTATTACCATTAGTTCGACCACTGTGAAAAGCGACTCTGCACCCCTTAGCCCAACTGCAACTCTTGACTCCCTCCAATCACTCGAACAGCTTCACCTCCTCAACGAAATTGATAAGCTTCGTGCTCACGGTGTCAATGATTTCGTGTCCCTTCCACAGATAGTCGTCTGCGGAGATCAATCCTCCGGGAAGTCCTCCGTCCTCGAGGCAATTACGGAAATTCCCTTCCCTCGTAAAGACAACCTCTGCACCCGCTTTGCAACACAGATCGTCCTCCGACGTGGGATGAAGACGAGAGTCACTGTCAAGATCCTCGCAGACAGCAAGCGTCCAGAAAACGAGAAGAAGAAGCTAGGAGAATTTACCGGGTCTCTCGAGAACTTTGGAGATCTCCCTGCGTTGATTGAGCAGGCCCAGGAGGCCATGGGAATAAGTACAGGAAGTGGTGCATTCAGCCGAGACGTGCTGAGCATTGAGATATCTGGTCCTGGACGACCTCAACTCACCGTCGTCGATCTTCCCGGCCTAACTCATACGGAAAACAAATCGCAAAGCCGGAAGGATGTCGAGCTGGTCTCTGAGCTGGTACACAAGTACATGTCCGATCCCCGCACTATCGTCCTTGCCATTGTTACCGCAAAAAACGACTACGCGAACCAAATCGTTCTCACACGCGCAAAAGAGGCCGACCCAGAGGGCATACGCACCCTTGGAATCATCACTAAGCCAGATACGCTCCCCGAAGGTTCTGATAGCGAGCAAGACTTCTTTTCGCTGGCTAAAAATGAGGATATCTTCTTTAAGCTCGGTTGGCATGTCCTCCGGAATAGGGCCTATGAGGATCGAAACTCAGCGTTCGAGGACCGAAATCAAAAGGAGACCGCGTTTTTTGAGAGAGGTATTTGGAGAGAGCTTCCTCGCGAGTGTGTCGGTATCTCAACACTACGCACACGGTTGAGTTCCCTGCTCTTAAGTAGAATCAAACAGGAGCTACCAAGGGTGTACAAGGAAATCGGAGAGGGGCTTAGGGACTGCGAGAATAAACTTTCCAAGATGGGTAAAGGCCGGTCAACGATCGACGAACAGAGAATATTCTTATCGCAAATCAGCGAAGACTTTTCGCGCCTATGTAAAGCAGCAACCGATGGTATATACGAAGACGAGTTCTTTGGGGACTGTACGGAGGACTCTGGACGATCGAAACGTCTTCGCTCAGTAATCCAGAATATAAATAGTACTTTCTCTGAGAACATACGACAGAAGGGCCACAGCAAATCTATCGTCGACGAAAAGCCCTTAGCTTTTAATACCCCATTCTCCCCATCTAATTCAGAGGAGCAGAACCTTCCGCAGGAAATCACTCGTGCGGATGCAATCGAATGGGTAAAGCCACTTCTGCTCCAATCCCGTGGCCGTGAGCTCCCAGGAACTTACAACCCTCTTCTTATCGGCGAGGTTTTCTGGGAACAATCCAAGCCGTGGGAAACCATTGCGCACAATCATCTCGCGCATGTTTTTTCCCTGTGTGAGGATTTTTTATGGTCGCTTCTTGAGCATATTGTCCCAGGGGATGTGCTCGGTTCTCTGTTTGACTACTGGATCGATGAGAAACTGTATGAGCGATTTGAGAGAGCTAATAAAGAACTAAAAAACCTACTGATGGATAGAAGACGACACGCTATTACTTATAACCACTATTGCACAGACAACATCCAGCGCACCCGAACTCACCGGATGGAGGAACGCTACACCGCTGCGATAAAATCTGTAACGAGCTGGAATCCAAATGTTAAGGGCCCCATCACGCTAGATCCCGCGGAGCTGCTGAGAGTACTCTCATCGCCGACCCAAGATAATTTAGACGACTACGCATGCGATGAGGTGCTCGATGGCATGTCTGCGTATTATCAGGTCGCTTCCAAAGTCTTCATTGACAACGTCGCCGTTCAAGTCATTGAGCGCCGGATTATTGGTGGGCTATGGGATATATTCTCACCCAGTGCAGTGGTGGCCATGAATACGGAGGTGATCGGAAGTATTGCAGAGGAATCGACGGAGGATAGACTACTGAGAGAACGGCTGGAAGCAAAACAAAAGAGCTTGAAAATGGGGATGGAGGCGTGTAGAAGTGCTTTGAAGGGGACCAAGACTGGTATGTACCATTTATTTGTTTACCAACCCTGGCTTAGCATAATTTCGAGACATAGATAGGCATGGGGATCTGAATACTAACGCTCGATAACTCCAGAAACCGCCACCCGAGAACCTCTAAAAAGTAATCGTAAGAAGTTTTCAAAACCCACTGATGCCAACTTCGACGGACTCAGCGATCTCCTTGCAAACACAGCTATTGGAAAACCAAAAAAGCCCAGAAACCCGAATGCGTCTGGTCTTAACAGAGTTCCCTCAAAGTCATCAAATACACCACCTGTAGCTCAAGGGCTCTTCCCAACAAATAAAGTAATAGATGATGGAGGTTTGTTCGACACCAAGAGCCTGCTCGGAAACGGAGGTGGAGGATTCCCCAGTTCTCCCTTTGGGACGCCGGCGAAAAATGGCCCAGCTCCTCCGTATGGATCCCCATCTCCGGTTGAAGAATCGGGGGGGCCCAAAGGTGATTTCTGGGGGGCTAGTGCAACTGCCGGGACGGGAGCAAATACCAACTATGGTATTTTTGGAAAAAAACCTATAGCTGCGCGCACCGGAAACCCAAGTACGTGGCCTAAGAAATAATCATTTGTATGTTTCTTTCTTATCGCATAGTTTGGCGAATTGTACTAACAATATCAGTACTCTTTCCTCCGTCAAAATATCCTGTCACGACGATTAAAAATGCCGATGAGTTACTCCTCTGTCATAGCATCACTTTCTTGCCAGAATATCAAAAACTTTCATTTGAGGAGTTGCGTTTGCAGGAATATGAACAAGGCAAAAGATGGGAGGCTTAACTTTCTATTATGTCATATTTTTCAAGTCTAGTTGTGGGGCATACCCAGGGTTGATATCTGTATATTATTGCATATTTTCGTTACTTGGATCAAAATCAAGACTAATTAATCTATCTATCTATCTATCAAAATCGAGACGCTTTTGTTTGTGGCGAGTGACTTTGCATGGATCGCTAAGAGGCTTGGCGCAGCAACGCTTAAGCAGAGCCGCACCTCCAAACAACCGCCGTGATGTCCAGAAATTGAGAAGCCCCAGGTCTTTCTGATTGACGGCAAACACCAGCCACCACTCCCCGCTTCCCGCAAGACGGCCAATCCGCCCCCGCAATGGCGTCTACAGCCTGCGCCCGCTTCCTCCTCTCCCGAAACACCCCGCTGCTGCCCCTCCTCGCGCGCCTACCTGCTCGCAGCCCCACTACCAGTGCACTTCGTCAGCAATTTCAACAGCTGCGACATGCTAGCAAAAAGGCCAGCAAGAAAGCCCCGAAAAAGAAGAGCCCCCCACCTACAGCGGCGATCAAGACACCTCCACCCCTCCCGCAGCCGCTGAAGTACGTTTCGCTCGCCGAATCACTCGGGAATTCCGAGAAGGAGAGGATTATACTCTATGCATGCAAAAATGGGCTTTTTGTTTCTGGGTGCTACGGGTTAGCAACTGGGATGGTTGCATGGAGTGTATATACGTGGAATACAAACATCGCGAATAGTGTCCCGGGGATCCCGAAATGGGTTGTGGGCGCAACCTATGCTAGCGTAACGGTCATGATGCTGATGGCTGCAGTAGTGGCTTATTATCCTACGCGGTATGTGTCCACCAGCTCTCACTCGATACGCTTGGGTATAGAGGAAGCAAACGGGATGAGGGCGAGGTGGGAAGATAGATACTGACAGTCCTGGCGGAGATCAGGATTGTCCAAGTAATCCATGCACATCCCATCCGCGGCACCGCCCACTCTTCACCGGGTGTCTCAATAACGCTGCATAAGCGTCCCATCCTACCCACTCTCCCGATGAGAAAGATTCATATCCCTTCCTCGGAAATAATCACGCTCATGGAGCCCTTACAACCCCTCCACGCACCCAAGGCAGCTGAGTCCGAAATAGTAGATAAAAGAAGCGCGGTGACGAAGATCAGACATAGCGTTACGGGCGCACCGTTCAAAGTGTTTGATTTTATGAGGAAGGCATTAAGTACGTCGGGATTTGTTACTATAAGGGTAGATGGTGTAGGAAGGTTTAGGCTTAGCAAGGATGGATGGGTGTGGGAGAGAAGAGGGCTAGATAAGCTGTTTAAGACCAATAGACGATAGCTGGAGTTCATATGAAAAGCAAAGGCATGTAGATATTTTTAATAAAAAAAAAAGGAGAGAAAGAGTTTCGGGCTTAGGATATCACTCGCTCAGAGTTCAAGATCAGCACCTTCATCGGCATGCCGGGCGCCCTCAAATTCGGTGTCACTCGGTATACCGAACACTTTCCAAAATTCCCCTGGCGTTGCCAGATGACAAGAACCAACCATCGAGAAAAAGAAACGACATAAATTACTATGGATTATATCCTACTCGCAAATGCTACTATCTTGTACTTGGAACATGTCCTTCGCGAGAGCTTTTTTTTTTGTTGGTGAAACGCGGGATTTCACCCTGGTCCGACATCGCCGAGTGAGGTACATACATGTAAAATTGATTGGGCGATTGGCAGCGTGGGATCCAAAAAGTTCAATCTCAACCTCGTCCCAACAACCTCCTCCACCACCTCGCCCTCCATCTCTTTTGGTAGCTCCCATCACGCAAGCTCAGTTCCCGCCGGCGATACACACACGTACACCCTCTTAGCATGGCTTCTTCATTCCGTCGTTTGTCGGGCCGTTTGGTTGGGACTGCTCCCAGTGCGCCGTTACGACGACATGCTCTCACTCGAGGTATTGCTTCCCACTTATTCTCGCTCTGGGGTTTGGGGAGACATTGGAATTTGCAAGCACATGAATTTAAAGCCTTGATTTGACTTCTGTCTAGGGATGCGAACGACTGCCCCCAGAAATGCCGCCTCGAATCTGAACATGCCAGCGCTGAGTCCCACCATGACGGAAGGGACCATCAGCAGCTGGAAAGTTAAGGAAGGTTCGTTTAATCTTCCTGCGATTTAATGAAGTGAAGGGGAGTTTGAGAGTTCGAGAATAAGGAGGAATGAACGAGTAACTGGGGGATGTAATTAAACGCTAATGGCTTATCGCTGTGGTGTAGGCGACGAATTTTCCGCCGGCGACGTCCTTCTCGAGATTGAAACCGATAAAGCCCAAATGGACGTCGAAGCTCAAGACGATGGCATCATGGCCAAAATAATGGTACATCTACCTTATACCCTAGCCCTAAATTACTCTTCTGCTGTTTGGCAGTCGCTTAAAAAACTACTTCTTTCACAGATCAAAGCCGGTACCAAAGCTGTCCAAGTTGGGACCCGTATTGGTGTCCTTGCAGAACAAGGCGACGATATCAGCTCCCTCGAGATCCCTGCTGAAGATGGCGCCAGCCCTGGGCCAAAGTCGGTAGATACCTCATCGTCCAAACAAGATACTACCTCGCCACCCCCGGAGGACCGCCCTAAACAGGTCGAGTCTTCAGCTAAGTCAACACCGGAAACATCACACAAACATGCTGCCCCAAAGACACCTCACACACCTTCACCGTCAGTAGCGCATTTGCTCCGTTCACACGGAATTGCCAAAGACGACATCTCCAAGATCTCCGCGACGGGGCCAAAGGGGAGATTATTGAAAGGAGATGTGCTAGCCTTCCTCGGCAAAATTGAAAAGAGCTGGCCGAAAGAACTCGAGAGCAGGATCCATAAGGGTGAAAAGCTGGATCTGAGTAACATTAAGATTGCAGCCCCGAAGAAGGCAGAGACGAAGAAACCAGCCGAAACGAAGCTGGAGGTGCCAAAGGACGCGGAGCTAAAACTTGAGGTGTCGTTTAGTGAAGTTCTCAAAGTGCAAAGTAAACTACAGGGTGCGTCTACAACCACAGCATCCCTAGTTTTCTCTAACGAATCACTAACAAACTACCACAGCAACTCTCGGAGTTCACCTCCCCCTTTCATCATTCATCACCAAAGCCACTATCAGAGCTAATCAGAACCTTCCCCCATCGTCCCTTCCTCCCACCGCATCTGAGCTCTTCGACGAGATTCTTGGCCTTCCCGCCGCATCCCCCAAAGCTACTCGGGGATCATTCACCCCACAAGTCACAGCGCTTCCATCAGCATCATTTGTGAGCTCTGCGCCGTCGGATGAGCTTGATATCATTGACATTCTTGCCGGAACCGCTCCGACGTCACCAGCGAAGAAGTCGCTACCGCCATCTGCAGGAATTGCAGCGACGGGACCTAATGTAATCAGTCTAACAGTTCCGGTAGCCGAGGAAGAAAGAGCGAAGGTATTTCTGGGGAGGTTTAAGGGGTATTTAGAGCAAGATCCTGGGAGTCTTGTTTTGTAAATGTTGATGTTTTTTTTTCATTTGCTGGTTGGACAATTGGTACTTAATTGAGCGCGTCCGCGAAGCGTGCTTAATATATATCCTTAGGTGAAAACTGCCTCGGGGTGAGTATTGCTAACTGAAGGATAGTTCAAGATTGGGCCCTAAGGCTGGGAGGTAAAAGGTTGGAATAGAGCAGTGGTTTGGTCGGGTTTTTAGCAAGATTTTTAGCAGGGCGGAAAATTTAAGGGGATGTACACGAATGAATGTTGTGTTCTTTAGACGTGTAAGCTGTTTGGTACCTGGGCTGAGTCCATTTAAGTGTAATTTCTTCTCTCCATTCACCACTCTAACGATTCACACTTCTAAAAAAAACTCAAGCCACCTCATAATTGCCATAGGTCACTTCTGCGGATATTAGTTCCTCCACATCTGGAAGCGACCTACACCGTCCTCCTGGCTCGTTATAAAACACTATCCTCCCTCAGAGTCATTCATTATCATTCGGAGTATTATCGGCGAAGTTGGCTGTTCCCGTAAGTAAATAAGTAATCGCGTTAGAGAATATGTATATCGAGTGATATTTTATGAGCTATCTTAGACACGAGTCCCGCTTGACTTATAGCTGAGCCACGTGCGAGGGCGTCTGAGGGTGTCACAGAAACGTGTCTTGGAATAGGCTTTCTATTAATATAAGGATGAGGAGATAGTTGGCTGGAGGATTGGTGGTGGGCTACTGTATATACACGTATATACGGCTACTACTAAGATCCTTAGGCTTCGTGATTAAGGTAACACCGAAAGCATCCAATATGAGGGATACCAATAGTACAATTGATTTGGAAGATAGAAATACGAATCCTCCACTTCAAGAACAAAGAATACTTACATGTAGGAACAGTACTTTCCTGCCAGAATCTGGGACCCCTATCTAATCTGCTATTAAAGTGAATGGTTTCTGGCATTAAAATTAGGCTTTCTATAGATTAATATCAGCATAATTAGAGGTTAGTAGTTCTATCACTTGTACATAAAATCTCCGGTTTTCAGTATTACATCAGAGTAAGCTTAACATGTATGTTAGTTCCGGAGCACTGCAGCCGTACGTATATGCAGGATGCTAAAAAGCGAAGCTTGCTCTGACCCATCAACACCCAAACGCCTCGTTTTGCCCCAGCACAAAGCCAATATAACGTAAGTTTGACTACAAGCTTGATTATCCATCCGTATAATGGAATATATAGTCTTACCTTATAAATAGCTGCGTATCTTAAGCGAAATAAGGTTATTGGGAATCAGGGAGACGTGTGTCACTTTCCGGCGCCCTCCGTAAATCTCAACGAAAAGCCACATACGGGATCAGGGCATGTAATACAAGATTTAATTATGCCAAGTCTCTTGCGGACTACTCGTATTTGAATGACGTTCCCGGAACGGCCTGGGTCCGCATGGAGGTGCATACCAGTAGAGAGCCCCCGGGGTCGAAATTATATGCAGAGTCTGGCCTATTGAGTTGCAAATCAAACAGAAAAGGACAGCGTGGTACCGGAATTCAGCCAATTGAGTAGCAAAGTAAAACTGCTTGTGACCTGCGGCTTAAAAGAAGTGAATGTAGGAAAATATATACGGTGCAAACTTGAATAACTACTTAAAAATTAAAATTATTACCACCACCATCAGCAATACAGGCCTCAATCCTTCGTGACATAGACATAATATGATGGTTTATCCTTTCAACAGGATATTTCTTCCACTCATCCTCAACCACTTCCCTAATACCCTTTGCAGTAATCTTCCAACCTGATCTTTCTTTTATTTTATCTTTTATTTCATTCCAAATTGTCTCAATAGGGTTTAAATCAGGAGAGTTAGCAGGCCATTCAATTTTTTTGAGTCCTAGTTTCTCTCGTGCAAGTTCATGATAGTCTTTGGTATGTGAAGGAGCATTATCTTCCATGATAATAAGACCAGATCGTTGAACTTTGGCTGCTATTGCAAAAGGAAACAACAAAGGATTCAAAATTCGTTCACGATAGATATACCAATCTATTCCACCTCTCCGGTCTTTCCGCCGAGTCTTGAGCTCTGGGGCATTTTGTTGATGGTTACCCAAATACTCCTGCCACTCATACTGTATGAGGTCGGCTTCATATTCAGCTTGCAGCTTTTTAACAGCTGCATCCCGTTCTTTTGGTGTTTCGTAGAGGGTCTTGTACATATGATAAGGAAGCTGTGAACCTAATATTGAATTAATATGTATATTTATACTTAATCAAGGAGAGGATTACCTGAATATCCATAAAGAATTGCTCCCCAAAGCATGACTGTTAACCCAGTACTAAATCGCCGACCCACATTCCGAGGTAGGTATGCCTCTCCAGGCCTTCGTAGTACTCCTCTTGCTCTTCTTCGCCTTAAATTTCCACTCTCAAAGTATGTCTCATCTGTAAAAATAACATACCGCCAATCCATGAATTGATACTTGAGACAAAATGCAAGTCTAGTAGCTTTATGCTCATTGGATAACCCAGGCTTTAGTGTAGGCTTCCTTCGTTGAATTCCGTCATCTTTCAGCACCTTCTTGACTGTGTTTCCACATACATTAAGGTTCGCTATGTCAAAGATTAGCATTTAACAAGTACTTTAACGTAAGAAAACCATTGTAGTTCACTCACCTGCTTCAGCCAGCTCTTCAAATGTCATGCGACAATGTTGAGCATCCGATAAAGTCAAATCTATCAACCTTTGCTTTTCATCCGAAGTCAGGTCTCAAGGAGTGGGTTTCTGGTCAAGCTCTCAAGTATCCCTCGAGATGAGCAGTGCTACTTGAGTGGGAAACCAACAGCGAGAATGCGTGCGGAGATTCTACAGGCTCTAAGAAGGGATCAAGTTAAGATGACTTGAAGACAGTGACAGCGACGGTCTCACGGTTGAGCCTCGAGTTAAGCCCTTCAGTATCCCTGAAGGTGAGCAGTGCTACTTAAGCGAGGTCACAACACGTTCAAAGAGTGCAGTGTTTCTCCAGGTTCTACAGTGGGTATACTTCAAGGCAAAGTATCAGCGATGTTTCACAGCGACAGAGAAAGTTCTGAGATAGAACTGTGGTAGTATTTAGAGTAATACAGGTAGAAGTGAAACGAGAACGTTGCTTAAGGAAAGAAGAGTAAAAAGGTAAAACACAAGCAAAATCCACCGTTTAAATACCCCGCTTTTCTTAACAAAACCAATAACCGATAACAACCGAAAAACAATAACATTATACAGCGACCCGCAATCCTTAACAACCATCGAACCGAAACCTAACCCTATACCCAATCTTTAATCCGTGAAAGTAGCCCCCCGTCTCAAGCGTGAGCTCCTGCGAACCTTAGGATTGGTATTGGTTGTCGTAGTTAAAAATACATCAAGGGCAGTTGTATCCTGAAGATCTTCGGCGGGTTCCCAGGTAGGGTGAGCATAGCCAGTCCATTCGACCAGGTATTGTTGTTGTCCACGGTGCATTCGTTGGTCGAGGATTTTCTCAATAAAGTATTCCTCTTGTTCGTTAACAACAATTGGTGACGGAGGGGGAATAACTTGTTCTGGAAGAGGGTCATTGGCAGCGGGTTTAAGAAGCGAGACGTGAAAAACAGGATGATACTTGACTGAGGGTGGAAGATCGATTTCATACGCGAAAGGCGACACTATTTTTTTTACAGGATAGGGTCCCATCCACTTCCAATCAAGTTTCCGAGCATTGCGAACAGTTCGGATATTTTTCATCGATATGAACACCTGATCGTCGACTTGGTATGCTGGGGCAGGGGTTCGGTGCTTATTAGTAGCGGTTTCATGGACATCCTGGGCGGTTCGTATCTGCGTTCGGAGATAATCGTATAAGTCTTGCATTGTAGTTGCCAAGGTAGAGGAGTCTAGGCTTTGGGCAATTGTTGTAGAAGGAATAATGGAAGTATCAAAACGAGGGTGATAGCCATAGTTCGCAAAGAAAGGCGAGACTTTGGTACTAGCTGATTCCTGGTTATTGGCAGAGAATTCCGCCATCGGTAACCATTTACTCCAGTCTCCTTGTTGATAAGACACATAAGAGCGCAGGTATTGTTCCATGACTGCGTTCAGTCTTTCCGTTTGTCCGTCGGTCTCTGGATGAAATGCGGTAGACATCCGGGCTTGAATTCCCAGGCGTTGGCAAAGTTCCTTCCAGAAATGGGCTGTGAATTGCGTGCCTCGATCAGAAGTGATGTGCGTAGGTAACCCATGAAGCTTCCAGACGTGTTGTAAATATAAGTCAGCGACGTCCCGTGAATTGACTGTAGTATTACAGGGGATCAAATGTCGCATTTTTGACAAACGATCTACGATGACTAAAATAGCATCGTAGCCCTCAGATTCTGGAGGGCCTGTGACAAAATCCATTGAGATCTCTTGCCAGGGACGATTTGGGATAGGTAGTGGGCGGAGGACTCCTTGCGTGCGCTGGGTGACTGGTTTGGCTTTTTGGCATGTATGGCAGTTGCGTACATATCGATCGATAGATTCTCTCATCTTTGGCCAGTAAAAACTTCTACTTATTAGTTCGAAGGTTTTATCTCGTCCTGGGTGACCTGCGGCAGGGGCATCATGGTGTCTTCTGATAAGCTCTAGGCAGAGAGGATCGAAGTTGGGTACATAGAGATTTCCCCGATAGCATAATCGGTTATTTTCATTGGTACATTCACTTAAAGTGATCTCCTTTGACTGTTGGTCTTTGTTCCTCAGCGCTGCGAGTATTTTTTCCGGAAACCTGTCAGCAATATATCCTTCTAGAAAAAGCTTTTCTAGGGGAGCATCCAGTTCAGCGGCTTCATTTGACAAAGAAGCCGACAACAAACTTATCTTGGGATCAATGTTCTCCTTCTTTAGCACCACTTGACTCTGGTGTGCTAATCTTTCATCCCCTTCCTTGGGGAGATCTCCTGATCTCCGAGTTAATGCGTCCGGTTTTCCTCCTTCTTTGCCTGGTCGTTATGTTATTACGACATCGAAACGAGATAAGTATTCTGCCCATCTGGCTTGGCGATGGTTGAGCTGCTTAGTACTCATAAAATATTCGAGGTTCTTGTGGTCACTGATGACGTCGATAGGATGTTTCGAACCCTCGAGTTCCGGGCGCCATTCCTCGAATACTCTGATAATAGCCAGTAGCTCCTTGTCATAAATCTCATAGTTGCATTCGGCTGGCTAGTGCTTCTTGGAGAAGAAGGCTACAGGGTGTAAAATGCCGGCATCGTCGTATTGAGATAGCACTCCTCCAGACACAAAATCCGAGGCATCGGTTTCGACTATAATCTTCTTATCGGGATCGAAATGAATTAGAATCGGGGCAGTGGTGAAGGCATGTTTCAGATTCTCGAAGGCGATGTCAGCTTCGACTGTCCACTCAAATGTAATCCCTTTTTTTGTCAGTGCTGTGAGTGGAGAGGCAAGTTTTGAAAACCCAAGGATGAATCTTTGGTAGAAATTTGCAAAGCCTAAGAAGGCTTGGACATCCTTGACACTCTTTGGGGTACCCCATTCTCGTACGGCTTTGAGCTTTTCCTCGTCCATCTTGATTCCATCGGGGGTAAGAATGAGTCCTAGGTACTTGGTAGTTTGTACTTGGAACTCGCATTTCTCCGGCTTTAGCAAGATGTCGTTCTCCTTGAGGGTTTGGAGCACCTTTCTGACGTGGACTTGGTGTTCCTCGAAGGTATCGCTATAGATAAGGATATCATCGAGGTAGGCGGTGCAGAAAATATCTAGGTATTCTCTCAGGCAGTCATTCACAAAGCGTTGAAAAGTGCCAGGTGCATTGGTTAAGCCGAATGGCATAACTTGATATTCGTAGAGACCATAACGGGTACGGAAGGCGGTTTTCCATTCGTCTCCTTCAGCAATGTGTATTTGGTGATAACCATCGCGGAGGTCGAGTTTGGTATACCACTGTGCTTTTGCTAGTCTATCAAGTGTCTCTCGGATAAGGGGAGAGGTATAGCGGTCCTTGACTGTAATCGCATTAAGGCCTCGATAGTCTACACATAAGCGGAGGGAGCCGTCAGCCTTTTTGACAAAAAGGACAGGGGATCCGGCAGGTGAAGAGCTAGCTCGGATGAAACCTTTTTCAAGGTTATCTTCAATGTATTTTTTCAGGACTATTAGCTCCTCCCGAGACATTCCATACAGAGGGCCGAATGGGGCTTCTTTCCCATCTTGGAGTTGTATCTTATGGTCATAGGATCGACGTGGGGATAAGCCTTGAGCTTTCTTTTTGTCAAACATATCCAAGAAGTCATGATATTCGGCGGGGATCCTTGCTCTCCATTCCTCTTTCGTTGTTTTCTCCTCTAGGATTTTATTAATTTCATAGAGGGACATCGCATAAGCTTGCAGAGAACGTTTTCGAGTAAGGGTTCTGAAGCTGGCGGCGTTGATGAAAGACATGTTTAATCTTGGAGGAGCGGGGATCGATGGAGTAGATACTACGGGGGAGTGAGGGGCGCAGTGGGTAGTGCAGAGTTTAGAGTTAAACTCAACGCGTTTGTCGGCGAAATGAAGCTGGACATCATGATGATTCATCCATGGTATCCCTAAGACTAAGGGGTAGTGGCCCAGTCGGGTCACGAAGCAGGGGGCTTGTTCTCGGTGGTTTTGAATGGACAAGTTGAGGTTAGTGATGTGGGTAATGTCTCCTGAGGCGACAGGGCGACCATCAATGACTTCAAGCTGTCGAGGTATTTTTAAAGAGGTGAGGGGTAAGGAGTGGTGACTCGCGAATTCTTTATCTATGAAAGCAAATCCTGAGGGTCTGGTATCCAATAGTGCGTGGGTTTTAATGATTTTATTGTTATGGGAGATGCTACATGATATAACAAAGTGCTCCCCATCCAACTGATCCTCCATACACATATCCGATACTGAAAAACCTGAGATAGAAAATGCTGACAAAGGTAAAGAAATAGGAACCAAGGCGGGGTCACTGTTCGGCCTTGGTTGAACTAGTTTAAAGACTCATTGGAGGAGTCTGCTGATTCTAACGCGAAGAACTGAGGAGGGAGTGGTGGTGGTGGCAGGAAGGAGGCTGGGGGTGTACGGGTTGTAGGAGGGGCAGTGAGAGCTCCTCTCATGGTTGGCTTCTTGGGGGCGGAAGGGCAATTGGCGTAGGAGTGATCAGGGCCGGCGCAAAACATACATTTTCCGGTGGAACGGCGCCACTGCTTTTCCTCTTCTGATAGCTTCCTTCTTCCGTTGACTATTGTATAGCGTTGGTCCTGAGGGGGGCGAGAGGTGTTGCTAGTACGGCCGAAGGACAGATCCATAGGGGCTAGTCCTCCAGGAGTGAAGGAAGAGGCAGGAGTGAAGGCGGCAGGGGCGCTGAACTGTCCCATGGTATCACGGGTATTCCCTCGCTTTTCTGCTTTGCGAGCACGGATGCGGTTATCCATTCGGGTGAGGGTCGTGATTGTATCATTGAGATTGGTGGGGACGATGGGGGCGAACACCATAGCTTCCTTCAGTTCTTCAGACATGCCGTGTTCGAGTGCATCCATTTTCGAGTTTTCATCGAAATTGAGTTGTCCCATGATTCTTTGAAAGTCTGCTAAATAAGCAGAAAACTCTCGCTTTCCCTGACGCAGCTGATGAAGTTCCCTTCGAGCGGTGCCGGTTGGGTCTGGGTCTCCGAAAGCGGTTTCCAGGGCGGCAATGAGCTGTTCCGCGCTGGTCCAAGTGGTAAGGCCGGAGGGAAGAACTGTGTGGCGGACCTGTTCAAGAGCGGCTCCTTCTAACCGATTGATGGTGTAAAGGATCATCGTGGTCTCGTTGGCGAAGCGGTCCCGGTTAACAGTTAGCTTGGAGCGTAGCTGGAGTATAAAGCCCGGGAGCTTGGCTCGGGATCCGTTAAATTTCTCAGGGTCTGGCATGCGTTCTGAACGATGGGAGTTGGATGGCGGCGGTGGGGTAGCGGTGAGGTTAGGTGGAGCGGGGGGCGCTTGGGTAGCGGATCGAGCCTCATTCCGTTCTTGTCGTAGCCGGGCGATGAGGCTAGCGGCTTCGGTGACTCGTTGCTCCTGTTCCGTAGCATGGCGAAGGGCATTGTCGACCTGGATCTGAGCAGTATTGAGTTTTACCTCATTTTCCCGCTCGCTTTCCTGGAGAACATCGATCTGGTCCTCCAGGGCTTGGTTTAGTTCTCTGAGTTCATTGTAAAGTTCTGCAGGGTCGTCCCGGTAGGCTTGTGCGAAAGCTTCTCTGGTGGGGAATCGTTTTGCTGCGACGGCGGCTCCTTCCATGATGATGTTGGGAGGTTCTTATGTGGATTGGGTGGTAGAAGGTGTAGATGTTGGAAGCAACGTAATCTCACGGTTGAGCCTCGAGTTAAGCCCTTCAGTATCCCTGAAGGTGAGCATTGCTACTTAAGCGAGGTCACAACACGTTCAAAGAGTGCAGTGTTTCTCCAGGTTCTACAGTGGGTATACTTCAAGGCGAAGTATCAGCGATGTTTCACAGCGACAGCGAAAGTTCTGAGATAGAACCGTGGTAGTATTTAGAGTAATACGTGAGAAGCTTCGAAACGAGAACGTCGTGTTTGAAGAAGAAAGTGCGTAAAACACAAGCAAAATCCACCTTTTAAATACCCCGCTTTTCTTAACAAAACCAATAACCGATAACAACCGAAAAACAATAACATTATACAGCGACCCGCAATCCTTAACAGTCCTCGAACCGAAACCTAACCCTATACCCAATCTTTAATCCGTGAAAGACGGGTTATGAGGTATAACCGAGATTTGTATTGTAGAATACAAGAGTGGACAATAGAAGACGTTGCTTAAGAAAAGAAGAAGGAAAAGTACAACAGGAGGGCCTTCCTCTCGCTTATATACCCAAGATCCAACCTTTCGATGACACATGTCTGTGTTATACCTATTGGTAGCTTAGTTGGTTACGACTTGAGTTCGCTTACGATGCACACATATGGACTAGCATTCAATCCCCGACCATGTCGGTTATTATTAATCTTGGTTGATTATTAATAAGATTCGGATTGAATGTTTGGTTCCCTTGTGTCATCAATGGCCGACTTTTTTGATCGACACTTCCCCGATTCGCTTATACGTTGCGTCGCCGGTTAATTCCAACAATCACGCCATACGATAATGAGAGGGGTAGCAGCGAAGGAAAGCATTCAGGATCTATGGGATTTTTTCATATTAGTTCATGTTATTACATAGCCTTTGTATTCGACGCTTGACTACTATAAGTAGTCCAGTGTTCTACTGTTGAGAAGTTTCATGGATAGCTGATTTTATTAGTTCGTCAGGTATAAGGTTACGAAGCTGTTGTGTTACGTTGTTGTTCCTTGTGTTTCTTTAGGTTTCTGTTGCAATGAGTCAAGTCTTTGTCATCGAATGAGTTGGAAAGTGGTATATAAGCGAAGGGATTCCCCCTCTTGTTGTACTTTTTCTTCTTCTCTCTTTAAGCAACGTCTTCTATTGTACACTCGCAGTATTTCACGAATACAAACTGGGATTACACTTCGTAATCCTTTGCCGTCGCCGTCTTCAAGTTATCATAACTTGAACCATTGGTAGAGCCTGTAGAATCTTCGTACACCCTCTGGTCATTAGTTTCTCGTTCAAGTAGCACTGCTTATCTCGGGGGATACCTGAGAGCTTGGCGAGAATCTCGCTCCTTGAGAAGAAGGGTCTTCTTCCAGATCATTAGCGACGAAGAACGAGCCTTATCAATATTATATTGTTTCTAGCAAAATTACTTCCGTGCAATTTACTCTTTTACTTGTGAATTACTTTTATCTCGCTTAGCAAGGCCTTGGCCCTTCAGCGTTAGATATTAAGACCTTACTATTGGAAGTTCTTCACGGAACTTTGCTCGATCCCTACTTTGAACCCTACGGTTATCTTTTAGCGGTTCATAAGAAGCAGTTAGGACTTGCGCCTGTGTATTGTGTTGCGGATAGCAACCGGGCAGGTTATAGCGTCTAGATTGTTATCTAAAGCTTCTTGGAGATTACCTGTGCGGTAAGAAGTACCAGTCTTACAGTCTGACTCATTGTAAATAGAAATCAAAAGAAACATAAAGAACAACCACGACGCCAAGCAATTTTGCATCCGAACCGAACAACCAAACACCCGTACCGCAATACAACAACCATCCATGAAATCAGGATACTATTGCATCCCTTTCTGGAATTAGGTTCGGGTTTTAGATTCTCAGTGGCACATAGGTCTGGATTTCCGGTCTCCAGTGATCTCTTCTTTGCTCTGATAATGATATCTGATCTCACGGTTCAGTCCCAGTCTAAGCCCTTCTGTATCCCAGAAGGTGAGCAGAGCTACTTAAACGAGAACTGTTGCGATAAGAGTGACGAAGTTTTCTACAAGTCCTACGTGGGTCTAACTCCAGGCGAGTTAAGTGTGAGAGTGTTCTTACAGCGACAGCGACCGCGAGGATTCTGAAGTAGAATCGAGATAGTATTTGAAAGAATACAGCAGAAGTAAACTGAGAACGTTGTTTAAGGAAAAGAGAAGAAAACCGTAACAACCGTCTAAGATCCATCCCTTATATACCCCGCAATCCCTCGCATGACTCATAACCGAAACACAGCCGAACAACAAAGACATTATAAAGAAACCATCATCCGTTGCGACCATTACTTCCCGAACCCTAACCCATCATTTCACTTCATCCGTGAAATCTGAACAGGTACTGACAGGCACTCCAGTGTGGGCAGCAATCTCAACTAATTTCATTTTCACGGATACAAAGGATTAATCAGGTCAAGGATTTAGTAAGGGATTGTGGTTTCGGTTAAAGGTTATAATGTTTTTGTGTTTCGTTTGTTTTTGGTTATTTTTAGCTATGAGTCATAATGGTTGAAAAGCGGGGTATTTAAGAGATGGATTTTCTTCGCTTGTGTCTTCTTCTCTTTCTTTCCTTAAGCAACGTTCTTACTTTACTTCTATTGTATTGTTTTAATACTATCTCGATTCTACCTCAGAATCATCGCGGTCGCTGTCGCTGTAGAACATTCTCACACTTAACTCGCCTGGAGTTAGACCCCGTAGGACCTGTAGAAAACATTGTCATTCTTATCGCAACGATTCTCGTTTAAGTAGCTCTGCTCACCTTCTGGGATACAGAAGGGCTTAAACTAGGATCGAACCGTGAGATTACGTTGCTTTTCCCATCTACACCTCCTACGCCGAAGTAACAATGAGCTCCCCCGCCCCCGTCACCTCCTCCTCTGAAGGAGCCGCCGTCGCCACACCCCGCTTCCCTACAAAAGAAGCATTTGCCCAGGCCTATAGAGATGACCCCGTTGAGTTGTATAATCGACTCCGGGAACTCAACCAGGCCCTCGAGGATCAGATCGACGTCCTACAAGAAGGAACGCAGGAGCTAGAAATAAAGCTCAACACCGCCTAGATCCAAGCGAACAATGCCAACCATCACGCCCAACAACAAGACCAACGGGTCAGTGACGCCTCAACCCTCATTGACCGACTACATCGTGAACGAAACGAAGCCCGCGCCGCCCTTTCCCTTCCCCCGGCTCCACCAAACCTCACTGCCACTCCTCCACCGCCATCAGCCACCACCCATCGCTCCGAACGAATGCCGGACCCAGAGAAATTTGACGGATCCAGAGCAAAGCTCCCTGGCTTCATCCTCCAACTTCGCTCAAAACTTGCGGTCAACAGAGACAGATTCGCTGATGAGAATACCATGATTCTCTACACAATCAACCGCTTGGAAGGAGCAGCCCTGGAACAAGTTCGACACACGGTCCTTCCCTCAGGCCTTACAACTTGGACCAACGCCGCCGCCCTCATCGCCGCCCTGGAAACCGCCTTTGGTGACCCCGATCCCACCGGTACAGCCCGCCGGGAGTTGCATCAACTCAAACAGGGCAAACGAGACTTTTCCGCCTACCTGGCAGATTTCCAACGCATCATGGGACAATTAAACTTTGATGAAAACTCAAAGATGGATGCCCTTGAACACGGTATGTCAGAAGAGCTAAAGGAAGCCATGGTCTTCGCCGCCGCTACACCCGCAACCCTCAACGACATGATTCTAGTTCTCACCCGAATGGACAACCGTATCCGAGCTTTCATGGATGGATGTTTCGTTAGTTGGTTAGAAACAGGGGTTAGTGGTTGTTGTGTCATATCGGTGTTCCTTTCGTTTCTTTGGGTTTCTGTTATCATGAGTCAGATCTTTGTCATCGGAGGAGTTGAAATGTGGTATATAAGCGAAGGGAATTCCCCTCTTGTTGCGCTTTTTCTTCTTCTTTCCTTAAGCAACGTCTTCTATAGTCTACTCGTGTATTTCACAATACAACTCTCGGTTACACCTCGTAACCTATCGCTGTCGCTGCCCTCAAGTCATCATAACTTGATTTCATGGATTGACTTAGGGAAGGAGTTGTGGTTCGGATGGTTGTATAATTTCTTTGTTGTTCGGTTATGTTCTAGGATAGTGCAATAATGTCTTTGTGTTTCGGTTGTTGCCGGGCTGTCGTTGGTGCTACCGAAAAGCGGGGTATTTAAGAAAGGATTTTGGTTGTCTTTGTTTCTCTTCTTCTTCTTTCCTTAAGCAACGTTCTCGTTTCACTTCTACCTGTATTACTCAAAATACTACCACGGTTCTATCTCAGAACTTTCGCTGTCGCTGTGAAACATCGCTGATACTTCGCCTTGAAGTATACCCACTGTAGAACCTGTAGAAACACTGCACTCCTCGAACGTGTTAGTATCTCGCTTAAGTAGCACTGCTCACCTTTAGGGATACTAAAGGGCTTAACGAGAGACTGATCCGTGAGACTTGACTTCCTCGTAGAGCCTGTAGAATCCCCGTACACACTCTCGCTGTTGGTTTCCCACTCAAGTAGCACTGCTCATCTCGAGGGATACTCGAGAGCTTGACAAGAAACCCGCTCCTTGAGATTACGTTGCTTCCGCATCTACACTCTCTACCACTGCTCACCCCCAATCGACGCTACCATGAGCAACCCCGCCCCCGCCCCCTGGACCTTCCCTACCTTTGAGAACTTCCAGGCCGCTGCCAACGCCGATCTCGCTTCAGCATATGAGGAAATCCGCTCCCATTACCAACAGCGGGTGGATAACCTCACTTATTCAGACCTACAACTTGAGGAGGCCACTCAAGAAAGGAACAATATGATGGCGAGATTCAACACCTGCCAATCTCAACTACAAGCAGCCGAGGCAGAAATCGCCCGCCTCCGCAACGCCGCCCCTCCACCACCTGCACCACCGCCACCAGCGCCTTCCGCTCACACCCAGGAAGGCCGCTCCGACAAAATGCCTGACCCAGATAAGTTCAACGGGTCTCGCGACAAACTCCCCGGGTTCGTTCTACAACTCAGGTCGAAACTCTCGGTCAATGCCGACCGATTCTCCAGCAGCAATAACATGATATTGTATGCCATCAGCCGCCTTGAGGGAGCAGCCCTCGAACAGATTCGTCACTCCGTCCTCCCAGACGGAACTACCACCTGGAACTCCGCTGCCGACCTGATCACCGCCCTAGAGACAGCCTTTGGCGATCCCGACCCCCTCGGCACTGCCCGTCGAGAACTACATCAACTCCGACAAGGAAAGAGAGACTTCTCTGCCTACCTTGCCGATTTCCAACGCATCATGGGGCGCCTCAATTACTATGAGTCTGCCAAGAACGATGCTCTGGAATTCGGCATGTCGGATGAGCTAAAGGAAGCGGTAGTAACTGTTGCCGACTTCCCCACCACCTTCACTTCCCTCTGCGCCTTCCTTCTTCGCTTAGATAACCGTATCCGAGCAAGAAGAGAAGAGAAAAAAAATGCTGCCCGCAACACCATGGGGCAATTTACCGCCCCTGCCGCCACCCCCGCCGCCTTCACCCCCGCTTCCTCCTCCTTCGCCCCAGGAGGACTTGCCCCCATGGATCTCTCCTTCGGCCGTACCTCCACCTTCCGCCCTGCCCCTGAACAACGCTACGTTCAAGTTAACGGGAGAAGAAAGCTATCGCCAGAGGAGAAAACGTGGAGACAGACCAACAATCGCTGTTTGTTCTGTGCGGGAGAAGGACATATCTTCTCCAACTGCCCCTCCGCTTCCAAGCGCCCCGCCATGAGGGGAGCTGTTACCAATGCCGCCGCCGCTCCTCCTGCTCCTTCTGTTTTTCCGCCGCCTTTGCCACCTCGCTTCCCTGCCTTTGATGCAGCAGACTCAGTCGAGTCTTTAAACTAGTTCAACCAGAGTCGCCTTGTGACCCTGCTCTGGTTCATTTTTCTCCTTTGTCAGCGTTCTCTATTTCTGGGTTTTCAGTGTCGGATGTGTGTGTGGAGGATAATTTGGATGGGGAACATTTTGTAGTTTCATGTAGCCTTTCCCACCAAAATAAAATCATAAAAACACACGCACTTCTCGACACTGGAGCCTCAGGGTTCGCTTTCATTGATCAAAATTTCGTGCGTCACCATTCCCTGCCCCTATCTCCCCTCAAAACCCCTCGCCAATTAGAAGTCATTGATGGCCGAACAATTGCCTCGGGAGATATCGTCAACCTTTGCCACTTAGAGCTTTCCATCCAACAACACAACGAGAAAGCCCCCTTTTTTGTCACCAAACTAGGACATTACCCCCTAGTACTCGGTATTCCATGGATGAACCTCCACGATGTTCATCTACAATTCGCCAACAAAAGCATTGAATTCAACTCTGAATTCTGCACCACCCACTGTGCCCCAAAGCAACCCATTGTTTCCGCCGCCGCAATCCCACCTCCAGCTAAGCTCAATGCCGCCTTCATTGGTGCTGCAAGCTTTCGCATGCTCGCTCGGAAAAAAGGTATTCAAGTATACTCGATGTCTCTATACGAGATAAATAAAGTCCTCGATAGTAAAACCACAAAAGAGGAATGGAGACAACGCATACCCGTGGAATATCACGAATACCTAGACATGTTCGATAAAACGAAAGCTCAAGGCCTCCCACCCCGTCGCTCCTACGACCACCGTATCACGCTCCAAGAAGGCAAAGAACCTCCATTTGGCCCTCTCTATGGTATGTCACGAGATGAACTTCTTGTTCTCAAAAAGTACATCGAAGACAACTTAGAAAAAGGCTTTATCCGCGCTAGTTCTTCATCCGCCGGCTCTCCCGTCCTTTTTGCCGCAAAACCCGACGGATCCCTACGCCTCTGTGTAGACTACCGAGGTCTCAATGCCCTCACCGTTAAAGACCGATACACCTCCCCGCTCATCAAAGAGACCCTCGACCGTCTCGCTAAAGCACAATGGTATTCCAAGCTAGACCTCCGGGACGGATTTCATCAAATTCGCATTGCAGAAGGAGAAGAATGGAAGACCGCTTTTAGAACTCGTTACGGCCTTTACGAATACATGGTAATGCCATTCGGCCTCACCAATGCCCCCGGTACTTTTCAACGCTTCGTCAACGATTCTCTCCGAGAATACTTGGACCTGTTTTGCACGGCCTATCTCGATGATATCCTGATCTATAGTGATACCCTCGCCGAACACAGGACCCATGTGCGACAAGTCTTCGATGCCCTAAAAGCCAACAACATACTTCTCAAACCCGAGAAGTGTGAATTCCATGTCCAATCCATAAAGTATCTCGGACTAATCCTTACACCTGAAGGGATCAAGATGGATGAAGATAAACTCAAAGCGGTAAGAGAATGGAATCGCCCGAAATGTATTAAAGATGTTCAGGCCTTCCTCGGTTTTGCAAACTTCTACCGACGATTCATCCTAGGATTTTCCCGCCTGGCTGCCCCCCTTACTGCCTTTACTAAAAAAGGTATTACCTTCGAATGGACAGTTGAAGCAGAACTCGCCTTCGAAGCCCTAAAAGATGCATTCACTAAGGCCCCTGTACTTATCCACTTCAATCCCCGAAAAAAGATCTTTGTGGAATCGGATGCTTCTGATTTCGTCTCCGGTGGTGTTCTCTCCCAACTTGATGACAATGGCATACTTCACCCTGTGGCATTCTTCTCCAAGAAGCATTCACCCGCTGAATGCAACTATGAGATCTATGATAAAGAACTTCTAGCGATTATCCGATGCTTCGAGGAATGGAGACCAGAACTTGAAGGCTCTGAGCTACCCATCTCTGTCATTACCGATCATAAGAACTTGGAATATTTTATGACTACCAAGCAACTTAATCGACGACAAGTCAGATGGGCCGAATACCTCTCACGTTTCGACTTTGTCATTACGTACAGACCAGGAGTACAAGGAGGAAAACCAGATGCACTGACTCGGAGATCAGGAGATCTCCCTGAAGAAGGGGATGAAAGACTACGACACCAACACCAAGTAGTCTTGAAGGAAAAGAATCTAGACCCAAAGCTGAGTTTGTTTTCGGGTTCTTTATCAAATGAACCCGCTGAATTGGATGCCACCCTCGAGAATTTAATGAATCATGGATATATCGCTGACCCGTTCCCACAAAAAATTCTTCTAGCACTTAGAAATGGCGAACGACAATCTAAGGAAATTACCTTAGGCGACTGTACCGAAACAAATGGCCGTCTTCTCTACCGACAAAAGCTTTATATCCCCGATTATGACCCTCTCTGCCTCCTCATCTTACAACGATATCATGACGCCCCCTCCGCTGGCCACCCAGGACGTGAAAAATCTTTCGAACTCATCTCGAGATGTTTCTATTGGCCAAAGATGAGGGAATATATTGGACGGTATACCCGGAATTGCCATACTTGCCGACGAGCCAAACCAAGTACCTTAGGTACCCATGGCGTCCTGAAACCACTTCCGATTCCCAATCGCCCTTGGGAAGAATTGTCGATGGACTTCGTCACTGGCCTTCCAGAATCTAATGGCTTTGACGCCATTATGGTCATTGTGGATCGACTCTCGAAGATGCGGCATCTTATCCCGTGCAATACCACCGTTAACGCCGAACAGACTGCCGAGCTATACCTCCAAAACGTCTGGAAACTCCATGGACTTCCCTCCCATATCACTTCTGATAGAGGGACACAGTTCACTGCAAAGTTTTGGAAGCACCTCTGCCAGCGTTTGAGTATTGCCGCCCGCATGTCCACCTCCTTCCATCCGGAAACTGATGGACAAACCGAACGACTTAACGCCGTGATGGAACAATACCTCCGTTGTTATGTGTCCTATCAGCAAGATGACTGGTCTAAGTGGCTACCTATCGCCGAATTCGCTGCTAATAACCAGGAGTCCGCAAGTACTAAGGCTACACCCTTCTTCGCTAACTATGGCTACCACCCCCGGTTCGACACTTCCATCGTCCCCAATGACCGTTCCCCACAAACCCTCGATGCCGATAACTTTGTCCAAAAGATGGAAGAGTTAAGAGATTTCCTCCGAACGCAAATAAGAACGGCCCAAGACGTCTTTGAAAGCAGTACCAATAAGCACCGTACGCCTGCCCCATCGTTCAAGATCAAGGACGAAGTCTTTGTATCCATGAAGAACATGAGGACAACCAGGAACTCAAGAAAGTTGGACTGGAAATGGAGTGGCCCTTTCCCAATAAAACGAATAATTTCGGCCCATGCTTACGAGGTCGACTAACCAATCTCGATGAAGTACCACCCTGTGTTTCATGTTTCATTACTGAGAGCCGCCCCCATCGACCCTCTCTTTCACGGATTAAGGATTGGATACAGGGCTAGGGTTCGCGTAAGGATTGTTGTGCTTTTCGGTTGTTAGATAATGTTATTGTATTTCGGGTGTTATCGGTTATTGGATTTTGTTGGGTAAAAGCGGGGTATTTAAGTGAAGGATTTTGTTTGTTCTTCGTACTTTCTTTCTTCTCTTCTTAAGCAACGTTCTCGTTTCACTTCTGTTGTATCTGTTATAATTCCACTTCGATTCTACCTCAGAATCCTCGCTGCCGCTGTGAAACATCGCCGATACTTCGCCTTGAAGTATACTTCTCGTAGGACCTGTAGACTACACCGCA
Organism: Gyromitra esculenta; assembly: GCA_038503075.1. Lineage (NCBI taxonomy): Eukaryota > Fungi > Ascomycota > Pezizomycetes > Pezizales > Discinaceae > Gyromitra > Gyromitra esculenta. The sequence goes on from JBCAML010000001.1 coordinate 2,372,470, forward strand.
CTCCTCGAACGTATTGGTCTCTCGCTTAAGTAGCACTGCTCACCTTCAGGGATACTGAAGGGCTTAACGAGAAGCCATTCGTGAGACTCTCCCAGGCCAAATCATTGCCCCTCCACCTCCAATCCAAGTCAATGATCACGAAGAATACCTTGTCGAGAGTATTCTAAACTCTCGCCTTCGTCGAGGAAAACTCCAATACTTAGTTGAATGGACTGGTTATGCGTTACCTACTTGGGAACCTGCGGAATATCATGAAGAAACGGAAGCGGTAGACGACTTCCATCAGAGATACCCGGATAAGCCTAAGAAGGACTTGGTTAGTGTTCGCAGGAGCTCACAGCTATGAGGGAGGGCTACTTTCATGGATGGATGTTTCGTTGGTTGGTTAGAAACAGGGGTTAGTGGTTGTTGTGTCATATCGGTGTTCCTTTTGTTTCTTTGGGTTTCTGTTATCATGAGTCAGATCTTTGTCATCGGAGGAGTTGAAATGTGGTATATAAGCGAAGGGAATTCCCCTCTTGTTGCGCTTTTTCTTCTTCTTTCCTTAAGCAACGTCTTCTATAGTCTACTCGTGTATTTCACAATACAACTCTCGGTTACACCTCGTAACCTATCGCTGTCGCTGCTGTTATACCTATTGGTAGCTTAGTTGGTTACGACTTGAGTTCGCTTACGATGCACACATATGGACTAGCGTTCAATCCCCGACCATGTCGGTTATTATTAATCTTGGTTGATTATTAATAAGATTCGGATTGGATGTTTGGTTTCCTTGTGTCATCAATGGCCGACTCTTTCGATCGACACTTCCCCGATTCGCTTATACGTTGCGTCGCCGGTTAATTCCAACAATCACGCCATACGATAATGAGAGGGTAAGGCGTGAAAGCGTTCAGGGTCTATGGGATTTCTTCATGTTAGTTCATGTTATTACATAGCCTTTGTATTCGACGCTTGACTACTATAAGTAGTCCAGTGTTCTACCGTTGAGAAGGGTCTTCTTCCTGATCATTAGCGACGAAGAACGAGCCTTATCAATATTATATTGTATAGCTTAGCGGTATACGACTTTCATTCATACTCTCAAGGTCCTGTGTTCGTTTTATCTTCAAGTAATTCTTTCTTCATGCAAAGAATCCTTTATTTCTTCAAGAGACTTTGTTGTTGCTTCACGCGACACGAACCTCAAAGTCACGACGCGTCCACAACAGACCTCGTCCTTCCAGATTGGTTAGACGAAGAGTATATTCGAACGAACACGATACCCAACAAGCAAAGCAAGCGATATTCAAACTACACATAGGGCCAAGAACCCTTCAGCGTTAGCTATTAAAACCTTACTATTGGAAGTTATTCACGGAACTTTGCTCGATCCCTACTTTGAACCCTACGGTTATCTATTAGCGGTTCATAAGAAGCAGTTAGGACTTGCGCCTGTGTATTGTGTTGCGGATAGCAACCGGGCAGGTTATAGCGTCTAGATTGTTATCTCAAGCTTCTTGGAGATTTCCTGTGCGGTAAGAAGTACCGGTCTTACAGCTGCCCTCAAGTCATCATAACTTGACTTCCTCGTAGAGCCTGTAGAATCCCCGTACACACTCTCGCTGTTGGTTTCCCACTCAAGTAGCACTGCTCATCTCGAGGGATACTCGAGAGCTTGACAAGAAACCCGCTCCTTGAGACGAGCCCGCAAGGCAGAGAAACGAGGAAACAATCGAGAGAGCATGGGACAATTCAGCGCCTCCACCAATGCAATGACCCCTTTTGTCCCTGCCTCATCATTCGTACCAGGTGGTCTGGCCCCCATGGATCTCTCCTTCGGACGTACCAGCAACCTTTCTCGCCCCCCTCAGGACCAAAGATACACTGTAGTCAACGGCAGGAGGAAGCTATCGGAAGAAGAGAAACAATGGCGCCGTTCCACAGGCAAGTGTATGTTCTGCGCCGCTCCTGATCACTCCTACACCAACTGCCCTTCCGCCCCAAAGAAACCTACGATGAGAGGGGCTCTCACCGCACCACCCGTTAACCGCACACCTCCGGCCTCCTCTCTACCACCACCACCTCTCCCTCCTCAGTTTTTTGCTTTAGAATCCGCCAGCGCCTCAAGCGAGGCTTTAAACTAGTTCAACCAAGGCTGACCAGTGACCCTGCCTTGGTTCCGTCCTCTTCTCCTTTGTCTGCATTTTCAATTTCCGGGTTTTCAGTTTCTAGTTTAAGCGTGGAGGATCAGTTAGATGGGGAACATTTTGTAGTTTCGTGCAACATTTCCCATAATAATAAAATCATCAAAACACACGCTTTACTCGATACTGGAGCCTCTGGATTTGCATTCATTGATAAGAATTTTGCGAGTCACCACTCTCTTCAACTCTCTCCTTTAAAAATACCCAGACAGCTTGAAGTAATCGATGGCCGCCCAGTTGCCTCGGGAGATATTACTCACCTCGCCAAAATTAATTTGTCCATCCAACAGCACCAGGAACAAGCCCCCTGCTTTGTTACCCAACTAGGACACTATCCCCTAGTGTTAGGAATTCCTTGGATGAACCACCATGATGTTCACCTTCACTTTGCCGATAAACGCATTGAGTTTAATTCTAAACTCTGCATCACCCGCTGTGCCCCTCGCCTACCCCCTGTATCAACACCCTCGATCCCCGCTCCTCCCAGACTAAACCTATCATTCATTGGTGCTGCCAGTTTCAGGACTCTTACCCGAAAACACTCTTCCCAAGCCTATGCCATGTCCCTCTACGAAATCAACAAAATCCTAGAGGAAAAGACCAGTAAGGAAGAATGGAAAGCAAGGATACCGTCCGAGTACCAGGAATTCCTAGATATGTTTGATAAAAGCAAAGCCCAAGGCTTACCTCCACGACGCTCATATGATCACAAGATACAGCTAATGGAAGGGAAAGACGCACCGTTTGGCCCCCTCTATGGAATGTCCCGAGAAGAACTCATTGTTCTCAAAAAATACATCGAGGATAACTTGGAGAAGGGCTTTATTCGCGCCAGCTCTTCCCCTGCCGGATCCTCCGTCCTCTTTGTAAAGAAAGCTGACGGCTCCTTAAGACTCTGCGTGGACTATCGGGGCCTAAATGCCATCACTGTCAAAGATTGATATACCTCCCCGCTTATCAGAGAAACGCTGGATCGATTAGCCAAAGCACAATGGTATACCAAACTAGACCTTCGAGACGGCTATCATCAAGTACGCATTGCAGAAGGAGACGAGTGGAAAACAGCCTTCCGTACCCGCTACGGCCTATACAAATACCAAGTCATGCCATTTGGCTTAACCAATGCCCCCGGAACCTTCCAGCAATTCGTAAATGACTGTCTTACCGAATATTTGGATATATTCTGCACGGCTTACCTAGATGATATCCTGATTTACAGTGATACATTTGCGGAACACCAGATTCATGTACGGAAGGTACTGCAGACTCTCAAGAACAACGACATCCTACTTAAGCCGGAGAAATGCGAGTTCGAAGTACAAACAACTAAGTACTTAGGGCTCATCCTCACTCCTGATGGCATTAAAATGGACGAAGAAAAACTTAAAGCCGTTTGAGAATGGGGAACACCCAAAAGCGTAAAAGATGTCCAAGCTTTCTTAGGCTTCGCCAATTTTTACCGTCGATTCATCCTGGGATTCTCTAAGCTAGCTTCTCCTCTCACACCACTCATGAAGAAAGGAATCGTGTTTGAATGGACTATTGAGGCAGATATAGCTTTCGAAAACCTTAAACATGCCTTTACCACTGCTCCCATTCTAATTCACTTCGATCCGGACAAGAAAATTATTGTGGAAACAGATGCCTCTGACTTCATATCCGGAGGAGTACTCTCACAATATGATGACGCTGGAGTCTTACACCCAGTCGCCTTTTTCTCCAAAAAACATTCACCAGCTGAATGCAATTACGAGATATACGACAAGGAGCTGCTAGCTATCATCAGAGTATTTGAAGAATGGCACCCGGAACTTGAAGGTTCTAAACACCCCATCGACGTAATCAGCGACCATAAAAATCTCGAATATTTTATGAGTACAAAGCAATTGAACCGACGACAAGCACGATGGGCCGAATATCTTTCCCGCTTCGATTTTGTGATCACCTATCGCCCAGGTAGTCAAGGAGGAAAGCCAGACGCATTGACCAGAAGATCAGGAGATCTTCCCAAGGAAGGGGATGAACGATTGGCACACCAAAGCCAAGTGGTATTAAAAAAGGAAAATGTGGACCTTAAGCTAAGTTTGTTGTCGGCTTCTTTGTCAAATGAAGCCGCTGAACTGGACGCCCCCCTTCTAAAACTCTTTAAAGAAGGTTATGATACTGATAGATTCCCTCAAAAAATACTCGTAGCACTGGAAAATAAAGAACAACAGTCAAAGGAAATCACCCTAAGCGAATGCAGCAATAGCCAAGGCCTCCTATGTTACCGAGAATGTTTTTATGTTCCCGATTTCGACCCTCTTAGACTTGAGCTTATTCGAAGACATCACGATATCCCAGCGGCAGGACACCCAGGACGAGACAAGACCTTTGAACTTCTTTCTAGAAGTTTCTATTGGCCAAAAATGCGGGAATCAATTGGCAGGTATGTTCGTAACTGTCATATCTGCCAGAAAGCAAAACCTACGACTCAAGGAACCCAAGGCGTCCTCCGTCCTTTGCCTATTCCAAACCGTCCCTGGCAAGAGATTTCAATGGACTTTGTCACAGGCCTCCCGGAATCAGATGGTTATGATGCTATTATGGTAGTTGTTGATCGCCTCTCAAAAATGCGGCACCTAATCCCCTGCAATACCACTGTTAATTCCCGAGATGTGGCCGATCTTTATCTGCAACATATCTGGAAACTACACGGCCTACCTAGTTTTGTCACATCCGACCAAGGAACTCAGTTTACTGCCCACTTCTGGAGGGATCTCTGTCAACGGCTTGGAATCCAAGCTCGAATGTCGACAGCTTTTCACCCTGAGACCGATGGACAAACAGAGAGATTGAATGCCGTAATGGAACAGTACCTGCGTTCCTATGTATCCTACCAACAGGAAGATTGGAACAAGTGGTTGCCAATGGCTGAGTTTTCCGCAAATAACCAGGAGTCAGCTAGCACCAAAGTCTCCCCCTTTTTCGCTAACTATGGGTACCATCCTCGTTTCGATACCACGATCCTTCCAATTAAAGCCAGTGTACAAAGCCTGGACGCTGCCTCGTTCAGCCAGACGATGCAAGAACTCTATGACTATCTCCGAACTCAGATAAGAGTTGCTCAGGATATCCAGGAAACCGCTACGAATAAACATCGTACACCAGCCCCAACTTACCAAGTTAAGGATCAGGTCTTTATATCGATGAAGAATATCCGAACTACCCGTAATGCAAGAAAGTTGGATTGGAAATGGATGGGACCATACCCGATAAAAAAGATAGTGTCACCTTTTGCCTATGAGATCGACCTTCCAAGTTCAGTCAAATACCATCCCGTCTTTCACGTCTCTCTACTGAAACCCGCTGCCCGAGATGCCCTTCCCGGTCAAGTAATTCCTCCTCCCGTCCCTGTTGTCGTTAATGACCAGGAAGAGTACTATATTGAGAAAATCCTAGATCGACGAACATACCGCGGGAAACAACAGTACCTCGTCGAATGGACAGGTTATGCTCATCCCACCTGGGAACCGGCTGAAGATCTTGAAGATACTGCTGCTCTCGATGCCTTTCTCAGTATTACTCCTAGGAAATTACCTCTTGTTCGCAGGAGCTCACGCTTGAAGAGGGGGGCAACTTTCACGGATACAAAGGATTAATCAGGTCAAGGATTTAGTAAGGGATTGTGGTTTCGGTTAAAGGTTATAATGTTTTTGTGTTTCGTTTGTTTTTGGTTATTTTTAGCTATGAGTCATAATGGTTGAAAAGCGGGGTATTTAAGAGATGGATTTTCTTCGCTTGTGTCTTCTTCTCTTTCTTTCCTTAAGCAACGTTCTTACTTTACTTCTGCCGTATTGTTTTAATACTATCTCGATTCTACCTCAGAATCCTCGCGGTCGCTGTCGCTGTAGAACATTCTCACACTTAACTCGCCTTGAGTTAAACCCCGTAGGACCTGTAGAAAACTTCGCTACTCTTATCGCAACGATTCTCGTTTAAGTAGCTCTGCTCACCTTCTGGGATACAGAAGGGCTTAGACTAGGATCGAACCGTGAGATTCATCCGCTGAGACCCTGTCAAAGTGGCATAAGCAAGGATCTGACCTCGTTTGGATATCTCTGTTGTTTTTCCCCGTGGAAACCGAAGCATTTTGGCTTGAATCTGATCTTTTCGAGTTTGTTGACACCTTCCGGGCCAGGTCAAGCTCAAAATTATCTTTAATAGCAGCTGAGATATCAATCCTAACCAGTCTGACCTCTTTGTTGTTCCTGTTATACCTGTACCTTTTGAAGGAGTTCCTGGCTCTGGAGTTACCCTATCTTTGGAGTTACCCTACTTTAGCACCTTCCGGATCGGGACTGGAGCCTGTTACCCTGCCTCCAATCCTTCCAGTAGGTATAGTATTTGGAGAAGGGGGGACAGCACCAGAAAAGACTTGTCCTGGAGGGCAAAAGTAACCCCTAGGCCGTCAAGCAAAACCATCCGGCGGAATGGGACATGGAGGGTATGTAGGGGAAGTGTCTGGCTTCGCTGTGGTTCAAACGGATTGCGAATCGGACCAAAACTGGCGGAGTTACAGACTGACAAAGATAAGGGAATACAATGCTACGCGACGATTCGAATAGGCGAAATGATCGTCTCGAAGAGACGAACGCAATGAAGATGAATACGTAACTCCCGTGTTACCGACATGCATACTGCTCGGAGAATCGAGGATCGGGGCCAGGGAACTCAATGGGGTATCGGGTATGGAGATAAGGCGAAGTGGTTTTATGTTGTCATAGTAGTTAGCGCCTCTACACCACACTATACCCAAACATAGTAGAGAGGAGGCATTATAAATACTCTCGCAGTGGATGTAAACTCTGAGTCGGATCATTAGCGACGAAGAACGAGCTTTATCTATATTATATTGTTTCTAGCAAAATTACTTCCGTGCAATTTACTCTTTTACTTGTGAATTACTTTTATCTCGCTTAGCAAGGCCTTGGCCCTTCAGCATTAGTTATTAAAGCCCTACTATTGGAAGTTCTTCACGGAACTTTGCTCGATCCCTACTTTGAACCCTACGGTTATCTTTTAGCGGTTCATAAGAAGCAGTTAGGACTTGCGCCTGTGTATTGTGTTGCGGATAGCAACCGGGCAGGTTATAGCGTCTAGATTGTTATCTAAAAGCTTCTTGGAGATTTCCTGTGCGGTAAGAAGTACCGGTCTTACAGTTCCCCACCACTCAATTGGCTGAATTCCGGTACCACGCTGTCCTTTTCTGTTTGATTTGCGACTCAATAGGCCAGACTCTGCATATAATTTCGACCCCGGGGGCTCTCTACTGGTATGCACCTCCATGCGGACCCAGGCCGTTCCGGGAACGTCATTCAAATACGAGTAATTCAGATGGGCTAGTCTTGGGACAAAAAATAATGCAGACGGAGACTTACGTGAAATCGCGTTTCCATCTCTTCCAACTCTACCTGCAGCATGCAGATAAGCTGGCAATAGCCCGCTTCCCCGGAGAAGAAAAAGGAAAAACATAAATTTTTCAAGAATGTGCACGGTTCCAGAGTAGATGTAATAACTGGTTCGGAGAGTGTTCAACTGGAGTCGCTACTGTGTTGCTCCTAACCTAGATAACTCTCCAGAATCTATATTGGTTCATGTAGACCTACGTACACCTTGGCCAAAAATGGTACGAGAGGATATAGATTAGGAACATGTCAACGCCTTAAACTTTTTATTTTTTAAAAAAATAGACCATACGGATTTGAGCTTTTCCTAGCTGAGCTGGGCGCTTCGGGGAGACGGAGCTACGGACTGGTATTGGAGTCTGAGCACGAAGGGTGCTCCAGATCATAGATACATCCACAGGCTAATATGTCCCTTTATACTATTGATCATAGCAGAGTTTAAATGTAGCCGACAAGACACGAGCAGCAGCTAAATTCTCATCACTGTGTCACCAACTAGTGAGGCAACTACATATACCTCAATAGTGGTAACATCATGCCATGGAGATCATCTCCAGAAGTGCATATGCACTGTAGTTTATCCGAAAAGTAAACAGACTCTGGTTTAAAAGTGTCCGAGTGACGAATTGTGAACATCACTAAGGCTTACAAGCACCTCGAAACAGATTAAGCCTAGGAGTTCAAACAAAAACCGCCCCCGTTCACCAACACACCTTTCCTCCAAGACTTAATATACCCTATCGAAGATCCTCGAGATTTTCAACTTCGCCGCGGATCGGCCAGGGTAATTTCCCATCCCTCCACCAAGTTCGAAATAAGCAGTTAAAAGCTTAACCTGTAACTAGCTAGGCAGACAGGCATAGGTCCCTAACTCTAGTCCAGAGCAGACAAGGCTGATCTACCCCCAACTTGTCGTTCTTCTTGGTATTCGGGATACATGATTAAGCCCGATTGCAAAAGCAAAAGACGGGTATCTCCCAATGAGGGTAGGAGTAAAAATAGAATGCGTTTGATCTATATATTTAATTCTCTCCAGAATCTCTAAAAGTTTACCAGCACGAGAGTGGTGGGCCCTTAAGTAAGTCATTAGCAAATATCGACGTTTGTTCTGCTTAGCTTATCTTGAAAGATATATCTACGTAGGCTCATGAGTTGTCACTCATGCTTGCTTTTGCTACTAAGGTTCTACTTCGCGCAAACACGACATTTTCTTAATCTGCTAACCTCGAGGTCCTTACAGCATCAGTCCCACTCATACCAACACTCGCCTAGGGAGCAGATGTTTCCTTTATCTAAACTTCATATTCTAAAAAACCCGCGGATCGTAGTCATGTCATCGAGATCGGTGAGTAAGTGGCACGTTGGCAGGGTTGTTCGTGCATCTAATCAAACGTGGTAGATCGGGGTATCTCGAAAAAAAAAAAACACACAATGCACTTCGTGCCTCGTCTTTCTGTCCTCGAGTTTTTTCCCCCTGCTTTTCCTAGACGGATAGATTTGCCGTCGCTAGAGCGAACACATCTCACCATCAACTTAGAGGAGTTTTTTTTCTATATCTCTAACCTTCTACCCATCTCTAAGACTCCGTAGACCCTGATATCGCACAAAGTCTATGTTACCTCCATTCGGCCAGAACGAAAAGGAAAGTAGGAACGAGAAAAGAACGAGAAAAGAAAAGGGAAAAAAAGGTGTAATCAAACGGAACGTGACAGCGGGCGAATGCTATTCCCGCTCCACAAGCCTCAAGATTTGGTCTGTAGAAATGGTACATAGGTGCTTTTTATACGAGAAGTCGCCATATATTCCCATCACATGATATCCCTCTACAAATCGACCAAACATATCAGAGATCTCTAGTCTGAGTAATTCGAGAAAGAGTCAAACTTCCTTTTTAAAGTGATATGCTCTATTTTCAAGAATTTACGAATACAGGTCCTATCGCGACCAAGCGCTATTGATACAATTTTAACCTAGAATTCTGAAACCTTTCCAGAACACTGTCCACGTGAGCCTTAATTAAAGTCTAGAACCGGCTCAGGAACAACTGTTTCCAGAGTATCGTGTGATTCGAGTCCAGGCCACAGCCACAACCGTTCCAGGTGCGGCTCCGCACGCGTTGGCCCGTGCGTATTGCGGGGGAGGTGAGTGGGATCGAAAATGGATAGTCCCGGCAGCATCCGAGGAGGGTTCGTTTCGAAATTCAAATCTCAGCTATGCAGTCTTAAACGGTGCCAAACCCGTTTTATTGAGCCAACTTCCACGTGTAGATTTCGGAACTCGAGTAAAAATAAAAAGGGGAGAAAACAGAGACAGGGGATCCCTTGGGAAAAAAACATCAGCTACAACTCCACGAAATACTCCATTATGTAAAATTCCGGCTATGACAACAACCCCGCCGGACCGATGCCCCGAATCCCGAATCCCCACATTCTGTAAAGGCTCAAAAGAGATCACGATTCATCGAGGCTACGAGTCTCACCTGATCAGAAACGGGCGCCAAAAAGGTGGAAGGTTAAAAGGCTTGGTAAAGTATGACCCTTCGTGCATCGCTGTTTACGAATTCCTCGAAACTCATTTTTTGAGATATAAGAGGCGGAAAATCAGAAAAGCTACTTGGAGAAATCTCGATAAAGTCGCAATTGTTATCAGCACTATAGAGAATACATACATGCAGTTCAGATGAACGGGTAGATATCGATAAACATACAGGAGGAAATCATGTATCGGGCCAGCATCAACATATCACAATAAACACTCTACTACAAACGGACCTAAAAGAAGGAACCCGAGCCTCCGCAGAGTTGGCAGATGGGAGGGATCGTAAAACAAGATCGAAAAAAACATCCTGGGCAGGCACACAAACTTGGTTCTTTTTTTATCACTTCTCCTTATCATAAGTTGTCGTGATTTAGCCACCCAACTCCAGAAACAACCCTCCAATATCGTAAGCACCGTACCCAAATACATATATTCTACACATAGAGGTTTTATTACCAGTGATTGAAAAATATCGGAATCATAAATCGGAAATCGGAAATCGAAATCGAGAAACACCCCCGCGCCTTCACCCTTGTCTTGGTTTCCTGAAACCCACCACGTGCGTGTCTGGTGCCAGTTCTCGGCGTTGAATCTTCCGCTCAAGTAAGAACCCCCGGTAGAAGTGTGAGGTACGTGGTATGTACATCGTAATTACATCGTAAAAAAGCATCACCCGCCAAGAAACAATGGCAGCCTTACGGTGAGTGGGGGAAATGTCAGCAGGTGAGAGTTTAGTGGATCATAAAATAGAGCTGTCGGTTACATGGCGATAGCCAGCCAAGTAACAATGAAAGTATAAAGAAAAGACGAACAGATACAGCAGAAAAAATATCTGGCAATTTACAAGATTCAGTAGGGGAAAATCATTTCCTAAAGCGATTGGGGAAAAAAAACAAGCGAAGATCATGACCCATCAGACGACGTAAAAATAGAAAAAAAAATAACATTTGAAACGGTACAACAAATAACCCCTCCATGGACCGTGCTTGTAGAATACCCCGCCATCTTACCCCACCTCCACCACTAATCACGCAAGACATTGATCAAATAATAGTTCAAAGAACAACGCGCCAGCCACGTAAAGAATCACAGGTAGTATATTGGAGAGAGAGTAGCGATAAAAAGACCATTCATGATGCGAGAGAGAGAAGACCTATAAAATGAACAAGAAAGCAATCCAATTCTCGCCGAAAGAAACCCGCTTCCTGTTTCCAAGCCGTAAAATTCAAAACAGAGAGAAACGAGAGGATTAACATTGATGAGAGAACATGAACACCTAGTTTGATAGACAAGATTCGTTATCCCCGGTTTTTGCGCATTAATCGATGCGTAGATGTCCAGGTGCAGGTATACCATAAGTCGCACCTGGAATGAGCTGCCAAGCCATCTCACCTCCCTGACCATGGCTGGCCCACATTGCTGCACGTAGCTTTATCCACCGATATACCATTTCATTTCTTCAAACACAAACACGAAACACGACAGCAACCATTCATAGAAGAACAGGGTTTGTCAGGATCAAGAAAAAATATGCAGACCCCACTTCCCCATTTTTGAACCTCAAACTCATCCTAGCCCCTTTCTTGAATGTTTTTCCTTTAAGTAAGAGAGAAGCCCCCAATTAAAACCTCTAGCAAGCGCACTGGACCCCGACTATCCCCAAATATTTTCAATATCATCGTAGACCTCTTACAGCCAACGCTGATTTGGAGCAAGGAAATCAAGCACTAGTTCACTTCTTCTTCTGTTTCCTCGGGGGAGTGACCGGCCTGCCAGCCCCCATTCCACCATAGACGTACTTCTGCTTTTTCTCAGCAGGCTTCAAGATCTGCGTAACACAAGAATTAGAATCAAGACTGATCGATAGATAATTTCACTAGATTCGTGTTATGTCTAGAGCACGTACTTGGAACGAGCATAGCAAGCTCTCGTCAACGCTCATCATAGCTCCGGCGTTATCGAATTCCCCACAGTAATTGGGCGCCGAGAACAGGGTAACAAGTTGTCTCTTGGAGAAAAACTCATAGCCATCTTCGACGACTTGATGCGCGCGACAAATCAAGTCCATGTCGTGCTTCTGAAGAAATCTGGAAACAACGTCAGGACCAAAAGTGAAGGAAACCCCACGGTCGTTCTCGCTCCACCCGGTAATATCCTTGTCAGGATCTGACCACAGGAGATCACAAAGAAGACCACAATCAGGAATCTAGAGTTTAAAATGGGTTAGATATCTAAATTCCGAAACTTGTGTCATCTGAGATCGGGTGGTTACATCGGTGGGTCTCATAACTCTGCGAATCTGTTCCATAGAGTTCAGATCTGGGGATAATCCTCCATGCATTGTGAAGATCTTTTCGTCAATAATAGCGGCGATAGGCAGACAGTTGAAGCAATCTGTAAAGGTCTTCCATAGTTTGATGTTATATCTTCGCTTGCATTCGTCGTAAAAGCCGTAGATACGATTGATAGAGGCACACTCGTGGTTACCGCGTAGGATGAAGAAATTTTCTGGATACTTTATCTTATAGGCCAAGAGAAGGCAAATAGTCTCCAGAGACTGCTTGCCTCGATCAACATAATCGCCGAGAAAGAGATAGTTAGCTTCGGGGGGGAAACCGCCGTACTCGAACAATCTAAGGAGATCGTAGTATTGGCCGTGGATATCTCCACAAATCTGTATATAGAGATCGTATATCAGCAATTCGCTACTGAAACTTCATAGCCGCCGAAATAGGCATCAAATAGCAGCAATTTATCATACCTTGATGGGGGCCTCCAATTCAAGAAGGATAGGCTGTGAGATAAATATTTCTCTCGCCTTAGTACACAGGTAGCGGATTTCGGCCTCGAGCAGTTGGACTTGTTTTCCAGGGCGACTACCACGAACTTCCAGCAATCTGTCGATGATGGAGTCCAAATCGACTTCGGTTTGGTCCGCCATTGTGTGTGTGTACACGAGCAGAAAGGGGGAGGGGGGGGGGTGAAAGAGAAAAGAAAAGGAAAAGGGAAGGGAAGGGTTTAAGGGAGCGGGAGTTGAGTCTGTTGGGTGCTCGGATCTGAGTATCTCACGCGTTTCGGGTTAGCTCGGACCTTATTATTTTTCGCTGACCCGAGACGCGAGTAGATTGTGATAAAGATTGTGATAAAGATTGTGAATGAATAATGGAGAAGAGGTACATACCTGGTGGTGTCGATGATTTCTACAAGGTGGGGTGGTTTTTTGACAGAACCGTCGAGCGCAGAGTGGTTTTGCGCTCTTACACTGCCTCTAGCGGGCGATGGGGCAAATTTTTGTTGCGGTACGCAGGGGGGTTCTCGTTGATGGATGAATATCCCGAGGTGCAAATAGAAAGGAAGGATGACACTCAAAAAGCGAGAATCTACGCCGTCTTTGTCTCTGGCAGCGGATGTACCCTGTTATGTTCGCTGCTGATAGGAGGTCACTCTGTTGGCAGTGTCAAATATTATGATCGTTGGTTATTTTATTTTTTTGACGATGCAAAATAGATGACGGAGGGGTTATGTTAGTTCGGATAGTCGTCAAAGGTTAAGACAGAAACACAACAAGGAGAGAAGGCTATTTGTTGTGAAGTGTGGTGTGGTTGTGCGTGTTTGAGAGAGTAAGTGCAGGAGGGTAGCGAGAATCCTTAACGGGGGAACGGACAGGAACGGTAGCGGCGAAAAAGCGAAGGCGACTTGTTAAGACTGACGATGCGACAGAGAGATCTGGGCAACGGGGTGGTGTTCGAAAGTCTGGTGGGGACTGGTGGTGGCAGAGAAGAGGAAGGACGATGGCGGAGAAGATCAGTGAACTGTTATGAGGAGAGATAGGGCAGGAGGCGGTGGAGTTGCACGGCCGCGTAGTGTTATTATGAGCGGTGGTGGTGGTGGAAGGGATTTTGGATTGGGTGCGGTAAGTGTGGGTGAGGTTGGCTTTTGACTTCAGGTAGGGGCTAGGAGAAAGACGAAAAAAGAAAGGAAAAAACGAACAGGGAGAAAAAGAAAAAAATGGACAGAAAACAGAACAGTTTTGGCAGCTAGTGGGAAGGGATGAAGCAGCAAATCCCGTACAACCTTCTAGCTTCTTTCATTCAGAGTTCCTCACCGTCCCAAAACATCGTCTTTGCTGTGCGATTCACCGGCTTCTGGTTGAAGATGCACAGGATCCCTCCGTAGCCGCAACCACGCTCCAGTCCTATCCTTTGTGTGCTCTAGCACGGATAAAGATGTGGGAAATCACTGGAGTACGGAAAACTACAGGCAAGAAGGACCGTTTGTTGCAGGCTCTACGACCTGCTGCACAGAGGAATAACAGAACATCTCTTCACAACCAGCCAGACGGGTTCAAGAGCCAACCGTTGCTGGGTTCCGTTAGCCTCTTTCGCTTTGCCCCTTGTTTCTTTTTATAGAACAGAGTCAAGGCCTCTTGTGGACCTAAACGCTCTCAGATAAGCGCAAGCAATAAGCTCTCAGGACGAAGTGTCAATTGACTTAAGCAAAGAAGGTATTTGGGTCTATGGTCAGCAAAACAATAGGCTAGGCCTTCAAGGCTCCTGAAAAATAATGGCTCTGCAAAATTGGCAACATATTGTTACCAAGTGATCTTTATGAGCAGATCCCCGAGTACGCAAATAAACGGGGAACGGGACGAGAGGCATGGAATGATAAGGGTCTGCAGCAAAATATCTGGATACGTATAGGCACACATGTGCGTTATCAGAAAACTCGAATGCCATACTGTGGGTAAATCAGCAACGTCAAAACCGTCCATTCGGGGATGGGACATTGCAAGTAGAAAGAAGATGTAAGCATGGGTGCGGTCTGAGCTTAAAAAAATCATCAAGACAGAGCCGCAGGAGAATAGATAAACACGATATATGTATACATATAAATGTATACGTATACTGACTGTACATCGTGGAATGTCTAAGAATGAATTGTTGGAGTTGGCTGGTGGCTGCCGTGAACTTTGTCGCTTTTCCTCCCATAATCTCAATGCGAAGAGATGGAGCCGATGGGGATACAGACAAGCAGCGCACCACTGCGGCTGGTAGTTAGGTGTGACTCTCCCCGTTCGTTCAGCGACCCCCACACATTCTGCAGTGCCCAAGTTGGGCATCCGGACGCGAAACACTTGTTGCACAAACAAAGAGCAGAGACGACTCGGCTCGTGCAAGGCTTCATTCATATTCATCTCTTAACAACAACCACAGAGAAGGAATTCAACTGCATTTTCAATGTCCCCCAAAGAAAACAAGAAGAATCAACTGCGACAAGGGGTAAGATGTGAGCAGGCATCGAACCCACAACTCATACGGCTCTAGGATCGACCATAAGCGGGGGGCGGTAATTGGTTTCCTGTTCGTTTGGCTAATTCTATGCTCCTTGGATTGATCTGGATTTGGAGATCTTTTTTGCGGGTTGACGTTGGATTTAGTGGAGGTGATATCACTAGGCAACAGCACGCGACCGTACTGGTACACAGGCGGAAAAGCCAGCTGATGACGCCTATTGGTCCCAGGGATCGTGAAAGCCGAAAGCCTTGGCTAACCGATAACGATAACCTCTCCAACGTCCCCACGTATTGTATGATCTGAACGGCACCAGGTTCCCGGGTCCCTACAGTGTCGTGGCCCTCCTCCTCCTTCCCTTACTCCACCACGAATTCAATACCACGACCATATACCCAGTCTTATCTCATCCCTAGTCGCTTTCGTTCTCACATCAATTAAACCCTTACTCTCCCTGCAAATTGCACTCTCCGTGAAACATGACATCGTTCTTCCTCCGTTCTGCCCCTTTCGGAGTTCGTACTGTCAGAGCCACTACCCACAGCCAGTCAACTTTGTTTTTCCGCAATGCATACGCCACGCACTCGGCTGCTTCGCCATACTTCAACAATGAGCCGAGCAAACCTACTGTGACGACATCCATCCCTGGCCCTGTCTCGAAGAAGGCAATTGATGAGCTGGACAGTGTTTTCGACACGAGAAGCTTGAATATGATTTGCGACTATGAGAAAAGTGTGGGGAATTATATTGCGGATCTGGACGGTAATGTGGGGTTTCATGTCAATGGCTAAATGCGCGCACTTGCTAACCGACCTTTTGGATGCTATTTAGATGTTGCTGGACGTGTAAGTTTTCCGTACACCATAAGTGCGTTTTGATTTTTCCCGGTTGGTTGACATAGTAATAGTTACGCCCAGATTGCCTCGATTCCGGTTGGCTACAACAATCCACACCTTCATGCCACCGCCTCTTCTCCAGAATCGATCAACTTCATAGTCAATCGCCCCGCGCTCGGCAACTTCCCACCCGGGAATTGGGTTTCCATCCTAAAGAGCGGAATTCTCTCTGTTGCCCCAAAAGGTTTGAACCAAGTCTTTACTGGTATGGCTGGGTCCGATGCCATCGAGACATCGTACAAGGCTGCATTCATCTACAGACGCCGCATTGAACGTGGCGAGGATGTCGAATTCACTGCGCAGGAAATTGACAGTGCCATGAAGAATCAGTCCCCAGGATCTCCAGACCTTGCCATCATGAGTTTCAAGAAGGCTTTTCACGGAAGACTTTTCGGAAGTTTGAGTACTACTAGGAGTAAGCCGGTACATAAACTCGATATTCCTGCGTTCAATTGGCCACAGGCTTCTTTTCCAGTGTTGAAATACCCGTTAGAAGATAATATCGAGGCAAATAAGAAAGAGGAAGAACGTTGCCTTGCAGAAGTTGAGGACATCATCAAGTCCTGGCGCTGCCCAATTGCGGCGGTTGTCATTGAACCCATCCAATCTGAGGGTGGTGACAATCATGCATCGCCAGTATTTTTTAAGGGGCTTCGGGAGATTACTAAGAGGCACGGAATACTCTTTATTGTCGACGAGGTCCAGACTGGTGTGGGTGCTACCGGCAAGTTTTGGGCTCACGAACACTGGGAACTCGATTCACCGCCTGATATGGTGGCCTTCTCTAAGAAGGCGCAAACTGCTGGGTACTACTTCGGCAATCCACTGCTAAGGCCCAATTTGCCTTACAGGCAATTCAACACCTGGATGGGGGACCCAGTAAGGGCAATTCTATTCCGCGGCATTATCGAGGAGATCCAAAGGTTAGATCTAGTTAAAAACGCTGTAAGAAGGATCCCCTGACCAGTCGATAGTGTCTGTGCTGACGGTTTTTAACGGGAGCTAGGCCGAAACAGGCGCGTATCTCTATTCAGGCCTTGAAGAACTTGCCTCCAAATACCCTGACAAGATCCAGAATCTCAGAGGAAAGGACCGCGGAACGTTTATCGCTTGGGACAGTCCAGGCAGAGATGCCTTCTTAAAGAAGATGAAGACTGTTGGTGTTAACATTGGTGGATCCGGCGAGTCTGCTGTCAGACTAAGGCCTATGCTAGTATTCCAGAAACATCATGGTCCGTAAGCTCTTTGGTACAACTTACTAGCTAGCGATGAAGTGCTGATGCTCATTAATTTTAGCCAACATCTTGCTTGAGAGGATCGAGGAAGCTATTAAAACTTAAGGCCGTGTATAAAACAGGATGAAACGATCGTTCTTTTGGTGGCGTTTATACCGCTTACAGCTCTTTTTACATACATACACAAATCATGTATTCTCTTTCTTGTGGGCTAGTAGCCTTGAGAACCCTTTTAGGATTAAAACTATTCCTTTGGCGTTGCGCTGTTTCCTGTAGCAACCTTGGAGTAGATACTCCTCCCAAACCGAACGAAGTGTCACAATATCTTGCTTCATGCACGGTCACTCGTCAAACGTCGGCAACCACGGCAACTCACATCACAATAAGTGCAATCACGCATAATAAGGTTTCCTGGAAATGCGATATCTTCCAGATTCTTGCTTCCTGCACGTTTTCTGTTATTTGAAGACTTATGGTTCTGTTGCCACGTCATATGTACCCCTCATCTGCCTACTTCTCTTACTCCTCCTCTCACTCCTACTGTCTAGAATACGGCGGTCAGCAAGAAACAAACAAATAGAAGATGTGCCAGATATACGTGTATTTATGTATGAGTATGTATGCACGTATATTTGGATAAGTATATGTAGTGTGGTTTTTTTCGATAATAGCACAGCCGAATTATTTTGTGGTACCGACGATCATCCCACCCATTCACAGGTTGGACAGGGCGTCCACAGCCCACACCCGCATCCGCACTCCACACACACCTGCTCATCCACATGCATATCCACCACACCCACACAAACATAAGAATAGAGTAGCTCACACCCACGCTTTCCACACCATCCCATCCACATTTCATCCATCCATCCATCCCATCCTTAACTTATTCTCTACCCTTGCATGCCATGTCAAAACACCACCACCCACTACTACCACCGTTTCGGCATTTGTTTTAAGATTGATCGGATTTTAGACTTGAAAGAAATATCTATCGTTTTACGATAGGTTTCTCCTGCGTCTTCCGCAATTGCGTATGCCGAATCTGCATTTCAACGACGCACTGACCGTTAATCTGATGGTGTCGCAATATCCTGGATCGTGATCACTTATCATCCGTTTTTTTACGTGCGAGTACGACAGGTGCAGGCGTGTATGCGCATTTGTGCTGAAAACTGGTGAGGATGAAAGGCAACAAAAAGAGGGGAGAGGGTTAGGGGAGCTTTTGGGTGACCGGCTAAATTGCAGAGTGGTCTGTCTGTTTTGTATGTACTTTTCTTCTCTCGTTATCGCCTCATCTTTCGGTTATGCTTTCTTTCTTCTGCGTGTATTCTGAAGCCATCAGAAACAGCACGGACATTGAGGGGAAGTTGGCATTGGTTGACTCAATAGAGATAGATTATTTCGACTGGACAGACTCTGCTGTGCTGTGCATGTACGTCTTGTGCATGGAAGAATCGCTGAAGCATGCAAGAACTAATTTACATGATACGATGCACCATCAATGGATTTCATTCGTGATAGGCTTTTTCTACCAATTGAAAGATACGATGAAAAGAAAAGCAGTTCATTCTTTCCCTTTTCCTCCGGTTCTGCCGGTGTATAATGTGTCATAGAAAAAGTTTCCTCGTTCACCGGACATAAAGCAAATACTTTCCTCAAATCATTGTGCGGCACAGTTTTCTGAGATAAGTAAATCCAGAGCGGGCAAATTTTCTTCAATCTCATTGTACTATGGGAACTCCGAAACCCCTCTGTCATACGAATAAATTTATGATCACTGCTTTATAGCGAAACATCCATATTGGCTTCGGGTTCTGTAGGCTCTGGTACTATTACGGCTTGAAGCGCGGTCCCCACAGAGCGAAAGTCCTACAGAGATCTTATCTCAAGTGAGGAAAGATCAAGATATATTAACCTGAACTCCTAGAGTTAGGTTTAGTTAGTATGTAGCATGCGAAACTGACACTTGGTAACTAAAGACGACTTCAAGTCTATTAGTTTTATAGCACAGCACTGTATTCGAGTGATATTTTGTGATTCGTGCTTAGTGGGCGGCTGAGAGGAGGCGAATGATGTATCTTTAAGCTGCAAGAAATCTAATGGTATGTTCTTTTCCTTTTCTCGACGCTGTACGAAAGAAATTAGGCAATGTCTAGGCAAAAAAACTAACTTATTGGGGAACAGAGAATAGTAAGCAGGAGTTATTTGCCGACGTTGAACCTGATACCTTTGTGGTAAACAAGCAGAATGCTAAGGATCAATACAAGATTAGGTGACACCTCAACGGCCCGGCATGCTTGTTTGCGCAATACACCCGGTGGAAAATTTATACAACGATCTGAAACTGTCTTGGAGATCTCGAGATACATGTACATGTATCTTGAACCCTGTCGGGAGCCTTACTCTGCGTGACAAGACATCGGGTAACACCAGATATTCTCCCCTTTTATAACAAGTACAAGCAACTCCTGAAAACAAAGAGTGCTGTTACAGCCTCAATCCAGTGCCCTGTATGGCGAAAACAAGTAGTTTACAGTAGACCGATGATCATCACATATCACTGGCACATAGCATGTTTCTATTTTTAGTTCAATGCGTTAGAATTTTCGGAGGAGGAGCGGATCTACAGAAAAATATCGATTGGCTGGGTGATGACAACCTCTTTTTTATAATAATTTTTGGATCTACGTGCATTTAGATTTCGAAGATTGCTTGATCGCGACACCGAAACCAATCTTTAGATCCATACAAAAATACGTCAATCATTCTTCACTTATAATTATATCAGATCTTAGCTATAACTGTGTTAGGACCTGGACTAAGTATCTCACTAGATACATGTAGTCATGAACATATTTTAGACGAATTCAAGCTTTTGGCTAATCCCTGTTTGCGTCTCTAATAAAATTTATATGCAAGTGGAGTTTTTTTTCGAATTTTCGAATTGTCAGTTACTAAAAACGTATGCACATGCGGGCGCTGCAAACCTTCTTTTGCGGAGCTATTACATCATGTACTTTCCCCTGGAGATTTAGAGATTCTGCACTACTGATCGAGTGTTTAAATGTTTTATGGAATCAAATTTCCATTGTGAGTTGTTGAACAGTAGCAACCTTCCTCCCGATATGTGGTCAGTATGAAGAACTAGAGGGTTCAGCACACACACGTGATCACAACTGTCGCCTCTTCCGTATTATTTCGGAATGGCTTTTCACTGATCCGTAGAGCTAGGCGGCATTAACTCTAATCACAGTAAGATATAACATGCTGTGCTAGGGATGATCTCCTGAAGGGCTAGGTACTGACGTGTTTGAGACCAATGATCAACGAGGTTGTGGATCTGAAAAGCATAGCAAAAATATTACATGTACATGTAGTAATCAATTAAACTATGGGAGAGCGTATGCTAGAAAAAATCGAGAAACGCGAGGTTTAGGACTCAAATTACTATTTGCTCTTCTAAGATCTCGGTGAATGTTCAAGTAGTAATATTGGCTACAAGGCCCTGTTCTCAGGCTCTCAATCTTTTCTACCATATGCTCTAGTTTTGGAGACTTGTAATATGACTGCTTTTGGCGTGATAGCTGCAGCAAATGGATATAGGAATGCAGGTATTTATAGGGAGGCTAAAGCGGCTCTATTGTAACTGAATAAACGATCTTGGCAGGGCTGAGATGCATTAAAGTTTACCTGCTTCCCAGCTTCCTTGCCTAGCAGATCTCTGAGGAAAGGATCGGTAACCCTGCAAGTGAAGTTTTCATCAAGACGTAACGATATATTTCCAAATATCGCTATCTTCATGAGAATTAGCATGAGTTATCATATATAAATCCTATAAAGCACTGAGAAAAGGAATACTGGTATGGGAGACTACCAATATCCCCTGATCATTGGCCTCTTCGAGGCCTACCGTCAAACATCATATGTAACCAAGTCGAAACCCTGAAACGTTTCGCGATAAGGGTTCGATTTAAGCTCTTGTTTTTTAGTGCACACTTACGTGATTTGTATATTTTTTTGAAAAAAAGAAAATTTAAATTGCAGTGCTCC
Source organism: Gyromitra esculenta (assembly GCA_038503075.1). Classification (NCBI taxonomy): domain Eukaryota; kingdom Fungi; phylum Ascomycota; class Pezizomycetes; order Pezizales; family Discinaceae; genus Gyromitra; species Gyromitra esculenta. The sequence continues at coordinate 2,394,119 of JBCAML010000001.1, forward strand.
ATACGTCTTCGCGCTACGCGCTCATTCCGTCTGCACAGATATTACAAACAACCTTGTGGTTCTGGAGGATAGAGTTGTATGGAGTCCTTATGATACTTGAAAGCCAGTTGTACATATATCTTTTCGGCGTGCTACAGAATCGAGGCAGTGATCAATATGCGAACGTTCTAAGATTGCGCTCAGATCTTTCTGTCTGGATCTATGGGCTCAACTCTAAGGATCCGTCATTATTTCTTCCGGGCGGTAAGGTTAAGGAGCCGCAAAAACAAGACGCATCTGTCAAGCGGATGTAGAAGGCGGGGTGGTATATATCGAGATAGCTGCGTCCATGAGCAACTATTAGCCAGCCTATATGTGGGCTATCAAATGTCGTCCGTGCTCCATATGTACATCCAATAATCCGATATGACCGAGGCGATATCGCTTACGAAGAGGAGAGCGTATCCCAAGAGGAAACCATATTGGCGGGGTCAAGATGCTCAAAACACTTATATCATAATCTGGAGGAGAATCCGGAAACCATTTTTCTGAGGGAAGTTGTCGTGCATTCTGCAAGATGTTGAAAATCTAGTTAGTATGGGCAATCAAGCCAAAGGCTTGCATGGTGCTGAATTGAATTACCTGCTGCATACATACATACCACCTAACCACTCACAAATCCAGAAAACCAAGAGGAGAGGAGAGAAGAGGGGTGGTTAGGCAAGTATGTACAATTACATGTAATTACGATGGACAGCGCAACCGTAAACTCGACACCACTCGAAGCCACTCAACTCGCTGCATCTCGGACAACATTCCGGGAGAAAATACCGCAAAACGAGATAATTTAGTATCTGATATTTCCCCCCCTAAAATACAGGGTATGTTAAAAATTGAATTGATAATATCTATCGGCAAACACTAAGAACAAGTGTCCTAGAGTAGATCCTGCAGCTGTCAAACACCAAAAAGGCAAGTTTCTGCAATCAAGGTGTATTCCAGCATGGCTGTATTTCTCAGTCTGTTCGGATTGACTGAGCGGAATCATGTGATCTTGAAGAGTCTTGGCGGAACATAGCTTCTGGGCGTCGGTAATCTTGCTCCGTGTTCAGTTTGAAACGACATCTGGTTCCTGGCATCTACCACTTCACCTGCAGCTACGATTTCCAGATCTCAGCGCATCTATTGCTGCTACCTACCGATTAACAGCTTGCTTGCGAAGTTATTTACACCTTTTGACAGACTAAGATACCCCTGACCTAGCTTACTGGGAAGCACTACCGAGCGCAAATCCCAACACTCGGAAAGCAACGATGGCACTTATAGAGGAGGGGCGGAAGAGCGGAGAAGGAAGATCGCCGGGAGATTCGAACGGAAATTTGCGGAAATCTGGAGACTACGAAAAATCAGAAGCATCCCCACAGACGAGCGCGTTCCAGTCGGCTATAGCGGCTTGGAGAAGTAAGGGCATCTTGTTTACTTGCTTTGCAGATCAGATGGAAAATTTGGCTCTGACGCGATTGGGTGGGCAGATATTGACCTTTCAACGTTGCAGAAATCACTTGATATAACAGCTACCGATATTGTCAGCAGTCAGAAAGATAATTTGATTGAGCGCAAGGAATTGGCACAGAAGACGAAGGAGTACAAGAAGCTTGGCGAGGAAGCCAAAAAAGACGAATGGAAAGTATTACTGAAATGTGAATTGCCCGTCTACTTAGGGGGAGCGGTTGGAGCAAAGTGCTGATTATAGTTACAGCTTACCAGACCTTCATTGACCACCTAACTACCTCCAAAAAGGCCACTGAAAATGCTTTCCTCAACCTCTACCAGTCGCTATCGGAAGCTCCAGATCCATACCCACTCCTAGAGGCGACTATTGAGTCTCTCCTATCACTCTCCGATATGCAGGCGCTTACCCGGGAAAACACCTCTTTAAACTCTACGGTCGCCCGCCTCTCAAGCCAGATATCTAACCTAGAAGCCTCGATGGCTTCCAAAAACAAGGAATTTGAAAAACTAAAACATGAAAGAGAAGAGGAGACAGAGAAGCAAGAAGAAGTCTGGCGGGGTGTAATAGACGAGAAATCGCGGAATTGGGAAGGGAAAGAAAAGGCTCTCAACGAGAAATTAGAGCATCAGGAAAGTGTACTGAGGGAGATTAAGGCTAGCTATGAAGTATCACAGCGGATGGGGCCGAGGAGTGCTGGTGGGGAGGATGAAGGGTTGGCGAAAGAAAGAATGGCAGAATTTGAGATCTTGTCCAGAGATTTGGAGAGGACTACACTGAGACTGGCGGAAGCGGAAAGGCGGAACGAACAACTAAGGCTAGAACTTGCTAATGCCCAGGTTGACGGAGGAAATGCAGCTGCCAGTGATAATAAAGCTGAAGCTGAAGAAGATCCGCTAATAGCCCAGTTGCAAGGAGAAAACTCAACATTGTTGAAAAGGGTTGAGAATGTCAAGGCTGAGGCGGGAAATGAGAAAAGGGAATGGGAGAGGAAAATCAGGGGACTTGAGAGAACAGTTGAAGGGCTCAAGAAAGATAAAGAAATACTGAAAGAAAAAATGAGTAAATGGGGCGATTATGAAGAAGTGCGAAGAGAACTACAGATTTTGAAGGTTTGCGGGCAACATACTTTTCATTCACTGATTATCACTCAGTATTGACTTTTGACAGTCAATCGAATTTTCAACCGGTGATGACGACGACGACGACGACGACGTCCTCGATTTCTCCAAGACTGGGACTGCTGACAATGATGAGAAAGGCAACGGCAAGAAAGCGAAGGGTGGGAAAGAAACACTCGAGCAGATGTTACTAGCCCGCAACAAGAAGCTTGGCAGTGATCTAACCCTCCTTCGTGTTTCTCACGATGAGCTCTCCCTCCGCCTTCGTAATCTCCAACAAACTCTCGACTCCACCACCTCAGACCTTGTCTCCGCGCGCTCCCTCAATGAGAAACTTGAAAACGATCTTCTCAAATTCCAACAAGAAACACAAAACTCTTCAGCCCTTTCCGTAGCAGGGACCTACGTGTCCCGCTACCCATCTGCTCAATCCATCGCGCACGGTTCTCAGCGCCGCATATCACCCACTTCGTCCATAATCTCTGGCGTAATACCACACTCGTCATCACATGTTTCACTTGCTGGTCTCCGCGCTGGAGAGACGGAAAGCTACGGCTCCGGTAGCGGTATTTTACCAATGGTTACAGCTCAACGAGACAGGTTCAAGCAAAAAAACCAGCAACTCGAAGATGATCTCTCTCGCGCTCATGGGACTATTTCAAACCTTCGCCAAGAAGTCACATCCCTCCAAAAAGATAATCTCCAACTCTACGAGAAAACTCGCTACATCTCGTCCTACTCGCGCCAGCCCATCACAGTTGGCGGCGGCGCCGCTTCTTCCTCCGGCTTCGGAGCAAACTCAAACCCCTCATCAACACTCCATGCATCCAACTCCAGTGGGCTAGCAATTGATAGGTACCGCCAAGCGTACGAATCGAATATCTCTCCATTTGAAGCCTTTAGAGGACGAGAGAGCGCCCGGGCGTTTCATAAGTTGGGGTTAGTAGAGAGGGTGATTTATTCACTGACCAGAGTAATACTAGCGAATCGGACGAGCAGAAATCTGTTTGCGGGGTACTGTGTCCTTTTACATCTGATGGTTTTGTCGATGTTATATTATGCGGGGACGGCCGAAGTGGAGAAGCATTTGGGGGGGATGGCAGGCGAAGCAGGGTTGGCAGCGGCTGCTGCAGGGGGTGGGGCAGGAGTGAGTGGAGGTGACTGGCACCCGGAAGGGTTTGACGAGAGAGGGTGAAAGGGAAACGGGATGACTACCTTGATGTTTGACCTGGATGAGAGGACAGTTTATTTTAATGGGCGTAGGTAATTAGTGTCTATACACGAGGTGTATTTTTTGCATAAGAGTCTTTGTGGAGCTTGCCTGGAGCAGAGAGCTGTTCAAGAACACAATTATATCGATTCTTTTTACATACACAAAGACCTAAAGATTTCCCCCAAAGATCTTTGCCGTGATAATACAAGGCTGCAGGATAATGTAATTTCACCATGGGGTATCACCCGTTTTGAAGAAACTAAGTCCTATCCATAGCAGATTTTACCCTATTCGAAAGAAGCCCGAGCGGTTTGACCTATTTTGCCTATAACTAATATTCTGTCTCTAACCCAAAAGGACTTGATATACGCGTGCCCTCGGAACACAATTTGACTATAAACCCCCCCCTCTTTTCATTCCTCATCTCAAGTCCATCACCTACCACCACCGCTGATGCCACCTTAAGTGGTGACTAGGGAATCTTGACCGCCTGCAAACCAACTCCCTACACGATAGGTTGGCTTGAATTGAGGGTTATATTGAAAACCCCAAAGAATCGAGTGATTCCGTACTGAGTTAAGACCGTACGAAAGACAAAGTGCTGGTGCTGTAGTGATTCCAGGCAAAGGGAGGTGATCGAGTGAGACGTGATGAACAAGATTACCTGGCCCGTGCATCGCCAAGACTAATCTTGATTGCAGGGGCCGGGAACATCGTAAATTAGCATCCCCAACGAAATGCTCACCAGGACTGGGATGCGCACGAGCCCCACGACCCAAGCCAGTGACGCAGCTGCGTCTCTGCCGGGTTTCCTCTTTCCCCGTTACTGCTTCCGTCTCTCTCTTCCTTTCCGTCTTCGCCTCTTTCCCTGCATCAGACATCACGGATATCATGCCTGTAGATATCTAGAGTTTTTTTTCTTTTTGTACCATCTATTCACTCATAATAAGCTACATTTCAGTCCGAAAGCCGCTGAGTGATCTGTCGGGTGCGTGCGGGCGGGCGCATTCTGTTCGCTCGGTGTTCGCCACATGCTAAACAACTTCTATTCATCACACCAGTAATTCAGACAACCAGCTGAACTTCGAATCGGGAAAACTCCAGATACCTTGACTCCCATCGATTTCTCCGTCTCTCGCTACCGCGTAAAGTGGAATAGATACCCGTTCCCCTCCAACAAAATATGGCTTCCCAGCGTGAGCCCTTACCAGACATCGACACCGACTTCGTCAACCCCGATGGTAAGCCCCCCCCAACCGGAGAAGAACCAGAGAAGTCCTTCCTAAATACTTTTTCCTACGATGTAGACCTAGCGGCATTCGCTCGTGCTGTAAATGCGCCCGATGCGCCTGAAGAGGACTTTATTACGGCGCTGAACGATTGGCGTCCCGTGCGGCAGAGAATTCGGAGGAAGGGACCGAAAAAGGGACCAAAGAGAGGAAAAGATGAAACAAGGGAGGGTTTCGTATATCAAATCTTGAAATGGCCGATGCTTGCTGTGGTATTTGCCTGGATTTCGATTCTGTCGTAAGGAGAGCTCGGGGAGAAGGGGGGATTGGTAGATCGTCTGGCTTACAGTCGCTATAGGATTCTCTATGTTATGACCCGCTTCTACATCTCCCGATACGAGCACTGGGTAACCTGGAGGGGTAAGCGCGAGGTCCTCCGTCGCAAACTACGCTCGACATCATCCTATGTGGAGTGGTGCGCTGCTGCTAAGGAACTCGACACCTACCTCGGCGCTGACTCCTGGAAGGCCGACGAAGCATTCGCCTATTACGATTACAAGACTATCAGAAAAGCTGCTGGGGATATGTCCAAGATCCGACAGCGCGCCGAAGAAGAGGGACGGAAGGGTTACTTGGAGGTGAACGGTACCGGCAGTGGTAGGGTGAAGGCTGCTGATGAGTTGAAGAATCTGGTAGAGCTATGTGTAAAAAGCAACTTTGGGGGGATTGAAAGCTTCAGACTCTATAGTCAGACTTATTTTGGGACGAAGGACGCAGTACAGGATTTTGTTGAGGAGGGTATGGCAACCTTTTTCCAGCAGATGTTGGGG